>CM057455.1:381530000-383930000 GCA_016271365.2 Neoceratodus forsteri | reverse complement strand
TGCATAAAGCGCCTGATATGGTTCCAGCACTTGCACCCTCCCCCCAAGCAGAGGTAAAGAGAAGGCCCTTTCCAAATATACCTTTTTGCAGAATCACTTGATTTCTTACTGATATTCCTCAATTTCCTGTACTCCAGCCAATAAGAGTTAAAGCAGAGACTCGGAATTTGGATTGATATCTATTCCTGGATTTACAGTAAACAGAGATAGTCGTAGTACACAATGTAGCAATCCAGTTGCTATAACCCTCACTTTCCATCTTATAAGAGGGGCACATTTTTCTTGTAATGCAACTAAGTGGGAGATCTCATTAGACAAGGCAAGGCACCCTCAGATGCTGTATATAGGGGAGTCAGGGCAAGATGGTCCAAGTCAGCAGTACAATGTCCTAGAAAAATCCCATAGCATTATAACCTTAGAAGGAAAAATAGGAGTGTGAGTCTTCCATACGTAGAAGGTGGGTGAAATTTCTTGCTGCATCCTGGAGAAATCCCTTAGCATTATAACCTTAGAAGGAATAGTAGGAGCATGAGTGTTCCCAACATAAAAAGAGGGTGGAAGGTAATTTCTCAATCTGGCAAGAATGCCAGCTACACAGATTCTCTAATTTTTCTATTAGAAATACTAAGTCAATTGAATAATGATGCTCCAATTTAACTGAAGACCTAGTAAGGTCAGAGGTAAATTGGTTAGATTTAATTTATTAATCAGAGACTTGTAGACTCTGGTCTTAATACCAAGCCAATCTATTGCAGATTGAAGTCACCCAAAATGATCAGGTCATCATTAAGTAAGCAATAAGATAAAACAGGGTGTTGGTTTATTTTCTTAAACTGGATACCCAGGTGCATTGTGAGGCAGGAGGCATTTGTGTTGAGTGCCTCCAGCCACTTGGAGGTGCAGTTTACAAGCAGGGGATATCCAAAATAGGGAAAAATGAAATGGGGAGAGGAAAAGCAAGTTGCAGGAAAGCAGGTGACAGCAAGGTGCACAACAGGCAATTGCATCGCACACCTGGCTGATCGCATGGCCCCATTGAGGGGGGCTTTGCCCCTCTGTACATTCCTAAAACTAATATGAACATCCCCAGAAAGTGCACAATGGGGGCCACAGTTAGGGCCCCATGTTTCTGACACCCTAGTAGTCCTAGTAGGCAGTGCTCCAAAATCCCATTCACCCAAAACATATTCACCCTAACTGCTTTGCCCACATTCCCCAACTCTGTTTCCTGTGCCAAACTGATGATACACATACGAAAAGAAACCTGCACCCTGAAGTGTCTTATTTGCACTTTCACAATGGGTAACTAACAAATAAAAAATAAAGAATTTATTATAAAAATTTGAAATTTTTAACATTTATTTTATTATAACAGAATGTCAAAAAAGTTACAAAAAAGTCCATCCTTAATGTATTATGTATTACAGCATTAGATGGTGCACTGGGCATAATAATCAGTGCAGTTCAGTTTTAAGAAGAGATATGCTTATAGTCAGAAGAACTGTTGCACAAAAAAATACACAATTCGTTATAAATACAAAACATTCTAAACCATCTCAGAATCACAGTTTAAGAACATTTCTATTGGACTATTGCAATTCCCTATACCTAGGGCTATTTCTATTGGACTACTGCAATTCCCTATACCTAGGGCTACCTGGGGTGGAAATCTGCTGCTTGCAGCTGGTGCAGAATACTGCAGCCCGGCTATTGACGGGAACTTCTCGATCTAGTCATATTTCACCGGTGCTGTGTAGACTGCACTGGCTACCTGTACAGTAGTGGCTTACCCTTAAAGTCATTTTATTGACTTTTAAAGCCCTACACAGACAGGGACTGGACTATCTGAAAGAGCTCCTGGTTCCCTACCACCCTGGGTGATTGCTCTGCTCAGCTGATGAGGGGTTGCTAGAGATACCGAGGGTGCGTTTAAGATCTGCTGTTGCCCAGGCATTTATGTTTGTGGCCCCTACCCTCTGGAGGTCTCTACCCTGTCAGTTATGGGAGTGCCCAACCGTGGAGAAATTTAAACAGGCCTTGAAAACTCATTTATGGAGACAAACATTTGGAGATTGAAGTCTTTCTGATTGTAGTAGTGGTTTTATGATTGTTTCTTATTTTAATTATATTGTGATGTATGGTGTGTTTAATTTGTTCACCGCCTTGGTTTTTGAAAGGCAACTTAAAAATAAAGCTGATTATTATTATTATTATTATTCTATCTTACACAATTCTAACTCAAAGGCACCATAAGCTTTAGAAATCCTGCACAGAAATTGTTCAGCAGTTATAAATTTTGAACTAGAGAATAGTATTGCAACATATATGGCACATAGAAGTGGCGAGATAAGCTCAACCTTCTCTAGGTTCATACTAAGGTCTTTGAAAGATCCAAAAGGCGTTAGCCCATAACGCTCTTATACTCAGCAAAGTGGTAATATGAAAGGTCATAATCAGAATTAATTAATCTATCAAGTCTATATTTGAATATACCCTTAGTTTCACTGATAATCACATCCACAGCTAGTTTATTCAATGGACCCACAGTTCTAAGAGTAAAACAATATTGACGACTGGTATGTTTAAATGATTTCCTTACTAATTGTACAGGGTGAGCTCTAACATTATGAGTATGATCTTTGAATTGTAAACCTAACTCTGTCATGAGGTATGGGTCTTGAATAATGTCAAATAGGAGTAATAAATCACCTCTTAAATGATGGGTAGATAAAGACATAAGGTTTAATGTAGATAATCTATTATTATATGTTTCATTTTTTAAACCTGATTTTTTTTTTGTATAACATCTTTGAACCTTTTCAAGTGAGTTTCCAATTTTTTTTTATATGTGCACCACACCTGGGCCACATACTCAAGATGTGGCCTAACGTAAGATCTTTACCAGGGAATTAAGACCTCAGATTTACATGATTTAATATTGCACAAGATAGACCATACTACCCCATTACATTTATTAATAATACCATTAATATTTTTGTTATAAGACAAGTCATCTGAAATAGTAATTCCCAAGTCTTTCTCATCTGAAGAACTAAGAAGATTAGAACCACCCAGATGGTACATATAATAGGGGTTATTAGTTCCCAAATGCATAACTTTACATTTGTTTGAATTTATTTTCATACCCAACTTGTCCACCCAAGATGTAATACAATCAAAATATTTTTGAATATCTGTAGCTTGTGCTATATCTTTATATGGGCCACCTATTTTAACATTATCAGCCTACTTGATGGTAAAAGACAGGCAATCCTAAGTCATGTCAGCAATGAATGCCTGAAACAGGCACAGGCCGAATACTGAGCCCTGTGGAACTCCACTAGAAGCAATACTTCAAGTACATGAAGAGGGTAAATAGGGGAAGAACAGTCAGGGTGCTTCGAAGGAAGGAGGAGGGGGCCACTAGAGGGCATGGGTGGAAGCTGTAGGGGGGGAAGATTCAGGGGAGAAAGGAGGAGGTGCTACTTCACTGAGAGGGTGGTGGAGCCATGGAATGCACTGCCTAGGGGGCTGGTGGAGGCAGAGATGGTGGAGGGGTTCAAGAGGGCTGGACAGGTACAGGAAGGGTTCTGGAAGCAAAATCCAATGCAGCAAGAATATCCAGAACTGGGAAGGGAGAAGCCAGAGAAGGCGAGAGGGGCAGCAAGGTCAGCACCCAGGGTGGGGGCTGACCAATGGAGCAGACTCGAAAGACCATTAGGCCTATTCTGCTGGCATTTTAGTATGTTTGTATGTAATACCCACTTCAGATGAAAAAACATTAATAACAACCCTTTGTGTTCTGCCTTGTAACCAATTACTGATCCATTTGATGATATGGCTACTTATATTAATATTATAAAGTTTAATAATAAGTGCCTTATGAGGCAAAACATCGAATGCTTTGCTAAAGTCGATAAAGACAACATCACAATTTATATTGTGATCTAGAAAAAAACTAATATTCTCATAGAAGCGTAACAGATTAGAAAGACAGCTTCTACCACTTTTAAAACCGTGTTGCTTTGAGTCCTGACTATACAACGTCAGTGTTAAGATATCTTTAATTAGACTTCTAGAACTTTACATACAGTGGAAGTCAAGCTTATAGGGTGATAGTTCTCCCAATTGTCTTTTTAAACCTTTTTTATATATTGGTATGACGTTAGCCTTCTTCCAATCATCAGGAACATAATTCTCTAACAAAAACCTTTCAAATATCATTTTTAACGGGAGAGAAATATATTTAACAATAGATGCCCTGCTATATTGTCTGGGCCAGATGAGTATTTACCCTTAAGAGCCAGAAGTTTATCTAATATCAAATCTTCTTGAAACATTATGGCAGTATCTTCATTTGGATTAATACTGGATGCTAAGTCATTATTACGTTTAGCAAATACAGTACAAAACTCACTGTTAAATAAATCTACCATGGATTTAAGATCATATACCAATACATTATTCTGTAGAATTGGACCTACTTGACAAACAGGTTTTTTTTAATGAATTGCTATATGAGTAGAAATGTGTTCAATATTACTAGTAAATCTCTCAAACCACTTTTTTCTTACCACTCTTAAATGTGGGCAGTCAGTTAATTCATGAGTTATCAATTTTTGACCTTTGTCACTGCATATACAATTTAACTTGTTCTTAATATTGTCCCATTTTGATCCTTCAACTGGACTTAGTGAGAAAAAGAGTAATCTAAAATGTGCCAACATTTTCAAGTGAGTGTTCAGTTTACAGGAATTTAGATATTGGTCAGTAGCAATTGTGTTTCTAATTTGTTTATAAAATCTGAAGGTTTTAGTAGATTTAATTTAGCCATGTTTACTTGAATCTCTGTGTTCCATAACCTCTGCAATGTCATGTTTTTATAAACTTCCATTTCTATTTGTCACCTCCATCTAAACATTGCATGTAACCCATGCATTTACCAAAAAATTATTTAGCATAGAAATCCAAGAAGCAATGGCAGTATTTTCATTCCTAAATTTAAAGTGTATACCCCAAACAGTGAAACTTCTACTTCGACATGGGTCGATATCAACAATGGCACCATGTCACAGTAGAAGCCTGCCTTGCACCAAGCAACACCTTCCCCTGACCTGCATCCCCACCCCTAACTAACTGCAACTCAGAGTTGGTATCTATTAGCATGGGGGTTGTGGGAGGAGCAGAGTCCCCCACATCGGGGGTTCAGAGGGAAAAGCCCACTGAAGAAAAAACACATACCGAAGTGTGTGGCTTCATGCCGACGGCAAATCATGGTCGACATGGACCCTGGTGCTATGATGCCAGTCGACATGTTTCTTGTTGCACCAGCATCATAGAGCCAATTTAAAGGATTCTGTAACACATGCCCATGAAAGTATTTGGACAGAGATTTTTTAATCCTATACTGGTAGTTCAGAACTCTAATGCAAGTATTTAATGAGCTACATAACAATCCCATCTCCAATGTCAGCATTTTCCTAGAGACAAACTGTAGAAGACCAAATAAAATTCTAATAAAAATGTGTTGTATAAATTCTACATTATTTACAATAATTTTGAGGTCCCCTATTTTGCCACCATAAACTATTACTGAGTTTCATTTTCCATCACATACACTTTTCATACAAATATATGAATAATGAACAAATACCACACACCCTGCATGTTAATATAATCAACTCCAGGTAAGAGTTGTTTTAGAGAGGGGCCCAATACCCAAAGATCAGTGTCGACATACCTCAAGACCATTAGAGAAAACTGCCAATTTTGTATCTGTAATGTTATTTTGCAGTTTCAATTTCACTGTTTGGTGGGTCACCATTGCTAGAACAGTCTAACTTAGCTTCAACTTTGTTTTCCCAATATAAGTATTCAAGTTGGATGAACTTAAGATAGTAAGGCAAAGGTAAACAGACAATTACACTTTTACTAATCTGCTTGATACAGTTTTCTAGTCAAAAGACCTTTTATTCTGTTTACCACATATTAATATCTTGGTTTCATCAACATCATGTTTTAAGTTTAGAATATCAGGGTTTTTATTACATTATTTATTGATCTTTGTAATTAAATCAAGGTTCTTGATATAATAACCACATTTCATGGATATTAAATAATGTTTATTTTTAGGCCATCTAAATTGGAAGCATATGTCTCTATTAAAGCTAATTCATTCACCAGTATGTTAATGTATATGTTAAGTAATACAGGTGCTAAAACACACCCCTGTTTAACTCCTTTATCAACATAAATTTTCTCTGTAAGCTATCCCTCTATTGAAAACACCACTTGTAGTGTAGTATTACTCTGCTGGGTGTCAGTAATATTGAGACCTATATTGATCACATTTTGTCTTACAATATCTAAGAGAATTCTGTGATCCACAGTGCTGAATGCAATGTTAATGTCTAAGAACATAAAATAAAGTTATCCTTCCATCTCAGATATACGTTGTCAATGGCGTATTCCCCTATGATAAACCCATTTTTCTTATCCAATGAAAAACTATTATCCTGCACCTATTCCTCAAGCTTGCTTAAGATGTACCTACTGTATGTTTTTGTGGATATCCAAATTAATGTTACTGATCCACAACATTCTGGATTTTTCAAGTCCTCCTTTTTGAACAAACTCTGGCCAGAGCCGATAGGACTGCAGGTGATGAATTTGGGGTAAAAAGACTAAAAATTACCGAAGTTATGAGCTTGTGTGCACACAATGTAATGCTGGCTCATAAAGGTGTTGCGTTTTAATATTCTACACCAAACTGTCAACATAGCCTTGTTATGGCCCTGCGTCATGAAGAAGGGCTAAGAAAATTGTCATCTCTTGGCCTAAAGGTGATTTCATGCAGGGACTATGAAATCACCTTTTGGGCAGGAGGTGAAAAATGGTAGCTATCACATTCATGAGGTGCTGTATAGAAATGGCTATGTTGACAATTTCAAGTAAAATATTGAATATTACCAAAGTTAGGAGCCTGAGTTTGCAAAAGTCAACATAGCCTCATCATTTACTCCTGATAGTGGCAGAGAAGGTGTTCACATTCATCAGTCTTTTTGTGAGCTAGTGGCTGTTTCTGAGACTGCCATTTAAATTTACACGTTGAAATGGTGGTGAGGTGAATAATTCTGAATAGGGAAATGAGCAGGCATATTTTATTTTTTGTTCTTGTTGCTGCTGTTGTTTTGGCAGCATAAAACTGTATCACCCAGTCTCGCATGTAAACATTTGCAAAACATAAGAGGCATGATCCACAAGTCATAAACATGAACCCTGCTCAGGAGTCTGTGACAAAAAGTCAGTATAGACTGAGAGACTGAGCCACAGTTTATAAAAGGTAAATATACTTAGAGCATAGAGTACCACCAATCAGCCCTCCTGATGCCAGAATTTAGGTTGACCTATATCATTGTATACTAGTTTACACTTTATGGGGGAACCAACTAAATTATTCCTAAATGTGTTTTTCTTAATTCCTATGGAGAGGGCAAAAGTGAACCCAGAAGACAATTTTAGGGTGGTAGTGGGGGGGGGGCAAAAGACTTGGAAATGAGAGAGCTGCAAAATCATACAAAAGCTCTGACACCTACTGTGAAACCTAATGTGCACCTATGAATTTAGTAACAGCAGTGTCATTTAATAGATGCAAAAGAAATCAATACTGCTCATAAAATGTAAACTAGTACACAATGATATAGGTCAACCTACAATTCTGGCATCAGGACGGCTGCAAACACACACATAATTTTAGCTACATCACTTTGATTGGAGTGCATTTTGTTGCATATTCAGGTATTAAACACAAACATCTTATGAGATTTGAATATTTCACAGCATTGCCACTAAATGGGGTAAGATAGTGGCCCCTGTAAGAATTTAGAAATACACCAAAATGATGAAGCAGTGCAGCCTCAGCATAGTTGAAGCTCCCACATGACTGAGCAGTCCTAAGGGGTTTTGATATAATATGATCAGTGGCTGTATATGCAGACAGGTGAAACTCAAATCTTGGTACTTACAGCATCTTATGAAAAAGATGTCCCACAGCAGAGGTATAATATTGGAAAATTAAACATTTGGACATACCCCTCAATAATAGGAGAACTGAAATAAAGCTTTGAAAACAGCACTATTTGTGCATATAGGAGATATACCCAAGCACTGTTGTAAGCTTGACAAATTGGAGTGCAGGAATGAAGAATTATGTTCTTGTTAAGAGACCATCTCTAAATTAATGTTCAAATGCCTGTTAACATGGGTGATTTAATCTGCACGTAATTTTTGAATCAAGCATGCTTTAAGAGCGATCGCCAGTAAATGGCATCATATAAGTAAACAAGAATTGCACAGCCTGGGGGGGGTTATGTGATGGCAGCTGGCTGAATGGCAGCAGGGGCTTAGAGCTCTCCCTTCCTACCATCCTAATCGCCACTTTCTGGGATTTCTAGACCTTTGGTTTCACACAAGACATCATTATTGGGCTGTTCGCATCTTGTCTGTTGCCCAAAGTGTGATTTCTGGTGGATTTTGTTAGCCCTATAAGAGGATGGAGGTCGATAAAAAGCAGGCCGCGGTAAGACACACACCGCCTGCAACCCCCTTAAAGTCCTCCAAAAAACTGCCGAGTCAAGGGCGGGCTCGGAGTCGGAGAGAAGTGAGAGAAAATGCAATCGTCTGGTCCTCTTACGGAGGATAAATTTATGCAGGAGTTAGCCCCACTGAAGACCATTCTTCAGGATATCACCACCAATTAAAGTCCCTAGGGTGATCTCTCTTCCCTCACTTCAAGGGTCTCAGATCGGAAGCCAGGCTCTTCTCGCTAGAGCAATGGAAGGCAAAGGCTGAGGGGGAGATGGCTGGCTTGACTCAGCAGGTCCGGAAGCTCCAGCTAAAATCTGAGGATTTGGAGGGCCGCAACCGGAGGAACAATCTATTGATCTTTGGTCTCCCAGAGCTAGAAGAGGAACCTGACCTAATGGCTTTCCTGCAGAAGTTTTTTGTTAAGATAGTCGGTTCCTCACCAATTAGCCCATCTTACCACCTTGAGAGGGCCCACTGGTCGCTAAGGCCCAGACCACCGCCAGACTCCCCCCCGCGACCTATAATTGTGAAGTTTTTGAGCTATATTGAACGGCAACACGTCTACAGCAAATCTCGAGACCTACAGGCAATTACTTGGGGATCAGCCAAGATTCGCATTACTCAAGACCTTCCAAAAGAAACGAGAGAAAAAAGATCTGCTTTCCACCCTACGGTCCAGAAGTCCATCCCTTTTAGGATGGTATACCCTGCCACGCTTAAGGTCTCGATTGGAAATACTACACACAGTTTCACTTCACCAGAAGTGGCCTATAAAGACCTCGCCATTAAACTGCCAGACTTGTTCAAGCCTCAAGGATGAAGGGCTTACCGTTTTGTATATGACTGAGAAGCTCTGATTTTGGAGGACCTGCTGGATATAAGGCCTTGTAGCCTCCCATTCCTGTTGACTCTCCCTTGTTCACCTCTATAGTTCCTGACCGAGGAGGATGTTTTTTTCTCTCTCGATGTCCCTGGGTGGGCGAACATTACCTGGGCAGTGGACAATTTTTATTGGGTCTGCTCTGGGCTGGTTGTGGTGCTGGAAAGGGGCGTGAATGTTTTTCCCCGGTGGCCTCCTTCTGAGGGGCACACTAATTCCCAGATCTGTCTCTTCCTGGCCTCACCCTGGATGTCTTACCTGGTTAGGCCACTCCTTGGATGTCGTGCTGGGTGAGGCTCCGGGATGGTTGACTGAGGCAGAGTGGGGTCGCGGCGGTGGGTCCGTGGACTTCCTCTCGGAACTCATTATCAGGTGGGGGGTTCCCCGGGGGTGCTAATTTTGGTGTAGGACCCCTTCTGGTCCTGCTGCTAATGGCGCCCCCCGGGAACATTCGCGCTTTCCTGATGGCAGATTTCCGGCCGCCTCGGCCTACTCTGTGTGGCTGCCAATTATTTTCCTTGTCCAGTTTTAGAGGGTGAGTTTTGAGCTGTCTGTTTACGTACTGCCCCTCTTCGGCTTGTGCTATTGGGGACAATATGTCTAATAGTCAATTCACCTGGGAAGTCAGCGGTCGGGCTGGGGGGAGAGCAGATTTCAGGCCTCTGTGTTGGTGGGTAGCTGATTCGCGAGCCAATAGATGGGGGGTTTGCCAATCCAGTCCCTTTTGCAGGGTATTTAGGATTTTTCTTAATCTGGTTCTGGTTTGGTTTGGTTTTCTGGGTTTTAGGGGGATGGATTTCTTATTTTTTAGGGGATCCCTGTAAGTTAGGGATTTCTGGATTGGCGTTGAGGATTTGGTGCTCAGGGTCTGGGTTCTCTTACACTTGTCTGGTTATCTCTCAGTCCTGGCACCTTATTGTACATAGTTTGGGGTTTTGGGTTTCTGGATGTTTATTGGGGAGGAGGGGTTAGCCTGCCAACCTTATTATGCTCAGGAAGGTATCTCAAGTTTAGTCAATTTTTTCCTGTTAGGAGTTTCCCTAAGTGCTTCCCGATGGCAGGCTGGGGGTGGATGGGTTTTGGGATTTCGAGTGTGCTTTCTTCCTTATCATGTTGCTGGATATTTCGGTATTTTTCTCCTTATGATGCTTTTGTTAAAATGGCTAATGGTGCTGTTAAGGTGATGTCTTGGAATGTGCGTGGGCTCAGAGAGAGGGTTAAAAGAACTCAAGTTTTCAATCACTGTAATTTATTGCAGATGGATATATTACTCCTTCAAGAAACCCATTTACTTAATGCAGAAATCAAGTGGTTATATAGATCGGGTTTTGCACAGATATACGCGGCAAGTGGATCCAGTTCTAGTAAGGGAGTGGCTATACTCCTTAAAAGGCATGTCTTGTTTTCGAAGGACCTAGTAGTTGCGGACCCAGAGGGGAGATTTGTGTTGGTTAAAGGCTCCCTTAATGGGAATGTGGTAGTCTTGGGCTCCATTTATGGCCCGGTTGGGGGTGATCCTGACTTTCTCATGGCTCTTGCAGACAAAATTACTGCTTTGCTTGCCTCGCAACTCATTCTGGGAGGAGACTGGAATATATCGCCCTCCCATTCCCTGGATAGGAAACCCCAACTTATTCGACCTCTCACCCCCTCGCAGAGGGCTCTACAAGACTTCTCACACATGTTAGGGCTGTGTGACCCTTAGCGGATTTCCAATCCCTCTCTTCGGGCATTCTCATTCTTTTCTCAATCCCATGGATCTTGGTCTAGGATAGATTATATCCTGATTAGTACGAACCTTCTCCCCGGTTTTCTTCAGGCCGGTATTGAATCGATAATTCTCTCTGATCATGCAATTGTTTGGACTAAAATCTCTCTGGACCCTGATTTCCATCAGGATACCGCTTGGAAATTGAATACTCAGTTGCTTAAAGATCCCCATACAGTGGCGCAAATTAAATCCTTAATCTCTTTATTTCTGGCGGACAATCTTGGGTCCACTCCAAGATTTGATTCTATCTGGTGTTCCCTAAAATGCTACCTAAGAGGGGGAGCTAATTAAGGTAGCCTCCACAAGGAAAAAAGCCCGGCAGGTGCGTGCGTTTTCCTTAATGAATAAAATCAAGGAACTGGAAGCTGCCTATCTTTCGACCCTGTCGATACCTTCCCTGGAAGTCCTTATGGCGATTAAGAATGAGTATACTGACCTTCTCAAAGACAGAGCCGAGTATTGTATAGTTAAAACCCAGGCTAAGTACATAGACCATGGCGAAAAATCTGGGAGGCTTCTAGCCTTAAGGCTTCATATCCTAGAGGGTTCTAGACTAATTCCGGCCTTGCAGACGCCCGAGGGCCCCAACCAAACTTCCCCTAAAGAGGTGGTGCGGATTTTTGAGAATTATTATCGGGATCTCTATAATTTGCCGGCTTCCCCTGCATCCCCTTTAGACATTGCTGCTTATCTGGCTGAGATTGACATCCCTCGACTTTTGCCATCTCATAAGATAGCCTTAACTGCTCCCATTTCTCTTTTTGAAATAGAGAGTGTTATTGCCTCTATGACTCTAGATAAGACTCCTGGTCCGGATGGTTTCCCTGCCAATTTTTATAAAGTATTTTCCAAAGAGCTTGCTCTGGTCCTTCTTAAACTTTATGAATACCTTTTCTCTTCTCCTGATATAGACCCCACTCTTTTTGAAGCTACGGTCATCTTGATTCTTAAGCTGGGTAAAGCCCTTCTGATCCAATGGTTATCGCCTATATCTCTCCAAAATTATGATATGAAAATTCTCTAAGATCTTGGCTGAGCGCATTAAAGGGTCTGGACCCACCTTCTTAGTCCAGAGCAAGTGGGCTTTGTGTATTCTCGATCTCCATTGGACCATCTTAGAACCCTCTCTCACATTTCCCAGCAAGCCGGTATGGCTCCAGCTCCAATGGCTTTGATCTCGTTGGACACAGAAAAGGCTTTTGACCAGGTGGATTGGTCTTTTCTCTGGGCTGTGCTGGCTAAGATGGAATTCCCGCCTTCGTTTTTGAGTTGGGTCCAGATCCTTTATAAATGTCCCTCGGCCAAGATATATTGTAATGGACTTTTTTCTTCATTGTTCCGGCTGTATACTAGTACCAGGCAAGGATGCCCTCTCTCACCCTTTTTATTTAATTTATATTTGGAACCCCTCCTTATCAAACTTAAATCCTCTCCGCTTATCAGAGGCTGTTTAATACGTCGGCAAGAATTAGTCCTTTCCGCGTATGCAGATGATATATTGTTACATATTGCGTATCCTGCTGAATCTTTAAGTCATGCATTGGAGATTATTAGACAATATGGGGCTCTTTCTCAATATAAATTAAATATCTCTAAGTCGGAAATTTTCCCATTAAATATTCACACATGTAAACAAGACCTTGCCAATTTCGGCATGAAGTGGTCCCCCAAGTCAATTAAATACTTAGGGATTCACTTCTCAACGGATCCTTCCTTACTTAGGAAGCTCAACCTAGATGACCTTAAGACTTACATTCAGCAGGATTTGCAACGGTGGTCCACCCTTCCTATTTCTCTTTGGGGTCGGATCAATATTATTAAAATGAATGTCCTCCCTCGTATTTTTTATCCTCTCAATTTACTAAACTTATGGTTGCCTATCTCTTATTTCCGGCAGTTTCACGCAATGTTTTCAAATTTTATTTGGCAGGGTAAAGGGGCTCGACATTCCTTTTCTAAATTATCCCTTCCCAAGGACAAAGGCGGCTTACAGCTTCCCAATTTGCTGCTCTATTACTGGGCGGCTCATCTGGCTAAATTGGGGAGGTGGTTTCAGTTAACTCTGATCCTTCTTCTCGATTTGGCTTCAAATTGAGAGGTCAATTCTTTAGACTCTGGAATTGATCCCTATGCTTTTTCTACTCTCCTCCTTCTATACTCTCACACTGGATAACCGACCATACAGTCCTCATATCCCTCAAATCCCTGGTACAATGTTTGCGCTTCTTAAAATCTTTCCGAGGAACGATTTGGCTAACCGCCACGCCAACCCCCAATATCAGGGTGGGAAACTCAATGATTACTCCCAACTGGCTTCCGCAAGTTACGGATACTAATCTGGAGCATTTCTATGATCATGAATCTCTCCTCTCTTCCACCAATATCCTTGGCAAATATTCTATTCCCAGTCCCAAAATTTTCAAAGTGTATCAAGTGAGGCATCTCATCACGGTTAAATTCGGCACCCAATTTAGAAGCCCGGAGACCCGCCCCTTCCTTTCTCAGATATTAACTCTTGCTTCGAAACCACATGCCATTTCATTAATATACTCCTTCCTTCTTAATTATAAATTCTCGGAGTCTGTTGTTGGTTCTAAGGTTTGGTCCTCCTCCTTCCCCGATCTTTCTTTGAACTGGTCTCGTATCTGGAGAGACCTTCATAAGTTCCATACTCAGGACAGGTTGAGGCTTACCCAATATCGTATTATTAATAATATGTACTACACTCCTAAGAAGCTTTTTAAACTCAAAAAACTTCCCACTCTGCTTTGCTCCAGATGTGGGCAAAGTGAAGGAGACTCCTTACATATTTTCTGGAGTTGTAGTAGGGTCTCCCCTCTGTGGTCTGCTATCCAGGATAATCTAGACCCACTTCTAGGCCTTTCAGGATTTTTTGTCCCAGAGATATGTATTTTGGGAGATTATACCTATATTGACAGTGTGGAACGCCGCTATCATATGGCATTGGTAGCTATTGTGGTCAAGAGACTGGTCCTTAGGCATTGGACTGACCAATTGACCATGTCATATTCCGAATGGTTGAGAGAGCTCTCTGCATGTCTTAATGCAGAAAGACTGACAGCTAGTCTGCGTAACCGTATGGATTTGTTCCAGAAAAAGTGGGGTAAGCTATATTCACTATACCTCAACCAATGATCTCTTGACCCTCTCTCTGCTGCCTACAGTAATTTTCTGTATCTTTCTGTTTTTTGCCATGTGTTCCTCCTGTACTCAAAGATTAGACCTTATTTTCTTATTTTGTAGTACTTTTGTAATATTGAATATCTAGCTCACGGGGATTTTATGAGTTTTGCACACTCAGTTTCGAGGTGGGAGGGGCAGGGTGGGCTGGGGGAGTTTGGGGGGGTGTGGGTTAGTTTTGGGTTGTGCCATGTAACCTCTATGGTTGTCACCTCTGTCCTGTTGTGTAGGCTGTACCTTTTGAAAATTAATAAACTTAAATTTCAAAAAAAAGAATTGCACAGCCTGTATAACTACCTGCTGTGTCACTAGGAGGAGGGCAGTGAAACAGGACAGTATTTCAGGTGCTGTAAACCTTCAGCTGCTGTCACTATTAAGCAACTTCAGAGCTCTCCCTGCTTCACATGCCTCTTGTTTTATTTCTTTTTCTGAGATAAAATAAATGATTTATAATAGAGATCTTATTTTGTTGTTACTGTTATTAGCATACTTGACATTAATTTGCATAATAATGCAAGATTGTATTAATTGTTAAAATCTTGGCACTATATTTTCTTAATGTAATAACTTGCTTGTGGTAGTTTCCACAATGTTATTTACAGAGTCCTTTAGTTACTATATTTGTTTAAATACTGAAGAGTGCCTCAAAAGTAATGCTAACAGTTGTTTTTAAATGACATGATATGCTTTACTGAGGCCTCGGGCTAAATATGCAACAAGTGCAGAATTTCTTTGCTTAATCTCCAGGTTAGTGTTTTATAATATGTACATTGCAAAAGATTTTAATGTGCATACTTGTAGGCATAATAATTCTAACTTGGAGTTTAAAGCAGCAGTATTTGTTAGTTCGGAAAAACTTTCATCATATAGTTTTTTTTGCAGAAATGTATTTCTGACATCCTTAAATTTATCCTCAGTGTACTTTTGATTTTCTGAGATATTTTTAAAACAGTTTTTATAGTTAATGTAATTAACTATTCAAATCATTAAAAAATAGCTGCCATTTGCATTTTTAAAAAAATCTCTTCTGTTGAAGATACCTGTTGAATATAAATGTAGATTCACACTGTGGATGTGTTAGGATGGTCCTATCACATCTTTCTGATAGTAAATATCACAGCACAACACCAAGATAGTTGTTTATTTTTAAATGTCAGGCATGGCATAGAAGCAGGAATGTTTAAAAACTTTAAAATCCTGTATCTTGATTCAGAAATGAAAGAAAATGAAAATAAACATCGGTATAGTGATGTTTTTGCCAGGAAAAGTCATTGCTGAACAAACATCTATATGATGACTAACAAATACTGCTACTTTAAGCTAAGAAAATATACACTTGTTACAGATTTAGTTCCAGCCTTCTGATAAGCATATTATACTCTTACAAAACAAAAGTTAGCAGCACTTGTGAGGCACTGCTTTGTAAATAAATAAATGCAGTAACTTATGGATTGTGTGACTAAGAATGTACAAGCTATCACAAACAGCTGTTATAAAAAGAGAACCAATACTGACATTTTAAAAAAGGAACACAGGTTCTTACACCAATAATATTTGCTACAGCAACTACTTAAAATATTTATTTTTTAATCACAAGCTGGAAGTTTATATGCCATGTTTTTAAAAAGCTAACATAACATGGATTAGAAAAAACTTGGGAAAGGGGATTTTGAAGGAACTGCAAACAGCACAGACTTGATGCATGCAATCATATGCATACTTCTAGGCATAATAATAATTCTAACTTGGAGGTTAAGCAAAGAACATGTACACTTGATACAGATTTAGTTACAGCCTTCAGATAAGCATATCATACTATTAAAAAAAACAGCATCATTTGTGAGGCACTGATTTGCATATAAATATATGCAGTAACTTATGGGATTTGTGACCAACAATGTATAAGCTATCATAAGCAGGGTACTATATAAAGAGAACCCAGTACTGCCATTTTAAACAAGTTATGGCTCTAAGTTCAAAACCCGAACATGTTCAATAAAAGTTCATAATGAGAAATTTTCAGTTTCAGCAGTACAAAGAAAGGTGATTAAAGGGCAAATTATTGTGTAGAACTATGACATTCCCATAGGAATTAGAACATCAAAACATCTATATTTCTATTTTGCTTACTGGAGCCCCTAACTTTCTATTCCCATTACAATATTAAGGTATAATACAGTACATAAAAATGTACATATAGATGAGAAAAAGAATGTCAGCACACGTGCCTAAAAGAATCACTGTGCTGGAGGTGTTGTGCAGGTAGTGGAATTATAATGGAACACTCTAATAGGCTGTTAAACACTTTTGCTTGTCTGTGTCTGCGTTATGACCTGCTGCCTAATTCACTGTAATGTAAAGATGAGTTGGAGCAATTGAAGGTATTGAGGTACAGGTTAGAATATACTTGAAAGAAGACCCACTCTGTGAATGACAAACTGTCTTTGAAGACTATATAATTTATGTACCATTCACCATGGGCACGGGGTCTTAATGTCGTACGATATTATGCCGCATAGAAAAATTGCACTGCAATTACAGCATGATATTGCCATGCAGCATCATTTCCTTTTCTGTGGGGGGCTCCACCCCCCACACACCCCTGGATCCTCCCCACTAAAGATTCTCAACTCTGGGGGGGGGCAACTTGGAGAGTGCACAATCTGTGGAAAAAAATAAAATGTCTGGGACCAGGAATCAAACCCAGTTCCAGATGCAGTGTTTGGGTTACTGCTGCTGTGGCTCAGTCCAGTGAGCCATGGCAGCTGCTCAGCAAAACCCACTCCCAGCAGAGATCTTATCCTCTGCCTGGGAGTATGTGAATGGTGCAATACCGCGTACAGCAGTATATTGGCATTGTACCATTCACTGTAATGGACAGTGCTGTTTTGGGTTAGCTATAATGTTGTACAGTATTAAGCGAATGACATTATGACCCAGTAGGGTCACCATGAGAAAGGCAGAGTTCCTGTAAGGGGTAATTACTGTGGTAAACAAGCTATGGCACTAAGTTCAAAATCACCATTGAAATACATTTTACTGCATCCGTTTCCTCAGTTCGAGTTCAGTTTTGAAAAGTGAAAACTTCTTCAGTCCAGAGGAGATGACGGTGCTGGACCCCACCATGTGTAAATAAGGGTTTGGGGCAATAAAGCTGCAAAAGACATTAATAGACAGTATTCTTTTTTTCAGGTAAAAAAAACAAACGTGCAAAAGACATCTATGGATATTTTTTCCTTTTACAGGAAACAAATGAATAGAAAAAATGGACCAAGGATTTGTTCGGATACTGGGGGATTGGGCCCCCCCGAGTGTCACTGTTATATTCCTGTGCAGGGCAAGGGGGGTGCCTAGAAGGACAGTTGATGGCAGAAAAAAAATAATAATAAAAAGGAACCATGCTGCACCATACTGGACAGGGTTGGGGGGGTCAGGATTGTGAAACTGGAGGATTGAGCACTCCCAGTGTCACTTGTATTTTTTTTGGGTGGGGGTTGCTGGTGGAGGGAGGGGGATAGCTATAAAATAAAGCTACAGTTTAATTGGCACAGCACTATATTTTGTAACTGAGGTGATGGCAGAACACTGCAACTCAAACCAAAAATAAACTGTTACATTATAAAATGGTCTTTGACATAGAAACAATGTGCTGGTTTCTTGCACAGGGTAGGGCACTCAAAGACCAGATGTGATGGTCAGGAACAGGAGAGACTGCAGTGAGGACTATGACAGGCTGGTTAAAAATGGAACAGAATGCCGTGAGGACTCTAGCAGGACGATTGGGCGCATATTTCACATTTCTTACCTGATTTCACTTATATTTCTCTCTGAAAGGAGAATGCCAGCTCTGTCTCTGTCTCCCCACACTACTGTGTTGCTCACTGTACACTGCAAGGAGCTGCCAGCAGCAAACTGTGTCTGCCTCTCTCTCTCTCTCTCTCACATGCTGTGCGTCTCAGTAAAACAGCTTTCTAAGCTGCCATTTCTATGTAAGAGCAATACACATGGCCTGGGTGAGCTGTTTCATGTGGTTGGGTGGGGGAGAAGTGAGGCCACTGCAATGGTGAACCACTGGTAAGACTGTTTCTCTGTCTCATTCTTACTGTCTTGCTCCCCTGCAGCAGTAGTCTCTCTCTTTCTCTCTCTCTGTCTGTCTATCTGTCTCTATCTCTCTCTCTCTCATGTAAATTTAAGATGTTCTGAGTACAGCAGAGGACATTACTTATATGAGAGGCAGAAGGATTAAAATATTTGTTTAACTTGTAATGTTAGACACAAAGATTAAAAGGAGGCTCACTCTGGCAAACGCACCAAGAAGTGCTCCTGAAACTGAGTTTACCATCATGCCTATCATGTTTGCTAGCCCCAACTTGACAGACAGTGTGATGGGGACAGTGGGTCCTGGGAAGGCTACCTAATCCTACCTCCTATAGACCACTTAGCTTTAAAGAAAAAAAGTCAGTCAGAAAAAAGAAATGGCAGTCGCACTGTACTACACATGCGCTAATTCGTGCACATTGGCAGTAGAGTTTGGTCGCCTTTTTTTCCCTGACTGCCATTTCTTTTTTTCTTTAAACTTAGTTGTTTCCCCCTACCTGACAAGCACTCTCAGTGCCCAGCACCCCCTTCCCAACAAACACAAGAGTGACACTTGGGGTACCTAATCTCCCAGTGCCACGATGAGGATGCCCCCGATGTTGAAGTACAAAATACTGCACAGTGATCAGAGTGCTGTGATGCAGAGGTGACTATGGGGCACTTTATGATGTTGTTAGTTTGCAAAGAATGTGAGGAATGTGGAGTCCTTTTCTCAACAATAGGTCTGCAGGGCTCTGCACACTGCAGCCCTGAAAATGAAACTACTGTATGATGCCATTTAACTAACTTTCTGGGACCTTTACATTTTGAATAATCTTTTCAAATAGACTAGACAGTTACTTCCTACCATTCTTCATTAAGATGATATAAATTCAGCTTGTAGGCCATCAGCCCTTGGGGACTCATTGTTTTTCTGCTGTATAATATAAGTGATACTTTTAGATGGAGATATCACTTCATATAAACCTTGCCTGAAACTGTTATCCTCTGTATTCCTTAAGTGTACATTTTCCTTACTCCCATGAAGTTTGTTGAAATGTTCAAACCATCCATGTACTGTAATAACAGCTTCTATAGCAAGAAAGAGGGCAGACTAGATGGATCAAACCAAATGGATCAAAAGGTCTCCTTCTACTGTCACTTTTCTAATGTTTTTATGTTCTTTTTTTTGATCTTTGTTTGTTATTACCAAAGGCAATTAAAGTCCAGACATCCCAGGTGTCCTTTTCTGGTGCTGCATATGATAACTCTGTCATATGTCATTTGTTTTTGGTTTTTTTTTGTTTGTTTGTTTTACTGTAATAATGCAGAGTACTCGTTCTTACGAGATACATAAGAAATTCTGCATTGTATACATTCTATGCATTTGCTAAGTTTACCTAAATTATTAATTTGTGATTTAATATTTGCACACTCAAAATCATACCATGGTACCTTGTATATTGTCCCTAATTTATTCCCTTTATTTTAAATTTCCAAGGCTCATAATTAAATTATCCGTAAGTGCAGTATGAATTTCATTTCAGGCTACTATACAGTAGTTTCATCTACTGATGTCACTTTATTAATAATTGCTTGTTTTAGAGTTCCTAAAGTGCTGTCTTGTAATAGCTTATTAGAAGTATCATGTGACCCTTGTTTCCACTTGATTTTAATGTTAATGACTTTGATATTATCTGCTTCAGTTTGCTGTAGATTACACATCTCAGCATACTCTCTGTTAAAATCAAATTCAAAATTCAGGTATAATTTATCCATTCCTATCTTGTATGGTTCTCCCATTTAACATTCTCATATTTTGAGCAGGCAAAAATTTCACAAAAGCCTAGCCCCTATAATGGAGCTCAGAATCCCTAAATGCCATTTTAGGGATTCGAAGCTCATCATTCACATTCTTTTTTTTTTTCATTCAAATTTTATTAAAGTTTTCTATTACAGAGAATAAATCCATCTTATGAAATACATGATGGTCTTAACTTGAATCATCATTCACATTCTAAAAGCCCCAAAGCACTCACTTGTAATGGTTGTTATTGCATTAAAATCAAACACTATATACATGTTGCCTGTGGAAATTATATCATAATTAAATTTAAGTTCTCTGATAATCTATTCAAACTGCTTTCATACTTATCATCTGTGGTATGAGATAAGTAAATATTGAATAAAATTACCTCACAAAAGGGGCTGTATTTAAATTAATTATTATATAGCTCTCATTATGGGTTCCAAGTGCGCACTCTGTAGGGTGACCACATAGTCCTGCAGTTTTGCATGGGGGAAAAGATATCCAACAGCATCAGCCACTATCTGTGTACCAAATTATACAGGAAGCACATCAATCAGCTCAGGACAGTCTCCTTTACAACTGTATGTAGATATTAAAAAAATACAAATATAAAGTGTTTCATTTTGTATTAGAATATTGGCATGATTTAAAAAAAAAGCAGTGGTGATGTCATCTAGTGTAATCGGGAAGCTCAAACAGTCATCAACAACAACAAATAGAAGTGGTAAGCCAAAATAACATGAAAATGCAGAAGATTTTCAAACTATAGTTAGCTCAGTTGAAGATCTGGCGGAGTTCCAGTGTTGGCATCTTTCAAGATGACAGGGTGAGAGATTAGCTATTATATTAGTATATTGTGCTTAGAGTAACATTTTACATATGGTACATTACACAACAACTGTGCCAGTGTGACATACACACACGGTGACACTGGCAACTTTTAGCACTATGCAGCAGTGTGAAGTATTTATTGGGGTAGTTCAGAGACATACTGGGAGCACAAAATATATTGTTATTGTTCTTTTTGTATTAAATTAGCAGAATTTGCATTGCAAGAAATGTGACTGGTGGGGTGACACACAGCTCAGTACACTCCAATATTTACAGTAGCAGCAGTATTACATTGCCACCATTTAAAAATGTGTTGTTCATTATTTGGCTTAAGCAATTGTGTAGACTTGCCTAATGTGCTCTACAATTAACTCCAGTATGACAGTGAGACTTCAACAGTGCAGCCGTAGCTACCACCATTTCATAAATTCATGTTCAGTATATGTGTTTTGGAAATAAGAACAGGAAAAAAAAGGCCATTTTGTGTGAGGGAACAAGTTATGCAGTGTGAATGTATGAGTGATATATTGCATACTCAACCTGTTGGACTGACATAAGTTATTCAGAACAGGATACTTATGAAATAAAGTGTTTTTCAAAAGCACTTATATGTAAACAACAGCAGTGCTTTAACCAAAGGAATAGTTAGAGAGACAATGTTAATGGTGCATAGGCAGCACCATGAAAAGAAAATGTAAATACATTAAGTAAACAATAATACCAAACAGGGTGGGCAGTATTGTGCTACACCGGGCCACTCAGGCATGTACTGAGACCCAATGCCACAGGTGGAGGGCCTTATAGACCCTGGAAGGTCTTGTATAGCACAATACCTCATACCCTGGAGGGTATTATTGCTCTTAGAAAATGGGTAACATGTACAGTGTCAATAAAGAGACAGACAACAAACGTATGTTTAAATAAAATCAATACTAATTTATTGAGAAATTTCTTAGTCTGAATGCAAATGGGAGATAAAGTAGTCCCATTTTAGGATGGGGTTGGGAAAAGAACAACACAAATTTTAACTTACTCTGTACACATTCAGTTGTGTTTAAGGCCAGAAAAATAAACTGTGGACCACTATTTGTGCATTTCAAAAGAATTGTCTGGAGAAGTGAATGTATAGTTGTTAAGTTGAAGGGTGAGTTTGATGACTCTTTTTTTGGCAGCAATGAACTGCAGGGATCTTCAATGATGCATTGTGTGCCTACTGGCTTCTGCTGCTCTTTAAGTTCTTCTTCCTGTGTCACTGATGTGGGCTGTTCTCCAAAGAGGTTACCCCTTTTCTTTTAGCCTGTCATTAATGCTGTCCAGTAACTTTGGAGACTTGCCTCACATCTATGCCTTGTCACTGATACAATCTCTCTTGACTAGAGCCCTGCATTTGAAAGAATTTGCTCAACAGTTGTTCTGATGGAATGGTTCATATTTCTTTTGCTTAGGTTAGCTTCAGTATTCAGTTGGTGCGTAAGAGACCCTAAATAGTTTTTACCTATGGGTTCTTTAATATACCAGATATTTTCAGTGTCTAGTAGTGACTGAGCAACACATCGTGGGTGACGATAGAATGCTGTAGTGTCAGGTGGAATTTTGGAGACATAACTTTTCAATACATTTTACAGGACAGTTCAGAGTTTTGGGCTCTTTGTAAATGAATCCCCTGGTGTTTTCTTTGTTAATTTCCAAAGTTTTGAATAATTTTTGTTGTACGCATTGTCAGCAAGAGTGATGTATTTGGTGTCTTTTTCATATGTGCTAACTTGGAATGACTCGGGCATTAGTTCTTGTAATCCCTCCCAACCATGCCGGCCCTTGCGAAGTTGTATCACATACATGTAAGAACTGGAACAAACTCCACAAAAAGTCTATCTTCAAAGATTTAGTTCACAAACTTAAAAGGGCTACGTTTCATGGCAAAGCCATTTCATCAGGCCTGCAGTGTCTGTAATTCTTATCTGCACTTCGTTGTGTGTTTGTAATTCAAAAAGTCAACTTGATGCTGTGTTTGGTTTCCTTATTTGATTCTTTATATGTCATCAAGCAGCTGACTGCTACTGTGAATGACTTTGTGCCAGTAACCACTCAGTGGTCCTTAGAACATGCTCTCAGCTCACTTTTTCTCTCTTACTGTAAGCCTTTTATTCTGGCTGGACAGCGGACCATGGTGCAGGCTTCACAGTGAGTCTCCTCTATGAATCATAGAGTCTCCTCTATGAAACTCACTGTGATGCCTGCACCATGGTCCACTGTTCAGTCACATTAAAAGGCCTACAGGATGAGAGAAAAAGTGAGCTGAGAGCATGTTCTAAGGAATGCTGAGTGGTTACTGGCACAGAGTCATTCACAGTAGCGGTGAGCTGCCAGGTGAAATATAGAGAATCAGACAAGGAAACGAAACACAGCATCAAGTTTTTTTTTTTTAATTATTAACATAAAATGAAGTGCAGATAAGAATTACAACACTGCTGGCCTGATGAAGTGGCCTTGCCATACAACTTAGCCCTTATAGTGTGTGAACAACATTGAACTAAATCTTTGAAGGTAGACTTTTTGTGGAGTTCATCCCTATTCTTACATGTATCCATTTTGTTTGTCACAAAAGAGGCTGACCCATAACTAAGAATAACTATTTGGCTCTATAAGAGCAGGGGCAATCTGAACAAACATTCATAGTATTAGTTGTATCTCGAACCACACACACTTCACTAGGCCCGGTGCAGTGTTAGGAGAGAGAGAAGCTGACGAATCAAGCTTTCATAGGTCCACTTGTGTGATCATAGGATGATGAGCGGATTTATCCTTATTTTCTTTTCTCTACCTTATTAGGATGCTTATAAACACATTATAAACCTGGGATCGGAGCTTATATATTTAGTGATCATGTGACTGAGGGGCTGTTGAGATATCTATTGATGCCCGTTCAGATTACACACAGTCCAGAGACAGACTATTCAGTACCGCTGCTGGTTCTTACATCACTGTAAAACTGTCTAAGTAATGTGTTTATTTCTTCAGAACTATCCCCTTCTAAATCAACTGACAGTCTTCTACTCATTTCCCAGTCCTGAAAACCTGACATTGCCCAAGCCATGTTCTTTCTACTATTATTTTCCTCCCTTTTAGTTTTTCAATGGCATCAAGCTGCTCTTTTGACAGACTTACATGCGGATCTGTTGTTTTACTGACAGGATTTTTGGTTCTCATTTTTTTTGACAGGTTGGACATCTGGTTCTGGATTACCATCTTTCATTTTGTTTCCTGACAGCTTCTACTTGAAGTAGATGTCAAAGCTCACAGGTAAGACATCTAACATTTGTTGCTTTAAACTGCTGTAGTGGCACACAGAATCTAGTCAAAAAGTTATTTACTGCTCTCACATACAGTGGAATTTTAACTTCTGCTCAAAGGGACAGCTGACTCCATCATATGATGTGGTGATTGGACAGGTGGCAATGGCACTGCTTTATACCTGGGATCTGTTGCCACATGCACCACGCTTGTATGGTGCCAGCTGGCCAACCACAACCCAGGGTTTTCCATACCCATTTTCTAAAAACAGGCTGGCAGTATAGCCTAGAGGTTAGAGTAATGAGCTCTGAACGAGCTTGGTATATCCAGAAGACCAGACCTGGGTTTGATTCTCACAACCTCCACTTGCATACTGTGTGACTCTAAGCAAGTCACTTAACCACCCAGTGCTCCCAGGTCGCCCCTGAAAACAGGCACTTGTGCCTAGTGGGCCTTCCCCAGTTACCAAAGACTAAAAAATTACATTTTTTGGGGGGGGGGTTAAAGTGAGAGAGAGGGACAGAGAGAGAAAAGTAACAGAAAAATGCAGAAGACAAAGAGTGGCACAAAGCAGTGAAAGAAAAATACTGTAAAAGACTTACACATTTTCCTATTTTTAAGAATATTTTTTTAATATAATTTTTGGGGCATAGCAAATGGGGAAGAAAGAATAAAAGCAGAGGTTGTGTAAAAGTGGGAGGAATGAGAACTGAAACAAAAGGGTACAAATACACATGACAGCAACAGGCAAAGCCCATCTCTTTTTTTCTTAGGGCCCACTGCCAGATGGACCAACAGCATCCGCACCACCACTACAGAGCTCTTCCATCGCAAAACTACAAAGAAAGACTAGAACTGGAGCACCTATCTGGGCTACCCAGCACAAAAAGTGCACTACCATGTTGTGAATGTCAAGACTCAGAAGCAGCAAATGTTTTGGGTGGCATGCTCAGATTCTGTGGCATTTTAAAATTCAGAATATTAAAACATGCCATGTTTGTGTTCGCCAGTGAAACCCAGTAGGTTTGACATCCTGAACTCTGTGAGTTGGGATGGGGATACAGTCTGTGGGGTGCAGGTAGAGGTCCTGTCTGCCAGTCAGCAGGCTATGGGCAGCACCGCAGCAGAGATTCTCTGCAACTCTATATCTTCTACTCCCTGGCCTTCTACTGAACTGTTCAGGGGAGCAGCTGTTGGGGGTTGCTGGTCTGTGGGGCATTCTAGCTGTGGGGTGGTGGCTGGTCTGTGGAATGAGCTGTTCCACTGCTGCGCATGGGGGATCACTGACAGCCTGTTCTGGGGAGGTCACCTGCATGGTGAGTGTGAGATGAGATTTCCTTCTGTGGGAGTGGCACACAACCAGTATGTTAGGGAGGTCTGCTACAGGAGGGTTGCTGATCTGTGGGAATCAGAGTTTCAGCTAGGGGATGGGGCACACACCCAGTCTGTTCTTCAGGGATGAGATTTCCAGTTAGAATGGTGGTGGCTGGTCTGTGGTAAAGGGGTTCCAGCTATGGAGGCATGGTTAGTCCACTACTCCCTATCCCTTGACCTCCCCTCCTTTGCAGCCCAACAAAACCCATCTCTCATGCACTCTGAACTCCTGTTGTGGCCCCCAAGTACCTCCCCACCTCTATAGCTCCTCCCCAATCAGTGACATCTTTCATTTACACCAACCATGTCATCCACCTCCTTCCCTGGTCAATTGCAATCCCCTCAACCTTTGACACACACCCTCCCCTCATAGCCACCACTGACACAA
This sequence comes from Neoceratodus forsteri, assembly GCA_016271365.2. Classification (NCBI taxonomy): domain Eukaryota; kingdom Metazoa; phylum Chordata; order Ceratodontiformes; family Ceratodontidae; genus Neoceratodus; species Neoceratodus forsteri. The sequence goes on along the minus strand of CM057455.1, from coordinate 383,903,791 downwards.
CCTCTTTGACCCTTGACAACCCACCTACCCTATACAGGTTGTCCTGACATTTTTCCTTCACAGGCCCTGACACTACCCCCTCTACACAGCCCTATAAACTAGCCCCCTTTCCTTTTTTTTTTTTGCGTAACGACATATCTAACCCTCTTTGTACATCCCCACCTCCTTACATGTTTCCTGACACTACCTACTCACCCTCCACAGTCCCCAACAGTACCTCCCTCTAAAGGCTCAAACACTAATGCCCCTCATCACATCCTTCATCTCTGCCCTATTCACCCCACAGTCCCTTCAAAACCCTTACTTCCTCCCTCCACAGCCCTCTATAACACCTTTGTTTCTCTCTCTCTCTCTCTCTTTCTCCACAGTCCCCCACAAGCTCCACTCTCACTCTCTCCATGGCCCCATTGACACCTCCCTGCCTCGATCTCCACCCTTCCTGTCCTCCTGGAAACTTTCATTTCCAACCCACCAGAAACCACCCTCCCTGGCTCCCAGGCCACCCCTTTGCACTAGACATCTCTCCCTCCTGGACCCCTGGACACCTTGTAGCCAAGCATACTGTATACGTTTCTCCCTCTCCATCCACCTGGACAACCCTCCTTCCTGGATCCTTCAGATATCTCATGCTGTGGCCCCTTGACATCCCTTTCTCCCTAGTAGGCCCCCCACTACATAGAAACATAGAATTTGGTAGCAGAACAGACCAGTAGGGCCATCCAGTCTACTCTAGTTTTCCTTACCTGTTCAACACCTTGGACCCTATCTGGTTGGCATGGTCCTTCCTGCCTCCCTTTTCTCTACATATTATAGCTATGTGCCTATCCCATGTGTGCTTGAAGCTCCCCACTGTCTTTGTCCCCACTACCTCTTCTGGCAGCCTGTTCTATGTGCTCCAAACCCTTTCTGAGAAGAAGTATTTCTTCACATCCATCTTAAACTCCCCACCCAGCTTCATTGAATGCCCCATGTTCTGGTGTTTTTCCTCCTCTGAAAGATTCTCCCCACCTGCATCTTGTTCACTCTTTTGAAGTACTTATAGGTCTCAATCATGTCTTCTCTCTCACACCTCCAGGGAGTACACCTTGAGATACCAATCCTTCATTACATATGGCTTGCCATGCAAACCAGCACCATTTTGGTAGTCCACCTTTGGACCACTTTCACCTTGTCAATGTCCTTGCAGAGGTACAGTTTCCAGAACTGGACACAGTACTCTATGGTGGGTCTCACCAGTGTATGGTATAATGCCATCACCTCTTCTTTTCCACTGCTAGAAATTCCCCTTCCTATGTACCACAGCATCTTGATAGCTTTGCCTGCTGCATTGTCACACTACCCTACCACCTTGAGATCATTAGGTATGATTACCCCAAGGTCCCTTTCTTACTTACTTAGTTACTTAGTTAGAAAAGATGGAAATTGCTAAAGGCCCATCTAGTCCATCTCCCACACTTGTGGGTAATTTTTTGTCAAAATGACTACTACCTAAGGTGTTTGTCAAGTTCATACTTAAATTTTTCAAAAGATGTAATATCCACCAGCACCTGAGGGAGTGTATTCCAGTCCTTTGCTGTCCTTACCATGTAGTAATGTGCACATTTTTTAGTGTTGCTGTAAGATACTTTAAGTTGTCTATTATGTGATCTTAGATAAAACTGTCTGTTACTGTATGATAGACCACATTGGTTTATTAGATCTTTGTCCTGCAAAATTTTAAATAAGAGCAGCAGATCATCACATATTCTTCTATCCTCTAGACGGAACAGTTCCAAGGCTTCTAACCATTTCTTGTATGACATATTCTGGAGTCTAGGGATAATTTTTGTGGTTCTCTTCTGCACACACACACACCCCCAACAATCTTATATCCCTCTGTAGGTATGGTGACCAAAACTGTGAACCATAGTCCAGATGAGGGCTTATGTACATTCTGAATAGTGATAGGATACAGTGTTCTTCTCTGGATACAAAGGTTCTTTTAATATTGTACTGTAGATCAACCTTTTTGATATTTGAAGAACCTTTTTGTAGTGAGTAGATGAAAATAAGTTATTAACCATTACCCCAATGTCTCACTCTGTTTCAACAGTGTTTAGTAGTTGAACATTTAGCTTGTATCTGATTATTGGGTTGTTTCTTCATAAATGTTAAACTGAGCATTTACTGGTGTTTAATTCCATGTTGCTGAGCAATGTCCAGATTTCAGTTTGTTTTAAGTCATTTATTACACTTTGTTGTTTTGACTCAGTGTCTACTTTTCCGGACAATTTAGTGTCATCTGCAAATTTACTAATATAGTTTTTGATATTATTATGTAGATCACTGATAAATAAGTTGAACAATGTGAGCCCCAACACTGATCCCTGTGGAACTCCGCTACTCATATGACTACTGTCGGACTACTGACCGCTTATCCTAACATGCTAAGTTCTAGAATCTAACCAATTTTTAGTCCATCTACTGTAAGTAGGTAAAGACTAAATCCAATTTTGCCTAGCATTTCAATTAGTTTACAGTGTGGGACCTTATCAAAGACCTTAGAAAGGTCCATCAGGACAATATTCACTGGTAATTCTTCGTCCAAACTTCTAGTCGTGTTTTTATAAAAAGAGATTAAATTTGTGGTACATGATCTCCCTATTTTAAAAATGTGCTGGGTGTGATCAATTTGTCCAAGGGAGATTTGTTGTGCATCAAAATGTTTGTTTTGATAATTTTTCCAATGTTTTGCAGATATGTGAATTTAGACCAATTGGTTGGTAGATTGCTACTAGACTTGTACTGCCTTTTTTATGGATGTGTATAACAGTGGCATTCAACCTGTCTGTTGGTACATGACCACTATAAATAGATTAATTAAATAATATTGTAAGCAGATGACAAAGGATTGGTGATAGTTCCTTAAGTAGTTTTGGATGAATGCCATCTGGGCCTGGTGAGGAGTTACTGTTAAGGGATTTTAGTAAAGACAGAACCTCCTCCTCATTGAACTCTGTTGGCCCAGAGTGTGGTATAAGATGTGGCTCATAGTTGCCTCCTGTTTTATTAAAGACTATTCTAAAATGATCACTAAGCATATTGGCTAGCTGCAGTTTATCTTGTATAACAGTGCTACCCAAAGTTAATGAGTTAATTGACTTATTATTTTTAGCACTGTTAATGTAAGCGTAAAAAGATTTATGTTTATCCCTTGAGTGTGAGATTCTGAATTCAAATTTTTTCCTCTCTGTTTTTATGGTAGATTTTACTAGTCTAAGGATATCTTTGTATTTCCCTCTGTTTTCTGTGGTGGGTGTTTTTTAATATTTTGCATAGATTTGTGCCTTTTTATTAACTAGTTTTTAATATTTTTGGAAACCAGGGTGGTATTTTTCCTTTTTTATTGTATAATTTCTTGATATACTCCTTTTCAACATATTGTAATAAGTTCTTCAGAAACAACCAGCAGTCTTCAGTTGATAGTGGTAACATAGTGTTATTCCAGTTAAATGGAAGAAGAAAAGTATTTATGTCATTATATTTGGTCCTATTGTAGTCTCTAATAGTTGTAGTGACCATCCTGCTACGTTTGTGGTTTGATATACTGCAATATACCATGTTGTGGTCACTACTATTTATTGGTTCACATACCTGTATACTGTATTTGTTAAGTCACATCCAGTATTTTTTAAGATCAAGTCTAATATTTTTTTTCTCTCTGGTGGGCTCCAAAACATTTTGTTCCTGTCCGGATTCTTTAACTAAATTTAGAAAATCATTTTCAAGTGTGGATTCACCATGTAGAGCCTCCCAATGGATCCCCAGTAGATTGAAGTCCCTGGTTACAATTATATCACCCGTTGTAGGCATAGTTTTAATTTCATTCATAAAAGCAATGTTGTAATCATTACTGTTGGCTGGTGGTCTGTAATAGGTGCCTAATAAGATTTTTGGTTTGTTTTTGAAGATCATTTGGATTCATGTGTTTTTGATATTGTCACTAGATGTGTTAGTAGTATTAACTTGAGAGCATTTAATCTCAGACTTGGCATAATACATACTCCTCCACCCCTTCCCAGTCCCTGTTATTGAGAAATAGCTTATAACCTGAGATTTCTGTGGACCAGGTGTGAGCTGGATGGTTCTATGTCATAACAGCAATCAGAGAATAGTGATCACTGTTAGGGTGAGTGGACATCACTGAAAATGAATTTCGGTGATGCACACTCACAGTGAACAGGAACAGGGTACCCAAGATCAACAAGTTTCCTATCAATGCTGGGGACTGTGCCCCTGCACCCCCCTACTAAAGGATTCTGAACTCCAGGGGTGCATGCCGGGGGGGATACTTAAAAAGTAAACAAGCCACCTGCAGGCAAAAAAAGAATCATAATGCGCTGGACCCGACCCCTTCGCCTCCCAACTGACCACTCTTCCCACCATGCTAACAGACCAGCTCAGCAGCTTCCCACCACACCCCCTCCCACATACCTTCCCTCACCTTCTTCTCCCCCCCACATGTGTATATACATGTACTTCCCGTCACCCTATGACGCCCACCCAGGTATTCTGTCGCTACCCTGCCAGGTAGTCCTGAACACAGGTGCCATAATCGAGTCACTGTTTTTGTAAGCGCTCAATTACAGTTGCCTTGTTTATTGAATACCAAGCTGGATCCCAACACATTTCAGTAATAACAGCTATATCAGTGCTATCACGATTTAGTATATATTTCAGTTATGGTACCATAAGGTATGTTGGTTTAAACTTCTGGCGTTTGCCATAAGCATGTTGCATATTTTGGTTTTCTTTCAGACAAGAGGTTTGTTGATTTTCCCCATGCCCCCTCAGAACTTATCAACAGAATCTGTATTTTTATTTTATTTTTTTTATTTTATTTGAATAATCAGATTTACAACCTTTGAGTCAGAGACTCGTTTACAAAGGTACCTCGTCGCAGGGAGGGTGGACAACAATTAAGTTATGTTTAGACAGAGGTTACAAAACTGGTGAGATACAGGCATAGATAAACAAACACAGTTTGTTATAGTTATACATGAAGAGTCATTCTCTGATCTAGAACCAGTGCTTAGTCATCCGTGGAACCCAGTGAAGTCTGTGAGGGAGTAGATTAGACAGAAACAGTTCCACTGCAGGCAGTTACAGCACCGACTATCAACAATATGCTTTCAGAGGGCTATTTTGAACTGGCCAATCCTAGGAATGTCTGTGATTCGCTCTGGGAGGGAGTTATACCAGGCTGGTGCTTTATGATGAAAGGATCTTTGGCACAGAGAGGTCCTTGCTCTAGGTACTAGGAAGGTGGCTTTAGTGGAGTTATGGGTTCGCACAGGCTGGGTGGCCTGTTGCAGGGATGCAGAGACCCCAGGGGGGCATAGCCCAGATAGGGACTTTTTTGCCAGCAGGCAGGTGTGGTATTTCAGCTGCTCCTCAAATGTGAGTATGTTTGTGGCAGAGTATAGCAGGCATGTGTGAGTTATGCTGTGGGCACTGGTCAGGAGCCTGCAGGCTTTGTTAATAGAGGTGTGGACTTTAGTGAGGGCAGTGGGGTCAGCTGCTGCGTAGAATGGGAGTCCGTAGTCTGCCAGTGACAACACAGATGAGGTGATGGCCAGTTTTAAGTCAAATTCTGGGAGGCAGTCTTTGTGGCAGTAGAGGAGACCAATCCTGGAGTTCATGGCTGATGAGAAGGTTTTTAAATGGGTGTGGAAGGTGAAGCCTGCATCAAAGGTGATGCCCAGGTACTTGTAAGTTGTTACCTGTTGAAGTGGGTGGAGTGCACTGGGGGTGATGAGCAGAGGAGAATCCCTGGCATTGTTTTGTCGGTGTGCAAAAAGCATAGATTTTGTTTTTTTCAGGTTTAGGATTAGCCAATGGTTGCTGAACCATTTTTCTGCTTGGTTTAAGGTGCGTTGCAGTGTGCTTTGGAGCAGTAGTGGGTCTGAATGCGATGCTATGATCACTGCATCATCTGCATAAAGAAGTATTTTGTCAGAGCAGGAGCTTGGGAGGGTGTTTAGGAAGAGACTGAAAAGGGTGGGCCCAAGGATGGAGCCTTGGGGGACCCCAGAGCGTACTGGTAGGTTGGTGGACAAGGTCCTATTTAGCTTGACTCTTTGGGATCTGTTGTGTAGGTAGCTTGAGAACCAGTTCAGTGGGCCAGATGAGAATCCCAGCTGGCTAAGGGAGTTTATCAGCAGGGGGTGACACACAGTATCAAAGGCCTTGGATAGGTCGATGAATACTGCCCCTGCAAGTTTGCCATCATCAAGCGCAGAGTGGATATGGTGAGAGAATTCCAGAAGGGCAGTGGATGTGCTGTGGCCCAGGCAAAATCCATGTTGCTCAGGGCATAGAATGTCATATTTAGATAGGTATTCTATGAGCTGTGTGGATACTATTTTCTACAAGGCTTTGGGGGTGGATGGAGATGGACCTGTAGTTATTTGGTAGTGTTCGGTCCCCAGACTTATGGATGGGGGTGATTTCAGCCTGTTTCCATGCTTCTGGGAATTGACCAAGGCATAGGGATCTGTTAATGACATTTGTGAGGGGGATTAGCATGACTTCCAGCATGAGGCAGAGTATCCTGGAGTCAAGAGGGTCACTACTCGGGTTGTGAGAGGTGAAAGCTTTTAGAAAGGTTTGGCGTTATGGGGTGAGATCATTTGGAAGTGGAATAGGGGCCTGGAGGGAGGGGTGTGGGTGGACGGGGGGACGGGGTAAAAAAATTGAGCAGGAAGAACTGCGCTTAGGTCCGAGAAAGTTTTGCTTAGGCAGTCTGCAATGCATGTCTGGTCCATTGAAACAGCCCCATTGATAACAATCTGGGGAGCGGGTTTTGCCATTCTGTTCTTTTATATTATCCCAGAAAGCTCTGGCAGAGACCCAGGAGGATGTTAAAGCAGCTTGATAGTGTCTGGCTTTTGCTTGTTTTATGGCCCAAGTGCATTGGTTGCGGGCTGTTCTATAGGCTAGCCTGTCCACCGTTCTACCGGAGTCAACTGCAATGTGCCAGAAGGTTGCCCCTCTGTTTTAGTTTCTGGATCAGTGCAGGGGATATCCATGCAGCAGCTCATTTTTTTGGACGAGATGTGGTGATGGGAGCAAATAGGTCACAGGCATTGCTGAAGGCCCTAGTGAGATAGGTTAGGGCAGTATTTATGTCTGATGCAAGGGTGATTGGGGTAAAATCGACTTGTGCGAGGTGATGCTTGAGGTTATCAAGGTCCCTGGGGAGAAATCGATGATGAGGGGTGCTGCAGTACTCAGGGCTAAGTGTGGGGGAGGACCAGAAGCGTAGGACAGGGGAGTGGTCGCTGAGTTCACTAGGACGTTTACCGATTCCAACTTGCTTTATGACTGTAAATACCTCTCCATCTTATACACTGCTCCACATTTCTCAGCCCCAAGTGTATTACTTTGCACTTTTTGGCATTGAAACCTAGTTATCACACTCTAGAGCACTCCTCTACTGTCCCCAGGTACCTTTACATTCTCTCCACCCTTTCCTGAGTGTACACTCGGTTGCTGGTTTGTGTGTCATCAGCAAAGAGACACAGTACCCTCCAGGTCCTCAGCAGTCTCACAAGTATCACGTCATATTGGCAAAGGAAAAACCACAACTGTAATTTGAACACAGGCAGTATGGTGACAGCAACTACAGCATCCACATATTTGGGCTAGTGGCAAAATAGCAACAAATGCTTTCCCCCCCTCCCTGAGGTGCTAAGGCCTTGGAGATGGTTATTATAGTAAGAGGTGTGCAGGGAACAAAGCCTCTCACATTGCGTGTGTGTGGGGTGAATCATCCACCCATAAAAACATTTGTTAAATATTTGCTATTTTGGCACTTGCCCACATGTACAGGTACTGTAGTTGCAATCGACGTACTGCCCGTGCTCAAATAGCAGTTGTGGTATAAACTTCGCTGACATCACATGGAACCATGTCACTTATGAAGACATTGAAGAGGACCAGTCCCAGTACTGAACCCTGTGGCACCCTGCTGTTCCCTTTTCTGAGGGTGGTTGATGCATGGAATGGTCTGCCACAGGAGGTGGTGGGAGTGAGCACTGTGGTTGGATTTAAACATGAATGGGACAGGCATAGGTGAACCAGAGAGGTTAAGCAGGGGGAGGGTCAAAAGCTGTAATTAAGTACAGGACTTATGGGCAGAGTGGATGGGCCTAGCAGTCCTTATCTGCTGACAATTTCTATGATTCTGTTTCTGAATGTCTGCTGTTTACCACCACCATCTGCTTCCTAGCCTTCATCTAATTTGATACCCAGTTACCACTTTCTTCCAAACCCCATGTAGCTTTATTTCTTTATTAGCTTTCTGTGCAGCAGAGTTGAAGGCCTTACTGAAGTCCACATAGGATACATCCACTGCTCCCCCAGTCCACCTCATTAGTCACCCAGTCGAAAAATCCATGAGATTTGTGTGACATGGCTTCTCCCATGAAACCATGCTGCCAGTGGTCCAAAATCCCATATGTATCCAGGTACTCTGTCAGTCCCTACTTCAGCAAGGTCTCCATTAATTTCCCCACCACTGATATGAGATTGACTGGATTTTAATTGCTATCATTCTCTCTGCTGCCACTCTTGTGCAGAGGGACCCCACCAGCACTCCTCCTATCCTCTGGAACATCCATGTCTCCAATAAGGTGCTGAATAGTATTGCCAGAAGGGCAGCTAGCACAGTTCTTAGTTCTTTTAGAATTATTTTGGGTGAATCCCTTCTGGTTCCATTGCCTTGTATTCCTATAGGGCTTCAGGTCCCTTTTGGCTTCTCTCTTCTGAAAATGGGCTTGTGTTCAGTCTTCAGAAGCCTGCTGATACATGTCCCCCCAATACTCTATTGTAAAAACCAAGCAAAAGTACTAATTTAAAATTTACATTTTTTCCATGTCATCTCCGACAGAGCCTCCCCACCCTCCTGATTCTCATTATCCCACCCTTTGCTTTCTTCTTTTCACCGATGTACCTGAAGAAAGTGCTATCCCATTGTTTTACCTCCATGGTGTTCCTCTCCTCTGTTTGTGCCTTAGCTGTCCTTACCCTGCTTCCGGCCTCCCTTTCTATTTCCTGATATACAGTACCTCCCTGTCCACTTCCCTCTGGGTCTTCTTGTACTTCCTAAAAGTTTTTTTTTTTTATTTGCCTGCCAGGTGGCATTGAGGTTGAGGCTCTGGGCCTTGCCCTCCGCCACACAGGCCATGTTGAGGAATGAGCACGGGCTGTCGGGGGTCAGCAGGGAGGAGAAGAATTGAGCATCCGAGGGACTGCTTTCCTTCTTCGGGGTTGGGGGATTTCAGTTGTTGGCACTCCACTGGCCCCTACTGGCTGCTAGGGGGCAGTGTGCTGATGCTGCAGCTAAGGGGAGGAGATGGGGCTTATGCCTGGAGAGAGCACATACAGAAGCTTTCGCGCTCTCAACGCTGGCGTCATTGCATGCCCCACCTCCACACAAGGGAGTAAATGGAAAAATAACCCCAATGAATGAAGCTGTCCCCACTGCGCCACCCCAAGAAGGCACCTCCCTGGCAATAGTCCATTTGAGGTGGGTCGAGTTGCTTCCTACCACCCTGCCATGAAGTGTAAGTCATGGGTGCATAAGGGAGGAGGTCTGTTGTTCTGGGGTTGGTGCTGGGGTGACAGCTGATGGCAGACTTGCTGCCAGGAGTTCTGGAAAGAAATACCATAATAAAAAAAAAAAAAAGTGTTTTTTTCACTCTTACTGCCTTAGCCACTTCCTATGAGAACCATAATGACCTCTTCCTCCTCCTACCGTTGCTTACTAACATCAACAGGCAAACCATTGCCTTACCTATTCCCTCATTCCAATCCAATCCAAACCAACTTTATTTTAAAAAAATGCCTTTCCAAAACCAAGGCGCTTTTACAATAAATAAATCAAATACATAAAATTAAACAGTATAATAAAAATTATCATTAAAACATTCTTAACAAGCATTTGTCAATGCCGAATGTTGCTTGTTTGTATGTGCTGTGTAGGTATTTGGAAGTCAGTGGAGTGCAAATATTGAAAATTTGCAAACTTACGAGCGTGCATAGGAACTGCGCAATGCACGCTCATAAAACAGTCATTTTTAGGAATTTTGTCACCAAAGTTTCAACATAGCCATTTTAAGATCTCTACTCATGAGCAGTGTCACTGTGATTTTCTTCATGTGTCCCATACAGTGATTTAGCACACCGACTGCGCCATTATGCACTACATGGGTGGAAACACGTTTTGGGCGAGATGTGAAAAATGACAGCTGTATTGCTCATAAGAAGGTGTGGTAAAAAGACAATGTTGAAAATCTGGAGTGAAAATATTGAAAATTTGCAAACTTACGTGCGTGCGTAGGAACTGCGCAACGCAGGCTCGTAAAACAGTCATTTTTAGGAATTTTTCCACCAAATTTTCAACATAGGCTTTTTGAGAGCCCACCTTATGAATACTGGCAGTGTTGTTTTGTTAATTGGTGTGGAAAGGTGATTTCGTGCAGTGACTGCGAAATCACCCTTTGGGCCTGAGTAATGCCATGACAGTGCAAGAATTCATGAGGAGGGGTCCCAAAAGCCCCATGTTGAAAATTTGGTGCAAAAATTCCAATAAATGCCTGAGATATGCCAAAGTTGTAAAACCCTATCTATCCCATTATACAGCTTACCAGCATTTCCTCAGTTGCGTCGGCTTTGAAGAGTGCAGATGTGTTCCAGTCCACGAAGATCATCGCCCGGACTCGGAGGTAAGTATGGGGTGAGGGGGGTGTGGGGAGGCAGGGTGCACAGTGGGTGGGTGCGGGTTGTGGGGGGCAGGAGACTGGAGGACCATTTTTTCTTTACAGGTTTTTGTTTTAAAGATGGCCAGCGGGGCGTTTGCCACGCTGGGGTGGGCTCCCAGTGTGGCAGCTGAAAACTGTTTGGGGGTTGGAGCCGATGGGGGATTAGGCACCCCATCAGCCATAACAAGCTTTGCCATGCTGGGATGGGCTCCCAGTGTGGCACCGTGTACTCGGGGGGAACAGTGGGGCCGGCGGGATTTGGGCACCCCGTCGGCTATCGATGAGTTGCCATGCTGGGGTTGGCACCCAGCTTGGCATGTACAACTCTGTTTGGGGGGCGCAGCACAGCGGCGGGGATTGGGCACCCCTGGCTATACAGTGTGGGGGGCAAGTACAGCAGTGTGTGTGTGTGTGGGGAGAGCGCTTGGAGCAGGTGATACCTTATCGCTGCTCACTGAAGCGTATCTCCCCCTTTCAACTGTACTCCACTGCATTTTGGAGCTGTCATAGACAGCTCCAGCAGGCATTGGAGAACTGGGACTGTGCCTGAAAACACACTGACTGAATTGGAAGAGGGCTGCCACACCTCCGAAAACTCAGATGATGGCACTATGTTTCTGGCACATGCGTGCAAGCAACATAAAAATCAAGGTAAGCCAGGCTAAATAGGTAAGTTTTCAATGCCGATTTGAAACTTTGGTTGGTCAGGCAATCTTGCACCCGATGAGGTAGAGAATTGCACAGGGTTGGGGCCATAAAACAAAATGATCTGGCCCCAGATGTCTTCAAACAGACCCTGGGAATCTCTAGCAATCCCTCATCGGTGGATCGGAAAGGGCGGGGAGGACAGTAGGGATGAAGATCTTGCAGGTAACTAGGTCCCTGGTTGTGTAGGGCCTTATAGGTCAGCAAACTGACCTTGAAGGTGATCCACCACAATACTGGCAGCCAGTGCAGTCCGCGGAGGACAGGCGTTATATGACTGGTCCTAGAAGTACCAGTCAGAAGCCGGCTGTCGTATTCTGCACTAGTTGCAAGCGGCTACCCCCAGTAGCCCTAGGTAAAGGACATTGATCCTTTCCAGTTAGGTCTCTGCTCCACTCGGCCATATCCCCCTTTCATGTATTTACTAAAGCATTCCATTTTTTTTAAATCTGTCTTCTGAAGTCCAGGACCCTCTTCTTACTGTGTTTTTTTTTTTCTATTGCCCAATCTGTAAGCCAAACCACACACTATGGTAATCACTTGTACCCATGGGACAAACAACTGTGATGTCTGTGACTGTGACACTCCCCTTCCTCATTGGTTCTTCTTATTGATACCCCTGGATACCTCCTCCCTCCTGGTCCCCTGGAGATCCACCATAGTGAACTACACTCTTTGCCCTCCACTCACTGAGCTGCTCTGTAGCCCACCACCCATCACTGACCTCTAGCTAACAATCTCCCCCCAAGACCTGCCCTCAGGCTCCTGAGGACCATGCAGCCATGGCAGCATGCTCACTGAACCTTTCTCACTCTGGTGGCAGGCTCTATAGCATCCTTTCCCCTGCACTTGCAGCTGGATATTGATACACCTTAGCCTCAGTTAGAACCCAAAGGTCACCCACCCAGACCGGGCATCTGATTTGCCCCCCTGCCTCAGTCTCCAAGACCCATCCCCATACCATGCCTCTTTCAGGGAATCAGCACACTGCCCACTACATGTGTATGTCAATGTGGCCACTTGTGGCACTCACAGTTAAAAGAGGCAGGTGCAACAGTCTTCCAACACAAAAGGACACCACTGATGTGTCACCAGATAGTAATCCAGTTTATTGACTTCAAGGGTACAGCAGCACACACTCTCACATATATTTTGCACATTTTATACAGCGTTGCGGTATATTCGGCAAAGCATAGTGTCAGCATCCCACTTGGCATAGCATGGTGTCAACAGTGTATGTGGCACAGCATGGTGTCAGCAGTGAACATGTCACAGTGCATGTGGCACAGCATGATGTCAGCATCATACTTGCTATAGCATGGTGTTGAAGTGCAGATGTCCCAGCACAGTGTAGGTAACACATAGTGTGCACAGACCTTGTGTCAGGATTTTACACATGACACAGTGCAATGTTGGCATTTCATGTGGCACAGTGGAAAAGTGCAGTATCAGCATTGCATATGGTGGAGAACAGTGTCAGCATTGCACATTGCATTTGTTGTTGGCATTCCACATTGCACAGAGAAGTGTCAGCTGTGCAGGTGGTGCAGTATAGTGATGGTGCTGCACATGGCCAATGTTGGCATAGCACAGCACACTGTTAGAATGAATATGTCACAGCACATTGCATTAGACATAGCACGGAAGTGTCAACAGTGCATGTGACACAGTGCAATGTTGGGAGTGCATGTGAAACAGTGCAATGCTGGGACTGGATGTGCCACAGTGCAGTGTCCACAGTGCATATGGCATAGTGCACTGCCAGCATCACACATGACATAGTACAGTGTCGGCATCACACATGCCACAGTGGGGTGTTGCCATTGCACATGGCACTGGGCAGTAATGCCAGTGTAAATGGCACAGTGCAGTATCAGCAGTCAAAGTGGAAGAGCTCAGTTATATCAGTGTCAGCACTGGACACTACTGCAGTATCTGTGAGACAGTGCAGTGCTGGCACTGTGCTGTACCACATTCAGTGATATTTTATTTATTTATTTATTTATTAAATTTTGGTGACCGGGTAGGCCCACTGAGCCCTGAAGGTCCCTTTTTCAGCGGTGACCCGGGATAACAATGCAAGTTATAAGAATGAACAAGGACATAAGGAACATTTGAGGCATTGTGAGTTACATCATGAGGTGGTTACAGTAAAGACAAATAGTGGATACAGGCATGGTTACAGGCATGGTAAAAGAAAAGCAGTGGATACAGTGGATAACTGAACTGTGTCACATGCACTGTCATTAGTGGTGCTCAGTGGCATCCCCCTTTCCCCATTCTGTGGTACATGATCCCTGGTGCCCTGTGGCAGTGGCATACCTAACCCCATGCCAGTATGATTCATAGTGTGCAGTGGCACCCTCCAGCCAACAAGACGATGAGCACTGCCTTTCTTTGTACACCTTGTTCTGCCACTGTCTGAACTTTATGGCTGCGGTAAAGCTCAGAATACCAGCAATGAAGTGAGTGAGAAAGGGGTCTGTACCAGTCATTGCCTTTTTGGAAGGGGGTAGCACTGGTCACCAGGTATCATGTACACATTGGCTAAAGTGAGGAAGAAGGGGGGTATCTAGGGTTGTCATCATTTGGGGAGATACAACTAGGCAACAGGTATCATGTTTGCATGGTATGAAGTGAGGAAGACAGATACCACAGGACATCAAAGTTCATATTGGTATGGATGTCACTGGATTCCAGTTATCATAACGGCATGGGCTGGAACCAAAATTCATGTCTGAGGGGCTTTGGGACATGATGGCAGGGCTGCTGGTTGGAGGTAGTCTATGGAGCATGCTGCTATCTTGGGGATGGGCTCAGGAGACTGAGGGGTGAGGGAGCTATAGTCCAGTGATGGATGTTTATGGATGGTGGGCTCAGTGGCATGAAACCATGGCTGGGGTGAAAGACCATGTAAAAACCCCAAAACCTGTATCCCCCCAGTAACCATGCTCCCACCAACTACCCCTTGACCCTTCCTGTCCACTAACAAGCTAGCAGCCACCCCTTTCTGACCATTCTTCTGCAGATGGAATCCCCCCCAGACCACCCACACTGCAGCTCCACCTCACAGCTACAGAGGAACTTAAGGCACTGAAGAAGGGACCAGTTTTTGATCCCCAGCTGTGATCTGCAGTTCAGGAGAGGGTTGGGTAGTGGAAGAGTTGTGTAACATTCAGCCACAGAGAACTGCTGCTGTGGTGCTGTGAGTGCCTCCAGCTGCCTTCAGATACATGCAGCATGTTTCTAAAGTGGGAATTCCTGGACTTAATATCCTGAAGTCTCCCCCACCAGCCCTGGCAAGCTTCCACTCTTTACTAGAACTGGGTTGCAGACTCTTTGGGCCCCATCCTGTCCACTGGCATCTCAGCCACTGCAGAATTCTCCCTGATCCTTTCCACATCTGCGTTCTCACTGTGGTGGCATTCATGCCATCCCTGGCTTCTAGCTGTACACTCCTCATCCATGTCCTCTATCTCCTGACCCCCTCCAGCCATGGCAGTGTCTTGAGCCCCCCCCAACCAATAGGCCATGCTACTGAACACACCACCTGTCTCTGCCTTCTAAGATCTTAGTCCCCCATCTCCCACTAAGCCCTGGCACCTGGCTGCTGAGACCCCTCCCTCATCCATGACAGCATGCTCCCTAGCCCCCTCCTCCACCCTTGTTCCTGAGCACAACCTCCCACGCACTGGTGCCAGGCTCCCTATCTGCCCCCTCCAACACTTGTGGCTGGTCACCAGTCCCCTTCAGCCATGGTTTTAGAATCTTGGGTCATCCCCACCTCAGTCTCCCATGCCCCCCTACCCAGCACATACCTTGTGTGCCACCTCCACCTGCAAAGAAATGGGTAACAGGCTCGCCAAGTTTCTATTTAATTTCAGCATTTGCTCAATTTAGAGATAAGGTCCCATTAGAAACAGCTATCTGCAGCTTGAAGGAATTCAGGCAGGATGGGGTGGCATTTTGGCAGGTTAGAGTCCCAGTCCAGCATGCTGGGGGCATTCCATGTGGTGGTGTAGAATTCTGTTGGGTTATCCGTGGAGGGAAGGTGCATCCTCCTGCATGAGGGTGTTTTCAGGATACAGTGATGGGGTTGCAGGCCCCGACGTGGATAAAGGGAGTACAGGCCCCTCTGTGGGAATGATGGGCGCGGGCTCTGCATGGGGAAGATGTTGCAGACACATGTGTGGAGAGGAAGGTGTAGGCCCCTGTGTGGTCATGAAAGGTGAAGGCCTTTTCAAGGGAAGGGATTAATACAGAAATCTCTCCACATTGGTCCTGCTGTCACATGGACCCTCAGTCCCCAGGTCAAATTATTCATGCCCATCCAAAACCATCCTCCACCATCCCCCTCAGGTGACACCTTAGTCAGCCTAATATGCACCCACGTCCAGAAACTGGTATCAGCACAGCTGTTTCTACATTGGGTGCATGCTCACTCCTATCAATAAGAGGGCTGTTCTAGTGGTTGTCTCTTGGACTGGGCTATTGCCAGGTCCTACCATGTATTGTTAGTGAGATACCACTAGGATTCAATGACAAGGCTCCCACACCAACTTGATCCCACCACTCCAACTCATACCACCACTAGGACCACTGGACTGGGCTATAAAACAACCTGCAACCTCTGCTCCCACAGGAACCACCCCTATAACCATTGCACTGGGGTCCAAAAAAAACTGCACCCTCTCCCCACACTTCAGAACCACAGAACAATGCTCCTACATGCACCTGAACCATCCTTTCTGACTTGGTCCTCCATCACCCAATTGCTGATAGCTATTGTTGTGAAGGGGTGATAGCAGGACCCATATTCATATAGGCAGCCATACCTCTCAAACTTTTGTCACTGAAATGAGGGACAAATGAGTGACAGTGAACCTCAAAATGAAGGACACATCCTCAAACATAAGTGATACAAGCACAAAACAATGGAAATTATTATGTTTACCTATACATTTAATTTGGTTTTAGCATCTTAGAAAATAATGAATTTCTGCAGTAAAGTCTTAACTTATACAGTATAAGCCATTTAAATGGGACGCGCTTAAGCAGGACGACTGCTTAAGTGAGACGCCCGTCCAGACACTGAATTTGTTCTATTCCAAGCCTTGATTTCAGCATCACTTAGCTGGCACTGTCCTGATGGGGGAAGCTGCTTTATTGGGATGACTGACAGCACATTTATAGCTGGTTTTGATAACTACTGTTAACTTTACAGCACTAGGTAATTGTCTATAATCAGCTACAGATTGTTTACATGCTGTTAAATGCACCCATTTAGATAATCCCTTTGTCTGTTGCTGTATCTTTTGCTAGTTTGGTTGTGTAACTGATCTGAGAGCTCTGGATGCCTCTACCTCTACGAATGAACCTTAGCTGACCATGTGTGAATCATCAAAGCTCTGAGTAATCCTACTGCCTCCCTGTTCTCTATTGCAGTTGAATTTAAGATTTCAAAAAGTCTGTCTGGCAGAATAAGTAAGAACAGGGAAGCAATCCCAGCTGAGTGAAGAGCCAACTTAGACCCCAACTGAAAGAGAAAGAGGGAGGATAAGGACAGTGAGGTGGAAGACGCCCTCCTTCTATGGTTCTCACAGGCCATTGACAAGGGTGCTAGAGTCTCTGGTCCCATGCTAAAAATCAAAGCCACTGACTTGGTTGAGCAGATGTCACACTCAAATTTTGAGGCAACAGAAGGCTGGTTATCACATTGGAAGTTGAGGCACCACATTGTGTTCAAAACAGAACACAGGGAGAAACTGGATGCAAACACAAATGCTGTACAGAGCTGGCTAATTGATGTCCTGCCTGGAATCCTGTCAGGATACCGACCAGTAGATGTTTTCAATGCTGATGGGTCTGGACTCTTTTACAGAGGGTACCCTGACCATGGCCATGCTCACAAACAAACTGAGCTAATCGGGGAGAAAAGCTAAGGACTGAATCTCTGTCCTATGCTGTGCCAATCAAAGTGGCACTGAAAAGAAAAAAACTGCTGGTGACAGGGAAAAGCAAGCATCCTCCTTGCTTCCTTAAATATCTCAAACTTCTGCCAGTTATATACACAGCATCCCGCAGTGCCTGGATGACAAGCGGCAATTTTCTGAACTGGCTTCTAACTTGGGATACAAGCTAAAAAGAAGCAGATGAAACGTTTTGCTTTTTGTGGACAACTGCTCTGCTCACTCACATGACATGCAACTCAGGTTGAACTTTATTAAACTAGTTTTCTTTCCCACTAACACCACCAGCTTCTTGCAGCCTACAGAGATTTGAGGGTCATAAAAAATCTCAAAGGCTACTATCGTTCATATGTAGCAAGCAAGATTTTGCAGTCAATAGATGGGGGGTGCTCATGCTGCTGAAATTGCATGTAAAGTAAACCTTCCTGATGCAATTTACATGCTTCACAGAGCATGGGGGGGGGGCAGTGAAAGAAAGCATGATCAAAAACTGCTTTGGCAAGGCTGGTTTTGTTTTAATTTAATTGAATTTAATTTAAACAAAAGGTTACCCTGTCTCTTCCCCCAAGAGAAAAGGGAACCAGCATGCCCCGCAAGCAGACACTGCAGGACAGCATGAAAGGTGGTGGATTAGACAATGGGGGCAGGCAAGAGAAAAGTATGCCTAGTAGGTAATTCAACTGTGATGGGTACAGGGAGAGACCTTCCCTGGAGCAACAGCAGGCAGGTTTATAGCCAAAGCAGTGCAACTCAAAAAGGAGGAGGGGAGGGGGGAGGATGGAAGATCAGATCTAATTCTATATGTGGGCATGAATGGTGTGAGCAGATGGAGCATGGATCTGGCAAAGTCAGACCTCCTTGTTCTGGGAAAGGTAACAAAAATGGGAGCAGTGGTGGTAACTTTCTCAAAGATGCTACTGAGGCCATGCTTGAATCAAAGAGAACAAATCCACGTGCTCCAATTCAATGTATGGGTTAATGAAGGGAGGATGTAATTTGGTTCTTTGGGGGCTGAGACTCAATCTGGTGGGATTGAATGGTGTTCAAAAGGGATAGCTTGCATCAAAATGATAATGGCAGGTGACTACTGCGAGAAAGGTGAACGCAGCATATATAGCAGTTTGTTTAATCTAGTGAGGGGGGAAGTCAGAGTGGCAAGGTACATATCTGATGTCACAAATAAGGGAGGTCTTGCTGGCCTCCACCATCAACCAATTCAACAGAATCAAATGCAACCAGTATTACAGAATAAGGCGAGAGCAGGGATATAGTTTGAGAAATGCTGTGCATTAATTGAAGGAGTCTTGGTAACAAAATGCCAGAACATTAGGGGATGGTCATAGAAGGGATCATCAACCTGGTGCCTTTCCCAGAGATGTAGGCAACCTGGAACCACAAATGGGATATGACCATACAGTACCAGGATAGTAACTGTTCAAGAAGAACAGAGCAAAGGACAAGGGTGTGGAGGGGTTGTGGGATAACAGATGGACCAGACACAGAACTTCAGATTCAGTACACAATCTCTTTGTGATGTCTGTTTAAAACACAGGGAATAACCTTAAGCAATTGCATATCCCTTCTTCAATACATCA
Organism: Neoceratodus forsteri; assembly: GCA_016271365.2. Classification (NCBI taxonomy): domain Eukaryota; kingdom Metazoa; phylum Chordata; order Ceratodontiformes; family Ceratodontidae; genus Neoceratodus; species Neoceratodus forsteri. Next base: position 383,884,717 of record CM057455.1, on the reverse strand, counting down.
GTTTGCAGTAACAGACTATGCACATCCTTCCTGTGCACTTGGTCAGCACCTACTGATCTACTGATCTATCTCTTCAATGGAAATTAATTCATTCCCTATGTTGGTCTTGTGTGTTTGGGTAATGGGGAGCTCAAAAAAGTAAAATCAAAAAAACAAGCTAAATACAAAGAACCTCCATGCAGGAGCACTGAAGCAAGGTTTACTCCAAAGAGTATTAGCAATAAAGCCAAGTTTCAAAGAAATACAAAATTGCACATACCCCAAAAACTCAAAGCATCATGGGATGTATATGCAAATCACCATGGAATTTTAAGCTGGTTCACCTTCAGGCAGGAATGCATGATGCCAAAGGGTCTCTCAAGCAATCTGCAATTTATATGCATTTTAACAACACAATGGGGGTTTTCTGATATCTCTATCCTGGTAACTTAGTTCTATAATACAGTTACCTAGTAACTTTCTATCTTTATCAAAAACACCAATTGTAGCACTATTTTCAACATCTACAGGTTTCTTACACATAAGGCATATACACGAAAGTATTTTATGACATAGTGCTATTGCATACTAAATCCAACCATGAGGAATACAGCCTGTTGTTTTACATCAGCTCGGAGGTCTCCGCAGTAACCTTCCTGTACGAGGAACTGAGATGGAAAAGGAAAATTAAAGAGGACACTATAGTCAAGAAAGGGGAGGTGAAACCCATAGGTGGCCATTTGTATGTACTAGAAATTATAAAGGATAGATTAGACTATGAAATAGAAGAATTGTTGTAACAGATTTAAGAAAAGGTGGTCCTTAAGAGTAGCAGGATCTTCCTGTCACAAGGGGAAGGGAGAGTAGCGCTGTGTGTAAAACAAGGGATAGACAATTGAGATAGACAGCTTATGGGATTTGGAAAAACTATAAACCCCATTGGTGCTAGCAGTGATAGGGAATGGGAAAAAATGTTATGACTGGGGTGGTCTACACACATCTACAGTACAAGTCACATTAAACTGTTTCAGCAATGAGTAGGTTTAGCATAGTTTTTTACAATTGGAAATGCATTTGGCAACTTGTATTGCATTGTTTTTCAATGCTTAAACAACTCAAGAGCAATGTTTGTAAAATGTTTTTGCTGCTCAGTTGGAATGCATGTACAGTCCAGTCACAATGCAATGCAAAACTGAGTTTTAACTCTTAAGAAACAGTTTGTGCAGGGCTTTGTGCTGGATACAGCAACACTTATGCAACTCAGTCAGAAATGCTAAATCAGCTCATTGCAGAAACAGTTTAATGTGACTTGTACTGTAGGTCAAGGTTAAGTGGCAGACAAATAACTGGTGGAGATGCTTTGAAAGGTGGCCATGTTCTGGGAGGTGGTGGTAACAGGGGACTTTAATATGTCAGCAATGGACTGTAAAGTTCCAACTGCAGCAAATAATAGGAATTAGCTCCTAGTGGATGTGTGTCTGGTGATGTTTCTATCTCAGTTAGTGCAGTGCCCAACAACGGAATGGGCTCTGGTGGATCTGGTGCTCACCGATAGTGAGACAATCCAAAGTAGTACCACTTGACTCCAGCAACCATTGAATAGTTGCACTGGAAATCCAGATAGGGACCACCAAACGGGAAAACACCGTAAAGAGTATGGGACATTAAAAGGGCATATTTCAACAGCATGACAGACCTGCTGGAAAGAAACACATAAAGAGTAACACTGGTAAAGATGGGAAAAATTGGAAGAATTTGAAAAGGCAATAATTGAGGTTGCAAAAAGCTCAACAGGTAAGGTGACAAATGGAAAAAGGGCAAGGGGTCCAAAAAGGTTCAAGGCAAAAGTAAAGACAGTGGCAAGAGAAAAAAGGACAGTACTCCTAAAGTACAAAGGAAGTCTAAGCGGAATGGATAGAAAGAAGTATCTGGAGGCAAGAAAGTTATCCAACAGGAGGATGAGGGAGGCCATGGCTGAGACAGAATTCACACTTAAAATATGAGTGAAGCAAGGGTAAATGGTATTATTCAGATACAGCTGCGAAAAACACAAGGTTAAAGGGGCATTATGAAGCTGCAAAATGAGAAATGATGGGAGAAGAGGGACAAAGGTAGAAAAGAAATACTGAAAACATTTTTTTTGTTAGTTCTTTAATAGGGAGAAGGATGGGCCACTTTAGGAATGTGAGGTTAAGAATGGAGACAGGAAAGCGAGTGTTCAAGTAGCATGCGCAACATAACAAGGAACAGGGTCTTAAGAAATATTATAGGGTTCAAAGTAAATAAATCTAGTGGACATGATGGCTTATACCCGAGAATACTTGAGGTGGTAGCAAAAGTGATAGCAGGACTATTTACAAACATATTCATCTAGCTGATCATGGGGTGGACCCCAGGGACTAGAGGACAGCAGATGTGGTGCCACTGCATAACAGTGGAAGAAAGGATGAACTAGGAACTTATAGACCAGTCAGCTTGACATCTTTAGTTGGAAAGATTCTGGAGTAGTAGTAGTCTTTATTTATTTGTGGTGGCCTTCCCCAGAGGCTCAGGGCACCATTACAATAACATAGGGCAAAATAACTATTTTCAGCATGTATAACTCCATCACACTCTTAAAGAAAACATATTAATAAACAGATTAATAAATTAATAAATATTACTAAAAGGGTTTCAAGATATTACAAATTCACCCCAAACTTCTGATGGAATAGTTAAGTTTTAAGTTTTCCAAGTCCCTTTTAATCCTCCCCTGAGGGGTCCACCCTCAAAGCACCAAGCACGGAGCTCCAGAGGACTGGGCCCACAACATCAAATGCCAGGTCCCATGATGTTTTATCTTGTACTTGGAACCACCAGGAGGTCCTCTTCGGTGGAACAGGGCAGGCGAATGGGTATATATTTTATTTTTCTTATTTTATTGAATTTTGTTGACCTGGTACCACTGAGACTAGAAGTCCCTTTTTTGGGGCAACCGGGGGAGGGGGATACAGATAGTAACCAACTGAAATTTGAATCAGATTAAGCTGTTGGTGGTATTTTTTAATGATATAAGGATGCAGGAGCTCAGCCAGATAGCCTAAGCCTGGTTTGTGTAGGGCCTTATAGGTTAAAAGACTCAGTTTAAAAGAGAAAGACTCAATTTAAAAGAGTTATTTAACCGGCAACCAATGCAGATCATGCAGTGTGAGGAAATATGGCACAGCCTTGGAAGGCCAGTTAGTAACTGAGCGGCTGCATTCTGCAGCAGCTGCAAGTGTCGAAGCACACCTCCCAGCCGCAAATGTTGTAGCATACCTCCACTGAGTCCAAGGAACAGAGCATTGCAGTCATGGACCCTTGAGGTCAAGAATGCATGTACCAGTGTGGCCAGGTCACCAAGAGGGATAAGGGACCTAAACTGGTTGATATTCTGCAGAAGGAAAAAGCCATTCTGGCCTAATGTTGACACTTGAACTTCCATTGTCAGCCCCTAGTCTAGAATGACTACCAGATTTTCACCTTGGTGGCAGCTACAAGCCCAGAAGGACCAAACCAAAGCCCAGTCTCCCTCTTGGCAGCTACCAAGCCCCCCTATGGACCAGCACAATGACTAGGACTCCAGTTTCCTCTGTGTAAAGCCTTAGCCAGCCTGATGACATCCAGTCATGGATCTCAGCTAGGCACCTACTAAGCACATCAACTGCACCCGGTGTCCCAACCGCAAAAGACATATAGATCTGGGTATCATTTGCATAACAAAGAAACCCAAGCCCATATTGTCTAAAGACCTCACCTGAGGTATCATATAGATCACAAACAACACAGGCAACAGGATCAAGCCCTGTGGTATGCCACAGGACAGAACCACCGGGTATGAGAAAAATATTACTAGTACCCCTTCTGGGTTCTATACCTAAGATAGGACTCAGACCAGAAGGTGACCTTGCGGGTGACCCCTGTATGCTCCTTGAGCTGATCCAGAAGCAGCCCATGGTCCACGGTATCAAGTGATGTTGAGAGATCCAGGAGGATGAGAACTGACCATTCTCCTCTATCTCTTGTCCGGAGCAGGTCATTCAGAACACACACCAGCTACCGCACTGGGACAAGCACCTTGATTGACTGGGTACTAAAGAACTACCCAAAATACATCTCCAGTATGCATGTCCTCCCAGATGCAATAAGTGATCATTCCCCCAACCCCTGTGCTTGCTCCAGCAAGCTACTGAAACTCCCCACAAAGGAGGTCACCTCACAAATTCTTAGACAGGGCAACTGGGGCCACTGAAAGATCATCTCAGACAACTAAACTGGACAGCCATTTACTCAACAGCTGATATTGATGCTGCTCTGGATCTGTTAATAAAGGCCTACAATGCAACCTCTGACATCTTTGTCTCGATCACCAAAAGAAAGGTCAACGAGTCGCATAAATCCTGGATTACTCCACCCCTTATTGCACAACTACAAGCCCAGGATAATCTCTGGCAGAAGGAAAAAGTACAGGATCCTCAAGTGATATCCAAAACCATAAAACAGCATGAAATCAATGCACTAAGGCCACTCATCCGGCAAAGAGGCAGTACTTCAGGGCCGAACTTGACAACTCCTAGGGCGACAGTCACAAATTCTGGGCAAATATCAAAGCTCTCACAGGGAACCCTAATAAATCACCACCTACTCTAATTAACATAAATGGTGAACTATCCCAGGACCCAAAAGCTATTGCGGATATGTTTAACAAGGCCTTCTCTGATCTTAGCGGAGTCCTCCCCCCAAACTCTCTAAGCCCATCCAGCCAGGTTCACCATACTTAGTCAGATATTCCTCCCTCCAGCATCACCCAGCCTTTCTACCTTCATATCATCTCTAAAGCTGAAGCAAAAAAATACCTGCTAAAAGGGATTGGTAAAACCAGGCACAGTGGGGACGGCTTCAATCTGAGGCTTATATCCCTCACCATCGACGAAATATTGGACCCCTCACAAAAATAATTAATCTCTCCTTAACATCCAGCCGATTTTATAAACTCTGGAAATCCACAGTGGTCACCCCAGTCTTCAAAAACGGCGACAAGACACTCCACTCAAATTACCGGCTGATTTCCTTACTTCCCTCAATCGCCAAGGCATTAGAAAGGATAGTTTATGATCAGTTAATTGATCACCTAGATAAATATCAACTCCAATGTAGCGAGCAGCATGGATTTACGAAATGGCACAGGACCACAACTGCACTGGTGGAGTTCAAGGGGTTCATCCATGACTCCCTAGACTGAGGGCTCTTAGTGGGGACTACCTTTATTGACCTCAATAAGGCCCTCGATACAGTGAACCATGAACTTCTGCTAGTCTTTAGGCACTTCCACCATATCCAAGACATCAATGGGTTGGTTAAGGAACTACCATTCTGATCGGGTCCAACAAGTGAAAATAGGCAATATTGTTTCCACTACACTAAATGTGACCACAGGGTTACCATAGGGTTCCTCCTTGTCCCGCTCTTGCTCAGTCTGTTCCTAAATCACCTCTGCAAGTCTGCCAAGACCACATTCTCCTGTATGCGGATGATGACATAATTTTTCCAGCCATCCGGACATTAGAGATCTAGAAGTGAGCACCCAAACAAAATTCACTCTAGTTGAAGACTGGTGCATAAGTTCACAATTACTGCTCAATTATAAGAAAATGAAAACTATGTTGTTCGCCTCTATGCACAGCAGATTCAAAGTGTCCAAACTTGTCATACGCAACAAACAAGATAATATCCTAGACATGGTTAATAACTTCAAGTACTCAGGGGTCACACTGGGCATCACCCTTTCATACTCCCTCAACATCGACCAAGTTGCTAAGTCAGCAAGCAGAAAATTAGGGCAACTGTACAGGCATAGGCAATGCCTTACAGAAGACACTCTAAGGCTTACCTTAACAAGCTCATTTTTTTTCTCTGGTTGACTACGGGCTTTTTATATACAGTGCAGCCTCAGCTATGGCCATAAAGAGAATTGCCATTACTCTCAATAAAGTCAGTAAGCTATTCCTGGGTGTTCCTTGCCTAACCCATACATGCATCCTTTATTCCCACACAGGTTGGCTTGTCCTGGATAACAGAATTAGTTTCCAGCTCAGTCTTCTGGCCAAAAAGGCTACCCTTGGCATGACCCCCCCCTCCCCAGGGTCCAGAACATGACTACACCTTCTGCACCATCTTGTCTGACATGAGGAACACTCACTAACTCCTTCAAGGTGCCATTCCACCACACCTCCTTAGGCCAAAGGTCTTTTGTATACTGAGCCCCTCATCTGCTAAACTCCCTTCTGAGTAGGCTAATTGCTGAATACAGAATCGGGCTCATCAAGCTGATGCTTTGCACTCATCTTACTAGCTGCGTGAGGTGTACCTGCTCCTTACAACTCCAGTTTTCAGTCAAGGGCCTGCCTGAACCTCCCCCTGCACTTCCTACCTACCTATGTGCCCCCTGCACTTATCTCTGTCTAATCAGATGCCTTTACCTACCCTAGGTGGCTACTTACTACTATATCCTCCCTTTAATCTCTCTTACCCACCCTCACCTTATTTTCCATCATGCCCCCTCCTCCATTCTCCTATTCCTATCTCCATTCACTTGCACCTGCTCCATCCTCCCCTACTCTGGTCTTAAACTTTCCACTCCCCCTACTACTCCCTAACCACTTCACCTTGACAATGGGATTTGGTCCCACCTGGTCCCCAATCCCCCCACCTCCATTGCCTATTACTTTCCACTGGAGGACCTTCTGCCTCCTGCATAGCATAGCAATCTTCCTTGATTTTCTGTATAACCATTTACTACCAAAATCCATGTCTGACTCTCGTGCTTTTGCTTGAACCAATTATGTAACTTGTTATGTAACCATGATAGTAACCACTATGTGCCTAATGTTTGCCTGAGTCGCATATTCATGTTTGTACCACCAATGAAACTTGTTGTGAAACCTTTGTACGTATCCTGTATGTATCTATTGATTGCTTATTGATTAATGTAGAGCCTTTGCAAATGAGCTCCTAGCTCAAAGGTTGTAATACGACACTTGAATAAATAAATAACTAGTGCAGTTTCAGTGCTACAGTATAAGACACATTAAACTGCTCCTCAAATGAGTTGTTTTAGCATTTCTGACTGAGTTGCATAAGTGTTACTGGATCCAGCACAAAGTTCTGCACAATCTGTTTCTTAAGAAGTAAAACTCAGTTTTGCATTGCATTGTGACCAGACTGCAGATGCATTCCAATTCAGTTACAAAGACATTTAACAAACATTGCTCTTGAGCTGGTTAAGCACTGAAAAATAATGCATAATGAGTTGCCAGTGCATTGCCAACTGTAAAAAACAATGCTAAACCAACTCATTGGTGAAACAGTTTAATGTGACTTGTACTGTATGCCAGGACCTACTGTACATCCAGACTGGAGAGGTTCAAAGATGTCAGAGGATGTGAGGTGTGCCTCATGCTGAAGCGCAACAACCTTCCCAATAACTCTTCCCAGAAAGGAAAGGTTAGAGACTGGAGAGTAATTTGCCAGCACCTCTGGATCCAAAGTTGATTTCTTCAGAAGAAGCTTCACCAGTGTGTACTTATGCACCACTGGAAATCACATGCTAAGGGGCACCAGATAATGCCTGCAAACATCAAGCCCAGATGTCCAAAACATCTCACTAGTAATCATGTTGGGCCTGGATCCCTGTTGCAAAATTTTGGCTGCAGCTCCAAGATCACCTCACATACCTATTCCATTGTCAGTGGCTAAAACTCCTCCTAGGACCATTGACTGCATCCTTGACTCACAGGCTTTCCTCTGTTGAGCTGTCCTGAACCACTTGGAGTAATTTTAAACCTAATGGAGGACACCCTATCTGAAAAGAACCAAGCAAACTCCTCGCATTTCACTGGTGTAAATGTTTTCACAGACTTCAGACAGGCCGGATGAAGAAGCCTGTCTACAGTCCGAAAGATCTGAGCTGGTCAGTTCCTCCAACCAGCAATCTCTCTTGACAGAAATTCTGCAATTTCTGAGTCATTGCTTTCTCATATTCCTTATAATGGGATGTCAGAACTAGTTTGTCCTCCAGGACCCTGGATCTCCTCCAGTAACAGTCTAACCTTTGATTCCTGGCATTCAGTGCCCTCAACTCACCATTAAACCATAGTGAGTTGATACGCACCACCAATTGCATAAATGAACTGGTGCTATAAGATCAAAGGTCCCAGTGACAACCCTGTTATAGGCCTCCACATATGCCTCTGCACCCCCAGCACATGCTGATAACATTTGTGAGGTGTCCAAAATCGCTGTAAGTCCTTCTGTGCTGAGCCATCTGAAATGGCAATATTGAACCACCTCCACAGTGGATGGACTACAAGGGGGCACCCTGAAACTGAATCTGACAGCACAGTGACCCACTCAACTTACTGGACCAATCTTAAAATTTCCATCCTCAAGCCCTAGGGAGAATACCAGGTCCAAGGAGTGGCCATGTTAATGGGTCATGGAAGTAATAATTTATGCAAGGCCCAGAGGTTCCATGCTCTGGAAGAAATCATGACCAAACTGCAAATATTTGTTGCCCACCCAAGCATTGAAATCACCCAGAATAAGCCATCTGGTTGATTCTAACACTACGTCGGTAACGAAGGATGTGATTTCCTAAGAAAACTCCCCCTTATGACATGAAGACCAGGACAAGGGGAGGGTTCTATAGCCTGCACCTTGACTCCCACACATGGACATGTATTCAAATAACTTGGTATCCCCCACCAGGTTTGTAACCAGGTTCAGATCAGATCTAAGACAGGTGGCCACCCCCCTCCACTGCAGTCCCTCCTTGGGCAGTGCACAACTGAGAACCCAGTTGGGACTGATGACTCCAGAATTGGGTCACAGTCCTCTCCTAGTCAGGACTCGGTGATTCAGGCCAGGTTGACAGATATGATAAAGTACACTATAACTGTGGACTTATTCCTCCTTGACACCTCTCCAACAGTCCTTCTAAACTCCCTTGTTCTCTTCCTGCCCCTCATCACAATTCCCACCATGATATCTATACGAAGAGAGGAATTAGTGGTCTTCCTTGATAAAAATGATGGAGTTATGGAGGCAGTATAATGCAGTGGTTTAAGGCTCTGAGCTGCAAACCTAGAGACCTGGGTTTAAAGCCCCCATTTGCATACTATGTGACCTTTAGCAAGTCACTTAACTTCCTTGTGCTCCAGGTCACACCTGTAAACAAGCTTTGGCTTAGTGTATCTCTCATGGTTAAAAAAAATGGTTAAAAAAATGGGCTACATAAACTCAGAGAACATGGGTCCATAAAACAAAAGTCTTGCCAGAAAACTCTGATCAGCCTTTTGAACTGGGTGACCAATGCAAGCAATAAGAAATATGTAGTCAGTGTAGTGTAGCTGGATGTCAGCAAGGCCTTTGATTTGGTCCCAAAAGAAGGCTAATCAAACATTAAGGAACCTGGACATGAAGAATGAATTGATGACTTGGGTAGAGAACTATCTAAGGAGAAAAACACAGAGAGCAGTAGTAAATTAGGAGTTTTCAGAGGTGAGGGATATAACAAGAGGAACACCTATGGGTTCAGTGTTGGGCCTGATCCTTCTTAGTGTGTTTGTGAGACAGTGGAAGGCATCAATGGCAAGAGATGCCTCTTCACAGGGAACATGAAGATCTACCCATGTGTGGACACAATGGAAGGGATAAGGGAACTAAGGGAGTATCTGGGTACTTTGGTAAGCTGATGAAAGAGCTGGCAGCTGGGCTTCAATGATAAAAAATGAAGGTGATGTTCATTGGGAAGAGGAACACAAGAGTGCAATATGAAATGGGGAGAATGGTATTGGTTCTAGAACGTACCACGTTAGAAAAGAACTTAGGGGTCATTATATCAGAGTACCGGAAAATAACTGCACTATATAATAGAGCTATACTGTAAGTAAGCCAAACATTAACCTGGGATGTATAGGGATGGAGATAAGCAGCAGAAGCTGGGAAGTGATCCTCCTATAGTACAGGTTACTGGTGTGACCACATCTGGAATACTGCATGAGGTACTGGAGTCCACGAGACAGTAACAAAGGGAAAGAAGTACAGCACATGGCAATCAAGATGGTCCATGGACAAGGGGATTAGGCATATGAGGAGAGGCTACAGGTCTTGAACATGTACACCATTGAAAAACTGTGGGAATGGGTGATATGATCAAAACATACAAGTAACTGCATGAGATAACTAGCTTGGGTTCCAAAGTGTTTTTCTCTAGCTCAAATACAGCGACATGGGGGAACTCGCTGAAATATGAAGGGTGGGGTAATTCGAAAAGGACATCTGCAAGCATGTTTTTAACTTACAGAGTAGTCAAGGAGTAGAGTAAACTATCAGAGGAAGTGATGCAGGGCTAATCAGTGAGCAGCTTCAAAAAGGGATTGGACAGGCATATAGGATTAGTTAGTAAAGGGGTGGCAGTAACAAAGACAGAATGACCATTAAGGCAGTAGAGCAAAGTAATTAGATAGGTTTGGTAGACTAGATGGGCCTATTGGCCTTTTTCTGTCATCAGTATGAATGTACTGTATGTATGCACAGTGATAGACCTTCTTTTGCCCTGGGGCCCTTCAAAAATAAGACTAATTTTGGGTAGATAATTATCCTGATTCAATTAATTCAAGAAATAAAAATGATAATAAATGAATATAGTATATTACCACTAAGGTAATATGCTCTGACAAAGGCATGATCCAGCAACATTGTGAGTATAATTGAAGAAAAAGTGAAAAGAAAATCACTAAAATATTTTCTGAAAATCATACAAACCATGGCTGAAAATGGCTTCACTTTTAGAGTGGAAATCCTGACAAAAGCTACAAAATGATTGTAACATTGAATTAGTTTTAGGATAAATATAGTCTACTACCTCAAGGACCTAATGAAATGAGAACAGCAGTGGAAATCCTAGAATTCTGTTACGGACTAAATTAAGCAATTGACACTCATCCAGTCACATACTGTACCCAATGGACCTGTAGTACAAACATTTCATTAATCACAAGGAGTTTGTTCACTTTTTGTGTAAATATCAAATTTAAATTTTCACTTCAGAACTCATTTTATCATTTCAAATCACAGTACACTTTACAATCCCCACAAGACTGCAACTCTAAAGTGAGGCATCTGTACTGCAATGACTGCAAAACAAATCTTTGTTCACATTTGCAATGGCTTTCTGTGGTTGGCCTTTGGTGCTGAAATTATTTATAATTGGAATCTCTTGAAATGTCATTTTACCTTGTCCTGAGAAGAAAGCCAGAATGAGCAAAAGAAAATACATTATAAAAAGTGGAACATATGGGCACCTGAAGAGTAACTGTTACTTTTTTCAGTGGAAGATTATAATGATATGCTACACAATTTTATTTTGTTTGTGACTTAAATCAGATCATGGGCAGCTATAATTATCTCAATGTAATATTCATCCAGTTGCAGGTGTTCTAGTTTATTCTTCAGTTAAAAGCATGGATGCAATTTCCTTCAAGCTGTTGAGCTTTAAGAGTTTTTGCCTGTGCTACTCTGTTATTTTCAAGATGGCTGGTTAGAACACAGGAACATTAGCCTCCTACTGGTAATTCCATAGTACAGCTATACACACAAGCAGCTATGAAATCTTTCAAGGGTTCATGTGCATTCCTGACTTTGAAGAGGCTCTTTTGTTGCTATGAGAGGGGGGAAGGATGAAAGGAAATACAAAAAAAATTTATACATACATATATATATATATATATATATAATGCTATTTTAAAATCTCAGCTGGATCTAATGGGAAATGCAATCTATTTCCACTACAAACTATCATAGTCTGCAGCACTAGGTGTTTCTCTGCATCCTAAATTGTAAAATTATTAGCTAAAGTAGCATTAAAACTGGCTAGGATTGCACAATTGTGTGAGTGTGTGTGTGTGTGTGTGTGTGTGTGTGTGTGTGTGTGTGTGTGTGTGTGTGTGTGTGTAAAATTATCATGGCAAATTTTGATTACATTTATTTTTAATAATGGAGCTGGTTTGCCTTCCTGGTTTTGTAAACATTTTAAACTATTACTAATGAATGTTATTGTGCAGTGTTGACAGAAGACATTAGCTTTTGTTTTATGGTAATGGCACATTGCAGCAAGCAAAGAGAAGCTGCCAGATGAAGTAATCAGTATGTTGATTGTAAAATTATACATCCAGTGCTAACTGTGAAATAGCAGTTTCCATCAAAGGTCAACATAAAATCTTTAAAATTTACTGTCAGCCCTTTCTATCCTGTTTCACTATGCACTAAATTGCCCATCCTTTAGAATGCCACCAGTTCATCGCCATAGCAACACTTTGTCAAATAGGCAAAGTATGGCATTTGCAATTGTCTAGTTAGAAAATGAACTTAATTGCAAATAGAGACCTTTAAACAAGGTGGCTCAATTGTGAAGACAAACTGCATTTTTACGTGAACCTGAAGAAACAAACTGATTACCTTTAAAAACGTAAAAAAAGAAAAAGAAAACCCCATAGTTGGCATTTTCAATGGTGATAAGAATGCACACACCAAGAAACAGACATGTACAATGTGTCCAACCCCATGGTACATACAACACAAAATAAAATGTTTTTTGCCATCTCCCCATAAATTCTATTTTATTTTATCAGGGCTCAGTGAAAATCAACAAAGGATGCACAGCATGAATGGTCTGATGGACACCCCAGATAAGGCCTTTTTTTAGTTGCACATGGATGTTCTCAGAACATTAGGGCCTGCAAGGTTATGAGGGCTTTCCTGTCTGTCACTGTGTGTCTGTCCCTTGGGTTAAACAATCTGATCAGATACTGAATTGTTGACCAAGATAGCACACAGAATACTATTTTTCATCAGTAGCTACAGTATCTACTTTAGAAGAGAGCAGACAGTTTATGAGATAGTCTGTACAGTCACTACTCAACCTGGATTTGTTTTAAACAGGGCAACTAGTTTTACAGCTGCAGACAGCATCACTAAACTTAAAATACTGACTGACCAGGTAATTCAATATCCACTCATTGTTAAAAGGGTACAGTAAGGTAAAGCAATAAAGTATATTCTCTGGAAGTCTATGGTTTAAAATATAATCTAGTGCTGTATAACATTTGTTTGTCACATTGCTGAAGTTAAGGTAAACTAATTTTATTTCCATATTCTGGATCATTTAGGGAGCATAGAAAAATTCTCCCCAGGCTTTTGCAAGTTGACAGGCTTTTTCAGAAATATATTTTATTATTATTATTATTATCCTAAAGGCTGGATCTTTTCTGATAGAATAAGATTATATGGACTTTTAAGTACTGGCTGGAGACATCCTCTTTAGCCATCTTGTCTAAATCACTTACTGCAAGGTCATGTTGAAAACAGAGTGACTTGTTCACTTTCTGCATTTTAGAAATCTGAAGTTGGGTAGCGGCAAAGCTGGGCAGTTCATATTAAATGTAAATGTGTGTGAATGCTATACCAAACCTTTATAATAAATGTGTTCTAAGTGGATAATGATATCTCATAGAAACACAGTTGCAGCATAGAAAACAATGTATTAACAGCTATGCCAAAATATAGGATATGGCATATAGTGCATACCAATCCCAGCGAGCAGGGTAGAACCTAATCTGCAATATCTGGCTCTTCTATTTCAATCTTCAGTGAGACATTCACAGTTTTTAACTCTGTTAATTTTATTTTTATTTGTTGAGTATTCGGAAAAATACCTTTGAGTTAGAGACTCATTTTCAAAGGTTCCACGTCAGTACAGGTGAAAACAAAGAGGACAGTACGGTGCAATGCAGAAATAGAATAAAAAGCAAGCAAATTATGTACAAATATACAAGTTTTAGCCATCATAACTCTGTTCAGTGAAGATCCAGATGAGGGCTAGAGGGAGCTACTAAAGTAAATGGGGGGTGGAGTTAATATCAGATGTTGGTCAATGGAATATAGGGGGGTGGGTTGTCAGGTCCCTCTGCAGTCACATAGGTTCAAGGACTGTAGGTGGTTCCTAAATAAGGATTTGTAGGAGCCAAGCCTATTCATGCTTAAGAGCATGCTAGGCAGTTTTTTGAACCAAGAAGGGGTTCGGTAGCTGACGGTTCTTTGGAACTGGGAGGCAAACTGATAATAGCTGATGTTTAACTAGTGCAAACATTGTTTTTTCTATTTATTGATTTATGCGGTTAGTTAGTTAGTCAGTCAGTTATTTATTTACTTAAATTTGTTAACTGGGTATGGACACTGGACCAAAAGGTCCTTTTTCATGCCCAACCCAGTAATTCAATGCAAGATACAAAACAGACAATATAATACAACATTGGACATTAAATAAGACAGTTACAAGCATCAAGATCCAGCAGAAATTGTTTAAAATTAGATTAAAACTTTGCAAAAATCCTAAAGACCGAAGTGCTGCAGAAAAAAACATTCCAATACAAGGGTGCTCTATGGAAATTGCCTGTGAACCCCATTCAGATTTGCAAGAAATAGTATTTAATACCATACATTTAACTGACCTCAGTTTAGAAGAAACAGGTCTAATGGAAACAAGATTAGACAATGGAAAAGAAGTATGAAGAAAATTAGACATCAGAATCATACACCCAAAGAACTACTCATCCTAGAACCTGGTGATAACCATCCTATTTGGGAGGAAAGATCACACTGATAAGTATGGACAGGGGCAGACAAAACAGAACAACAAATATTGTGTTCCATGTCGCTACAGCAATGTCCCCGACCACAATGCCCCCCACAGCGATGGACACATGGTGGCATCCCTGACATCGATGTTACCCAATGAGCACTGGCAACACCGCAACAGCAACCGACACTGTTGAATGGATCAATGAAAGGGGGCTGTGCCCCTCTGCACCCCCCATGCAGGGGGCTGTTCCCCACCCCCCACTTTATATATCTAGCTCCATTTCGCATAGACAGTGGAGTTAGATACATATCCCCCATAGTTGCAAAGTCCATCAGCATGAAACACCCATCGCCACAAGGTCTATCACTGTGGGGGAGTTGCTGTGGAGCTGTCACTGTGCTGACGGTATACACAAATATTGTTGTAAGTAGTAGAAAGAATACTGCGTTAATAACAACCCAGGTTAGAGATTAAACCCATAGTCAAAGTAATGGAGGAGGAGGAAACCAGTAGCAATAGCTTTTCATTTTCCCCCCAAAAAACTACACAGTTTCTGGTAAACGGTCAGGCTAACTGACTTAACCTCAGCAGCTCTAGGATGCCGGTTTGACAAATATTTTGTCGACTGATGTTACAGCGATGGATTTATGTTCACCCCAATTGTGTTCAGCATTCCTGCATCTGAGAACACTTTTTTTTCTATCAATTAATCAAAATGTTATTTATTAGAAATGCCTTTCTGCAGTCAAGGCACTTGTACAAAAAATAAGCATCATAAACACATCATAAAAACACAACAACACTATTAGTTGATAAAACCCAGCAATTTAAACTATATAAATTGCAGAAGCTGCCTAAGAACCCAAATAAGCCAGGCTAAATAAATGTGCTTTCAATGCAGTTTGAAAACTCTGGATGGTCAAGCGGTCTTGCACCTGACAAGGTAGAGAATTCCACAGGGCTAAGGCCACAAAACTAAAAGACCAGGCCCCAGATGTCTTTAAGCGGACCCTGGGAATCTCTAGCAATCCCTCGCAAGTGGATCAGAGAGGGCGGAGGGGACAGTAAGGGTGAAGGAAATCTTGCAAGTAACTAGGTCCCTGATCGTGTAGGGCTTAATAGGTCAGCAAACTGATCTTGAAGGTGATCCGCCACTGTACTGGCAACCAGTGCAGTCCGCAGAGCACAGGCATTATATGACTGGTCCTAGAAGTACCAGTCAGTAGCCTGGCTGCAGCATTGTGCACTAGCTGCAGGCAGCGAATATCAACCCCCAGTAGCCCTAGGTAAAGGGCATTGCAGTAGTCAAGGCTGGAGGTAACAAAGGCGTGGACCAAGGTTGGAAGATCCTCGGGAGGAACCGGATGTTTCACCCAGGCGATATTCCTCATATGGTAAAAAGAGGTTTTGACTACTGCCACCATCTGAGATTTCAGGGTTAGGCCTTTGTCAAAAATAATGCCCAGGTTCCCCACCTAGTCTAAGGCTGTCAGCTGAAAACCCCCAAGCCATAGCCAAGAGGGTAATCCTGGTGACAAACCCGCCTCTTGATGATCTGGGTCCACGACCAGCATCTCAATTTTAACTGGGTTCAACCTCAGCCAGTTTGCACTCATCCAGTCTTGGATCTCAGCTAGACAGTTGTTAAACATTGACAGGAACACAACCTGGCCAGATACAAAGGACATGTATAGCTGAGTATCATCTGCATAGCAGTGAAAACTCAAACTGTACCACCTAATAATCTCTCCCAATAGCAGCAAACAACATGGGAGACAGAATGGAACCCTGTGTCACCCCACAGGATGGGGGAGAGGAGCAGAGGAATAAATTCCAGACCCCACTCTCTGAGTTCTACCCTTGAGGAAGGAACAAAACTATCTGAGGACCATACCAGACAGTCCACAGATGAACCACAGGTATTGCAACAGTACACCATGGCCTACAGTGTCAAATGCTGCAAAGAGATCGAGAAGGAACAAGATGGAATGGGTCCTGTGGTATCTCACTATCAGGAGGTCATTTAGTACTTAGGGAAGGGCTGTCTCAGTTCTATGTCTCTTGCTAAATCCTGACTGGAGAGAATCATAGACATTGTGGTGGTCAAATAGTCATCTAACTGCGATGCAGCCACCTTCTCAATAACTTTACCCACAAAGCGTAGGTTAGAGGCAGGTCTGCAGTTCACCAAACAGTCCAGGTCAAGGGAGGGTTTTTTAAGGAGGGGCTGAAAAATTGCCTCCTTCAGGGGACCTGGAAAGGTCCCCCTTTCCAATGACCTCCAGACTATTTTCGCAAGGACCAGGCCAGATTTATCTTAGTGAGGCCAGGATCCAAACTACAGCAGGTTGATCACAATGTCTGGATGACCATCACAATGTCAGTGATTGCAGGTCAGCTGAAGTCAGACCAAGTGAACTGAGGGACCGACATCACCTGCCGACCACCGCAATTCCCATTAGAGGGGGCCAAACAGATGCCATGTTTGATTGTGGCAACCTTATCTGTGAAGAATCAAGCAAACTCATCACACCGTTCTTGTGAAAAAGCTTCACCCAGACTGAATACAGATTGGATTGCACAATCAGTCCACAGTCCGGAAGAGCTGAGCTGGTCAGTTCTGTGCAGCAGCAATCTCTCTGGACAGGAATTTTGCCTTCTTATGGGTGATTGCCAATAGATAGGCCACATAATGGTCCATCAGTCTAAGTCTGTCATACTCCAAGCCTGACTTCCACCAGCTCCTCTCTAGCCTTCCTCCCACTCTCTTCAGCTCCTTCAAGTTCTCATCAAAGCAAGTAGACCTTGAACAAGGGTGAGGGGATAAACACGAACATGAGCTATGGAATCCAGGGCCACCACCACCGCCTTATTATAGGTGAGTACTAGATGCCCTGTATCCATGCATTCACCCTGTATAACCGATAGATCCAGCACTACCATTAGGATGTCTGGGGTAACACCCCTCAAAGGGCAGTACCAGACTATTTCCATAGGGGCAGGCCTATTGGGAGGAGCCATGAAACTGAACCCAATGGTGTGATGGTCAGACCACCCAACTGGCTCCACCACCAAATTGGATATCTCCATCCCCAGGAGGAATACCAAGTCCAATGAATGACTACCAATATGGGTTGAGGAGTTAACAACCTGTATAAGGCCCAGTGAACTCATTAGATGGAGGAAGGCTTGACCAAACTACTAGAGTTCATATTTGACCCAGGCACTGAAATCCCCCAAGATCAGCCATCTGGGGGATCCCAATGCCAGGTCAACAATGAAATCTTTGACTTCCTGCAGGAAAACTTTCCCATCTCCTGGTGGATGGTAGATGAGAAGAATCCTGCATCCTACACCCTCACCCATGATACATTCAAAGGAGTTGGTAGTCTCCACTGGAACCTCCACAAGGTTCAGTTCAGATCTAAAACAGATGGCTACAGCCCCACCCCTACACTCCATCCTTGGATGGTATATCACCGAGTACCCAGCTGGAATTGCTGAAGCCAGTACTGGGCCGGCATTTTCATCCAGTCAGGTCTCAGTGATGCAAGCCAGATCTGATGACCCCACAAGATCTGCTTTTAAAGCAGTCTTGTTCTTAATGGACCTGGCATTGCATAACACCACCCGAGTAGGATGGGTAGCAGGGGGAGGCTGTGTTTCTTGCCTGATGAAGGCAGAGCCCTTGGATATTGGAACCAGGCAAGGAGGACCCCTATCCTGCACCCATTTCACCCCAGGATGTCTCCTTGTTCCCACTATCCCAATCCATCCACTCCTTTCCATTCCCCCACCAGACCCAGCCAATGCCCTCCTCCTCCTTACTATCCCCAGAGCCCGACATCACCTATATACATATGGGGAAAGTTAAGGGCAATTAAAAGGGTGGAGGTCCCTGAGCCTGGAGGGAGAATAATGCCTGACCATCCTTACACCTTCCCAGCACATATTTACCACACACAGCAAACACTAGAATGTTCAACCTGTACTTACACTACCCACCCATAGGGAAAAAAAAATCTCCAACCAAATTAGCCCTGATCAAGCACTCATACACCACACACACCAACAGAAATGTGTCCAACAAGAACAGTAAACACTATATAAAAGTAAATTAAAGTCCGATTAATAAAAAAGTAGCCACAAAACTCTTCACAATATGTTATTGTGAGCCTTCTGGAGAGCTCTCACTTCACCAGAAAAAGAAAATATTACCTCCAAACCTATCTCACACATAGGTCAAGAGGGCAATAAACAGTTTAGCACTTTGTTCAAGTTGAAACAGGGCACTCTCACTGTTCACTAGGTTTGAAGAAAGAAATGAAAGAGTCTGTCCAAAGGAAATTCCCCACCCTGGAACCTCTTCCAGCACTGTCAGGACTTCCAAAACCCAGGAACCTCTCTCAGTTCAAATGGATGAAATACTCAGGTAAACCAACCATCCCACAAGGAGTTAGTGCCAAGATTTTTAGCCTGCAGCTAGGTCTAGCATAAGCAGGCTTTCCAGCCTGCTCCCCCCAGAAACCAGGGAGACCCTAGTACAATAGCGCCTGCCCTCTGACGGCACCAGACCCGATCTTCTCCATGGCCAGCCACCTCTGTGAACCCTCTCTGGGTTCAAGCCAGGTCCAAAGTCAGTCCAATCAAGCAGAAGACAGATAGCCAAGGATCCAGACAGGAAACATCAGTAAATCTCTTTTGTCTGATGATGAAATGCCAATGGCACAATTCTGGCTTGTGCTCCAGGCCCAACAAGTAGAACAAACCAAACACTGAGGAGCTCAAATTCACTCACGGTGAATAATTTCTGATCTGGTGCAAGAAGGTATCAGAGTCAATCAATTCAAACCAATACTTTTGAAAACAAAAGCAAAACCAACTGCACATATACCGTCAGTAAGCCAAAATAAACTAAGGAGGCGACTTACGTATCTTAATATTTTTTATTGGATGACACCACTGTTTCAACAAGCAGCAAACCATAGAGTGCGGTGGCGACTACTCGGTAAATAAATAGAAAATAGTATATTTTTATCACCATCTTAGTGTAGACATAATTATGACCAGGCCAGCAGAGCAGAAACAGCCAAATGCGTGATGGCCTTTAGGATCAGCTAGCGCTTCAGCTAACGCCTTCCTCAGAGCTGATTGGTCAAAAATTACATCAACTTTTATAGTGAAAACATACATATTCATTAACCTTTCAGTAATTGGACCAACATCCACTCATAAATATGCACATACACCCCAAATCACTCAAGTGTCATAAAAAAAAAATCATAAATAACAATGTAATAATAATTCCTCATTAAGTCCCTTTGGCTGTAGAGTCCCAAGTTTAAAAATTCAAAAACATAAATCTGCTATTCGAAATAATGTACAGACTAATGCAATGGCACAACATTTTTCAACTGTGGGTCATGGTTCACCTGCAAATCTTAAATTTGTTGGGATTGAAAAAGTGTATGTTGGGCCCCATGGTGGGAGTCTAGCAAACAAACTGGATCAAAGAGAATGTTTTGGATTTTAAACTTGGGACTCTACAGCCAAAGGGACTTAATGAGGAATTATTATTACATTGTTATTTATGATTGTTTTTATGACACTTGAGTGATTTGGGGTATGTGCATATTTATGAGTGGAGGTTGGTCCAATACTGAAAGGTTAATGAATATGTATGTTTTCACTATAAGGTGATGTGCCAATCGCTCTGGCGTGCAAGCGTCAGCTGATCCTGTCGTCATCACACTGAACTCTCGACTGGCTAGTCTACGCAATACTGCACCGAATAATGACATATCTACGCTAACTAAGCCGCCGCTATCGACGCTGCTTGTTGGCTGATGATATCATCTGAATAAAAACAATCGATGGTATGCCTCTACTGGACTGACTTACCGAACGGCTACTACGGTGAGCACCGTTTCAAAACAATGATTTAATTAATCTGCCAGAAAATATTGCAAATTCACGAAGTTACAAGTGTCCGTAGCAGCTGCGTAGTGCATGCTCGTAAAACAGTAAGTTTTCTGGATTTTTTCCACAAAATGTGCAACATAGGCTTTTTGAGAGCCCACCTCATGAACACTGGCACTGCCATTTCGTTAATCAGCCCTGAAAGGTGATTCCACACAGTGACCGCTAAATCACCTTTTGTTCAAGTTGAAACAGGGCACTCTCACTGTTCACTAGGTTTGAAGAAAGAAATGAACGAGTCTGTCCAAAGGAAATTCCCCACCCTGGAACCTCTTCCAGCACTGTCAACAGTATCCCACTGAGAAATGATCCCCTTTAGCTCAGTTTCAAAAGGGTCTGCAGTTCCAGAGCTCCAACTTGAAACCCCCATGACGGAATCCAATCTCCAAACAGGCAGATGGCCAGCTAGCTTTCACCAAGTCCTCTTCCTCACAGAACCTGGTCCAATAACCAGGTAAGAAAAGACAAAATGTGTTCTTTTGCCCAGAACTTATTCTTTACCGGGCTTTAAAAACAGTGGGGAGTAATCCACAGCAAATATCTGCTGGTCAAAAAAAGAAGCATTGAGATATTAAATATTTGCAGCTATGTTAAAAATGGTCTAGTCCCGAAATATGATCCTAGCCCCTTGCTATTTCACTTATTTTCCTCCTAACTAATACTAAATAAACATAAATTAACTAAACAACACAAAAGACAAATAAAACAAACAAAAAGTTTGAAACGTAAATAAAAAAGCAAGTAATAAAATTCCTCCTCAATGCTGCTGCATGCAGATGGCTAGCCCAGCATGGTCACCATCTTGCCCCATCTGCACCCCTCGTACTTAGGATAATCAACTCTGAGTCAGAGTTGATTTGGGGAGGGGTTCAAGCCCGCAGTAAAAGTACAGCAACCTGTCACTGTACTGTTATTCTCGGTAGAGGTGTCGATGTTCGATCGGCATATGATCCTGAGCCAGTGAGGTAAACCCAGGATCAAATAGCACTCCAAGATATTTAAATTGTTGCACCTGTTCAATAGCAGCACCAAAATTATCATATAATAATAAACAGGGATTTTTCACTCAACATGTAAGAAGTATCAATTATCTTTGAATTTGTTTTTTTTAGTTTAGTACTAAATAATTATTGGAAAACCAATTACAAATACAGAAAATAATGTTCAACATTAGTTATTAACTCAGATACAGATTTAACACACAAAAATATTATCAGACCATCTGCATAAAGAAGAGAGTCAGAGAATTTGCATGAAAGAGGCAATTGGTTAACAAAAAGAGAAAACAACAATGGACCCAGAATGGCCCCCTTAAGGTACCCCCAATCCCATAGTACAGATATTTGACTTTGCTGAACTATATTAGCAAACTAGGAATAGTTGGTCAAATAGTCTTTAACCCAGGGAATGACATTAACAGACAAACCTACAGAGCTAAGTTTAGTACAGAACAAGCCATGTTCTATCAGGTCAAATGCCTAGGTCACGTCTACAATAGCAGTCCCCATCCTAAGACCATTATCAAAACGCTTAACGACTGAGTCTGTGAACCTTTTTTTTTTTTTTTTTTTTAGTTAGTCCTTTTTACCTGGTGGAGCCTCGGTTTACTTCACATCCCAGCATATGTCCTATCCTGCAGCCGGGCCCCCAGAGAACATCCACTGCTAATTACTGTGGTGGCTTGCCTCCTGTGGCAGGGTGGCAGAGAGTTCCCCTTACTCCCCACCGAACCAGGATCCAGTAGCCACAGTGGTGTCCCCAAGGACATGTGTCCCTTGATGACCATCAAACTGCCACAACCGTGCACCATATTTTTCCATTTTCTTGTGCATGAGAGGTGTGTGCAATGATGCCAAGGGTGGGAGCACACACACATCTGCATGTGCTCCCTCCCAGCGCCATGCCCCAACTCACCTGCCACAATGAGGTACCAGTGCACCATCCACAGCCTCTGCCAGAGGTTGCTGGAGCATCTACACCTGAAACCCCCACTCTCTAGAGAGGGAGAGCAGTTCTATGGATGCTCAATCCCTCTCGCCCCTGATGACCCCCGGCAACCTGAGTCCGTTCCTGAACCCGGGTCCCCAGCATGGAGTGAGGTGTGGTGTCCAGTGCTTCAACCCTCAGCGCCACCGGGTCTCGAGTCTGTGACCTTGAGCAAGGCAGTGCTCATTCCATGGTTCTTGTGGAATCCATGTTGCTGAGGACAAAGAACATTATAAGAATCTAAATAACTATTAATTTGATTAGCCACAATCTTCTCAAGCATTTTACTTAAAAGATTTGGTCTAAAGTCCACAAAGGAATCAGCACTGAACTTCTTGGAGACAGGTATGACCCTAGCACATTTTCAGTCAGATGGAAATTGATGAGACATCAATGATTAATTAAATAAGCAAAATAAGGGAGCAGCAATATATGGTACAGATATGTTGAGAAAACGCCCATCTAACCCTCCCCCACAGTCACTACATTTGTTAGGAATAGAAAAAATAAGATTTAATACTTCCTTCTTTGTGACCCTCCTCAAATAAAAAGTTGGACTCCCAACAGGAAAATAATCCTTGCATGTGTCAACAATTGGCACAGGAGATGTATCTGCTTTATAACTAGACAAATCAAAAAATTTTACATAAAAAAAAAATGAGCAATCTCTAATGGGACTATCAACTCAACACCATTAGCCTTCAGTTTCTTTAAAGTAATCCTGAATTTTGGGGACAATAACAAGTTTATTTTATCCCAGAAATGCCTAGGATCAGACCAACTAGCCTCAAAACATGACCTATAGGAATCAATTTTCGCATTTGTGACTAATTCAGAGACCTTACTTTTTAATCTGCTTCTAGCTGATCCCTCCCATAGTAGTAGCTGTGTAAGACCTCCTCTGACTTTGCTTGTCGCCAGAAGATGACTATCTGATCTTGTGGAGCATCTTCATCAATGGGAAACTCACAGTTCAGCATGGTGTATTGGCCATGGATGGCTATTACTGGGAAATCTGGTACTTTAAATCCAGCAAAATAATGTAGTGCTGGAACCAACAAGATGAACAGCAACAGAGTTATGCAGCTTACCATGTGAATAAAGAACAAACTGCAAAGGACAGGTGTAGTGTGGCTTGTTCATGCTTCTCTGAGTTTCTAACAAAGTAGATGTGCTCTTCAGCATCTTCAGGATTCTCTCTGTGAAAACCACCTTTATGATCATATAATATCTACATCAAGGATAAATTTACTGTCTTTATTGTGGACTGCACCTCAGTCAAAAACAAAGTCGAAAGTATGTCCTTAAAAACTGATATTGCAAATGGAGCCTCAATCTGTATAACAGGCTGCTATAGGCCTCCGTCTGCTGGTCTGCTACTGCTGAAACATCTAGGGAATATCATGGGTTTAGTCACCTCAGAGCACATTATACTAGGGAACTTCAACTTAGATTGGCTTACTAGTGCCTCCACTCCCCTAAAAACATTCTGTGACTCCTTCGGACTGTCCCAGTTGATTAATGGGGCTACTCGTCCTAATAAAAATAACCCTATTAAAAGTATCTTGTTAGATGTTATCTTAGTTAGCAAACCTCACCTGTTTTCTCATGCTGGTGTCTTCTTCGTGGATATTAGTGACCATTGCTTCATTGCATGTGTAAGGTCTACTCGCAAAATTACAGTGATTCCCAAGGTCACTATCAAAAGACGTACTCGTAACTTCGATTCTTGGGGGTATATTTCAGAGCTAAGGGACTCCCTGCTCTGGCAGGACTATTATTTAGCTAAGTCCTTGACCACAGCTTATGGTGTTTTCTCCGAAATTGTGCTAGGGGCCATAAACAAATATGCTTCTTTGGTGAAAGTCCGTACCAGGGAAAAAAACTGCCGATGGTTCATGGAGGATTTGAAGAGTGCCCTAAGGAGCAGGAATATGCTCTTGAAAATTGCCAGGAAATCCAATCTCCCTAATAATTGGGTTCTATTCAGAAGGGCAAGGAATCATTGCACCAAGTTGATCAGAGAAGCAAAAGCACATTTTTACCATACACAGTTAGAGCTAGCTTATAGCTGTTCCTCTAAATTTTGGAATACAATCAAAGTGATTGAAGGCCATTCTTCTGGAAATCGTCTTCCTGCTAACATTATAGTTGGTGATTCTGTAGTCTCCAATAGGCCTTTCATCCTTGACTTATTTTACAATCATTTTACTACCGCTGGTCTGGCCTTTGGCTCTTCCCCTGCCTGCTCTCTCTGTCAACAACTGGCAGAGGATACTCAAGATATACCTATCTGCAGCCCATCATTTTCACTCCAGCAAATAATCCTGAAAGAAGTCGAAGACCTCCTCTTTCAGTTAGACTCTAAAAAAGTGCTGGAGCTGACCTTATTGACCCCTACTTCTTAAAGGTCAGTTACCATGTCCTTGCAGTTCCAATTACACATCTCTTTAATCTTTCTCTGTCCCAGGGTGAACTTCCGTCCATTTGGAAGACTGCCAATCTCATTACTTCCAATTCTGTACAAGATGCTGGAGAAAATAGTGAGTGTCCAGCTACGAAACTATCTGGAATCAGAAAACCTGCTTAATCCTCTACAGTCTGGCTTCAGAGCACAGCATAGTACAATATCTGCTCTTGCTAAAGTGACCAATGACTGGCAAACAGAGTTGGATAATAAGAACTTTATCTGTGTGGTGTTTTTGGATTTAAGCAAGGCATTTGACACTGTGGACCATAGCCTGCTTCTTTCATCCCTTTGGAATATGGGCCTAGACGCCCTCTCCTTAAGATGGTTCACAAACTATCTCTCTGACTGACTTCAGCAAGTAAAGGCTGAGGGAGAAGTCTCTCCTTTAAAACCCTTGCTGAGGGGTGTACCACAAGATTCCATTCTGGGATCCTTGCTTTTCACTATCTACATCAACATTGACGCTACCATAATTGAAGCTAAAATACATCTATTTGCAGACGACACAGTGATTTACGTTAGCAGCCCTTCCCTTGTTGCTGCACAGAAAACCCTTCAAAGTGAATTTAACCTGTTGCAGCGTCAGCTACTAAACCAGAAGTTACTTCTTAATGCTAAAAAAATGAAGGCATTGCTCCTATCACCTCTTTCTCATGCATCTAATCCTTCTAATGACAGAACACTTCCACCTATCATCACCATCCTTGGGGAGCAGTTGGACCACGTATCAAAATTCAAGTACTTGAGATTCTGGCTAGATAATAAACTCTCTTTCACCGATCATATCGAAGAGTTGTTAAAGAAACTTAGGAAGAGACTTAGTCTTTTCTTTAGGATAAACAACCTACTTACTAGAGATGCCAAGCAGAAGTTGGTTCAAACCACCTTTCTTTCTTTACTTGACTAAGCAGACTTCTTACATGTCCCAGGTACTGCTGGTGCTCTAGCAAAGTTAGATACACTCTATCACCATGCATTTAGATTTGTTACAGGTTTACCATATTCTACCCATCACTGCTCTCTGTACACAACAGTAGGATGGACATCCCTCAGCTGCAGACGTAAGAGGAATGCTGCATTTTGGACTTATAAAACGATCATAGGAATGCTGCCTCAGTACATCTCCATCTGCCTCCTGATATGTACTCTCGGCAAGTATGCCCTGAGAATCACTTCCTTCATTGCTCTGTATGTATATAAGGCAAAATCGCATTTTGGCAAAGCAGCTATAAGCTATGTACTACCTCAGATGTGGAATAAGTTGCAAACGACGCTGAAACTAACTCATCCTATCTCACTTTCTACCTTCAAATCTCTTTACCTAAGTCATAACAAGAAGCCATGCACCTGTTTTACTTGATGCCACTAATCCCATAACCCTAGCCCAGTTGAGTCCTGCCTCTACAGATACTGTACACTGCGTTTGATATTTGTAATTTCGGGGCCCCCCTTTGCCTTCCCCTACCCGATGCTCTTGCTTTTGCCTCTTCTGTCATCTCTGGCTTGTTTAACCCTGAATTTAATTACTTGCCATCCTCCTTACACCCCTGTCTCTCTCCTCCTCCAGAATCCTTCCATTGGCTGGACTTAGATTCCCTGCTACTGCGGCGGTACGCTTATCAACATTGTGTTTTTCCTTTCTTTTCTTCATTCTGTTCCACTATGTCCCTATTCCTGACCTTACCTTTATACTGTTGTTATTACTTCCTCAGAAATACCATCTGGAGTAGCCTTTTCACCCTCATCCTTACCCTGGACCTTTACTTTTTAGTGTATACTGAGCGCTTATCAATCTACTGTACTCATTGACTGTTATATTTTTTCGTGTTGATATCCATATATACTTTGTATGATGTGTTACCAGTTTATTTCCCTGACCCAGATTCCAACTGTCTTTTTCTGTATGTCTCTTGTTGTTAATAACTGTTCATATTTTTCTAGTATTGTATTTATTTCTGCCTTGTATATTGTTCACTGTATCTTTTTGATTTCTTTTATCCTGTATACCCCAGGCCCACCTCGAAAATGAGTTATGCTCAACAGTGATCGGCAGGTTAAATAAAGATGTTGATTGATTGATTGATATAGGAAGTAGTAGTAGTAGTAGTAGTAGCCTTATTTATTTTTGGTGCCCTTCCCCAGGTGCCCAGGCATCGTTACAAAGGAGAAAATAGCAGAAACATCAATGAGCAACAAAATAAATAGCATAATTTAAAATTGTAATAAATAACAGCCCCAAAAAAACAATAAATGAGCAACAGCCAGCTTGCATTACTATAACTGATATTCATACATAACAGAATATTTCATCCCCCAAACACCTGAGCAAAACAATATTTTTTTTTAAACTTGTCTTTATTTAGAGCTTTACAAACAGTGAGCATTACAGGATTGATAATCTAATTCCACCATTAAAATGAATCCTCAGTCAATTAAGTCATAGGCATATATATGAAGATAAATTTCTATAACATACTGTTTTGGATACATACAGTTTCTTAATAGGGTATTTGTACACCATATGAAAAGATATCTCTCCTGTCTTATGCTCCTGTCACCATTAACTGTATATTAAAGAAAGACATAATATATTTAACCACTTCGTAGTGAAAATTAGTTTGAATCAAAAGTAATTAAAAAAAGAAGAGAATTCAAAACTTTCTGAACATTAGGGTGCACCACCTATTTTACTAAGAAACATAGTCCTGTAAGAATCTTCAAGTGAGGGGAGTTCTTTAGGGTTCACAGACTAATCAGGTCTAATACATGGTTAAGGAGCCTATTCATCCTTCATTCCTGTTTGGGGTTTTCTGTAGTCCTCCCTACTACCATGCTGTCCAGGGTCCCCAACATTCCTTACATTTTTCTTCCTGAAGGTGAAAACAAGCCGTGAAAGTTTCTAAGTCATATATTTGATACAGTCTGCTGCACCAATCTTGAAAGATCGGTGTGTCTTTCTGTAGCCAATGAGATGTTATGCATTTTAAAACAGATGCCAACAGTATGAGTGCCAGCTTACATTGAGAAAGGCGAAGCCCCACCACTGTGGGGGTCCCCAGTACCCAGTCTGTAAAATTGTATGGAATGTCTAGCTTTAATATTGGATGAACTGCCTCCCTCACCTCAGACCCGAACCTTTCAAGTTTGAGACATGCCCAAAATATGTGCCAATGGGACCCCACTTCCCCACATGCCCACCAGCAGTCAATGGTATTAGTTATGTGAACATGTTTTGTCACCATAGGAGTATGAAAAAAAACTAACTAAAATCCTCCAATAAAACTCCCTCCAAGTGGGGGAGGAGGACACATGCCAACCCTGCATCAATTGCAGTATCCAGTCCTCCAGAGGGATAGAACAAGATATCTCCTTCTCCCAGGTCAGTTTTAACCTTCAAGGGGAACGGGATCCAGGTTACCCAACCTGCTAAAGAGGTCTGAGATGCACCTTAATTTTACATTCAGTATGACTAACGCATAGATAAAATCCTCCCCAGGGTAATATTTGGAATGCCTAAAAGTGCTTCATGGTTAGCACTTTTAATAAAATGGTGCACTTGAAGCTATCTATGAAAATCTTGATTTTGTAAATTAAATTCATCCTTCAATTGCAGAAATGACATGCAAGATCTCCATTCCAAAATTGGCAAACTGAGTCAGTCCTTTATTTAGCGAGAGGAAGAAGACCAGAAATGGTATTTTTAGGCTAAAAAAGGGAGAGGGTGGGTGGGTGGAAAGTGACCTTAAAAAAAGCTGTGATACTGAATAAGCATTTTTGCTCAATATTTACCGAGGAAGAGGCAGGGGAGAGGGCCAAGACTCATGAGGAAAGGTCCACAGGGGGGAAAGGTGGACACCAGCCCATTTATGGTGGATAGAGTCTTGGAGAAACTAGGGAAAGTAAAGACAGACAAGGCAATGGGACCAGACGGAATTCACCCTACAGTTTTGAAGGAACTCAGGGAAGTCCTAGCAGGACCGCTGAAGACCATTTTTAAACAATCATTGGACATGAGGGAGGTACCTGGGGACTGGAGGAGGGAAGAGGTGGTCCCCCTCAACAAAAATGGAAGTAGGGAGGAGGTAGACAATTTCAGACCTGTAAGCCTGACCTCCATTATAGGGAAGCTGATGGAGTCCCTGCTTAATGAGATGGTAGTGAAGTTCCTGGAGTCAAGCAGTGCAAAAGACTCAAGGCAGCATGGATTCACTGAGGGAATGTCCTGTCAGACTAATCTTATCAATTTCTTTGACTGAGTGGCCTGGGTGGTGGATCAGGGAGGGGCGGTGGATGTGGCTTACCTGGATTTCAGCAAGGCCTTCAACCTCCTTCTGCTTAGAAGGTTGCTTAACAAATTGGGGAATCTAGGTGTGGCTCCTAAGTGGTAAAATGGGTTGTAAACTGGCTAAAAGGCAGAACCCAGAAGGTGGTAGTAAATGACATAAAATCTGTAGAGGGGGAGGTGACCAGCGGGGTGCCACAGGGATCGGTGCTACGTCCAGTCCTATTCATAGTCTTCATAAGCAACATTGCAGAGGGACTGGAGGGGAAAGTATGCCTGTTTGCAGATGACACCAAGATCTGTAACAGAGCTGACACACAGGAGGGGCTAGATAAAACAAAAAAACTACCTAAGACTACTTGAGGAATGGTCAAGGGTTTGGCAGTTGGGTTTCAATGCTAAAAAGTTCAAGATTATGCACCTGGGACACAGAAAACCAAGACAGGAATACAAGATGAGGGGGGCGGGTTCTAGCCATCACAAGTCAAGAGATAGACCTGGGGTTATTATATCTGATGACCTGAAATTGTCCAAACAATGCGAAAAAGCAGGGGGGAAAGCAAACAAAATGCTGAGGTGCATAGGAAGGGGCATAACCAGTAGGAGGAGCGAAGTGGTGATGCCACTGTAGAGATCACTGGTGAGGCCTCATCTGGCATACTGTGTCCAATTCTAGAAACCACATCTCAGGAAGGACAGAGACAGAATGGAAGCAAACCAGAGAAGAGCAAGAAAAATGATACATGCACTGCACCACAAGCTTAATGAGGAAAGACTTAAGGAACTTAACATCTATTCATTGGAAGAGAGAAGGAAAAGAGTGGATATGATAGAGACGTTCAGATACCTTAGAGGACTAAACAGGGTACAGAAGGGGAGCATATTTCAGGGAAGAAAGTGTACAAGAACAAGAGGACATAGCATGAGACTGGAGAGAGGGAGGCTTAGGGGGAATGCTAGGAAGTATTTTTTCACAGAAAGGGTGGTGGTTCGTGGAACAGCCTAGCAGTGGAGATGGTGGAAGGGAAAACAGTATGATGATTCAAAAGTGCATGGGATAAGCATAAAGACACTCAGCTGTGCAGCAGAGTGGGGGAACGGCAGTCCAGATAGGAGTAGAGATTGCCAAACCAAGTAGAGAATTGGGCAGACTAGGTGGACCAGTTGGTCCTTATCTGCCATCGTATCCTATGTTTCTATGTTTCTACTTTCCCAACTAGCATAGCCCTGATCCAGGCAAGGTGGCAAAAAGTCTGAATGGTAGTGAATTAGGGATAATGGGCCCAGTGTAGTTGTAGAAACCATCCTGTGACTAACTTGGCATAAGATTGTTAGGGTGTGTTTTATCCAAGGGTTGCTGGTCTGACCACTGTACTCTCATGATGAATCTTACAGGCCAGAGTAAACAGAGGTTGACCAGCATAATCCCTATCTTCAATCTCATACCAACCTGAGGCCATTCCTTGTTTTGCCCAGGTACACACTGCCGTCATTTTTTTTTTTTGGTAAATGTTACTTTACGTTGGATATATTCAGACAGGCATACAAACGATTTTTTTTCAATTCAATTCAATTCATGTTTATTTATAAAGCACCTTTCAGAATCAAGGCACTGTACATGACAATAAAATCAAGACAATAAAATCAAGATCAACAAAAAATCATTTTCTCCCCGTCCAGGAGAGGATAGTATCTGGACAGCCAATCACTAGATTCAAAAATAATAATTCAGTACAGTTACCTTACAGAGTGTGATTGGCCTAAACATAATACAGAAGTGATACAAATAGAAGGAGAAGTTTCAGTACAATTCACAAAACATTCTCTTATCTCTGGTAAATGTTCTCAAAGGAATATAACCTTTTGTATAGAGTACAGTGCTTTAAAATGAAAATATCTATTGAAATGAAATTATCTATTAAAATACACTTCTACATTTGCTTGAAAGACCCAACTAACCTGAATCTATTAAAATTACTTAATAGGTAGGTAGTTAGGAACGGCAATGGGTTCCCACTGAGTGACCCCCAACCCCTCCCCTCTTTTCTTCAGAGAGCGGGGAACCAGTTCTGAGCTAAAGCTTGTTTCAGGGGTAGCTACATTTCCTCATATTTTTCTGGCTGCTCCCTTATATTATATTGAGTTTTCTTTAACCTCATTGCCTCCAGAAATGAGTTCAACCAAGAGGCCAAGGGTGGGACCTAGTTTAGGTTCCAGTACAGTGCCAGCTCCCTCATTCCCACCACTATTCCTAGCCTCCACAATTTCATGTTCCTCAGGGGTCTGACACTTCCCACCACTGGCAGTCCGAGTAAGACCTGCACTGGGTCTGCTCTAGGAGGGATATTTAGTGCCCTAGAGTGGATATCTATTATGCCCCCCAAAACCTAGAGACCTTGGGGCATTCCCAAACCATATGGTAAAAGGTGCCCACTTGTGTTTTACATTTATGGCAATAAGGATAATTTCCTGGGTCAATTCTGTTTGCTAGCTTGGGGGTAAAATAGACTTGCATGAGGAACGTATATTGTATAATGTGCAGTCTGTTGTTGACTGAGCTCTCCAGTATATTTTTCAGTATAAGTCCCCAGTCCCCTCCAGTGAGACCATCTGGATAAATATCCATCTCCCAGGTATGTTTTAATTTTTCCAGTGGGTCTGGGAGGCTTTCCAGTAGTAACCCAAAACACTTTTTTAGAGGTTTGAAGGAGGAAACCCTGGAGAACTTAATAAATAATTCCTCCAGTGGGGAGCGCCTCAAAGGCAGCTGGATTTGTTGTAGTCTCATCATACCCTCCACTCCACTCGGCGTCTAGGCTAAGAAGGCCTCTGCTGAGGGCCATACCCCTGTTCCATTTATTGATAATATTAATGGAGTGTCTGAGACTGTGCTTGGCCTGCCTACCTTTAAGAAATCACCCCTAATCTCCATGCACCAGGGATGGTAACACTGCCTCCAGCCTCTTGGCTAAAATTTTAGCTATTATCTTGTAGTCTGCATTGAGCAGGGAGATCGAGCAGTATGATTCGCAGTTCATGGGGTCCTTCCCAGGTTTTGGCAGGACAGTGATTGTAGCCAGTTTCTGGGAGGGTGGCAGAGTGCCTTCACCCAGGGAAGTCAGCATAATTTCACTCAAGTATCCCAAGGAGTGACAGGTCTGCTTATAGAATTCTGCGGGTATACCGCCCAGGCTGGGTGCTTTTCCCTTTTTCGCCTACCATACTGCTGCCCTGACTTCCTCATGAAGTACTGGGTGTTAAGCTCCTGCCCCAGAGAATCTCCCAGGACAGGTAGAGTGATATTTCTTAGAAACTGTTTGGGATCACCTCCAGGAGGCACTTGTGTGGTGTAGAGTATGGAGTAAAAATCCTTACAAATATTATTTCTTTCTTTCTTTCTGGTTATATGTGCAGGTTCTATCTGGTTTTTCCATCTTTAAGATTGCTCTCTCGGCTCTCTTTTGCCACAGCAGACTTGCCAACCATTTACCAACCCTGTCCTCCTCAAAATATGTATGTGATTTTGTGACCAGCAGATCCCTTTCTAATTTTTTTGAGACCAGCTGATTCACTCGCCCCTTGAGGATTTTTAACGCCTTAACATGTAACTGGGATATGCCCTGCATGGCTTCTTTTTCTATTTTTTGTATTTCACCCATCAATTGTCCCTCTTCTTGTTGAGCAACTTTCTTTTTATGGGCGACATAGGAGATTACCTCACCCCTTATAAAGACCTTTAGGGTGTCCCATACTATTTGAGTACTCGTTCCTTTCCCTGTGTTATGTTCAATGAATTCTTTGATTTTTCCATTAATGTGTGTTATATCGCCCCTGTCTGTTATTATAGCAGGATCCATTCTCCATTGGGCTGATGGTGGAGAGAGTGATTAAGGTGGGACAGAGACCCTCAGCGGAGAGTGGTTCGAGACTAGAATTGGTCCATATGTCGATCCCATGTCCCCTGCCATCAAAGGGGTGGAGACAAAAAGATAGTTAAGCCTGGTATAAACCGTATGTGCTTGGGAGAAAAAAGAATATTCCCTGTCCCCCGGGTGCTCGTGTCTCCATACCTCCACCAGGGCTCTTCCCTGCACCAGGCTCCCCAGGGCTGCCACTCTTCTAGGGTAGGGCTTAGCTTTGGTCCCTGAATGGTCTAGGACAGGGTCAATGTAAGTATTAAAATCCCCATCTATCACTATATTGTCCTGGAATCGTGCCAGAGTCACTTCCAAGGAGGCAAATAAATTGGAGGAGTCGTAGTTCGGTTCCGTAAACTGACACAAAAGTATACACCTTCCCTCCCTCATCTATTTCTGCTAAAATGTATCTTCTCTGGGAATCAGCTAGTAACCTAAGGACTCTATGGGGGAGGTTGGGTCATATCCATATTCCAAATCCCCTCACTTTTGAGGTGAATGGGGCCACCAATAGGTTTCCACCACATGACCCAGCCAGCCTGTCTGCCTCTTCCCTCGTCAGATGGAGTTCTGGCAGGAGTATCATATCTCCTCTAACTTTCTTTATATGGGACCAAACTGTCTTCCTTTTAGTTATGATTTTTAACCCATTAATGTTCCATGATATTATCATTAAGTTCTCCATTCCCATTGGATAGCATTATGCATACCATCCTCGCTCTTTCCGTACCCTTTAAATAAATAAGAATCACCTGTATCACCTGTACAATGTCCAAGCAGTCCTAAACTTTTAACTTTACACCCCTTAAACAATTCTTGTCCCCAACAATTCCTCTCCCCCCACTTATCCTTTTTAGAAGCCCCCTCCCCCTTCCTTACCCCCCATAGGAAAACTTATCCCCACAACTCTGATACCCTCCTGAGATCCCAAAAGACCTATAATCCTCTACTTCTCGTGGATTGAGCATCCAAATCCACTATGTACTGGGATCAATGCATTAACTTTTGCATCTTGCTAACAAGAAAGGTAGTTGTAGGTAGGGGAGAGAGACCCACGACCAGTGGGCACCTCCAGTCGTGGGTAGCCATGGGCCAGCATGTTGATTCTTCCTCCCTTAGTTCCCCTATTATCTACTAGTTATAAGAGTTGGGGCAGTATTGAGAGGGTCCTTCTTCGACGCCCTGAGCAGCATGAGAGAAGCCTCCTCCCTTCGCTGAAATGCTTTGCACAGATTACCTCCAAAGCTCTTCCTTCAGTTTTTAAAGTAGCCCCTTAGTATTTAAGTGAATCCAATTACCACAGTGGGTTGTGGGTTATTCACCACTGTATGAGAATCTTGCCCATTAGCCCCCCCTTTTGAAAAGGAAATTGTGTTCTCTATGCCCTTACATACCTCTCCACTGCTGAGTTCACAATAAGGACATCCACAACTAGAGGGAATGGAAGGAAAGTCAGAGGGAGACATATCCAGTCCCCTAAGGGGAAGGCAGAGTTGTGATCCTGCTCCCTCACCCAGGCCATCGGGTAGCCAAGACATTTTCTCAAGGGCCCATAACTAGGGACTGGATTAAGGAATCCCGCTTTCTGTCCCCATCAAAAGCCCCAACAAGTTACACTCAGATAGCCAACCCCTGTTAATGGGAGTTTATGCTCAAGCCCGAGGCTCTCCAGCAAGGAAAGCACAGATCGCTTTCTCCTGTCTCCCCCCCCCCAGCATTGCATATAAGAAGGTTGAATTTCCTCTCTCCTTTCCCCAGCTGCTAGGGAAATGTGATAACTAAAACATTCCAATGCCTGAAAAGACAAAAAGAAATAGAAAATAAAAATAAAAATCTAAAGCCATAATTGTTCTGAAAATATTTAGTAGCAATCCAGGTTGTTATGTAGATCAAGAGTGGGAAGAGGTAATATCCAGTTATTAGAATTGTCCAGGGAACATAACATGTAATCAAACCCAGACACCTCGATATTAAAGTCCCACTCCTCTTCAAAAACAAGTCCACTCCCAGCGGAGAGGGTGGGAATGTTCAGGGATCCAATCAGGTCCAGCCTTGATAGGCCTCCGGTTCCCGGTGTTATGAACCGAGTCGGTCCCCTCCCAAAAAAAACCCTCTCCAGGAAGTTCCTAAATCAAAAGTAGTGTGCCAAGCACTATCTTACCAGGATCACTCTTCTTGCAGGTTTTCTCAACTAGCATCATTGTTTCTCCTCAGGTCTCTCACATAGTCCATAGCAGCCCCGGGATCAGTGAAAGCTCTCTGTTTGCTCCCAGTATGGCGTACGATCAGTCTTGCAGGGTAAGCCATCGTGAAGAGGCAATTTAGCTCATGTAGTCTGTTTTATACTTCAGCGAAGGCTTGTCTTCTGGTTTGTAGAGGTCTTGAGAAATCCAGAAAAATACTGACCTTTGTGCCCTGCAGCATGATGGGGTCACTCTGCCCGGCAGTCTTGGAATCACAAACATTTCACCAGGAGGTGTCTCGGTTTTTGCTCAGGGGGAGGTCACAGTCCTGGGGAGTGGTGGGCGTCTGTATTTCTAGGGAGATTTCTGACGTGAGATGAAGGTTTTTCCTTAGCCAGTTTCCTATATAGGCCAGGCAGTCTTTCCCTTCAAGACCCTCTGGGAGGCCCACAGTTCTCTAATATTACATCTCCTCTCTCTGTTCTCGTTACCATCTACTACCTGCTTTAGGAATTCAATGTCTTTTAAAGCTTGTGGTAAATCTGATGATTTTCTGGCAGTATTGTCTTCCTGGGTGCTTAGTCTGCCTTCTGCTTCATTAAGGCGCACTTCGTGGGCATCCACAGTTTCAGAGGTGGCATTTACCAGTTGTTGCAAATGTTGGATTTGTGCTGTCATGTTATCAAATCTAGACTGCATCTGCGTCCCCAGATCATATTTTAGATCACAGATCAGCCTTTCTAAGTTTTGATACCCTGAATCCATAGCTGAGCTCTCGACACTGATAGCAGGTTCCTCTTCAGAACTTTTTGCCTAGGATGGAGAGCGGTGGAATGGATCAGCAGGCCTCAAGGAAGCTACAAGATTTGAAGGTTGGTTAAACCATAGTTTAGCTTGTTTTTTTGCTGATTTGGATAGAGTAGGCATTGGGCCTCTAGTATCTTCCTGTATAGGTAGATTTTGTAGAAATATTCAGCAGGATGTTACCAATTTTTAGTGGACTTAGGCAGAGCTCTCCTAAAACACCTCAATTCAGCTCCTCAGCTAGGCCATGGCCCCCACACTGCTGCCATTTGACCAGTAAGATAGTGTAGGTGCAGGTCCAGCAGTGCCAATCCCCCACAGTCCCTAGGCAGCTGCAGTATCTTATGGTATATATGTAACCTCTGGCCGGCCCAAATAAACTTATTGAGACCAGCATTTACCATTTTCCAATACATTAGAGGAATAGGTAGTGGTAGAGTAGTAAAAAGGAATAAAATTCTTGGTAAAAGATTCATTTTAATCGAATCTATTCTACCCGCTACTGTTAAAGGTAATATAGACCATCTGACCATATACCCCTGCATCTTCCCCCTATAATTTCTTACAGTTTACATCAAAAAGCCTGGATTGGTATTCTGTGATCTGCATCCCCAAGTATCTTATTTGATTATTCTTTGCCCAAGCAAAGGGAAATTGGGATTTAAATCCTAAAGGGCAAACCCCACTCAGTTTAAGAGTTTTGGATTTACTAAAATTAATTTTGAAACCTGAGATTGGCCCACATTCCTCTAGCAAAGTAAGCAACTGTGGAACTGACATCTCCAAATGACTCACAAAGAAAACTGAGTCATAGGCATACAATGCTACTTTATGCTTTATGCCTTCCGCCATCACTCCCTCTGTCTAAACATCCTGGCAAACTGCTGCAGCCAGGGGCTCCAGGCATATTGCAAAAAGCAGTAGGGACAAGGGACATCCCTTTCGGGTTCCCTGAAACAGCAGGAATCTTCCAGAATTTACTGCCAGTTGAGCCTGTGGAAAAGTGTATAGATGGCAAAATATTGTTATAAATTTGGGGTCGACTTCTATTCTTTCCATGTTTTTTTATAAAAAATGCAAATTCACCATATCAAATGCTTTTTCTGCATCCAAGGAGATAACTAATTGTAATGCCCCCCCATCCCCTCTGAGAAGAGATAATATTTAATAATCTAACGTTGTCCTGGAGATAGCATCCTGGCACAAAGTCGGTCTGATATGGATGAATAATTTTCTGGACAACTCCCTGCAAATGGTTCACCAGGATCCCAGTAAATATTTTCAGATCTACATTTAGAAGGGAGATTGGGTGGTAGGAGTCATTTTGTTCCAAGTATTTGCCCTCCTTTGGCAAGACTGAGACCTAGGAGTAGCACCAGGAATCTGGAATTGATCCCCTTCCTGTATGTAGTGAAAGCACTCCAGCAAAAGCATGGCCAACTCCTCTTGAAAAAATTTATAGAGCTCAGAGGGCAGACCACGTAAGCCGGTTGGCTTTCCTACTTTTAATTGCTTTATTTTGTTTTTTTATGTCCTGTATGGTTATCACCCTTTCTACAAAGTCCCTGTCCTCCTGCTGAAGTGAGGGTAGGACTATTTGGTCCAGATTTCTATCTGTCACTATTCGGAGTTGGTCTGAAGGGTCCTGGGTGTATAGCTATGAGTATTAATTAGGAAAGGCTGAAGCAATCCACAGGGGATCCGAGATCAGGGCTCCCCCCAAGGCAGGGTCCCTTATACCCATAACCGCTTAACTGCTGGACTGCTTCCTAAGTGGCAAGGTCAATTGTTTTCCAGCCTTATTGGCCCCCTCAAAGTATTTTTGTTTGGTTCTACGAAGGAATCCCTCTACCTATTGGGCCAATAAGCACTCAAGTGCAGCTTTCCTGGAATTCCCGTCCTCTTTGTCTTTGGGGTCCAAGGTCAATTTGTGTCTAAATCTGGCTTTTCTGAGCTCAGCTTCCAGATGTCGCTGATGCATCTGCTATCTGTATTTCAGCCTGGAGCTATAATTTATTGTTGAGCCCTGTGGGGATGCCTTGAGAGAGTTCCATCTCTCAAATGGGGAAACATCTCCTTCCTGATTAAAAGACAGATAGAATTGAATCATGTTGACTGTCATTTGCTTCAAATCTGCTAAACTGAGTAGCCCAATATTAAGGTGCCAATTAAAGCTGTGCACTGTTGGAGTCAGCAGCAACCATAGCAACACTGGGGAATGATCTGACCAGGTCATGGGGAAGATGGAACATTCCTGAAGTAATAATATTTTTTCCAATGGGAGAAGGAACATATTGATACATGAATAACTGTTATGCTGATGGGAAAAGAAGGTGTATATATTTTGAGCAGGGTGCATAACCCGCCAGGTATCCGACAGCCCAGTCTCTACTAAAAGCCTCTTTAAGGGGGGGGGGTGTGGTCTAGCCACCAAGAAGATGGCAGCATAACTCCCTAGCTCCATTCAGACCTCAGCCCATCTATGCTTGGATGCCATGATCCCATGGAGTGTCCACTAGAAATCAAAGGCTTAATGCACGGGTAATACCCCCCTTGCTGGGTGGCGCATTCTTTTCACTGGATTCCTAAGCATTTCTTATTTTTAGGTGGTGCCGTGACCTGAAACTAATCGGGCCTGCCCAGGCTGCATAGGCCACACGCTCATCGCAACACAGGCCATCTACTTGGCGCTTCACTCTGTGACTTACTCTGCACCTTTTCCACATACTGCCACGAAACCTGGGTGGCTGCTACTACCTCACTGATTGCACTTCAGAATCCCCCCTCCTTCCTGTCATCTTTGCTGCCAACTGCCTTGTAACTAAAAGAAAATGGATCAACTGGCGGCCGTGGGGAAATCTCTGCATCATATTACCAAACTTCTGGAAACCTTAATCACCAGAGATGACAACATAAGTATCTCCTTGTCTAGTACCACAAAGGATGTTCAACAGTTACAGGACAGAATGAATGTCGCGGAGCAGAGGGCTGAGGTGTGTGAAGCACAGCAGGTACTGGTTTGGCAACATTTGCAGCAACATGAGGAGCGGCTGGCAGCACTTTGAGAGAGGGCTGAAGATCATGAAAATTAGAGTCGCAGCAACAATTTGAGGACTATTGGGCTCCCAGAGGGAGTGGAAGGTCAGTCAATGGAGCACTTTCTAAATGAGAATCTTCCTCACATATTAGGAGATAGGTGGAGGGCATCAGTCAAGGTTGAAAGGGCTCATAGAGTCTCAGCTCACTCAAACAAGAATATCAATACACCCAGACCAATTGTGGCATACCTGTTAAAATACACCACTAAGGAGAGAATTCTACGTGCTGCGAGGGACCTGGTGGAACTTTCTTGGCAAGGCACTACAATTGCTATCAATAGAGATTTTGCCCAAGAAACGGCTTAAGAATGGAGAATATTTGGACCCATTAAAAGATTTCTCTATTGACATGACTTTAGATTCAAATTCAAAAATCTTACTAGACTGTGTGTCTTCAAGGAGGGACATGAACTCATAGCTGATCACCCTGGAGATATTGAACGCTGGATTAACAGACTTTGGCCAGGCCTACAGTGTCCTACTGCAAATCCCAGAAAGCTCTGGGAGCCCTCACCTGCAGCACCTCCTGGTAGGAACCTTTTTTCTAGCTATGGTTCCCCTACAGCCCTGATACCAGCAGGACAGGTCCCACATCAAACCAGTCCCCCACCGAATGGTCACCCTCGAGTTGCTCAATCTGCTTACACTGCTGCCCAAGGACTGATCCCTGCCTCACAAATCTCCTCCATGAAATCCTCTCTCCCTCAGCAGATGCTAAACCCACTGCTAAAGACAAGTCAGAGACCTAGAAGTAGGCCACAACACTCGCCCTCTAAATTCTCAGCAGCACCACCTGCAAAGATCTCTAGGGAGAACCTTTCTCCAAAGCCTGTCCAACTCATCAACGATTCCCCAGATATGGACGCAGGTCAATCAACTGACTGGACTGACCTGCCAGAGATGTTGCTGGTGGAACTAGTAGACACCATCTCCCCTGAGTGACCTGGCCACATCAGTTATGCAGCCACTGTAGTGAAGACACCTATGGATCCTGGGTGTACCCCTCAGGGCTCTGCCGAGCCGGTCAAAGGCCAAGCCACTAGACCCTGACTTGTTCAACTCTTGCTTTATCTTAATATTTGATGGGTGGCGGGGTTGTGCTTATGATCCCCCCTCCTCCTATCTGCTATACCCTAAGGAATAACCTTAGTTATGGGCTCTATAGTGGGGAACAAACAGATGACTATAAGAATGGTTTGTTGGTCTACCCTCCAGGAAGGACTAAGAATATATGCACATTATAGAGTGTACTAAGCCGATAACTATGTGGGGGATTACCCCCCCTCTTCAATGCAAGGCCAAGCCCATACATATATGCTGTAGTAGATATCCAGCTACAGTCAGGCTTTTAGCCACAAAGAGGGACCGGCTCTACCTGATGATCATACAGATGTGAATAGGCCCCCCCCCAATCTTTCATGTATAATGGCTTCTGAGTCAGTGATTAAGCCTTCGAGCTCTGTCTTTTAGGCCTGTTTCTGGGCATATGGCCCCCCTTCATATCATCAGGGGTAGTTCATTTCTATTGTCCGGTAACCAGTAGGTGGGTGTGCCCACCTTCCTCCCCACTCCCTCCTTACCTCCTCCCCCATCCATGGGTCGGGTCGTCCTGAACTGCAGTTAGGGCAGGTCAAGGATGAGTTGTTTCGATAGCTCATTAATATAATACCCCCAAGTTAAGTGTTGAAGTTAGGTGCAGCTGTAGGGGATATACAAATGTACCACCCTCTTGCGCTTTGACCTTCGGACTCATATTGTTGTGGTTGCAGTGTCTCTTTTTGATGCTTTTCTGTTTGACTTTGGGCTGGTTGCCCATTTGTTGTTGTCTCTGTATATATAACTTGTTTGTTTGTCTCTATTCTTTCAGAACTGCTGCTACAGCCTTCCTGATAGCCAAAGACTAGTAGTCCGAATATAACAAGCGATGTTTACATCTCCCTCTAAATTAAGGCAGACACTGTTAGCCCTCTTCCTCCTAATGTACCTGGTGGCCCTGGCACCTAACATCTCCTTCCCTGATTATCCAACTGGAAAATCTGTAAGTACCTCCTCTTGTCTACTGTGTGAGAATACAGTATGCCTGCTACTTCCTCCGTGCCCCAGGGATGTCATTGGATATCCTGAAATGTAAAAGGACTCAACCACCCGGTCAAGCGCACAAAAGTCCTTCAGCACCTGAAATCGTTATGATTGGATGTTGCCCTTCTCCAAGAAACCCACCTGATGTCTAAATGTACTAACTGGTTAAAGAAAATGTCAGTGGGAGAGGTCCTGGCTAGCTATCCTGTTACTAAATCAAAAGGGGTGGCCATTCTCATCTGCCGAGCCTCTCCTTGGGTGGTGAAAGATGTCAAAAAAGATGCTCACAGCTGGTGGCTTGTAGTGAAATTATACTCCTCTTCAAATACTATTCTATTAGGGAATGTGTATGCTCTGAATACTGAGCATGTCGGCTTCTTTCCTGTTCTAAGCTAGGCGCTGTCATATCTGCAGCCAGATGGGCCGATGCTTCCTGTAATATTAGGTGGAGATTTTAATATGGTAGGGGACATATTTTTGGACATGTCTCAGCCTACTCTGCATGCTAACCCTAGAACCAGACAATCCCTGCAAGTCATGATAGAGGAATGGGCCCTCACCAATATTCGACGTAGGGACCATCCTACTGGCAGAAACTTCTCTTTTTACTCAGCTCCACATAACTCTCATAGTCACATAGACTTCTGGCTAGCTAATGATGCCTCTCCGACTCCAAGATTGGCTCAATTCTAATATCAGACCATGCCACTATCTTACTTAGGTTTACCCCTCGGGATCCCCACCCACCAGCACGCTGGCGCTGCAACCCTCCTATTCCAAGACCTGGATTTTCACCCTCATTTAGCACAAGTGGCCAAGGATTACATCTCTCTGACTACCAATTGTGGAGTAGCCCCTGGTATGGTGTGGGAGGCATTTAAGGCGGTGCTAAGGGGACACATCATTGCCTTCTCAGTGGCTAGGGACCAGAAACGTAAGGTAACCCTCAACCATCTCCAGGAGGAATTGGCTGCCCTGGAGAGCCGCTTTAAATCTGCCCCCCAAGCTGCCC
Source organism: Neoceratodus forsteri (assembly GCA_016271365.2). NCBI lineage: Eukaryota > Metazoa > Chordata > Ceratodontiformes > Ceratodontidae > Neoceratodus > Neoceratodus forsteri. The sequence goes on along the minus strand of CM057455.1, from coordinate 383,842,212 downwards.
TGGATGGTCTTCTACGCCGGCAAATAGTCGGGCTTAAATATCAAATAAATGTCATACTGCATCAAAAAGCAGAGTGGCATCTCTTGAGACTGAGACAAGCCTTTTGGGCAGGAGGGGAGCGCACAGGAAAACTTCTTCCCAATTGCCTTCGCAAGCAGCAGGCAGCCACACCGATGCATGCTCTCCGTACCTCGTCAGGTTCTATAGCAACTAGTCCCATGCTAATTAATACCACCATGCAGCAATTCTACAATACTCTCTATCAGTCCTGTTCTCCAAATACAGCCCAAGAGCAACAGGCTCTCTTTGCTAAATTTTGTCTGCAAACCCCTTTACCAACTCTCACCCCAGAACAAGTAACACTTTTGGAGTCCCCAATTTCCTTTGAAGAACTCCAACTGGCGCTTTTCCAAATGGCTCGGGGGGAAAGCCCCCGGCTCAGATGGCATGTCCGTGGAGCTTTACCAGGCCCTGGGTCCCAATATTGTCCAACCTTTGCAGCGTGCCTTCCAATCTGCCCAAGCTGCCGGAACTCTTCCCCCCACTATGAAAGAGGGAATAATCTCTCTTTTGCTCAAAAAATAATCTGACTTTCTAGATTGTGCTAATTTCTGACCAATATCCCTACTGTCAGTGAAAACAAAAATACTAGTCAAAGCGCTAGCCTCCAGATTAGTGTCCATTCTTCCATCAATTATACACCCCTCCGAAACAGGCTTTATGCGGAGCAAATCAGGAATGGATAACACCAGGCTCCTTCTCAACCTTAAGTGGTTTGCCTCAAAATCTTCCCTCCCCTTAGCAGCCTTGGTGATTGACTTTTCAAAGGCCTTTGACTCCATCGAATGGGGGTACCTTTATGAAGTCCTCTCTAAGTATGGATTTGGCATCTATTTTATGCAATGGATACGTACCCTTTATTGTTCACCCACAGTGCGCATTCTGGACCCCGCCTATACACTATGCTCCTCTATAGCACAATAGCCTTATTAAAATATTGCAGTCACCTCATCCCTCCTGTCACTAGTGGACTATGGGCTGCCAGTGTATGGTGCTGCTGATCAGACTGCGCTCCATAAAATTTGCACTATTCTAAACAAAGCCTGCAGGTTAATTACTGGGGCACCTAGGCTAACACACACCTGTCTGCTATACTCTAAAGCCCTGTTGCTGGATCTTGATGAGCGCCTCAAATATCAGACCTGTATCCTTACTAAAAAAACCCTCCTTGGGCTATCCCCACCAGGACTGACCGCTACTATCCGCTGCTCTATACCACTAGTTCAAACTCGAACCTCTGGGAAATCCTCACTAGCTATTCCCAGAGCTAGACCTCACACGCCAAAGAGCCTTCAGCTACAGGGCCCCTCCTGGTTCAATACACTGCCCCTTTCCATCTCTGAAGCCCCATCGATATCATGCTTCAAAACGTCCTTATGGAATCACCTATTTAATACCTGAAGCTGTAAATGCCACTAGTCTAGGCCCTACTCAATATTTATGACGAAGCTACCGTCTAAGCTGCTTATTGATTGCCTAAACCCTGTTATTATTGCATCACTCCTGCTTGTACCAACTTGATGTATTTCTGTACTTATTACTGTAGTAATTCACTGTTGTACTGTGTTATGTCTTCCTGTGACAAGGTACCTTTGTACATGAGCCTAGCTCAGGGGTTTTCCCAAACTGCTGTCAAAATAAAATAAATAAAATAAAATAAAATCAATGGGGCACCTACATATTGGCCATTTTGGCACAAATTGGGAATCCAGAGCGTTCAAGATCTTTCCCCCTCAGGTACGTACCCTTTGCTCCCTTTTGATCAACTACAAAGGCAATTCTCATTACCACATAAAGACTTCTGGAGGTATCTACAAATTAGAAGTGCCCTGCAGCCTCTTCTCCCTAAATGCTAAGACAATACACAATGGTCCAGGCTGGCTAGTTTGCATCATTTCCCTACTACTTGAGGTGTGATGGGTCAATTCTACACCTCATGGAGAGACTCACGATCCAACACAACTCTGTCCTGTAAAAAGAAATGTGAATCCTACATTGGCACACCCATCTCTGAGGACCAATGGACTTCTTATCTTAAAAGTATACATACATAGAAACATACATAGAAACATAGAATTTGATGGCAGATAAGGACCGCTTGGCCCACCCAGTCTGCCTATTTCCTTACCTAGTGGATAAGCTGCAGATCCTAGTTAACCAGCAGCCTACTTTTTCCTACCCCCAACCCCTAGAATTTCCTTATGACTGTCCCATGCATGCTTGAATTCCACCACTGTTTTGACTCCACAACCTCCTCCGGAAGGCGTTCCATGCATCCATAACCTCTCTGTGAAAAAATACTTCTTTAAATTACCTCTGAGCCCCCCCATCTTCAAATTGTGCCCCTTGTTCTTGCAAGCTTTTTTTGAAAGATGCTACCCTCTTGGACTTTGTTGATTCCCATGAGGTGCTTGAAAGTTTCTATCATGTCTCCCCTCTCCTCCATTCCTCGGGGCTATACATATTAAGCTCCTTGAGTCTCTCTTCATATGTCTTCCGGTGCAGACCCTGCACCATTTTAGTTGCCCTCCTCTGGACAGCTTCCATCCTGTCTATGTCTTTGCAGAGATTGGGTCTCCAGAACTGCACTGAGTACTCCAGATGGGGTCTCACCAGCTGTCTATACAGAGGGATAATAACTTCCTGTTTTCTACTGGTGATGCCTCTCCCTATGCATCCCAGTATCCACCCAGCCCTCCTTGCTGCCCTCTCACATTGCTTGCCCACCTTTAGGTCATCTGATATGACTACCCCCAGGTCCCTTTCCATTTTTGTTGTTGTTAGTATCTCACCCCCATTGTGTACTCTTCCCCTGGGTTTTTGTTTCCCAGGTGCATTACCTTGCACTTCTTAGCATTGAATCTAAGCTGCCATACATTTGACCATTCCTCTAACCTTGCCAAGTCCCTTCTCACCCTTTCCACCCCACCTTGTGCATCAACTCTGTTGCAGATCTTTGTGTCATCTGCAAGAGACATACTTTTCCTTCCAGTCCCTCTGCAATAGCTCATAAAGACATTGAAGAGGACCGATCTAATACTGAACCTCTGCGGTGCCCACTAGTAACCCCTTTCTTCAGAGTGGACTTCTTTTACTATTACTCTCTGTGTCCTATTCTCCAGCCAATTCTTTACCCAGGCTGTCATCTTGGGACCCACTCCCAGGCTGGCTAACTTGTATATTAATCTTTTGTGTGGGACTGTGTCAAATGCCTTGCTAAAGTCTAGGTAGGCCATGTCCACAGCCCCTCCCTGATCTACTACTTTGGTCACTCAGCCAAAGAAATCTATCAGATTTGTCTGGCATGACCTTCCCACTGTGAATCCATGCTGCCTAGGGTCCTGTGCCCCTCTGGCCTCTAGATACTCAACAGTTCTTTCCTTCAGAAGTGATTCCATCATTTTCTCTACCACTGAGGTTAAACTAACAGGCCTGTAGTTTCCTGCTTCTGCCTTGCTCCCACTTTTGTGAAGGGGAATCACATCTGCCCTCCTCCAGTCCTCGGGTACCACCCCATCCTCCCATGATTTGTTAAAGAGGTAGCCAGTGGTGTCACTAGTTCTACCCTTAGTTCTTTTAGAATTCTGGGATGAATCCCATCAGGCCCCATTGCTTTGTCCACCTTCAGTTTTAAGAGTTCTTTCAGAACCCTTTCTTCTGTAAATGGGCTGGTATCAACTTCTGTATCCAGAGTGTTTCTACTGTTTGTTTTAGGTACCTCCTCTTCCTTTGTAAATACTGAGCAAAAATATTTGTTTAGTATCTCTGCCTTTCACAGTCACCCTCTGCCCACCCTCCTCCCTTTATTAAGCCTCACTATCCTCCCTTGGTCTTCCTTGGCTCCCTGATGTACCTATAAAAGGGTTTATCCGCCTTCTTAACTGAGTTGGCAATTTTTTCCTCGGTTTGGGCCTTTGCTGTTCTGACTGCCTTCCTAGCTTCCTTTTGCTTTAACTGATACAGTTCTCTGTCCTGCTCCTTCTGTGATTCCTTGTACTTCCTGAACCTTTCTTTTTCTCTTGAACCTTCACTGCCACTTCCTTTGAGAACCATAGTGGTTTCTTACACCATTTTGTTTTGTTTATTTGCTTCACACAAAGGCTTGTTACCTCTGTGATGGCAGTTTTTATTATTCCCCATTGTTCTTCCACCCCTCCTTCCTGCCCATTTGCTAGTGCATTCCTTAGGCACTCACCCATTTTGGCAAAGTCAGCCCTACTAAAGTCCAGTACTTTTGCCTTTGTATGGCTTGACTCTATTGCTGTGTTTATTGTGAACCATACTGTTCGATGGTCGCTAGTTCCCAGATGGCTACCCACTTCTACATCTGTGATCCTCTCTTCATCTCCATTTGAGAGAACCAGGTCTAAGATTGCTCCCTCTCAAGTGGGCTCCAATACTAGTTGTCTAAGGCATGCCCCCTGTAGGGCATCTAGAATAAACCCACTCTTCAAAGTGGCTGCTGCAACGGCACTCCAGTTAACATCTGGCATATTCAGATCACCCATCAGCAATATCTCTCCTTTATCTGCCATTCTAAGTATACTTTCTATCATTTCCTTGTCCATTTCCTCCCTCTGAGAAGGGGGTCTGTATACAACCCCTGTGTGGATTGTGGTGCCATTGCCGGTGTCCAAATTTACCCACCGTGCTTCTTCTCCTCCCTGTTTTCCATTTTGTTCTGTTGCTTTGATTCCTTAACCTTATGTAAGTAGATACTCCTCCGCCTCTTTTACCCTCCCTGTCCCTCCTGTAGATAGTGTATCCTGGTATGTTTGCGTCCCAGTCATGGTTTTGTGTGTACCATGTTTCTGTGACTGCCATGATATCCAGTTGTTCCTCCTCCATCAAGGCCACTAATTCAGGAAGCTTGTTACTCAGACTACGGGCATTGGTACTCATTGCTCTCCATTTTTTTATGGCTTTACCTTCTTTTGCAGCATCCCCCACTGACCTTTCTACCTCGGTCTTTTTCTCATTTAGTACCCTGTTTTGTAGGGAGAGGCTGGGATTTTCCTGCAGCTTATCAGTGCCTTCCCCCTTGACAAGTTTAAAAGCTTGCCAATGAAGCATTTAAACCGATTGCTCAAAAGACTTGTTCCCTTCCTGGACAGATGCAGACCATCCTGCCAGTATAGGCTGGTGTCCCTCCAGGTGGAACCCCAGCCCCCAATGAAGCCAAACCCCTGTGCTCCACACCATTATTTCAACCATCCATTAAACTGCATGGTGCAAAGTACCCTCGCCTCACTCATGCCATTGACAGGTAGCACCTCAGAGAAGGATACTGTGTGTGCTACTTGTCTTAGGCCCCTCCCCCAATTCTACAAAGTCCTTCTGCACTGCTCTAATCTCATGATGAGCCAAGTCATTTGTCCCTAGGTGGACAATGACATCCAGCTCAGACTCCTGTGCAGCTGTTATCGTGATCCTGAGGATGCGCTTCCTGTCCCTCCAAGCCATGGCACCAGGCAGGCACCTTACTTCAGTTTTTCCTGCTCTCCCCAGTTCTATCCCCCTAATAATTAAGTCCCCCCCAGGAGCTGCTTCCTTTCCTTGTGGTGTCCTCTGCCTCCTTCCTGTGGACCTCCCCTGTGACAGTTGTCCTCAGCCTCCTTAGTCTCCTCTGTGAGTGCATCCATAGGGAAGCTATGCTGCCCCAGAATTGTGTATGGATTGTGGAGTGGAGCAACTGACTGGGTGTGCCTCTGTTCCACCATCCTCACCCTCCCTGAGCCCACTGTGGTCCAACTGCTGTGCTTTCTTCACAACCTCTGAGGTAGTGGTGGTGGTTCTGGTGCTCCCTGGATGGGGAGGTTCCTTTCCTACTGTCCAGTTGGCCGGGGGGAAGGTTCCCTTACTACTGTCCAGTGTGGCCCGAAGACAGGCAACTTCCTCCCTCAGGGCAGAGAGTTGTCTGCAAATAGGGCAGCATCTCAGCCTCCAGAAAGACTCCCAGAAAACTGCTGCCCCAGAGCCATTATATTGTACTACTTCCCCCATGTTTATCTATTTTTTTTTGTGTGTGTGTTTGTGTGTGTGATTGGTTTGTTATTTAGAAATATATATATTATACAATGTGTATGCTGATATTGTCAGTGCAGTGTGCTAGAGAGGATATGACAGTGATATGCACCTTGCACTCTTGAGGAAATGATGTCAGAACCCCAGGTATAAAGGAACTATTTCCAGGGGTGGGTGGGGTGAGGGGTGGGAAGGGGCTCTAAACTGTGCCCTCACAAAACAATCAACTAAAAGCTCTGACCCACACTAGGATGAGTGCCTTCCTGTCAGCAAGATGCCCTACACAACAATTTGACAGAGAAATACCCTGCTAATCAAACAGAGAAAATCCAGACATCCAAGTCAGACACAGGTAAACCTCCCCAGCCCCAAAACAGCCTGGTGGTTTGTGCTCTGAAAGCAGTCAGCCCAAAATAAGTCAGCTGTGCTTTAAACTCTTCCTGCACTGAAAATCTTAAGAATTGTAACAAACGTAGAGCTAGATCCACCTCCCTCTGTTGCTTGAAAGACTGTCTTTTCCTGACAATTCTAAGTTCCTTATTTCACCTTTCAGTTAGAAGTAGCCTCCACCTGCAGAATATCTGCTACAAACCAAAGACAATTGTAAAGTTCACCTCCCTCTGTTGTGAGGACAAAGTGCAATATAGAATTTTCAAGTGCAATATAGAATTTCTCGCACAGCTCACAGCTGAATAAAGAAGTAGTGTCCTTCCAGGTCAAGATAGTGAAACCAGCAGCTGCTTCTTGCAGCTAAAAATGTTGCTGCTATGGCATCGTACCCCAGCAGCCCTCTTTACACGTGGCTTGCTTAGTCATAGTAAATGCTGGCACTTCTCTTAAGCAGAGGCACACATTCTCCATATCCTATGGTTCTGCTCCAACTTAGCCCCATATTGGAGAATGGTAACCTCAGATATTTCCTCAGTATTAAAACACCCTATAGTTCTTTCTGACCCAAGACTGTGTATGGGCGATACTACTCCCTTAGGTCAGTTAGCCAAATCACTCAAAGATTGGACCATGATAACCATCTTAGAGGCTAAAAACATTCTTCTTAGACATTGGCGCCAGTCAGTTATCCCTACATAATCTGCTTGGCATGCAGCCCTGGCCAAACTTTCCATTTCTAAAAGACTCTCTCATGTTCAAAAGGGCAACATACACTTTTACTACCGGAGATGGGAGACATATCTCCAGCCCTCCTTTTGCAAACTCCCAGCATCACCTTCCACTCCCACACTTGAAAGGGCTATCTTAAAACTCTTTTATTTCAGCTTTAGACTAATACATTTCCTAGTTCTGGTACTGTATCTTAGATGTAAGCATCGGCTTCCACTAAGTCTCCTTGTCTACCTAAGTTGTCTCTCCTGGTAAGCACTAATATCCTACATTAGCTGCATTATAATTATTGTGAAGTGACTAATCATTATGAGACATTATGTACAATGAATGGTATTCCTTATTGTTATTGTACTACTCAAAGATGTATTGATGTTGATGTTGATAATGGGCTGGCTGTATGGCTCACAATTTGCTGTATAAAAATATTTTAAACTACTCAAAATATTATATGATAAAAAAGAGGCTCTTTAAAAAACTGCCACTTGTAATTCCTGATATGTTAGGATGGGGGCTGTGTCTGTCTCAGCAAGTAGATAACACCATATTAAATTCCCTCCCAATGACATATAGTGCATTTGGGTCAATAAAGGTTTCAAGAATAACTTTTTTCAGGAAGAGCTGATTGTCCCTCTCTTTATGTGGGGCATATAGATATTAAAAAAAATGCATTTAGCATTATAATAAGTTGCATGTAATCGAACAAATCTGCTTCCCGGATCCAAATTTTTATTGTGGACCCAGGTGGGTGTGTCACACACTGTATCAAAATTGCCGGCCCTCTTCCGTGAGGGTGCTCTGGCCAAGAGGCTGCATGACCCCCACCACACACACACACACCCAGGACCTTTTTAATTTCTTGTGCTCACTTTCTGTAAAAAAAGCCAGGGCAACCCTGTGCTTCCCAAGTTTCTGTAAAATGTGGAAAAGTTTAATAGGACCGTTCAGACCATAACACTATATGTCATTATTACCAGATCTACGATTATAATATTGTAGAATATTTAATAATCTATGGTAATTGACAGATGGCCATAATCTGACCATGCCGTCCTCCGCTTTCCCTTCCCCTGTATTTCTAAATGGCATTTCATACCCTTGTAACATGATCCAAGTAAATATATACAAGTGAAATAACAACTTTAACCAACCAATTTGCAAATGGTGACTGCAAAACCTTAAAACAACCATTTAAGTTTTTGGTTTTGAAACCTCCAACTGTGCCACCCCAAGCCACCATCTGTGAATCTGGTATGAGCGTGTACGGCACAGCAGTTCAGTGCTGCACCCAGCCAAAGTAATCTGCCCGGTAGGCTTCAGCAAGAAGTGGAACACCATCCCCTCACTATGGTTAGCCAGACCCAACCCTCCCCAGGGTCCCCCACTCTGGTCCCCCCTCTCCTGTCTCCTGGGTAGACAGGGTGGAAGGATATCTCCCTTAAACCGGAGATCCCATCCCTTAAAAGGGAAGGATAGGGCAAGGGTTAAGGAAGAGAGAGAGCCGGGCATGAGTAGGGCCAGAGCTAGAAAAAAATCCTTCATTAATAAACCCCAAATAGCATGATACTCCAAAAAAGAAATAATAGCTCTAGCCCAATATCTCCCTATCCCCCCAAACACCCCCCAATATGCACCAAAAATGTATGAATATGATCCATCCTGTAGACCATTATATCTGTATGGATCTGCTTCAAACAACTTTGTGAAGCAAAAATGGCTTAAGACAGAGACAATTAAGGTTAACAGTCAGTTCTGGAGTTGATACTGTCTACTCCTGCCTTTTGTGCAACTCAAGACTGTACGTTTATGCAAAGTCAACTGAGAGTGTAAAACTTTTCATGTCTCTATTCATCCCCACTCCTGCAAACATTCCACCGGAAATAATAATTCAGCACATACATTAAAACTGTCATTGAAAGTCTTTGAAAGAAACATGACAGAAAAGCTCTCTGGCTTAAAGTGAGTAAGTTTCTCACTGAAACAAAAAAAGAAGAAGAAAAGTTTTCCAGAGAAACAGTTTACTTCCCAGCTGCTGTTTGTTCTTCTTACCACAAGTATACTGTTTTTTTTCTTTTTTGTTTCAAACCAGGCACATTCTTGGGACTATACACTGTGCCATTTATAAATCAAAATTATTTAAGGAGGGGGAAATAAATTCAAAAGAAAGGAAAGCCTCTTACTTTAGGCCAGAAAAGTTCCAAGTGTAGGTCCAATCTCCAACTCATCGTTTTGCCATTCACCTTCCCAAGGTTCCTCAGCAGGGAAGAAGAATGTTTTCAAATGTCCTGAGCCTGTGATGGAGCTGGAGTATGCTCAGTTTTGCAGGGTTTTTTTTTCATTTAATATGCTTTATTGTATTTTGGCAAGCAAACGTTTTGACAGAGATCAAGGCAGGACATAAATGTTGCATTTCAATTAAATACAAAGTATAGATTTTTAACATAAAAAGGAGAAGCAATTTCCAATGCCTTAATACATGAGCCAAATCTAACATGAAGAAGAGTTAGAAAAAAAAATTAGCTATTTGATTGTTTTCTTGCTCTTTTTCTCCCCTCCCCCACCCTCCCATTACCCACCCATCTTAGTCTGCCACCAGCTGCTATTTATTATAGTTATAGTTGCCTCAGAGACTTAGAAATAAAAGCCCAGATGGGGATACGAATACAGGAACTACAGAGTAAGAAAACAACTGAAGTTAAAATTTCTGGGGCCAAAGCCCTGGGGTTCTCCTTAAGACAAACCTAAAAAGAAAAGAGAAAGAAGAAAAAAGAGAGAACAGATAAAAAAAAGGGGGGGGGGACTACATTTGGGAAGTCAAAAACTAGCTAATTGAAAGAAGGGTGTAAAAAGGTTCCCGTCTTTTTTTGTATTTACCCATACAATTTGACATTCTAGCTATAGTAGACTCGGCCTATAGAGCGAACATCATTTCTTTGAACCATTCCAGATAGTTAGGGGTGGTCAAATCTAGCCAATGTCTTAGTATAACTTTTTTAGCACATGATGAAATTAAAGCCATATGGGCTCTCTGATTGCCCCCTGGTATTGATGTATAATCACCTATAAGACAGGTTTCCATGTTAAAACTGTTTGTTAGTGCTAATAATGGGTCCAACCTATCTGCGATGCTACGCCAAAAGAGAGCAATCTTTTCACAGGACCATAGCATATGGGTTAGATCTGCAGGAGCCTGGTGACATTTAGAACGTTGATTTGTAGGTAGGATACCTATTTGACGTAGTTTAGAGGGAGTATAATATAGATTATGAATGATGCAAAACTGCATATATCTATATCTGTCCCATTTAATATATTTATATAGATGAGCCCAAATTGAGGACCAGTCTCTGGAACTAGAGGATACACGAGTGGCATTATCCCATCGGTAAAATCTCCAATTATCTGAAATGGTCACTGTCATTAGAATAAAATCATAGGAATAGGATATTAAATGGGAAGACAGGATGACCTTCAGATCTGGGAGTAATATACTTATAAAAGAACTGGACCAAGTCCCTGTTCCAAAATCCTGCGTCAGCATGTGAGATAATTGGAAATATTTGAAAATGGAGATATTTTCCCATTTAAAAAGGGAACAACCTTCCTTAAAGGAGATCATTTTTTGTTCTCGTACTAACTGCTCCACCCGCTGTATACCTATTTGTGTCCAAAAGGACTGAACATCGATTGGTTTACCTGAAATTAACAAATTAGGATTATGAAATGGGGCTGTGCTGTATCCCTATACATGTCTATCTTGAGAAGAGCACTTAACTGCTGTTGCACTTGGATTAGAGAATTTAAGGGAGTGGTCTGCAGAGGTTTTGGAAGCTTTTTTTCAGGGATAAAGGGTATAACCTTTGCGTCCAAGCCGTGTGCTTCACAGAGATCCTGCTCAATCCTGACCCAAGGAGGTAGGTAACCAGCACCTTGTAAAGGCAATAACCAGTGGCAAATTCTAACCAGGTGAATTGCTAAATAGTATATACAGAAGTTTGGGGCTTGGAGACCACCATCTAATTTTCATCTGGTAAGTTTAAGACAGCTTCTTCTGACTTTTTTGCCCTGCCATATGAATTTACTAAGAACGCCATGAACCTGAGAGAACCATAAGTACGGAAGAGCCTGAATGAACATTTGTAAAGGGTATAGTAGGCGTGGTAGCACATTCATTTTAATAATGCTCATACTCCCCCACAAGGTTAACGGCAGTTTTGACCAACACTTAAAATCCTCTGTTAAGGTATTAATGAGATCATCTAAATTAAGTTTTTTCATAATTTTTGAAGCGGGATGGAGGTAGATCCCGAGATATTTCAATTTAGCGGGGTTCCATTGTAAACCCATATGAGCCACATCAGCCTTCATGGTATATTTATTAAGGGGAAGAAGTTCAATTTTCGTCAGGTTCAGTTTATAGTTGAGAAAGACTCAAATTGTGTGATAATTTGGAATACAGCTGGGAGGGATTGAGCAGGATTAGAAATATGTAACAGTAGATCATCTGCATATGCTGATATTTTATATTCATGATACCCTATTTTTATACCCGTTACAAGCGAGGAGGAGTTAATTTTCCTAATAAGAGGTTCTAAGTAAAGATTAAAAAGATAAGAAGAAAGAGGGCATCCCTGATGAGTACCCTGTGACAGGGCAAAGGGGGTAGAAAGAATGCCATTACATTGGATTTAGGCTGCTGTGCTGTGTAAAGTATTTTGATCCATTGGATAAATTCCAGAGGTATATAATATTTGGAAAGCAGCAGGAAAAGATATTCCCATGACACCCTATCGAAAGCTTTTTCTGCATCCAGGGATACAAGAGCTGCCGGTATATCTGAATCCCTGGATGCAGAAAAAAGGTAAGCTAATTTCCTGAGATGATCTGAGGAAAGTCTGTTTTTGATAAACCCGACTTGTTCTGTAATAATAAGATGTTCCCATACCTGGCTGATTCTAGAGGAAAGAATTTTAGCAAGGATTTTAAGATCTACATTGATGAGGGAAATATGTCTATAGTTATCAATCCGTAGAGGGTCTTTGTTAGGTTTCGGGAGTACCACAATGGTGGAGAGGGACAAGGAGGTATCTGATAACCCCCTCTCAAATATGTAATGGAATGTATCCAGTAGTATAGGAGCTACAGTTTCTTTTAGCGCTTTATAAAAGTTGGTTGTAAATCCATCAGGCCCGGGGGACTTATCTGCGGGGAGTGATTCTATAGCTTCACAAATTTCTGATAAAGTAGTAGGACCATTTAATTTATCAATTTGAGGGTCAGTTAACACTGGAAGGTTTATATCTTGAAGAAACAACTCTAACTGTTGGGAGAGGTGTGTGACTGTCGGGGCTGAATATAGTTGCTAATAGTACTCACAAAAGGCATTCACAATATCTGGGGGGGGGAGTGAGAAGCTCACCTGAAGATGAATAAATCGATGAGATTATTCTATCAGCCAACTGAATGCGCAATCGCAGACCTAATAATTTCCCGGCCCTCTCTCCCTGATCAAAGTAGGAAATTTTTGAATGAAGCAGCATAAACTCTGCTTTTTCCACTAATAAATTATTGTATTGAGCTCGAAGAGATTCAAGTTTAGTCCAGTCCTCTACTGAAGAGGAGGGGGAGAGGGACTTCTTTAAATCTGTTATCTGACCCAGTTTTGAGGAGAGAGAGGCTGTCTTTTGTTTATTACATTTAGACGCCAGGCGGATTAGTTCTCCCCTTAATGCACATTTCAGGGATCCCCATAGAAAATCCTTTTTAGGCATGGATGGGGCATTAAGCTCCATATAAGTTTTAATTAAATTTTTAATTATATGAACATACTCGGCCATCTTTAAAAGCTGATTATTAAGTTTCCAGATTCTATCTCTACATACGTTTGGTAGAAGATTTAATTGGAGGTTGACAACCCGATGATCCGAGATAGCCTTAGATGAATAATATGCTAGGGAGAACCCTGGAATATGATCTACTGTCAAAAGAAAAAAATCCATACGGGAAAAAGTGTTATGTGGAAGGGAGTGAAACGAATATTCCCTATCATCAGGGTACATAAGCCTCCAAGGGTCAACAAGACCCAGGGAAAGCATTAACTTATGGATAGCCTTTTGGCCAGGAGAAAGCTTTTGCCTAATCCGACCAGACTTATCCAATGTGTTTGAAAGAACCAGGTTCCAGTCTCCACCTAGAAGTATTGGGAGCTTGGCCCAGGGAGCAAGTGTAACCATTAGAGAAGCAAAGAATTCGGGATCATCTGAATTGGGTCTGTATACTGAGCCCAATATAACTTCCGAGAGCACCAAAAGGCCTTTCACAATAATGAATCTGCCTTCAGGATCAGCAACTTCTTGTAGAAGCCGGAAGAGAACTCTACGAGTGATTAGAATGACAACTCCTCTTCTCTTTGTATCTTTACCTGTCCCATATACCTGACCCACCCAGTTTCTATGGAAATAATGAACACATGCGGACTTAAGATGTGTCTCTTGCAAAAAGGCAACATCAATTTGTAGAGTTTTGAGATGAAATAGAACTTTAGTCCATTTGGCCGGGGTTTGCGCCCCTTTTATATTCCAGGAGCAGTATCTAATCCCCGACATATGTACTGATGCACTGTACGAGAAAGACATAAACTTTATAGTTAGGCAACCAATAGCAACTACACAAATAAAATTTACCTCTATTTTTCTTGGTAGCAGATGACCCTATTATCACAATCCCATACCCCCCTCCCCATTTACCAACTAATTCCACATAAACATAATTCTCTAACCTTATTCAAAATACCCCTATCAAAAACTTTATAACCTTTAAAATGAAAGTGTAGATGAAACATTGTCCCAATCTAAACCTTACCTTATCCCTAGTTAAATCTTTTACCCCATCAACCACAGCGCTAATATAAAGGAACAACTTGAATATTTGAAATACGTAAAGCCAACATATGACAACATCCTTTAATATTGATACTATCAGAGAATAACAACTATGCACAGCTGTGGTTACCCCCTACCTTCTTCTATGGCACATAGCACCCTGTTAACCCATTTTCACTGCTAATTCCCTCCATCCCTGAACAACCAACTCTTTTATACTAGAAAATATGTATAAAGAAGTAGAAAAAGACAGAAAGAATTCTCCGAGGGAGAGCTGAGTCTTTTTTCAGCTAACTCAGCTGATCGTGTCCTAAAACCACATGGAGTAGCTCTCATTATTCATAAAATTTGGCAAAAACAAATAACATTTCAATTAACATTTCAAGCCCTCCTGACCTGAGAGTCCAGCAGTTAACTTATTAATCAGACCATCAAAGAGCATGCGCAGCAAGCCCATAAGCTAAAATAAATCAACTAAAAGAAGCATATATTCATAGAGCTTTGCTGCCCTCTTGTGTCCCTTCAGCGTTATAGCTAATGCACAGCAAACTATCTTGCACACGTTCGTGGAGCTCTTTCAGATAAAAGCCGACCAAACCTCCTTAGCAGGAAGGAGCCTTCAGTGAGCTACAAATAGATCAGGGAGTAAGGATTGTAGAGGCGGGAGCGCTTGTTGAGCCGACTCGAAATTGTGCCAGGATCCAGCGACGAGGACTGCAAAGCATGAGGGATACTGGGCTCTGTATTTTATCCCAGCAGCAATCAATTTTGTCACCATGGGGTGGTATTCAGCACGCCGCTGCCTGATGGTAGCAGGAAGATCCTGGACAAACCGGAGTTGTTGGCCTTCCCATAGGACTTGATGCTTATCCCTTACTTGACCCAACACATGAGATTTATCCGGGTAATTCAGGAATTTTAAAATGAGAGGGTGAGGTGGTTTCCCAGCTCCAGGCTTTGGTCATAATGAGCTATGGGCTCTTTCAATAATGTAGGTGGTGTTATTGGGAGATGGCCCAGCTATTTTGGTGAGTAGCTTTTCCAGAAAGATAATTGGCATTGCACCCTCGGCTTCTTCAGGAAGGCCAAATATTAGTATATTATTTCTTCTGCTATGGCCTTCCAAGTCTTCCAATTTACATTCTGTCTTGTGCAGCCTGTGCCTTAGAGTTGTCATTTCGGCATCTGTAGTTTTTTTCCAGCCTTATAGAGATGTGACCCTTGCAGAAGTGTCAGAAATGGCTCTATTAGTTTTAACAAGATCCCCACGAAGGGATTTAAGCTCGGAGGTCAATTCCTGCGGAGCAATTTTAAACGGCTGAAGTTCCTCCATAAATTTCTTTTTGGAAAGAGGAATATTTATTTACGATGTGATTATTGCAGTTGAGGACTTGACTGGAGTTCCAGATTGGCCTTTTGATCTTTTCCGCCGTTTCTCCGGTGTTTGTGGTGTAGTGTGGACTGGGGGAGCCTGACGCATTTCGGCCTCCATTCTGCTGGTAGGCCCCTGATTCTGCTCCGAGTGGACCAGTAGAAATACCCCTGCTTTTCGGAAAGTTTCACCTCCGAGTCAGAGAAGAGGCTATGGAAAGCCTATGCGATCTGTCTTAGTTTTTATTTAATCGATTGTCTCTGTTTTTTTAAGTAAATTTGGCATTCAGAGTGGGAGCTGATCTGCAGTGCTGCCTCTGCTACAGAGCCATCACGTGACCCCCGTAGTTTTGCAGTTCTGATATTTGCGTTTACCACTGGCCTTTCTTTGTGATAGTGGATTTTTCAATGGGGAAGAAGTGCCCCGATTCATCTCCATTTGCTCCAATGATGGTAGAAGTGTTGAAGCTCAGTCCTTCCCAGCTTGTCCTTATTGACATGATCTTCGGGCCCTGAACCAATGGTGACAGTCCCATTCCATTAATGTCCTGGAATCCAATAGAGCATTGACCAAGATGTTTCACTGTCGAAGAAATTTTTTCACCTCAGAGATTGTTAGAAAGGAGTAGGTTCCTGAGTCCGCAGTGATTTTCAGAATAGCTGGATAATCAAGTTGGGCTTTCACTCCATTTTTCTTTCAATAGCTTTAAAATGGGGAACAGTCAGCAATGGCAGTCCATGGTCATGGGGGAATAGTCAGGCTCGAAGGAGAGATGGGTGTCCACAAATAAAATCTCCTTCTTTTCCCAGGCCCTCCTTAGAACATCCAACTTCTTTCTGTAATCTAGGAAGGCAACAATGACCAATCCTGGTCTAGCCATAGGGTCAGTTGGTCTGGCATTTAGCGATTGGTGGGCTCTGATGATGTTCAAGGCATAATCTGGCTCCAACCCCAATATTTCCCACATAAAACAGTCCATAAAAGCCACCACATCACCAGACTCAGTCTTTTCTGGAGCATGATGGATGCAAAAGTTTATATGCCTCGACCTGTTTTCCAGGTCCTCAGGTTTTTATTGTAGCCATATACCATGGTCATGGAGCTGGAGAATTGCTGCAGTGTGCAGATCCACCATCTGAGAAAGCTCCTTGGTTGGATCCTCCAGTTCCACAATCTTCTGACCCTGTGTCTGCTGATCTTTGTGGATATCTGTGAGCTCCTGTTGAATTTGGGTGAGCATGTCCCCCAGTCTTCTTAATTCTTTAAATAATTTTTTTGATGTGATGGTACATGCTCCCTCTTCATCAGAGCTACTTTAATCTTCTGTGCATGCTTCTGGAGATGCCAGCTGCCATGAGGAGTGGCCCATTTCGGCCATCAGAGAAAGCTTGTTGGCTGCATCTTTCTTTGCTGCTTCTGCCACAGATTATTTTAACCTTTGACGAGTGGTCACCATAATCTCCTCCAGGCAATTTTTTTATATGGATCTGCCAGCTTGTTATGGAGTATGAAACCAGATTAAGGAGCACCCCAAGACAGCCACGGAGAAGCTAGTCTGCCATGGAGGGTTACATCATCAGAAGTCCAAGAAGATAAGTTTTTTCAACCCCTTTTTAAAAACCTGGACCAAGGGAACCTCCCTCAAGGCCCTCAGAAGCGAATTCCGTAATACTGCACTGCTACTTCAAAGGACCAGTACTCAGAACTTTTAAGTCTGGCCCTGGGGACAACAAGGATACCCTTCTCGATGAAGATTAGGGGACTTGCAGGCTGACAAGGATGAAGGAGATTGTGGAGGTAGGCCATACTCAGACCGTGTAAGACCTTATAGGTTGTAACCCAGCTTTATAGGAGATACATCACTTGATGAGCAGCCAGTACAGCTCATGCAGTGCCAGAAAAAAATTACTTGATCTCAGAAGGCTGTTCATCAACTTAGCAACAGCATTCTACTCTAACTGCAGCATACCTCCATTAACCCAGAGTTAAACAGCATTGTGGTAATCCAACTGGGTGGTCATTGAAGCATGTACCACAAAGGGCAAATACTCAGGGGGATAGATAAGGGAATGAATGATAAAAAATGATAAAAGCAATCTGGACTACTGCTGACACCTGAACCTCAAATGTCAGCTTTTCATCCAGGATGACACCTCGATTCTTTACCTTCATGGCAGCCACAAGACTGGAGGTGCCATGGCATAGCCTCTTCTTCCTCCTAGCTGCTGTTGCTCCTCCCTTCTGACTCAGCTCAATCACTAGTATGTCAGTTTTGTCTGGGTTGAGTCTCAGTCAGCTCAATAGCAATCAGCCCTGAATCTCAGCCAAGCACTTATTAAGCAAATCCACCTTACCATGATCCTGGGGTGCAAAAGACAGATGAAGCTGAGTATCATCCGCATAGCAGTGAAACACAACTCCATACTGAACAATCCTACACAGTGGTAGCATATACACCAAAAACAACATGGGCAAAAAGACCGAACCCAGGGGTATACCACAGTATAGGTCCACTGGGAGAGTGTAAAAGCTTACCATCACTACCCTCTGTGTCCTGCTCCTGAGATAGGACTCAAACCAGCTGATCACCTTCCAGTGATTCCTACATTTCCCCTTAGTCGATTCAATAATAGCCCATGGTCCACGGTGTGAAATGCTAAGGAGAGATCATGGAGAACAAGAATTGATCTTTCCCCTCTATCCCTCACCCTGAGCAGGTCATTAGGCACCCTGACCATCATGGTCTCAGTGCTGTACTTTGACCTAAACCCTGATTGGAGAGGTTCATAGATGTCATAGGTCACCAACTGTGTCTCAAGCTATGATGCAACTACCTTTTAAATTACCTTGCTAAAGAAAGGCCTAGAGACAGGTAAGAAGCTCAACAGGACATCTGAATCCTGTGTTGGCTTTTTCAAAAGGGGTTTTGTAAATGCACTTTTCAGTACCAAAGGAAAAATCACCTCCAACAAGGAACAGCTAATTATCTCAATAAACACCTGGCCCAAATACCCCACACATCTTACTAAAAGCCATGTTGGACCTGGATCCAGATCACAATACATTCATCACAGCTCCAAGATCATCTTTACGATCTCCTCCATCATCACTGACCAATATTCTCCCCAGGATCACTGATCATTAATGTGATTCCTAGGCTCAACACTGCTGGGCATTAATTGCCTGGTTAGGGAGATCCTGGCCCTAAGAGAGGACACGCTTTCTGAGAAGAACTGAGCAAACTCTTTGCCTTTAGCCAATGGAACAGACAACACAAGCTCCAGACAGGCCAGATGTAAAAGCATGTCTACTGCCTGGAAGAGCTGAGTTGGTCGGTTTCTCTGGGTTGCAGTATCCTTGTACAGAACTTTTGACTTCTTATCGGAGATTGCTCTTTGATATTCACTGTAGTGAATATTCAAAGCCTATTTGACCTCTTGGGTCCTGGATCTCCTCCAGCACCACTCAAACCTCCACCCTTTTGCTTTCATCTCCCTCAGCTTTCCATAAAACCATGGCGAGCAAGGGCGTGAATCCAAAGGCCGTACAGAGACTGGCACTAAAAGGTAAAAAGCCACACAGATGGCCATGTTATAGGTCACCACTACTTCCTCCACAAACCTAGCACAATGCCGCCATCATATCTGAGGTGTCCAGAACTGCCAAAAGTCCATCCACCCTCAGCCTTGTCAGAGGTCACTATCTGACCATCTCTGCAGGGTGTGGACTACCTAGGGGTTCTCTGAAATCAAACCTGATGGTCCAATGATTCAACCAAATAATTGGATCAATCTTGAGGTTTACCACCTCAAGCTCCAGGTAGAACATCAAGTCTAGAACGTGCCCATATTGATGAGTTGCAGTAGCAACTGCTTGTGCCAGGACCAGATCTGTCATACACTGGAGGAAATCCAGTCCAAAACACGAGAGTTCACCATCGATCCAGGCATTGATATCACCCAGGATAATCCACCTTGTTGGCAATGAACTCCATGATTTCCTGCAGAAAATCCCCCTCTTGCCCTGGAGGCAAATACATAAGGATGGCTCTGCATATGGCACCTGGAGTGCCACACATGGCCACACACTCAATGGACAAGATGTCGCCCATTGGGTGCACCACCGGGCTTAATTCAGATCTAAAGCACATAGCTTCCCCTCCTGCCATGGTCCTTCTTTGAGTTGTTCACCACAGAGAAACTGACAGGGATGGCTTCCTCCAAAATCAGACCAGCATCTCCATGAAGCACACCAGACTGATCAAAGAATGAGATATACAGTCCACAGTAATAGCGGTCTTATTCCTCATCGATCTGGCATTGCACAGGACAGCCTGAAGAGAATGAGTAGCGGCAACCAATGATAACATTATAGTTAAAAATGTATAATGTGTTTTGAGTAGAGGGCTCATTTGTGGAGGAATAAAGTAGGACAGGGAAGCTGAGGACCAGAACCACTTCATTGTGGGGCTGGCAGACCATATGACTCCCTGCAACAATCAGCAGAGAGTACATACTGTAGGTATTTTTTTGTTTGTTTGTTTTGTAGACTCTGTTTTTGCTTCTGGAGTACCCACTTGACTGCTGCCTCTACTGCCAGCATGAAACCCCCTCCCTCAATCTCACTCTTGACACATGGTCTGTCCAGCCCCCTGGATCTCCCCGGGGAGAGCCTGAACTCCCTTGGCAGCCTTTAATTAGAGGGACAGCTGTGTGATCGAGCCTCAGCATGGGAGTTCTGAGGAGGGTAGGTCAGGAAGCAGGATGTGGGCAGGTCCCCCGGGTCTCCTTCACCTCCGCAGGACCTCCAGGGTATTTCCATTGAGGTTTCTCCTGGAGCGCAGATGTGCAATAATGTCTGCACAGGTATGCAGCTGATGTCCTCCTCTCTTCCACCTCTTGATTGCGCTGGCTCCTATAGAGCCCCCAATCTCCATCGGGTGCTGCCAAGGAGCCGAGCAGAGCCTGCAACCCACCCCAGGAGAGGAGAGCTTCCCTCCGGATGCTCAATCCTCTCCCTCCCCTACCGACCCCCGGTGACCCAAGCCCATTGCCAAACCTGGGTCACCAGTGTGGCATGAGGTGCAGCGTACAGTGCCTCAACCCTCAGCACCACCAGACTGGCTTGTGGGTATTGCCTGCAATGGAACAAAGGGTGCCAGAAGTAGCATTTTTAGTGAATTTTAGGAATTGCAAGCTGTGTGAAGGCTGAGCTGGGTGGATAAGTTGGTTTGTTGGGCATAGTTAAAATAAAATCTATACTGACATAAGCCTCAGTCATGTTTGCAGGAAGTAGGAGAGAGGTACCAAAGGACTGGTGTCATTGTGCTGTGGGATACACAGACCGTGCTACTCATTGAGTAAACTGACAGGGAGTACTGTAGGTGGTGTATCAAGAGTGACTAAGATTTGTGAATCAGGGGTTTTAGTGCATTTTAAAACTCAGGAGTTGGCTGGAGGCTGATCTGAGTGGGCATGGGCAAGTGGGTGTACAGGGGGTACTGAAAAAATCAGTGCTGTGTTTTGAGCAAAAGACTCCTTTGTGAAGGCAGGAAGTGATATAGGGGCATCAGAGGACCGCACACTGGGCAACCACAGTCTTTGTGCTGTGGGACAGCCAGATCATGTAACTGAGCAGATCTGCAGAGAGTAGTTGGTTCATGTGAACCCAATGTCAGGTAAACAGGTGCAAGTGACCACTGGCATGAATGACTCTTAAGGCTATGGAATACAAATATAGAAGGTGTAATCTGCAGGGTCATCTGCAAGCATTGCATAGATCCATGGGGAATTCTGCTTGGTTTCCACAGGGTCACATCAACAGTAAGGTAAGATCAAACTGGTTAATGCCACCGATGGATGCTACAGGAGGATGCCATATACATAACCTGGCAACTGTGTATTTTATTAATTTATTTATTTATTTATTTGTACAAGTCAGATTTACAACTTTTGAGTAAGGGACTCATTTACAAAGGCACCTCGTCGCAGGGAGGGCAAGAGAATAGTGCCAGTGGCTCAGTAGGTAGCACACTCACCTCTGAGGCAGGGAGATCAGAGGGCTGTGGGTTCAGTTCCCACATCTGACACTTGGGTTAATATCCCAGTACTGACACTGTAGTGCAGCATGAGAGGGGTGCTGCACTTCTGAGGTGCTGTTGTTTGGATGAGACATTAAACCAAGGTTCCATCTGCCTGGATTGGTGGTAGTTCAGGTGGATGTTAAAGAGCCCATGGCACTTATCGAAAAGAGTAGGGGAATTTTTTATTCAAGATTTTCAAACAAAAAATACAGAAAAGTATTGCAGCACACAAACTCATAATGAAAAGAAACAAATACCAGAAAGAAAAATACAAGAGTGTCAAGAAGGAAAACAAAAAAATCATCACCCTACAAAACCCCCTTCCCCTCCCTACTAAAAGAGTAGGGGAATTTTTTGTTTAAGATTTTCAAACAAAAATACAGAAAAGTATTACAGTACACAAAATCATAATAAAAAGAAACAAAACCAGGAATAAATATTACATCATACAAGAATGTCAAAATCAAGACAAAAAGTGTCACCCAACTGACCCCCCTCCCCCCCACTAAAAGAGTAGGGGGATTTTATTTTTCCCCAGATTTTCAAACAAATACAGAAAAGCAGTCCAGCATACAGAATTATGAATGAAAAATAAACAAAAACTTGAAATAAATATTTCAGCATACAGGAGAACGGAAGAAAAAAAAATTATGCCAAAGGACAAAGCGAGAAAACAAAACCAAAACAATTTGGTTGTACAGCACAGGTCAAAAAAGCATAAAATCTAAAAAACACGAATTATAACAGAAATGAAATATAATTCATAGCTCATGTAATAGGATCATCAGAGTCAGTCACCCAGGGGAGATTCCTCCGAAATTGAAAAACCTAGTTAGTTAATCCGTTCTTCAATTCCAGTCTATACATCATTCTTATTTCCCAAACAATTTTTCCAGAAGTTCTGACAGAGGCACCGATTTTTGTTCCAGTGTGAACCAACAACTGGAGTTCCATATGTACCATTTTAACGCAGTCAGAATGACCTGCAATGTAGAGTTAACCCACTCCCTCCAGAAAGAATTAAAGGCACCATACAACAAAACTTCTAAAGATATAGTGCAAAAAGGAGGCATATCCCATGAATCAGCTAAAACAGACCAAAAAGTTGAAATATATGAACATGAAAAAAATAAGTGAAAAGTGGTTTCAAGCTGCTGGGTACATTGGGGCCTAGAACAAAATCGTTCCGAGAGCTCTTTATGTTTCTGGTGTTCCTTAACGTTCAACCTATTATGACAGCATAGCCAATGAATATCCCACATTTTCTCAGGGATCCTAGGGTTATTTAAAAAGTCAAGCAGAATCCTAATGTGAGAGGCTGGACAATGTGGGAAACAATTCAGCTCTCGAAATTTGATGACAATGATTTGTTTGTACAAACATTTTCTATGCTGTCCACTAACCATACTGGTGGACAATTGCTAACTTTTAAGTTTGACAAATACATCTCGTACATAAGGTGGACAGATATTCCACTCAAAGGTTGTAATCCTAAAGTCTGTTAAATAAATAAATAAATATTCGAGTTACCAAGTATTCTAAGAGAGGCAGCCTCCCACTATGGGAACCAAGGGCTACGTGTAAGGGTAAATAAAGGAATCCAAGATCTTTGAACATGAGTCAGAACAGGTCTCAGATTAACAATGAGATACATAACATTAAACCAAACCACTGGATTCACCATTCCCAAGCCACCCTGATTCTTTGGAAGATACAAAATATTCTGCCTCAGAGGATTCAGTCTACTGCCCCAGACTGACTGAAAAAAAACACTATATAAGGAAGCTTCTAACATTCAAGGGGGAGGAAACAACCAGCTAACATGACTAAAAATAGGTAGAAGGAATGTTTTTATTAGATGAACCCTTTTCAGTTTTCCCATATGCCAGAAGTTCCAGGCCTGCACCACCCGTTGGGCCTGAGAAAGTTTTGGACTCCAGTTTAGAATGTCTAAGTCCTGGAGGCCAAATAGTATCCCCAAAATAATAATCGAATCTCTGGTTAACTGCTCCCCTGCAACAGAATCTAGGGGAAGTAATGGCTGTCCAAATTGTCGCCCTATACATTTAGACATGTTGAGACAGGTACCTGATAAAGAGCTGAAAAACTGATAAATTGTCATGAGCTGTGTTGCCAAGGCTGAATCACCAACCAGGACAGTAAGGTCATCTGCATATGCTAAAGCAATGTGGGGAATCCTGTAAGTATCAACACACACATGTGTTAGTGACAGTGTAGAATTCAAAACCAGTAAAAGTGGATCAATACAAAATATGTATAAGAGGGGACTCAGAGGGCAACCCTGCCTAACTCCCTTTTTAACTGGAATCATAGGCCCACAACCAACCATGAATAAGGGGAGATACAGTAGCTGTCTTATATAAGGCTTTCAACCAAAGAAGAAAGGAGACAGGAATTCCATACCGAGCAAGCATATCCCAAAGATAGTCATGCTCCATGGTATTGAAAGCTTGCTTCTGGTCCAAGGACAGAAGAAATCCAGTCAGACCTTCCTTATTGTCTCTTTCAATTAATTCATGTAAAAGAATAAGATGGTCACTCATACGTCTCCCAGGGATAGAGCAGGTTTGAGTAGGGGAAATAAGATGAATGGATGCCTGCAATAATCTGGTTTGTAAAATTTTAGCAAGAATTTTAAAATCAGTATTAAGCAATCTAATCGGCCTCCAGTTAGAAAGATTAGTCTTATCCCCCTTCTTATAAAAGAAAATCAACAGGCCCCATGCCATATCTGATGGGATAGAAGCAGTATTTAATAAAAATGTAAAAACAACCGCTAACTCTTTAGAACGTAAAGGTCTAAGTATCTTGTACAATTTCGGTGTGAGTCCATCTAACCCTGGGACTTCATTATTTTGTAAAGACTTAATAGCCTGTTCAACTTCTGAAGCAGAAATATCCCTAGTGAGTTCAGGCACTAGATATGGGGGACAGGTAGGAATAAGGGTGGTGGACAGGAATGTATCAATGAAGTCACACAATGGAGATTGATGTGAAAATAGAGATGTGGTATGCTGTAATACAATCCGAAAAATATTGCATTTATCAGTATACAGGTGACCGTCCAGACCTAAGAGATGGTTCATCCTCTTATGATTAACACTTTTGTGACAATGGATATAGGAACAAATCACTTTCACCTTCCCTTTAATAGCAAAACTTTGTTGATTCTGCAAACTGGCTGCTTGACAGAAATGAAAGGATTGCATATCCTGTTGCAACAGTGTAATTTATGACTTGAAATCATGAGACGTAGTCCTTGCCAGGGTCTGAAGTTTTTGTAGGTGTTTCTGTTGATGAAGGTACTGGAAATATATATTATAATGAATCTTTTTACTTTCAGTTTGCAATAATTTTCTCAAATCCAATTTAACTGCCTCCCACCAGAGGGCAGGATTGTCAAACATATAAAAAACAGAGCATTTATGTGCCATAAAATACTGGAGATTTTGTAATAATACTGCCTGGGAAAGGAGAGAAGAATTACATTTCCAATAACCTGGACCCTGTGGGAAGTGTACTTCAGAACCCAAACGTAAGCAAAGCAATTTATTGGCAGAAAATTCTATCTCCAAAACTTGACTAGAGGAAATGGGAAGTATGTCAGTTATAAAGAAAAAATCAATTCTAGTGGCCAACTGTCCCATCTTAAAGGTGGGGTGTGCAGCTTTATGTACAGACATATAAGCATCTTTCAAATGTGAGGTGGAAATCACAGATTTTAACATGGACATGTCACAAAAAACTTTAGTAGTAGTAGATCTTGAACCCCTATCCCATTTGTCAAGGCCACAATTAAAATCTCCACCAAGAATAACTGCCTGTGAGGAAATCAAAAAGGGTTGAATAGTTTTAAACAAGGATACCCTGTCTACCTTAGATTGTGGTGCATAAACATTAATAAAGTGAAAATAAACGTTGTCAATTTTTGTATCCAATATCAAAACACATCCAGGAATTAAGTCTATTAACTTAATCAGGGAAACATTCAGGTCAGAACGGAACAAAATCCCCACCCCAGAACAAACATCAATACCCAAGGGTCAGTATGAGGGACCAACATGCCAGAGTTTGGTGACAATACCCAGTTCCGAGACTGTGTGTAATCTGGTATCTCGTAGGAAAATAACTTGCAATGAACTGGACAAGAAGTAAGTCAAAGCCAGATGTCTCTTCCTATGGCTCTTTATACTATTTACGTTGAAAGAGCCCAAAGACAGTGGTGACATGCAAAGAGAAAGAAAAAGAAGCTAGAAAAGAAACTCATCAAGGAGGCTTTTTCCTTGTTCTTCAAGATCTAGGTTGTTGATCCTTAAAGGGGGGGAGTTGAACTTCAGGTTCAGAGGGAAGGTCGACTTGTGGAGACCACAAGGAGGAACCCTCCAAATCTGCGTCTGAAAGTTCTGAGGATTGAAAGACCTCATACTGATTACTCAAAGGTAAGTCGGACATTTTAGATACTTTAGGGCAGATTGTTCAGCTGCCTGAGACCTCTTCGAGAATCTCTTGCTGACTGGAGGTGGGGGCACGATAGAAGATGGAGCCTTTTTCAAAACCAACTCAGCTGTGGGGTAACTAATAACACTCACTATCAGAGGTACAGAAAGAAGGGGTTCCATAGCCAGCCATGGGGACGGGGATCCAGGAGGAACTATGGGGGGGGGTTACATCAGGAACTTCCAGCTGTCTAGGTGGGTGAGGAAAAGATTCACGTTGTGCAATAGCAATTAAAAGACTCTGTTCAACATCATCCAAGGAGTTGGATTGATTATGAGCCGCCCACTTACAACTCTGGTCAGTATGGCCCACGGAGTCACATAGGTTACATCGTGGTTCATTCAAACAAGTTCCTCTAGTATGACCCAGCGTTTGACAGAGAGTGCATTTTACCTGATCACAAAGGCTACTCAAAAGAGTGCAAGAACCACACTCATACCAGGCCTTCGGTTGTCCTGCATAAAACAAGACACCCCTATTCCTCCTCAAAAAAAGCAGTTCGGCAGGTGACTTAGACCTGTGTCAGTAACATGAAGCATAACTTTAACTTTCCACCCACCCGTCCAAATATGTTCATCATCAAATATTTCTTCAGGAGCCCCCAGTACTGAACAACGTTGTTTTAACCAGTAAGTCAGACCAGTGACACTAACCCCTTCATTCCTAAATAAAACCATAATATTTTTATAAGCAGGTTTTGTTAAAGGGGTAGCGTCAAAGGGGGCCCACAAAAGAGTATGTTTCAAGTTATTGAACTGTGCCCAAAACCTCTGTAATTCTGCATTCTATTTGAAGCTAACATCAAATGTGGTCTCACCAGAGACATGAATAAAAGCATACATCTCATTAGCAAAGAACTTCATCGATCCCTTCAATAATGTTTTAGCTACAAATACAGGGTCTGGAAATTCAGTCATACCACCTTTATATAGAAGACGAAAAGTATTATGACGTTTGGCCGGGTAAATGGGTTGATGGAAAAGAGAAGCATATGGCTTTTTGGCAGTCTCAGTGAAAGAATTCAGAGGTGCTTCTGGGGGCCCCACCAGTGCAGCCATAGAAGAAAGAATAGGGACAGAGTCTTTTGTGGGTACCAGGTTGTCAGGAGCAGTAACCGGCTCCCCAGTGACATGCAACCCTTTGTTAAGTTCCAGATTGTCCAAAATGAGAACTGGGTTCTCAATCGGCTGCAAATCCGAAGGCAAATGCAATGGGGAAGGAGCGTCCGTAATGTCCTGGTTGTGCAATAGTACTGAGGAAGAAGAAACTGAAGATTCAACAGGAGGTAAATCAGTAGGCTGGTGCTCGACAGGAGAAGTAACTATTGTGATTGGACTGGACACCCATTGCCTAGTAGCAGTTTGTATCCACCCTGCATCGAGAAGAGCAGCCGAAACATGAGGAGGTGTACGAGGAAAGGTGTCATTGGGGGAAAGTCTTAGGCCAGACAAGCCATCTGATAGAGCCATTCCCGGCACCCCACCCACAACTGATACTGCAGCAGCAGGAGCACAAATACCAGACTCAGGTGAAGCAAATGTTCCAGATGACAGAGAACATGCGTGCATTCCACGTGAGTTCTCGACTATAGCAGGGAGCAGTAAAGTATGTTGTTCCTTCTGATGAGATAAACGTAAAGAATTCTGAGGTGCAGAAGCATTCAAATGAGCAGCTGATAAAGCATTCTGCAGTTCTAGATGGCATATCACATAGTGCTCGGCTTCAGCCTGTTACTGCTGTTCTAGTGCTTGAATGGCGGAAGGGTTAGCACAATAAACAGCTGTATGAGAGGATACACCTAGCAATTCTAGGTGGTCTCATGGAGAGTCAGGTACAAAACCCATTGTGGAAGGACCAGAAGCCTTAAGAGAGTCATAAACTAATGCTGTGGAAATATCAGTGTTCACATGGTCTCAGAACAGTGAGAAACAGGAGAACAGACCTGATCTCCTGCTTCAGTAGCATCCATAAGCTCCTCCAACACCTCAGTGGCCACCATCTTGGTCTGGAACCAGGTTGACAGAGGTTCACCTACAGGAGAGTAGGGGTAATTTTTATTAATAAACACATAGTATACAAACTGAATAATAAAGAACAAGAAATTATTGTCAACAATCAAAAAAAGGGGAAGAGAAGAAAATTAACAATTCCAAAACTGGTTCAACAATATATACTGAAGTGGTACATATATCAAAATAAAAGACTTGGGAAAGAAAAAACAAAACACATCATTAAACCACATTCTAAACTCTTACAAATTCTAATAGAGGAGAAGGGAAAACGAAGAAATATAAAAAGAGGGGGAAAGAGGAAAAAAAGAAAACAAATATAAGGATTAACTATAACCCTTATTTAAATTTAATAATATGAGAAAACCCTTTCCACCACATTCTGACTTTCATAACATTAAACTGTTGAACATCCGACTGAACAATATTCTTTAAAACATTTGTAACGTAAGCCCTAAAAACTTGAACTGATGGTTTCTTTTGATATAGTACCCATTGGCATCTAGTTTGCCAGAGACAATATCTTAAACAAGCAAAAAATATCTGCAAAGTACCTTTATGGAAAGACTGAAAAGAAACCGGAAAAGACCCAATTACTAAAATATCATAAGTAAGGTAAGCCATCCAAGGAAAATTCCATGCAATAGCTAAATGATCCCATATTTTACGTGTTATTGAACAATGGAGGAAAAAATGTTCCATAGTTTCTTCTTGGTCTGTACAGTCTAAATATGGACATATTCTCTCCGGTCTAGCTTTGTATTTGGCCGTACCCCTAACATTTAGTTTACCATGTAAGGTAAGCCATTGGGTTTCCCACATAAAAACAGGTAATCTTGTATTATTCAGTTGACTTAAAATATCTTCATTACGATTTTGTGGACAATTCCTAAATTCTGGAGGATTTGGAAAAAGAGAAGCCAATAATTCTTGGTATAATGTTTTCGAGGAACATCGTAATATTTTCTGTTTTGTAACCTTCCATTTAAAAAGGTTTTGTGCTGCAGGGTGAAGAAGGTTTAGGAGCACAGTGTAACCAAGCTGTGAGATATCTGTGCAATAGACTAGTAAGAAAAGGGAAGACCTGTCCATCTGGACCATCTAGACAACTTTTTAAGGAACTGGAGAAAAAAATAGTAAAGCAAAAAAGAACCGGGTCAATCATTCCTAAGCCTCCTTTTCTTTTCTCGAGGTATGTATAACATCTCTTAACCAGATTCAATCTATTGCCCCAAAGTAACTGAAAACAGATGCTGTATAGCTTAGTTTCTAGGTTGTCTGGAATAGGAAATATGGCAGCTGTATGTTGTAAACAAGGTAAAATAAATTGTTTCAAAACCTGAATCCTTTTCTCCTTATTAAACCAAAATCATTTCCATCTGAGAACTTTTTGTTCAATTTTTCCAAGGACAAGCTTCCAGTTTTCTGCTGGGCAGTTTTGTGGGCCAAATTGGATCCCTAAAATAGTTATAGGTTCTGTTGTAAATGTGATTGAATTCAGAACAAATGGTGTTTGAGAGATCCCTCCTATAATTAAGCCTTTCGTTTTGAGTAAGTTAATTTTAGCGTTAGCTACAACAGCATATTCCGTAAAACTGGTAAAAAAGGATTCAAGCTGGTTGATGTGCGCAAAAAACAAACAAATATCATCCACATAAGCCTGAATGGTGAGAGATGTATCGGTATCTGAGAATTTAAACCCTTTCCAGGAGGGGGATATGCTGAGCGACCTTAAAAGAGGTTCTAGGGAAAAATTATATAGCAGGGGGCTTAAAGGGCAACCCTGTCTAACTCCACAGTTGACCGGGAATCCAGTCCCGAGTGTTCCGTTAAGGAAGGGATACACTTTACCTGTACTATAAAGATTTTTAATTAAATTTCGAGGCAAAAGGGACTTGAAGAAATCTAATGTTGAAAAAGGAAAGTATGATTTACCCTATCAAATGCCTTTTCTAAATCTAGTGAACAAGGAAACCGCTGGTTCCCAGCTCATTAGAATTTTCAATTGAGTCTCTATTGAGTATAACATAGCCAGAATGCTACGATTGGGAATGCCACAATGCTGGATTGGAGAAAATTATATTTAGCCAACTCTCTAAGTCTATTATTGATTACTGACATCAAAATTTTATAGTCGGAGTTCAACAGAGTGATTGGTCTCCAGTTCAAATAACCCTTATTCCCTGATTTATAAAGATAAGTTTGTATACTGTCTGAAAAAGATGCTATACTAATTCCCTGATCCATGAAAAATTATACACAATTACCAAAATAGAACTTAGGTCTTCAGAAAAGTTTTATAAAAGGAATTAGAGAGAGACCATCTGGACCAGGAGCAACATACCGACTTTAGGGATTTTAGAGCTGTCATAATTTCTTCTTTCAGAAAGGGTTGTGTGAGAGAAGTGGCTAGATCGGTGGTAAAGCTTTTGTGATGGGGCATCCTAATACTGTATCAATTTGGGTTTGAGATGGATTTTGAAGGGCTCAAGATCCCTGAAATGTTTATGAATTAAATCTTCTAGTTTTGTAAGTGAAGTAATGGTCTTATCACCATCAAGTAAAAGAAAGGAACCATACTCTTTGACCTTTTACAAAGTTCAAAAGGGTCACAAAACTGATTTCTTAAATGATTGGAAATAACTGCTTGCAATGTTCCTGCTCGGTTGTACTGAAAGAGTTTCATTTGTGATTTAAATTCCTCAATTTGTGAAGAAAAATTCTCTTTGGTGGAAGTGGCTCTGGATAATAATGTCTGCAACTGAGTCCGAAGTTGGAGATAGCGAAAAAAATTATTTTTTTGACAGGATTTACCATGTTTCTTAAACCAATTAATACAATCATTTTTTGTCTCTAACCACCACATCCCCATATCTTGATATAAAAAACAAACAGATAGTCTGGCTTGTAAAATTAATCTAATAGAATTTAGAACCAAAGGTTCTTGTAACATGGAAGTGTTAAGTTTCCATCTTGGTTTCTGCTTCTGAATAGAGCTCGTAAGGCCTATGTGAGTCAGTAAAGAGCGTGTCTGAAAATTCCACTGGAATGATATGAGAATGGTGGAATGAGATATGTTTGGATACAAAAAGATGATCAATAGTGTAACCGATTCCACGTTTGAAATAGGTACCTATCGGACCCGAGGCCTGATTAGTCATGCAGGAGTTAAGTCAGCACTTTTAATAATATCCAACAGACATACCGTGATCACAATACACTTTCTTTGAGGTGTCTGTTTTCCTTTTCAATGTTATCCACAATTAAAATCTCCACCCAAAAAATAGGGACAGTAGTTACCAAGAAAGGTTGTATTGCCTCATACAAGTCACCCTACCAGATTTTGTCTGGGGATTATAGATATTAATTAGACGAAGGGTATAGGAGCACCAAGTCCCTTCCAGTATCAGTGTTGATCCGGGACATAAGTCAATTAATTTGTGTAAAATAAAGTTGAAAGAATTAAAAGAATACCCACACCATCTGCCTTGTCTTCCCAAAGGACCAATAAGATGGACTCCAAGGCCAATCCCTGGCAAAAGCAGAGCACTGCATCTTATTACACATCCATGTTTCTTGAAGAAATATAATTGAATAGCTAAGATTATGTAGCATATGAAAAGTGCATATCTTTTTTGGTTTTAATAAGCTGTGTATATTTAGGGATGCAAGAAAATGTACACTCTATATTTTAAGATTGAAAAGGAGAATGAAACAGCATGAATTATTTTTTCTCCTTTTCTTTTTTTCCTTTATAATCATCTCTCATGGGCCCCAAGCCATCTTGTACAGAAACTTGTGAGTCTGTGTCACCTAGTTCAACCTCTGAATCTCCCAACTCAAAGCCTCATAGGAGTTTTTGGTATCTATGCCTTCAGAATCAGGAAGCACTATAGTTTTGTGAGTTCTACTTGATCTTCTAAGAAGAAGTGGAGGTTTTGGGACTACTGCCTGTGTCCCCGGACCTTCTTTTGAGTCTACATAACAGACTGGCTGTAAGGAAATCGGAACACTTGTTTTCCGACTATTCCTCTTTGTCCTACTTGCTTGAGATACACTCTTGTTGAACCTGTTTGGATAAAGAGACCTCAGGGCCCTGAGGATTTGGGGGTTGGGGTATCAGAGGTTGTTTCAAACTTTGGTGACTCATGTCTTCCTGGGCTTTTTGTATAAGAGAATCCGATTTCCCACTCAAATTGGTTTTGTTTTGTGTTGCCCAAGGACATTCCCTGAAGGCATGGTTGGATTCTTCACAAAGATCACATTTGATTGGGTTGTGACAAAACATAGTAACATGCCCTATTTCCCCGCAGTTATCACATTTGGGCTGGTCACAAGTGCTTGATAGGTGAGTCTTAGCCCCACACCTGTAGCATGCTCTCGGTTGACCACTATAAAACACTACCCCCCTGTCCCTGCCTAACAAAAAGGAGTTGGGAATGTGTTCAATACCTGAAGCCAGCTGACGTAATTTAACTTTAAATTTCCACCCCCTGTCCAAAAGTGTTCAGCATCTAAAAAGAGTTCTGGCTCACTTTGATTTCACATTTTGTGCTAGCCAAAAGTGATATCTTCAACATGCACACTTTCATTTCTAAACATCACTGTAACAAATTTAGTTAGAGGTTTAGACAGTGGGATAACCAGAAAAGGGGACCAGAGGAGGAAACTTAACCTGATTATATCGAGCCCAGAAAAGATCCAGTAGGCTGGGAACGAAAACTAACATCAAAGTTGTCTTCCCCCGATATGTGGATAAACGCAAAAACATCTCTAGGTAGGAATTTCAAAGAATCCTTCAATAACAATTTATCCACATAATATCTATCGGGTTTGTCCGTTAACCCACCCTTATACCTGATGCGCACCGCATTTTTCCTGGGTGCTGCTTCTCTTTTACTTTGAGAGAACAGACTTGACATGAGAGGTTTATTTGCCACAGAGTCACCTTTTGTCTCCTGACCCTTAGTATCTGAACACACAGTATGAACTGGATTGTCCCCTTCTACATCCCCTCCCCCTTTCTGATTCACCATTAATTCTGAAACAGGTAGAGGTTTTGCCTTAGGACCATCTGGATGCCATGTAACAACATGTTTGTTAAGATCAAAAGAACTATCCCACACAGTATCAGGTGTCCAAATCCCTGTTCCCAAAGGTTTCCACCCTGCAGCTGTTAAGGCTGCTTACGGTGTCCAATTGGCATCATGTTGCCTGCATAGGCAGGAAGGCAAAGTTAAAGACGCATTATCCTGGGTTACTGTCTCTATTTCAGGGTTTTTCCAGTGTCTGTAAAGAAAATCCGTTACCCCACTTGAGAGCCAGTCTTAGTCTGATAAATAATATCATCACCGTGTTCACAATGCACAGAGGCAGCAGCCTGCTGTTTAAATACAAATCCTGCCTCTTTGTCCAAAGTAAATGTAGAAAAGCTTTGCTTGAAATGGTAGGAGAAACCTGTTTCAGAGTTCCCAAAACTATAGGAGGAATTTGGCTTACCCTTCGTGAGGTATGAACACCAAGTTGCACTGTCCTCCGTCTCGGTTTCTATCTGGTCTCCTTGCAATAATCGCTGCCATAGATGTGAGCTGCTTACTCCTCCGGGCATTCCTGCTGCTTCCACCTTCTGACAGCCAGGAAAGAGCAGTGCTACATCACTTCCTGGGTGCCGAAGTCCGCTTCCTCTGAGCCGCCACAATGTGTTCCGATGCGGAAAGCGAGGCATTGCGGTGAAGTTCCATTGAAAAGCTGCTATATCACCTTCTGCTGTCAAACACGGAGTCATACAGGTCGGTAACTCAACAAACACCTCACTGCCCGTTGTAAAATGTCGAAGCTCCGTGGTACTTGCTTCTAAGACCGTCTGGACCTCCAACTGCTCCGTTTCAGAAAACGACTGTCTCTCTACAGAGACCGCTCTCAGCACGTCCTCCATCTGCCTTGCAGAGGCCATTACTGACCCTTGCATGCCCCTACTGGCCTCCCAGCGCCAGCAGAGTAGGGGCATTTCCCCCGGTGTCCTGGCCAGATTTCCCTCATTCACTAAAAATACCACCAACAGCTTAATCTGGTTCAAGGTCAGTTGGCATTCATCTGTATCCCCCTTCCCCAGATCGTGCCTGAAAATAGGCAGGATTTGTCTAGTGCACTTACCCAGTCAACAAAAACTAAATAAATAAATAAATAGAACATTGTGCAGATACAACATTGGTACAGACATTAAACATAGAATACACTTAGTTACATGTTGGTATAAAATACAGGTTTACAATTAATGATTTGCAATTTCTCTGAAGTTGCAGTGGAATACATCCTTGTATAAACCTAAGGGGGTAGGTAAAAAGGGGTAGTGGGAAAGATGGATTGGCAGTCCAGGGGACATTGTCAAGATTAGGGGGGCCAGGCAGGGAAAGGTTCTGCAGTAGGATTGTGGGTGGGGGTCAGGGTTAGTTGCACCTACAGCAGCAGACATTAAAGAGATGGTTCCGGAGAGCGGTTTTGAAGGGACCAAGTTTGGCAGTGTTGGTAATGCAGGTAGGGTGGGAGTTGAACCAGGCGGGGGCTCCATAAAAGAAGGACCTCTGGGTGTAAATACTCTAATGTGTGTGTGTGGGGGTACCATTCCTCACAGATTAACAAGTGAATCAATATCATCTGAGTGGCAAAACCACTCTTTCTGGGATACTATTCTGGAAACAGACTAACACTGTCTCTGGGTTAAGGTCACAAAAGGACACTAAGTGGGGAAATATAGCATCAGCGGGGAAAAAGCAATATATTTTCTTCTGTAAAGCCTTACAAAACTTGATGTACCAGAAAAGGAAGAGTGGGGGCATCACTCCTTTTTTTGGATGGGCTTGCAGTAGCAGTGTTGCTAATAACACATATTACAACACACATGGGCAAGCATGGGGGTACACTGCTTGGGGGGATGAGGGAAGGGCTGTAGGAGAAGGACAGTGATTACACACACTGTATGATGAACTGGGAATATGACTGTTGCCTAAACTGCCAGATGCTCTATGCTTGGAGGATTGAGCATGTTGCTTCAATGGCTGAAATATGCTTTTTGAGCTAGAAGCTCATTAGAAATACTATATGAGAGCCACCGGCACAGAAGACTCCACAGTCCAGCAGAGGAGGTTGGACAATAGTAAAGGGTGGGAGGAAGAATGTAAAGGGGGATGTCTACCTGTGGAACATGGTGCACATACCTCTAACAGATACTTGTATCTGATGGTGGCAGATCCACCAGTATCCTACAATGAGATAGCTGAATCAAATCAAATCAAAGTTTATTTCTTATTCACTGTTTTCCAAAGAATCAAAGCACTTTACATTCTAATAAAATATTTAAAAACATATAATACAAGCATTTCTAATAAATACATAATTAAATCTCACTATAAAAAATGAAGTCTTCTCAGGGAATGCCTGACTGAATAAAAACGTCTTCAGTTCAGATTTAAAGCTGCCTGCGGTCTGGCACTCTCTAATCCAACAAGGTAGAGCGTCCCACAGGGTAAGGCCACAAAAGCAAACATACGGGCTCCAGCTGTCTTTAATCTGATCCTGGGGACCTCCAGCAATCCCTCATGAAAGGACAGGAGTGGGTGGGAGGGGCTGTAAGGGCATAGAAGGTCTTATAGATAGCTAGGTCCCTGGCTGTGTAGGGCTTTGTAGGTCAGCAAATGGACCTTGAAGAGGATCTGCCAATTTACCGGCAGCCAGTGCAGAAAGCAGAACACAGGTGTGATATGGCAAGATCTTGATAAGCCAGTCAACAACCTGTCCACCTCATTCTGCACTAGCTGCAATCAGCGAACATCAGCTCCCAATAGCCTTAGGTATAGGGCATTGCAGTAATCAAGGGGAGAGGTTACAAAGGCATGAACCAAAGTTGATATATCACCATGGGGAATCAGGTGTTTGATCCAGCGATGTTTCTCAGATGGTAAAATGAGGTTTTGACGATGGCTAACACCTGTGATTTCAGTGTCATATCGCTGTCGAACACAATGCCCAGACTTCTCACCAGATCTGAAGTGAGCAGCTGGGAATCCCCAAGCTGAAGCCCAGAGATTTGACCAGCTTGTCCCTTCACACCCTGGTGACCTGGCTCTAATACCAACAATTTGGTTTTGTCTGGATTGAGCCTCAACCAATTGGCACTCATCCAACCTCAGATCTCAGAGAGGCAGTTGTTAAAGACCGAGACCGCCTCTCTTTGTTTGGGCACAAAGGACATGTAGAGTTGAGTATCATCTGCGCAGCAGTATAAACTCAGCCCATTCTGTCTAATAATGTCCCCTAATGACAGCATGTACACTGCAAACAACAGGGGGGGATAAAACTTGAGCCCTGCAGGACCCCACATGACAGGGGAAGAGATGCAGAGGAATAAGTCCCCAACACTACTTTCTGCGTCCTGCCCATGAGGAAGGATTTAAACCAAAAGAGGGCCATACCAGCCAATCCACAGCAGACCTGCAGGCACTTCATCAACATCCCATGGTCCACAGTGTCAAATGCTGCTGAAAGATTGAGGAGGACTATGATGGACCGATTCCCTCGATCCCTCATCATCAGGAGAACATTCAGTGCCCAAAAAAGGGTGGTCTCAGTACTATGCCTCTTCCTTAAACCAGGCTGGAAAGAATCGTAGACATTATGAGTTGTTAAATGGTCCTCCAACTGTGCAGTCACCACCTTCTCAATAACCTTGCCAACAAAGATCTATAGTTTGCCAGGCAGTCCTGATCTAGAGAGGGCTTTTTTCGGAGTGTTTTTTCTACCGCCTCCTTCAGAGGATCTGGAAAGACCTCTGTCTGTAGTGAACATAGGACTATCCTGGTAAGGACCAATGACTTCAACACACTCCACAAAGAGACATGTTGGACCCAGATCCAAACTACAAAAGGTTGGCCACAGTCCTTGAATGACCTGCACAACATCCATGATTGCCAACTGGTTGAAGTTGGACCAGACAGGAAGAGTGCTTGTGACCTCAAGCCCGTTAGTGCAAGGCCCAACTGAGGGTGCTGATTTGATTTCCGATCTGATAGTGGCAATAAAAATATTATCAGCAATCATCTGACTGGTGAAAAAGCTCCACGAGACTGAAGACAGGTTGGATTGCACAACCTGTCGACAGTCCGGAAGAGCTGAGCTTGTCTGTTGACTGCTGCAGCAATCTCCTGGGACAGGAACTCTGCCTTCTTACAGGAGATAGCTGATTGATAGTTTTTATAATGGACCATCAATCTAAGCTTGTCCTCTGCCAGACCGAACTTCAAAGTTCCATCAAACCATGGTGATGTCTGGCGAAGTGTGAGGGGGCAAACACGAACAGGTGCTACAGAGTCAATGGTCTCTGTCACAATCCTATTATAGGTTGACACCAACTCCCCCAGCTTCTCGCATGCACTCATCATGCCTGATAGGTCCAGCACCTCCATCAGACCAT
This sequence comes from Neoceratodus forsteri, assembly GCA_016271365.2. Lineage (NCBI taxonomy): Eukaryota > Metazoa > Chordata > Ceratodontiformes > Ceratodontidae > Neoceratodus > Neoceratodus forsteri. The sequence goes on along the minus strand of CM057455.1, from coordinate 383,804,681 downwards.
GTGTGGTCAAACCCCTTAAAAGGCGGCACTGAGCCATCTCGGTAGAGGCAGATCTATTATGGGCTGCCTCGAACCTAAATCTTATAGTATAGTGGTCCAACCAACCAACCAACCAACTCCACCATCAGGTCAAAGACCTCCATTCCTGGTAGGAAGACCAGGTCCAGTGAATGACCATGGATATGAGTTGCAGATGTAACAACCTGTGTCAGGCCCAACAAACTCATCAGTTGGAGGAAGTCTTGACCAAAGAGTTCATCATAGATACATAGACAGTGTCGGCAGATAAAGGCCTATGGCCCACCCAATCTGCCCATTTGAGCTTGTAAGTTCAGTTTGTTTTCCTAGAAGTCTGTTGCCCCTTACCCCTGACCTCCAGAATTCCTTTATGTCTATCCCATGCATTCTTAAATCCCGTGATTGTTTCAGCTCCCACCACTTCCTCTGGCAGGGTGTTCTACTTGTCCACCACCCGTTCTGTGAAGAAATTCTTTCTCATGTTTCCTCTGAATCATCCTCCTCCAACTTCATCCCATGCCCTCTAGTTCTGGAACATCTTTTCGCTTAAAAATAGTGTTTTCCTGCACCCTGTTCCTCCCTGTAAGATACTTGTATGTCTCTATCATATCCCTCTCTCCCTCCTCTCCTCCAGGGAGTACATGTTCAGTTCCTTCAACCTGTCTTCATAGGACTTGTGATGCAATCCATGCACCATCTTTGTTGCACTCCTCTGAACCTTCTCTCCCTGTCTATGTCCTTACGTAGGTATGGTCTCCAGAACTGTACAACTGTACTCCAAGTGGGACCTCACTAGTGTCTTGTATAGCGGAATTATGACCTCCCTTTTCCTGCTGGTGATGCCCTGCCTATACATCCCAGCATCCTATTTGCTTTACCTGCTGCCTTGTCACACTGTTTCCTCACCTTGAGGTCATCAGAGATGACAACCCCAAGATCCTTTCCTGCTTGGTGCATGCTATATCCTCACCCCCAACTGATGTATTGTGCCAGGGTTTTGTGCCCCATATGCATTATCTTGCACTTCTTGCATTGAATTTCAACTGCCAAACCCCTGACCATTCTTCAAGTTTCTGCAGGTGCTTCTCATTCTGTCTACATCCTCTGGTGTGTCTACTCTGTTACACAGCTTTGTGTCATCAGCAAACAGTGAAATTCTGCCTTCTAGGTCCCAAGCAATGTCACTGATGAAGATGTTGAATAGGACCTGTCCCAGCACTGATCCCTGTGGTACCCCACTGGTCACTCTTCCCTCTGTGGAGTGACAGCCATTTACCACCACCCTCTGTGTCCTGCCACCCAGCCAGTTACCTACCCACCACACTACTGTCCTGCCCACACCCATATTCCCCAGTTTGTGTAATAGTCTTCTATGTGGCACAGTGTCAAAGGCCTTGCTGAAGTCCAGATAGGCCATGTCCACTGCCCTCCCTGATCCACCTCCTAGTCACCCAGTCAAAAATTCAACGAGGTTGGTCTGACATGACCTCCCTTGGTGAAACCATGCTGCCTTGGGTCCTGTAGTCCATTGACAACCAGATGTTCCACCAATCTCTCCTTCAGTAGTGCTTCCATGATCTTCCCCACTACTGAGGTGAGGCTGACTGGTCTGTAGTTCCCTGCTTCCTCTTTGTTCCCACTTTTGTATAAGGGGACTACATCTGCTGTCCTCCAATCTTTGGGTAACTCCCCTGTTTCCAGTGATTGGCTAAACAGGATAGCCAGAGGTTCAGCCACCACCTCTCTTAGTTCTTTAAGGACCCTGGGGTGCACCCCATCTGGCCCCATTGCTTTAACTCTTATTACTTCCAGTTCCTTCAGGACCCTTTCTCGTGTAAAGGGACTTGTGTCCATTTCTGCACCATTCTCACCCCTTGTACTCCCTTCAGACCCATTACCCTCCTCCTCTTCAGTAAAGACTGAGCAGAAATACCTGTTCAATATGTCAGCTTTACTGTTGTCATCCTCCACGCAGCCCCCATCCTCCTCTTCAGTCCCACTATCCTCCCTTTGTCTTTCTTTTTCACTTATGTACCTGTAAAAGGTTTTGTCCCCTCTACCCACTGATTTTGCAATGTGTTCTTCTGTCTGAGCTTTGGCTTCCCTTACTGACCTCCCTACCTCCCTTTGCTTCTCCTGGTACTTCTCCTATCCCTTCTGCCTGTGTCTTTTGTATTGCCTGAATGCAATCTTTTGGCTTTCACTTTCTTTGCTACCTCTTTGGAAAACCATAATGGTCTCCTCTTCCTTTTCCTCTTGCTAACCTGCTTAATGCATAATTCTGTTGTTCTTGTAATCCCCATTTTAAATACTGCCCACTGTTCCTTAACCCTGATTCCTGTCCCATTCCCCTTAATGCCTCTTTCAAGTATCTCCCCATTTTCCCAAAGTCTTCCCCTAAAATCCAGGATACGTGTTTTTGTGTGGTTTGGTTCTGCTCTTTCTGTGATTTCAAACCACAATGACTGGTGGTCACTGTTTCCCAGGTGCTCCCCCACTGTTACCCCGTCACACTGTCCCTGTTTGTGAGCACAAGGTCCAGTATTGCCTTCTGCCGAGTTGGTTCCATGACCAGTTGCTAGAGGAAGGCACCCTGAAGGGAGTCCAGGATAAATCTGCTCCTAGTTGATGCTGCTGCTGGGATGCTCCAGTCCACGTCTGGAATATTGAAGTCTCCAACCAGTACTACCTCACCCTTGTCTGCCATCCTTTGTATGGCTAGAATCAGCTCCCTATCTGTTTCTTCCTCCTGGGCTGGTGGTCTATAGCCTATTGACCCAGGCATTGAAATCTGAAATTAGCACACTGGTGGAGGGACATCATACATTAGTGATGAGCTTAGAATGTGTGTCTCACAGAGGGCAGAAGAAGATGCTCATGATAGGGGACTTCATTTTTAATGGGGGCAGAGAGGATGGTGAGTTCCACACTCAAAACAGAGGGGACATTCACTGTTACCCTGGGGCTATACAAGACAGATTCCAGACCATGTACATCAGAAAAAAAAATGTAATGGAAGCTAGACATGGTGGATCATGCAGGCATGTGCAAACTGGCAAACATGAGTGTGGAAAAAATAAAGGAGAGCTTCCATGGAAGGACATGAAGGGAAAAAGCAGGGGTGGTAAGCCCCTCAGAAGATATATCTGGAACACACAACAATGAAAGTGAGCATTTTTGCATAAAGGCTATTAGTACAGCCAAATCTCTCTACTTCAAGGCCAATTTCCACAACAATCTCAACTGCCCCACAATATTTTTGATGGTGGTCCACTCCCTCTTTGATCTTTCTACCCAATCTGCTCCCCTCATCCTCATGGTAAATGACACCCCAGTTTCTGGAATTTTTTCTGTTGCTTCTCACTTCAATGAGTTTTTCACCACATGTGCTGTGCCCATTTCACCCTCTCCTAGCACCTCTCCCCTTCATCTGTCTCCACACTACTCTCCATCTACACCCTGCCTAGGGTTTCATTTCTCTCCTGTCTCTTTTCAGGAAATCCTGCTGGCCCTGTCTTCACTTATTCAATCCAAATCTAGCCCTGATGGCCTGAACCCTAAACTTCTCCATCTCTCAGCTCCTGGTATCACCTCCCCCTCACACAGCTTCTCAACCTCTTCTTCACCCTGTGTGATGTCCATTAGGCTTTGAAGTTGGCACAGTTCTCCCCTCCACAAAGTGGGCAATCTCTCTTCCCCTGGCAGCATCCATCCTATCTCCCTCCTCCCCTTTTTTGGAAAGTTGCATGAGAAAGTGGTCTACTCACAGCTCTCTGACTTTTTCCACTCCTGCAACTCCCTTTCCCCATTTCAGTCTGGTTTATGGAAGCACCATTCCACTGTCCCCTCCCTACTATGCATCATAGACTTCATCCTCTCAGGAATGGATCAAGGACACATCATGGTGGCCATTTTCTTTGATCTAGCCAAAGCCTTTGATTTAGTGGCCCATTGTCTCCTGGACAAGTTGAGTTATGCTGGCTTCTTAGTTTCTGCCACTGAATCATTCTGTTCCTACCTCTCAGGCTTTCAGTAGTCAGAACAGTTCCAACTCACCTCCTACTGTTGGTACTGCTTATTTAAGAAGCCAGGTGAAGAGAGGGGTTGTGTGCCCCAAACACCAAAATTGAAGTGCAAGATAACTCTGCACTCCACTGTAAAGTGATGAGAAAGGAGATTTAACCATCATTTAAAATTGCATTTATTGAATAATAAAAAATTTCCTCAAATGGTGCATTGTGCTGTGGAGCTAGTGCTCTCCACAACCAGACTCACTCCCCAGAGCTTTGAGCAAGGGTGTGGTCTTCCTCAGGGTATGGATTATGTCTGGTAAACCTTCCTGAAATAGCCACTGCCTCATGAATAGGGTGCCACCTTCTTTTACAATTAATACTACAAGTGAAATATTTTAAGTGGCCCTGGGAGGGTTCAGACTGATTACACACATTTTCTAAATTTTTAACATTTCTAAATCAAAAACTTGTTACGAATACTAGAACAAAAAATTAAAACAGAAAGGGACTTGGAGCTCTTAGAGGATGCCTGTGACATTTTTTTCTTAATAGCTAAACATAATCCTTTAAATTGTCACAACACTAACTCATCACATGTATTTAATTTTCCTGGGGTTACATCAGTTTTAACCCTGAAAGAAGAAAGCTATTTAATTTAATTTAATTTAATGTATTGAACTTTTTAAACATGCATACACTAATGCATAATTTATTTATTTATAGCTTTATGTTTCTGTGTTTTTAAGGTTTTAATTACCTGAGTAATCTTAAAAATAACCAAATTGTTGCCTGTGATAATCATTTCATTAATTTCGACATTGTGATCTAGGGTTGTGGCTTTACAGACATAATTAGCTTTGTAATGACAGAAATAATAACTGGACTGATTAATATCACCATTTTATAATAACCTCTTGACTAATTGAACAAAATTCAAACATTTTTTAAGATTTTAAGGCATTTTTCTTTATATCTAGAAATAAGTTCTTATTCATAGTGTCTTATCAATAAGGTATCTTGAGGTGTGCAGCATTTTATGAATACTTGATGGTTTATCTCACTTGTTTTTTCTAGTTCTTTATGGAATTTTTGACTGAGCATGGTGGATCCCCCTGCCTACTGGATATGAAAGCAACAAAGGGAGTGATCACTATCCCAGGCATTATCCCATTATGGACTAGAATACACTGTTTGAAGGGTTGATACACAAGGTGGGGTGGAAAAAATAAAAGGGACTTGGCAAGGTTGGAGGAATGGTCAAATACGTGGCAGCTCAGATTCAATGCAAAGAAGTGCAAGGTAATGCATCTGGGAAACAAAAACCCAGGGGAAGATTACACGATGGGGGGGTGAGTTAATAACAACAACAAAAATCGAAAGAGACCTAGGAGTAATTATATCAGATGACCTAAAGCTGGGCAAGCTATGTGAGAAGGCAGTAAGGAGGGCTGGGGAGATACTGGGATGCATAGGGAAAGGCATCAACAGTAGAAAACAGGAAGTTGTTATTCCTTTCTACAGACAGTTAGTGAGACCCCATCTGTAGTACTGCGTGCAATTCTGGAGACCCCATCTCCGCAAAGACATAGACAGAGTGGAGGCTGTTCAGAGGAGAGCAACCAAAATAGTGCAAGGTCTGCACCAGAAGACATATGAGGAGAGACTAAAGCAGCTTAATATGTATACCCTTGAGGAAAGGAGGGAGAGGGGGGACATGATAGAAACTTTTAAGTATCTCAAGGGAATTAAGTTACAAGAGGGTAGTATCTTTCAGAAGAAGAGATGTGCAAGAACAAGGGGGCACAATTTGAAGAAAGAGGGGGGACGGCTCAGAGGTAATGTTAGAAAGTATTTTTTCACAGAGAGAATTGTGGATGCATGGAACAGCCTTCCTGAGGAGGTTGTGGGAGTCAGGAACACTGGGAGAATTCAAGAATGCATGGGACAGGCATAAGGCAATTCTAGTGGGGGCAGGAGGAAGTAAGCTGTTGATTAACTAGAATCTGCAGCTTATCCATCAGGTAGGGAAATGGACAGACTGGGTGGGCCAAGCAGTCCTTATCTGCCATCAAATTCTGTGTTTCTATGTTTCTATGATAAGACACTATGAGTAAGAACTTATTTTTAGATATAAAAAACAGCACATTAAAATCCTTTGTTTGAATTTTGTTCAAGTAGTGGCATCCTGTTCCCTCCACTCCTAATCCAAGCCTGTGTCATATCCTCCTTTCCATTCTCCTCAACAACCTCCTCACTGCCTGTGTCAACTTGCATATGCCATGGTTAAATCCTCATTTAACCATCTGAGGAATATCGCTTTGGGTGAAACACCCGGTTCCTCCAGATTACCTTCCAACATTGGTTCATGCCTTCATCCCCACCCACTTTGACTACAGCAATGCTGTCTACCTAGGGCTTCCTGGGATTGATATCCGCTGTCTGCAGCTAGTGCAGAATGCTGCAGCCAAGCCCTTGACTGGTACATCATGGGCCAGTCATATTACGCCTGTGCTCCATGGACTGCACTGGCTACCTGTTCAGTGGCAGATCACCTTTAAGGTTGGCTTGCTAACCTTTAAAGCCCTACACTAACAGGGACCTGGCTACCTACAAGATCTCCTGACTCATTACTGCCCCCTCCATCCTCTCTGATCTGCCGATGAGGGATTGCTAGAGATTCCCAGGGTTCATTTAAAAACTTCTGGTGCCCGTGCTTTTTCTTTTGCAGCACCTATCCTGTGGAATTCTCTACCTCATCGGTTAAGAGAATGCCTGACCGTCGATGGTTTTAAAGCCAAGTTGAAGACACATCTCTTTAACTTAGCATTCCCAGACAAATTTTAATTCATTACTATATTTATTGTTTTATTGCAAATTTTCATGTGTGTTATTGTATTTTAAATGTGAAGCGCCTTGGTTGTGGAAAGGTGCTATACAAATAAAGACTTACTTAATGACATTTATGCAGATGACATCATTCTGTACACCTCGGGCCTATATACAGAAGCTGTGGAAGTCTTGGTCCAGTAAAAATTCTATAAGTCCTGTGATGGCTTCAGGCCAACCAGCTCCAGGTCAACATCAAGAAAACAGTGTCTATGACCTTTGGATCCAGCCAGAAACCGGCCAGGTATGTTCCTCTCCCTTCCTTCACCACCCTGGAGTGTTTTCCCCATGAAGTGGTTCATTCCATCAAGTATCTTGATATACAGCTCAGAATCAGGCTTGATTTCTCTATTTAGTTGTTTAACCAGGAGTAGCACACTAAGCTGAAAGCTTTTTTACAGGAGTGACCTGGGAGCACAGGGAAGTTAGCTCAGGGTCACACAGTATGCAAGTGGAAGCTGTGGGATTCAAACCCAGGTCTGGTGCTGGATGTCAACAGATTTGCAGCTCAGAGACTTAAACCACTACACTATACTGCCTCTACCCACATTGATGCCATCCATGCGAAGCTCTGCACCAAGCTTGGCACCCTGTACCATAATAAAGAGTGCTTGTCACCACATGTCAGCCAGGAGCTGGTTACAAAATGGTGCTCCAAGTGGTACCCCCAGTCTTTGATGAAGCGAATGATGTTTATCGTACTACTCCCTCCTCTTCCTTTGCCAGACTGGACACCCTCTGTAATGCCTTCTGTTATTTTGCTACTAATTCACCCTCTTGCGCTCATCACTGCATTCTTTACTCCTACCTCTCCATCCTTCCTCTTCCATATACAACTGTGCATCTTTCTTCTCTAAATAAAGGTTTGAGGCACTGCCCTCATACCTCTCCACACTCATCTCTCCCATTCCATCTGCCTCATTCTCCCTTCATTTAGGGATCCCCACACCTTCTCCATCCCCTACCCTCTCTCATCCACTGGGCAGTCAGCCTTTTTCTATCACCTCCCCTCTTTCTGGAACCTCCTCCCCTCCATCTCTCACCTTCCTCAACTTCCCAGAAGACCCAGATTAACCCTTAGCCTGCTGACAGAATTAGAATGTACATGAATTTTAGACTGATATATCAGTACATGGCCATACAAGGGTTAAATCCTACCCTCCTACTTCTGCATCTGCCAGCTCCCTATCTGACCTGACTATGTTCTTGTACTCTCCTCAGTTCAGGACCTCCAGATGTTGGTTTTACCATCTTCTAATTTCATTGAACTGATATGTAACAACTATATTTATTAGACTGTGTCTCAGGATATAGAGTGTGACATGTGCCAAACATTCACTCTTATTATATTGCACTTTTATCATGTTGTACTATATTTGTTTGCACCTTGTTTATATATCCCTTCTGGAGCCCCTATCTTAAAGCTGATATAAATCGTATTGAGCAAGTTCAGAGGAGGCTTACTAAATCCATCCCCAGATTAAGAAATAAATGTTATGATAGCAGATTTAGGTAAACAAAGCTTTATTCATTATTAGTGAGAAGACAAAGATCTGCTACTTATGTACAAGCTAGTACATAATCCTAAACTGCTCAACATATGTGGGCTATCATTAGCCAACAAGAGAATTGTGGGAAGACTACATGCTAAGGAACTAAAAATTGAATGGGTCAGTACTAAAAAATATGAAAATTACTTCAACATAAGAGCAGCAAAATGCTGGAACTCTTTGCCTCAGACTATTGTAGTGCAGCTAGCTTCGATTCCTTTAAATTTAGACTTGATTCCTGGCTATTTGCTCAATAATTTGTTTAATATCCCACTGTTGTGGGAGGACAATCTTGATGGGCCTTGTGCCTCCTTTTGTCCTGTTTTCATCCAGTAAATATAGTATGCACCAATACCTGCATTTGTTTTGATTGTATCCCCACCCCATCCCCAGGGTCACACCTGGAAATGAGCCTTGGCTCAGCGTTTCTTTCCCAGTCATCGATTTAAAAACAAAAATTAACAAAATAAATTAATTTAAGGATATATCAAAGTAATATAAGTCTGAAAGAAGACTGAGAGGTTGGTGCATGGGAGAGGGTTTGCAGTTCCTAGGAAATGGAGTGCCCAATGGAAGGGCTGGAGGCTCTTCAGAAGGGATGGCCTCCACCCTTACAGGGTGGGCACCAGAGTGATGGAGCAGGCATTTGCAGATCATATCACCACTAATTTAAACTAGGTGAGAGGGAAGGCAGCACAGTTGGGGATAGGTACACTTACACAAGTGAGAGAGGCTAAGTGGGCCTCCCCCAACACTATTAAAGATAGAAGCAAACACCAAAAACAAAACCGAAGGGGGATGCATACAGAAAACATTAAGAGAGTGAGAAAGGTAAGAAAATTAGAGCAAAGTGTAGGACAGTCAGGGACTCTTGGAAAGAAGAATGTAGCACACAGGGATAGGGATTCAATGCAGCATAGAGAAGAAATGGTGGGAACAAGGTCAAGAGAAGAATGAAAAAAGATGGAAGGAAATACATGCAAGAGTGTAAGGGGGGGGAGGTAGGAGCTCTGGGAATTGGCGTGTATGAATAGCAAGAATCTATTGAATATGATCTGTGCCATATAGGCACTGGTATCAGAGGTCTAGTTAGACTTGGTGGCTGTGACGAAGACCTTGGCTGTACATCACCATGACTGGGAAGTATTAATACCATGACAGTCTCTTGTCAGGTGGGATAGGAGCAGAGCAATGGGTCTTGAGTGGACTTATAGATGAAGAAAGGCATCAGGGCCATGAAGCAAAAAGACAAGGGAGATTGGTTACTGATATAGAAATATTGTTGGTTCAGGTAGTCAAGGATAGAGAGGTAAGGCTAAGAGAAGTGGGTGAGTCTCATCTTTGGTTAGGTTTTGAGTTGGGGCATTATAATTTGGTTCCACTTCTTCAATGCAACCAAACCACTTTGGCTTCCAATTCAGGCAACTGGCACAGGACAAAATGCCTGCAAACATGGGGGTGGTAAGTCTTGAGGTCGGCCATGCATATTACTTTTGTAGATTACTTGTGATAGGTGGTACTTGCATGCCATTGATAAGGATTGGTGTGTCTGTGGCAGTGTTAAGCAGTTTACAATGAGTATGACTTCTGTGCCCCACTTCTGAGCTACAGTATAGAAATTGTTAGCCTTCATGCTGAACATAAGGATTCCCTCTCCCCCCCCCCCCGGAGTCAATTACTACCTTCGTACTGGCCCAATGTATTTTAAAAATTTAGAATAAGCCTCCAAAAAAGTTATGCATCCAAGAATATTAACACAGATTAAACTTCAATTTACTTAGGACAGCACATTTAACTTATTACATGCTGGAAAGATGAACTGGAATCTGGTAAATGGGGTTTTACATAAAGGTCATTCATGTAGGGAAAAAGAACCCTAAGGCCAAATGCAAACTGGGGGGAGTCTCTCTCACAGTGTGTAAAGAGGAGACCTAGGGATTACAGTCACAAATAATCTGAAACCCACCACATAATGCAGCAAGGCAACTTTGAGGTATAACAAGATGCTGGGTTGCATATATGGGGAGTGTTCTCTAACAGAAGAAATGAGAACATACTACCATTGTACAGATCCATGGTGCATCCATATCTGAAGTACTGCATGCAGTCCTGGAACCCTTATCACAAAAAGAAAATTTTTATTTAGTTATTGAAATTGTGATAACACCTTTGAGAACAAGCTCATTTCATAGGTTCCACGTCAGACAAACAATACATATTGGGAAAGTATGAGACAGAGAACAAACAAAACAAGGAATTATACAAGACATTACAAGAGTGTATAACTAAAGAAGTTCCAATACATGTGGCATTGTACAATGTATGCCATGGTGCATGTTTGATTAAAACCTGGAATTCAAAGGGTCATATTAGAGGGGTTGGGGTCTTATGAAACCATCCTTTACAGGAAAATGAGAACAGACTCAGCCTAATATCTAATAATCAACAAGGTAAGGGATGGCATCAGCACAGGGGGCCTTGTCAGAGGTAAGAGGGTGTGGGACAAAGCATTTTAAAGTAAGCAAGGGAGCTCAGGACATATAACAGGGGGAGGGGTATAGGGGGAAAGCCATAGAGGGGGTGAGGGAGAAAAAGTGGAAGAGATCAAGAGGAAATGTGAAGGACAATGATTAGCAACTTGGAACAGTTATTTACATGCTGAGAACAGTTATGCATAAGGTCAGGATAGCATAAGGTTAGAATAAGTGCTGGTCACAAGAAGGAAGGTTATTGGAAGCAGTCACAACTGGCATCAACAATTAGCTGTTGCTTAAGTTTAACCTTGAAGGAGCCCAAGGTGGATGCTGAAGTGATGTCATGGTTCAATGAGTCGAACAGCTGAAGGCAGTGTAGAGAAAGGCCACAAATATTATTATGTGACTGCAGGGGCTCTCATAAGAGCAGAGACTGGAAAACCTAAATATTTACTCCCTTGAGGACAGAAGAGAATGTGGGGACAAGGTAGAGACCTTTAAGTACCTTAAGGGTATTAAAATGGTTGACCCCAGTAAACTTTTTAAGATCAGTGATAATTAAAACATGAATAGGCACAGTTACAAACCGGCTGGAGGTAGGATTTAGAAGGAGTCCAGGATGAATTTCTTCATTGAGAGAGTGGTGGGAGAATGAAAGAGGCTACCAGAAGAGGTAGTAAGCATGAAAAATGTTCACAGTTTCAATAGGGGGTGGGATAATGTAATGGGAATGGGAGGTTAAGGGTGACTGGAGGGGAGTTGGAGTGACATGTGAAAAAGAATACATGGGCTCCACACTTGCCGAACAATCTGGTATCTGAAAATTGCCAGCAGATAAAGGCCTAGAGGTCTATCAAGTCTGCTCGAATGTGCAGCTAGCACCCCTGATTCTGCAGCTGCCCTCCCTTCCACCCTTCCCCTTCATTACCCCTCCCCCTAGTCCTGTCCCATCCCCTTTTGAAATAGTCCACTGTTCAACTGGATACCACTTCTGCAGGTAACGCATTCCACCCAGCCACCACTCTCTCTGTAAAAAAGTGTCTCCTCATCTCCCTCCTGTACCTTCCTCCCTCCAGTCTCATATCATGGCCCCTGGTGTCCCTCCCTTCCCTTACTTTAAACAGCCCCTCTGTACCTGTCTTGTTTATTCCTTTCATGTATTTAAAGGTTGATAGACTGTAAGGCCTTCTTCTGTTGGTAAATGTTTGTGTTTTCTGTCCTTACCTTCCCAGTGTTTTGCCATGCATGGCTGTAGAATTTTTTTTGTTTCTTTCTTTCTTTGTGCCTAATGCTTTTTGTTGTTGTTTTGAATAATGATTGAACTATCATGAACCATGTGTGTTTATGAAACTGTGGAAATGGTGCATCTCTTCACCGCCATCAGTGTCATGCTGTCACAGTCCCTTGATTGCTGGTATGGTGACATGGCAGGTTTTATGTAACTGATGATGCATCATGAGTTGTGCTTCTCACTTGATCACATTCAGCATACTGGTGAAGATATTGTAAAAATTGTACTATCTCAAGGAGGACTTCAGTTATCTCAAAGAGGACTTCAGTTAAAGGCGTGGGTCATAGCCCTTGTGCTGCCAACCCTCCTGAGAGTGAAAAGTTGGACTGTAATGCTGTCAGTGCCAGTGCAAATCTGGGTAGACTTGTCGGAAGGAGGTACTGGAGTGGGGATAGTGGTAAATAGGACTTGTTGGACATGGCAATAATTAAATAAATAGCTGAAGTTGAACTGTGGTAAGCTGAGTTTCAGAAAAGTTAAGAATTCAATATTGTTAGGATTTACTGTAGCTTTCAGAGATATGATAAGGCAATATCATCAGCTGTGCTGAAACATACTGTATTTCTGAAGTGACCACTATTGGAGAGCTTCTGAGAAAATACAAAGCCAGTTAAGCCAGTGGTGATCAAATGACTTTCCTGTCTTGCCAGAATATGGTTGGATGAATACTTTGGCTTGACAGCTGTTCTTTCTGAAAAGTCTCTATTCTATACTCTGATGTGATGTCTGTGCCTTCTTTAAAAATATCTGCATTGTGCCAACAGTCTCAAAAAGCTAACCATTTCCATTGTTTTCTCCTGCTATTCACTATCCAAGTTATCTTCCATGTTGTCATGCTGACACATGGTACTGGAAGCATCCAAATGCAACTGAAAAAGAGCAGTACAAGAAGTGTAGGGTTGATTCTTGGTACTTTCTTCATGTTATCTGTGATACTCTGTTTGACATGCATGCAATGGTTAATGATGTTGCAAAGTTTTATTTCAGTGGCGAAGTTGTGAAATTTGTCTTCACGAATAACTTCACGAATTGCCCACCTAGACACATCGCATTTAGTTTTCCTATGCAAATGATACTTTTTGAGGCAGTCAGGTGAAGTTAAGGTGAAATTGTAACTTTGAAAAAGTACTACTTTGCCTGCCAAAAACTTTGCAAAATCAGCACTTCACACTTCAAGAATTTGGCAAACTTTGCAAATTGTTTCACAGAATGAAGCTTGCCAATTTTGCACATCTCTAGCATCTGTTTCTCCTTAATACAGTCAATACATCCAACAGAACTACACATATCTTTCTATCTGGGGTTTAGTAGTGTTGCCATGCCAAACTGTGTGTCTGATTTAATGCTTTCAAATCTGTCACGAATTTGTTTCAAAAATATCTCATCCACTTCCTTAATGTGTATTGCATCCTGATTGTGTTGCTGCTGAGATGTCTCAAATGAACATGTGTGAAGTTGTGTCTCCACCACTTCCTGCATAACCACCATCATCATCACTTCCATTCAAACCACCCCCACCAGTGCCATGACAACCATCCCTACTAGCCTTACTTTATGGAGTTGCTGTAGAAGATGTAAAACAAGTGTGTGTGTGTGTATGTGTGTGTGTGACTCAAGTAGACTCCCCAAGGGAAGGATAATGCTAAGGGTTGCTGATTCAGCATTGCCATCTCTGGTGGTCTGTTCATTAGGTCTCAGAAGTGGAACAAACTTGCAGCACACACCATTGAACCAGGACAGATATCCCCACAGGCTATGATAAAGTGTTGCATGTAGGCTTCAGATCATGCAGCAGTCTTTGAAAGGGTATTTGCTACAAAGGAAAATGGTTGAAGATCAAGGGCCAGTACCTCCCCAATTAGTTGTAGGATATGGACAGACCTGTCAGTCACACAGATGCATATTCCACAAATAAACAAATGCACAAAATATAGAAGAAACATTGCATGTTAAACGGCACAACTACAAGGGGAGCATGAATACAATTCTACTTCCCAGATTCATTTCCACAGAACCAGAAAGATCAAAATATAAACACAAAATGTCAAACAGGGTTTCTATCTTCTTCTATCTATAATCCCCCCACTAGAAGTACCATGTGTGTCCACTGGTATGGGAATTAGAGCTTTCTCCATCTCAGGTCCCTCACTATGGAACAAACTCCCACTGTCTGTCCGCTTGTCACCCACCCACCTGGCTTTCAAACAGAATCTGAAAGCCTGGCTCCTGACTACTGCCAACTGTCATTGCACCCAAAAATAACGTAGACCTCATAGCCTCCTTTTTTCTTTAAGGAGTAGGATTTCTTATTACCTCTACATTTCCAGCTTCTCCTCGATCACCTGACTTCTTTTTGTCTAAACCCCCACCCACCCTTTATAACTCTTAAACTCTTGAACATTTTTGTCCCTAAAGAGTCTGATAAAATGTTTCACTGTCTGAACCTGTACAGCTATTGTTACTGGCATTGGCCTAGAAACTGATTCATAATATTGTGCTATTGTATACATAACTTGCACTATAGGTTTGCCACATTTGTACCTAGCCAACTCTAATGTGTAGCATTGGATTTTATGATATCCTTGCTATTATACATAAAATCTGCTCGAAAAGTCTGTCACATTTGTCCCTAGCTTAACTCAAGTGTTATTGTATAAAATGCATTATCTACTGTACCTTTTTTGTTTTCCACACCACCTCATGTCCGGGGTGTATATTACTGCTCTGTATGTATCATTGTTTTCCATGTTGCTGCCACCTCGTGGCCTGGGTCATGCCTGAAAACGGTCTTTTGGATCAGTGCACCTACCTGGTTACCAAAGACATAAATAAATAAATAAATACAATCCTCAGGGTAGCAACCTTATAAAGAGAGCAGGTTCAGGACAACCTGTTCCTGTGGGAACACCAAGGAATTATAGCTACTCCCTCCAGGAGGCACACACCCTCTGCTCTCAAGGTGAAAAGCTTTCAGCTTCAGGTGTTAGTAAAATGAAAACTCTTACTGTGCATAGGAAAAGAAAACTCCTTTCTTGCAATGGAAGTTTGCTTTCCTGCATATGGAATGGGAAAAACATGACTTTTAGCATTTTAGATAAATGGTTACATAGCAGGATCCCCTTATGCTCCCTTACAAATAGATTTAAATGCAAACTCTCTCTTAAACTTCATGTGAAACCAGGGAACAAAGTGGAGAAACACAAACCTCGGAGCACCCCTGGTGGTGTTCAGCTTGTGTTCTTGTTTGTCTGAGTGTATCTCAATCTTCAATTAAGAAGAGTTACAGCAAAACTTTATTTGATTTGAACTCCTTTAAGATCCTTCTTGTGCTCAGCAGTTTGTGTTTTACCCCTTATTCAGCTTCAGGCATGAACATCACCTATTTCTCTGCATGCCAGTGTAGTTGCTTTTGCACCTTTGAAGACACGGAACAGCAATAAACTTTATTAACATGTTCTTCAAAATAAAAGGACCTAAAGCCATTGTGTTATGTTGTATCCATGACACTCCAGACATTACCTCATGGGTTCTCAACCCACCTGATATGCTAGTGATGCACATGTGACCCAGATCAAATTTCAGAGCACAGCCAGGTCCCAGGAGCCCCCATTCTCCAGTTTCAACCTTGCATCAGAAGAGGCTACAAGCACTTCAGAAGTCCTTGCTAAATAACTAACTAAGGTAGGCCAACTTGTTTCTTTGTCTAGGATAAAGGACTTCCACTGCAGTTCCTTGCTTAAGTGGATTAATTAGGAAAACCTTTTCTGCTGCCTGATAGAATTTACAACAGCTATGGGATTAAGGTCCTAATTTGTGTATGCTGGATTTCACTATTTATTAAAGCACAGACTTTGATTCAAGAACTACAGGAGCATTAAACCTTAGAGTTTGATCAGTATTCAAGCGTTGTTTGAGGAAAAGACTGACTATTTAGTCGTGGTATTGTTGTTAACTAAGGTATTCTGCGACTGAAAACAGCATGGTTCATGGAACGAGAGTTAAGACAGTTTTCGTGATGATTATTTAGCCCTTAAATGAGGGAAGATTGTTCCAACGACGTTTGTCCTGTTGGCACACTGTATCTGCTGGTTTTAAAAAATTCCGTGCTTCTGTGTTTGCTCTGCTACTGGCGGCTTACTTTTGGTGGGGCCGTCCTGTTGTTGTACGAAAGATCCTACATTCAATCTGGCACGCTGCTGCTGGCGGCCCCCCTCTCAAGCAGGACCAATCATCAGTAATGCAAGGGGAATAGCTTGGCATTTAAAGAATTTTGCTATTCACGGCTGTGACTGGTACTCCCTCACAAGTGGGTGCCAAGCACTAGTACGACCTGATATCACCCAATCTCAGCCCCTGCCTAAGCAGTTGTTTTGCTATCAGAACTCACCGCAGTGCCTATCTGGGTGACTAACTTGAGGACAGTTTGCAATTGCAGCCCCTACCCAAGTGGCTACCATGGCAGACAGAACCTTTGCCCCTTCTCAGACATTTGTGCAGGAGCAGCCCTGTCCTTCAGCCCCTACTTAGCGGCTGATGCTCCGATTCCGTCACTGGTTGATTCTGGGAGTTCAGGGTCTCTTAGCCCCTCCTTAGTGGGCTGATAGTCTGACTACATTGCTGTTGATTCTGGGCTTACAGCCCCTATTTAGCAGCTGATGCTCCGATTCCTTCGCTGGTTGATTCTGTGCTTACAGGCGTCTTAGCCCCTATTTAGCGGCTGATATGCCGACTCCATTGCTGATTGATTCGGGGCTTTCAGGTGGCAGCAACAAAGTTTAAACATCCAGGGAAAACATTTGACTTGTTCGGTCCCCTCAGAGGTCTTTATTTAGCAAGATAGCCATTTCAGAGGCTTATACGCTATTGATTAGCGTGCCACATGGGGCTACTATGCCAACTACATGGGGGCCATCTTAGGGGAGCTCCTTTGTCTCGCGCTCTTGGCAGTGACCATCACCATTTTAGGTGACATGACTCCATCCCAGTTTTAAGCTGAGCCACCATTTTGAGATTGTTTCTTCTCAGAAGACAGAAAGCAGACAGTTTCCCTATACAGCCACTCAAAATAATGGCATTATTTACAGTGGGCACAAGAATTGTTTTTACAGTACAGGCAGCACATTTATAAGACACAAGAAATTTGCTGTCTCAATCAGATCTCCTATTTCTTGCTCAGGTGTAGGTGAATATGACCTTAGACACAGGCATTGACACCACGCCTTATATCTCATAGAGCTTTGCCCTCTAGGTGATAGCATATATATTGGTATATGATTACTTTCTCATGAGCTATGTATATCTATATATACACTTTTAAGTATATACATAACAACGCCCTTCTCTCATCTCTTTCAGATGGTGAAGACCAAGAAGAGTGTGTCCTGCAGTACCACTTTAATGTCCCACACCAAAGGCCTACACTGTCCAGCATGTTTGCATGAAGAGGATCAAGCTAGTGGCCATATCTCCACCGCTGATGCAGACGGGCAAGGGCCTGCTGGGTCAGGCTGGATGAACCCGGGGGCTCTCCTCATTCAAATGCAACAGGCGACAGTGGCCATGATGGAGAGCCAGCAGAACTTCATGCTGAAAGTCATGGAAAAACTTGAGTCTCTGACAAAGCCTAGGACACCAGACACCCCTGCCCCTGGTCCTATCCCAGGTGCCAGCACTCCACCACAGCCGTGTACTGATGAGGAACCTGCATCGCCCCCTCCAGGGGATGAGGATGGGGGTGGAGCGCCAGATGACAGGGAGAACATCTACTCAATAGGGGAGAAAGATATGGACATTATACCCGATACACCTTCTTCAACTTCCAAGCTTTGCTCCTTTGATCTGATTCCGGGCCTCATGAGGGCCATTAAGTCAACAATGGGTTTTGACGTTGACTCACCAAAACCCGAATCCAAGCTCGATCCAATGATCCAGCAGAACCTAAAGACCAAAGACACTTTCCCGAGCTATCCCGCAATCGATGACATCTTTACAAACGAGTGGGAAGCAGCAGAGCCTGGTCGTATATCCGAGAAGAGAAATCTAGATAGGATATACCCAGTAGAGGAGGACAAGGTTAAGTTGTGGTGTACGGCACCCCTTATAGACCCCCAGATAGCAGCACTTAGCAAAAAGACAGTTCTGCCTTGTGGCACAATTTCTCTTAAAGATCCCACCGACAAGAAAGTAGAGGAGTCACTAAAGAAGTTGTTTGAGTTCTCAGGTGTAGCAGCTAAAGCAGCAGTCACAGCAGTCTATTCGGCAAGGGCACAGATCCACTGGCTGGAGGAACTGCTAGAGAAGGCAGACCCAAAATCGAGGGAAGCAGAACTGTTAGAATGTACCATGGACACAGCAAAATATCTGGGGGACATGGCTGTGGACATGCTGAAACTAGAGGCCAGATCTGCGGCATTGACAAACAGAGCCAGATGAGCACTATGGCTAAAACTGTGGGATGCAGACAATGAGTCAAAGGTGTTGCTGCAGAACTTACCATTCAGAGGCAACAATGTGTTTGGAGATGGCTTGAAAGAGTTCCTGAAGCAAAAAGAGGAGGGCAAGGACCTCACAAAAGACAAGCAGAGAACTACATATCTACCCTCCACATGACGCAGGTTCAGGGGAACAATAGTTCCAACACAATAGAAGGCAGAGTTACACTACTAACTCCTTTCAAGGCAGAGGCCCCAGCACCAATAACAATGGCTTCAGAGGCCACCCTCAAGGCACTTACTCGGTGCCCAGAAGTAGGCGATTTGGAAGCAGAGGCAGAGGAGGGAAGTCAAAACAGTATTGACTATCCTACCACTTTATGGCTAACCCCGACCCCAATAGGGAAATACCCGGCGGTGGATCAGAGGCTGATGGTGTTCCAGCAACAATGGCAATGGACCACATAGGACAGGTGGGTCCTAGAAATCATTTCCCAAGACTATGCTATGAATTTTTAAGCATGCCATCCAGAGACAGGCTGTCTTCCATTTCGAGGAAAAAGGCCAGTGCCCGCCAGGTACAGAAAGTTTTCCAGGACCTGCTGCAGAACAACGCCATCTGGCCAGTCCCAGTGGATGAGGCTGGCACAGGAATCTATTCCATTTTCTTCATGGTCCCAAAGAAAAACAGAGACCTCAGGCCTATCCTGGACTTAAAGTTCTTGAACAAGTTCATATCCACACCACGGTTCAAGATGGAGACCCTCCGATCCACCTTAAAAAACTTGCGGGTGGGGGATTTCCTCACATCCATAGACCTGAAGGATGCATACACCCACATCCCAATCAGACCAAGTCACCAGCGCTTTCTCCATTTTCATATACTGGGTCAGCACCTACAGTATCAGGCCCTACCGTTTGGCCTAACATCTGCACCATGGGTATTTATAAAGGTATGGGTGGTCCTAGCAGCCAGGTTATGGGAGCAAGGGGTAGACATTATTCCATACTTGGATGACTGGCTGATAAGAGCACAGCAGCGACCAGTCTCAGAGAAACACGGACCTGGTCCTGACAACTCTGTCTCAACACGGTTGGGTGGTCAATTGTGAGAAGAGTTCACTGCGTCCATCTCAGGTTATAGAACACCTAGGTGTGGAGATAGACACGGCCGAAGGACTGGCAAGGCCTTCCATACAGTGCATCAACTCAGTGATGTCATTGGTACGGAGCCTAAGGTCCTCGGCCAAACCAACACTGGGCCAAGCAGCTCAGGTTCTCGGCTGCATGGCATCCTGCATAGATCTGGTGCCATGGGCAAGATGGAACATGCAGCCGTTACAGAATTGCGTGCTGCAGCAGGGCTTCCCATCAGAGGACAACCTCAACCAAGTGATCCATATCCTGAGGATGGTGAAAGATTCACTGATATGATGGACGCACCATCCAAACCTACAGAGAGGGTGTCCCCTATAAGTATCCTACGAGGTAACAATTGAGACCGATGCCAGTCTTTCCGGTTGGGGAGCATGCATGCAACAGTCCACCGCACAAGGCAGGTGGACGTCAGCAGAGGCTCGGCTGCCCATCAACGTTCTAGAGATGAGAGTGGTGTTCTATGCCCTGAAGGCATTCAAGAGCAAGATCATGGGTTGGAGAGGGCTGGTGAAGTCAGACAACCAGGTCACGGTAGCCTATATAGCAAAACAAGGCAGAACACGCAGCAGGGCCATGCTCAAAGAGGCTACCAAGGTGTTAAGCTGGGTGCAGTCCAATCTTTCCCACCTACACGCCATTCACCTGGCGGGGAAATTTAATGTCAGAGCATCCAAGCACAGTCAGACCAAGGGGGGACAAAAAATCATCACCCCCTAGATGTGGGTAATACCATAGAATTATATATCACACCGCCAAAAGCCATCTGTAGGTCCGAGAGACTTTTTATTATCGCTCAAGGCCATAAACAAGGGCTGGCAGCCTCAAAGACCACTATCACTAGCTGGATAAAGAGAAAAATAGGGAGGCAGTATAGCCTAGTGCTTTAAGGCTCTGAGCTGCAAATCTGGAGACCTGGGTTTGACTCCCACAGCCCCCACTTGCATACTGTGTAACCCTGAGCAAGTCACTTAACTTCCCTGTGCTCCCAGGTTGCACCTGTAAACAAGCTTTCAGCTTAGTGTGTCTCACCTGGTTAAACAATTGAAAAAAAAAACAAAAAACAATACAGTAGGCTTAAAAGTCAAATGGGCTCGCTCTCTCACGAGGGATAAAGGCCCATTCAACGAGAGCAATAGCAACCTCCTGGGCTGAAAGAGCTAGCGTATCAATGGAAGACATTTGCAGGGCCGCAACCTGGACGGCTGTACACACATTCGCTAGGCATTACAGACTTGAGACACTATACAAGCAAAGAACTGAGTTTGCCACAAGAATTTTAGACTCGGTGTGTAACAAGAACATGTCCATCTGATCGCCCTGGCCCACCCTGATGGTATTTTGTACTGCTTATTAGAGTAACCCATGAGGTAATTTCTGGAGTGTCATGGATACAACATAACACAATGGGTGTTTACTCACCTGGTAAAGGTGATTGTGTTAGTTGTATTCATGACACTCCACGACCCACCCGTCAGGGCGACTACGGCACAGGTTCACACTGATCTTTTTCAATGAGGACAAGATGTATATAAAAGAGAATTGCTAGTATTGTAAACTGTGTTTGCTTACTCATACTTGGAGTTCTTTGGACTGATTTAGGATTGTATGGAATAGGAATTAAATATAGAATTGTGGCGAGTCCGTGGTCAGTGGTGATTATTTGGATGGAGATACACAACAGTGTGAGTCACAAAGGTTAGAGTTTTTTTGTTGGCCTAAAGCATTTACCTTTCAGCTAAGGAAGAATTGAAACTAGAGAATGGGGACTCCTGGGACCTGGCTGTGCTCTGAAATGTGATCTGGGTCACATGTGCATCACTAGCCTATCAGGTGGGTTGAGAACCCATGAGGTAATGTCTGGATTGTCATGGATACAACTAACACAATCACCTTTACCAGGTGAGTAAACACCCACTACAGCTGACAAATGGCTAATAAATCAGGACCCAGCTCAGAGTAGCATCTTTATTGTGTGTGTGTGTGTATGTATGCCAGAGAGGGCAGGAAAAGCATGCAGAAATTATGCCTACAGCAAGATGACCGAGAACACAAAAGACTGTAACACATTCCATGGGTGACCAATGTAGGAAGAGGCAGAAAAAAGAGGCATGACAATTTTATTTCTTTGGCATCCTATGCAAAGGCTCAGGTTGTCTAATGGTGGTAAACACATAAATAAACCATTAAAATACAAATCCCCAACATACATACATAAAATAAATAATGCAATTAATAAATCATAATTTAATCAGGGTAGGCCTAGCTAAAAAGGTATTGAATGTCTCCACAGTGCAGGTGGAGTGAATGTTCTTGGAAAGTGAGTTTTTCACAATGGAGCAGCAGTCCTAGATTCCCTGTGTCCTGACCACTTAAGTCACAGATGAGGGACACGGCACAAGCCCTGATCAATGGAGTAGAGATAATGGGAAGAGGTGTAGGAAGGAAGGAAAATTTGAAGGTAGGTGTAGGATGGAAGGAAAATTTGAAGGTAATCAGGCCCCATAACATGTAGTGCCTTAAATACTAACAAGCAGATACAACATACAAACATAGGAATATATAACACATAGTGCTATGCAAAAAACAATCTTCTGCAGGAGGAATTTGTGTGAATTGTGGAGTTTCACTTCTGCAAAAGTTCGGAAATCATTTTGGCAACTTTTGTGAAAATTTTGACTTAGAACGGTGGGACAAATGTATGAACTGTAGAATAATGTATTAATCTGCGGAACAAAATTCTGCCTGTAACCCCTAGATGGTGCTATCCCACGGGATACTACCCCTGCCTGCATGATCAAGTACAGGTTGAGGGGCCTAGGTACTGAAAACAGGTTCCAAAAGCACAAAAAATATAAAGCACTAAAACAATAGCCAAAAATAACATATGCAAGGATTCACGGCAGTGAAACAATAAAGAACCGCAGCACACTATCCCAGTGCTTCGTGTCCTCTCCGGGACACTTCCTCAGGAGGCGGGGAATTAGTGTTTTGGGTCTTCCTTTTATTCAAGAAAAAACATTAAAGATGTATTATTATTTATTTTCTATATGGTATTACTGTTTATATGATGGGGATTTTGAATAATCTATTAATGTGGTAATATTACTATTTTGCTGCTAGCTTGACCTTTGTTGCAATAATTTGACCTCCCAACTAAACTGTGGTGTTTAACCATTTTTTAGGAAAGTTTTGTGTTTAGTCAGCTGTTGTTAATATTCCCATTTATGGTGTCTGCTATTTGTGGGATATTTTGGTTGTTTAAAAAATAATTTTAAGAATTACAAATGGTGTATTGTTAATTTAATGGTTTTTCTTGAATAAAAGGAAGACCCAAAACACTAAATCCCCACCTCCTGACGAAGTTTCCCAGAGAAGACACAAAGCTCTGGGGTAGTGTGCTGTGGTTCTTTATTGCTTCACTGCCGTTAATCCTTGCATGTGTTATTTTTGGCTATTGTTTGAGTGTTTTATATTTTTTGTGCTTTTGGAATTCGTTGATTAAAAGAGCACCTGCTCATTCCATGTATGAGCACAGGCTCCTGTGATTTTCATACTGAAAATGGGTGCCTCCACTCAGAGGACAGGGTTAGTGGTAGTGTAGCTGACCTGGGTACAGCCCTCCAGGACACTGCTACCCCCCTCTTTTCCCTCTAGTAGCCCAACTGGTTCACAGAATACACAATTGCAATTAGCACCTGACAGCAGTTTTAACCCCACACTTGTTGAAATTACCACCAGGGCTGGTTCAGCTGGCTTGACCCTGGAGACCCCCTGTAACATAAGATTTAGCAAAACAACCAACACTATTTCAATGCTGTTCATACAGAGGTACACCACAACCAGTCTGAATGCAAAAAGATTTAGATCTGATTTATTCAAGGGGCAGTAACAAGAAAGGGGGCAAAATCTAGTGGTTGATTCAAGATTTGAATAAGTCGGGTTATAAGGCATGCACTCAAAGGTCCCTGTAACACAGTCACACACACTCTGGGTACCCAGTTGGAACTACAGCTAGCCTGAAGCATTGCCCAGGGTAGGCCAGCATTGCAGCTGCTTGGGGCCCTGTGATGGAAAGAAAACATGCATGCCCTTTAACTCACAATTTGTAATCCGGAGCTGGATGGCTCAGTCCAAAATGATTAGCAACAACAATTAAATCAGTTGACATGCTTTGATTTGAGCTTTGTTGCAGGTAACTTCCCTGGTGTTTACTCATGCTACACAGTACAGGATGCAGGATGGATGAAATGGAGACCTCTGGATGAAGAGCTGGATGGCCAGGAGAAGTAGGGCCCGCATGAAGCACCGTGGTGCTGATCCTGTTCATTGGTGTTGAGCAGAGAGCTGAATCCCCAGACAGGTCTTTTGTCGGTTGTTTCTCTGCGGTGTGAGTGGCTGTCTGGGACGAGGTGGCAAGGCCCGGACTGGGTGAACAGTCCCAGCAAGTGTGACACATTTAAGCAGTGGGAAACAAAATCGCGACCCACTATCAGCATTGAGCACACTTATAGTAAAAGCAAGGTAAATACCACAGTTCAGATGACAGTCTGGTTACAATTCAGTGTCTCGGCGCAAACCATATGCTCTGCGGCAGTCTCAAGTCCTAACAGGCCAATCGCACCTAGGTAAATCTTAGGTCTTCTTCAAGCAAATGGCAGTCACAATTTGGTAATTTGGGTGGCAACACTTTTTCAGATGAAGTCCAATCTCTTTTAGACTAAAACTCCCTCACAGGGGAAGATGGGGCTGGCAAACCAAACACAGCCTTCCCACCAGTTTCCTGTGCTACAATGCAGGAGCAGCTGCTCGAGTCTCTTGAGCTGTTCACTCTTTCAACTCTAACTCCAGACTGACACTCTGCTGCAGGCAGCACTGGGACTTACTTCTGATCCAAAAGGGTTCAGTGGGTTGATCCATCTGTCTGTCAAAGCAAGGGCTTTCCCTCCAGGACCATTTAGGTGTCAAAGTGTAAAAACTACAGAAATTCACTCCCACAAGACTCCTGGGGACAGACTCCATTTTAGAGTCTCCAAAGGCACTTATTGGTCCCAATAGGCAGTTCAGAACCAAGATGGTGGTGATTAACAGAAATGTCCATGCTGCAAAAGAAGGTAGGTTAGACAAACTACAATATCTTTACTATTAAAGCAGATAATCGGCTAACAGTCACAGATCCCTGTAGGGCTCCCTCTGTGCGATTAGCGATGGCAGAATGGAGCGATAACACTGCAGCCCAGGTGGGACTCGAGCCTGAAACTACTCGGCCCCTGCCCAGATCAATTATACACCATAAAATACACAGCTCTTAAAGAGACAAGCACAGAGGCTAATAGGGCACTCACATTCAAACACTTTTAGCTTGCCAGGACACATAACGCCAACCTGGCAGTGAGCATTTAGGCAAGCCCAAGGAGGACTTTTTGGGAACCCCCATTTGTAGGGGGGGCTACACCCTTCCCTGCCTGTAAAGAACTTGGCGTCCGAGTCAAGTCTATACCACAATAGAATGGACAAAGACAGTATACTGTACGATATATATAAGTGACATTACTACACAAGATAGGATAAGGACTGATGCATCCATAAAACAAACTTATCACATTACTATATTTATTTAGTATTCTCTATACATATACTATATTCATAATGACAACAGCTTTGCATTTTTCATACATTCAATACTGATTCGACTATAATATTACTATACTTATTCATGTAACAGTTTCTTGCACTTTGAACAATACAGATGGGGACCCACTCCTATCAGCTAACTTAGGGCTAGATGGGGCAGGGGCACCATGTTCTGAGGTAAGAACAATTAACCTAGAAGTAGCAGACAGGCTCAGTTTGGGCAGTGAGCTCTTTGGAATGTAAACATCCTTGTGAACAACATTGAGAAGCAAATCCACAGGCCTCCCAGGGGAGTCATAGCTAAGGTGCATTACTGGCTTGACAGCTTGTCCAGACTTTCTGGGAGGGGACAGACACAGGCTCTGAGCGGTCAACACTGGTATTGGTTTCTTATCCTGTAGTGAGGGGTACCTCTGCACTGGTTGAAATGTCCAGATTTTGAACACTATCAGCTCCTTGCACTGTAGATCCTGTTTCCACAATACTTGGCTCATTATCATCTTCTGAAGAGGGCCCAGGTTGCTCATCCTGAGGATGGTCTGACACAATTGGACTTTGTGGCACTGGATGGGTGCTGTCAATACTTTTATAACAAGAAAGCTGAGAATAGAGGAATTTAACGGATGGCTAAGAACCTGGTGTTGTGCTAAAGGGTATGGGCTGTTGGGGGGGTAGGAAGGGACCTCTGAGGACAGTAGTCTCTATGCCAAGGACAGACTACACTTGAGTGAGGAGGGAAAGAAAGTGTTGAAACAGAGGATGGAGGAGTACATAGAGGAAGTTGGGAATTTAAACTAGGAGTGGGTGGTGGCAGTTGGGGAAGAGATATGCAGAGACCACGGGTTGGGAAACCATATGAGCTTAACCCCCATAACAGTGACAGAGGACAAATGGCAAGTACTGTTGATGATGCTAGGAAAGGAGGGCAGGATGGGAGGGGGGGAAGGGTGGAAGGTGATTATCCTTAATGCTAGGAGCCTTGGGAGGAAAACTGCAGAGTTACAGGTTCTCATGGCAGAGAGAGAGGTGGACATTGCAGCCATCATGGAAACATGGGCCACCCAATACAATGACTGGGACCTGTCTGTACCAGGGTACAGGTTATTTCATAGGGACAGGGTGATTGGGAAAGGAGGGGGATGGAACTATATGTGAAGGAAGGACTGAAGTGTGTGGGGAGGAAGGAGGAGGAGGGTAGTGAGTCACTTTGGATGCAAATCCAGGATTCCAAGAATAGGATTCTTAGAATGGGAGTGGTGTACAGGCCACCATCTCAGACGGAGGAGTTAGACAGGGAACTAGTGGGACAGATCAGGAGGACCTGCGAGAAGGGTAGTGTGGTGATTGTGGGGGTCTTCAACATGCCAGGAGTGGACTGGGGCACCCCAACAACCAGGAACAGAAGGGAGCAGGTACTGCTGGATGCCTTCCAGGACAGCTTCCTGCTGCAAATGGTCAGTGAACCAACCAGGTTATGGAGTACCCTTGACCTTGTGCTGGCAAATGGGGACTTTGTGAGAGAACTTACAGTGGAGGAACCGCTGTCAGGGAGTGACCACCATTCAGTATGGCTCACATTGGATATGGGCAAGGAAGGAGTGGAATCTGGCACAATAGTGCTGGACTTCAGGAGGGCTGACTTTGGGAGGATGTGGGAAGTGGTAAAAGGGTACCTGGCCAGAATTCAATCTAGTATGGACACTATCCAGAGGTGGGAGATCATAAAGCTGGGGATAGTGGAGGCAACCAAAACCTGCCGCAAAGCCCAGAGCAAGAAGGCTAAGGCTAAGAAACTGATCTGGTTGAGCAAGGAGGTCATGGAAAAGGTAAGGAGGAAAAGAGCTGCCTTTAGGAAGTACAAGAAAACAGGGAGGGGGGAGGACAGGGAGGAGTACTTGACAGAATCGAAGGAGGTGACAAGGGCAGTAAGGGGAGCCAAAGCACCTATGGAACTCAGGCTGGCACAAGGCATTAAGAAGGGGGAGAAGGACTTCTTTAAGTACATCAGGGAGAAAAGGAGCTGTAAGGATTACATAGTAGGATTAGGAAGGAGGGTTGGGTGGAGCAGGGTGCGATAAGGAAGAAGCTTAAATGAGTACTTGCTCAGTATTTACTAAAGAGAAGAGGGGGTGACACCAAGTTGTGGGATAAATGGCAGAAGCAGGGGTGGGAAGTGGTGACAGATGTGGAAATCATGGAGAGCAGAGTTTGAGAGGGTTTGAAGGCACTGAGGGTGGATAAGGTGCCAGGCCCAGATGGCATCCACCCCAGGTACTGAAGGAGTTGGCAGAGTCCTTGCAGGACCTTTGGCAGACCTATTTAATGCCTCACTACATTCGGGGTGTGTACCTCAGGACTGGAGGATGGCTCATGTGGTGCCCCTCCACAAGAGTGGCCCCAAGGATGAACCGAGAAACTACAGACCAGTGAGCCTCACATCCATCGTGGGTAAGCTAATGGAGACTATCCTGAAGGAGAGGCTGGTGGCCCTCCTAGAGGCCACAGGACTACAGGACAGCAGACAGCATGGCTTCATACATGGCAGATCCTGCCAAACCAACCTGGTCAAGTTCTATGACTGGGTAACTAGGCAATTAGACAGGGGCCATGCAGTGGATGTCCTGTATCTGGACTTCAGTA
This sequence comes from Neoceratodus forsteri, assembly GCA_016271365.2. Classification (NCBI taxonomy): domain Eukaryota; kingdom Metazoa; phylum Chordata; order Ceratodontiformes; family Ceratodontidae; genus Neoceratodus; species Neoceratodus forsteri. The sequence goes on along the minus strand of CM057455.1, from coordinate 383,776,589 downwards.
AGGCATTTGACTCAGTGCCACATGGAAGGCTGGGAAGGAAGTTAGTAGGCACAGGGGCGGGTGCAAAGCTGGTGAGATGGGTAGGAAACTGGCTGCAGGGAAGGCAACAGAGGGTGGTGGTGGGTGAGGAGCTCTCACACTCAAGGGCAGTGACGAGTGGTGTTCCACAGGGCTCGGTGTTGGGACCAGTGTTGTTTGGGATATTCATTGCAGACATATCATGGGACATCAAGAGCAAGATCAGTCTGTTTGCTGATGATACCAACATAGGTGCGGTGATGGATGACCTAGGGGGATGGCAGGGGCTGCAGGATGATCTGGCAAAGCTTGAAACCTGGTCAGACACCTGGCAACTGGGCTTTAATGACAAAAAGTGCAAGGTGCTGCATTTTGGGATGAAGAACCCAAGGAGGAGTTACCAGCTAGGGGGAGTGCAGCTAACCCAGACAGAGGAGGAGAAGGATCTGGGTGTGCTCATTACAGGGTCAATGAACATCTCTGCACAATGTAGGAAGTCAGCTGCAAAGGCCAACAAAATGCTGGGTTGTATTGCAAGGGGTATATCCTCAAGGAGGGAGGAGGTGATTCTGCCACTGTGTAGGTCATTAGTTAGACCACACCTGGAGTACTGCATGCAGTACTGGTGTCTGTATCTGAAGAGGGACATTAAGTTACTGGAGGGAGTGCAGCGCAGAGTGACAAAGGTGATCAAGGGGCTGGGGACTTATCATACGAGAGGAGGTTGAAGGAGTTGAACATGTACTCACTGGAGGAGAGAGAGACAGGGGTGACATGATTGAAACCTTTAAATACATGAAAGGAATAAACAAGACAGGTACAGAGGGGCTGTTCAAAGGAGGAGGAGGGCCACTAGGGGCATGATATGAGACTGGAGCGAGGAAGGTTCAGGAGGGAGACGAGGAGACACTTTTTAACAGAGAGGGTGGTGGCTGGGAGGAATGCGTTACCTGCTGAAGTGGTATGCAGTAGAACAGTGGACTGCTTCAAACGAGGATGGGACAGGACAAGGGGGAGGGTTAATGAAGGGGATGGGTGGAAGGGAGGGAGGGGCAGCTGCAGAATAAGGGGTGCTAGCTGCACATTCGAGCAGACTTGATAGACCTCTAGGCCTTTATCTGATGGCAAATTTCGTATGTTCGTATGTTCGTATAGGGTTCTTCAAGGGCTGGTATATCACCAGAGAGATTTACAACATCAGATTCCTCCTCGGGTAATTCAAACAGTTCTACTAGACACAAAAAACCTGCTACTTCAGATGTAATACTTTGCACCTCACTTTCAGGGTGGTCTAGGGAGGAAGCTGGAGAGTTAAATAGCCCTGAAGGCCCACTTCATCCCCCCTAATTATACATAGGGTTACCTTGAAACAATTGACTCAGTTCATAGGAAGGGTAATAAAAATGGTCACACTCACTATTATCAGAGGTGGACTGACAGTCAATATCATTTTGGGCCTGCCGGGGGGAAGGCCTTGGGTCTGAAACAACTGGGGCAGGTTGACTCTGTCTCGTTTTAGCAGCAGCATGAGTCACCGGCCCAGGAGGTGCAATAGCTGATGGTTCAGTGGCAATGATCACTTGGCCAATGGGCAGTAGTTGGTTTCTGTGCATGGTCTTGACAGCTTTAGAATCATTCTCAGGGCGCACTTTGTACACAGGTAAATCATCCAACTTGCTGACTATTACATGTGGAAGATGATGCCACCTGTCGGCAATTTTATGCTTGCCATGCAATCCCAGGGTACATAATAGCACTCGATCCCCAGGCAACAACTCTTGGGCTTTTACCCTTCGATCATATCTCTCTTTGTTGGCAAGGTTGCGTTTGGCAGCCATTGTTTGAGCCAGTTGGAATGCATGGTTCAATTGAGCTTTCAGTTTCTGTACATATTGTAAATAATTTTCACCTCTGACCCCATCCGGAGAGACCCCAAAGTAGACATCCACAGGCAACCAGCTTCCCTCCCGAACATGAGACGATAGTGAGAAAACCCAGTAGCATCACTTTTAGTGCAATTGTATGCGTGTACCAAGGTGCTAATCTGCTGGCTCCATTTAGACTTGTCTTTAGGATAAAGAGTTCCCAGCATGTCCAGGAGAGTTCTGTTAAAGTGTTCCGGCTGGGGGTCCCCCTTGGGGTGGTAAGGAGTGGTTCTAGACTTTTGCACCCCCCACAGGGAGAGCATCTCTTTGATCAGTCTGCTATCAAAGTCCTTTCCTTAATTGGAATGGATATGTTGTGGCGCACCATAATGGACAAAGAACTTTTCTACTAACACCTTGGCCACCGTAGAAGCCTTCTGATCCTTGGTCGGGAAAGCTTGTACATATTGGGTAAACTGTTCGGTTACTACCAGTATATTGCCAATGTTCTTTTGATCAGGCTCCAGACACAGAAAGTCTATGCAAACCAGTTCCATGGGGGCACTGGTTGAAATGTTAACAAGAGGTGTGGCTTTCTGGGGCAAAACTTTTCTCTGAAGGCACCTACTGCAGGTTTTGACATGGTTTTCAACATCAGCCCCCATCTTTGGCCAGTAGAATCTAGACCGCACCAAGTCGAGGGTCCGGTCAATACCGAGGTGTCCTATGTGATTGTGTAGGGACCTCAGTACCAGCTGCTTGAAGGCTGTGGGTAGTACCAATTGCTGCTTGTCCAACTGACCTCACCGATCTACTGTCTCTCGATAGAGTAACTGGTCTCGCAACTTTAGTTGGGGGTCTTCTTTGATTATTAATGCAGTCTGTAAGTCGGTAGAATGTAGTTTAGACACATCTCTCCCCGCACGAAGGGCATCATGTGTGGGCTGGATCATAGGGTCTTGGGAGTGAGCCCTCTGAATGCCATCACTATCAAACTGGGGCAAGGCATTGATGTCCAATGCAGAAAAATGACAATAGGCTACAGGTATGCAAGTATCGGTGGGCCCCAGACAGTCCACCAGACAGTCCACTGTAACTGCGGATAGCTGCTCTTCTTTGTCAAACATTTGGCACAATGCTTTAATAGAGTGTTCTGACAGCCTCACCCAATTGTCTTGAGGGCTTGGCCGCTGTGAGAGAGTGTCAGCATCAATATGGTTCAGTCCAGGCTGGTATTCAACCGCATAATCGTAAGTCGACAAGGCAGAAAGCCACCGGTGCCCAGTGGCACCCAGCTTGGCTGAGGTCTGTACATATGCTAGGGGGTTGTTTTCAGTTCTTGCCAATATTTTGGCACCATAGAGATACTCATAGAATTGGTCGACTATGGTCCACTTTAGAGCGAGAAACTCCAACTTGTGAACAGGAAAATTTCGCTCAGATGGTGTCAAGCTTCAACTAGTGAAGGCCACAGGTCTCAGGCCATCTTCATAATCTTGATACAACATGGCCCTGAGGCCCTTCAGTCAGGCATCCATAGGCAGGACCTACAGTATGGCTTGGTAGGATCAGCATAGGCAAGTACTGGGGCATGAGTTAGCTGACTGATGATCTCAAAGAATGCCGCCTGGCACTCAGGGGTCCAATGGGCTCCAAATGGTTCACCTGTTCATAAATAGACCTTTTCTTCTTCCTTGAGGGATCTCTTCTTGTATCTGAGGTTGTTAGGAGGATAGCCTTGAGTGAGATTGAGAAGTGGCCAGATTACCTTTGAATAGTCTTTAATGAACCACTGATAATAGCCACAAAACTCCAAGAAATGCTGCAGTTCTTTTAAGTTAGTTGGCTGGGGCCAGTTGGTCAGGGATTCTACTTTACTGGGGTCTGTCTGTATTCCCTCAGCTGCCACTATATGTCCCACATATTTTACAAATGTTTGGAAAAACTGACACTTGTCTATATATAATTTGAGGCCGAATTCTTCCAGGCGGTCAAGAACTTTGAATAATCTGGTCTCATGTTCTTTTAGGGTGCGTCCGAAGATGATGACATCATACAAGTATACTAGACATTCTAACAGATTCATGTCTTCTACTGCACATTCCATCAACCTCTGGAAAGTAGCAGGGGCACCTGAAATCCCCTGAGGCATCCTCAGAAATTCATAGAACCCAAGGGACAAATGAAGGCTGTTTTCTCACAGTCCTCTGGGGCCATCGGGATTTGATAATACCCGCTGCGTAGATCAAGTACTGAAAACCACTGACTACCATTCAGGCAATCCAGGGCATCCTGTATGCAGGGCATGGTGTATTAACATAGAAACATAGAAACATAGACTTTGACGGCAGATAAGGACCACTTGGCCCACCCAGTCTGCCCACTTCCCTACCTACTGGAGGAGCTGCAGATTCTAGTTAACCAACAGTCTACTTCCTGCCACCCCCCCACTACAATTGCCTTATGTCTGTCCCATGCATGTTTGAATTCCCCCACTGTTTTAGACCCAACAACCTCCCCAGGAAGGCGGTTCCATGCATCCACCACTTTCCATGAAAACATTCTCACATTATCCCTGAGCCGTCCCCTCTATCTTTAAATTGTGCCCTTTGTTCTTACACATCTCTTTTCTGAAAGATGCTACCCTCCTGGACTTTGTTGATTCCTTCAGGTACTTGAATTTTCTATCATGTCCCCCTCATCCTCCTTTCATCAAGGGTATACATATTAAGCTCTCTCAGTCTCTTTTCATATCGCTTCTGATGCAGACCCTGCACCATTTTAGTTGCCCTCCTCTGGACTGCTTCCATCCTGTCTATGTCCTTGCATGGATGAGGTCTCCAAAACTGCACACAGTACTCCAGATGGGGTCTCACCAACTGTCTGTACAGAGGAATAACCACTTCTCTTTTTCTACTTGTGATGCCTCTTCCTATGCATCCCAGTATCCCCCTGGCTTTCCTTACTGACTTCTCACATTGCTTATCAACATTTAGATCATCTGATATGACTACCCCCATGTCCCTTTCCATTTTTGTTGTTGTTAGTACCTCCCCTGCTATTGTGTACTTTTCTCCTGGGTTTTTGTTTCCCAGGTGCATTACTTTGCACTTCTTTGCATTGAATCTAAGTTGCCATATGTCTGACCATTCCTCCAACCTTGCCAAGTCCCTTCTCATCCTTTCTACCCCCCCTTGTGTATCAACTCTGTTACAGATCTTTGTGTCATCTGCAAAGAGGAATACCTTTCCCTTCAGGCCCTCTGCAATGTCACCTATAAAGATGTTAAAGAGGACTGGACCCAGTACTGGGCCCTGAGGTACTCCACTAGTGACCCCCCTTTCTTCGGAATGTGTTCCAGTCACTATTATCTTCTGTGTCCTGTTTTGCAGCCAATTTGCTACCCAGGCTACCACCCTGGGACCCACTCCCAGGCTGGCTAACTTGATTATTAATCTTTTGTGTGGGACTGTGTCAAATGTCTTGCTAAATTCTAGGTAGGCCATATCCACAGCCCCTCCCTGGTCTATTACTTTGGTCACCCAGTCAAAGAAATCTATTAGATTCATCTGACATGACCTTCCTGCTGTAAATCCATGCTGCTTTGGGTCCTGTGCCCCACTGGCCTCTAGGTACTCAACAATTCTTTCTTTCAGAAGTGATTCCATCATTTTCCCTACCACTGAGGTCAAACTTACAGGTCTGTAGTTTTCTGCTTCTGCCTTGCTCCCACTTTTGTGAAGGGGAATCACATCTGCCCTCCTCCAGTCCTCAGGTACCACCCCATCCTCCTATGATTTGTTAAAAAGTGTGGTCAGTGGTGTCACTAGGTCCTCCCTTAGTTCTTTTAGGATTCTGGGGTGAATCCCGACATGCCCCATTGCTTTGTCCACCTTGAGTTTTAGGAGTTCTTTCAGGACTTTTTCTTCTGTAAATGGACTGGTGTCAACTCCCCTACCCAGAGTGTTTCTTCTATTGTCTGATTTAGGTAACTCCTCATCATCTTCTTTTGTGAATACTGAGCAAAAGTATTCATTCAGTATCTCTGCCTTTTTACTGTCTCCCTCTGCCCACCTCCCCTCTCCGTTATTAATCTTCACTATTACTCCCTTAACCTTTCTATGCTCCCCAATGTACATATAAAAGGTTTTATCCCCCTTCTTAACTGAACTGGCTATTTTTTCCTTGGTTTGGGCTTTTGCTATTCTGACTGCCTTCCCCACTTCTTTCTGCTTTAATTAGATACATAGATACATACATAGATACATAGACAGTGTCGGCAGATAAGGGCCTATGGCCCACCTAGTCTGCCCATTTGAGCTTGTAAGTTCAGTTTGTTTTCCTAGAAGTCTATTTCCCCTTACCCCTGACCTCTAGAATTCCTTTATGTCTATCCCATGCATTCTTAAATCCCGTGATTGTTTCAGCCCCCACCACTTCCTCTGGCAGGGTGTTCCACTTGTCCACCACCCGTTCTGTGAAGAAATTCTTTCTCATGTTTCCTCTGAATCGTCCTCCCTCCAACTTCATCCCATGCCCTCTAGTCCTGTAACATCTTTTTCGCTTAAAAATAGTGTTTTCCTGCACCCTGTTCCTCCCTATAAGATACTTGTATGTCTCTATCATATCCCCTTGATACAGTTCCCTGTCATGCTCCTTCTGTGATTCCTTATACTTTTTGAATGCAGCCTTTTTCTCCTTAACCTTCCCTTCCACCTCTTTTGAGAACCATAGTGTTTTTTTACTCCGCTTTGTTTTCTTTATCTGTTTCACACAAAGGCTTGTTGCCTCTATGATGGCAGTTTTGATTTTTCTCCATTGTTCTTCCACCCCTCCTTTTTGGCCATTTGCTAGTATATGCCTCAGGTATTCACCCATTTTGCCAAAGTCAGCACTTCTAAAGTCCAGTATGCTTGTTTTTGTATGGCTAGTCTTCATGGTTGTGCTTATTGTGAAGCACACTGTGCAGTGGTCACTTGTTCCCAGATGTCTACTGACTTCTAAATTTGTGATCCTCTCTCCATTTGAGAGTACCAGGTCTATTATTGCTCCCTCCCAAGTGGGTTCCAACACTAGCTGTCTAAGGCCTGCTACCTGCAGGGCATCGAGAATGACCCTGCTCTTGGATGTGGCTGCAGTACATGTCATCCAGTTAACATCTGGCATATTCAGGTCCCTCATCAACAGTATCTCCCCTTTTTCAGCCATTTTGAGAATGTCCTCTATCTTTTTCTTGTCCATTTCCTCCCCTTGAGACGGGGGTCTGTATACAACCCCTGTGCGGATTGTGATTCCATTCCCTGTCTCCAAGGTGACCCAGAGTGCCTCTTGTCCTCCCCCTTTACTTTTTAGTTCTCTAGCTTTGATCACTTACCTTATGTATAGAGCTACTCCACCTCCTCATTTCCCCTTCCTGTCCCTTCTGTAGACTGTATACCCTGGTATGTTGACATCCCAGTCATGGTTCTCCGTGTACCATGTTTCTGTGACTGCCACAATATCCAATTGTTCATCTTTCATCAAGGCTACTAGCTCAGAAAGCTTGTTTCCCAGACTACGGGCATTGGTACTCATTGCCCTCCATTTAATGTTGGCTTTATCCTTTTTTCCCCCATGCCTGCTCTTTTTGCCCTTGTCTATTTTTCCATTTACCCCATTCTGCCCTCTGTTGAGCACTGTACCTCAGTGTTTACCATACTACCTAGCATGTTTTGTGGGGGGAGGCTTGAAATTTCCTGCCTCTTATTAGCACCTCCCCCATGGCTAGTTTAAAAGCTTGCCAAGGAAGCATTTAAACCTGTCACTAAGGATCTTGGTTCCCTTCGTGGACAGATGAAGACCATCGTGCCAGTATAGACCTTTATCTCTCCAGGTGTACCCCCAGTCCCCAGTGAAGCTAAAGCCCTGTGCTCTGCACCAGTTTTGCAACCATTCATTAAACTGCATAGTGTGTAGTACCTTAGCCTCACCCCTGCCATGGACTGGCAGCACCTCTGAGAAGGTAACCGTGCTTGCTACCTGTCTGAGGCCCCTCCCCAACTCCACAATTTCCTCCTGCACTGCACTGATCCCATGCCTAGCTATGTGGAATCACCAAAGTCGAACAGGTCTGGGGTCACCTCCTCCTTTTCACTGGAATACTTGTTGCTGGACAGTACTGCAGTGTCTGCACAGTGTACTATCCCCTTTTCTCTCCAATTTCTTGATCAGATGCATTCTGGATTTGGACCATCACACCATAGGCATGGGAATGGGCAGGTAAGATACTAGGTTTAACCAATAACCCCTCTGTCAACTTCCCTTCACCAGGTGCATCCAGCATCAATATTTTTTGATCTGGTACAGTCCATTGGTTTAGGGTCCAATAATCTACACACATCCTCACTGACCCATTCTTCTTGTGCGCAACTACGATGGGAGATGCAGAGGGGCTTCTTGATTCTTGAATAATGACAGCAATTAGCATCTCCTGTAGGTGCCTCCAAACATCATCTATATCAGCTGGGGAAAGGCGGCAGGACCTCTCTCTAAAAGGTCTGTCATCGTGAAGCCTGATAGTGTGCTCAGCAACATAGATACACCCCACATCCCATTCCTTCAGGGAAAACACTTGGTCCCTCTGGGCAAGTTTCCTACTGACTCAAGTCTTCCATTCAGCAGACAATGTGGAATCACCAAAGTCGAACAGGTCTGGGGTCACCTCCTCCTTTTCACTGGAATGCTTGTTGCTGGACAGTACTGCAGTGTCCACACAGTGTACCATCTCCTTTTCTCTCAAATTTCTTGATCAGATGCATTCTGGATTTGGATCACCACATTATAGGCATGGGCATGGGCAGGTAAGATACTAGGTTTAACCAATAACCCCTCTGGCAGCTTCCCTTCACCAGGTGCATCCAGCATCAATATTTTTTTTTCACATCTTTTCTAAGGCAAACTTCTCCATGAATGGTGTACTGAGCGTTTGGTGGTAGTACCAGAGAATCTGGATCTTTCTTCCACACTATGCCCACTGGCTCATCTCTGTTTGCTTCTGTAGTCTGTTTTTGCAAGTCATAGGGTCTCTTCATCAAGGCTAGAATTCTCAGGGCCCACCCAGTCTGTTGCCCTTGTTTCTCTTGACACAGCTGTGCTAGTCTTCCAAACATGTGGGTGTTAGTTCCAGTGATCAAGGGAACCCCATCATACAATCCCATAGGAGGGCACATCAGGGCTAGTGTCTCTACTTGTTCATCTACACCAGTTACAGTCACAAGAAAAGACAGCCAGAGCCAGACATATCCTAGGTAGGGATAAGATGTGTTGATCAGGCCCCACACATGTAGGCCTTCCAAAGATTGTAATGGCACATCAGATAAGTGTTTGTCATACCAGTCCTGAAATATAATGGCCACTTGCGACCCGCTGTTGAGCACAGCCCAAGCATGGATACCATTGACAGTCAAAGTAGTCTCCATCGAAGGGCCTACCATTTTGAACCAGTCTGGAGGGACAGTAGCAGGGGCTTGGACAGACAATTTAGCCACAAAGAAGTTTCAGTTAGGATTTCTTGACCCATCACTGTGGTCATTTCGTGCTCCCTTTGACCACTGATTTGCTTTCTGAAGTTCCCCTTGAAGCCTGTTTACCGCTTTCTCTAAGTCCTTCTAAGATCGGCATTCCCTCTTCATATGGCCCTCCTTGCCACAGTTGTGACAAATGACAGGCTCTTGGGGCCCCCTTGGTGAAAACATTGCAGGGGAAGTTGGAGCATTAACAAGGGATTGTGGTCTGATTTCTGCTGGTAGTGTAACATGTCTCAAAAGTTCCTTTATAGTGTTAGTCAATTCCTTGATTGCAGCCTGGGAGCCACCCTCGGTAGAGGATGCCCGAGGGTGCACTCTTACTCCTATGACAGTCACATCTTGAGAGGGACCGGGGTCTTTGTCAGCGGTGGAGACCTCCTTAAAGGCACCCGGTTGTACTTTTCTGACTTCCTTCAGCAGCTCGTCTCTCCACTGCACAGCCCATGGTGGGACATCCTTAGTGGTCTCCATTTCAGACAGGCCTTCCGGTGCCGTGGTCACTTGGGCTGTGCCTACCCCATAATTACAGTCTCCTTCTTCGCCTATAACCTCCCTGAGTTCTTTTATCAGGTTAAGTAGTCAGGTGGGTTATCTCTCCTATCCTGGAGCCTTAACTGGATAATCTGCAATTTGGAATGCTGGTGTGTTGTAGTGTGTCCCAAACTCACACGGTTCAAGTCACTGGCAGCTACCCCACCTTTTCAGTAAATTCTCTGCAGGGCCCTCTCTAGGCGAGTAACATACGCAGACAAGCCTTCCCCTTTCCATTATTTGGTACCTTGGAATTTCTACATCAAAGTCTCCCCTGACTCAATGCTTCCAAAATTGCTTTCGAGTACAGATAGGTACTTTTGAGCAAACGCATCAGGATTCTCGGACCTAAGAAATGTAATGGCTTCTAGGGCAGGACCCCTCAAACTTTCCATGATCCTTTTTCACTTCTTGGCCTCTGCACACTGCCACTTGGGTACCAAGGGGCAACATAGTTGATCCAGGTCTCTCAGTCATCCTCCCCCTGTGGGGTGAGAAGGGTACTTGAGAACACCCTTAACTTGCGGTATGTGTCATGACTAACTGCAGGCACAGGTGCAGGCACAGGATCTGGTACTTGAATGGGTGGAGGTGTTGGGGAAGGAACACCCCAAGTGGCAGAAATAGTTTCTTAAAGTCCTCTACAGTCTTTCCCTCCTCCAGCAGCAACTTTGCCAACCTGTCCTCAAAGGTCTCAGATAATGGTGGAGGCTCATCCTCCCCAGGGGCTTCACTGTCTTTAGTTATCACTCTCCAGGTGGCTGAGACTCCTTCTGAGGCAATAGTCTGTGGCACTTTGGAGCTGTCCATGGGGTCACTACACTCTACCAAGGCCATGAAAGTTTAGACAGTCAAATCAGCCTGTCGACCCACCACCACAGCATTTTTAAAACATTTAACTTTGGAAAGTGCTCCTTCTACAGTGTCCTTACTAATGCTCAAGGGAATATCCAATATAAGCAAGGCATCGTGAGGGGTCAATCTCCTGCCCCATACACCACCCCACCAACTGGTGCACAGCCACTTCTATTGTGGTAGCCATTTGTCTTTGACAACAATTCTTGATTTTGGCCACCAGGGGTGCTAATTCCAGCAGTGCCTCCAAGATGTAACCTCTAGGTGGCACTATCCCAAGGGATACTACCCCTGCCTGCGTGACCAAGTGCAGGTTGAGGGGCTTGGGTACTGAAAATGGGTGCCTCCACTCGGAGGACAGGGTTAGTGGTAGTGTAGCTGACCAGAATACAGCCCTCCCGGACACTGCTACCCCCCTCTTTTCCCTCTAGTGGCCCAACTGGTTCACAGAATACACAATTACAATTAGCACCTGACAGCAGTTTTAACCCCACATTTGTTGCACTTACCACCAGGGCTGGTTCAGCTGGCTTGACCCTGGAGACCCCCTGTAAAATAAGATTTAGCAAAACAACCAACAGTATTTCGATACTGTTCATACAGAGTTACACCACAACCAGTTGAAATGCAAAAAGATTTAGATCTGATTTATTCAAGAGGCAGTAACAAGGAAGGGGGCAACATCTAGTGGTTGATTCGAGATCTGAATAAGTCAGGTTATAAGGCATGCACTCAAAGGTCCCTTTAACACAGTCACACACACTCTGGGTACCCAGTTGGAACTACGGCTAGCTTGAAGCATTGCCTGCAGTAGGCCGGTGTTGCAGCTGGTTGAGGCCCTGTGATGGAAAGAAAACATGCATGCACTTTAACCCACAGTTTGTAATCTGGTGCCGGATGGCTCCGTCCAAAATCATTAGCAACAACAATAAAATCAGTTGACACACTTTGATTTTAGCTTTGTTGCAGGGAGTTACCCATGTGTTTTCTCATGCTACCCAGTACAGGATGCAGGATGGACGAAATGGAGACCTCTGGATGAAGAGCTGGATGGCCAGGAGAAGCAAGGCCCACACGAAGCGCCATGGTGATGATCTTGTTCATTGGTGTTGAGCAGGGAGCCAAATCCCCAGGCAGGTCTCTCATCAGTTGTTTTTCTGCGGCATGAGTGGCTGTCTGGGCTCAGGTGGCAAGGCCCAGACTGGGTGAACAGTTCAGAAACAGTCTGGTAAGTGCTGGATAAAGCTTCCAGCAAACATGACACATTCAAGCACTGGGGAACCTAATTGTGACCCACTATCAGCATTCAGCACACTCATAGTAAAAGCAAGGAAAATACCACAGTTTGGAGGACAGTCCAGTTGCACATCACAGTGTCTCTGCGCAAACTGTACACTCTATGGAAGTCTCAAGTCCTGACAGGCCGATCGTATCTAGGCAAATCTTCTGTCCTCTTCAAGCAAGTGGCAGTCACAATTCGGTAATTCGGATCGCAACACTTTTTCGGATGAAGTCCAATCTCTTTTGTACTGAAACTCCCTCACAAGGGAAGACGGGGCAGGCAGGCCAAACACAGCCTTCCAACCAGTTTCCCGCACTACTACACAGGAGCAGCTGCTCGAATTGCTGAAGCAGTTCACTCTTTCAACTCGAACTCCATACTGACACCCTGCTGCAGACAGCACAGGGACTTCCTTCTGATCCAAAAGGATTCGATTGGTTGATCCATCTGTCTGTCAAAGCAAGGGCTTCCCCTCCAGGTCCATTTAGGTGCCAAAGTGTAAGAACCATAATTCCTACAGAAATTCACTCCCACAAGACCACTGGGGACAGATTCCATTTCAGAGTATCCAAAGGCACTGATTGGTCCCAATAGGCAGTCCAGAACCAAGTTGGTGGTGATTAACAGAAATATCCATGCTGCAAAAGAAAGCAGGTTAGACAAACTAAAATATCTTTACTATTGAAGCAGATAATCAGCTAACAGTCACAGATTCCTGTAGGATTACCTCTGCACAATTAGCGATGGCAGAATGGAGTGATAGCACTGCAGCCTGGGCAGGACTCGAGCCTGAAACAACTCAGCCCCTACCCAGATCAATTATACACCACAAAATAGGCAGTTATTAAAGAGACAGGCACGGAGACTAACAGGGCATCACATGCAAACACTTTTAACTTTCCAGGACACATAACGCCAGCTTGGCAGTGGGCATTTAGGCAAGCCCAAGGAAGACTTTTTGGGAACCCCCATTTGTAGGGTGATTACATGCAAAACTGATCACTGTCAGAGGTCAGTTCTGTGGAAATTCTTCCAGCAATTTATACAGTATATTCATTCCACAGCTCAATGAGTCACTTACCTGTGGAATGAATGTATGATCTGACAGTGTGTATCACTGGCCCCATATTTATAAATATTTAATAATGATTTCCAATCCCTGGTGTCTCACTGATCACTGGCCCCCTAAAAAAGTTATGTTTTCTTGGTGTCTATTGGCACTGCCATTCTTTGACTGCCAGCTACCCCATACAATTAATGTTTCCCTAGTGTCTAGTGACATCCCCCAACCTCCAAGGTTCCAATGTCTTGTTACCAGAACCACACATTTAATGTTTCTCTGGTGCTTAGTGGCACCCTCCCACCCTCTGATCACCAGTCCACCCATATATGTAATGTTTCCTTGGCATCTAGTGGCACCCCCAGCATCTGATCGCCAGCCCCATACTATTAAGGTTTCCATGGTGTCTACTGGCACCTGTATTTAATGATATGTGGCCCTCATCCAAATCTCAACTCAACTGACTGACAACTTTGCCCACTCTCCCATCTCATTTCTTAGTCTTTACATCATGCAATAGTCATGGAGACAGTCTCCATTACTATTGCGTAGTGTGAACAGTAAAAAATGGTTGAGGGACAGGAAGCAAAGGGTGGCTGTAAATAGGAGCAGATCTGAGGAAAGGAGAGTGGTCAGAAGGGTGCCTAAGGGATTAGTACTGGGGCCAGTCCTTTGTAATGTCTTCATCAGTGACATTGCTGAAGGGCTGGAGGGGAAGGTTTGCCTATTTGAGGATGATACTAAGATCTGCAACAGAGTAGATACACCAGAGGGGGGTCTAATGAATGAGGAGGGATCTGGGAAAGCTGGAAAAATGGTCAAATGTGTGGCAATTAAAATTTAATGCAAAGAAATGCAAAATCATGCACCTGGGGTGAAGATACCCTGCAGAGAGCTACAGGATGGGAGGGGAGTGCTGACAGTCACCAGGGAAGAGAGAGACTTAGGGATAATCATCTCAGATGACCTATAGGTGGCCACACATTGTAACAAGGCTGTGGGAGGGCCAGTGGTATTTTGGGGTCCATAGGAAGGGGTATCACTAGCAGAAGAAAAAAGATGCTGATGCCATTGTACAAAACACTGATGAAGCTTCATCTAGAATACCTTGCTCAGTTCTGGAGGCCGCATCTTAAAGGAAGACATAGACAGAGTGGAGGTGGTCCAGAGAAAAGCGATCAAGATGGTGCAGGGCTTGCATCAGAAAACATGAGGACAGACTAAAATACCTCAATAGGTATGCACTTAAAGAGAGGAGGGAACAGAGGGATATGATAGATACCTTCAAGGCTTGAACAATGTGCAGATGGGTGACATCTTTCAGTACAAGAGTTGTACAAGGATGAGGGGACACGATATGAGATTGGAGGGGGCAGGATAAGGGGAAATGTGAGGAAGTTTTTCTTCCTTGAGAGGGTGGAAGATGCTTGGACTAGCCTGCACCAAGAGGTGGTGGGTGCTAGCACAGTGGGGAGATTCAAACATGCATGGGATAGACATAAGGGAACCCTAGATGGGGGGAAGAGAGATGATAGCCAATGACTTAGTAGGGTCAGCGACCGCTAATGCAGACAGGGATAATGGGAAGACTAGGTTGGCCTAGAGGTCCTTATCTGCCAATAACTACAATGTTACTAAGAAATAGGATGGGATGGGCATGGAGTTGTCAGTCACTTGAGCTGAGATTCCAATGAGGGCTGCACATCATGAAATATGGGGCCAGAGACTGGAGGGTGGGAGGGTGCCATTAGACACTAGGAATACATTAAATGTATGGGGCAGCCAGCAACTGGGGGTTGTGGGTGCCACTAGACACCAGGGAAACATTAATTGTATGGAGCCTGTGACTTTATCCCTCCCTTTTCGTTTGTTTATCTGTTTTGTTTGTTTTTTCATTTCCTTCCCTCTTCTCTTTTTCCTTGATGTTTTTGTTCCTAAATGATAACATTGAAAATTAAAAATTTCCTTTGTTTGTTATTAGACATTTAATTTTTCGATTTGCCTGGATAGTCCATACTTAAAGTATGATAAAATTGCTGAATTTCTCTGATATCTGAGTATTTATGTACATTTTGCAATATATGTAGTGAAACTGTTTGTTAAATATGTAAGATTTATTCCTGTAATATAATTATTACATGATGTTTTTGTCCTTTGAAACCATATTCTTAAAAGAGGACAACTTTGACAAACAGGGCCTTCGGTCCTAAAGTTATTATCCTGTTAAAAAATAAAAGTTTTTATCTATCTATCTATCTATCTAGGGGGTGCCACAAAACACAAGAGAAACATTAATTGTATGGGTCAGCCTGTGCCCGGATGGTGGGGGGTGCCACTTAACATCAGGGAAACATTAAATGCATGTGGTGGCCAGTGATTGGGGGGAAGGTGCCACTAGACACCAGGAAAATATTAATTGTATGAGGCTGGTGATTGGAGGTTGGGAGATGTCAGTAGACCCCATGGAAACTTTAATTATATGTGGTGGCCAGTGAGCAGGGAGTGAGGGGTGCCACTAGACAGGAAGACAACATTAAATGTATGGGGCGGCTGGCAATTTGGAGGTGGTGAGTGCCTCTAGACATCATGGAAACATTATTTGTATGGGGCTGGTGATCGGAGGATGGTGGGGTGCCACTAGACACCAGGAAACATTAACTGTATGGGGCACCCGTTAATTAGAGGGTGGGGGCTGCCATCAAACACCAGGAAAACATTATATGTATTGGCTGGCTGGCAATCAGAGGGTGCCACTAGACACCAGGGAAACATTAATAGTGTGGGGCTGGCGACTGGACGGTCGGAGAGGCTGCTAGATCCCAGTGAAACATTAATTGTATGGGGTGGCCAGTGATCGGAGGGTGGAGGTGCCACTAGACACCAGGGAAATGTTAATTGTATGGGGCGACCAGTGATCAGAAGGTAGGGGGTGCCAGTAGATACCAGGGAAACATTAATGGTATGGGCTGGTGATCAGAGGTGGGGGGTGCCTCAAGGCACCAGGGGAACATTAAATGTGTGGGCAGCCAGTGATCAGAGGACAGGGGGTGCAACTAGACACCATGTAAACATTAATTTTATGTAGCCAGTGATCGGA
Source organism: Neoceratodus forsteri (assembly GCA_016271365.2). Classification (NCBI taxonomy): domain Eukaryota; kingdom Metazoa; phylum Chordata; order Ceratodontiformes; family Ceratodontidae; genus Neoceratodus; species Neoceratodus forsteri. The sequence goes on along the minus strand of CM057455.1, from coordinate 383,760,316 downwards.
GGGTGCAGGGTGCTACAAAACACCAGATAAACATTAAATGTATGGGGCAGCCAGTGATAGGAGGGTAGTAGGTGCAACTAGATACCAGGGAAACATTAATGTCATGGGCAGATGATTGGAGGGTGGTTGCTGCCTCTAGACACCAGGGAAACATTAATGATATAGGGCTGGAAATCTTGTCTTAATTTCTCTCTTAATATCTTTGAACTCAGCTATTTGACTATATGTTATTAGCTGTAAAAGACAATATGGCTTGATTACCTCTTCTAAAGTAAATATAGTTGGATACTTAAAACACATATTGTTTAAATGTATTGCTTCTTCCAAATACATCCTAGGCAGCCTGCTTTCACGCATGTTATATATTTTCATCCAATACGTAACTAATCTTTGCTCAATAATACATTTTATAGGTAATTGTCCTAGTAACAAGTCTTGTTAGTATAGAAGCAGCACTTTTAGGAATCCCCAACAGTTTTTTGTAAAAAATGTTCGCTAAGTCATCCAGCTTATCAATTTTCCCACATCCCCATATTTCTTAGCCATATAGGATCTGGCTTTTTATTTTTGCATTAAATGTCTGAAGAGAGCCTTTCATAGATTGTATGCATATTTGTATGCAAACCTTTCCATCACAGGGACCAGTCTATGTATCTTCTGTGACACATGGCTAATCTGTTTTTGCCAGCTTAAATTATATGAAAATTCAATTCCCAAATATGTAAAGTTGTTAACATATTCTAGCTTGTAAATATTGCACACTAGATTACATACAGTATTGTAATATATGGATAATGAAAATAATACCCCCAAAATGCATACAAAAAATGTCTTGTCATAAATTAGTTAGTCCCATAATAGTATACTTCCGATCCTCATAATAGTATACTTCCGGCCCAATAATACTATACTTCTGGTCCTCGTAATAGTATCGTTGGGATTACCGATGCAACTACTGTGTGTACCATGTTTTTTTTTTGTTTTTTTTTGTGAGAGAAAGAAGCGGAATGGGACTGGAGCGGGTGCAGGAGCAGGGGGGTACGAGCGAGGAACAACACTCGGGAGTCTTACTAACTCTGCAGACCACAGCGCCGTACAGCTGGCACAAGTAAGAACTGAAAAATTCCTCGCATCCCTATATTACAAAAAATAACAAATAGGTTCTGGTGTTTCAAGGCAGAAATTTCATCTTGAGGTTCTTGTGTCCCCAGAACCTCTCGATGGAACTACTGCCTTGTAATACACCAGAACCTATCTATTATTCTATTTTTATTTCCCCATACCATAGTCTTATTAAACAGTATACATTTTGTTTTCTGAAAGTTAATATCCAAATCAGCTCTTGTTGCTACTTCATAAAATTTTTGTAAACGTCTACTAATTCCCAGATAGCTTGTTGCTATAAGAACTATATAGATACATAGATACATAGACAGTGTCTGCAGATAAGGGCCTATGGCCCACCCAGTCTGCCCATTTGAGTTTGCAAGTTCAGTTTATGTTTTGCTAGAACTCTGTTGCCCCTTACCCCTGACCTCCAGAATACCTTAATGTCTATCCCATGCATTCTTAAATCCTGTGATTGTTTCAGCTCCCACCACTTCCTCTGGCAGGATGTTTCACTTGTCCACCACCTGTTCTGTGAATAAATTCTTCCTCACATTTCCTCTGAATCGTCCTCCCTCCAACTTCATCCCATGCCCTCTAGTCCTGGAACACATTTTCACTTGCAAAAATAGTGTATTCCTGCACTGTGTTCCTCCCTGTAAGATACTTGCATGTCTCTATCTTATCATCTGCATATGCCAGGTAGGAGCATCCCCTGTATCCCACCTTCGGTATGTGTAGCCCAGGGTCCTTCAGCTCCTCAAGTACTCTATTCAAGAATATATTGAATAGGATTAGTAATAGAACACAACCCTATCTAAGTCCTATGTTTGATCTAAATTTATATGTTGTATCTCCTTGTTTGTTATATCTTATCATAGTTTGATTGCCACTATATAATTTTTTGATCATGTTAAGTATTCCCAAATCAATCCCATAGTAAGTAAGCTCTTTCCATAATTTTTCCCTATTTATCCTATCAAAGGTAGATTTTAACTCAATAAAAACACAAAATAATTTTTGTTTTTAATATTAATGTACTTATGTATTAGATGTGTAAGTACAAAACACTGATCGATTGTAGAGTATTTTGGTAAAAAGCCTGCCTGAAATTCATTTATAATCTTTTCATTCTTAATCCAACACATTAATCTACCATGCAGTATTCTGGTAAATAGTTTTTGTGTAGAGTCTATAAGGCTTATTAGTCTATAGTTATTGAGATTTCCCTTTTCTCCCTTCTTATATATTGGTATGATAATATTTTCCCTCCATGTATTCAGGATATGATCAGTTTCTATTATATAATTAAATAATACCAAAGGGATCAGAACCCACACCTCTGTATCATCTAATATGATGTCCACTGGGATACCATCAGGACCAGGTACCTTATGTCTTTTTACCAGTCTGATCACATTCATGATCTCGCTAAATGTTATTGGGTCTTTAAAAGGGACCCATTTAACTGGTTCAGATTTCATTTGTTCTATTTTATAATCAAGAAACAATTTCTTATAATAATTTTCCCATATGGTAGGTTCCATAAAATGTTCTAATGTATCAGGTGTATTATCCTACCCTGTTGTAACCATAAGCCAGAATTTCCTATTATCTCCTGCCCTTGCTGCTTGCTCAAATTCTTCCCATAATACTTTTCTAGTTTGATTTTTCTTTGTTTCTAATATATTTTTATACTTTTTCCTAGTTTTATTTAATTTGACTTTATTAACCCTGTTAGGATTTTTTTGAGTAAACTTAGCTAATTTGTTAATATCCTATTTAGCCCCTTGTGGGGTACAGAGTCAAAGGTCTTGCTGATGTCAAGGTAAAGAATGTCCACCATTTGGCCCCTGTCCACTATCTTAGTGACCCAGTCAAAGAAGTCAATCAGATTTGTGTGACATGACATCTCTTCCATAAACTCATGTTGCTTCTCATTCTGGAGACCATTCTCATCCATATGCTCTACTAACCTTTACTTAAGTATGGTCTCCATAAGCTTGCACACAATTTCAGTCAGACTGACAGGTCTGTAATTCCCTGGGAATGCTCTTATGGAGGGGCACTACATGTGCCTTTCTCCAGTCATGTGGTACCATGCCTGACACCAGTGAACTGTTGAACAGACCAACCAAGGGATCAGCCATCTCCTCCACCAGTTTTCTCAGCACCTTTGTGCATGTGCCATCTGGACCTGGGGATTTATTGACTGTCGATGTTACAATCCTGTCCTCACCCTATCTACTTCTATCAAAACATATGTGCCCCTGGTCCCCCTTCTCCCCTCCTTCCTCTTAATGGAACCAATCCACCTCCCTCCCCTGTAAAGATGGAACAGAAGTACTGATGAGTACCTCTGCTTTGCCCCAATTCTCCTCCACTCACCCATCCCCTCTCCTGAACCTAATAGTCTGATTTTTCTTGTCCTTTTTCTCATTAATATAGTGAAAAAATGCTTTTTCCTCCTTTTCAGTTCCCTCACTACTAGCAGTTTCTTTAGCTATTTAGTCCACCGGACTACCTTACTTAACATGGTAGCCATATTTTTTTTTGTAGATTCTTTTTCCCTCCAGTCAGCATTGGCTGGAGCCCCATCAGATAACCCCTAGCCTGTTCCACCGAACCTGAAATCCTCCTAGCCTGTGGTCCCACACCTCCATCCCACTAGCATGTTACCCTCCTGGTCATCTCTCCCAGTGGGGGCCACTTTCTGCTCCATTTCACTCCCATACAATTAATCTAATGACTTGGCAGGTGGAGGTGAAGGATGGAGGTTTGCAGAACCCCGGAAGGCAGGATCCGGTGGTGGGCATGGGGGCTGAGGAGCAATGTCTCCCTTCCAGCCAGTGGGATTTTTTCACTTCGTTTATGTGTTCCCCTTGGAGGTGTAGATATGTGATGATGTCACTGTGGGATGGGCGCACACCTGCACCCGACTCACAGATATCTGCCATCACCTCCTCCCCTGCTAGAGTTGCCCTGGCTGTTTCACACCCAGCCTCTGCAATGTATTGCTGACAGCCAGGGGAATCACAACCCTTCCACTGAAGGAAGGGAGTTGTCTGTCAGATGCTTATCCTACATCCCCCCCACTCAACCCCCGGTGACCTGAGCTCACTTCTGACCCCAGGTCATTAGCGTGGTAAGAGGCAAAGCGCTAGGTGCCTTAGTCCTCTACATCACCAGGCTGGCTGCTAGCCATCTGCTGATAATCTTCCCTATCTTTCTTCATCTGGATCCTCCTGAAATACTTATAGGCTAACCTTTTATCTCTTACTGCCTGGGTGGGCTCAGTACTAAACCAGCTGGATGCTTTGGCATCAAGTTCTTCCCTTTCATCCTAACACACTTCCCATGTGGCAACCATTATTACCTTCTTGATGATAGACCACTTCTGGTCCACCAGCATATTCAATCAGATGCTTGCCAGGTGACCCCTTAGCATCTCAGTCATCTTTCTGCAGTCCACCTTTCTAAAATCCAGGATTTTAATCTTAGTGGAGGCCTTTTCCCTTCCTGTGCCCAACCAGAGGTGCATTGTGCAAATGTTATTCCCACCCAGGAGCTCTTTGAGCTTTATATCCTGGATGTGGTTACCATTTGTTAGCACCAGCTCAAGGATTGCCACCTCAGTGGGTTCTGTAATGCTCAGAGTCAATAATCCACTTTGTAGCACATCTAGGATCCCCAGACCCCCTGGTACAGGTTGTGGGTAGCACCCTCCAATCCACCTTGATCGGGTTGAAGTCTCTCACTATTTCCACCTATCCATTCCCTGCAGCAGTCAATATTTATGAGTTCAGTTCCCTGTCCCTTGCCTCCTCCTGGTTAGATGGTCTGTAAACTACTATCAGACAATAACTGAGTCCACATTGCTTTATCCCTCCTCTCTTTGGACTCCTCCCTTGTACAAGTTACACCCTCCCTGATGTAAACCGTCAATCTACACCCATTTTTCTACCTCCCTGTCCCTCCTGATATAATTTATATCAAGGGATTGAGAGGTCCCAGTCATGGTTATGTGTGGTCCATGTCTATGACTTCTGCAATGTCCACTTCCCACTCTGCCAACAATGCCGGCAGATCACCCATTTTGTTTGGAAGACTTCCTGTGTTCAATGACAACCGCTTTCCACCAAGAGTTTGAGCCTCCATCCATTCCCTTAAATCTACCTTTCTCATTTCTTCCCTTACTTGTGCCCTCCACACCCTGCTGATAACCCCTTTGCTCCCTCTTTTCCTCCATCTTCCAGTCCCCCCTTCTGGTATTGGGAGGGTCTGCTGACCTCCTCCTCCAAGAGTCATGGGACCTGAGGCTCACTTGCCCCTCTACTCAGTAGTTTAAATTAAGATTTTGGTTAATGTGCCCCCCAGCTTGTCTTTGAGTATCCTCAACCCCGCATTACTGATGTGCAGTCTGTCTGGTGCAAAACATGTTTTATTTGTCTAGGTCTCCCTGCAGGTAAGAGAGAAGTGACCCAAACCAGTATTTACCTACAAAATCTGCACAGTGGGAGAGTCACCTGTCTTCAAGTGCGGAAAGGGAGAAAGAGATTTATAGAGGTCACAATGATGAGTGTGGGGTGGGCAGCTTAGAGTGAAGCTACAGAATGAATGGAAGAAGGTGTTCAGTTTGGTTAAGTAGGCATTGGGACCGGCACTATAGACTATGTCTCCATAGTCGAAGGTAGGGGGGATCATTTTCTGGGCAAGCACATGGTGGGCCGGCAAAGGGATGCACTCACAGTTCCTACATAGTGCACAAGCTTGGGGTGTATTTCTTGTGAATGGCATCCACATGCCCAGAAAAGTTGTGGTGCTGGTTGAGCCACATCCTGAGATACCTAAACGAGGTAACATTCTCGACTGAGATCACATCCAGGGTGCAGAAGAAAGAGGGAACACCTAGAGAGTCTCTGCCTGGAGCTGAAGGTCATGGAGACAGCCTTCTTGGTGTTTAGGGACAACTGATTTGAGCAGAGCCAGAGCTGAACATTGTCAAAGTCCAGCTGGAGTCTGGTTGACACATTAGGAAGGGAAGGGCCAGAGTTGTACAGGACAGTATCGTCTCCATACGTGTAAATGGAGTTAGTGGTGCAAACAGTGGGGAGGTCATTTAACAAGACAGAAAAGAGGAGGGGGCTGAGGACAAAGCCTTGTGGAACTCCAGTTCTGATTGGAAAGATAAGGAGTCACCTACCCTAACTGATTGGAGTCAGTAAGACAAAGAAGGGAGGCGGAAGTTTAGTGGAATTTTCTGAAACCAGACTGGAAAGGGGAGAAAAGGAAGAGGAGTCGAGGAAAGGAGAGAGCTATGGCAGAACTATGTGTTCCTGGAGTTTTGTGAGGATGGGGAGTAAAGAGATAGGGCAGTAGTTTCCTGGATTGGAAGGTTCACCACCTTTGGGGAGTGCTATGATTGTGGTGTACATCCAGGCCACTGAGACAGAGATTAGAGAGAAAGGGAGGTTTGGGAGAGAGGCAAGTGGGGAGGCGTTGGCGGGGGTGAAGACATGGAGAAGTTTGGAGTCAAGCCCATTTGGGCTCTTGCCCTTGTCAGGATTTATGGCTAGGAGGGCCGTAAGAGAGCATCTGCTGGGGATATGGAAGAGAAAGAGTTGTACAGAGTGGGGGTACAGCAGGGTGGTTTGGGTGTAAGGAGGGGGGGAGAAAAAAGACGAGATGCAGGAGGTGAAGAAGATATTTAATTCTGAAACCACAGGGAGTGGGTCAGCTAGGAGAGTGTCACCTGCCCTGAGGACTGGCATGGGAGGCTGAGCAGGAGGGAAGAAGAGGGCTTGTACAACCCTCCAGAACCTGGAAGGATGGTTGATGTTTGATTTAAAGGTGTTAGAAAAGTATTCGGCTTTAGAGAGTATGATAGCCCTGGTTCAAATGTTCCAAAGGAAGCAGTAGTTGTGGAAGTCTGCAGGGGAGCCAGTGCTCTTGGACACCTTCTACACCTGGTCTCACACATGCAAGCAGGCCAGAAGTTCAACGTGACCCAGGGGAGCTGGGGCCCTCTTACCCAAGTCCTCCAAATGGGAGCATGCCTATTCCAGACATCTAGGAATTTGCATGTCAAGCAGCTGATGGCAGTGTCTATGGAGGAGGTGGGGGAATAGGTGCCCAGTCATTATTCACCAGGCCCACCAGGTGGGGAACCAGATCTAGGGTCCTGAACAAGCAGATCAGTAGGAGTTTAGGGGGAGCTTTGGGATGGTGAATTTTACTGACACAAAAGATCATGTGGTGATCACTAAGCATGTCAGGAAGAATACTGGCAGAAATTATACAATGTGGAAAGGAGATGAGAGCTCAATCTATGAGAGTGTGGTTGTGGTACATACGGCTTAGGCATGTGGGATCAGTAATTAACTGCTTGACTAGGCCGCACCTCAAGTACTGTGTGCAGTTTTGGAGACCGCACTTAAGGAGGGACATTGCATTCCTGGAGAGGGTACAAAGGAGGGCAACCAAAATGATATGGGGCCTGAGGGAAAGGACCTACGGGGAGAGGCTCGAGGAGCTCAACATGTACATCCTGGAGGAGAGGAGGGACAGGGGGAACATAATAGAGGTCTTCAGGTACATAAAGGGAATCAGTAAGGGAGGCTCAGTCAGAATGCTCCAAAGGAAAGGGGGCAACTAGAGACATGGGTGGAAGCTGGGGGTGGCTCAGGGGAAAGGAGGAGGTGTTACTTCACAGAGAGGCAGGCAGAACCATGGAATGCACTGCCCAAGGGACTGGTGGAGGGTGTAAAGGGGCTGGGGCAGGTATAGGAGGAGGGTGAAGCTGATGAAGTCCAATACAAGGGGAACATTTTGGACTGGGGACAGAGAAACTCGGGGGGGGGGAGCAAAATCGGCATCCAGTATGGGTGCTGAATATCGAGCAGACACAAAAGACCAATAGGCGTCCTCTGCTGGCATTTTAGTATGTTAGTATGTAATTGGTTTGCATTGAAGGATTCAATTTCAGTGCAAGTTTTGGTATGAGATGAGGAGAACCAATTTATGCTGAAGTCACCTACAGAGTAGACTTCTCCAGTGGAGGCATGAGTTGTGAGGGTAGTGAGGCGGTCAGTTATTGATGAGGGTGGAAGGCCCAGGTAGTAATATATACTTGCCCGAAGATCGGTAGGAAGAAAGGGAGGGAGGGAGAGTTTTAAGAGTATGAGCTCGAAAGCAGAAGGGGAGGAGATAGAAAGTATGGGTGAGAACTGTATAGAGGGGGAGATATACATGGCTACACTACCACCCCTGGTGGGCCTATCCTGTCAGGTAAGGGAGTATCCGGGGATAAAAATGCTATGATCAGGGATTTTTGAGGAGAGCCATGACTCCAAAATGATTAGTATATTAGGTTTGAGGTTTAACATGAGTGGCTGGAGCAGGGATATTTTGGGGAGGAGACTTCTGATGTTAAGATGTGCTATTTTCAGGCCTTTGGGGAGACTGCTGTTGGGGGAGTGAGCTGGGCCAGGGTAAGGTTCAATATCTCTCATAGCTAGGAGTAGTAGTATGATTAGGAGCTTGAAAGAGACTGATATCCATCTATTTGGCTGCAAGTAGGGTGACTGATGGTGGGAAGGGAGAAGGGTAGGGAGGGGAGCAGGGACTTCAGTAGTACAACATTGAGGTCTGGAGAGGGGAGGAGAGATGCTGCAGGGGGCCAAAGGTGGTGGGCAGCACAGGGAGACAGGAGGGCAAGGGATGGGTGGGGAAGAAGTTGGTGTCAGGACAGGGTAGGGTTTAAGTGTGAGGGAGGAGAAGAGGTAAGGAGGGAAACCAGGATAAAGAATAGGGGGAGAAGGTAAAGTGTGATAAAGCACATAGATGATGAAAAAGCCACGGCAGCCAGGAGATAGAATAATGTATCGCAATTATACTTTTTAATTTATTTAATACAGTGCTGCTTAGCACTAATCCAATGTGACCATGTGCTAATGGAGTGCATGAGTAACTGGCAATCATGCACACAAGACTTAATCAATGTGGGAACAGGCCCTAAAAAGGAGCTACATTGTTGTGAGGGAGAGTGGGGAGAAAGTAGCAATCGTACACACAGGGACCAGTTGAGAAGCATTGTGTAGATCAGGCACTAGATTGGGGGTGCGGCTAGAGCTATTTGAGCTGCAGGTTGAGAATAGCGATCATCGGTAGTTAGTGGATTAGCTGAAATCATACAGTGGTTAAGGAACAGGAGTAGTACTTGTTGGGAGATACATGCTGGAGTGCTAGGATGATAAAAAGAGGATACCAATAACAGTTGGGAGGATGGGTTGTAGTGGGTGGTTTATTCCTTTGGGGTGCTGCACTAGCGGTATTGCTCACACACCAAAATCAGCGTGCTCAGCAGCTGAGTACCAGGATTATCTGCATCTCTGCCTTCCATGGAGCGGTGAGGGGAGCACTGAAGCAAGTGCCCTCATGACCCTGGATTCTGGCTGGGGAGGAAAATGGGAAGAAGATCAGTGATGGTCAGACTTTGAATAAGTACCAATAGATAGGGCAGGCAGTAATCTGAGACATTAGGGGAGGGTGCTAGTGCAATTTTCCACTCTTCTGGATCACCAAGTCGAAAAAGATAGGTGGGACTTCCTTGGGACACTTCTCTGCTTCTGATAACAGCTCTTGAAACCTTTCCCACTGTAAATGAGAAAGAGTGTCAGTCACATCATTTTCAACACCAGGTACATGTATTACCTTGATCAGAACGTTTAATGACAGACACCTAAGAATGAAAACCCTCATCACGTTACCCATTGGGCCCTTCCCCCCGGTTCTCTGTTACTGCTGTGAACTACCCCCATCTTATTTATTTTATTTTATTTTATTTTATTTATTTATTTATTTATTTATTTTACTTTTGTTTGCTGAGTAAGTACAATGGGCAAAAGGCCCTATTCCATGTATGACCTGGGGCCATATTTACAAACAGCCAAGATTATAAAAAGAATACTTGATACCCTTTATTATTGAAATATCAGAATTACTTACTTTTGTGTCACAGACTCATTTACAAAGGCTCCACATCAGAAGAATAATAAAGTGAATAAAGTGCAAGTTTACAAGGTGAGTACATAGCAAAAATAATTTACAAAAAAAACAGTGCAGGTTACAGTATAAGTCATACAAGGTTGTGCAAAACTGTTGGGTAGGACACAACAAATTCCACAAAAACAATGGTAAGGGAGAACACAGAGGGGATGAGAGCAGGTCAAGAGGGCACTGGTAAGAAGAGAGGCAGTCCGATAGGCCTTGTCACACATTGAGGAAGGAGTTACTGTAGCTAGGGAGGGACTGGGAAATATGTATGTAGGTTTTAGGGTGGAGGAGGGGATAGAGGGAAACTGAGGGAGGAAGAGCGGAAGGGGGGGGAAGGGTTAGCTGGGAAACCATAGAAGGAGGAAGGAGAAAGGGAGAGTGGACAGTAGTGAGGCAGAAAGTAGGTAGAGGAAAGATAAAGTCAGAGGTGAGTCAGGGGAGGGAATAAGTGGAGGATACACACTGTGTGAGGGTAAGCAATGCTTGAAGCAGTCACAGCTGTTTAGAGATAGTAAGTGTTGCCATAGTTTGAGTTTAATCAGGCCTATTTTAGTTACAGAGAAAACCACGGGAGTTAAACTGTTTAACCAGAGAGGAACCCTGTACATAAACGCACGCTGACCATGAGCAGTTCTGCAAAATGGGATGTGAAAGGATACTTTAGTGGAGCTTCTGGTGGCTCTGGGAGCAGGGGAAACAGTGAGGAGTTGCCAGGCAGTGGGCTGTGAGGGACTATGGGTAAACTTGCATGCCAGCAGACAGGTATGTAAAATTCAACCAGTTTGCTTTTTGATAGAGGTTGCAGGTGTGGGTAAGCCTGTGACCATTTACTACAAAGTGACATGCTTTATTAAGGGTGACCTTACTCCTATATAGCGTGGTGTCATTTGCACTGCCATAGATCACAATACCATAGTCTACAATGGAGAGGACCGAGCTGTCAAAGACCAGCTTGAGGGCATCAGTGGTGAAGCAAGACCTATGCCTATAGAGTATTTCAGTTCTGGTATTGACAGTTTTATAGACCTGGTTGACATGTTCCTGGACGTAAAGGGAGGGGTTAAGGGTGATGCCAAGATAATTAAAGTTCATGATATGCTCCAGAGGCTTGCAGTGGCTATTGAGAATAGTGAGAGGCACATCCTTATGTTAATTTTGAGGATTAGCAAATAGCATCACTTTGGGTCTTTTATAGTTTAAAATGAGTTTGTGTAAGGTGAACCAAACTCTATTTCCTCAAAGTTCTTTTGCAAATTGCACTTCAGGGGGAGAGGGGCTGGGTGACTAGAGTATACATATCAAAACTACATAAAACATTTACAATCCATAGCCCTCATATTCAAAGGAGATGCGCAGAGCAACTCGGTGGCACAGGGTGATGACCCACACAGCTCCAACAATGCGTGGCACTGTGATATTCAGAATGATGGGATTCTCCAGCCATAAGGGAATGGGCCAGGGTGCAACAGTACAGTATACTGCGTGAGTGGAGGGGGCATTCCCATAATTAAGCCGCACAGTGGCATATTCAGTGGCAATGTGCTCCTCGCTGACCAGAGAAGTGCAGCCCTAAGATACACCATGAAAAGATGGCCTGAGTTGGCTGGCCACCCTCAGGCAGGCCATGGAAGTGCACACAGGTGCAAAGCAGTCTGCCAACTTGGCATTATAGTGATACCCCCCCACGTCCCTGTGCATACAATAGTGCCCACCCTAACCATTTTCCATACTATAGGGTCCCCCCTCCCAGCCCTGCTCCCCATCAGTTGTGCAAGCAGCCCCCCCATGCCCAATCCCAATTCACTGAACAAGCATCCCCAACCCATTACCATATTGCAGGAAACTCCCCCACATGCACGGTCCCTGAGTGCAATAGACAGATGCCCAGATCCCATCACCACTGTGCAGAGGTATCCCCCCACCCAGTCCAGATCCCCGATCACAATAACAATGCCCACTGTGGCCTACCATGTCAATACAGGACCCTCTGACCTCAATCCTCCCAACCCAACCCAACCTTTCTCTGTGCCGGCCCATCTATTTGGGTGGCACATCTTGTTGTGCCATGCATCCCCCCTTGTTTGTATATGGGGGCCCAGTTGTTTGAAAAATTACATTTTTAACTGCTGCTTGAAAACAGTGTGACTTTTTGCTATGTGAAATGACTGGTAATTTATTCCAGCATTTGGCAGTGCAAACTGAAAAGGCACATTTGCCTATGGCAGTTGAGATGTCTGGCATTGATAATACTGTATGTGCTTTCCTTTGGATCTTAGTTGCCTACTTTCACTTTTATGATCAAGTAGAACATATAGAGGGGAGTCAGCTTTTAACCTTAATGTGTTATCTATTATGCTACACAAGTTATACAAACCATTAAGTTTAGGGGGTAACCAACCAGACTGTGCATATGATATACAATGATGAGTTCTAAATGGATCTTTAGTGCAAATCTACAAAACCCATGAAATGTAGTGGTTAATGTTGATAAATCAGCAGTGGCTAAATTTGAAAATATGTAAGAACTGAAATTTAATGTAGGCAATAATATGTTATTAGCAACAGCATATCTAGCCTCAGTATTTAGACAATTTTGTAGTTTAAACAAGGCGCCTCATTTTTGATTATCCTGTTTACTTATTGCCCTTGCATGTAATGAAAGATCAAGTTAGGGTCCAAGAGTACTAACATACTAACATACTTATTGCCAGCAGATTAGGCCTTACGGTCTATCGAGTTTGCTCGAACCTCAGATCCCTAGTTGGGTGCCGAGGCCCTTCTCCCCTTGTGTTCCAGAAACCCCTATCATCCATTCCCACCCCCCTGGGCCAGGCCATCATCTGGTACATCCGCTTTCTGTGTCTGTCCCACTCTCTCTTGAAGCCATCCACTGTGGATCTCTGAACCAGCTCGCCAGGCAGCACATTCCAAGGGTCCACCACCCTCTCAGTGAAAAACCTCCTCCTCTTCTCCCCCCTCACCCTTCCACCTTCCAATTTCAAACCATGCCCTCTGGTGATACCTCCCTGCTTTAGTCTAAAGATCCCCTCCATGTTTACCCTATTTATTCCCTTGAGGTACTTGAAGACCTCAATCATGTCTCCCCTGTCTCTCCTCTCCTCCAATGAAACCAGGCAGAGCTCCTCAAGTCTGTCCTCATAACGTCAAATCCCCTAGTCCTCGTATCATCTTAATTGCCCTCCTCTGTACCCTCTCCAGGAGCTGTATGTCCCTCTTCAAGTGTGGTCTCCAGTACTGTACACAGTACTCAAGGTGTGGTCTAACCAGTCCATTGTACAGCGGCAGAATCACTTCCCTGCTCCTAGAGGTGATCCCCCTTACGATGCATCCCAACATCCTGTTTGCCTTGCTAGCCACTTTCCTGCACTGCTCAGAGTTATTCATACATGCATCCACCATGATCCCTAGGTCTTTTTCCCCTGTTGAGGCCTCCAGCGCCTCCCCTCTCAGGGTATACCTGTGTTTAGGGTTTCCCCGCCCAAGATGTAACACCTTGCACTTGGTGATATTGAAATTTAATTTCCATGTGTGAGCCCAGCTTTCCAGGGTGTCCAGGTCCCCTTGCAGGGCCAACCTCCCCTCTTCCCTGTCAACTACTGCTCCCATCTTGGAGTCATCAGCAAAGAGACTCATTTCAAGATATTTAAATTCTGTAACCTGCTCAAGCAAAGCACCTTTTGTATGACATGAAATTGGAAGGTGGCATGTTAAGAGGGAATGTGAGGAAGTTTTCCTTCATGGAGAGGGTGGTGGATGCATGCAATGATCTGCCACTGGAGGAGGTGGGAGTGAGCACTGTGGTTTTATTTAAACATGCATGGGACAGACATAGGGGAACCATAGAGGAAAAGCAGGGGGAGGGTCAAAAGCTGTAATTAAGTACAGGACTTACAGGCAGACTGGATGGGCCTAGCAGTCCTTATCTGCTGACAATTTTTATGGTTCTATGTTTCTATGCATCTGCTGTCAACAATGGTATACATTTTGAAAATCTTGGTTTTGAACCAAATAACATACATTTTTTTTTTTACTATTTAGCAAAAGATTATGTTGTAAAAGCCATAGATTTACTGTAAGGGGGAGAAACAGTATTAAGCATCTACTGAAGAGGAACTAGAATATATAATAATATAATCTGTGTATAAAATAGTCTTAGAATGCGTTAAGACAGATGGTATAGTATCAACAAACAGAGAGAACAGTAAGGGCCCCGAGATTAAAAACCCGGGGCACTCCCTGTTCCAATATTCAAGTACTACAATACAAGCCACCATAATTTACCTTAAGAGGCCGACTAGTCAAATAATTATGAAACCAACCACATTGGAAATCTGCCAGTCCAATGCTTCTTAGCCTCCTGAGCAGCAGGGAATGATCCATTAAATCAAAGGCCTTGGACAGATCCATGAAAACCATGCCAGTAAGCCTCTCACCATCCATAGCTCTGCTGACACGATCAGTGAACCTGGCCAAGTCCATGCCAGTACTGTGGCATCTATGAAAACCATGCTGCTTGGGAGAACGAAGACCAAGGGACTGAAGATAATCAACTGATTATTAATAAGTTTTTCTAAAATCTTGCTCAATGGCGACAATATGGAAATTGGTCTGTAATTATCCATATCAGTTAAAGATCCAATTTTAGAAATAGGTTTTAATGTGGTATATTTCCAAAAGTGAGGAACCTCTCCTGTAATCAATGACAAATTAAATATCTTAGTCAAAGGGCGATAAATATGCATAGCTATTATTTTTAAGAACAGAGGTTCCAGTCCATCTTGTCCTGTGCTTTTGTTTATAGATAGTGGTTTCAAGATTTTCAGAACCTGTTTAGGATCAATATGAAAACAAAATGGGGTACCAATTTAATCATTGATTTCAAGTTGTTCTGATCTTTGGGCTCATCTTTATAAAAATCTGTCTTATACTTGGTCAGGTCCAAGGATTTGTCCAAAAATGTCTCACAGACCGCTGAGTTTTTATTTAACTTTAAACCATTATTATACTTGATATCACTTAACACTTTACTAATAGGTTCTATCAGGGAGTTTACAGAGGCCCACATTTTCTAGAATTTCCCAAATTCTTTCACTGATTATTTTGAAAGTAATCAGATTTATATTGCCTAATTTTAATTTTACATTTGTTTCTTAATTTGTGATATGTATTTGGATAAGGCAGATTATTGGAGGCTTTAATAAACTTCCATGCATCATCCCTTTGTTTCAGTAAAGAAAATAATTCTGATATAATAACTGGTTACCATTTTTGCCCATAGGGAAACTGGGTTATAATTCTAGCGTCATAACCAGCCGGTTATAACGACATTCACTAGCCTGGTTTCCCTTCTATTGGGCATGCACTAGCTCCCGCTCTTCCGTTTTTTCCTGCAGCTGCCACTTCTTATCCTGTACCAATTATCATCTGCCACTCGGTATCACAAGTCATGTAAGAGATAATTTTTTTACGTTTATACAGCGGCTGCTTCCCAAAACAAAACAAAAACAAAACCTTACTCCAAACTACCATGAACTTCCTCATCTCTGCCCTACCCTACCGTCATGCTCCTCATCACTCTACACTTCAGCAAAGTAGGAGTAACTTAGTTTGCTTTTCTTTTGTTAGACAAATACGTCTGGGCACAAATGTTCTTTTCAATTTGAAATAAAAAAAGAGACCTAAACACTAATTTATGTCAGGAGCCAAGACACTACAGACCATTTTCTAAACCCAACCATCTGTGGCTCAGCTCCATAGCTACATTTATTTTGTATAATTGCTTTAGTGAAAAAATGATCCCCAGCAATTATACAAAATAAAAGATAGATAGTTAAAACTTGAATTTTACACCCCCCCTCAGAAGTGGGATGCCTTCATAAACCCTTTGAGCTTCGCTCTCGGGGTTTATATGGCATCCTACCCCTCAGTGGTGTGTAAAATCCTCATTATAACTAGCTACTCATCCATTATTCCCTGTGTTATCCATTTATTAGTAGCCCCCCTTATCCTTCTAGTTAACTTGGGGAAATATTAATCCTGAATCTTCATCAAAGAAATAGTAAAATAGTCTACAGGCAAATCTACTTCTGGGATGGCATCCAGAAATGACCAATCAATCAGAAGAAGATCCTTTGTCATATTGTCAATGTTCACTTTTTTATAGCTTCTAAAACTTACAGTATATATCTGGAAGGTACTTTACATTTTTTAATTTTTCCAGGCACAGTTAATTGGCAGATGATCACTCACTGTATCTGGAAAGGTGCCTTTACTATTGATATTGAAAGGATTATTCATAAGAACCCGATCCACTACTATATGTTTGTTACTCGCTAGGTTCCCATACTGTATCAGTGTAAGTAGTGATTAAATGGAAAAGGCCAGAGCCGGACACATGTAATTCCAAAGCTGGATCCAGCTTTGGATTCCAATTTAAATTAAAATTTAACAAGATCAACACATCCTTATTTAAATTAGCTATACTAATAAATTCCAAAAAAATTCTTAGCCCTTTTATCCCAGCCTTAGAAGGGTCGAAAACTGTAAAAAAAATTAAGTTTCAACACCCTCCCAAGGTTTGTTAAGGCACTAGCCATTCACAGTTAGTAGTGGGACTATAATCAACAGATATATCAATAGGTTTAATGATATCCTTATAATATATTAAGATTCCACCTCCCTTCTTTTTACCTCCTCTATCTTTGCTTACCAGTTTGTATCCATCAATCAAGCATAAGTCATCCTTGACTGAAGTTTTCGACAAAGTGTCAGTCAAATTTAATATATCCAGCTAATATAATGAGACCCAGGCCTCCACCTCTGATTTCTTAGGTAATAATTTATGTATGTTTAAGTAGGCAAACTTCCACCCATCAGCTTGCCAAATAGATGTTTGCAAGCTAGAAATATCAGAAGTGGGACCCAGATTAATCTCATAATCACCTGATAATATCCAGAACAACCATGCTAGTAAAGATAGAGTAGAGACAGAAACTGATAGCATTATATTAATAGATGTAATCATACTTGGTTTGAAACAAAATCTTAGGTTATATAGTGCCTTTTTCTGTAAACATCCTAAATATTTTATGCTTTCCGTGATCAGATTAATTGATGGAGATAATAAATTTGAAATGGTAAAATCGTCCGTTAATTCATGCTTTCCCTTAGGTACCGTACAGTATTTTGTTTTGTCAAAGATAAACCATGGTCCAGTAGTAGGAGTCTGGTGGCCAAACAAACAGTTATAACATATAGCCAATCCATTTTTTAAAAGAAAAAAATTTAATAATGAAAAGTAATGATGTCTAATCAAAGCTTAATCTGACCTAAAATTCACCTTTGTTGAAAAATTCCTCCCCCCAAATTGCTAGCGCCACCACAATGGGGAAGAATTCTAGGAGTATAATCTGGTGAAGCAAGCCCACCTCCACCCAGTCCTGGGTCAGGGGCCTGCACACCAAGCCCCACTAAAGTAAGCCTTGAAGCCTATGCCACCACATGCATCCATGTAGCATGCAGACTCTTGGCATGTCTCCTCCAGAAACTAAATGGCATCTCGTTAAAGCATAGTAGGAAGGTTACCCATATCTCGAGGGCATCCCACATGGCTTCAGTAACCCTAAACCTGTAATGGGGCTTGCTGCAGCCCACACTACACTTGGCTGGACTGTGAAGGAAGGTTCCCCCATTGGCATGCCCTTGGATGTGAAATTCAAATGCCCTATTTATTGCTGCAACTCTTTTAAGGTGAGCTTGGGCACCTGCATCACTTTCTGCAACACCACGCTAAATGCCCTGACCTTCTGGGCTGGAAGTTGGAATTCTGTGGTGACTGTATCTATTTTGATACCCAAGAAAGATAAGCAAGTGCTTGGCCCCTCTGTTTTTTCGTGGTCTATTGGAACCCCCAGGTCTTTACACACTGACCTAAATGCATCCATCAGCAGTGGGCAATGAACCCTCCCTGGTTTACCGATGAATAAAAAAATTATCCAGATAGTGGACAAGTTCCCTTCTCCCTCCCATCTGGGAGCTGGCCCAGTGCAGAAAAGTGCTGAATTGTTCGACCAATGCACATGCCACCGCACAACCCATCAGCATGCAATTGTCAATGTAATATTTGCCTTTGAAATTCATGCCCAATAGGTCCCTGTCATGAGGGTGCATGGGCACTAAATGAAAAGAAGATACAATGTCAAACTTGCCTAATAGGCCTCCTTTTCCAACACCCTCAGCTAGTTTGACTGCCATGTCAAACAATGGGTATGTCCCTGCCATGTCCTATGAATCAATGTGGTTACTGATTTATTCACCTTCAGGGTATGACAGGTGATTTGTTAACTACTACTCCCCTGGAGCTTTTTTGGCACAAGAAGGGGCCAAAGAAGGCAGAACCTTCATGAAGCAACTTCCTAAATAACCCTGCCATACACTGCAGCAGCTACTTGTCCTGCCACCTAAGAAACATATTCCTCCCTCCAACCATTCTGAACCCTGCCCCTCTTGGGAAGACCCATACCTGTACATCCTAGTGTCATCCAGGGTGTTCCCCCAGACCAAACTCTGCCTGCTACTTTTCTTTGCATGCTCTGTCATTCTGAGGGCTTGCTCTGCAGTACTTCTAATACCTTCAAACTGTGAAAAACATATATTTATTTATGTATTTATGTATTTTTGTTTATCCACAGGCTTCTTATTGATCTGCAACAAACTTTGATCAGCATCAGTAAAAACAGGCTTATTTTTTCTGCCTGTATATATGTATTTATTTATTTATTGATTCAATATTTGCCCCTTATAACTGTGCTTAGTTGCAGAGACCTGGATTGTGTGTGTGTGTGTGTGTGTGTGTGTGTGTGTGTGTGTGTGTGTGTGTGCTGACACTCCTCCACTGCTGCTTTAAGCTTAGCATAGTTTTCTGCTGCATGATTTTTGTCTGCTGAAGCACATATCCTTTTAGACAGTTTCTGTTTGTCAAGAATAGTCAGTTACTGTGCTAAGCATTAACACTGAGTTTTTTTTTGCTGACTGCTCTATGGCCACTGCTTTACTTACACATTCACACAGATACAGTGTATTTTTTTTTCTATTATGAGGTACCAGGCTTGGTTCATAACACGACTGGGGAGAGTGATGGTTGACCCCCTGACACAGTTCCCTACCATACATGTCCTGTTTCTGCATGCACTGTATTTTCTTTTGTGAAACTGCATATTGACTGTGCATGGCTGATGGCTGTGTGCAGGCATTATTTTCATGTTTTTAAAGTGTTGCAGTTTCAGTGGGTCAGGCTTGACTCATTGAATTCTTGCTGATTGTCATCTAGTTCTGGGCTTGGTTTCTTGTACAACTGAGGAGAGCGTCAGCTGACTTCTCCCTCCCACAGCTCACTGAGCACAAGTAACCTGTGCCAGCCTGTTTTTTCTTCTTTTCTGTGAGTCTGCAGTCCCAGAGTGTGCATGGCAATGTATCTAAAAATGAAGAATAATATATGGCAAAACAGGTGGTAAAATTATTACTGAACATGACAGCCAACAACAAATAATTACTAAGTGGATGACAGAGCTAGACCTGGATGTTTCTGATCTTCAAGTAACACAGTCAGCTCTATTTACAAAGTTAAGTAAAGTATTCATTTTTTAGGTGACAATACATCTTATTAAACAGTCAGTCACTAACCATTTTTGCTCTGTTTTTTTTTTTTTGTCTTTTCAGGTGTTTTATCACCAGATTGATTAAATAATGTTGCTGCATAGTTCTGGCTCAGATCTGCTTAACAGAGAATAGTTTTTAATATGAGAGGAAAAATGGATTGCATATCTAAAAAAAAGAAGCAGATTAATATATGATGTAAATGGAGGAATAAACTATGGATAACAGTTAACAACAAATAATAACTTAATGGGATGATGCAACCAGATCCAGATGTTTCCAATCTTTGAGTAACATAGTGGGTTTGATTTTCAAAGGCTGATGCAGGGCTTGCATCAAGGCCTCCAGCAAAGCCATTTTTGGGTACCGCTGCACCAATGTCCTTTGCCACAGCTGAAAATAATTTTATATTGTCAGGTGCAGTTGCAATAGTTTCCTCAGTTTACAGCAGCTTGCACCAAATATTTGTCAAAAGCCCCTTAAAAAGGGTCCCCCAAATTATGCAAGTTAGACAAGAGAAAAGCTGGTCTAACTTGTGGCATTCAGCACAGAGAATTGGAAATCCCTATCAATGGCCAGGCGAATGCCATAAGCCTCATACGGCAAACAATTGGTGCACTGGGGAACTGTGGCATTCTAGGGGCTTTGAAAATTGAGCCCAGTGTGTCCTATCGGCAAAGGAAGTAAAGTATTATATTCATTTTTTTTCTTTTTTTCTTTGTTTATTTTTTTTGGGGGGGGTTGACCCCATAAGTCTGTTTTAAACCACATTTTACTACTGTTTTTTGTCTTTTCAGGCACTTTATTACCATGGTGATTAAATCCTATTGCTGTTTAGTTCTGGTCTTGATCAGCTTAATGGAGAATGTTTTATTATATGAGATGAAAATGGATAGCAAATCAAAAAATAAGGATTAATAATAAAGGAATAATGCACGACAGGGTGCGTGTCGTGCTGGGATAATGCCATGCCTGGGGGGGGTTGGGCATGAGGCCGCAGACCAAGTGCATCCAATGCCCCAGGCGTGGCGTTATCCCAAATGACACACACCCTGGAGTGCATTATTCCTATTATACAATGACTCGTTGTTATACAGAATAAAAAAAATAATTTTAAAGATGTTTTTGTGTGGAAAAATATTTTTTGTTTTTAAGAGAAGATGAAACAATCAATCAAAAGCTCAATAAAACAATCAATCAAAAGCTCAATCAAATGCTTATCTATTGGTTCACAGTGCTGGGACTAGACCTGTGGCATCATGCTGGGATAACGCCATGGGTCCAGCCCAAAACTGACCAATCACAGTCCAAGATTCTTTCTTGCCATTGTATAATATGACATAACAGAAGAAACAATTATTACTACAACCATCAGCAACAAAAAAATGATTGCTACTGTGTCTGTTATCTACATATATTCTGGGTATCAGACAGCAATGCTGTAGGGCTGTGGAAATACCTTTTCCTGAATATTTGGATGAATATTTGGCATTCATCAGCCAAATATTCGAGTATTTGGTATTTTCAGAAAAGGATTTTCAGTCACTTCAAAAAAATAAAAAAAGAAAGAAAAAAAAAAGGAATGGCCCCCTCCCTCCTCCCCCAGCCCCAAACCAGGTAAAATGTAACTCAAACCACAGTCCCCCCATAGCACCCACAAGGTGTTTTATAATTTCAGTAAGTATGTTAGATCCCCTGATAGACAACTGGCTCAACCTTCCACTGCCAATGCAGGCCACCATCTTAATAAAAGCACTCATTTGCATTTTAAAAAATATAGAATTTATGTCCCCCCTGACACAGCACCTGACCCTACTATCACCTATTGCACCAAATTCTCAAAAGAAATTGAGAAGGTGACTGGCTCAACCCACCCTCCTCCATGCAATTTTCCTAACTGTACTTGCCCTCACCCTGAAGCTGTTAGCTTGCCATATTTGTCTCTTGCTCAGTTTAATGAACTTGTATCTTGCTTGACTTAATGTACTTGTGTTTCTGACCTACTGTTTTCTTGTGTGGTGTATGCTCTTAGCTCTTTCCTGAAAATAGGCATTCAGTTGTCTAGTGTACCCATCTGGTTACCAAAATCCAAATAAATAAATAAATGGCTGCCTTCTCATGAATGAAAATGCTCACATACTTGCTTAATAATAAAACCAGCTGATCAATTGATCAGCTGATTTTACCATAACAAGCACATAAGTGCTTTTATTCATGAGAAGGCAGCCATGTAGGAGGGTTGAGCTGGTCACACTCTGAACTTCTGTTGAGAATTGGGCTGTAGTGGGTGGGAGTAAGGTCAGGCACTTTGCTGGGGGGGCACAAATGATATTTTTAAGTGTAAACAAGCACTTTACATTAAGATGGTGGCCAGCTGTGGAGGTGGGCAGGTTAAGGCAGTCGACCATCATGGGATTTATTGTACTTTTTAAAAGCAATTTGTGGGTTCTGTTGGGGGTGGGATTTTGCTTCTGATAGGTGGCATGGGGATGGGATTACATTTTCTGATTTGGGTTTGGGGAGGAGGGAGGGAGCTGTTACTTTTTTATTTTATTTTCTCTGTAGGTGACGGAATAATTTCCTGAATATGAATAGCCCCCCCATTCGGGAAGGGCTTCTGAATATTTAGGAGCCCTACTATTTGTGGTGTTTGGGAAACTTGGTAATATGTGGCCCCTGCACTGCCCTACAATGTACAGAACTATGGACATTGACAACTCTGTTCCTTTCCTTACATTGAAGTTGAAAGTTACCAGTCTCACATCATCAGTAATCAACTGACACATTTACTTGGACTGGAATGGCAATGGACTTCACTTATCTCACCATCATGAGAGTCAGAACTGCTTAAGAGGGTATCACAAAAGTATTTTCAGAAGTCCCCTTTTAAGAAGAAGGCATGGTAAAGAAAGAAAACGTGTACTTGATTTTTTGAACAACAAAGCTAGAAGTTGAGAACAAAGGAATGAGCTGATGTGTGCAGCTACATCAAAAAATATCAGAAAGACAGCACACTCAAGGCAAGGCCAACATTTTGTTAGTAGAAATAAAGAAAAATGTACAAATGTTCAAAAAATATGTGGACACTAAAAAGCCTTCAGAGCCACAGGAAGGCAGCTGACCAGGCTCCCCAACATTTTGCATCCCTTCTGCAGGAGGGACTTGCTGTGAGAAAGCAATGTCTAAAGCCAAAATAGAACAGTTAGCATCAGATGTGCTCACATTTAACAATCCTGATTATGCAGCAGATAAGATTTAGAAATAGAAAATTGCTTCAATGATGTAATGGAGGCATACTGTAAATCAGGACTGCAGCATACAGTTCATTGGTATAGACAAGGTGAAGTCAAATTCTGCTAACACAAAGCTCTATGAAACTGTGTGATCATGAGGGGTGCATTTATTGCACTGATAGTCTCCTGAATGTGTGTGATCATGGGTCAATGATGCCAAAGCCAGTTGTGTGTCGTTACCAACAGCTCTGTGTAAGTCATTGATATGTTGTTAATGTGTTTATGGAAAAACATGTTCTTAGATGGTTGTTTAATGCTGGCTTAGGTGTATAAAATAGTCTTACACCTTTACTGGCCGTATAGTATATAGCTACCAAATATTACAATGAACAGAGACATTGTGTTCCATTACAAGCAGCTCTGTGTTTCATTTAGTTGTGTTTGAGCTGTTGGGACACTAGGTTTTTGGAAGATGGTTCATTGATGTTGGTTAAACAGTTGTTAAAGTATTCTTTACAAATCCTTTTCATGCTCACTGCAAACATGGAATAAGTATAATGTTTTGTGGGATACGTCGACTACCTTGCATTGCTGGCAGGTCTGAGTCAGTCACTGATGTGTCATTCAGGTGTTTATGAAATGATAGATTCAAAGAGAGCTTAATGGTGTCATTGAAAGGCTTTTATAAAAATTCTTTAATAAGCATGTTTCTTGGCCAAATAACAAATATCTATACACTTGGGACTCAAATACTGAATATTCAGCCTAATATTCAGGAAAAGGTATTCGCACAGCCAAAAAAACTAGCTAACATGTTGATTATCTTTAAAAAAAAGAAATAACATCCAAACCTGCAATTATTGACCTAATAGTCTTACATGGTTCACCAGCAATGTTTCATAACATCACATTAAGGAATTAATAAATCATAAGATACAATAGGAGCAGTGGATAAAGCACAACATGGGTTTAAACTGGATAGGCCATGCTTGATCAACATGATTGCTTTTTCTGAACCTATACATGCATCACTTGAAGGGATCCAGTTGACATTATTGATCTTAATTTCTGCAAAACATTTTGACATCATAAATCATAACAAATTGATACATTAACTTAAATCACTTGATCTTCATACAACTTAATAAAATGAATAGCACAATGGTTCAGTAACAGAAACCAATTCACACAACTTAATAAAATGAATAGCACAATGGTTCAGTAACAGAAAACAAAGGGTAATAATAAATTGCTTTCACCCACGTGTGGGTAAAATGACAAGTGGGGTGCCACAAGGGTTCATTCTGGAATTGATGCTGTTCTAAATTTTATAAATGATCTAAACATAAATGTAAATAGCTGGTGCATAAAATGTACAAATTATACAAAATTTGGAAGACAAATTAATTCAGAAAATGATTAAAGAGCAGTTGCAACCAGTTTTAAAGGTAATAAAGAATGGGCAAGAACAAAATACAGTAGATTCAAACTGGAGAAATGATGCCTAATGCCTCTGGGCAAAAATCGTCCCAAATATAATTTTACTTCATAAGGAATAGTGATAACAGAAACTGAGGAAAAACAAGATTTTGGTGTTATGGTAACAAATGACCTTAAAGTTCACAAACAGTCCAGTAATATGTTCCAAAAAAACACTAGCTGACCCCATGAATATTTCCCTAACCTTATGCAGTTCTCTCTCCTATTAGCACTTGGTTACCCCTTAGCACGAACTTCCCCATGTTATGTTTACAACAATGCCTCTGGCCGCGCTCCTCCTCTATAGCTCTCCACCCCCTCTACTCTTTCTCTCTCTTGTCCTCTACCCTCTCTGCACCTCATCTGCTATCTCCTTGTAATCTAGCCTCCAAAACTTGTTTTGTTTCTCAGATGCCTTTTAACTCTGTCTATCTTGCAGTTTTGTAACCTTGTCCTATGTATTCAATTTGTAATGTGACTTACATGTCTTATGTTTTGAATTGTAACCTGACGTGGAACATTTGTAAAAGAGCCCTGGTTCAAAGGTATTGTAATCCTAGACCCGATAAATAAATAAATAAATAAATAAATATATAAATAAATATAAAAGATCAACCAGTTCCTAAACTGCATAAAAAATCCTTCATGAGTAGCACAAGTCATGTTATTACTGCATTTTAATATATGGATATGCAATTTAATACTACACTAAAGCATACAAAAAAATTCCGGTAATAGTACCGGACAGCAAGTGCTAATACTATTGGTCACCAGTGATAATAGCACAGTTCAAAAGTGATAATAGTATCGTTCAGAGTCTGTAATACTATCGTTTGGTGCTCTGAATGATACTATTATCACTGAAAGTGGAAAGTGCAAGCCTAGCAGTCTTTGATGCCTGGCCATGTTGAGAGTGCCAATCAAACAGCGTGGTCTATCATTGGCCACTTTTCCTCTGTGGGTGGGTGGAACATTTTTAAAAACATGGCAGCATCTCTCGGTTAGTGAGTGCGTATTCTGTCCTCCGCTGTTTTGCGCCCCCCCAACACGGACATAACTCGTTGCTCTTTTGTGCTGCACAGAACCTAACAACAGGTATGACTAAAAAGAAAAAGAAAACATTTTATGTTAGTCTGCTTAGCGAGCGGGAGGGCAAGTGAGTGAGCGGGGGATGGGGGCATGAAGTAATGACACAAGAGCACGACAATGTGGCTGTTAGCGATGACCAAACCTTTTCTGCACCTGCCAACTGTCCCTCAGCAAAACACAAAAACTGGATCCATATATTAAAAAAGATAATGGACAGGTTAGTGTCCATTACTGGTGATCCCATCTCGAGGTTCTGGACACAGGAACCTTTCGAGCTTCGCTCTCGAGGTTTCTATGTGTCCAGAACCTCTTGATGGTATTATTCACCGGCAATGGACAGTAACCTGTCCATTATTCTCTTTATATAGAACCTGTGTATGGCTGCATACAGATTATTGCAACCAGTTCTGGGGACCAACCACAGTTAGTGATGGGAAACATATTTAAAGTATACAAAGGAGAGCAACCAAAGTGATAACAAACAAAGAGGATTATGGTAAACATTTCTGGCATCAATAAACTCAGAATTTGGATCAGCATATTGTAGCCTCAATTAGCCTCATGCCAAAAATGAGATCTCCAAATTACTTTGTTTAAAAGTTATACATCATTTTACAAGGGTGATTTCACTGCCTGTTCAAAAAAGCCACTTTCAGTGAAGAGCTGCTGCTGATGTCATCTCCTGAACTCACAGTCTAGTCCTCCCTGTCAGCAAGCTTATAGAACCTCTTTCTCCAAAGTTTAAAGATAGTGTTCAATGGCAGCATGATTCAATAAACATTGTTTTATACACTATGGGCCCGATTCTAGAAAGGTGGTGCAAGTTACTGCCAAACGCAACCTGCTCCACCCATAACTGCAACATTGACCCTGCACCCTATTCTAGAAGGGGTAGGGTCTCCACAGCAAAGTCCTGTGTCTTGTGACATGTGGCAAGGTAAGCCACACAGAGGGTATACCTGGCCAGCATGTTGCAACCCGCTGCCGCAGATCGCAAGTGCACCCCTCACCCACACCCTGACCCCCGGGTCACCGGCCGCCAATGTGGCATGTCACCAGTTCTCATAGTCCAGTAACCGCCCCCAAACTGTACAATGATACATTATGTACATTCCCTGTTTCCCTGGTAGTCTAGTGCCCCCCCAACTGTACAATTATAAATATGTAAATTCCCCATTTCCCTGTTAGTCTAGTGGCCCCCCAACCCAAACTGTACAATGATACAGTATGTATATTCCCCATATCCCTGGTAGTCTAGTGCCCCTCCTGAACTGTACAATTATAAATAGGTAAATTCCCCATTTCCCTGGTAGTCTAGTGGCCCCCCACCCCGAACTGTACAATGATACAGTATGTATATTCCCCGTACCCCTGGTAGTCTAGTGCCCCCCCGAACTGTACAATTATAAGTTATGTAAATGCCCATTTCCTAGTAGTCTAGTGGCCCCCACCCCACCCAGTCCTGATAGCCCACACAGCATCCCCACCCACCCCAGCCGGCGACTGGCATAGTCCACCTCTCACCCCCCATGGCCCAGCTGCCAACTGGAGGTACAGTATTAGCACTACTGTACAGACCCCGCTCAGGTGGGGGTGGTGGAATTAGGCTTAACAGCTGGGTGGGAGTGAAAACCACTAGACAACAGCAAAATAGGAAAATTCCCATAATTATTGTACAATTCGAAAACACTAATTCTGAAAATAAGAAATTCTACATATCTTATCAATGTACAGTTCGAGAACACTAGACTTACCGTAACCTAACATATTACGCATATAGAATGAGGCGACCCACGGTTCAGGGTACGAGTGGGGGGATGGCAGCGCCACCCTGCAGGGCTTCTGCCAACAGCTGTTTCAGGGGCTGGGGGTATGGGTAGCCCTGTGGGGCCCCACTGGGGTGTGCTGGGCATGGGGGGGGACTGTGCACTGTCCGCTGGACAGCCTACGGATCTACGGGACCTACATTGCCAGATCTCCTCTGGGGTTTCTTGTAGAATCCTGATGTGGGCACTTCGTGGCTGCCTTTCTAGAATGGGGTGTAACTGCTGCCATAACCCCCCCCAGCACCATGTCACAGTGGGTTTATGTGGCATAACAGTTGTTTGGTGTAAGTGGCCTGTGACATGTTGCAGGTTACTTTGTAGAATCACCCATATCACAACTGCTAGCGTAAGTTGCTACATGCACCATTCTGCTTGGCGTAACTGCTGTTATGCCAGGTGTAACCCTTCTAGAATCGGGCCCAATGTGTGTTTCAGGTTTTGTAACAAAGGTGACAAATTATTTTTCTTTTTTTTTGGTACCTTTTTGTTGTGGTCCTTTTCTCCAGGGTTGCTGGATGCTGAGTCATAGCACATTGCTGTGAGGTTTGTAGACAAGACAACTCTGATGTGGTGAAAGGCTATGATCATTCACACTTCTTGTTCAATTGAGATAATTTCTCAGGATGGTAGTTTAAAACAATTATTTCATCTCCAAGTAAATGGAGGTGAGAGAGGTAATTCTGTTTTGAAACATTACTAAGAGTTTCTATGTAGGATGCAGCCCAGTCTTTTCTCCTAGGCAGACTGTAACTTGACCTACATTCAGGCTCATCTATGTTGTACTCCATATTAAAATGATCATTTTACCAGGGCTAACATTTATTTTTGTCTTTGGTAACTGGATAAGGCCCACTAGGCACAAGTGCCTGTTTTCAGTGGTGACCTGGGAGTAGTGTTGTGCGAAACTGAAAAATTTCATCCAGCGAAATATTTTGTGTAATTCCGATATTTCACTAAATATTTAATGGGTGCGAAATGCAAAATCCCCAGGGCAAAATGCAGAATGTTGTCACCCACAGGTGAAATTCTGCATTTGAAAGCCGACAAGGGGGATGATAATAAAAAAAAAGTGCTGGTCCCTCCCCTGCAGGCCAACATTAAACCCCCACATCCCTAGTGTCTAGTGGCCCCACCCCACCTTGCCGATTGCTGGCCCTTAAAGAATCACCCACCACCCAAGATTCAGCCCCATCCCCCAACCCCCATCCCATTCCATAATTTGCACTAAAAAAATTCCTTGGTGTCTAGTGGTCCCTTCCCCAGCCGATTGCCTACCCATGAAGAATTCTTTGGTGAAAAGTACTGGGATCTTGCTTCTTGAATCTTTCTCATATTTTATTCTAGCAATGATTTTTTTATTCCTTTAACTAAATATTATATGGAATTCTTCAAGTTGAGCAATAAGCCCTTTCAAGTCAAATTCCCTGCTTCAGTGCTGCACTGCTTCCAGATATTGAGGCAGACTATCACAAGAGAAGGGAGGAGAAGGGAGGAGAAGGGTGGAATCAGCTATAAGTACTAATCAGACTTAAATGTTTCCCTCACCCCACTCTGCTAGCAAATGTTTAAATATATAATGCTCTAATGTTATGGTGCTGTTAATGTCACTATAAATTTTGATAGATATAAATTGAATGTGCTCAACACATCTCAAAGTGAGTATATGTGAGTATAAATTGTCTGTAGCTTAACAATGTCCTTTAAAATAGGTGTCAGGAATAGTTTGGAAATATGTGAGATACTCTCTAAGTTAACCTCTCAGGATCCATTACTGTTAACTGCCTTCTTTGGATGAAATTACAACCACCACCAAAAAACAAAAACAAAAACAAAAAACAGCTTTAGTGACAAAAAATCATCTGGTTGTTCAAAAAACCAAAATATACTTACATCACTAGCTTGCTCATGTTGTCTAAAGTGGGAGGCAACAAATAAATTATTGAACAGCATGGTGGGAGAGAAATCACTTCCATGAATCACCAGTCAAGTCATGCTGCAATACTACTGTACTGCAAATACAAATGTAGGCATTAACTCTAGCTGGAGATACGGTCACTTTGTTTTTTAGGGAAAAAGCTGGAATTGGATGGGGGATGGGGCTGAATTTCAGCTGGGGGGGGTTCTTCATGGGCTAGCAATTAGCCAGGAGGGTGGGGCCACTAGACACCAGGGATGTGGACTTTTAATGTTGGCCTGGATGGGACTGGAGGGGAAAAACACTTTTTTTTTAGATTTTTTTAGCTGTGTACTTTAATTTCACACCCTCAAAATATTCAGTGAAATGAGCTAATTTGGGGGAAGGGGCAAAATTCCAGATTTCACCAGAATTTCACCAGCGAAATGAAATTTTGCTGGGTCTCTACCTGGGAGCATTGGGGAGGTTAAGTGACTTGCTCAAAGTCACACAATATGCAGGTGAAGGTTGTAGGACTCAAACCTAGGTCTGCTGGCTGTATCAAGCTCATTTACAGCTCATTACTGTAACCTCTAGGCTATTCTGTCAGCCCCTAGTAGGAATTAACACATATAAAGCCCATATTAAAACTTATTGTAAAGCAGACACTGACAACCAGCAATGATGTTACCAACTTTACAATACTTGTAGCAATACAACTTCCTTACAGGCACAGTAGAGTAGCACCCCAAATGGTATCCGCAGCCTGGAGGCATGCTGACTCAGCATCCAGCAACCCTGTAGAAATAGACCACACCAAAAAGATATTAAGAAAAATATCAATTTGTCAACTTTGTTACAAAACCTGAAACACACATGGTTTTTATAGCAATGTTTTTTGATTGGTGCTGCCTGTTTTACTTGTGAAAACCATTGTGCATGATTTTTGAACTTTAGAGAAACAGGTCCTATAAGCTTGCTGACAGGGAGGATTAGGCTGTGAGTTCAGGAGATGACATCATCAGCAGCTGTTCACTAAAACTGTCTTTTTTGAACAGGTAGTGAAATCAGGATTACAAAATAGCTCATAACTTTAAAATGAAGTAAAGTAGAAACCTAAGTTTTGGTATGAGATTTATTTGGGTTATGCTTATTCCAATTTTGCAATATAGTACTTTTGGCCAGAGTCCCTCTTTGAAGAATACAAGTTATGAGGAACATTTATTGAATCATGCACAATGGTTTTCACAAGTAAAACACATAGTCGCCGACCAACTCACTGAACACCTAAATAAATATAACCTCCTATCCAGACAACAACATGGTTTTCGTAAGGGCCACAGCACCACTACCGCCCTCCTTGAATTTACCTCACATGTCTACTCAGTGCTGGACCACGGCCACCTCACAGGCACCATCTTCGTGGACCTATCTAAAGCATTTGACACAGTAAACCATGCCCTCCTACTAAACACCCTGGCTAACATGGGTTTCTCCGATGATACCCTAAAATGGTTCTCGTTATCTCTCTGATAGAACGCAATCAGTCAAGGTAGGCCCTGTTCTATCACCTTGCCTCCCTATCCGATCCGGTGTCCCATAGGGCTCCATACTTGGCCCCCTACTTTTCAGCATGTACCTTAACTCCCTCCCATCCGCATGCCCCAGAAATCTGCTCCTTTACGCGGATGACGCAGTCCTGTTCACCTCTGACCCGGCCCCCCTTAAACTCCGCCAAACCATCCAGCACTCCTTCCGTGAAATCGAAGACTGGCTCACCGCCCAGCGTCTTATTATCAACTATAATAAGACTAAAGTCATGATATTCGCCCACCCTGGGAACCCACTCGAAAACCTGTGCCCCAAATTTCTCACTACAAATCAGACCCCCTAGAACAAGTACACAACTTTAAATACTTAGGGATCACACTAGACCCTGCCCTCAGCTTTAATCAACATATCCTACACCTAACAACCACCCTTAGCTCCAGACTTGGTGTACTCTACGGTACAAACTGCCTCACCCTGAAGCACTACAGGCTAAACTCCTTGGTCCTCTCCCTGCTGAACTACGGCATCCCTAATATACAGTGCGCGCCACCCACAACCTAAGTAAACTCCGACTTTGCTCAACAAGGCCTGCCGCCTCATCCTAGGATGTGATCATTTCACTCACTTCTGCTCCCTCTACAGCAGCACAAACTGGCTAAACCTGGATAACAGAATCAGGTACCACACCTGCCTTATGACCAAAAAGGTACTACTCGGCCTCACTCCACCCTTCCTGCACCAAATTATCCACCCAACTTCACCTGGCAAAACAACCCGTAGCACAAGCAAGTGGCTACTATGGGTACCCCATGGCCGGACCTCCCAATACCAATGCACTTTCAGTTTCAGGGCCCCTTCCTGGACAAACTCCCTCCCTATCCATATAACTGATGAAATAAGGCTGGGCCCATATAAATCAAAGCTAAGGGAATACCTGCAGGCTTCAAATTTATGTGACTGCCCTTGATACCTGATCTGCCTGCCTCCTTTCAAACAATCTATTTAGCAGGTCAATGTACAAAATAATGCATTTCACGTAACATGACAATCAGCCTCCTACAGAGTCTCTGTCTTTTCCCTTCCCCTGGCTGTGCTAAAGTACCTAAATCTCTGTTAAACCTCCATGAAACAACATGTAACCTGTTTTGATTATTATTACTTTGTTATGTACTGTATTCTCTGTATCATAAGTCCCGTCCCTGTTCAATTTATGTATGACGTGGAACCTTTGTAAATGAGTCTCTGACTCAAAGGTCTTTCTGAATATCACAATAAATAAATAAATAAATTATGGGCTCCACAGTCTTCACAGACATCAGATAAGGGCTGACCTGACTTTAATGTTTAAAAATCAGGAATGAAAGAACATTACAAATATCCCTTGGAATATAGACTAAAAGCACTATATGGGGCTAAAAAGGCCATGGGAGACACTAACAGTTTTAAACAAGCATTTGACAATGCCAAATGTTGTCTTGCTGGCATTGGCATTGGTAGTGCCAGAGCTAGAGATGCAAAATAAGAATGGCAATGAAGTATTTAAGTGACGCCAACCCCAACCCCACCTTGTAGAGAGAGACAGGCATTGGGGTGAGCCTTTGGGTTGTCAGCTATAACGCTCATACCATTGTAACTCACCCTACCCTGTAGACACTGACAAGTGCCGTGGTGTGCTTTGGGGTCTTTGGGCATTGTGCTTACCCCATTTCATAAGGAAATATGCTGACATGGGTGCAGTATAGGAAAAAGGGGTGAATTTTGTGGCTGAACAGTGCAAGGCACACCACAATGCCTGTCAGTGGCTGCAGGGTGGGGGTGGGGGTGGAATGGCACAAGCATTACATCCGATGATCCCAAGTCACACCCCTGGCACCTGTCAGTCTGTACTGCATGGGGTGCTACAGTTGGAAACCCTAACACCATAGGCATGCGGTGGTATTTTCCTCCAAATTTTTAACATGGGCTGTTTGTGAGCCCACCTCATAAGCGGCACAATCAGTTTGTTAGCTGAAAGGTGCTTTTACTGGCGTTATACTATTTGGTGACACAGGGATGAAAACACATTTTGGGCAGGATGTGAGAATGACAACTGTATTGTTCATGAGGGCTGTAAAAATGGCAGCGTTGAAAATCTGGAAAATAAGGAAAATTGGCGAAGTCATGAGCATGCATGAAACAGTGCAACACACATCCATAACCCAATTATTTTTGGGAGTTTGTCACCCACATTTTTAACATAGGCATTTTGGGACTTCCCCTCATGAACAGTGGCGCTGTGATTTTGTTAATGTGTCCCAAAAGTTGATTTCCCACAACGACCACACCATTGTGTGCCACAGGTGAGGAAACACATTTTGGGCAGGATGTGAAAAATGACAACTGCACTGTTCATAACAGGTGTGAAAAAATGCCAGTCTTGAAAATCTGGCATGGACATATTGCAAATTTGTGAAGTTACAAGGGTGCATAGAAACTGTGTAATGCATGCTTGTAACACAGTCATTTTATGGACTTTCAACACCAGATTTTCAATATTGGCATTTTAGGACATCTGCTCACGTACAGCTTACCCATCATTTCCTCAAACTGTCCTGAAAAGTGATTTCATACAGCGACCGCGCTATTCTGCTCCAGACCTGCGAAAACACATTTTGGCCAGGATATATAAAATGACAGCTGTACTGTTCATAAGAAGGTGTGGAAAAATGCCAATTTTGAAAATCTGTAGTGAAAATATTACAAATTCACGAAGTTACGAGCGCCAAGATGCAAACTGTGCAATGCACGCCATAAAACACACATTTATGGACTTCATCACCAAATTTTCAACATAGGCATTTTAGGATCTCTGCTCATGAACAGTGTCACTGTCATTTTCGTAATCTGTCCTGAACACTGATTTCCCACAGTGACCATGCTATTTCTGCGCTGTAAATGTGAAAACATATTTCAGCCAGGATGTGAAAAATGACAGCTGTACTGTTCACAAGGAGGTGTGGCAAAATGCTAATGTTGAAAATCTGGCATGAAAGTATTGCAAAGTCGTGAAGTTACAAGCATGCGTAGCAACTGCACAACGCACACTTGTAAAACAGTAATTTTTTTGATTTTTCCCCCAAATTTGCAACATTGGCTTTTTGAGAGGCCACCTCATGAACACTGGCACTGTCATTTCTTTAATCAGTCCCAAAAGGTGATTCCGCACAGTGACCATGAAATCACCTTTTGGGGCTGAATAACGTCATGACAGTGGCAGAATTAATGAGGAGGGGGTCCCAAAAACACCATGTTGAAAATTTCCAAAAAATGCCTGAGATATGAATCAAAGTTGAAAAAAAACCTATTTATGCCATTATACGGCTTTCCGGCATTTTCTCAGTTTGTGGTTGGCTTTGAAGACTGCAAATGTGTTCCCAGTCCACCGAAGATCGTCATGCTGGACTCCTGAGGTAAGTATGAGGAGGGGGTTATGGGGAGGCAGAGTGCACAGAAGGTGGGCGCGGGTTGCGGGAAGGGGCAGGGAGGCAGTGAGGGACCATTTTCTTTTTTCGCAGCTTAAAAAAAAACATCGCAGGACCTTTTTTTTTTCAGGGCATTTGGCACACTGGGGTGGGCTCCCAGTGTGCCACCTAAGTCTTTGGGGAGATTCTTTGGCCGGACAGGGATTGGGCACCCTGTAGGGCACATACTGGGGGACATGAGCCAAGGGGATTGGGCACCCTCGGCAAGCAACAATGGGGGAGGGATGCATTATGCCAATGGGGAGTGTGCTCTCCACTGGAAAAATACAAGAGGATGGGAGATAAATACCGACAGGGATTGGGCCCCCTGTCGGCAAAGAAAAATTGTTGTGGGGGGGTGCATGATGCCAAGAGAGATAGGACACCCCCTTGGCATACACTCTAAATGGGAGGGGGCACATTATGCTGACAGGGAGTGGGCTCCCTCATCAGCATTGTGACAGGCAGTGGCAGCAGTCACTGGCAAAATGTTGCCTGCATGTCGGGGAGGCATGTTGTGGTCATGCTGCATGAGAGCTTCGCTCTCATTGCAGCGGACCTTTTCTTTGTTCTGGTGGCCACATTAGGGATGTGTGAGGTCACAGCCTGCTACTGGCTGATTGGGGATTGAGGGATGCACCTTCTGATGCGTGCTTCGCATTCGCCCAACAGTGACTGCACCTCCAAATGTGCCACTACCGCAAGATGTTGGCTGGCGTGCAAGCGCGTGAGCCAACATAAAAAATAAAAGAAAATGCTATGTTTCTCAAAGAGTTGTATCATATGGAATTCCTTGCCAACTAAACTAGTAGAATGTGCTAGTACCAAATCATTCAAATACTCACTGGATAAATATATGAGTTGAGGAAATGGTGCAGAGAGGAGGGGTATGGATAAATTGGGCACATGGGGCCCACCTGGGAGAATAAAGGTCTATACAGAGGTGATGGCCTTCATCCATCTGAGAAGGGAATGGTTGTTCTCAGTGGACAGTATAAATGTTACTTCAATGAGCATTTAAACTAGCCCATGGGGATGATGGAAGAAATCAGGGAGGCAGAAACTGCCCTCCCCTAAGCTGATGTAGAGAGTAGGGAGATCCCGAGGAGAGAGGGCCCCCCAGGATGCAAGTTAATCAATGAAGCAGGGTAATACTTTAAGGGAGAGTGGGGAGAAAAATTATTCATAATAGTAAGGGGAAGGAGAGGGAGCAAAAAGGAAAAGAGTGGTCAAAAAGCAAAGTGCAAACAAAACCTGGGAGGCCATGTTTGCTAATGCTAGAATTCTAAGAAATAAGGTTCCATATCTAGAGGCCATCATGGCAGATGCCAACCTGGATATTGTAGCCATTACTGAGTCATGGTGCATTGACAACCATGACTGAGACACGAACATAGCAGGCTATACTCATTCAGAAAGGACAAGGTGGGAAGGAAAGGAGGGTGTGTGGTGACTTTTGATAAGTAAAGCATAAAAGCAATAGAGATACAGGGAATTCAGGGGAGGGCAGGGGTACGTGTGTCATCCTTGAGTCAGGAAGCAGAGCAACTATTCACACAGGTGTGATATACAGACTGGTGCAGAGGAAGGAGTTAGATAAGGTACTCTTTGAAGCAATTGGCTGAATGGCTGAAAAGGGTGAGGTGCTGCTGGTGAGAGACTTCATTCTGCTGGATATAGATTGGAGCCTCCTAACTGCAGCAACAGCTAAAAGCAGAGGCACTCTAGACTCCTTGCAGGGGGTATTCCTCAGGCAACTAGTCAGTGAACCCACTCATGATGGGGCAATACTGGACCTCGTTCTCACTAACAGGGACAGCGTTGTGGACATCAAGGTTGGAAGCCACCTGGGACCAATGATTATGGTATAGTATGGTTCAACATAAGGATGGCTGTAGAATCAAACCACAAAAGAGTGAGAGTCCTTGCTTTCAGAAGGGAATATTTTATAAAGGTGGGTGAATTCCTCAAGGATGACCTGGCACTGGGTGGTGACCTGAGGGGGAGAAGAAACAGTGGGCCAAACTAAAAGAGGGCAAAGTCAATCAATCAGTCAAGTCTTTATTTAACCAAGCGTTCATCGTTGAGCAGAAGCTCATTTGCAAGATGGACCTGGGTGGAGCATGAACAATTGTATATACAGGTCAACACAGGTATTTACAAGGCAATACAGATAATACTGTTTACAGAGAGGAAGAAAAGGAAGTTCATATGTACATAGAATTATACAGATATTGTACAGATTACAGGGTATTACATACATAGAAGTGTCTATAGAAAGATAAAGCAGGTTATCTAAGGTTTGCAGGAGGAAGTAGCGGAAGGAAAAAAAAATACACCAGGTAGAGG
Source organism: Neoceratodus forsteri (assembly GCA_016271365.2). Lineage (NCBI taxonomy): Eukaryota > Metazoa > Chordata > Ceratodontiformes > Ceratodontidae > Neoceratodus > Neoceratodus forsteri. The sequence goes on along the minus strand of CM057455.1, from coordinate 383,723,559 downwards.
CAAAGGTGGGGGATGGGAGGGAGGTAGGGGAGAGAGCTAGAAGGGCACGGTGCACAGAGATGAGTTGGCAAAACGGGATGTAGAAAAGGTGGATGGAGAAAAGGAGTATGTGTGAGCCCCAGGATTGAATGCTATAAAGAACGGGGCATGGTAGGATGTCACAACCCAGGGGTAGTTGAGCTCCTATCTGAGGTTGGGAAAGGAAGGATAAGGGGATGGACAGGCCTAGTGTTGATAAGACAGGGGGATAAGAGAGAGAACAATTAGGCTTGTGAGAAGCAAGCTGGGAGGTCAGTACTTAAAATTGGGTCTAGGCGTGGCTATATACCAGTGCAGACACCGGTACTGGGTGTGAGTGGGTGAAGCAGTTACATACTTCTCTGATTGTATGGAAATAAAGCATCTTGAAGGCATTTATACCAAGTAGAGTGCTTAATTTGAGGGTTTTTTGTAGATCATTCTGTAAGGTAGGTAGCACGCAGCTTATGGCTGCCCTGCCGAAGCGGGATTTTGCTTTGGGTACTTAAAGTGTAATAGCTGAGTAACTTCTTAACGCGTATTTCTCAATTATTCTCAGGGGGAAGACAGCAGGAGATATAGTAAGGCAGCTTATTAGAGATGGCTCTATAGGTCCAGAAAGCAGTGTTTCTGTGGTGCCTGAACTTTAGTGATGTCCACCCCACTGCCGCATATAGGGTGCAGTGATGCATGTCGAAGGGAAGTCCCGTTGTAAACCTCAGTGCTCGATGGTAGAGTGTGTCCAGTTTAGCCATGTAAGAGTTGGGGCATTGGCTGTAGAGGAAATCAGCATAATCAACCAATGATAGGAAAATGGATTGGACCAGTTGTTTCTTGGCATCTTTGGTGAGAAATTGGTTGATTCTAAAAAACAGGCCAAGCCTTTGCCGAAGTCGTTTTAGCAAGTCCTCGATGTGTTCAATGAAGGACAGTCTTTGGTCTATCCAAACTCCCAGATACTTGAATTTTGTAACAAATTCTAGTTTTTCACCTAGAACTGTGGTAATTTGGGGAACTGTCCCACTGGTCACAGGGTTAGCTGTACAGATGAAAGGGGAGAGAACCATCGCTTCAGTTTTCTTGGCATTAAGGAGTAGCTTTTTTTGGAGGAGTTGGCTTTGCAAAAGGTTGAATTCTGACTGTAGGTCATTGCAGGCAGCTTCAGGTGTTGGGTGACTCACATAGAGAACTGTATCATCAGCAAACAGATGGATGTTGGCTTCTTTTATACAGTAGTTGATGTTATTAATGTAGATTGCAAAAAGTAAGGGCCCTAATATAGAACCTTGAGGTACCCCTCTTTGCAGAGTTTTTAAGGGGAACAGGCCTCCTTCATCTTTAACTTGTTGAAGGCACCCTGTAAGATAGTCAGTAAACCAGAGCAGCGAGGAGGGATCCACACCTATGGTTTGAAGGGAGGAGAGGAGCAGACTATGGTCGACGGTGTTGAAAGCCTTGCTTAGATCAAGGAAAACAGCACAAATAAAGTTTTTGCTCTCAAGATTACGCTGCCAGTCATTAGTAACTTTTATGAGGCTGAGATAGTGCTATGTTTAGCTCTGAATCTGGATTGCATAGGGTTTAGCAGTTCCCTAGACTCAAGGTGAGTCCTCAGCTGTGCATTTACATTTTCTCTAGGAGCTTGAACAGGACCGGAAGGAGAGAAATTGGCCTGTAGTTATTGAGACGCAAGGGTCACCTGATTTGGAACAGTGGTATGACATGTGCTGTCTTCCATATAGGTGGTAAGGTACCTGAGACAGGGATAAGTTAAAAGGTGGGTGACAGGTATTGCTGAGTACGTGGTGGAGGCAATTTTAGGAACTAAGGTCAAGGGTGTCAGCCCCAGCACTTTTCTACTATCCAACTGAAGCAAAAGGTCCCTCCCTCTTCCAGTGAGAGACAGGTTGAAGCGAGAAAGGTGGCAATGCTATCAGAGTTTGTGGCAGTTGGCTGGCAGTCTGGGAGCCGGGCGTATGCCTTTGCAGGGGAGTTATCAAATGCCATGCCTGCAGTAGCAAAGTGGTTATTGAATGCGCTAAGCATATCCATCTTTTCGGTTATAGTCGAGCTGCCAGAGGTAATCTTTGGTCGGGAGTGAATTTCCTGGGGAGTGGCCTAGCAGATCATTGATTGTGTTCCAGAGCTTGATTGGGATCTTTGTGGCAGAGTCGAGGTCGGATTTGAAGAAGGTGGCCTTCGATTCTCTGATTGTTTTGGTAAATAAATTTCATAGTCTCCTGAACTGGTTCCAGTCCTCTGCAGTGTTCAGTCTGTGTGCTTTTTTCCAGAGCTTATCTCTTTCTAGAAGCAAGGATTTGATCTGAGGGGTGAGCCATTTACAGGTTTTGGTCCTAGTTCGAACTTTAATCAGGGGAGCATACTTATTAAGGGCCCTTGGTAGAATGTTGTGGAAGATATTGTAAGCTGACGTAATTGTGTTGGCCAGGTAGAAATCTTGCCACTGAGGGGAGTATCAAGCTCATTTAGGTAGGCATGTTCATTGAAGCTAGCCTGAATCTCTTCTCATCGAGAACTTGCTGATGGGTGCTGGGTTGTTGGATCTTACTCACAATAAAACAATGTTCGCTGATGTCTGAGAAGAAGACATCAGCATGGGAGAAGAGATGAGGTTTTCTCACCATTAGCACATCCAAAAGTGTACTTTTACTGGGATTCTTCACGTTTGGGTGTGTTGGTTCAGTAATAAGTTGCGTCAGCCCATGTTCATCACAGAAGGATGCGAGAGGGGCAGCTGTGTTAGAGAGCCATTCAAAGTTGAGGTCTCCTAAAATAATGGTTTCTGGCAGCCCCTGTCCCAACTTGTCACTCAGATATGACACAAGCTGTAGGCCAGCAGACGGTGGTCTGTAGCATCCTACTACGCAGATTGCAGTAGTCTGTGTCATTTCCACTTTGAGAATTAGGCATTCGAATTCGCTGGCAACAGATGCCGAGGATAAGCAGAAGGCAGAAAATTTGTCTTTAATGTAGATAGCTACCCCCCCTCCTCTGGCATGCCTATCAGCTCTGAACAAGGCATAGTTGGGGATGTTTACTTCTCTATCAGTGGTTCTGAGTCTAAGCCAAGTTTCGGAAATCACAAGATGTCAGGAGAGGCATGATTTACCCAGGTTTGTATTAAAGGTTATCTTTTAAGGATCCACATACGCTAATATGCAAGAAACTTATTCCTTTTAAATTTACATAGTTTTGCTGGAGAAGGCTTATTTGGGGGGCCAGAGTTGAGTTCTACATTGCCTGAACATAGCAGGAGGATAAGTAGATTTTTCTAAGAGCGCAATTATAAGCTTGTAATTCCTGCCTTCATCCTGCCTAGTAGATCTGATGTTTTTAGGGACTGAAAGTAGCCACCATAGAAGAGCTGATCTGTTGTAGCAAGAGCTAGTACCCCTACCGCAATAGGCGGGGAGGAGATAGAAGTCTGCATGGTGGGAGGTGGGCCTTGTGGTCGGGGAGTGTTATAAGTACTACTGGTATGTGTGGTCCAAGAGCAGGGTTTGAGGTATTGGTACTTGGAATCACAGAGGCAATTAAAGGATAAGTTGCCATGTGGTATACAGCACAAGGTGCCATTGTAGACCAAACATGATGGTAGTTCAGGTGTCCAATGCTGGGAAGCTGGTATCAGCAGAAGAAGGGGCAGTATATGGAGCCATTTAGGGCCCGCATGATGGTACCTCAAAAAGGAGCCACCAATTAGCCCAGGAACCAGTGGGGTTGCTGGATTAATGCAGCTATCAGTAGCTTTCGATCCAGGTCAACCTGAATTTGATAGCATTAAAATATTTAGTGGTGAAGGCACAGCCAAGGAGAGCCTATGCTTTTAGTAAAGCCAGGCCCTGAGAATTGGATCCCGTGAAGCTGGACAGAGAAGAGGGGACCACAGCCAAGTATCTATTGATGGGGCCCTGCGCTAGGGACGTAGACTAACATTTTGGCAGGAGCTACTGTATTTAATAATCAGCGGAGGTGGGTGGGGGGGGGCGGTTGAAAAAGTTGAGGCAAAGCTGCCTGACCCTTGTAGGCCTCGGGTCCGTGTCTGCGGTCTCGAGAAGGCCGCTAGAGGGGCGCCAACCACCCGTAGCCGGGAATCCTACGGCTTAGGGAGCTGGGAGGAGCCTGGGTGGCAGTTCCTAGGGGCTGAGAGAGAGAAGGTGGGAGTGAGGATTAATAAAGGGATCTACATAAAGGGTTAGACAGAACAGCGGGGAGTCCAAGATTTGCAGAACAAAAGGACGGCATTACTTTGGCGCCCAAAAGTGTCTAGGGCCAGTGCACGTATGCAGAGAAAGGGCTGTAAACACTAGATTTCTTTCCCAAACCACACTCAAGTCCTTTCAATTACAGACTGCTAACACTTCAGCTTTTTAACATTTGTCCCAACATTTGTCTAAACATAAACATTTTTACGGTTCAAAATCAAAGAGCAGAAGCCGGCTTTCACTAGGGACCAACTCTGAGCATTGTCTGAGATTGTGCAAACTGGGCTGGCTGCGGCAGCTGCCGTGACTCAGGGCCTGGGTCCGTCTGCAGTCTCAAGCATCGGCTAGAGGGGCGCCGACCACCCGGTAGCCGGGAATCCTGCGGCTTAGGAGCTGGGAGCCTGGGTGGCAGTTCCTTGGCTGAGGGAGAGCAGGACAGCGAGGATTAATAAAGGGGATTCACACAAAGGGCCAGACAGAACAGCGGGGAGTCCAAAAATTGCAGAACAAAAGGATGTGTATGGTACCAGCAATGCCAAAAGAGGTAGTGAAGAGTAGTAGTAGGTGGTTGCACCCCATGGTAGTTTGTTTGGTGTTGCTGGCCTGCTTAACTGCTAGCTGTTTATAGTTGAAAGGGTATATAGTCGAATTAGGGTGAGGTCCCTAACAATAGGGCAGGTAGAGCAGTAATTGAGAGGAGTTGGATGGAGTGACTGGAGAAAAGGTTGAGAGCAAATGTGTGATCCTGTGGGTGGGACTGCTTTAAAAAGGGGCAGTGAGAAAGTGGGTCAAGTCAGGTATTGAAGACAGGGAGGCCAATAGCATGAAAATGTGCAGCAGTGGAGTGACCAATCAGCTGCTAGGCTGAGGAAGGGGCGGAGTAAGGCTCTATTTAATACTGTGAGGAGGAGGGGGAAGGGGTTGGGCAAACAAATTTAGTCCAGAACACAGCACAGAAAGAGATTTCCCTGAGATGGTGGAAAGGTAATAGCTAAAAGGGTTGCATTCAGAAGATACTGAAAAGGGAGATGCAGAGGGAGGAGGATAGGAAGGTGTAGCAGGAGAAAGAGAGAGAAGCAGGGAATACAGTAAGACGTTCAAAACTGCAAACTGAGGTAAGAATAGCTCAAGAAGTATCAAAGGGGACAAGACATTTTTTAGGTATGTAACTGAAAAAAGACAAAGGGAGGGATTGTAAGGTTAAAGGGGAGAACTGTACAGAGGGTGATCAGGAAAAGGCAAACATCTTGAACAAATACTTCTGTTCAGTGTTCACATAGGAAGGGAAAGGGGAGGGACCACAAAAAAGCAGTAGGAGTTTTGATGGGAGGGAATTGGACATCAGTGCTTTTTCTGAAGAGTCCTGAAAGCACTCACTAACCAGAAAGTGGACAGATCTTTGGAGCAAGACGGGGGCATCCAAGGATATTGAGGGAGCTCAGGGAGGTGCTGTACTGAGTGCACCTCTGACAGATTGCTGGAGACCAGAGAGGTGGCAGAGGACTGGCTGAGGTCAAATGTGGTTCCACTTCACAAAAGTGGTAGAAGGGAAGGGACTGGCAACCAAAGGCCTGCCAGCCTTACATCGGTGGTGGGAAAGTTAATAGAACCACTGCTAAAGGAAAGGTTTGTGGAATATCTTGAAGCCAGTGAGTTACAAGATCTGAGGCAGCATGGATTCACAGAAGGAAGGTTATGCCAAACAATTCTGACTGGTTTCTTCGACTAGTTGACCGAGGTATTAAATCAAGAAGGAGTTGTGGACATGGCCTACCTTGATTTCAGTAAGGTGTCTGACACTGTTCCACATAGGAGACTGGTAAGCAAGCTGGGTAGCTTCAGGGTGGACAACAAAGTGATGACCTGTGTAAGGAATTGGTTAGGGGACAGGAGAAAGTGGATAGTGTTAAATGGAGCTTGTTCTGAGGAAGGAAGGGTGACCAGCAGGGTACCTCAAGATTCAGTGGTTAGACCAGTCCTCTTTAATGTCTTTATAAAAGACATAGCAGAGGAACTTGAAGGAAAGGTCTGCCACCTCATGTGGATGACACCAAGATCTGCAACATGGTGGACACTCCGGGGGAGTGGAACAGATGAGCACAGATCTGAGAAAACTGGAAGAGTGATCAAGGATATGGCAGCTAGGTTTTAATGCAAAAAAGTGAAAAATAATCTGCTTGAGGCACATAAACCCAGGGGTGGAATACAAAATGGGGGGAAGCTGTATTGACAATGACCAAGTAGGAAAGAGACCTGGGGGTAATCATATCAGATGACCTAAAGACGGCCAGGCAGTGTGACAAGGCAATCAGGAGGGCTTGTGGGATGCTGGGGTGCATAGGAAGGGTTATCACCAGCATAAAGAAGAGGTGGTATTGCCCTGTATGGATCACTGGTAAGACCCCACCTTGAATACCATGTCCAGTTCTGGAGACACCTCTGGAAGGAAAAAGACAGAGTGGAGGTGGTCCAGAAGGGGACTACCAAAATGGTGCATGGTCTGCATCAATGGTCCTAAGGGGAGAGGCTGAAAGAGCTCAGTATGTAAACCCTGGAAGGGAGGAGGTAGAGGAGGGATATGAAAGTGACCTTTAAATACCTCATGGGGGTAAATAAGGTACAGTATGGAGAGAATTATTTTCAGAATGAAAGGTGCTTTAGAACAAGGGGACATGCTATGAAGCTAGAATGGCCTAGATTCAGGAGAGATGTGAGGAAGTACTTCTACACAGAAAGGGTTCTGGATTCCTAGAACAGCCTTCCAGCAATAGGAACGAGGGCAAAAACAGTGGTGCGGTTCAAAAATGCCTGGGACAGGAACAGGGGAATCATAGAGGTAAGGAAGAGGAGAGGAGAAAGAGCTGTAAATCAAGTAGGGACTGCACCAAGAATGAAGGTGGTAAAGAAATGGGCAGACTGGGTGGGCAAAGCAGCCCTTAATTGCCATCAGATTTTATGTTTCTATGGATATGGGAACTCTTGTTCATTTATTACCACTGAGTAGTGGGGGACAGTAAAAATGAGCATATTGCCTCCTTCTATCATAAAATTCCTGTATGAAATCCAGTTTGTCTAAGAATACCACTGCGTTTAAATATACAATGTGCTATTCTCCAAGAAAACTTTTTTTAACATTTCCCATGATAAATTATTTTTAAAATGATCATGTTAAAACATATATCACTACGTTTCAACATATATCATTACATAATGGTATGCTGATATACTGTAAGTAGCACTGACTCCAAGCTTTCATTGGTGTCAGTGGCTCAGTAGGTAGCACACTCGTCTCTTGAGGCCGGGAGATCAAGGGCCATGGGTTCAGTTCCCACACCTGGCACTTGGGTTAATATCCCAGTACTGACACTGTAGTGCAGCATGAGAGGGGTGCTGCACTTCTGAGGTGCCGTCTTTCCGATGAGATGTTAAACCGAGGTCCCATATTCCTGGATTGGTGGTAGTTCAGGTGGATGTTAAAGATCCCATGGCACTTATCAAAAAGAGTAGGGGAATTTCCCCGGTGTCCTGGCCAAATTTCCCTCATTCACCAAAAATATCACCAACAGCTTAATCTGGTTCAAGGTCAGTTGGCATTCATCTGTAACCCCCTCCCCCGGGTTGTGCCTGAAAATAGGCAGGATTTGTCTAGTGCACTTACCCAGTCAACAAAAACTAAATAAATAAATAAATATAAACTAAGGTTCTTTTTGTAACGCTTCTAACTGTATCCAATATTAAAGAAATTACCAAATAACGTTGAAGCCATTATGGCTAAAACTTTTTTTTTTTAAATGAAATATTGTGGTTAGCAGCTTATATCTCCTTATATTGCTACGAATTGATATGTGTCAAAATGCATCAATATATGTTTATTCCCCTTGATGTTTTTATTCAAAAAAATTCCTCATGTTTTCTCTTTTTCACACTGTTGTGGCAAAAGATATATTGATGCATACTGTATCAGTATGTAAGGCACAAAGGGCTGACACCAAACTGTCATTTAAAAAAATGGTAGTTTACTCACCTAGTAAAGGTGATTATGTTAGTGTTTATCTGTGGCACTCCAAGTCTTTCACATAGGGTCATGTTCACCGGATAGGCTGTGAGATGCACATGTGATCTTGTATCGAATTTGAAGATCCACCCTGAGCCCATTTTGCTGCTATTCCTATTAGTTCAAATATTTCCCAACCTATATATTACCCGCTAATTAACTGAAGTAATGCAGGCTGTGACACAAACCTAGCTGTTGTTAGTAATGTATTGATTTTTTTTGTAGTTTAGTCTATAAGTGAGTCAGTTTAAATACATGGTCCAGCCCATATGGCATGCAGGTAAGCCTCAACATTGTCCCCTCTTTATTGGCACCATGTGGTTTACAGTATCTAATTTGGTGGGAAGTGGAGTGTCATGGATATACACTAACATAATCACCTTTCCATACCCAGGTGTCCCACCAGACTGAGCAGGTAGCTAGAGGGACAGCTATCTCCTCTAATCCTCTTCGGGCAGTACTTAGCAATGCCAGGTCAATAAGGAACAAGACTGCTACTTTTATGGACTTGATTTCCTCTGTCAACCTGGCTTGCATTATAAAGACCTGGTTGGGTGACAATGCTGGTCCAGTTCTAGAGGCTGCCGTCCCCTTTGGGTACTCTGTGGAGCACTGCCTGAGGGAGGATCGCAGGGGTTGGGGAGTGGCCATCATTTTTTAGATCCAACCTGGGCTTCATGGTGCAACTGATTGGTAATACCAGGTCTTTTGAGTGCGTTGCCATGTGTGGGGGTGCAAGTGCAGGTTACAGGACTCTCCTTATTTACTGCCCTTTGGAGCCAGGAAGAGAATTCCTGCAGGAGGTAGTGGACATCGTCATCGACCAAATGTTGGAGTCCCCTAGGTGTTTAATCCTGGGGGACATCAACGCTTTGGTCAATGACAAATACTTGCATTTCAATTACGACCTCCTCCAGTTGATGTCATCACTGGGCCTGACACAAACAGTTGCTTCTGTGACCCACCAGCATGGCCACACACTTTATCTGGTGTTCCAGCTGAGTCTTGGGATTGATAGCCTCAAGATTGATCGGGTCTCTTGGTCTGATCACAGCACCATGGGCTTCACATTCGGTGGCTGCCCTGAGAGTCCTTCCATTGTGGAGATGGTCAGCTACTACTCTTTAAGGGGCTTATACCCGGAAGAGCTATTGGCATTAGCTGACCTCTCTAGAATTGAGGCAGCTTGTGTGATTGGCACCGGTGAGACAGTGGCCACCTATAATAAGGTGGTGTCTGAAGCATTGGATGTCATCACTCCGCTTCCTGTATGACCCAGATCCTGTCACTTGAGATCCCCATGGTTTGATGGGGTTCTCAAGATGATGAAGATCAAGAGTCAGAAGTTGGAGCATTATTGGCAGAAGACCTGACTGGAGGCTGACAAACTGGTCCTGCATGCCCACTGTGATGAGTACCAATATTAATCTCCAGTAAGAAGGCAGAATTTCTGTCCAGAGAGATTGCGGCAGAGAAGAACAGACCTTCTCAGCTTTTTCAGACTGTAGATAGGCTTCTCCATCCTGGCTGTCTACAGTCAAAGAAGACTTTTTCATCCACTTTGTATGAAGAGTTTGCTCTGTTCTTCTCTGACAGAGTGTCATCTATCCAGTCGGGGATTCTGCCAGGGAGGCAAACACCTCGCAGTAGCTGGACTGGGAGGAACAGAGGCACTCTGCCATCTGGGAGGAGTTTAGGACAGTGGAGGTGTCTGAAGTAACTGGGGTGATCTTAGAGCTGAAGCACACATTTTGTGACCTGGACCCAGCCCCGACATGTTTCTTAATGGGATGTGCCATGGCTGTTGGCCCGGTGTTCACCAGAATTGCCAGGTGCTCGATGGTGGAAGGGGTATTCTCAGTGGCTTTGAAAGAAACGCTGGTGAGACCCCTCCTTAAGAAATCTTCCCTTGACCCAGATGTCCTGGCGAATTACCATCCAATCTCCAACCTGCCATTTTTGAGCAAGGTGTTGAGGAGTGGAACAGCAGCTCAAGGACAGCCTTGTGTCCTTTGACATCTATGAGCCATTTCAGTTGGGTTTTCAGGCTAAACACAGCACAGAAACAGCTCAAATTAGGGTGCATAATGATCTACTAAGGGCTAGAGACAGAGGATATAGATTAATTCTTGTGCTCCTTGACCTCTCATTAGCATTTGACATCATGGACTACGTCATGCTTCTTCATCAGCTCTGTGAGTTTTGTGAACTCGCCGGAGCTGTCATCAGATGGTTTGAGTCCTATCACTCTGCTAGGGTGCAGCATGTAGTGATGGGAAATTTCTCCTTCTCCTCAAAATCCCTGTCATGTGTAGTTCCACAGGGCTTAATCTTGTCGCTGATGCTGTTCGAGGTGTACATGCTGCCCCTTGGCGAGATCATTCAGCAATACAGCATGGAGGTTTACTGCTATGCAGATGACACCCAGCTGTATTTGTCATTTGCACCCTGAACATCCAGCATTGTTGATGTGTTTAACAGCTGTCTGGCTAAAATGAATGACCAGATGGCTTCTAACTCGCTGAGAGTAAACTCGGATAAGACTGAGGTGCTAGTGATTGAGCCAGGTCACGGGCATGATGGGTTGCCACCTGGAGTGGGCACAGGTTTTTTTCCTGGTAATTGCTTCATTGGTGACTTCCCTGATGGTGCATAATCTCAGTGTGATCCTGGACAGCAGGCTGACCTTTGAAGATCAGGTATCATCTGTAGTTAAGAGTGGTTTCTACCACTTGTGGAATATCACCAGGATCAAGCCCCTCATTCCGCCCGAGGATCTAAAGACCCTGGTACATACCTTTGTTACCTCTAGGCTTGACTACTGTAATGCTGTATACTTTGGGGTCATGGGAGGACCCTCCACAGGCTGCAGCTGGTGCAGAACATGATGCAACGGTTGTTGACTTGTTCATGGCAACGTCATGTGACTTTGGTCCCGTATGCTCTGCACTGGCTGCCTGTTGTAGAAGGGTCCTTTACAAGGTGGGCTTGCTCACCTATAAGGCCCTATATGGACTGGGTCCTGGCTACCTGTCAGAGTTCCTGACATCTGTGACCTCTGCTCATTCCCTCCACTCCTCTTCTAGGGGCCTCCTGGACGTTCCCAGGGTTTGGCTCAAGACATCTGGAGATCAAGCTTTTAGTGTCTCTGGGCCAACCCTGTGGAATGCACTTCCATCTTCAGTCTGGGAGGCCCCGTTGATTGGTGTTTTCAAGCTGAGGCTGAAGGCCCACCTCTTTAGCCTGGCTTTTACACAGTGATCTTCTTGCCCAACCATTTAATTATTGTAGCTCATCTTAATAACTGTAATTCTGACTCTTATTTATTGTTGACATATCTGGGTTTAATTGTTGTTTTCATTTTGTTATGTTTTGTTAGGTACCCAGAGCCTCAAAGAATGGATGCCCTACAAATAAAATGTGCCTTGCCTTGCCTTTACCAGGTGAGTAAACTACCATTGTATTCTGTGTATACCCCATGGCACTCCAAGTCCTTACCAATAGGCTTATGCAACAAGCAGCACTCCCTATCTGGGAGAGGATGAGTTAAGGCATGTGGCACCTGTAAAGGTTGCTGCTTACAAAATGTCATTTCCAAAAGAAGTTCTACTTTGCATGTTAGTGTTCGGTCTATAATTTCTGGCATAGGTATGTCTACTAGTCCATGTTGCTGCTGCACAGATCTCTGGCACTCTGGCTAGATTTTTGTTTGCCCATGAGGTGATTACTGCTCTTGTGGAGTGTGCTTTGATTCTGTCAGGTATCACCCCCACTGATGTGTATGTCTCTTGGCTTTTCTATTTTAACCATGAGGCTATGATAGTTTTTGATGCTGTCAAGCCCTTTTTGTGACCTTGCATAATGATGAATTGTCTGCCAGATACCTGAATTCTTTAGTTCAGTTTAATAGATATTAGGGTTCACTTCACATTTAATATTTGTAGGGTTCTTTCATTTTCATTCAAATAGTCTGAGTAGAACATGGGTTGTTTGATAGTTTGGCTTAAGTGAAAAGAAGATGTCTTCGGTGTAAAAGCTGGAACAGTTCATAATGACACGCTATTCTGACAGAATTGAATGAAAGGTTGTTTGCTTGATAGGGCATTGAGTTCTCCTATTCTTCTGGCCGAGCAGCTTGTTACTAGAAATGATGATGATGTCATTAGACCAATCCAGTAGAGGTCGATTTCATTGACTGGTTCAAATGGGTGTTTTGTCAGGGCACTTAGAACTAGGTGAGATCTCAGGGGGCACTGTTACCTTTGTGTGTGTTCTCATTCTGTTGATGGCTTTCGTAAATTGGAGTAAGTGTGGGTGTGAACCTGGAGCCATATCCCCTATCCTTCCCAGTGCCACCACTGTTGCTGAAGCCTGTACCCTGAGTGAGGATGGTGATGGTCCCTTGTCAAGGCCTTGTTGTAAGAACAATAAAATTTATGGCAGTGATGTCTGCTCTTTCTTCATCTCTTCATCTGTTATTGCAAAATGTCTAGAGGTAAGTCTGCCTTTATTCATGTCTCTAACCTCTTGAACAGCCTTGTTTTCCCTACAGGTCTCTCCCTTATCATCTCCATCAAGCCTTTTCTAACTGATCATATCATCTTACCTTTTTCTTTCAGCTACTGTACAGTAGCTTCCCCTTGCTCTTACTACATCTCTGTTCTCACCCACACACTTCTTAAACTCACCTACCTCACTCTATACTTTTGGTTTCTGTTCTGTTCTCCCTTTTGCTCTCTACTGTCCAAATCCCCAGTCTCCAGCTTTTTGCCACCATATGTCCCCCTCCACCCCTGCCCACCAGTACAATTTTCCCTTAAGATAAGGATTTTGTTAAATAATTTTTTCATTACTCCAAGCAACTCACATCTATTGTGCTCCCACAAACAGGTCAGATGCCTGCACTAACAGAACTCATTTTAATATTGCTCAGTATGGTATTAATTTAATTAAAATGCATATGGATACTCATTGGAGCATCATGTCTTTAAGAAGAGTGTCCCTTTCCTAGTCAATAGAATCCTTTAGTGAAGTGCTGAGCTGCTGCTTTTATATAACAAAGTTCAGTGAGGTGAAAGTATCAAAGAGAAAAACAAAGTGAAAATGTTACCAGAGTCATTATTTAAAACAGATCTCTCATGACCTTTAAAAATGAAGTCTCTATTCAATACTTATTTCTAAAACTAGACTGCAGTCTGTGGTTCATGAATATCATTGAAGCACATGTATAGTTGAGTAGCCACAACAAAATCAAGTTGCTTAGCAATTAATGGCAGATATACAATTGGTCTATACTTACAGTATTACAAAAAGATAATCTATTCATTTATTTAGTTCTTGATTGCTGGATAAATGCAGTAGACAATTATATGAATATTTTCAGTCACTAAATTTGGTTTGTGTCATTACTGAAAGCTTCAGTGCTACATAGAAACATTGAAACATAGAAACATAGAATTTGACAGCAGATAAGGACCTCTTGGACCACCTAGTCTGCCCATTTTCCTACCTAATGGATAAGCTGCAGATCCTAGTTAACCAACAGCCTACTTCCTCCTACCCCCCCACTAGAATTGCCTTATGTCTGTCCCATGCATTCTCGAATTCCCCACTGTTTTTGACTCTATGACCTCCTCAGGAAGGCTGTTCCATGTATCCACAACCCTCCTTGTGAAGAAATACTTTCTCACATTACCTCTGAGCCATCCCCTCTGTCTTCAAATTGTGCCCCCTTGTTTTTGCATATCTCTTTTTCTGAAAGATGCTACCCTCTTGGACTTTGTTGATTCCCTTGAGGTATTTGAAAGTTTCTATCATGTACCCCCTGCCCCTCCTTTCCTCTAGGCTATACATCTTTAGTTCCTTTAGTCTTTCTTCATATGTCTTCTGATGCGGACCCTGCATCATTTTGGTTGCCCTCTTCTGGACAGCCTCCACCCTGTCTATTTCTTTGTGGAGATGGGGTCTCCAGAACTGTATACAGTACTCCAGATCTATTCTTACCAACTGTCTGTACAGAGGGTCAACAACTTCCTGTTTTCTACTGGTGATGCATCTCCCTATGCATCCCAGTATCCCCCCAACCCTCCTTACTGCCTTATCACATTGCTGGCCCACCTTTAGGTTGTCTGATATGACTACCCCCAGATCCCTTTCCATTGTTGTTGTTGTCAGTATCTCACACCATTGTGTACTCTCCCCCTGGGTTTTTGTTTCCCAGGTGCATTACTTTGCACTTCTTTGCATTGAATCTAAGCTGCCATACATTTGACCATTCCTCCAACCTTGCCAAGTCCCTTCTCATCCTTTCCACCCCACCTTGTGTATCTACCCTGTTGCAGATCTTTGTGTCATCTACAAAGAGACATACTTTCTCTTCCAGTCCCTCTGCAATGTCACTTATAAAGACATTAAAAAGGACTGGCCCCAGTACTGAACCCTGAGGTACCCCACTAGTAACCCTCCTTTCTTCACTGTGGACTCCATTTACTATTACCCGCTGTGTTCTGTTGTCCAACCAGTGTTTTACCCAGGCAACCAAACACTGACAGCTTGCAATGTTGTTTAGTATTGTTTTTCTTGATTTAGTTAACACTGTTTAAGACACAATCTGACAAACATAATGCCATCTGCCCTCTAACTGAATATGAATTATAGTTTTGCAGAAACTAGTTTGCACCCTTAGGTAACTTGGGTGCAGTGGTTGCCTGGAAAAACATATTGTTGTCATGGGCATGACTAGATAGAGAGAGAGACAGACAGAAAGACAGACAGAATATGAGAGAGAGAGAGAGAGAGAGAGAGAGAGAGAGAGAGAGAGAATTTGTTAAATTTCCTTTTTTTAACCAAGAGTGCAGTATAGTAATGGATCAATAATACAAAACAAATATTGGGAAAAACAAAAACATTAAGCACAAAAACAGAATCAATGCAATATGCTTTTCTCTTATGAGGTGGGGTGATTGTGCTAAGGACTAGGACCCTGGAGGTGCAGTAGGTCCCAGGGCTAAATAGGGAACTCAAGCAGACTGTGGACCATGACTCTTTTCCTGCCATCATTGTCTAAGTTTCTATGTTTCTATGGTTTCTATGTTTAAAAATATACAGTAATTGGTAGATGCAACATCCAGGATCGACATAAAAAGTTGCTACAGTGGTACACAAAGAAGGCACAGGATCAATTATGCTGGTGGGCAGTTTAGTCACTGTCTAAGGCAGAACAACATGGAAACTGTTTTCTTGGTGTTCATGTCTAGCCTTTTGATTTGGAACCACTTTTACACAGCTTGGAAGTCATGTTTCAGGGTCTGTTTGATGGAAGGGCCGAAGGGTCAGATGTATAGATGATGGTGCCATCAGCATACATGTGGATGTTACAGTTTAAGATGGCCAAAGGGTGGTCATTGTTAAAGACTGGGAAGAAGAGAGGTTCCAGAATGGAACCTTGGGGAACCTCAAGTGTGACTAAGAGGGAAGGGGACATAGTTGATCTAGTTTGACATGTTAGGACCAACTTTATCCCATCCCTCTCGCTAGATATCTGCTCACATCTTTGACTATTGGTTCCAATTCTCTGCTGTCCAAGTGGGAGACCATCTACGAAAACATGCAGATTTGTTATCTCACTGAACTGTGCAACTCATCACTGTCACCTTTACAGCTACCTGGGTTGGCTATCTCCCTCAAATAGTCACTCATTTGCTTTAGGCTGCTTCACTGATAAAACAATTAGAATGGCACCCCAGCGGCCCTGCTCAGGTTCTCTCAACCATTTTATACTCTATAATCAAATGATAAATCCCTTCTCATTGTCCCCAAAGCATCCACCATTACAAGGCCAGGCCTTTAGTGCTACTGCGCCCAATGTATGGAACTCTCAGCTGCTCTCAGTCCATTGCTTTTCCTCCAGCTTTCAGTTCAGAAGATCCCTGTAGAATCACTTCAATGATATTCTGGATGTGTCTGCACATGATTTCCAAGTAGTTATGTATGTCAGCTGCCTCAGGCTGTGGGTCTTACTTTTAGCACTGCTAAAGCTGGACCATCTGATATCTATTTTACTCTTGTTTAATTGTACTTACGTTTTGTACATCTTGCCTGCCTTTCTCAATGTATATTTCTTTTTCCTGTGGGCTGACATGTTCCTCACCTGCTCTGCATGTTTTATAACTTATATTATGCTTTAAATCCAGTTTCTTGATCATGTACTACTGTATTTGTTACATCGTACTGTACTGTATTTCTTGTTTTGTCACCTCCTGGGTTTGTATCTAAAATAGGCAAAACTGTGTCTAATGTACTTATCTGTTCAATAAAAACTAATGAATCAGTAAATAATTAATACATTATTAAATAAAAAACACTATAAATGAAATTAATTGAACTCAAAAAAACAACTCACACAAGTGGGAAAATGTGATTGCTATGAATAACTCCATGCTGGACCTAAACTCTGTAAACAGAATACTCTGTGAATGGAATCATCCCCCCCCTATTACATTGACAGCACCTTATCCCTACCCTCTAACCCCTCTTCTGCTATGACGCTCTACTGCTATGCCCTCTCTTCCCATCCAAACAGCACCGTATCTCTACCGTCTAACCCGTCTACTGCTATGCCCTTTTCCCATCCGATCCAAAACACATAGCACTATCCAGCATCCCCACCTGATGCTGACTCACCTTTAACTAATTCTGCACTATGCACCCAGCCATCCTTCCTCCCCTCTGGTAACCACTGCCTCCTCTCACCTGTCTTTAATACCCCGATATTCCTCTGCTAATAAGGGCATGGCAGTAGTGACAAACATTAACTCAAGACAAGGCTGTGTGCTGCTTCTTAAAATGATTGTTTTATTTAAAAATATAAGTCCCACTGGCCCGTCGGCACAGTAGTTGGATTTCTGCTTGCAACGCCAGTAACCCAGATTCGTGAACCACCAGCTGAGGGTCGGTTGGAGTATGAGAGCATCCGACAATGGCTCGCTTCAGGGGGTAGGGTAAATACACGGCTCAGTGCCTGCTGACTCCTGGTGGAGGCTGGGAGTATGGCAGGACATCGACCCCTATATATACTAAGGAGGAGTGATGGATGTCGGTGCATGCCTTGATGTCCGTGGCACGTGGCTTCCCAGGGGAGCAAAGTGGAAAATGGCGCCAGGCTGATTGGGTGACAGCCCTCCAGAACCCTTACCACCGGACTCCCAGACCTGCATATGCCATCCCAGCAGCACCCCAGGATTGTTGGTTGGCCACCAGGGCTGTTCTCCTATAAAGGTAAGAGACCTGCCTGGTGAAGGGATACACTGGGGTTACCTGGGGTTGGCTGCGATATGGGGGCAGTAGGGGTCAGAGAGTAGCCGCGGTGGGGAGTTCATGTGGAGGCCCGAAGGAGAGACCGGCCGGGTGCGGGGGAGGAGTATAAAAAAAATAAAAATGTAAGTTTGTATTACGTAGCCACTTGCTCTTTTTGTTGTACCTCAAATCAAATCCTGGTTGTCTATGTATATCTTGACTTTGATGTGAAACCTTTGTAAAAGAGTTTAAGCTCAAAGGTATTGTAATCCAAAGAATTGAATAAACAAATAAATAAATACATCAATACAATAAATAAATTGATTAGATTTGGTTAGAAATGTAGATTTGTGATCAGTTTGTTATTTAAGAGGAGGCTCTGGAGACTGTAAACTTGTTTAGGAGTGGGCAGTGATCCACAGTGTCAAATGCCTTGGTAAGGTCTATGAATATTGCACCCACACCACTGCACTTGTCCATATGTTTTGAATATGGATGGTCAGTGACTCTAAAGAGGGAGAAAGAGGTGGAGTTATTGATTAGAAGTCAGACTGGTACAGTGACAGGTACCACCACTGGAGTAGAAGTTGTAGAGTTGCTTGCTTGCTAGCCTCTCACAAGATTCAGAAAGGATGGAAAGAAGGGATGTTGGGCAGAAGTTGGATGGTGTATCCACGGGGCCACCTTTGTGGAGTGGGACAACCAAGGACTGCTTCCAGCAGCAGGGGAAGGAGCCAGTGTAGACAGACCGACTGAAAATGTGGTCAATGGGGGCAGCTATAATAGGGGCCTTGATGGTGAGGAATTTATAGGAAATGCCATCTGCACTACAGCTGGAGGTGTGGTTTAGCATCAAGAACTCCTTATTCACATTATCAGCTAGGACTGCCTGAAAGAAGAAGTTGCCAGCTGGTGGAAACAGAGACTGGTCATCAATCGGGGTTTGGGGAATGAGTACCCAGGGCATTCAGTGAAGTATCAATTTAGTTCCTTAATAGACAGTAGTAGAGATGGGTGAATGTTTGTTTCTGCCTGCAGAATTCTGGTGACATGTTGCTTTCGCTTCTGTGAACTTTTACAGAATTTCAGCAAAAAGTTCATGAAATTTTACCAAAATTGTGATTTCAGTTATTTCCATCTAATTTGAAAAGTAATTGTCCAAGGTGCACCAAATGTGGAAGGTTGGCTTTCCCAGTGCCCATACAAAAGTATACCAAGTTGCAGATCTCTATCTTTAAGAAACATTTGTGAATGCCGAATGTTGGCTTGCTGGCATTAGCATTGGTGGTGCAGGAGTTACAAATGCAAAATAGAAATGGCAGTGAAGTATTGAAGTAATGCCACCCCCCCCACAAAGATTGAAAGGCATTGGGAGTGTAGCTTTTGGTTGGCCATAACGCTGATGCCATTCCACCTCTCCCCACACTGCAGAGAGTGATAGGTGATGGGGTGTGCATTGGGGTCTTTGGCCCTTATGATCACCCCATTCCATAAGGAAATAAGCTCAGATGGGTGCAAAATAGGAGAATGGGGGTGAATGTTAGGGTGATGGAACCCAAGGCACACCTCAATGTCTGTCAGTGGTTTTTGGGTGGGAGATGGGTAGGATTCTGTGAACATTATGGCCAATGAACCCAAGTTATATCCCCGACACCTGCCAGTCTCTACAGGGTGGGTGTATGGTTGGAAACCTTAATGCCTCGGGTGTTTGTTGGCATTTTCACTCCAGACTTTCAACATTGGCTTTTTGCAACCCCACCTCATGAACAGTGGCACTATCATTTCATTACTCAGTCCTGAAAAGTGATTTCACACAACTGTGCCATTGGGAGCCACAGGTGTGGAAACACATTTCAGGTAGGATGGGAAAAATGACAGCTATACTTTCATGAGGAGATGTAAAAAATGGCAATGTTGAAAATCTGGAGAGAAAATATGAAAAATGTGCAAACTTACAAGCGTGTGTAGATACTGTGCAATGCATGCCCATAATGCAGTAATTTGGGGGAATTTTGTTACCAGATTTTCAACATGGGCATTTTGAGACCTCCACTCATGAACAGTGTCATTGTGATTTTCATAATCTGTCCCGAACATTGATTTCCCACAGCAACTACACCATTGTACGCTAGATGTGTGAAAATCCATTTCAGGCAGGACATGAAAAATAACAACTATTCTGTTCACAAGGAGGTATGAAAAAATGGCAATGTTGAAAATCTGAAGTGAAAATTCTAAAAATTCTTGAAGTTACGAGCATGCATGGAAAGTGCATAATGCACACTCATGCCATAGTCATTTTTTGGAATTTTTTCATCAAATTTTCAACAAAGCCATTTTGGGACCTCCACTCATGAACAGTATCACAGTGATTTTCTTAATCTGTCCCAAACATTGATTTCCCACAGCAGTCGTGACATTGTGCGTCACATGTGCAAAAATACATTTTGGGCAGGATGTGAAAAATGACAGCTGTACTGTTCATAAGGAGGTATGAAAAAATGGCAATGTTGAAAATTTGGACTGAAAATATTAAAAATTCTCGAAGTTACGAAAATGAGTGGAAACTGCGCAACACACGCTCATAACACGGTAATCTTTTTGGAATTTTTTCACCAAATTTGTAACATAGGCTTTTTGTGAGCCCACCTCATGAACTGTCATACTGTTGTTTTGTTAATTAGTCCCAAAAGGTGATTCTGCGCAGTGACCATGACATCACCTTTCGGGACCGAATAACAAAATGACTCTGACTGATTTCCTGAGGTGGGGTCCCAAGAACAATGGCCACAATAGCCACCTAAGTTGAAACCCCCCCATTTATGCCATTATACAGCTTATCAGCATTTCTTCAGTTCGCGGTAGGCCTTGAAGAGTGAAAATGTGTTCCCGCTCCACAGAAGATTTCCGTGCCGACCTCTGGAGGTAAGTATGAGGTGAGCAGGGTATGGGAAGGTGGAGTGCACAGAGGGTGGGTATGAGTTGGAAGAGGGGGGTGCTCTGGACAGTGAGGGACCATTTTCTTGTTTTTCAGTGAAAAAGAAAAAAACTTTGTGAGGAAGGATTGTTTTTTTACAGATGACACCAATACATTTGGTCACACCGGTGTGGGCTCCCAGTGTGCCACCTGGCTTGTTTTGGGGTGGCTGGAGCTGATGGGGATTGGGCCCCCTGTCAGCAAATAAAACATGCCTGTGTTGGGGGCATGATGCCGAGGGGGATTGTGCACCCCTGTCAGCAAACAAATAAAACTGGGGGGGGACATTATGCCAATGGGGATCGAGCACCCCCATTGGCAATGGAATTGAACTGGGGAGGGGACATGCAGGTAGGGGGATTGCGCACCCCCAAAGTTGGCTTTCTAGGGATTGTGAAAGGCAGAAGGTGGGAACCACCACCATGTTTATTGAAATGCTTCACCAGGAATGGCACTTAATGGAGGCATGTCAGATCTGCTGCTGCAATGACCAGCCTGTCTCTCATTGCAGTGGCGGAGTTCTTTCAAGTTGGTAGCACTCTCTGAAACTGCTGTCATCAGCAGCATGCTCACTGGTTGGCATCTGAAGGACACACCGGCTAAAGCATCCCCTGGATTTGCCACAATACTGACACACCTTTGAAAATGCTACTACAGTGCTACTACTGCAAGATGTTGCTTGCACATGCATGCAAGCCAACATAAAAAAGACTGAGTTAAGCCTCCAGACTTTCAGAATTTTAAAATTATAGTTAACAACTATGTTAACTAAAAGCAATTGTGAAAATGTCACCAAACTTAGTATGGTGACATTACCCATGCTCATACATCATACATATGTGTGCCAAGTTTCATATCACTAGCTTTAAACCTGGCTGAGGTATAAGCCTCCAAACTTTCAGAAATTTTAAAATTACATTTTGCATATAAATAAACTGCTGAATTTTAAGCCCCTATGTGTTTAAAGCTAGAGAACAGAATATCACCAATATTGTTAAAATAATTGACCCTAAATATTAGGCTTTAAGGTAACCACCATGGTGAGGCATGAACCATGGTTTTGCTGCCATGCTGATGACCCGGATTTGGAAGCAAGCCCATCAAAGTCATGTTGGCAGACAGGTCATAGCTAAACCTTACAATCTCTTTTTTCCAGTTTCTATAAATCTTTTAAGAAAGTATGCATCAAAGTTTTCAATGTTCTCGTTCCAAAGGTGGCTAAGTTCAAAGCACAGAAAGATTTTCAGAAATGTTGACATGAGTATTAAATTGCTAGATGTTGAGCCCCTATAACTTCCCCACCCTTCATTCAAATGTCAGGAAGCTTAACAAGCTGTTAGGGACTGTCCCAGACAATAAACATGTAATATTTTAGTTGCCTAACTGTAACACCGACTGAATTATGGCCAATTAAATAATTTCAGACAATTCACAAAACATTTCTTGAAATTTCGTGAAAATTCTGCAAATCCAGAATTTGCTAATTTTGCCCACCTCTAGACAGCAGGGATTCAGTAATAGATTGGGACCACAGGTAAGTGAGGGGGAGTTTAGTAGACTGTGGATCATTTTCCAAAACTTAAAAGGGTCTGAGCCACTGCATGATAGCATATCTTGGAAATAAGCTGCATTGGCTTGATGTGAAACCTTCATGCAGTAGATGCAAGAGCAAGTGGAGCCAGCAGTGGCTGAAATAGAAGGATGAAGAGAAATGAATAGTTAGGAGAGGCTTGAGGTAAATGATAGAAGAGAGACCTGTTGGGAGAGTGAGGCTGTTCAAGAGGTTAGATAGCTAGACAGACAAAGGCACACTAACCAATAGACATTTTGCAATGAGAGACGAAGAAAAAGCAGGAATGCAAAAAGAATAATTAGGAGGAATGAACTGATGTGGTGAGCAGAGCAGAATTAGTAGATGAGAAATGAAGGAGAAGGGACAGATGCAATAAGATCCTTAATATAATGAGAAAACAATGTTTATTTCAATAAGAAATAAACATAGAGGGTGTAACATATACTCACAAAAAGGGGCGTTGACACTAAATAGGGCACACAGGAACCCTGTAGTGCTACAACACTTTTCTGGAATACCCAAATCGACAGCACTTTCAGTGAAAGAAGGTGGAGTTCCTCCTGTAACATTGGTGTGCAGCAATAAATATTTAAGTTATTCAGGCTACAGTGGGAGGAAACAGTATTTGTGTCACTAACTTACTGGTTTGCACTCATTAATAGTTTATTTATAGCACAGTGCCAGTGACATAACGACATGGTGTGGTGGCCCTTGAAGTCCTACAACCCATTCAACCCCCACATTACCCATTTGTGGACTATGCACTTGAGGGCTCATGGTTGTCCCTGGAAGTTCATGACCCGCTCCTCACAAGCACTACTGCAATTATAACTTTTCACTATTGCCCAGAGCTGCTCTCTTCCCTAAAACTGCCCCATAGTGCACTCATCATTGGTGCTGTGTGCATCCTAATCCCTTTCACAGCTGAAACTTTCATTCCAGTTTGAAGGCTTACATCCTCCCAACACAGAACTGGTTGAATGGAACAGGGTAGTGCTGTGAGTTGTGACTAGGCATACAGGTACTGGCAAGTGGATGAAAATAGTTTATAATTTCATCAGCATGCCTGCCCCTGCATTTCCATAGTAAACATAGAAACATAGAATTTGATGGCAGATAAGGACTGGTTGGCCCACCCAGTCTGCCCATTTCCCTACCTGATGGATAAGCTGCAGATTCTAGTTAATCAACAGCTTACTTCCTCCTGCCCCCCACTAGAATTGCCTTATGCCTGTCCCATGCATTCTTATATTCTCCCACTGTTCCTGACTCCATAACCTCCTCAAGAAGGCTGTTCCATGCATCCACAACTCTCTTTAAGAAAAAATACTTTCTAACATTACCTCTGAGCCGTCCCCCCTCTATCTTCAAATTGTGCCCTTGTTCTTGCACATCTCTTCTTCTGAAAGATACTACCCTCTTGTACCTTGTTAATTCCTTGAGATACTTAAAAGTTTCTATCATGTCCCGCCTCTCCTCCTTTCCTCAAGGGTATACATATTAAGCTGCTTTAGTCTCTCCTCATTATGTCTTCTGGTGCAGACCTTGCACCATTTTAGTGCCCTCCTCTGAACAGCCTCCACTCTGTCTATGTCTTTGAGAGATGGGGTCTCCAGAACTGCATGCAGTACTCCAGATGGGGTCTCACTAACTGTCTGTAGAGAGGGATAACAACTTCCTGTTTTCTACTGTTGATGCCTCTCCCTATGCATCCAAGTATCCCCCTAGCCCTCCTTACTGCTTTCTCACATTGCTTGCCCACCTTTAGGTCATTTGATATAATTACTCCTAGGTCTCTTTCGATTTTTGTTGTTGTTATTAACTCACCCTCCCCCCCCCCGTGTACTCTTCCCCTGGGTTTTAGTTTCCCAGATGCATTACCTTGCACTTCTTTGTATTGAATCTGAGCTGCCACGTATTTGACCATTCCTCTAACCGTTGCCAAGTCCCTTTTAATTCTTTCCACCCCACCTTGTGTATCAACCCTGTTGCAGATCTTTGTGTCATCTGCAAAGAGGCATACCTTTCTTCCAGGTGCTCTCCAATGTCACTTATAAAGATATTAAAGAGGACCGGTCCCAGTACCAAACCCTGCGGTACCCTGCTAGTTACCCTTCTTTCTTCACTGCAGACTCTGTTTACTATTACCTGTTGCGTCCTGTTGTCCAGCCAGTTTTTTATCCAGGCTACCACCTTGGGACCCACTCCAAGGCTGGCTAACTTGTATATTAATCTTTTGTGTGAGACTGTGTCGAATGCCTTGCTAAAATCTAGGTAGGCTATCCACAGCCCTATCCCTGGTCTACTACTTTGGTCACCCAGTCAAAGAAATCTATTAGGTTCGTCTGACATGACCTTCCTGCTGTGAAACCATGCTGCCTTGGGTCCTGTGCAACACTGGCCTCTAGGTACTCAACAATTCTTTCCTTCAGAAGTGATTCCATCATTTTCCCTACACTGAAGTCAAACTAACTGGTCTGTGGTTTCCTGCCTCTGCCCTGCTCCCACTTTTGTGAAGTGGAATCACATTTGCCCTCCTCCAGTCCTCAGGTACCACTCCATCCTCCCATAATTTGTTAAAGAGAGTAGTCAGTGGTGTTACTAGTTCTACCCTTAGTTCTTTTAGTATTCTTGGGTGAATCCCATCAGGCCCCATTGCTTTGTCCACCCTTAGTTTCAAGAGTTCTTTCAAAACCCTTTCTTCTGTGAATGGTCTTGTATCAACTCCCCTATTCAGAGTTTCTCCCTTGTTTGGTTTAGGCACCTCCCCCTCCTCATCTGTTGTGAATACTGAGCAGAAATATTCATTCAGTATCCCTGTTTTTTCACTGTCACCCTCTGCCCACATTCCGTCCCCTTTATTAAGTCTCTGTATCCCTTCCTTGGTCTTTCTTCACTCCCTAATGTACCTATAAAAGGTTTTATCCCCCTTCTTAACAGAGTTGGCTATCTTTTCCTCAGTTTGTGCTTTTGCTATTCTGACTGCCTTCCCTGCCTCCTTCTGCTTTAACTGATAAAGTTCTTTGTCCTGCTCCTTCTGTGTTTCCTTATATTTCCTGAATGCTATCCTTTTCTCCTTAACCACCCCTGCCACCTCTTTTGGGAACCATAGTGTTTTTTCCTTTGTTTTGTTTCATTGATTTGCTTCAAACAAAGGCTTGTTGCCTCTGTGATGGCTGTTTTGATTATTCCCCATTGTTCCCTTACCCCTCCTTCTTGCCCATTTGCTAGTGCTTTTCTAAGGTACTATCTCATTTTCTCAAAGTCAGCCTTCCTAAAGTCCAGTACTCTTGTTTTTGTATGTCTTGACTCTATGGCTGTGTTTATTGTGAACCACATTGTTTGGTGGTCACTTGTTCCCAGATGGCTACCCACTTCTAAATCTGAGATCCATTCTCCTTCCCCATTTGAGAGTACCAGGTCTAAGATTGTTCCCTCCCGAATGGGTTCCAACATTAGCTGTCTGAGGCATGTCCCCTGTAGGGCATCAAGAATGACACTGCTCTTGGATGTGCCTGCAGAAAAGGTACTCCAGTTAACATCTGGCATATTCTGGTCCCCCATCAACAATATCTCCCCTTTTCTGCCATTTTAAGGATGCCTTCTATCATTTCCTTGTCCATTCCTCCCCTGAGATGAGGGTCTGTACACAACCCCATGCGGATTGTGGTGCCATTTCCTGTCTCCAGGGTGACCTATAGTGACTCATCAACTTCTTGTTTACTCTTTAGTTCTGTTGCTTTAATCCCTTCTCTTACATAGAGAGCTACTCCTCCTCCTCCTCTTTTACCCACCCTGTCCCTCCTGTAGACTGTGTATCCTGGTATGTTGACTTTCCACTCATGGTTCTCTGTGTACCATGTTTCAGTGACTGCCACAATATCCAGGCATCCCTCGTCCATTAAGGCCACTAGTTCAGGGAGCTTGTTGCACAGACTATGGGCATTGGTACTCATCACCTTCCATTTATTTTTTATGGCCTTACCCCTTTTAGCCCCATCCCTGTCCTTAACACCTTTTTCTGCATTTTCCCTGTCCTGCTCCCTACTGACTTCTCTGCCTTGGTGTTTACCTCTCTAACTACTGCGCTTTGTGGGGTGAGGCTGGGATTTCCCTGCTCCTTTTCAGTGCCTCCCCCCTTAGCTAGTTTAAATGCTTGCCAATGAAGCATTTAAACCTGTCACCTAGGATCCTGGACCCCCTCGGACAGATGCAGACCATCGTGCCAGTGTAAGCCTGCATCCCTCCAGGTGGCTCCCCAGTCCCCAATGAAGCCAAAACCCTGAGCTCCACACCAGTTTTTCAACCATTCATTGAATCCCGTGGTGCAGAATACCCTAGCATCATCCTTGCCATAGAGAGGCAGCACCTTTGAGAAGGTTACCGTACATGCTGCTTGTCTAAGGCCCCTCCCCAACTCCACAGACTCCTCTTGCACTGCTCTGATACCATTTACAGCCAGGTCATTTGTCCCTAGGTGGATAATGACATCCAGCTCCCTCCCTTGTGCAGCTTCTCCCACGATCCTGAGGATTCACTTGCTGTCCCTCCAAGCCATGGCACCAGGCAGGCACCTTACCTCCCCTATCCCCTTCCTCCCCCACGTCTACCCCCTTAATGATTGAGTCCCCCACCCAGAGTTGTTTCCTTCCCCTGTGGGGTCTCGTGCCACCCTCCCGTGGGTCTCCTATGTGGAGGTTCCCAGCATCCTCCTTGGTCTCCACTGCATGTGCCTCCATAGAGGAACCACTCTTTGCCAGAACAGCATATGAATTGTGGAGATCTACAACTGGAGGGATGCACCTCTGTTTCACCACCCTCTCCCTCCCTGAGCCCACCATGGTTCAACCGCTCCTCTTTCTTGGCAACTTCTGAGGTAATGGTGGTGGCCCTGGTGGTCCCTGGGTGGGGGAAGAGGTTTCACGAATCCTATCCAGGTCAGCCTGGAGATGGACAACCTCCTCCCTCAGACCAGAGTATAGAGCATAGTAGTCCTTGCACATTTCTACATGTGGTCATAGTTCATTTAGAAACTGAGGATTGATGAGCTCACATTGTGGTGTAGAAAAAGAGACTCACAATAAGTGATTATTGCAAACATTTAGCACCAGCACCCTGTGATTGATTATGGGGCCCAGAGATTAACACCTTTATGTGATAATCTGCAGTAGTTCTTTACATAATTAATCATAGAAAGTAAAGGTAGAGTCCCGATTCTAAATCAGGTAGGTCCTGATTTTGATAAGTACTGACCTTAAACTACCTAGTTACTAAAATGAGTGACTAAGTCAGTTACTTTATAATTTTTATAAACCAAGCCTGAAACTGTGCTCCATCTTCCTCCAGCAGCATGCCACTTGTTAATATGTACATTTGATAACTCCCATTAATATCAGTGAGATCCTAGCTCATTCTGTCTTGCACTGCAGTCCCCCCTTGATGTTGAAGGGTGCACATATGAGCAACAAAAGTGGCACACTGGTACATGAATGTGGCTTTTCTCTCATTTTATAAAAATATGAAAAACTGTACTAGTCAGACATCTAAGGGACTAGATAATTTGAGGTTAGAACTTTTAAAAATTGGGTTCCAATTTAGAACTGGGGCCCTTACTTTAAAAATTGAAATATATATCCCCTTGCAGCAGATGACAGGCAACAGAAGGCACTATGTGAACAATAATCACCAAAAGGGTGGGTGGTATTGGGCTATACTGACTGTCCAGGGACATAAAGAGGTCTGACCCTGCAGGCGGAGGGCCTTATATCCCCTGGAAGGTTCGGGTAACCTAATGTAGCCCACACAGGAGGGTATTATTGTTTTTAGAAAATATGTCGCTCTATTGCATATATTAGAAAAAAAGATGTTTACATGTTAAAACTCTTATGTCTTTCAATTATTTTGTAATAAAATAATTCCTCCACCTGCAGAAGACTTGTGTTTTTTTAATTTTTGAGGTAGGAACCTTTGTCCTTCTAGAGACCCCTTAGTAGTGATAATGACACTGGTTGTTATGGTTACCCCCCCCCACACACACACACACACACGGCTTAGAAAATGGGCTCGAACAGTTTTATTTAACTACTTTCTCTGTATTTATGAGTTTATTTATTCATTCATGCTTCATTGGCGAGCTTTTAAACTAGTCAAAGGGGGAGGCACTGATAAACAGCAGGAAAATCCCAGCCTCTCTATACAAAACAGGGTACTAAATGAGAAAAAGACTGAGGTAGAAAGGTCAGTGGGGGATGCTGCAACAGAAGGTAAAGCCATCAAAAAATGGAGAGCAATGAGTACCAATGCCCGTAGTCTGGGTAACAAGCTTCCTGAATTAGTGTCCTTGATGGAGGAGGAACATCTGGATATCGTGGCAGTCACAGAAACATGGTACACACAAAACCATGACTGGGACGTAAACATACCAGGATACACTATCTACAGGAGGGACAGGGAGGGTAAAAGAGGAGGAGGAGGAGTAGCTCTTTACATAAGGGAAGGAATCAAAGCAACAGAACAAAAGGGTAAACAGGGAGGAGAAGAAGCACTGTGCATAAATTTGGAGACAGGCAATGGCACCACAATCCGCACAGGGGTTGTATACAGACCCCCTTCTCAGGGGGAGGAAATGGACAAGGAAAAGATAGAAAGTATACTTAGAATGGCAGAAAAAGGGGAGATATTGCTGATGGGTTATCTGAATATGTCAGATGTTAACTGGAGTGCAGTTGCAGCAGCCACTTCAAAGAGTGGGGTTATTCTAGATGCCCTACAGGGGGCATGCCTTAGACAACTAGTATTGGAGCCCACTCGAGAGGGAGCAATCTTAGACCTGGTTCTCTCAAATGGAAATGGAGAGAGGATCACAGCTGTAGAAGTGGGTAGCCATCTGGGAACTAGCGAACATCGAAAGTATGGTTCACAATAAAAACAGCAATAAGTCAAGCCATACAAAGGCAAAGTACTGGACTTTAGGAGGCTGACTTTGCCAAAGGTGAGTGCCTAAGGAATGCACTAGCAAATGGGCAGGAAGGAGGGTGGAAGAACAATGGGGAATAATAAAAACTGCCATCACAGAGGTAACGAGCCTTTGTGTGAAGCAAATAAACAAAACAAACGATGTAAGAAACCACTATGGTTCTCAAAGGAAGTGCAGTGAAGGTTCAAGAAAAGAAAGCATTCAGGAAGTACAAGGAATCGTAGAAGGAGCAGGACAGAGAACTGTATCAGTTAAAGCAAAAGGAGGCTGGGAAGGCAGTCAGAACAGCAAAGCCCAAACCGAGGAAAGATAGCCAACTCAGTTAAGAAGGGGATAAAACCTTTTATGGTACACCAGGGGCGAAGGAAGACCAAGGGAGGGATAGTGAGGCTTAATAAAGGGAGGAGGGTGGGCAGAGGAGACTGTGAAAAGCAGAGATACTAAACAAATATTTTTGCTCAGTATTTACAAATGAAATGGGGGCAGGTACCTAAAACAAACAGTAGAAACACTCTGGATACAGAAGTTGATACCAGCCCATTTACAGAAGAAAGGGTTCTGAAAGAACTCTTAAAACTGAAGGTGGACAAAGCAATGGGGCCTGATGAGATTCATCCCAGAATTCTAAAAGAACTAAGGGTAGAACTAGTGACACCACTGACTACCCTTTTTAACAAATCATGGGAGGATGGGGTGGTACCCGAGGACTGGAGGAGGGCAAATGTGATTCCCCTTCACAAAAGTGGGAGCAAGGCAGAAGCAGGAAACTACAGACCTGTTAGTTTAACCTCAGTGATAGGAAAAATGATGGAATCACTTCTGAAGGAAAGAATTGTTGAGTATCTAGAGGCCAGAGGGGCACAGGACCCTAGGCAGCATGGATTCATAGCGGGAAGGTCATGCCAGACGAATCTGATAGATTTCTTTGACTGGGTGACCAAAGTAGTAGATCAAGGAGGGCTGTGGACATGGCCTACCTAGACTTTAGCAAGGCATTTGACACAGTCCCACACAAAAGATTAATATACAAGTTAGCCAGCCTGGGAGTGGGTCCCAAGATGACAGCCTGGGTAAAGAATTGGCTGGAGAATAGGACACAGAGAGTAATAGTAAATGGAGTCCACTCAGAAGAAAGGGGGTTACTAGTGGGGTACCGCAGGGTTCAGTATTAGGACCGGTCCTCTTCAATGTCTTTATAAGTGACATTGCAGAGGGACTGGAAGGAAAAGTATGTCTCTTTGCAGATGACACAAAGATCTGCAACTGAGTTGATGCACAGGGTGGGGTGGAAAGGATGAGAAGGGACTTGGCAAGGTTAGAGGAATGGTCAAATGTATGGCAGCTTAGATTTAATGCTAAGAAGTGCAAGGTAATGCACCTGGAAACAAAAACCAGGGAAGAGTACACAATGGGGGTGAGATACTAACAACAACAAAAATGGAAAGGACCTGGGGTAGTCGTATCAGATGACCTAAAGGTGGGCAAGCAATGTGGAGAGGGCAGCAAGGAGGGCTGGGGGATACTGGGATGCATAGGGAGAGGCATCACCAGTAGAAAACAAGAAGTTATTATCCCTCTGTACAGACAGCTGGTGAGACCCCATCTGGAGTAGTGCGTGCAGTTCTGGAGACCCAATCTCTGCAAAGACATAGACAGGATGGAAGCTGTCCAGAGGAGGGCAACTAAAATGGTGCAGGGTCTGCACCAGAAGACAAATGAAGAGAGACAAGGAGCTTAATATGTATAGCCTCGAGGAAAGGATGGAGAGGGAGGACATGATAGAAATGTTCAAGTACCTCAAGGGAATCAACAAAGTCCAAGAGGGTAGCATCTTTCAAAAAAAGAGGTGTGCAAGAACAAGAGGGCACAATTTGAAGATGGGGGCAGCTCAGAGGTAATTTAAGGAAGTATTTTTTCACAGAGAGGGTTGTGGATGCATGGAACGGCCTTCTGGAGGAGGTTGTGAAGTCAAAAACAGTGGTGGAATTCAAGCATGCATGGGACAGTCATAAGGCCATTCTAGGGGGTGGGGGTAGGAAGAAGTAGGCTGCTGGTTAACTAGGATCTGCAGCTTATCCAGTAGGTAGGGAAATGGGCAGACTGGGTGGGCCAAGCGGTCCTTATCTGTCATCAAATTCTATGTTTCTATGTTTCTATTCAACACTTCTTTGAATTACTGTTTCTTTCCTGATTGATAGCTTGAGCTCAGTGGCAAGGTCCAGATAATGACATATGTTGTTTTAGGTCTAAGCGCTTTATGGAGCAGGGGGATTGAGGTACTTTGATTTTCTATTTTTTTTTCTTTTATTTACAGAAAATATAAGGAGGTGCTTGCTTGGTAAACAAAATATTTTGGCTTTAAAATCACATACTGAGTTGAGCGAGCGAGTGAACAAGAGACAGAGAGTGACAAAGAGAGAAAGGGAGCGCTAGATCTGCATCCAGGCAATGAAGAAACTACCGCTGCTCTTATACACATTAATGCTACTGAAGCTAATGTTATAATTCTCACTCAGCTCAGCTTGTTATTCTGGAGGTGAACTTAATTTGTCCCAACAACTATGCTGAATTTTAACTATTAAAGTGTGACTATCACCAGTGTGAACAGGGGGAGATCGGCCACTACTGTAAGGCTCACTTAGTAAGAGAAAGAAATGGCAGCTGATGAGTTTGAAAATTCAGGGGCCCAATAACATAGAGAATAAAGTATGGGTCGGGGTGTGTAACGAGATTTTACACACACCTAAGTTGCGGGATGCTACATAAACCCTGAGGGTGAAGCCCAAGGGTTTGTGAAAAGCATCCACAACGAGGGTGTGTAAAATCAAGTTTGACATCATCTGATTTATTTTATTTTATATAATTGCTGGTTTCCTTTTCACCTCAGCAGTTATATAAAATAAAAAGCTTCCAGTGCATCCGCCGTGTGGCTTCTCAGGTGCCAATTTAAATCGGCGTATTTTAAAACATTTTGTTTTTGTCCTGGTTTGTGAGGTTTTCACTGTGTAGGGGAGAAAAAAGAATGTACCGCCAAGTTCTTCTGGCAGTGGCAGTGCTGTTTCGGGAGAGATAGAAGCGGTCAGCGGTCTTGAGTGGTGGTGCTGCTGTGTGAGGATGCGCACAGCAAGGGAAACCGTATCCATGTTTGCCGTTATAAATACTCTTTTATAACGCAAATTACACCACAGTTTCCCTATGGGAAAAAGGGGAAGCTGGTTATTATATTCTCAGTAATAGGGCACCCCGGATTGGCACTTGTTTTTCAAAGGGCACTATTGAAAAATAAATGCATGCTTGGCATTGGCTTTCAGCCAATCAAGATGCTTTATTTTTCATGCCCATTTTCTAAAATATCTGCAAACAAGCACAACTAACTAATAAGGGACTGTTTATCTCAAATCTACATTAGCTATTTATGAGCACTTCATGTGTAACACAAAAGGAGCAGTGCACTGTATCATTCTGAAAGCAAGAACTGTGGCATATTCTACAGTAGATTGAAAGTGGTGGTCAAGCTTGCCAATATGTCTGCAGCATCTGGAAACAAAATACTAGAGCTATGCAGAATGAAAAATTCTGCTAGCAGAATTCCATCGGAATCAAAATTCTGCTAATGAGAAGCTTGGAGATATTTTGAGGAGAATTCCATGGAATTCTGTCAAGTGGACTGCAATTTGTTTGTAAAGTAATTCCTTCCAGCTCTTGACTACAGGAACATAGTTTACAGTTCCGCCCCTGCCACCTCCCTTGTCAAACTCAATGTCCTGTTTTATGCCTTCTGTAGCTTCGCCTCTGTCTCTCCCTCTTTAACTCACCTCTGTGACCTTTACTCCTAGCTTTCCCTCCAGTCCTTTACATAGAGATGCTCCTCACACTGTTCCACCTTCATAGCTAAATACTGATTTGGAACCCTTCTGACCTACCTCGCCTCACTCCTCAACCCAGCTAACCCCTCACCCTACAACTCATGGTCAAACTGTGTCTGCACTTTTTCCCTCCCTTGTGTCCACACATCAGCTGGCAAACTCTCCTTCTCTCCTTCTCCTATAGACTTTCTTTCTTCTGGAACAGTGTTCCCCTCCAAATCCATCTTTCTTCCTCATTCCCTGCCCTCAAGCATCTATTCAAACCAGACCCTACTACTTCCTGTATCTGCTCTCCCTCCTAGCTCTCACTTACCTCTGTTCCACAGTGCCCTGCTCTTTCTGCTGCATCCCACTGTCTATAACAATGCAAATATTGTTTTGTAAATAATGTAAACATTGCTTTGTATTTATTAGATTCTTCGTCACTGTATAAAGCATTCTCTTTATCATATACAATTTCTCCTGTGACATCATTGCTTTCAAAGTTGTATTTATCAATGCTGTATATTATTGATCTGTACCCCTTCCCCAGGTTGCACCTGGAAATGAGCTTCTGCTCATGGTGCCTTTCCTGGTTAAACTTTTAAATAATTCACTATTTTTTAACTGATGTTTTATTCTTTCAAATTGCAGACATATGTTCTTCATAAAAACTGTGGAAAGCATGGGATTTATGCTATAGTACGTTCTATGGCAATTCACATCATGTTGCGAAATTCAAAATTTTCTGAGATTTGTTTTGACAAAAGAAAATACTTATTCTACCTCTTATGTAATCTCAGTAGGACTAAAATACAATACCCAGCATCCACCATTCTTGCTTACAGAACACATACACATGGAAATAAGGATGGAAATGGGTTAGACTAGCCATCTCCAGAGAGGAGTATGATCTGGGCATCATAATGAGTTAATCCCTTAAGTAAATGAGTGACTAGACCAAAGTATATAGCAAGGTGTCTATGATTCTGGGGTGTACATGGAAGGGTTTTGATAGGAGAAGTGAGGTGATACTGTGTCAGTAAAACTCCATGGTGAGTCTCATCTGGAGAACCAGCGTACTCAGTTCTGGACCTCAGAAAGAACATAGGCAGACTATAGATGATGTAGATGAGGATGATCAAAATGATTCAGGTCCAGCATGGCAGATCATATGTTGAACAACTTGTGGCCATAAATATGTACTCTCTGCAAGCCAGGCATGAGTGGGGGGACATGACAGAAACATGTAAGTATCTGAGTAGTAAGAACAGTGAAGACAACAAGGACCTGTTTGTAAGCTATAGTGAAAGCAGTCACCACGTGATATAATTGATGGTTGGTGGAGGGCAAGTTCAAGAGAGATGTGAGGGACTTTTACTTCACAAAACAAGGTGATATAACTGTGGAACAAACTATCAGTGGAAGTCATGGGGCAGTCACTTTTAGGTGGTTTAAGCTAGGGATGGGAGAACCTCAAAAGGTTCTGAGGTTCTAAAAGGTTCTGATAAGCAACAAAGGGTTCAGATGCTTATCCAAACTTTACCAAAACCATTTACAACCTTTATTGTTTTATAGTAACTGTATGTAAAAAATAATTTTAAACAGCTTTTAATCAACATATATATATTTATGTAGAAAAAAGCAATTAAACCACTGGTTAGTAGTAATAAGCAGCATGATTAGTGAAATGATATGAGGAGTGAATAATGTGACTGTTGATGTGCCTAAGGGAGGGTGGCGATGATTTGGTCCCAAGGCAGGTAAGTCCCAGATCTCTATTGTTTTAACCAGTATCTTGAGTTTGACTTTTTGTAGAAGGGGATATGTTTAGCATCACTTTCGTTTCGCAATGACTTTCTGTATGGAACGTGATGTGAAGCAATGTGGGAAAAGACAAAGCACCAGGCAGTCTGAAAGTCATCACTTCACTAGAAACATAGAAACATAGAATTTGACGGCAGATAAGGACCGCTTGGCCCACCCAGTCTGCCCATTTCCCTACCTAATGGATAAGCTGCAGATCCTAGTTAACCAGCAGCCTACTTCTTTCTACCCCCAACCCCTAGAATTGCCTTATGGCTGTCCCATGCACGCTTGAATTCAACCACTGTTTTTGACTCCATAACCTCCTCCGGAAGGCCGTTCCATGCATCCACAACCCTCTCTGTAAAAAAATACTTCCTTACATTACCTCTGAGCTGCCCCCCATCTTCAAATTGTGCCCCCTTGTTCTTGCACATCTCTTTTTTTGAAAGATGCTACCCTCTTGGACTTTGTTGATTCCCTTGAGGTACTTGAAAGTTTCTATCATGTCCCCCCTCTCCCTCCTTTCCTCGAGGCTACACGTATTAAGCTCCTTTAGTATCTCTTCATATGTCTTCCAGTGCAGACCCTGCACCATTTTAGTTGCCCTCCTCTGGACAGCTTCCATCCTGTCTATGTCCTTGCAGAGACTGGGTCTCCAGAACTGCACGCAGTACTCCAGATGGGGTCTCACAAGCTGTCTGTACAGAGGGATAACAACTTCCTGTTTTCTACTGGTGATGCCTCTCCCTATGCATCCCAGTATCCCCCAGCCCTCCTTACTGTCCTCTCACATTGCTTGCCCACCTTTAGGTCATCTGATATGACTACCCCCAGGTCCCTTTCCATTTTTGTTGTTGTTAGTATCTCACCCCCCATTGTGTACTCTTCCCCTGGGTTTTTGTTTCCCATGTGCATTACCTTGCACTTCTTAGCATTGAATCTAGGCTGCCATACATTTGCCATTCCTCTAACCTTGCCAAGTCCCTTCTCATCCTTTCCACCCTACCTTGTGCATCAACTCTGTTGCAGATCTTTGTGTCATCTGCAAATAGACATACTTTTCCTTCCAGTCCCTCTGCAATGTAGCTTATAAAAACATTGAAGAGGACCGATCCTACCACTAATATCAGGGTGAAAAACAGAGCTAAGCAACATTTTTAAATTATAATCAATCTGGTTAAAGTGCCAGTATGTAAATACTTTTAGTCATTGAGTAAGAATTGTATGAATGTATTTCTTTGCTATACTGTGGACCTAATCTAAATTGTCTATATATGTATTCACATTCTTGCCTTATATTATATATCTATGTATTTTACTGTATGTAACTAATTTCTGGTCGCCTCTGAAAAAGGGGCATCTCATATCAGAGGGCTTACCCGGTCACTAAAATTCCATAATAATAATAATAATACTTTTACTAAATGATCTCCTCCGAA
This sequence comes from Neoceratodus forsteri, assembly GCA_016271365.2. Taxonomy (NCBI): domain Eukaryota; kingdom Metazoa; phylum Chordata; order Ceratodontiformes; family Ceratodontidae; genus Neoceratodus; species Neoceratodus forsteri. The sequence goes on along the minus strand of CM057455.1, from coordinate 383,687,348 downwards.
TGAGAAAGCAACTGTGTGAGAACAGGGACTTGTCTGCCACAATTGCTACCAGTACAATCATGTCATGTACTTACATAGAAACATAGAAGCTGATGGCAGATATGGACTGCAAGGCCCATCCAGTCTGCCCATTTCTTTTTTTACCTTATAAATGTTCAATCGGTCTTTGCTCTGTCAATGGCCTATCTATTCATACTCATCTGTATTGCTTCCTTATGCCTGTCCCATGCCTGTTTGAAGCCCTGCACTGTATTCATATCCACCACTTCCTGAGGTGGGCCGTTCCATGAATCCACCACCCTGTCTCTGAAAAAGAATTTCCTCATATTGCCCCTTAATCGGCCTCCCTCTAATCTCATGCTGTGTCCTCTTGTCCAGCTATTTTTCTTATTTTGAAACATGTTAGACTCTTTCACCTTGTTAATGCCCTTAAGGCATTTGAATGTTTCGATCATATCATCTCTCTCCCTCCTTTGCTCTAGGGTATTCATATTGAGCTCCGTTAATCTGTCCTCATATGTTTTCTGATGCAGTCCCTGCACCATTTTGGTTGCCCTTCTCTGGACTGCCTCAATTTGATTAATGTCCTTGTGAAGGTGTGTCATCCAGTACTGCACACAGTATTCCAGATGGGGCCTAACCAGTGTCTTGTAAAGAGGGATTATTATCTCCCTCTTCTGACTTGTGATACCCCCACTAATACACCCCAACATTCCCCTAGTCTTACCTACTGCTTTAGTAGTCTGCCTGAATAATTTCAGGTCATCAGTGATGATGATGCCCAAGTCTCTTTCTTCCCTTTTGACTGCCAGCAACTCCCCTCCCAGCCTATAGGTGGCTTCATGGTTTTTCTTCTCTATGTGCATGATCTTGCACTTCTTTGCATTAAACCCCAGTTGCCACTCTTCTGACCATTGTGCTAGTTTATCCAGATCTCGTCTCATTCTGCCCACCCCATCTGGATCATCTACTCTGTTGCAGATCTTGGTGTCATCTGCAAACAGACAAACCTTACCCTCCAGTCCACCTGCAATGTCACTGATGAAGATATTGAAGAGGACTGGACACAAGACTAGTCCCTGAGGTACCCCACTTGTGACTTGCATCTCTTCTGACTTTTTACCATTTACCGCCACTCTCTGTTTTCTGCCCATCAACCAGTTTGCCACCCAGTTGACCAACTTCTGACCCACCCCGTGCCTACCAAACTTATTAATCAATCTTCTATGTGAAACAGTATTGAAAGCTTTGCTGAAGTCAAGGTAGGTGACATCAACTGCTCCCCCTTGGTCCACCACTCTGGTTACCTGTCAAAGAAATCTATGAGATTAGTTTGACAGAACCTTCCTTTTGTAAACCCATGCTGTCTTGGATCCTGTGCTCCTATGGATTCCAGGTGTTGCACTATCCTTTCCTTAAGGAGTGCCTTCATAATCTTACCCACTACAGAGGTAAGACTGACTGGTCTGTAGTTCCCCGCCTCCTCCCTGCTACCACTCTGGTGGAGTGGGATCACATGAGCCCTTTTCCAGTCTTCTGAGACCTCTCCTTTGCTCAGAGACTCAATAAACAGTTCTGATAATAGCTCTGCTAGTTCTACCCTTAGCTCTTTTAGTACCCTGCGACGTGTGCCATCAGGTCCTATTGCCTTGTCCATCCTGAGCTTATCAAGCTCTTGTAGGACCTTTTCTTTTGTGAAGGGACTAGTGCACACCTCCCTCCCTCCCCCCAGTGTCCATGGTGCTGAGCTGTGGGTCCTTTCCTACCTTCTCTTCAGTAAATAATGAGCAGAAGTATCTATGTAAGATATATGCTTTTACATGCTCCTCCTCCTCACATGCCCCTTATCTCTTTTGATCTTAGCAATACCCCCTCTGGACTTTCTCCTTTCACTAATGTATCTATAGAAAGTCTTGTCACCTTCTTTTACTGTTTGTGCTAGTGTTTACTTGGTTTGGGCCTTTGTCTGCCTTACTGCCTTCCCTGCTTCCCTTAGGGAAGTTTGGTATGCCTCCCTGTCTTCATCCCTCTGTGTTCCCTGATATTTCCTGAAGGCCAGCCTTTTGGCTCTGACCTTTTCTGCTACTGTTTTTGAGAACCAAAGTGGTTTCCTTCTTCTTTTGAACTTCCTTTTTTCTCTAACACAATGGGATGTTGCTTCAAGTAGTGCATCCTTAATGCTTGCCCACTTTGCCTGTACCCCCTCACCTGTATGTCTTTTTGCCAGGCCTAGCTTAACTCTGTTGGCCATCTTATCAAAGTCAGCTCCTCTGAAGTTCCATATTTTTACCTTGGAATGGGATGATTTAGTTCTATTGAAAATTGAACCATATCATGTGATGGTCATTGGCCCCCAGGTGATCTTCTACCTGGAGATCTGTGATCCTTTCCCTGTTAGTTAGTACTAGATCTAGGATAGACCTGTCTCTTGTGGGTTGTTGTACCAATTGTTTGAGGTCCTCCCCCTGCATGGAATCCACCATGTGTGTAGTTCTGGCAGATGTTCCTGCTGGTTTTGACCAATCTGTATCTGGCATGTTGAAGTCTCCCATTATCAGAACCTCCCCTTTCGCTGTCATGTTTTGTATATCTTCTAACAGTACTGTGTCTATGTCCTCCCCCTAGTCTGGAGGCCTGTAGACAACTCAATTTCATATGGCTGTCCCATTCCCTGTTTCCAGGGTGACACACAGTTGTTCTGGCTCCTTAAATGTGTTCTGAATTTCTGTAGCTTTAATATTTTCATTGACATACAGGGCCTCTCCACCCTCCCTTTTTTCACCTCGGTCTCTTCTGAACAGTACATAGCCAGGTACTGAAGTCTCCCAAGTGTGGTTACTGGTAAACCACGTCTCATTAATTGCTACTATTTCCAGTTTAACCTCTGTCATTATTGCCTGTAGGCCTGGGACTTTTGTTTTCCAGACTGCGAGCATTTGTGGACATAATTTTCCATTGGTCAGATTTCAGTGTGTTAGTTGTTGGGTGAGGTCTGGCGTTTCCCCTGTGCATCATATAGGGAGCTGGACCTTGTTCCTTACCTGGTGATGCAAATGATCTGCAAATATGCTGAACTCCTGTTTGACCACTAGCTGAGGGGGAAGGGTGTTCTTCCCATTCGACGTATGGTGTGCTGCACCCCTCTCCACATTTGCTAGTTTAAATATTCTGCAAAGAAGTCAAACTTCTGCCCCAGTGCACTGGCTCCCTCCTTAGTCAGATGCAGTCCATCAAATTTAAAGAACATTCGCTCCCAAAATTGTTGCCAGTTCCCTACACATTTGTGTCCTTTCTCCTGGCACCAGCCCTTGAGCCACATGTTTAGCTCCCCAATCTCCCCTTCTCTGACCTTCTGTCCATCTGCCCCCCTCTCCCAGACTGGCAGGATCTCAGATAAGGAGATGCCAGATGAAATGGATGATAGTTTGTCACCCAGCCTGGTCAGGTGTTCCATGGTCTCCACAACTGACTGGCTGGCAAGATCATTAGTCCCTATGTGTAACAGGACATCAATGTTTTCTCCTGCTTCCTGAACAATTTTAGCAATGTGGTCAGTGTCTCTCCAAGCTGATGTACCTGGGAGACATCTGACCATTACCTCTGGCTGGAGATAGGTATCAACTCCCGGAATCATGGAGTCTCCTATAATCAAAAGTTTTTTGGATTTCCTTTTTGCTTTTTTGTTTTGGTTCCTGTTTTGGGTGAGTTTTGTTGTGTCCTGCTCTGAAGCGTCCTCTGCTTCTTTGATTTCAAAGATAGAGGCAGATACCTGTTTGTAGTTTTTATAAGGTTTTAGGAGGTAATATGTTGGAGAGCACCGAATGATGGGGCACCTGACTTGCCCCCCCAACCACCTGCCAACCTCCCGGACCAACTACCCTCTGCAGTCGAGGTGCTTCTGTTGGATGTTGGGGAAATGGCGAGTGGTTCTTATAATATATTTCCTCTTAATTATGCAATTTGAAGTGAGCACTCTCTGCCCATGCTGCCTGGAGCTGAGTCCTTAGATCTCCAATGGCTCAGCATGTAGGACAGTGTCCTAAATCCAGTAAAACTGCCCTTCTAAAAAGTGTTTCACAGTACCTGCAGTTAATGATATCCATTCCAGATAAGTTGCTGGGTTTATTATCTGGTCAGAGTAATTAGAAGGAAGAAAATGAAAGCAGCAGTTTTATTTTGTGTTTTGTTTGTTTTTGTATAACTTGTAATAACAAGTTAAATTACTAGTGCCCCTGTGAATGAGATCACCTTGCGGATACCCCACTGATCCGACCCTTCCTGCTTTGCTACAGGAAATGTCACAACTGTGCTACCCTATAAAAGGAGTGTGGTGTGGGGTAGTTGGGGGTGGGGGTGGGTGGCTGCACCTCCCACCCACACCCCAGGATAACGATGAATTGGTCCAAAGGCAGGCAAATCCCAGATCTCTATTTTTTTTAAAAACAGTCTTCTGAGTCTGACTTTTTGTAGAAGAGGACAGTGTGTTTGTTTGCCAGCAATTATGTTTAGCAATGGCTCTTGGAATGGAACACAATGCAAAGCAATGTGAAAGAAGAGCACCAGGCAGTCCAAAGTGACCACTTCACCACTGCCACTACCACTACTATCTAGGGGAAAAACAGAGCTAGAAGCATGTATCAATATGGTTATAATAATTATTCTTAGGTGCATTTAGCTAAATGCTACCCTCAGAATGAGAAGGCAACTGTGTATGTGAGATCAGGGACTTGTCTGCCGCAGTTGCTCCCAGTACATGTACTGGCTGCAACTCCCACCAGCCCCCAGGATGACAATGATGTGGTCCAAAGGCAGGCAAGTCCCAGATCTCCACTTTTTTTTTTAAACCAGTCTCCTGAGTCTGAATTTTTGTAGAAGGTTACAGTGTGTTTGTAAAGTATGTCACCAGTTAAGTTTAGCAACAGCTGTCGGTATGAAATGCAATGTGAAGTAATGCAAAAGAAGAGCATCAGGTAGTTCAAAGTGAACGGTAGAGACAAAAAGTGGTCACCCACTGGCTTCAATTGCATAAGGTTAAAAAGTACTTACTGTTGCATCAAAAAGAACCTCACTACCCTCCCCCACAGTAGCAAATAAGAAGCAAAAAAAATAAAGTGTACTTTGCAATTTTTTTATCTAGCCATTCTCTTCAGAACACTGTTAAACAACAGATCTAAACAGTCAGTCTGCAGAGGGGGGAGGTGAAGTCTACATTTTCAGAAGATTCTGTGGGGAAGGTAGCTGGTGCTCAGGTAATTACTGTTCTCTGAGTTAAAACTGTGTGGCGCTAGCAGTGTAAGTCAATATGCAGAGGGGGGGATGTAGTCTACATTACCAGAAGATTCTGTGGGGAAGGTAACTGGTGCTCAGGTAATTACTGTTCTCTGAGATAAAACTGTGTGGAGCTAGCAGTGGGTGAGTCAGTCTGCAGAGGGGGAAAGTGCAGTCTACACTACCAGAAGATTCTGAGGGGAAGGTAGCTGGTGCTCAGGTAAATTATTTTCTCTGAGTTAAAACTGAGGAGAGCTGGGATTGTGTTGCCAGGGCTGATACATTCTCATGAGAGTCGGCCCTAATCCCACCCTCCCACCCCTCCCTCCCCAGAGCTTGGCTCATTTATAGGGAACACCTACCCTGCAATTGGAGGATAAGGTTTCAGGTGCAGCTCATGTAGTTCTAGCTACTGGGAGTGGGGTTTAAAGTCTGGGAAAGAGGAGCTTAGGGAGTTGTACACTTCCCTTATAAGTTTACTGTGTAGTACTGTACCTATTAACAGGGGTACCCGTTTACTGTAGGACTGTATCTAGGATTAGTGGGTGACCCGATTAGTGGGGAGGGGTGTATCTTGGACTAGTGGAGAACCTGGTGGCTCACCCAAGGAAACATACTTGGAGGGGGCTGGCATCACACGTCATCAGGACCGGTATCTTTGGGAGGGTGGTGGGGTGCACAGGGTGTGGGGCGGCCATGATACTGGACTGGGCTTGGAAGTTTGTAGGTTGCCCAGTGTGCTACCAGCTGGCACAGCTTAGGGAGGAGGTTGAGAAGGTTAGGAGACAGCTGGGGGTAGGGGGGAGGTATGGTTGGGTAATAGGTCATGGGCTTTCCCATGGGGTTTCAACAAGCACTAGGGGAAGGGGCATAGGGAAAGGAGTGCAGGAGACTACTCTGGGGTTGCATAGGGACCCTGACAGAGGGGGCCCCAAATGGAGGACACTACCAAGGTGGCAGGCAGGTATCTGGGGACCCCCACAGAGGGGGGCCAAAGGGAGGACATTCTCAGGGAAGCAGGCAGTTGGCTGGGGCTGGACATAAGGAAGCAAGGTGGGGAGGTGGATCAGACCTTAAGCTCGGTAACCGCTTCAGTTCTCTTCTTCTGCTTGAGGATGAAGGGGGTGATGTAGCCATGACTGGGGTGGTTAGAGATGGAAAGGGAGTGGGGGTAGGAGGAGGGGGCAGGATAATGGAAAGAACGGGGAAAACTTGGAATGCAGGAGAACAGGGGAGCGGGGGAGCAGAGCAGGAGGAGGAGGCGGTAGAGGGATGAAAGCGCAAGAAGAAGGACCAGTTGGGTGGAAAGGGCAAGGAGAAGGACCAGAAGTACAAGGAGGGTAGAGTAAAGGGAACTGAGGGTTTAGGCCAGAGGAGCCCGACAGTCAAGGAGGGGCTGAATGGAGATGAGAAGGAAAGAAGGATGAGCCAAGCTAGTTAAGCAGATGGGGGGAAGGACCAGTCGTTAGCAGTGATGGGGGCTAGCAGTGTACAGAAGGATACTCAGGAGGAGAAGAGGCATTGGATCAGAGGGGAGGGGATGGCCAGGGTAAATAAGGAGGGGGCGGCAGGTGGCACCCAGATAGGGGGAGGAGCAAGGAGCCGGTTGGGGGGAGGGGCCGGAAGAAAGGATGAGGGATATGGAAGGGGGGAATGGAGGAAAAGGAGCGGTCAGAGTGCTCCTGTTGGGGGATTCCATGATCAGGAGTATCAAATGGAATAGGGAGGGGGAAGCCTGCCCGGTTAGAACAAAATGCTTCCCTGGACTAACAGTGCACATGGTCAAGCATGAGGTATATCAGCTGGCAAAGGATTGTGGGGGTTCCCCGGACATACTGGTCCACCTGGGTGCAAATGACAATGAGGGGAATAGCGAGCAAGAGATACAGGCAAGGTTCAGGGAGTTTGCCAGGGTCTGTCATGACATAGGATGTGTGATTTCCTTCTTGGAAATCCTGCCGCTGCCAAGGGCTAGTGGGGAATGCAAAAGGAAGATTAGGGAGATAAACCAGTGGCTCAGGTAGTGGTGTTGGGCCAGAGGGTATGGGTTGATGGGGGACTGGGGTGAAACTTGGGAGGATAAGGGGCTGTATGATAGAGATAGGCTCCATCTCAATTTGGGGGGGAAGGAAATCCTAAATTTGAAAATAGAGGGGTTCATTGGTGAAAGGTTGGTTTTAAACTTGTGAAGGGGGGGGATGGATGGGAGAAAAGGCTGTTGAGGGGGGTCCGATAAAGGAGGGACTCTGTCTCCACCCCTCTGGGGAGTGGGAGGAATGCAGGAAAAGGCCGACTGGTATGGTGCAGACTGGGGGAAGACAGAATCCCCATGGGAATGTGAGCAGGAGAAATGGAAGTATAGGGAAAGGGTGGAAGGTAGTCCTGCTAAATGCCAGAAGCTTGGGCAATAAAATGCCTGAGCTCCAGGTGATGCTAACTGAGGGAGAGGTGGATGTGGCAGTGGTCACTGAGACCTGGGCTACCGCAGGGCATGACTGGGACCTGAACCCGGAAGGTTACACCATGTTCAGGAAGGACAGGGGGGAGGGACGGGGAGGAGGGGTAGCAATAATAGTCAAAAACTGCATTGGCATAGGAGTAGTAGAGGAGACAGAGGGAACTGTTGAGGTGATTTGGGTCACCTTGATAACAACGGGGAGCAAGGGAGTAAAATTAGGAGTGGTATATAAACCCCAGAGGAGCTGGAGGAGAGTCTGGTGGCAGATGTTGGGAGACACTGCAGATTGGGCAGGAGAAGGATGATGGTGTTGGGGGACTTAAACATGCCAGGAATGGACTGGGAGACTATGACATCTTTGGTGGCCAGGGAACAGAGGTTGTTTGATGTCTTTCAGGATGCGTTCCTAATTCAGCAGGTTGGGAAACCAACCTGGGAGGCATGGGTACTGGATGTGGTCCTGGCAGCCAGTGACTAGATTGGGGACCTGGAGGTAAGGGACCCGTTGGCATGGAGCTACCATTCCATGGTCTGGTTCTGCCTGGACCTAAGATGAGTAGAAGGCTGCACAAAGACGGAGGTAACTGACTTCAGGGGGGTGGATTACAAGGAAATGGGAAGGATCCTTAAGGAGCATTTGGATGTGATCGGGCCAGACATAAATGCTGACAGTAGGTGGAAAATCATCAGGAAGGGGGTGTAGCATGCTACCAGCACCTGGGCAAGAGTAAGATGAAAATGCAGTAGGGCGTGAAAACCCTGCTGGTGGACCAGGGAGGTTCAGGAGGTAGTGAGGAGAAAGAAGGCAGCCTATAGGCAATTCAAGTGGTCAAGGAAAGAAAGGGATCTAAAGGAGTAGAACTGATGGCTAGAAGGGCCACAAGGGTGGAGAGGGCGGCTAAGGAAGGAGCAGAACCTAGCCAGGAAAATTAGGGGAGGGAACAAGGGATTCTTTAGATACACTGGAGAATAACGTCAGGTGAAGGGGCAGAATAGCAGGATTAAAACAGGGAAGGGATAGGCACAACACCCGGGGGAGCAGGCTGAGGTACTAAATGAGTACTTCACCTCAGTTTTCACCAAGGAAAATGGGGGCTGCATCATACATGGGAGAAGACAGTGAAATTGAGGAGGGGGGACCCTTGCGAATGGCGGGTCTGAGGAGGGGCATCACTGGCAGGAGGGGAGGGCTAAGCAGGGGGATGAGGTAGTGGAGGTGGCGATCATGGCAGAGAGAGTGAGGGAAGCCCTCAGGTCCCTTAAGACAGAGAAAGCACCAGAGCTGGATAAATTGCATCCCAGAGTGCTGAAGGAACTGGCGGATGTCCTGGCGAAACCCCTGGCAGAGCATTTCAGCATCTCTCTGAAGACAGGTTGGGTGCCACAGGACTGGAAGGTGGCACATATAGTGCCTATCCACAAGGGAGGATCAAGGGAGGTGGCAGGGAACTACAGGCCCGTCAGTCTGTCATCAGTGGTGGGCAAGGTGATGGAGGGCATTATCAAGGAGAGGCTGGGGGGGACCTGGAAAAGTCGGGGTGCCTGGACAATAGACAGCATGGATCAATCCCAGGGAAATCATGTCAGACAAACCTTGTGGAGTTCTATGACTGGGTGATGAGTGCTTTGGACCTGGCTAGACCAGTGGGCGTCCTCTTTCTTGACTTCAGCAAGGCGTTTGACTCTCTTCCTCACAGGGGCTTGTTGGATAAGCTGGGAGAAATGGGGGTGGGGAACCAGATGATCAGATGGATAGGCAATTGGCTCCAGGACTGGACCCAGAGGGTCGTAGTTGGTGGGATAGTCTTATCCCCAAGGAGGGTCATTAGTGGGGTCCCGTAGGGATCAGTCCTTGGGCCTGTCCTGTTCAATGCCTATGTCTCTGACTTAAGGACAGGTATCAGGAGTGAGATGAGTCTCTTTGCAGATGACTCAAAACTGGCGGCAGTGGTGGATGGAGGGAGGGGAAGGTGGCCCTACAGGGGGATCTGGAGGCTCAGGAATGGTGGTCTAGAAAGTGGACGCTTAGGTTCAATGCAGGGAAATGCAAGGTACTGCACCTGAGGGCCAGAAACCGGGGCCAAGTGTACACCCTGGGAGGGAAATGCTACAAGTCACGATGGCTGAGAGGGACCTGGGGGTGGTGGTGGATGTCAAGATGAACAACTCGGAGAGTTGTAGGAGGGCAGCAGCCAAGGTCAACAGGATGCTGGGATGCATCACTTGGGGGATCACCTCCAGAAGGAGAGAAGTGATACTCCCTCTGTATAACTGCTTGGTGAGGCTGCACCTCGAGTACTGCGTGCAGTTTTGGAGGCCACATGTAAAGAGAGACATTGAACTCATTGAAAGGGTCCAGATGAAGGCAACCAAAATGATTTAGGGGCTTGGGAGACAGGACCTATTGGGAGAGGCTCGAAGAGCTTAATATGTACACATTGGAAGAGAGAATGGGGACATGATAGAGGTCTTCAGGTACATGAAGGTGGTAAATAGGGGAGGAGCAGTCAGGGTGCTTCGAAGGAAAGAGGGGGCAACTAGAGGGCATTGGTGGAAGCTGGAGGGGGGAGATTCAGGGTGAAAAGCAGAGCTAGCAGCATGTAACAAATTGCCAATATGGTTACAATAATTATTTTTAGGTGCATTTAGCTAAATAATATCCTCAGAATGAGAAAGTAACTGTGTGTGGGATCAGGGACTTGCCTGCTGCAGTTGCAACCAGTACAATCATGTGATGTACTGCCTGCACCTCCCACCCATCCCCAGGATGATGATGATGTGGTCCAAAAGCAGGCAAGTCACTTATCTCTATCTTCCTTTTAAATCAGTCTCTTGAGTCTGACATTTTGTAAAAGGGGACAATGTATTTTTAATGTATGACATTACTTATGATTAGCAACAGCTGTCAGTATGGAATGCAACATGAAGCAATGTGAAAGAAGAGCACCAGGCAGTCCAAACTGATTACTTCACCACTGCTTCTACCACTACTATTTGGGGGAAAAAACAGAGTTAACAGCATGTATCAAATTGCCAATATGGTTATAATAATTATTCTTAGTTGCATTTAGCTAAATGATGTCCTCAGAATGAGAAGGCGACTGTGTAAGATCAGGGACTTGTCTGCCGCAGTTGCTACCAGTGCAATCATGGGATGTATTGGCTGCACCTCCCACCCAGCCCCAGGATGATGATGTGGTCCAAAGGCAGGCAAGTCACTTATCTCTATCTTCCTTTTAAATCAGTCTCTTGAGTCTGACATTTTGTAAAAGGGACAGTGTTTTTGTTTGCAAGCAATTATGTTTAACAATGGATCTCGGTACTGAATGCAATGCAAAGCAATGTGAAAGAAGAGCACCAGGCAGTCTAAAGTGACCACTTCAACACTGCTACTATCACTACAGTACAATCTGGGGGAAAAGACAGAGCTAGCAGCATGTGTCAAATTGCCAATATGGTTATAATAATTATTCTTAGGCGCATTTAGCTAAATGATCTCCTTAGAATAAGAAAGTGACTGTGAGTGGAATCAGGGACTTGTCTGCCGCAGTTGCTACCAGTACAATCATGTGATCTACTTGGCTGGCTGTACCTCCCACCAACCCCCAGGATGATGGCAAATCTCTACTTTTAACCAGTTCAGTCTCAAAATTGAAAGCTGATGTGTCACTTAATTCACAGATAGAGATGGGCGAAATGACTAATTCCTCCATAAAGTGATTGGCGGAGTGAAGGTGAAGTCGCGGAGTGCTACGCAAAGCGAAGTGGAGTACTTTGCATTATAATGGGTAACGTGAAATCCATTGAAAACAATGACTTTGCGTTACTCCACCTTCCCAAACCACAACTCCAGCAATTCTTAAAGCGAAGTGTTTTGAAAACAATGTACTTCGCCTCACTTTGCCGTGTTTTTAAGCTATAAGGGCGAATTTTGCAGTGATTCATGGGATTTCAGGTCACATGGGCTCTAGATTGTTCTGTACAGCCTCAATTTGGGGTAATGTGTGTAGTAGCAGATTTTGTGTTCTGTGTAGGAAGCTGTAGGAGACAATCTGCTCTGAGAGTTCTCTGCGATTCAAACCTTCTAAAAGCTGTTAAAAAGCCTTTTTGAGTCATTTTTTTTTGCTGAAACTTTAGTTCATTGATTATAGGAAACCCTCCTATGCTCATATCATCAAGTGTTTATTGTTTGTGTGTGGATTTTGAATGATAATGTACGACATTCAGTCTGTGCACTGAGAGACAGTGGAAGTGTACTTTGGGGGAGGGGCGTATCTATGGTGTAGGAAGATTAACTTGGAGAAAAAGACAGTGCTTTCTGTTTTGGTGATATTTTTCTTATATAACTGTGTTAATGTACATATGGTAATATTTTCAATAATTCTTGCCATTTTTTTGCCGATTGTTGTGGTGCAGCAGTGCATAATTTTAGTTTGTTTAAAATATGTGCTTACTTTACTGAAGTTTTCAATTTGCTACGCATTACTTAGTGTGTGTGCGAGTATGTATGTGACGCGTGTTATCTAATCAGACACCTTTTATTGTGTTACATAATAATTTCAGCAATGTGAACCTGATAGCCACTGCAGCTGTGTGATTTTTTTACTTCTTTGTGGTATCTTTACTGGTACTAGTACTAGTGACTGTTACTGCAGCAGTACAGTACACTGCCACCTACCCCCCCCCGCGGCCCGCCCCAACCGGAAAAGGTATTCTTTTCCAGATTTGAATTTCTGATGGTGAGCACTGGTTAGGTGTTGTGCCTTTGCATCTGCATCTCTTCAGTGTGCAGCGCAATCTTAATCTGTCTGTGCATTTGCATCTCTTAGGGCCCAATTTCCATCTGTAACTTAAGTCACAGTTGTTTCTTTGGCTTCCCTTCAGAGTACTGGACACGTGTGGTGCATAATTCTGCATGAACATTGTACTCATTAATATGCGTTATTAAGTCAGGACCATCATCACGAGTCACTTGTGATGCAACTCATGTTCTTCATCATCACGGTCACAAATGTAGTCACAAATCACTATTCACAATCACTTCATGCATCACAACATTAATTTGTTTACTAGTTACTTGGATGTAACGTAAGCCTGTTTTGTAGTATCTCTCCAGGCTTCACCACCCTGTCATTGCACTCATTAATGAGCGTTTTTAAGTCAGGGCATTTGTGCCACAGTTCATCGGAGAAGTATAGCCGCAGGCATTTGCATTCCCAATACAGTTCCATATTGTTTATCTCACACCGTCGACACCGAATCACGTTCTTCATCGTCACGGTCACAAATGCAGTCACAAATAACTATTCATGATAACGTCACTAATCACAACATTTATTATTTTACTAATCACTTGGTTGTATTGTAAGCATGTTTTGTAGTATGTCTCCAGGCTTCACCACTCCACCATTGTACTCATTAATAAGCATTTCTAAGTCTGGGAGTTTTGTGCTACAGCCCATTGGGGAAGTACAACCATAGGCATTCATGTTCCTTCCCATACAGCATGTGAGTTACAGTACTGTAAGTAGTGGTGGGTGAAGTGGCCCCAATTTGCTCCATGAAGTGATTCAATGAGTAATGTGGAATCCATGGGGAACTCCACAATGTGAGGCGGAGTACTTCGCTTCATAATGAGGAATGTGAAGTCCATCGAAACCAATGACTTTGCATTATTCCGCTTCCCCAAACCACTTCTCCACCAATTTTAAGGCAAATTACATTGAAATCAGTGTAATTCACCTCACTTCACCCTGTAATTGAGCTCCAAATGAAATTCTGCAGGTATTCATGTGATTGAAGGTCACATGGGCTCTAGATTGTTTGGCACAGCCTCAGTTCTGACCTGTAAGTGTGTGTGCAGTGGTATCTGGAGACAGTTTACTCTCAGAGTTCTGTGATTCAAAACCTCTAAAAGCTGTTTAAATGCCTTTTTGAGTAATATTTTTTGCTCAAAATTTAGTACATCGATTGTAGGAAACCGTTCTGTGCTCATATCATCAAGTGTTTATTGTTGTGTGTGGATTTTGAATATTATTTAGAACAGTCAGTCTGTGTATTGTGAAGTAAGCTTTGGGAGAGGGGCGTATCTGTAGTGTAGGTACGTTAACTGGGCGCAAAAAGCAGTCTTTCTGTTTTGGTTATATTTTTCTTGTATAACTATGTTAATGTACACACAGTAATATTTTCAATAATTCTTGACATTTGTTTGCTGATTGTTGTGGTGTGGCAGTGTACAATTTTTCTGTTTAAAACATTTGGTAATATTACTAAAGGTTTTCAATTTGCTACGCATTACTTGAGTGTGAATGTATGTACGATATGTGTCATTAATCAGACACCTTTTATTGTGTTACAAAGTAATTGCAGCAGTGTGAACCTGCTATCCACCGCACATTCATGAATCTTTTGTACTGCTTTGTGGTATCTTTACTGGTAGTGGATTATTACTGCCGTTCACTAATCCCCAAACTGTCAAAATGTATTCCTTTCCAGGTTTGGATTTGTGACTTGTAAACACTGGTTAGGTGCTGTTGTGCCTTTTCATATGCATCCCTTGAGTGTGCAGCACAATCTTAATCTGTCTGCGCGTTTGCATGGCACCATTAATTCTGGGAGACTGCATTTTTCATTATGCTCTCATTTCACTTCATCAGCACTGGGGAATTTTCTGGACACAAGACAGTAGCATTTTGCGGATGCACATTAATTCTGGTGACTGTGTGTGACCACTGCACGCATGACCGAGTGCACCAGTAATTCTGGAAGACTTTGCATTTCTTGTTACACTCTCATTTCACTTCATCAGCACTGAGGAATTTTCTAGACACAAGGCAGTAGCATTTTGGGTATGCACATTAATTCTGGTGACTCTGTGTGTGACCTGACCACTGCGCGCATGACTGAGTGCGTCATTAATTGTGGGAGACTTTGTATTTCTTTTTACACTCTCATTTCACTTCATTAGCACTGGGGAGTTTTCTGGACACAAGACAGTAGCACCTTTGGGATGCACATTCATTCTGGTGACTGTGTGGGTGGGATGCTGCCAATATTGTTGTCACTCTGCCTTACTTGCATTTAAGGTGGAATGACAATGCAAAGTAATAATAACAAGGTGAAGTGAGCCTTTCCTATGGGGCACTCCGCATAGCAAAGTGCCAACACGAAGTGGCCACTTCGCGTTCACTTCACCCGCAGATTTTAAATTCGCTGCATCTCTATTCACAGATGCAGCACAGATACTGCTGTCACTGTCATCTTCTTCAGGATTAGCATCACATAGGTAGCCAGAGTTTAACAAGTTAACCTTCAAAAATGTTAGTTTCTCCACATTGTCTAGTGTTAATCTTGTTTGTTTATCAGTCACAACATCCCCAGCAGAGCTAAATAAATGTTCAGAACAGACAATTCAGGGTGGACATCCAATATACTTTCAAGCCAGGGTAGCCAACTTTGGCCAACATGATTTTTTCTGTTACCAGTAAGCTAAAGGGTCCTTCTTAATATTAACATTGTGCTCGGACAGATATGCATCTACCATGCTTACTACTGAGCATGCATTTTTCTCCTTGTGGAATTTTAATGTCCTACAGTTGGCACTAAATGTCATCTGACTCATTATCTGCTTCTGCACTGGTTATTGGAGCAGTCTTTTGAATTTTAGGTAGTGTCATTGTAGTACTGCTTCCTAATCCTTCTAATGAAACTTCATCTACTGCATCAATCAAATGCTATCTATATTTCAGCTCCTCCATACCATCAGAAGTCACATCAGGAAAGTGTCTGTTCTGGAAATGTTGATCTAGGAATGTTGCTAAGAGATCCTCCTTGCTCCATGTCATGGCTGATAATTTCTCATCATTGCTAAGTCTGGTAAACATGTTGTTGACTAGAGATTGGTTCATATATGAGTTGTTCCTCATTTTCTCCAACCTATCTTTGAGAAGTGGAATAACTTGAGGAAGGGATGCCTTTTCTGCACTGACCTTTTTGTAGCACTCATGTATGGTTTCAGAATGTGACACAACTGTTCCAGCAGAGACCATTGATTATAATGGAGAACAATGCCCTCCCAATATCATTGGACATGATGTACTCAATGATCGTTGTCTTTTGTTCAATGTTGCATTCAATCATAAAGTAACTTTAATTCCACCTTGTTGGTACACCCTGAACAAGCTGGAGATGAGGAAGACATTTGTCCTTCTGGATATCAACAAGGATGTCATGGGCTTTTACTGAATAGTTGAAGGGGCCACACACACTTTGCACACAGTTCCCACAGTGGTTGATACTTGCTGATGATTGTCCAGGAAACTTCAAACAACTAGGTTAAGACAATGTGCAAGACAGCATATATGTACATAGTTGCCATCATGAAGTGCTTTTTAAATATTTGAACCATTATCGACAACAGAAAAACAACTTTTAAACCCTGTATAGTGACCCAAGCAGTAACTAATTTTTTCTGTTCTTGTGAATGTGATGTGCTGTGTGTGTCTTGAGCATGACATATATGGAGAACTGCCATTTTCTGAAATGTGACAAATTTTTTTGAGCTCTGAGAGATAGTAGTGGTAGTAGTAGTAGTACTACTGGTGGAAGTGGTAGGGGTAGCAGGCATACTGGTATGTGAGGATGATGATGAGTTGCCCGCAAAAGTGACCCAGTGTGCAGTAAGCGAAAGATATGCAATGGCTTGGGTGCTGGTCCACATATCAGTAGTAAAGTAAACTTCCTTGTCCTCAGCCTCTCGAAGAGCATGCCTTTCTTGAAGTCTTAAGCTGCCATATACAGTATTCTGGGCACTGCAGTTACTGAGAAATATTTTCTACTTGGCATTAAATGTCATGTCTAAGTATTTTATAAGCCTTCTGAAACCCATGTCTTCCACTATACTGTAGAGTATGGCTGCAAATAAGTACAAACATTTCTGCTATTTTACAATTTATTGCTTGTGCTATGGGATGGTTTTGTGAATATTTAGACTTTCTTTCAAAAACTTCTTTTAACTTCAATTGCCTCTTATTAGGGGTAACATTAGATTTGGCTGGGGGTGTTGTATGACTACATGCTGTGCTTGATAAAACTGATTACCTTACAGAATTATCTTGCGGTGAAAGTGGACTTTTGGATATTGCCTGGTGATCAGTCCCCACTGTTTCAGCAGAATGTTCCTGTTTACTGAGAGCCCTGTTACATTTCCAGGCATCAATGTTAAACTGTTTATTTGAACCATATATAATGATGGGGTGAAGCTGTATAAGGTGTTGCATCATTATTGTTGTTCCAAGATGCCCTTTGTTTTTCCCCTTACTAACACAAGTATTGCAATGTACACATATAGCTTGGCAAGCATCCATGGGGTTTATATAAAAATTATTCCAAACAGTAGAGGAGGACTGCCTATATCTAGTAATGAGTTCAGTAAGAGTTGAGTGGCTGGATTTAAGTGGGGAAGACATATCAGCGGAGGATTCAGGTTCATCAGGTGAGATAGTCATAGAATCCTCTGTAGCACCATTGCCATCATCATCACTACTGCCAGACTTTGTTTCGCTTTGTGTGGCTCATGCCTTTGACGTTTTCTTTTTCCCTTTGACACTACTAGTGTTTTTATCTTTATCCACATTGTCACTGTCAGGACCAGAATGAGACCTGGCTAAAGGTAAAGTCTCAAGCTCATCATCAGTCTCACCATGACCATGGTCGTTATCATCTTCATCATAAGATTCAGTAGAGTTAACACTTGCAGTCACAGGTTGAGTTATTCGATACGCTTGTGTTGCAAATCAAGCAACCCCACTTTGAGTTGTACAAATAAGTACCTTAACTTTATATACAATTTGATCACTGTTTGTTTCTGCACTTTTCTCAGACAATTTGCTACTATCTTTCAAAACTTTGTTTGCTGTACTGAGCCATTCTGACAAAGACAGTCCACCCTCCTTTACGAGTTTTCAGTATTTTGAGAGTTAGCTTGTACATTGATAGTAGTAGCATTTAGCTCAGCCCCTTCAACAAATTGTGGTGCTTTTACTTTACTTTTTGGGCCACTTCTTTCTGGGATCTTGAATAAAATTTTATGTTTACTTCCTTTGCCCCCGGCTTTTGCTTTAGTATTTTTTGGAGTACTCATAATGCCAGTCTGTGGCTTGTTAGGGGTCAAAAGCATGTGGTGGTGGCTGTCAGATTAATTCACACACAGATCTATCACACTCACACAGTAGTTCAAATAAACACACTGGACTTAGGCTACAAGAGCTGGTGCTGCGGTGGGCACCCAGAGATTCAGGGACCCTGGACAAACCCTCTCTGACACAGTACTTTCCTTTCTTTCAAGTATTATTTATTTTAAATATTCCACATGACAGAATGCCCACTGAGCCAAAGCTTATAGATTCACCCCATGGATCACAAGAAGGAGATCAGAGCTGACTGACTTGTCCGGGGAGGTAACACGGACAGTATACAAGAACTGGCACTGGTGGCTGGCTGTCAGATTTTATTTGACACACGTACAGTAGTTCACATGCTGCACGTAGGCTATGAGGGCTCATGCTGCAGGCACTGCTACCCAGAGAGATTCAGGGACCTGGCCCAACCCTCTCTGACACAGTACTTTCCTTTCCTTCAAGGATGATATATTATTATTTATTCCATATGATGGAGTTCCACTGAACCAAAGCTTGTAGATTCACCCCATGGAGCACAGGGAGGAGATATGAGCTGACTGACTTGTTCGGGTGGGGGGGGATCACACAGACAGTATGCAAGAAGTGGCACTGGTGGCTGGCTGTCCAATTTTATTTCACACACACACACACACACACATACTGCACCCAGGCTATAAGAGCAGATGCTGCAGGCACTGCTACCCAAAGAGATTCAGGGACCTGGTCTAACCCTCTCTGACACAGTACTTTTCCTTCAAGGATCATTTTGTTATTCATTCCACGTGATGTGACAGAATGCCCTGTCCACTGAGACAAAGCTTGTCAATTTACCCCATGGAGCATAGGGAGGAAGAGATGAATGAGAGCTAACTGACCTGTTTGTGTGTATGTGGGGTGGGGTGGGTCACATAGATAGTATGCAAGAAGTGGCACTGGTGGCAGGTTATCAGATTTTATTTTACACACATACACAGTAGTTCACACACTGCACCTAGGATATAAGGTCTGATGCTGCAGGCACTGCTACCCACAGAGATTAATGAACCTGACCTAACCATCTCTGATACAAGAATTCCTTGAAGGATTATTCCATGTGATGGAATGCCCACTGAGTCAAAGTGTTTAGAAACCCCACAGAGCACAGGCAGGTGATCAGAGCTGATTGACATCTTTGGGGGCACACAGCAAGAAGTGGCACTGGTTGGCTAACTTGCCTGGTGGGTGGCACAGTTCACCCCCTCTGCTGCCAAAATAAAAAAAAATTAAAAACTGGCACTCACTCACTTCACCCAGTCTTCCTCCTCCCCCTCCCAAGTCTCCAACTCCCTGATGCCAACTCCATGACTCCCAGAACCAGATCACCAACCCCCACCCCCAAGTTTTCTGATTCTGTCATTTGTTTAAAAAACTATATATTTCTTTAAAAAAAATTTTTTTGACAGTATGAAGTGTCCCTCCCGACTATCCAGCCCAACCAGCAAAATAAAGCAGTAAATAAGCTGCACTTCAATGGTTACGGAACATTCAACACACATGAAGCAGCCAATAAATGCTGCTGCTCCTTCTATGTTCTGTATTCCACTTTGCCAGCTCCTAAGGTGGACGACATGGGTTGCTACAGAGTAAACCCAGTCAGGTGCCACCTTAGGAAGACGGACAGCTCACCCATCCAATGAAGAACCAGGGTCTTGTCTCTGGTCCATCCTGTGCTTTCACACTTCTCATGCCCAATTCTCATGATGGGGAGCCACTCAAACTGATCCAAACAGTCGAAAGTGTCTGGAAGCTGTTCATTTCTGAACACTTTGGCTTCTTTGGGTCAGTTTTGATTTTTGCAGAACCAGTTTGCCCACCCATAGTTTAAACAAGGCTAGGACAGGGCAATGGGACTCATTGTCCCTTGGGTGGACAACACCTGACTGAGAGGTTAGGGACTGGGAGAACAGGGAGGCAATACACCAGTACAGTATGCTAGTGTGGTGAGATGATATAGTATGGCAGAATGATGCTGCTGATTATCCCTACTCTTTGTGGGCTGTAAAACTGAAGTTTCATAAATTAGGCATAAAGGTTGGCCATCCTAAACTGGTATGGCAATGCAACTTATTACAAATGTTATTGAATATGTAGAACTATCTCTAGGCAGTCAGCAGAATATGACCTCCAACACTGAAGGCAGCCACCTTACCACTGCGCTATTCTGGCGATCTCACTTCCCACAGAACACTTGCATACCCAACAATCATAGACCATCA
Organism: Neoceratodus forsteri; assembly: GCA_016271365.2. Taxonomy (NCBI): domain Eukaryota; kingdom Metazoa; phylum Chordata; order Ceratodontiformes; family Ceratodontidae; genus Neoceratodus; species Neoceratodus forsteri. Next base: position 383,667,189 of record CM057455.1, on the reverse strand, counting down.
ATAGTGACTTCGGAACTGTCTGTCTCCAGCCCCCCTACACCTACCTGTTATAATACATCAGTTATATCTTTCTTCTTCCTCCAACACCTAGTGCTGTGTATTCTTTTCTAGTGGGCAATTCCAGTTAGATAATCAAAATTGGACCCCTACCCTTCATCTTAGCATCCTTCACAATTCTAGTCCTACCTCTCATTACTCAACCTAATCTTAAATCACCCTGCACTCATGCTCTTGTCACCAAATTGCACTATTTTGTCCTAAATTGCCTTAGTCCTGGACCCCTACCCTTCCTCTTAGCATCCTTCACAATTCTAGTCCTACCTCTCACTACTCAACCTGATCTTAAATCACCCTGCACTCATGCTCTTGTCACCAAATTGCACTATATTGCCTAGTCCTGCTACTAATGCGTCACTTGGGAAGATGTGCCTGTTATGAGGTCCCCTAATAATAACTTGTCTCTATTACCCCCTCCCCCTGCCTCAGCCAAGCCTGCTCATCATACTGGGAAATTCTGTGAAAATAAGTCTGCACAACTGTACCAGTGCAGAGGCTCTAAAATGCCTGAAATGGTGAGTAATAAGACTTGCTTGATTACTGCTTCTGTTATCTGGCAACATCCACCCTAACCCTGTACCTCACCCTACACCATCTAAAAATGATGGGGCTCTAACTATTGCTTCAGTGAACATTTGCAGCCTCCTGGCTAAGTATGACTCTCTTAAGGTCTGGATAACCCAACATAAACCTGACATCTTATCAAGCATTGAAACCTGGTTCACACCAAGAACCCCAGACCTGGCCATCCAAATAGAAGGGTACACTTCCTTTAGACAGGATAGACTTGGTAAATGTGGTGGTGGCTGCATTATTAATGTCAGAGGAACTCTCCAGGGTCGGGGACTTCCCAGCTCTGCTACCAGTGAAAACTACAAAATTCTCCCAATCCAGGTCCAACTTGGCTCCCAGGGAAAATGTGTCAGCATGGTCACCATTTATATTCCCCTGAAAGAGCAGGCAGTGCACCTTGAAGCTATCCTGGACTACCTTACTGATTTCTGCAAGGATACAGAGGTCCTAGTCCTCAGGGACTTTAACTTAAACTGGCTGTCTCCTGAGGTGCCACCATTTAGGGATGCCATCTCCTCCCTTGGATTGGCCCAACTAGTTGAGTCCCTGACCCACGCGAACTACCACACTGGTACTAGCACCCAACTTGACTGGTTAATCACCAATCACCCTGATAGGATATCCAATACTGTAGTCCTACTAGACAGTTTAAGCAACCACTCACCCCTCCTCTGTACCTGGATGAACAAGGCTTCCAAAGCCCTCCCCCAAAACAATCACAACCAGAGTCCCAAAGTCAGGACAACTCAGGTCACTCAAATCCCACCTTAGACACCAAGACTGGTCAGCAATCTACCAAACTAATGATGTTGACACGGCACCCGAGTGCCTTGTGAACATATTCAACGCATCCTGAAACATCTATTTCCTCTTTCAAAAATGGAAAGTGAAGGGCTCAAACAAATCCTGGGTCATCCCCTCCCTTATCCAACTAATGGAAGAAAGGGACCACCTCTGGTATAAGGCTCAAAGTACTGGCCCTTGTACTGACATACAAAACTACAAAACAGCTCACAACAAATGCACCCATGCCATTCGTATTGCGAAAAGTCAGTACTTCAGACAGGAATTAAAAATTCCTGGAGTAACAGCCAAAATGTTTGGGAAAATGTAAAAACTTTAACAGGGGAAACCCAACAAAACATCCTTCTCACTGCTTAATATTAGTGGTAGATTGGCCCAAGACCCCAAAGTAATTGCTAACACCTTCAACAAGGCCTTCACGGATCTCAGCAGCGTGCTTCCCCCCAATTTCCTTTACCCCCCCTTGCGACTCTTGCCCCATAAGCATGACCCAGCCTGGTGAAGCTCCACACCACCCCCTTTTACCTTAAAATAGTCTCCATCTCTAAAGCTAAAAAATACATCACTAAGTCCATAGGAAAAACAAGGTCTAACAGTGACTCTCTGGACCTCAAAATAGTCACTCTTACCCTTGATGACGTAATCCATCCTTTATCCCACATCCTTAATCTTTCACTAATTACCGCCAAGTTCCCCTCAGTCTGGAAAACGGCCATGGTCACTCCTGTCTTTAAGAGTAGTAATCGCACCAACCTCTGTAACTACCTTCCCATCTCTACACTCCCACCCCTATCTGAGGTGCTCAAAAAGGATCATCAGTGACCAGTTAGTTGAATACCTGAACAAGTACAAGCTCCATTGCCCAGAGCAACATGGTTTTAGAAAACAGCACAGCACTACCACAGCCTTGGTGGAGCTTACTAGCTTCATCCATGATGCTCTGGACCGTGGGCACTTGGTTGGAGCCACGTATAGTGACCTAATGAAGGTCTTTGATACAGTCAACCGTGGACTCCTTCTAAACCAACTGTACTCAACTGGAATGCCCCCAGAATCAGTGAGGTGGTTCCACAGTTACCTCTCTGATCGTACTTAGCAAGTAAATTTATTCACCACTCACTCTGACCTTTGTAATGTTACAACCAGGGTTCCCAAGGATCAATCCTGGGTCCTGTTCTTTTCAGCTTATTCCTAAATAAGCTTCCTACAGCCTGTCAAGGCCTAGCTGTCCTGTATGCCAATGATGCGGTGCTGTTTACAAGTCAATCTGATACCACTGCCCTCGAAGAGCAAATGCAAACTTGTTTCTCGGTCATAGAATCTTGGTTCCAAAACCATAAGTTTCTTCTCAACTATAAGAAGATCAAGACCATGATCCTTGCTGCACCTCAAAATAAACTCAGATCCCATCAACTGCAAATGCACAACAACAAAATGAAGTACTGGACATGGTTCACACATTCAAATACTTGGGGGTCTCACTAGACAGCTCTCTCTCTCCCTCCTACATGCAACACATCAATCTAGTCACAAAAACTGTCAACTCCAGAATCAGCGTAATATATAAACATAAGCACTGTTTTACCAGTGAAGTCCTTAAACTCACAGTTAACAGTTCAGTCCTGTCAGTTATCAACTATGGTCTGGTAGTCTACAGAGCTGCCACAGACACAGGCCTTCAAAAAATTAAATTGGCCCTGAATAAAGCCTGTAGGCTTCTCCTAGGTGCCCCCTGGCAAATGCATACCTGCAAGCTCTACTCAAATATGGAGTTGCTCAACCTGGAGTGTAGAGTCAGATACCAAGTCAGCTTGCTAGCCAAGAAGGCCACCCTGGGCCTCACCACCCCTGGGGTTCTGGGCCTCCTCTGTCCCCATAGCAGTAACTGGAACATCAGAAAGGCTTGTAGTCAGTCACTAAATATTTCCTTTCACTGGACCTCACAAGGTCAATGGACATTTGGTTATCGAGCCCCAAGATGTCTAAACTTCCTTAGCCCTGACCTCCTGTCCTACACCAAGCTTGGCCAATTTAAGCTAAATCTGAAGGCCCACATGGTGAGCAGAAACCCTTAGTGTGATTGTTGTATTTAATCTCCACAGCCTACTGTTCTGGCTCACTCTCTCTCTCTCTCTCTCCTCTCTCTCTCTCCCCCTAGGCCTCCCCAACTAGCCTCTGCCTCTTCCTCCCTCCCTGTTCTTACCCTCTCTACTACTATTTCCCCCCCCTTTTTCTTCACCTACACCACCTTTCTCCTCTATCCTTACCCTCTACAATGCTTGACTTTAGCTGCTATCCTTCCCCCTCCCATACCTCCCATATCTCTTCCCTCCAAGTCGCTCCTCGCCCTACCATCCTGGTCCTCAGACTAAGATACTGCTCAACTACTACTCTTTAACTCCTTGTTTTTTAATTCTCTTTCCTTTTTCTTTTCCATTCATTTTATTTTTGTACCACACATTTCTGTGTTTGTTCACTGTTTTTGTAGCCATGTTTATGTATAATCAAGTCTTGTCGTATGGTTGTATGTTCGTATTTACTTGTCTGTAACTGTTGAATGATGTGGAACCTTTGTAAATGAGCTCTCAGCTCAAACGTCTTCAATCCTAGTTGCCAATAAATAAATAAAATAAAAATGCCATACTGTAGTTTGTTTAATAATCAATATTCAATTCAAGATAGTAAAAACTCAGTAGCTACTTATGTACTGAGCTGTCCATATTTGTCCTACAAAAGATGGCACATAAGACACTTCAGGTCACATATTCAAGTGCTTGCACCCTTGCTGCACCTGTTTAGTGCCAGAATCCTGTATTCAGTGGGCATCACTGTGTACACTATTACTAGTTCATAGGTAATGTATGCAGTGCCCAAACTGGGCTAGCAGCAACCTGCATAACATGTGCAGTGTGATATTCAACATGATAGCGCTGCTCAAATGGAATTGCACAGTCCAAACAGTGCAGCTCAATTGCCACCTTTAAAAGGATGGTCTTAACCCAGGGCAAACCTCAAAGGCAGGAGGAGACAGTGCAGGCCATAAACCAGGATGGATCACATGGCACCACACATTGTTTACCTGATGCAGCCAGTCATAGAGGATGAGGAGAAGCCCAGTGCCCACTCTGAACCTGGGCACAGGCCATGGAGATGCTATGTTGTACACAGACAGTATCATCTATGAGCCATGATTGAAGTCCTCAGTGATGATCAGACTGTGGGTTGGTACAGGCTCAACAGGCCCATGCTTATGCAACTGTGTGAGCTGTCTGAGCTGCTGCATGATCAGCTCCAGACAGATATCCAGTGCAGCCATGATATGTCAGTAGAGCTCAAGGTGATGGCTGCACTGTGTTTCATGGCCACCATAACATTCCAGATTCACAGATGCCGGACACCACCAGTATCTCTCAGTCATTCAGTCACCTCATGCCTGTTGGCCAGTTCCTAGATGCCCTGCTGGCCCATGCTGGGAAGTTCATCATATTGCCTAGTATACCAGTTGAGCAAACAGAAAACATGCAGCACTTCTATCACACCATGCACCTACGATCTGCACTTGGTACCTTGAATGCACCCATGTTGCTATCTGGGCACCCACCGGTGTAGGGGTGGATTCCTATGTCAGTAGAAAAGAGTACCTCGCCATCAATTGTCAGGTGGTGTGTGATTCAAGAGGATGCATCATCAATGTCTTGGCACAGTACACCGGCTGTGACCACAATGCCTTCATCTAGCACAACTCCATCCTGTGCCAGATATTTGAAGGTGGGGACAACCCTTGAGGTCAACTCGTTGGTGAGTACAGCCCAAACGCCTCTCCTCACCTCCCCATGTTGCAGACAAAGACACTAACCCATGCCCTTTACCTACACAGGGACAGTGCATATCCCCTGCACCCCTGGCTTCTCACATCTGTCCTATGGCCAGCATCCATTGCAGAGGACAGACGCTGTGTGTCACAATTCACTACATACAACATCATCAGACTTGTCGCTGGAATGCTCAAGATGCAGTTTATGTGCCTTGATCATTCCAGTGGTGCCCTACGATACACCCCTCAAAAGGTCTATGCCATATTCCTTGCCTGTTGTATACTATACAACATGGCACTCAACCGGGAGATAGGCGTGCTGGTCCCAGAGGAACACCCTGCAGCAGATTCCAAGCCAGAGGACCAGGGGATACAGGAGCAGCTCAAGAGGCATTACCCCAGGATGTCAGGAGGGCCAAGAAGTATAGAACATGCCTCATAAAATACCTCTTTGGACATGGAACATGAGTACAGACCATAAAGGAGACTGTAATGTGCTTAGTCACTGTAATAACACATAACAATACCAGAGCATAAATAGGGGCCATCCAGGCAGGGGGTATCAAAAGGAGCATATACAAATATGTATGCAGTCCAGGCAGGTTTTTTTTCTAAACAGTAGGTAAACAGAAATACAGGCCATCCAAGTGGCACAGAATCAAAAGGGGCATGAACACATATATATTCCATCCAGTCTGGGGGGGGGTCTAAAGAGTTGTAAAAATATACATGCCAGCTGGGGGGCATTGGAGGGGTAAATAGAAATACAGGCTATCTAGGTTGGGGGAATGGATGGGAAGACCACAGGAGCAGGGGATTGTGACACATGGATAATGCAAGTGGGGTCTGAGGGGGGCACATGTTGGATAGGATGGGCAATTTTCACCCTAGGTTCATCCCTTACCACCTCCCCAGGTATGGAGAGTATGTGCATGAGGTATACCCAGTATGGTTAGGAGGTCATCATCCAAAGCATGGGGGATGAGCATGAGGACAATGTTACGTGCCTCAACCATGGCCCCATGGGGTAGTGTCCCCCAGTGAGGAGCAGACTGTGCCCTGCTGTGTACAATGTTTTTGGTATCCTAGGTGTGCTGGCATTTGTGCTCTGGCACAGTGTGGCATGGGTGTAGGCTGTGATGTCTGCTGAGTGGTGACACTACTCCCACAGGACTGGCTGGAGCTATGGGGGCCTCGTGGTGCCTGCCACAATGGCTGCAGCCTCCAGCACAGTGGCACACAGGCAATCCATGCTGATTACAATATCCTGGTGCAGGTCATAGATGGCCACAATGTGCTCTGCATGATATTCCTCCATCTGCTCCTTGGCACACTGAATGTTGTTGTGCAGCATGTGGCATATAATGACATTTTCTGGTGTGTAACACTGTGTGCCTTCATTGCAGACTGCAGCAGCTGCCAGTTGGCAGTCACATCCTGCTGTTTCCAGGAACTGTCCACTGGGACAGGCTCAAGCTGCATGATCGGCCACTGTATGGGCAGGGGTTGCTCTACACATGTTAATGTGTTAGGTTGTGTGCGTTGCAACCCGGCTGTGGCCAGGACAGTGGGATGGGCCTGGGGTGGTAGGGCAGTGGCCATACCAATGTAGGAGTCATGGATTGACACAGTGGTGGCTGACTCTGTGGGACTGGCCAGGGGCAGCAGTGCAATGGACATGCCAGATGTGGGGTCATGGGGTGGCACACTTATGGCTGTGCCAGAGGCTATAAGAGACTGAACCACTGTGACTGCAATGCCAGGCAAGGACAGCAGCTGTGTCCCATTGTTATGGTGCTGGCAGGTGTGGGCAACTCCTCCTGGTTCTGAGCAGACCCGCTATTGTCCCCAGCCCTCGATGAAGGTCTGGTTGTCATCATCCTCTTCACCCTCCTCATTGGTGTTAGTCATCACTTAAAGATGAGTGGCCAACAGGGGCAGCTGCCATCAAGATGAACCTGGAGCATCCTCCACCATGTCGAGTATGATGGGGTAAGCTGTTGAGAGAGGAGAGAGATATATGGCAATGTACTCTATATACCTTTGGCTGGCTGAGGCAGCATGCATGCCTGGCATATGGTGACAGAACACCCATGCCGTTTGTGCACTGCACCGCCCATAACCCCCATGGCCATAAACATCACACATTCCCCATACCAGTGGCACACACCACATCACCAGTGAGCCACACCCCACCACTGCTGATTACATACCCCATTACCAGTGAGCACTCAATACATCACCAGTGAGCACACACCCCATCACCAGTGAGCAGACACTCCTGCACCAGTGAGCACACAGGGGACGATACTTGAAACACAGTAGCTGATTACCACACAGATGGCTATACCCCAGGAGACATAAAAACAGTTGTGCTTGTTACACCCAATGTGTTACATAGCACTGGCGTCTGTATGCACCCATACATTTACACACACACACACACACACACACACATACACACGTATATACACATGCCTGGCAGGACGGTACACAGTCAGTTACTCACATGGCTTGGTTGGGCCCACTTGGCTGTCATAGCTAACTCTCACCACTCCCATCACCTCCAAGAATTGTAGTGTGGAGGCTATTGCCTCCTCTGCAAGGGATAGGGCATCTTCAGCTGCCGGTGTCTGTGGATCCCCACTTGTCCCATATATCTCTTTGTGTGTAGTAAACAGGACCTCCTTTGACCACCTCCTCATGTCCCAGAAGTTCTTATGCACCAAATCCATGGGCCAGTTCCGGGCTGCCAACATCATTGACCATGTCCTTTATTTCTTCACAGGCCTACTGTACCTGAACATTTATGCTCTGCTTCTGGGACAAGACCTCCTCTGTGGCCATGTAGGCATGTGCCAGCACCTGTAACTCATCCTCAGAGAAGTGGGGAGCACATAATCTTTCTATGTCATCCACGGTACCTGCTGGACATGGGGGCAAAAACAGTTGAGCAGTGCATACTGTACATACAGCATAACACAGGTGAAAGGTTCATTAGGATGAAGCCCTCACTGCCCCTGAAAGGTACATGTAGGTGTCCTTTTACTGCATGTCCCAGCATAGCCAGCAACCTCCCTGACACAGTTCTTCCCATGTTCAGATAAAGCAATAGTCAAGGGCACATACAGACAGGGGTTTCATTGGGCAGGAGTCCAAAGGACCTCAGTTCCACCAGGTACTAAACAATTGTGTGAAAGTATCACAGCCTCTGTCATCTTTTTCCACTGACTACTATAGGAGAGGTCTTCCACCTGGATATGTCATAGAAACATAGATAATGATGTCAGAAAAAGACCCATGTTCCATCCAGTCTGCTCAAATTCCCTATTTATTCCTGGGTCCTACTGTCCCTCCAGGATCTTAGCCCTCGCCAACCTCCATCCATTCTGGTCCCAGCCTCTGCTGCCCCCAGCAAGCACTATACCTTTCATTCTGTCCCAATCATGCTTGAAGCCACCAACAGGTTTTCTACTTACCACTTTGGCTGGTAGACTGTTCCACAGTTCCACCACTCTTTCTGTAAAATAATGTTTCCTCATGTCCCTCCGGATTCTCCCTCCTGTTAGTTTCCACTCATGTTCATATGACTGCGAGCTATTATTCAAGCTAAATAGTTCCCCACAGTTTATTTTGTTAATTCCTTTTAGGAACTTGAGGGTCTCTATCATACCGTATCTCCCCTCTCCTTTCTGTTTTCCCATGAGTACATGTTCAGTGCCTTGAGGCACTCCTCATAGGACATGTCCTATTGGCCCTAAATCATATTTGTAACCCTGCATTGCACCATTTCCATCCAACCCCTATATTTCCTAAGGTGAGGACTCTTAAACTGGATGCTGTACTCCAGCTGTGGCCTTACTAAGGATAGATATAGGAGAAGTATTACCTCTTCCCTTCTGCTATCAATACCCCACCCAGTACAACTCGGCATCCTACTCGGTTTTCTGTATGCCTTGTTGCCTTGACTTGATTGTTTGAGGGAGTTACCAATGATGACTCCATGGTCCAGTTCCTCTGCCATTTCTTGTTCCCTAGGAACATTTCCTTGAACTTCTTGGCATTGAATTTCAACTGCCAAACCTTAGACCACCACTCTAATGTTTGTAAGTCCCTATGCATTTCCCCGGTTCCCTCATCACAATCCATCCTCCCACAGAGATGGTGTCATCCACAAAGAAACATAACCTGCCCTAGATTCCCTCACCAATGTCACAGATAAACATATTAAAGAGGACCGGACCCAGAATAGATGCATGTGGTGCCCTTCTCTCAACCTTCCTCTCTTCTGATTTGACCTCAATCACCACAATCCACTTCTGCCTCCCTTTTAGCCAGTTAAAGAATTTCTGCCCTTTAGGGAATCTACCCATTATGGTCTACTGTATGACAGGCGGGGGTACAAACCACTATACTACTGAGTACTAATGAGAACAGCACCATCACCAATAAAGTTAGATTTGAGTGGTCACTACCTCAACATTTCCAATGCAACCACTGAATACACATTACACACAGTGTTATGCTCACACATGTCCCTTTCTAGCCATTTCACACTGCACTTACTTCTAGCCACCTGCAGTTCTACTGTGGAATTTAGGTGGTAAATGTTGCTCCTTTTATATGCCCCAGTTGAACTTAGGCATGTTAATGAATGCATACTGTACTTACCAGTAATGACATGCTAATGTGGGTGTTTGCCCTCAAACTGAAAAATTAGTCATTTGCATAAATTGGTTGAATACTGCAGATTTGCCCCTTGCGCTCTTGTAGGTTCCCTAGCATGAATGCCAGCACTGCGCTAACGCAACATCTATATGCAGCACAGGTATGATGTCACATGCTGCAGATGACATAATCTTACAACACAGCCATGCATGCCATACCACTGATTAATGGTATTGTGCAGATCTGTGCAGGGCTGCTCATGTGCACACTGCACATGCGAGCCCTGTGCCCGATGTGTGTTCAAGGACCCCCACTGGGTAATGCTTACAGCCCCATTTGTTACAAATGTCAGTGTAAGTTGGGTCCATTATGCCACATGTTTAGGACTAGGTAAGCAATTTTGTTACCCAGAGGTAAGCATAAACCACTTTAGTACCAGTACACCACTGTATCAAGCTGTGTACATCATAGGGCATATCACACACAGTTGGAGACAATGAGACCTACTCAACGGAGAAAGTTTTAAGACTTTTTATTTTGAATCATTGTATAAGTTAGATCTACATTTCATAGTGACCTCACTACTTCTTCAGGATCTACATCATGGAAACAATATTATTATGTTATCCTTATACATTATTTAAACCATGTTTAGTTGACTAAACATCAGGGAATAGACAAAATCATGTCCTTATATATTTATACATTTTTCGACAATTGGTTTTTGGTTTTTAACTAAAAAGCTAAAATCTGAGTATTTGTTACCCGACGTCTGCACACTGAATTACATAAATGTGAAAAAGGTCACAAGGCGCATGCCAGTTACACAAAGTTAGGAAAAAATTGAGTCCTAGAAAACGGAATTGAGCATGCCTGAAAAACTGGAATGTTCCTGCCTGTTACCATGGTAACCATGAAGTATAAAAGAACAACAGAGAAAAACAATGGTGCCCATGCTGAAAGATCCAAAGACGCCAGAAATAGGGTAATACCTTGCTAAAACTTACAAGCATACTAATAAATGCATTTTAAATGGCAACACAAGGTGGAATGTACCAAAATAATATGTTAGCATTATGTGTTAATACTTTACAAAGGACACTGAATCCTAATGTTTAACTAGACCCGGATATTCAAACTGAGCCAGGCAGTGGTGCAAGCCTGGGCGCAGCTCAACTTTGTTGCGCAGGGGTGTGGCCTGGGCAATATTCAACGGAGCTGTGCTATGGTGCAGCAGCTTTGAATATCGCACCTGGCCACCCCTGTACGTGCATGGCGCAGTACCGCGCCAGCGCAGCGGCCAGAGGAGCATGGAGATGTGCTAGTGTAAGTGCCATTGCGCCATGCACAGCACCTGCAATATTCAAAAGGGGACATGCAAATGGGGCCATAATTTATGCAAGGCGCACAGGGGGTCATTTGCATCTCATTATGGTACCATTTGCATGCCATTAGCACGCAGGTATGCCGATCCCCGACGACTTGTGCCTGGCGCCCTGCCAGGCAGCAGCTGTCAGGGACCGACACCCCCTGCAGCCCGATCGCGGGCATTCCTGTAATAGAAGAAAAAACCCATCCACTACCCCTGGTGGTCCAGTGGACCTCTATGTGCCCGATCGCGGGCATCAGTATAGTCCCCCCATCCAATATCCCTGGTGGTCCAGTGGACTGATCACCGCCTGCTCGCGGGCATCTGTAACACATAACAGACCCCTACCACTCTGGTGGTCTAGTGTACCCCCCGCCCACTGAGCCCCACTGCCCCACTTCCCCCCATCAGCCGGTGGGTGGCAGCACCCCACCCGCCTGCCGCCCCGCCGCCTGCCGACTGACAGCTCGCTGGGCTGCATGCCCGTGGTTCACAGCATGAGCCAATGGGCATGCCTCACTCTACTCAGTCCAGATATGAATGAATCATCTACATATCTGACTGAGTAGAACGGTATGTGAAGCATGCCCATTGGTCATTACGCCAGCACCACCGGCATGCAGCCCTACCGAGCCGTCAGTCGCGGGCGGGGTGGCAGGCGGGTGGGTGCTATCGCCCACTGGCTGACGGTGGGGAGCGGGCAGTGGGGCCCAGTGGGCGGGGTACACTAGACCACCAGAGTGGTAGGGTCTGTTGTGTTACGGATGCCCACTATCAGGTGGCAATCGGTCCACTGGACCACCAGGATATTGGACGGGGGGACTATACTGATGTCTGCTGATTGGGCACACATAGAGGTCCACTGACCACCAGGATTTTGACGGGGATTACACTTCAGGGATGCCCACAATGGGGAGCGGGGGGTGCCGCCAGGTGCGGCAGGAATTGGGCCACCCACAAGGTGGCAGCTGCCGTGGTTGCCCCTGCACCAGCAGCTCACCTGTGGGTGGCTATCACTATTTTTTTTTTACGTGAGTTTTAGGCAGGGCCCAGGTAGGGGCACGCGGCATGATTCTGCACATCCCGGCTGAATATCGGGCTTTGCAGGTTATGCATGGGCATGCCCCCCACCTGTGCCTGCCATATTACTGATGCGCCTGTGCATCGGGATTTGTGTGGCGCACTTTTCCCTTTTGAATATCGCACCAGGGTGCATCAGTGGGTTGTGCATGGCGCAACACTGTTGCGCTATGTGCAACCCTTTTGAATATCTGGGCCCTAATGTGCTACAGAAAAGAAAGTAACAACGTAGGAGAAATAGCTTAAAACTGAAAAAACTGTATAAAAAGAGAGAGAGAATTATAAAATAAGAATCAAGTATATAGAGAAGCACTGAACAGTTGACAATGGTATAACTTTACCATTTGTTACTGTATATATGAAATAAAAAACAATGATACAAACTGTAACATATGAGCTTTTAATACTATACAGGTGTGGTCCAAGAAGAAGCAAGATGCTTCTCTTAAAAACAAGTTGTAAACTTGAATAGACTTCACAAATCATAAAAATACCCAGCTGGGAGGTAACCATATGAATATAAGCTTTTACTTATTTTTTGTTTGTTAATGGTTGATATTTAAAAGAATACAACTGAATGCAGTATACCTGTTCTGAATTTAGTGTTACAGCAGGATAAAGAAAGAATAAGATAAGCAAACATAAACAAGCAAACTGGGTGAAAATGAATAGGACTACAATATAAAGGTGGGCACTACCATTTGACCAGTTATTTAAATAAGATAATACGAATTATAATATATGGTTTGGGCTTATTTTGTATGAAATTCAGTGGCTGCTCACATGTTTTTGTGCACATTCTAAATGTTGTGCACATTCCAAAGGTTGCTGTGCATATTCTAAAAGGTATTGTGCACATGCTCTAATTAATATTTATGAGCTCCTAATTAATATTCTTGATCCCATGCACTATGTACCTGATTGGTCCAAACAGCCCTTTTCAAACAAAAACCAAAACAAACATGGCGACACCGCATATCGAGCAGCTCAGTGAGATGGGCTTGGACATGGACTGCTGTAGTTGACTCCATGTTCCAAAACAATACAGATTTGATGTATTTTTTTTTTTATGTTTTGTTCATAAACTGCTACAATGAATGGTAGGAGACTGAAAGGAATGAGACCGAACCAATGAACTGTGCAGCAGAATGAGCTGCCACAACAACCAGGAGCACAAACACAAGGTTTGAAACCTTTTAAAGCAAAAATGTCAATACATTTAACTTTTTTTTGCATCTGGGGAAACATTCACTATAAAAGGTAAAATATGGATGAGCATACACAACTCGCCTTGTGTTTCCATCTCGTGGTAGAGATACCAGCATTGACCTCTCAAGCTTCAGTCTCAAGCTCCATACGCTGGTATCTCAACCCCTCAATGGAAACACAGGCTCATTGTGTATGATCTCCCATACTTTATTCCTTATGTTTATGTAATTTTTTGTACTGACATGGGATAATAAATACCCAGATTTAAACTTTGTATTTAAAATTTAAAACCAATCATTTGAAAGTGTTGAAAAATGTATAAATATATAAGGACATGATTTTGACTTTTCCTTGATGTTTAGTCAACTAAATATGGTTTTAATAATGTATAAGGATAAAATAACAATATTGTTTTGATGATGTAGATCCTGAAGAAGTAGTGAGGTCGCTACAAACTGTAGGTCTAACTGACATGGTGGTTGAAAATAAAAAATATTAAAAACTTTATCCAGTGAGTGGGTCTCCAACTGTGTGTGATAATTCATACAAAGTTTTTGGGAGTTTGATCCCGCCCGAAGTTTCTTTTTATATTTTAGGCACTGGGTGGGCCTCACTGCCTCACTGTGGTTAGCTGCATCATACAGTACCTATGGTAGTCTTCATGCAGCGGTTTCTTCTCCAGTGCCATATGCACTGGATGTCATGCCATTGCATATCAACAGAGCTGGGCATATGTGCCATGGAGTCAGTAGCAGGGTGGGCATTGATGGCATTGACTATTCTTTGCTATATGCGACCAAAATTGTGATGCATGGCCAGTAGTGTCTGACCAACAAGGTGATGACAGGTGGAAGATTATTCCTCTGTTCAGTTCAGTTTATTTTTATTGAGTGGAAAATTAATTCCCTTATTGCACTGTACATGGGCTAGGCCATGCATTCATTTGGCCCCAACTGTGTTTTTGCAGGACCCACTATCCTGCATTGGCTCTGTATGGCAGGAACTCTGTATAGCATGTGGCCAGCAGCTGCTGGGATTTGGAGATCCCCAGGTTGATCTACATGACACATTGCCATTTTTTTCTGACCATGGTACAGTGTGCAGTGCACATATCCATGTACAGCACAACTGCACACATGTTACCCTTGCTGCTCACAGTGCTGTATGACAGTCCCATCCATATACAACTGCTTTGTGTGAGTCACATTTGTGCCTGGGCTTTCACCTGCAGTTGGCAGGGGTGGCTCATGGATATCTATTGGCCTTCATGCCTGTGTTGGCATGTGTGCTGGATGTCTTGTCTGCTGTGTGCTGGGTGTATATCTGCAGCTCCAAGCCACTTGGACCATCACACTGCCTATCTCTGGCTTGGCACTGTGTTACCTGTGCTGTATTCCCACATCTGAAATGGTTGCCATTTTCATGTGTCCCTTGCACATCTTGGTCATATTCCATTGCAGCATGAAACACTCATTGTATGTACAGTCTTTACTGGTCAGGTCAATAGCGTTGTCCCTTTTATGCATACCTCTCAATTGTGCCACATTATGAGGCACAGTTCCTCATGTTACTTCCCAAAAGCTCCATGTTGCAAAATGAGAGGCAGTGTCCCACACTTATTGTTAAGTTTTTAGTGCAAAACTTTATAGTAAGTACAGTGAAAAATATATTATTCCATTAACAACAAAATTTGTGAACAACTAGGTACACATTTTAACAGTGTTCTGAGCTTCTTAGTTAAAGATGTGATTAAGTGTCCCACATTTTGACTATTTATTCTACGTATTGAGAGGCAATGTTCAACATCTGTGAGCAAAAGTTTTAGGGGTATGCTGGAATGCCACACACATACCACTGTGGCTGTTTGACTCTCTCCAGCCATGTGCAGCATGGTGTGCCACGTGTCTACGGATTGTACTTCAATTATGCAAATTGTGCCACATTGTGTCCCTCACCCTGTGTTCATAGCTGACTGAGTTCAGTGTATATCCTATTCACAGATGCCCAGAGGGATGTAGGATCTCAAAGAGGTCTCAGGGATGCTGCCCAAACAGA
The DNA here is from genome assembly GCA_016271365.2 of Neoceratodus forsteri. Taxonomy (NCBI): domain Eukaryota; kingdom Metazoa; phylum Chordata; order Ceratodontiformes; family Ceratodontidae; genus Neoceratodus; species Neoceratodus forsteri. The sequence goes on along the minus strand of CM057455.1, from coordinate 383,651,560 downwards.
AGGACTGGGCAGCCTCCTGCAATGGTAGGTCCAGCTGCTACAGATGATAGTACAACGTATAAGGGAGTGCACACACACAGTCCATGAGTGCACCAGCACTGTACACAATCCGTGCCAGTAGCCATGACCACCACAAGCAGCCCCTTGATGGGGCATTAGACATTGTCTTTGGGTTTTGTGCTGTGTGGGTGCCCTTTATTTACAAATCAGGGTTGATGGGTGGTTGCACATAATATTTTGTAACTCCATGGGTGGTTGCCCTGATTTTATTAATTTGTTTTGTTTTTGATTCCCCATGTCCCGTTTCCCTTGTTTTTTTTTTCTTCCCACCCTCCTCCCTTTTTGTAGTAGTAGTAGTAGTAGTAGTAGTTACTATTGTTATTGCTTTGCATCGTTTTGTATGGCCTGCTACCATTTGTTGTACACTAAATTTTATTTTTGACAGCTTTTCTGTTATGTTGTATATCTTTCATTGCTGCCCTTCTCACACACACTGCTGCCACCTGTATTCAGCACTATCCTAAGTGCTATATCCTGAGCTGCGTCAGCACACTTCAATTGTGCAGCTCATATTGGATATTGTGCCAGCACAACATCTTTGAATATACCTCGATAGGGGACTGGAGCAATTGCTAGCATAAGCATAGTGAGTTTAAAGTACTAGCAGGCTTTTCTGCAGATCAGGTCCCAGAATCCTTAGCTTATCTCATAATACTATAGCTACCTTTTCTAATTTTTTGAACCTTCCTGTTCATAGTCAAGCCCTTATTAGTTTATACTGGTAGCCCAAATGAAATGACTCTGGACAAATCAATGTTGAACATCTAGATATTCATTTAGCAGAGCTAATGTAGGAAAATGAATAGAAACTTGAACCATCTTGGTATTCTGATTGTAATATTTTCAGACCTGGTGAGCCCAAAAACAGTAAGGAAAAGTGGGAATTTTTTTATTTAGTTTGCAAAAGAGCACCTAGAAAACATGGAACATCTGACATATAGTGCAATCTATATTGACAACAAATAGATATGAAATATTATACAAAGTTTCTGAAGCTGGACACACTATCAGAAAATCAAGAAACCCATCATTAAAGAATAATCCTTCCTTATTTCCTGGAATATTGAATGACCAATTAATTGATTGACTGGAGTTTTTTTTACCCAGGAAAATACACTTTGAACAAAATTCTATTTACAAGAGTATTCCTGCAAAGCACTGACTTAGATATAGTTTAGTATAAAAACACATATAAAGTAAATGCAAACATTATAGTCAATATCATCTCAATCACAACAAAATCTACAACCAATCAGATGCATGCTGAAGTCAATAATTAAATAAAAAGACTGAAGAAGAAAAAGAGGAACTCTGCATATAGTCTGCAGATTTCTTACACTCCAAGAAATATGGACAGTAGAATAAATGCACCATGCCATAAATGGGAAAACGATTTTAGAAGTTACAGCAATAAAAATAACTAAATATGGTATACCAACAAGGGCATTACTTATGGGAATAAAAGTTTCTGAAAATGTGCCATTATTAAATATTTTGGGTATAAGAGAGAATACATTGTGTTTTGTTAATCCAAACTGATAAGGACATACTTTTATTTGTCAATATAAACATCCACCTAAGGGTTAAAAATAATTTGACTCATGAATGTATGTATGTAAACATAACAATTCACTTGGATCAATATTTATTAAACATTCTAGGAATAGAAATACTCATTTTTGAGGACTTCACTTGTAGAATAAGTAACAGTAGTAGTGCACAAGATGTACTCAGGGAGCAAGACAATATATGGGTGTTAAAGAGGCAGTCACAAAACATAGTGATAAATGATGGAGGAGAGAGTTTATTGAGGTAACCTAATGATAATGGCTATATAGTATTGCATGTAAGAATAAAAGGAGAAAAAAATAGGAGCTTTTACTCACATCTCAGGTATTACTGTGTCAAAAACAAATTATATTACAAGTTCCAGTACAAACATTGATAAATATTTAGAGCCAGCAATACAATCAAAACCTGTTAGTAATCATCTACAATTATTATTAAAGCATCACAACTAAGAGACATGTAAAACAGTGTGGTTGTTTTAATTAATTGAAAACAATATTTTTTTACCAGGAAGAGAATGGGATCTGTTTCTGAGGCAAAAATGTATGATTCTATATAACAACCCTTGGGATGTCAATCGAATCAAACATATTGTGGTTCTGGATTGATATATCAGGCTGTGAGCCAGCAAAGCAAGAGTTAACAAACAAAGTAAAATATTGCAACAAATGCATGAAAAGTTCTTCCCAATGCTGTATAAGAAAGTTGTAAAAACTTGGTCTACCACATGGTTCAGTGTGCCATATAAAAATGAAAAGACCAAAGTGTTAGAATCAACATTGGGGAAACTAATTAAAGATATTACCACTTTAAATGAGAAAAGAACACTATATACAGCACTTGGTACAGTAAAGTTGATCATTAGCATGCTATACCGAGCATTGCACAATTGCGGTACCCATTGAATAACATGTATATCGCTACCGTGCAATTTGCGATCAACTTTATTGCAGCAAGCACTGTAGGAAGTGTCTCTTTAAGAAGAAAAGGTTATCAAAATAAATTATGGAGAGAAATGTTTCTGGCTATAGGGAAACAAATAAACAATATTTAAAACATTTAGATAATGGTTGCTAAAGACACAAAACATTATGCTTATAACATAGATATATAAATTGAAGTACATGTATGGGTTCATTGTAGAGATGCAGCGAATTAAATTTAGGCAGCGAAGTGCCGGCGAAGTGGGCACTTTGCATTGTTACTCCACTATGTGGAGTGAGTAATAGAAAATGCTCACTTTGCTGTGTCATTATCACTTTGCGTTAGCATTCCACCTTAATGCGAAGTAAGGCAAAGTCATTTTCAATGGACTTTGTGTTCCTCATTATAATGCAAAGTGATCCACTTTGCATTCTAGAGTTGGCAGCATCCCCCACACATCACATGGCTTACAGTACTGTAAGTCACATGCTTTAGCCAGGCAGGAAGGAAGTGCCTTGCCAAGGAGATAGTTTCACTTTTTCCTGTGCAGAGGGAGAGAGAGGAGTGTGTGAGACAGTGTGAGAGAGCAGGGGAGATTTAGCTAGTGTCTGAGACCCAACAGCTTTTTTTAAAAGCTACATTTTTTTATCTTTTGTTTAAACTCTTTTTTTACTTAATTTGTTCTTTCTGTGAATTTATTTTCTGTTTGTTTGTCTGTCTTACTGTGTGTGTGCCTGACTGTGTTATGTGTGTGTGTGTGTTGTGTGTGAGTGTTTTGTGTTGACTCGTTGCTGGGATGGAAGGAGGGCAGTCAACTTTGGGTGGAGCAGAGATGGACCAGGGTGAGGAAATGTCTGGGTGGGAACAGTTCTGGGAGAACATGGTAGGTGTGGAATGGGAGGAGTGCACACGCATTGGGGCAGAGGCATGGGTGTGGCCAGTTTACGATGGACCATATCTAAAATCTTGGGTTGTACGCCCCCCAGAAGCAGGACCAGCACCTACTCCTCAGGCAGTTGAACCACCACCACCACCTCCAGCACCAGCTCCAGCACCAGCTCATCTGAAGCAGGATGTGCCATACCCCCAGGCCCAGGTGTGGATCCTCCTGAGCACCGTGTCCAGGCTGCCAGTGCATCTGGCCCTCCCCTGCCTCTGCCTGGTCCTCCCTGCACCTCCCTGGTTTGGGAGTTTTTTGATTGTGTCGGGGGACAGCGGCATGGTCAGGTGCTGTATTTGTCAGGTGGAGGTGTGCCGTAGCCCCCTGGGGACTGGGGGTCAGTGCATCCATCTGATCAACCACCACTAGGTGGAGTGGCAGGCTGCCACAGAACAGACCAGGCCTGCACCTGCTGACCCTTCTGTGGCAGAGGATGCAGCTGTGTGTGGTCATAAGAGGAGGAGGGCCACAGCAGCACCTTCTGCTCCACCAGCACCACCCCACCACCAGCTGAGTCTGTAGTACCTGTGGACTCCAGAGAACTGTCTGTAAGTCAGGCTGACCTCACAGTTCTCTGGAGTGCTCCAGATGAGAACAATCAGAGGGTGAGTGCTGTCCAGCAGTGGTTGGACCTGATAGAGGGACATCAGTTGGAGATTATGTCCATGCTCCAACTGCTGCTGGACCACCAGGGGAGCCCACACTAGTTTTTTTCTCACACCATGTGCCCCCCACACCCTCCTGCTGTGTTATAAAATGTATTCCTCCACCATCCCTGACCCCTGTATGTAATTGTGCCCTTTTTTGTTGTCTTCTGTATGCATCACACTTTGTATCCTGCCCCCCCTTCCTTCTGTTACAGTAAGTGCATGTGTGTGCTGTTTTGGTGCCTCAGTAATGTTTACTTTCTGTTGTGGAGTGCTTGTAGAAAAGCAGGACTGTGCAGTGCAAGTATACTGTGCTAAACTGCATGTGTGCAGTCAGTGTTCTTTCCTGTGTATGGACGGCAGACACTGTCCAACTTCTTGCAAACATATATATGCTGACTTGTTGCAGTGTTTATGGTATAAAGAATAAAGAATAAAGATAAGATTATATAATGTATATTTTATTTGTTAGGAGATCATAGCAACAAAAAATGTCATGGTGTACAGACATTATAAATTCAGAAAATATATAAGTTCAAGTTCACTGCCACCACACTGTGCTACCACATTTCTTCTTTTCATAATTTGTTCTGGAATAAGTGATATCTTTCTAGTTTAGACTGGCAGTGTCAGTTCTGCAGCAAGTTGATGTACACCATAACATGACACAGCACCAGCGGTATAGCCCAGTGCAGTGGCAGTGGACTGCAGGACCTATTATATATTCCAACTTTAAAATGTCTGTACACCATAAAATATTTTGGGTGCCTCAGCAATATTTTATGTCTGTTGGGTATGGTTTGTTGAAAAGCATGATTTTTTTGTGCTATTATCTTCACAAAGTCATGTGAGCACCGTGTGAGTGACTGAGATGCACACTGGCCCGAGACCTCTGAAAACATATCATATCACTTTGTCTGCTGCAGATGATGGTACTAATAATATATACATTATATATTCTTATCTTTATTCTTTATACCATAAACACTGCAACAAGTCAGCATATTTATATGCTTGCAAGAAGCTAGACAGTGTCTGCAGTCCAAACAGATGAAAGAACACGGACTGCACTTATGCAGTTTAGCACAGTATGATTGCACTGCTCAATCTTGCTTTTTGACAAACACTTCACAATAGCATGACAGAAGGCAAACATTACTGAGGCTCCAAAAATATTTACCAGATTCACCAGAATTCCCAAAATGCAACTGTCTTGTTTCCAGAAAATTCCCCAGTGCTGACAAAGTGAAATTGGAGTGTAACAAGAATTGAAAAGTCTCTCAGAATTAATGGCACACTCAGTCATGTGTGCAGTGCTCATACACAGTCAACAGAATTATTGTGCATCCCCAAAATGCAGCTGTCTTGTATCCAGAAAATTCCCCAGTGCTGAAGAAGTGAAATTGGATTGCAACAAGAAATACTGCTGCTATTGCAATTACATGTAATTCTGCTGTGTATTGACCTTATTGTGATGATGCACAGTGTCTTGCCAAACCCTATGAAGGAGGGATAACATTGAGTTTACCATCCCAAATGACACTAAGAACTGATGGTTGCCCAAAGTGTGCTGGAATCACAGCAACAGGAAGGGTGCCTTTTGTGTGTACACTAATAGTACACTTGGTGAGTTGATTGATATATATATATATATATATATATATATGGCAAAAAACTCTGTTGAATGCATCAGTTAGGGTTTTTCCACAGTGACAAAAGCAAGGAAATTCAGTGTTAGGGTTGAAAGCCCCCCTTGGATCCCTCCACCACCCCCCCAACCGGCATCAGGGTGTGTGTTGGGGTTGTTGACCCTCTCACCCCATCACATGTGTAAAGAAGCTGAGGAATAGGAAAATGGGGTGAGAGTTAAGTCCGGCGACCCCAATGCACACCCTGATGCTGGTTGAGGGGTGAGCTGGAAGGGTCCAAGGGGGGGCCTTCAACCCTAACACTGAATTTCCTCACTTTTGTCGCTGTGGAACAACCCTAACTGATGCATTCAATGGAGTTTTTTGCCTCTAATTTCCCTTCTTTTTGAGAATGATGATGAGAAATAATGAATGTAATGTGGCGGTGGGAGCGCGGGGACCTAGTAACAGGAACAGAAATGCAAACAGAAGCACCAACAGTGGCACACATGGTAACGCCAATGTAAATGGTAAAGGAAACATTAATAGAAACACAAGCACAAAGTGACGCCGAAGTGAACAGTGATGCAAATGGACATTAACGCGCTTATGAAAACACAACTGTTAATGTGAACAGTGATGGCAGTGGTATTTTAAATGGAAATATTAAGTGTCACAGCAAACAGAACGCGAAAGGGAACAGAAACGGAAATGCGAATGCAAGCACACGCGTAAATGCAAACCATAATGCGCACAGTCACAGTACCACAATTGTAAATGCAAATGGTAAAGTTAACATGAAGAATAGTGCCAAAGGAAACAGAAATGGAAATGGGAACAGAAGCACGTACAGAAATGCAAACCGAAACACGCACGGACACAGTAGCGCAATTGTAAATGCAAATGGTAATGGTAACAGCAACAATAACAGCAAAGGAAACAGAAATGCAAAAGGAGACACAAGCGCATATGGAAACACAAACTGTAATGTGCACGAGCACAGTAACGCAATTGCAAATGCAAATGGTATCAGTAACAGCAAGGAAGACGCAAAACGGAAGAGAAATGGAAACACAAACAAAAGGGCTGCAAGAAATGCAAATGGCAATGCGCACGGTGATGTAAACAAAAACACAAACAGAAACAGTAGTGGAAATGCAAATGATAACAGTAATGAAAACGCAAGCACAAATGACAACACAAAGGGTAACGCACACGGTGGCATACACGGGAACGGTAATGCAAACGGAGACATAAACGCAAGTGGAAACAGTAACTGTAACAGTAACGGAAGTGCATACCCTGTTTTTGCTGAACAGGTGCATAGAGAAACACAGTGTATACAAACAATGTATGCATTGTAATGGGCATCGAAGCTTAAAACGAGCATTGGAAGTACTTAATTGCTAATATGTCAGCAACCGCACGACACAGGAAAAAAATTTAAATTGCAAAGAAATCATGATTTTCCTCTCTAGGTTTTTGCTGTTACATAGCCCTAAAGGGCTATGTAACTCACAACAATAAATCTGTATCTTGCAATGTTTCTGAGATACGAGCCCCGAAAGGCACGGCGTATGCCACCATGTTAGTCTATGGGAAAAAATGCCAACTTTGGAGTACTGTAACTTGGCATCCATACAAAATCTTTTCACCAAACCATGAAAAGGCACATTTGTGAGATGTTGGCTGCCTTCCCTCCAAATTTCATCTCAAAATACCAAACCGTTCTTTCGCAGCAGGGTGGCAAAGAATTCCTGTCATTTTGGCCAAGTCTGAAAAGGTAGTGTCGCAATTTGTGGCAGTTTCCGCAAAAAATTGTCAAAATGTCACAGATGCAACACTGCTTTGCGACGCTACTGTTTCCAGAAATTTGAAAAACATATTTCTGGGGTGTTTTACCCTAAAATAAAGGAGTGGCTAGCATCGTCAGGGTCCAACTAGGTGAACACAGAAAGATTTGTGTCCCTAGAGGGTCCCAATTTTAAATGCCAAGCATTTTTCTGATCACCAACTGAAAACAAAATGGCAGATTTGCGACACTGCTAGAGCCATTTGCTACACTAAAAAGTGCATTTGCGACACTGTTGAGCTTTTTGTTAACTTTTCCCATTGACTTATAATGGGAATTTGTTTTTTGGAAAAATTTTGAACCATTTAATATTTTTTCACAAAATCTTCAAAAGGCACATTGGAGACCCCATCCGCATGTTCCCTGATGTTTTCAGACCGGTCGCGCAAATCGTGCGACCTGTGGATGAGAGCAAAGAATTTGCAAAAAAGCGTAATTGCATATTTCGGTGTCGCTTAATAACTCTGCAGCTGTATATCCGACTGGTATGAAACTTGGCAGATCCTAAGATCTACGATGCCCAATCATGCATACCAAATTTCAGGCAAATCCATTGAACAGTGGCAAAGTTATTAAGGTAAAAATTTGACCCTTTAACCTTAAAAGTGGTACTGAACTTAATTATGGTAGCACTACTGCTATACATGATATATATATATATATATATATATATATATATATAGATATACTGTATATATACTGAAGCCAGTGCTGAAATCATTGGACTAGGGCATAAGACTGCAGAGAAACACTGCCCTTTGATGTTCCTTCCTTTTAGCAGTTGTGTAGAGAAGTCCTGATCTTTTTGCTTGTCAGTTCACTCAATTGCACACTTCTGTGAGCAGTTTAGTGCAGAGAAGCATTTATGCAACCTGCACTGGCCTGTCAGTGATTTGTTGATTCTTTTTTTTTTTTTGTATTATTTATGGCAATCCTGCCACTAGGGTTTCCTTAAATGGACTATAGAGTTGATTTTCAGAACTAATTCTACTTTTCCATTTGCACATTATACTGTGAAGCCACTAGAGGGCAATAAAACAAGTAGGTTGTAATCCTCTACCCACTACTCTCCCCTAACACTTCTAGTCCTGGGTCATTCATACCTAAAGCAAATGATCAATGTCCTAACATTCAATGGTGTGATCTGAATCTGTAAGCCTGTACAAAGCCTCTACTACCCTACCCAGAATGGTTATCATCTCCCTCCTATTCACACCCTTCCTGGTTCTTACCCTTATCTCAGTATCCCCCTCTACACCTCTTGCCACTTCTCTTTCCCCTTCCCTTCCAGATACCTACTTCATTCTGTCAATCACCCCTACAGCTCCGCTTGTAAGCAGACCCCACTTTTCCTACTACCCTCCAGCATCTCTGTTTTCCCTTACTAGTCACTTTGCCTTTCTTCATTTCCTTATCTCCTTCTCTCCACCCTCTCTCTATCTTCCCCTCCCTCATGTATTTCCTTCTCCAATTACAAAAGTCCTAAACTTCACTATTTCATCCTTGCCCTCCTCCTTCTTTCATCAGAGAACATCCACCCTCAACCCTGGCCCTATTTCTTCTTCTACCCTTGCTCCTTACCCAAATAACATGTCTCCAAACCCCACTCTCAGTACAACCATCCCTAATGGTTTGAAGCTCCTCCACCTGAATATCTGCAGATCTGCAGCTGGCTACCTAAAAACAACCTCCTACAAACTCTTATGATTTTACACACCCCTGACATCCTAATTATTGCTAAGACATGGCTCAAAGAAAGCAACCCTGACAGTGCCATTGCTATCCCTGGGTATTCCATCTCCAGACAAGATCAATCGGGCCATGGAGGGGGAAGGGCCATGTATATCCTGTCCTCACTGCAGTTTATTACCACCTTATCTACATCCATCCCAGCTACCTATGAAGCCCTTGTCACCTGCATTACCCTTCCTTTCTCAATCCCAGTCTTTGTGGCTGACATCTATTGCTGGCCAAGCATTCAACCTTCTTTCATGACTGAACTCTTTGCCAATATCACCTCCCTCTTGCAATCTGATGAACTTTTCATAATGGGTGATGTGAATCTAAATTGGTTGTCTCCCAAGTTAAACAAGCTATGCAATGATGTCACTGCTCTAAACCTCACTCAACTTATACTTGAGCCTACACGTCCTAATCCCAAAACACAAAACCACACCCTGTTTGATTGGGCACTCTGAACCCACCCGCACCGCATCATTAAATCTGGTCTCCTCCCTAATGCCCTTAGTGACCACAACCCCATTTTCATTGTACATATGGTTCATCACCCCCAAACCTCCCCCTAAAATCATACAGCTCTGTTCCTTTAAATCCTTAGACCTTACCCCAATCAGCTCTGCACTCGCTTCCACTGACTGGGCCCCCCACCTCTCCACTGTCATTTCTGTCGACCAAGCACTTGACTATTTTAAGGATAAATTCATTGCCACCTGGAATGCCTTTGCTCCTTTGAGACAGACCAGAGCCCGTGGGCTTAACCTCCCCTGGATCACCCCCAAACTACTGGCCTGATTCAGGGACCGTGACACAGTCCCACACAAACGATTAATATACAAATTAGCCAGCCTTGGAGTGGGTCCCAAGGTGATAGCCTGGGTTAAAAATTGGCTGACAACAGGATACAGAGGGTAATTGTAAACTAAGTTTACTCTGAAGAAAGGGGGGTTACTAGTGGAGTACCGCAGGGTTCAGTACTGGGACCGGTCCTCTTTAATGTCTTTATAAGTGACATTGCATAGGACTGGATGGAAAAGTATGTCTCTTTGAAGATGACACAAAGATCTGCAACAGGGTTGATACAGAAGGTGGGTGGAGAGGATGCAAAGGGACTTACAAGGTTGGAGGAATGGTCAAATATAAGGCAGCTTAGATTCAGTGCAAAGAAGTGCAAAGTAATGCAACTGGGAAACAAAAATCCAGGGGAAGAGTACGCAATGGGGGGTTAGATAATAACAACAACAGAAATGGAAAGGGACCTGGGGGTAGTAATATCAGATTACCTTAATGTGGGCAAGCAATGTGAGAAGGCAGTAAGGAGGGCTGGTGGGATACTGGGATGCATAGGGAGAGACATCATTAGTAGAAAACAGGAAGTTGTCATCCCTTTCTACAGACAGTTGGTGAAACCCCATCTGGAGTTCTGTGTCCAGTTCTGGAGACCCCATCTCTGCAAGGACATAGACAGGATGGAGGCTGTCCAGAGGAGGGCAACTAAAATGTTGCAGGGTCTGCACCAGAAGACATACGAAGAGAGATTAAAGAAGCTTAATATGTATACATTACAGGAGAGGAGGGAGAGGGGGACATGATAGAAACTTTCAAACACATCAAGGGAATCAACAGAGTCCTAGATGGTAGCATCTTTCAGAAAAAGAGATGTGCAAGAACAATGGGGCACAATTTGATGATAGAGGGGAGATGGCTCAAAGGTAATGTGAGGAAGTATTTTTTCACAGACAGGGTTGTGGATACATGGAACAGCCTTCCTAAGGAGGTAGTGAACTCAAAAACAGTGGGGGAATTCAAGAATGCATGGGACAGACAGGGCAATTCTAGTGGGGGGTAGGAGGAAGTAGACTGTTGGTTAACTAGGATCTGCAGCCTATGCATTAGGTAGGGAAATGGGCAGACTAGATGGGTGAAGCAGTCCTTATCTGCCATCAAATTCTATGTTTCTATGTGATTGGGTCTGGAGAAAACACAAATCTACTAAACATCCAAATGACTACACCAAGTACAGAATATACTAAAGCTACTAGACTGGCTAAGTCTAATTATTTCAACTCCTCATTCCTGACTAACACTAACTCTTCATCTAAATTCTGCAGAGTAGTTCATGCCCTATACTCTCTCCCCACCCCCTCACCTTCCCCCTCCAGTTCTCAAAATAAATAACTCCCTATTTTCTGACCCTGGCTCTGTGGCCAATGAATTTAATGCCTACTACACCTCGTGCACCATGTCTCTTCTAAATTCCCTCTCCCCATTGCCACCTACTAACTTCAGCCCTCAGCCAGTGCCAACCCCTTCCTCATTTTCCTTTTCTACTATCTCTCCTGATGAAGCTCTTAATGCTCTCCTATCCCTAAACCCCTCTAAAGGCTCCTCACCAGATGAGCTTGATCCTAAACTTCTCTACCTTTCTGCTCCTGCAAATGCTAATCCTGTCTCCCTAACCTGTCCTTTATTTCTGCCCAAGTACCCTCATCCTGGAAACATGCTGTAGTCCTTCCTCTCCCCAAGGGTGGTGAGACATCCACTCCTGGAAACTATCACCCCATTTCCCTCCTTCCTACCCTTTCCAAACTTCAAGAACATTTAGTTCTCTCTCAACTATCACCCTTCTTCTCTGAGTCCTCCTTCTTCACCCCCTTCCAATCTGGTTTTCGGAAGAACCACTCAACAACCACCTCCCTCCTCAGGCTTATTGACTCCATCCTTTCAGGGATGGATGATGACCTGATCACCTCAGCCATCTTTGTCAACCTAGTCAAAGCTTTCAACACTGTCCCCCCCCCCCCGCTTCTTGATTCACTCTTCTCAGCTGGCCTTGCTCCGTCAGCCACCAACTGGTTTAAATCCTACCTTATTGGCAGGACCTAGTTAGTGAGAATCCTTGATTCCACCTCCCCTCCACTCTCCATTAACACTGGTGTCCCTCAGGGCTCAGTGCTTGGTCCCCTACTCTTCTCCATTTTCCTTAATGATCTTCCCACAGCCTGCTCATCCTCTTCTATCCACATGTACGCTGATGATACTGTTTTGTACAGTTACAGCAAAAACCCAGCTGCTGTGCAAACCAGCTTACAGCATGACTTCAACTAAGTTCAGTTCTGGTTTGCTTCTCACCAGCTTTTTCTAAATGCCAAGAAGACAGTCTCAATGAACTTTGGCACCAGGCAGAGATTCTCTAGGCTCCTGGCCATACCCACCTTCCACACCCTTGATGGGACCATCTTGGAGGACACCTCCTCATTTCGATATCTGGTAGTTTGGCTGGACCAGCACCTCAACTTCTCTGTGCATAACGATGCTATCCTGAAGAAACTGCGCCCCAGGCTTGGCGGTCTGTACAGAAATCGTAGTTGCATCCCTCTGACTGACAGGCACGAAATCGTCCAGAAGATGATACTCCCCATCTTTGACTACTGTGATGTAGTCTATGGTGCTGTTCCCAAATCTTTCCTGACCAAGTTGGACACTCTCTTTAACTTCTTCTGCCGCTTTGCTATCGACTTCCCTTCCCGGTCCCACCACTGTGAACTCCATTGCTCTTTAATCTTCCTTCCACTATCTCACAGAAGCATCTCTCACTGTGCCAAACTAACCTCCAGATTCTGGTTTGGGGGCTCCCCTTATATTTCTCATCCACTCTCTCCACTCCACCTCCCCCCACCCACTTAGATCAAATGATGCCCACACCTTGATGGTCCCTCTCTGCTCTACCCTCATCGGTCAGACTGGTTTCGACCATCATTTCCCCAAATCTGGAATTCCCTCCCCCCTGAAATATGACACTCCTCCTCCAACTACTGCCTTACCTCTACCGTGCACAATTATCATTCCCTCAGCTGTTCCTGTTTTAACCCACCTTAATACCTATCCCCAGTTTCTACCTTCCTACCATGACCCCCCTGGCAGGGTTCTCAACATCCTGAATGGGGAAATCAGGAAATGGCTACCCCTTCTCCTCATATGCAGTTCTTGCCTCTCTCCCCTCTCTTCTCCACCTGCACTTCTTGGTCACCAGTGTACACAACCTAACCCCATCCTTTTTAATCCAACAACACTTGCGTACTACCTCGAGCCTGCTCCTGGTACTCTCATGCACTATAAATGGTTCTATCGCATTATTACTGGTTTGTATGTTCATAGGTTCTTTTGTATGATTTTAGACATGCATTGTAATTTACCCAATGTTCCACTACTGTTTATTGTTCAATACCTTGTGTTCCAACTGTTGCACAATCTTATAATGTTGTATTGTTTGTACTACCCACATACTATTGCAACTGATCATCCTTCACAACCCTATGTAACTCCTCCCCCCAGGTTGCACCATGAGACTAGCAACTTGTTGTTCTATGTGCCCTCCTGGTGAAACATTTCAATAAATAAAATAAATAAATAAAAAATATATATGTTTATCTTTGGGGGTTGATATATTATATTATATATATATATATATATATATATATATATATATATAACAATACATGTACTCATTGTATTGTTTTGTGTCACAGGTCACTCACATACTGTTGGTGTGCACATTCCTGTGCTTGTTGAGAAATTGTGGCATTGGAATTGGAATACTTTCAAGCCAATGAAGGTAAGTATTTTTTTGGGGGGGTTATCATTTGCAAGTTGGTCTCATTAATGGTTTATTGTTTGGTTAATTCTTTACAGATCATATCTGCATCCTTCTCCAGTCCAGTAATGATGTTCATGGCCATCATTGAATCATACTACGTGTTGCATGTCTGCCAGCCCAGGGTGGGGTATGATGCTGAACAAGTTATTTGGATGAGACAACTATGACACCACAAAGCTTCTGGAAGTTTCCTAAAAAAAAGAAATGAAGAAGTTATTAAACTTGATTGCAGCAGTAACACTTTATGTTCAAGCTGTGGCTGTTCCACCCCATCATATATGCTGATTAGCAGATAGCAAGAGGTCCCACTGAAGCCACATGAAGACTAAATCATCACATCACAATTAAATTTAGTACCAGGCTGTAAACAATACACTGTGTTAGTGTCCCTGCATCTTAACTCAAATTACATTTTAAAACTACATCTTGTCAAGTCACTCGACCTGGGTCAAACTTTTTTCAACACTGGCATGGCTGCAGCTGCTGCAAATTGCAATACAGTGTATGATGTGTTGGACAAATATTATGTGACGTACATGTCACCTACTTTATGAATCATCAGTCGGATTTGCACTCTTATGAAAAAAAAGGAACAGATGAAATAAAATTGATATACTTACCAGTATGGAAATGGATATCCCGTAGGTTGTTGTAGACAGTAATGCTGTACCATACAGATTTTCAGTGAAGGAGAGTTGTTTGTTAACCTGTAAAAAACAAAATAAGTTGACCGTATGTGTTTGATCACTGCAGCTCAGAAAAGCAACAGGAAACAAAATACTGCTAAAGGAAATTGAATAGCATGAAAAACATTATTATACATACTCACTTTGAAGTATTGATAGTGAGAAGCCTTGTGCCTCTGGCTGATGGATGTGGTCTACTGTCTGACACCCTCTGCTTTGGCATGGGCAGGACATGTAATGGAAAATATCATCAGAATGGTGGTGGTGGGTGGTGGTCGTAGGCACACAGTGACATTCCTTCTCACATCTTCCTGCATCTGGTGGTGGCAGTGTCTAACAGCAGTTTTATGGTGGGGTCCAGGGGGCACACAATGACATTCCCTCTCACATTTTCCTTCATCTGGTAGCAGTGTCTAACAGCAGTTATATGGCAGTGGTCGAGGGGAGAACACGATGACATTCTCTCTCATGTCTTCCTGCATCCAGTGGAAGTGGCTAGCAGTGGTTTTGTAGTGGTGGACGGTCCAAGGGGGCACAAAAAGACATTCCCCCTAGTGTCAGTGGCTAGCAGTGGTTTTATGGTGGTGGTGCTGGGGGGCACATGTTGACATTCCCTCTCACATCTTTCTGCATATGGTGGCGGCAGTGGCTAACAGCAGTTTTATGATGGTGGACAGTCCGGGGGCACACAAAGTTATTCCTCTGGTGGCAGTGGCTAGCAGCAGTTTTATGGTGGTGGTGGTCCAGGGGGGCACACTGACATTCCCTATGGTGGCAGTGGCTAACAGCAGTATTATGGTGGTGGACAGTCCAGGAGGGCACACAAAGTCATTTCCCCTGGAGGTAGTGGCTAGCAGCAGTTTTATGGTGGTGGTCCAGGGGGGCACACAAAGTCATTCCCCCTGGTGGCAGTGGCTAACAGTGATTTTATGGTGGTGGTGGTCCAGGGGGGCACACGATGACATTCCATATGGTGGAACTGGCTAACAGCAGTTTTATGGTGGTGGTCCAGGGGCCAGGATATATTGTGGTCTGTGTTACAAATGTGATGAGATATATGGAATTTGAGTCACTCTGAGTGGGACACTGATTTAACTTTATGAAAAAGAAAACATGTATCATACAACAAATGTGACAGCCTTTTAACCACTTAACTTAAAACCTGCCAACATTAACCTCATCATCATCCTCATAAAGAAAGTTGCCCTCACAGTCATCAGGGCTCAAAATAAGGGGGTGCTGAGCACTAATTCGTGCTACTGTTTTGATATTTAGCACCTGCTTCTTTAAGAGTCAGCAAGTTAAGGGCGCTTCTGGTAGCTCTCTGTAACATAGCTCTCCGTGTTGTACAGTGTCAGAAGGAGAGGCGTGTCTAAGCTCTGCAGAGTGAGTGAAGAGCACACAAGGCTGAAATTGGATGCCGACGAGTCAGGGAGCAGAAAAGTGAAGGGGCGTGACATATGCCAAATGTATTGCTGGACAGCTGAAATTCTATGCGGAGGAGTCACCCGAAAACAGAATGAGCGTGACGTCTTCCTGGAGAGCTGAAACTCCATCTTGCTGAAGAGCTGAATCTCTCTTTGCAGAGTGAATGCACATGGAGAAAGGAAGGGACTGGGGAGTATTATTAAACAGACAGGAGCACATGAAGGAAGACGGTGGGGGAAGTATTCAAACAGGGATGAGCACTCAGCAGTTTGGGAATGAAGGGAGGAAGACAGCTATGAACAGTCTGAATCAAGCAGCACACTAAAAGGAAGGGAAGGGAGCTAGCTCTGATGTCACTTGAACTGTGTAGCTGTAGCATTCCAGTCTGTCATGCCCTTACTGCAGTTTCAGTTTTGCTGGAATAGGTAGAGTGTGCACATTTTGTATAATAGCCTATGGAAGTAATTATTTTTACATTCTAAGAAAGGAAAGCATAATGTGGAGGTTACAGATATTGTGTATAAATGTTAACACTGCAGGAAGGATATATTCAACTACCACAGCCCCCTCTACCCAAACCCCATAAAGTACAGTAGAGGATGCAGGTCAAGAAGTTGGCAGACACCCCTCCCAATGGCAGGCAGGTTACTGGGGAAAATGAAATCCTGATAAAAAGTACAACTCTGTCAGTGAGCTCAAAAGCAGAGTTCTTTCATTTTTCTTTATTTTACAACTCACCCAGGATATCCCAGCTGAGATGCTGCATCTCATTTCTGTGGAGTCCTGCTTCTACCCATTCCTGAGAAGTTAAATTACTTTCCTGAAGTTGCACAGTCAGTATTATGCTTTAGTGGTATTTGAAACTGTAGTTTCTGTATTCCCAAGCCAGTGCTCTAATCACTACATCCCACTGCCTCATAAGATACCTAATAACCTCCTAAAAGACCTCATTGCCTCCATTCATATATTTAAACGTCAACTCCTGGTTTTGCCAAAGTAGCTCCTGGTCGGCCAGAAAGTGTCAATACCCAGGAGCAATTTCTAACTCCTGACCACTAAATCCTTATTTTGACCCCTGAGACATCTATGTCTGAATTCTGCCCACTGGGAAATTATTTCTCCATTGTGTCATCTACATCAGTGATAGGCCATTTCATGCTGCCAGTGCAACCAGGATGGTCCATTTCTACAACATCAGCAAAACCATGACTATGCATTTGTACAAATACTGAGACTGCAGTCTGAGCTGGTATGTGCCTCTCATTCATTTTTATGAATGTCAGCAAACTGACATTTGCAGGAGAGATGTTTGTATGATGATCCTGAACTATTGCACCTGCCGAGCCGAATTCCCTCTCGACACTTACACTGGAGGGTGGGCATGTCAGGTACTTCAGTGCCACTGTGGTCAGCTCTGGCCATTCATTGACCTTTCCACTCCAGCATAAAAGAGGATCATCAGTTATTGACAGATGCCTGTTTTCAGACAAATATGACTCAACCATTCGTTGTGCTGCACTAAGTCCAGTGGTTGATGCATCATCCTGTTCTCCAGAATCATTTATGTCACAAATCCCCACTTGGGCCAAAGCCTCCCAAAGTGGGTTAACGCCAACCAGTTTTGATGATAGACCACCTGGAACTGCAGTCCCCTTCCCCTTACAGGATATGCTTGATACTACTCCAGGTTGACCTTAAGCCTGATTATGCTGCAGAGGTTTGCTGACCTTGGCACGTGACTTCTGTGCCCCATGAACCAAATGCACCAGTTGCCCACTCACATTTTTTACCTGTTCAGGCTGCCCTCCAGTAGTGAGGCAATTCCACATTTGTATCGCTGGTCCAGCATTGTTGCTATTGCAAAGTTGTCACTATGCTGAATGCTCAAGATGTGATGATTCTGGTTGAATACTGTCAGCATATGTTTCAGCAACACACTGCTAGCACAGTCTCTGGCAACATCAAGGCTATGCTGTACATTCACCAATGTCTGACTCAGCACCTGAAGCAGTGGAGTTGATTGGCTAATGAAGGCAGACTCACCACTCACTGCTTGTGTGGCATGTTCAAAAGGCCTCAAAATTGTTATTACAGAGTCCATGAGGCACCACTGTTCAGTCGTCCTAGACATGGAGGCCCCAGAACTGTTACGGCTAGTGTGCATGGCAAGATATTCTGAGATGGCTTTGTATTGTTAATACAACTTCTCAGCCATGTATAAAGTGGAGTTCCACTGGGTGACAACTTCCAGCTTCAGGTGGTGCAGTGGGAGGCTGTTTCAGATCTGCAACTGCTGAAGTTAGCCATGGGCCTTTGCAGAGCATGAAAAGTGAGAACAGACATGGCGTGCAGTTGTCAGCATTTCTGGGTGCTGCAGAAACTCCTGCACCACAAGATTTAAACAGTGGGCCATGCATGAAACCTGAATAAAGCCACCATTCATGATGCATTTAATCACATTTGACCGATTGTCAATTGCTATGAACCCAGCCCTCAGAGACAGGGGGTTCAGTCACTTGTCAGTTTCAGTCAGTACCAAGTCCAGCATGTTTTCACCAGTGTGTGAACAGATCACATTGTGCATTGCAATCATTATATGCTGTTGAGTTCCTAGAAGATTGCTACCATGGCACTCCACCATACTACACTGATTATTCACACTACTGACAGCACAAACAACATCCAGCACCTGCACCCAATGTGCAGTTATACACAAATATGAATTCCCCACTGTTTTGCCACTTGTCCACATATCCATACGTAAATGGATGAATGGAGAGGAGGAATGTTGAAGGGAATGACTTACAGAGTTGTACACAGTACGGTACAACTCAGGGACAGCACAGGTAGAAAAGTATGTCCTGGATGGGACTTTCCATTTTGTACAGGCACGTGCTGCAAACCGCCAGAACCCAGAATTCTCCACAAAGGAGAAGGGCATAAGATCAATTGACAACATTTCAGCTACAGCAGCATTAAGTTCACATGAGACTGTATGATTGGGTGGGTACTTCAGCTTATGGGCAAAAACACTGTGTAACGTGGGCTGACTTATACGTTTTACACAGGGTGTGATGAATAATGGTTCTGCTCTGTGAATGGCACGTGTGGAGTGTGGAAGTGTGATGAAGATAGATACACAGGTAATGAAAATCCACAAATAAAGTTATTTTCCCAGATTTACTAACAGGGGTTGATGTACCACTTGCACTATTAGACACACAGCATTGACCACCACCACCACCTAAACTGCTACTCTCACCACCACTGGATAAGATTTCAAAATCATTATGCTCCTCCACCTCATCATGCCTGTAGTAATCTTCTGCTGTTATTTCATCGCTACTGCACACATTGCTACTTGATCTTACAGTCATGGAAGGGGATAACATGCTCATTATAGTTGATGTCAAGCGTGAATGCCCCACTGTGGTATGAGCTGCTATCTTGTGCTGGGTCCACAGTGCCATGTGCCTGTTCTTAAGATGTGTATGCTGTCCCCCTGTGCCCAGATGGCTCCCCTTTTTACCTTGCGTCACACACGCACTGCAAAGCTGGCAGATTGCAACTGACTCATCATTTGTATCTTGCACACAAAAATCCCAAACAATGGATTGTGATCCCCTACTTTTAACATGTCCCTGATGCTGCCTACTGGACTCCGTTTTTCTAAGCCCTGAAGTGGGGGGTGTGCTACATGATTTTTCAGGCAGGACACAGTTGGACTGCAACTGACCACCACGACTACCTATCATTATTACTGGGTCATCATCATCATCAACTGAAACTACAAAATCACAAGTTCTTACAGGGGAGGGTTAATGCAAACAGACCCAGACACAGCCACCTTGAATTTTTTTTTATCTGGTTCCCAACAGGAGTCACTGACATCATCATCATATTCATCAACATCATCCACATCCACATCTTCTGCTTGGATACTGGCATGTGGATTGCATGTTGTAACCACAGAAACATCATCATCATCAGATTCATCATCATCAACACCACCATCACCAGATATTTTTTCACCACACTGTAAATCATTGCATGGCAAATGCATGACCTGAACTATGATGGAAGAAATGTGACATTGAGTGTTATCACTGCCATGATGATCAGAATCCTCATGTTCAGTTACCAGTGGGATGTTACTGGGGAATATGACATCATCTACACTGTCACTCATTGCTTTATACTCAACTATATTTTTGGACACTGTCAACTGGTCAGAAGTGGAACTTGAGGCAACAATACTCCTACCACCAGCAACTGCACTAATACCACCAACTGGGACAACATCATCTCCTCCAACTATGAATGAAGCTACCAAATGCACTGTAAAAATACATTGAAGGAGAAATACCTTTCCTCACATCAGCAATACACTTCTGCATACTACCACGTCCACAGACAATCTTACAACTGGCAGCAGTGCCATGGTGAGAAACAGCTTTGCTTGCACGTCTCTTTGCAGGCATTTTTGGGGGATCAACAAAAAAATTCTAAACAAATTTAGATTTTGGAATGCTCACTTTGTGCCGCTGGATGTGAAGCCAAATAAAAGAACTGTGGCTTCAACAAGAGATACAGATGCAAAGTCACAACAAGTTCAACAACACCTTAACTAACCAGTGGTGATCAAATCACAAACCAATCAGGAAAAGAATACATTTTGCAGGTTGGGGGAGCATTGTGATTGCAGATTACAGTAACAGTGCAAAACCAAGATACCACAAAGCAGTACAAAATCATGCAGTTGCAGTGGATAGCAGGTTTACATTGATGCAATTACACTGTGGCACAATAAAAGGTGTATTATTTCATGTCACATATCTCACACACGCTCACACACACACACTTTGTCTACAAGTAATGCGTAGCAAATTGAAAATGTCAGTAATATACCACGTATTTTAAGCAACCTGAAATGATGCGCTCCTGCAGCAGGTCCAAAACACAATCAGCAAAAAATGTCAACAGTTACTGAAAATATTACTGTGTGTACATTAACACAGTTATACAAGAAAAATATAACCAAAAAACAAAGAACTCCCTATTTCTCCAACTTAATCTACATACACCACAGATGCACCCCTCCCCAAAGTACACTTCCACTGTCTGTCAGTATACAGACTGAATGTTGTACATTAACATTCAAAATCCACACACAAACAACAAACACAGGAGGGTTTCCTACAATTGATGCACTAAAGTTTGAGCAAAAAAAAATACTCAAAAAGGCTTTTTTAACAGCTTTTAGAGGGTTTGAATTGCAGAGAGCTCTCAGAACAAACTGTCTCCTACAGCTACCTATACACATTACCCAGAACTGGGGCTGTGCAGAACAATCTAGAGCCCATGTGAACTGCAATCCCATGAATCACTGCAAAATTCATCTTTGGAGCTTACCAACAAGGCGAAGGGATGCGAAGTACATTGATTTCAATGTACTTTATCTCAAAATCGATGGAGTAGTGGTTTGAGGAAGGCAGAAGTCAATGCATTCAATAGACTTCGTGTTCCTCATTATGACGTAAAGTACTCTGTTTCACGTTGCAGAGTACTTTGCAGATTCTGCATAACTCTGTGAATCACTTAACGGAGTGGATTGTCACCACTTCACCCACACTAGTTGATTGTTATAAAAAAAAAAATAGAGTTTGACCCTACAGAATCTATGTGTTATGTACAACAATATATATCTTCCCTATGATCTCTGGTCATTGATGTAGATGAAATGTATACAGCTATTACATTTTCAACTCAAATAAACCTCCAGGATGCCAGGATGAGATTGTTTGCCTCTGTACCTCTGTAAAAGTAACATGAAATGTGTGTCCCCTTAGTAACTATATATTTTAATCAGATTATAAAATAGTATTCATATCCAAATCCATGGAAAATTGTATAACTTGCTGATTTTTTGGGGAAAGGTCATAAAAACAATTCTGCCATATATAGGCCAATGCTGTTATTTGATTCTACAGCTAAAATATTTGCTAAATGAATATTGTTTGTAGGCAGGATTGGCCTTATGAAAACAATATCATTATGTAGGCCAAATCTGGGTTCTGAGCAGGCTATTCAATAGTTGATTTTTTCTCTTGAAACTTGCACTTCATCACATCACTGAAAAGTATAGTATGATAAGAAAACAGGTATTACACATGGCATTTATTGATATCAGTAGGGCATTTGAAAACTAATTAAGAAACAATCTGTGGATCAAATTATCAAACTTAGGAATAACCAGGATTTGTCACATATAGTATAAGTGATAGTTAATATTCAGACCACTGGGTATAAATTTTGTACGACTTGTCATGTTCATTCAGTTTCCATTCCAATAAATGTATCTGACAGGGACTGCTTTATAGTAATATTTTTTTTGAAAAAGACAAATTGTCTAAATGTTCATATTCCCAAGGCTTCTAATATTTACAGTATTATGTTATTTAATATATAGATAAGCCTTTTTTACAAAGGTACTAATGCATGCAAGAAAATTCCCACAATGCAATCGCTCAAGTAGTGATAATACTATCATTGACAAATGATAATACTATCATTCTGAGCCCATAATAGTGTCATTTGGAGCTCTGAATGGTATTATCATAAAAAGTCAAAAGCGCAAGCAAAAGTCTGCCTTCCACAGAAACTGAGGTGCCATGGTGCCAAGTCTCATTCCTACACAGATGAAGTGCTGTCTTACAAAGCGTTACTTCTGACTGGCTATTTTTCCTGTGTGGGCATGCAGAACAATTTTCAAAATATGACATCTCTCTCTCTCTCTCTCTCTCTCTCTCACTTAGCAAGAGAAATGTCCTCAGTGCTACGAGCAGTGTTTTGTTTTTGTTCTTTATTTTCCCATTAATATAACTATCTGGTTGATCTTGCTTTCACTCATCCCCCCACTGAACTCAAAGGTAAGAATCAGAGCAAGTGAGTCTTCAGTGCAGTGCTCTTGTCTCCGATAAGGAGTATGCAGAGCAGTTGATGGGCACCTGTAGAGAGTGTTAACTGAAGTAGTTGGGCACCCATTTTCAATCTGAGGAAATTTTCTAACTGGATCCATATAATAAAAAAAATAATGTATAGTATAGTGTGTTTTACAAGGGAGTAAAAACCATCTCAAGGTTCTGGGAACACGGGAAACTCTCGAGCTTCACTCTTGAAGTTCTCGTGTCCCCAGAACTTCTCAATGTTACTACTCCCTTGTAAAACACACTATACTATCTATTATTGTATTTTTATCATTTACCAATTATTTTGTTTTAGCCTCACTAACAGCAAGTGGGCGATAATTCCAATTAAATTGTTTCTCATTATAAATAAAAAAAAAATTTAGAAATTAATAAAGAAAAAAAACAAGGTTATGAGTTGCAGGAAATATTACAGAAAGTGTTAATATCTTTGGAATTTGGATGAAATGCTACTAGAGATGGCATATGCTTGTTTAATGGGTAATCTTATTGGGAATTTTCAAATGTCTATTATATACCAAAATAAAGCTAATACATACTAAAATTGTTTGCTTTCTTAGAAAGTGCTAATATATCTGGAATTTGGGCAACACACAATTAGAGATGGCATGTAAATATGCTTGTTTAAGGAGTAATGTTAGTGGAACATTTCAAATGTCTATTATATACCAAAACAAAGCTGATACAGACTACAAATTGACTGGTAAAATTTATTATCAAGTATTATGGTAATACAGTAATAGCCAGGCATGCAATAATAAATTGAATGGTCAGGTCTTATGTAGTTTATAAATCTAGCCCTTGCATTGCAAGGGCATAATGTCGGGGGATTCTGCTGCTGTATAGATAATTAGTTACAACTCATCTCGAATACTGTGTTCAGTAATGGAACCTGTACTTGAAAAGGGACAATAAATTACTGGAAGGGCAGCAGCACAGAGCAGCTAAGATGATCCATGGACTGGAGGAATCATCGTATGAGAGTAGGCTAAAGGAGTTGAACATATAATCACTGGAGGAGAGAAGGGACAGAGGGGATATGATCGAGACATTCAAGTACATGAGAGGGATAAACAAGACTGGTATGGAGGGGCTATTCATGGTAATGGTGGGGAGGGACACTCAAGGCCATGACATAAGATTGGAAGGGGGAAGGTTCAGGAGGGAAATGAGGAGACTTTTTTTTACAGAGAGGGTGGTGGCAGGGTGGAATGCATTACCAGCAGATGTGGTAGCCTGTAAAACAGTGAGATGCTTCAAAAGTGGCTGGGACAGGGCAAGAGGGAGGATAAAGGGAGGGGAGGAGGGAGGGGCAGCTGCAAAATAGGGTTGCTAGCTGCAAAATCGAGCAGACTCAATAGACTAAATGGCCTTTTTCTCTGGCAAATTTTGTATGTTTGTATAAGGAACATTTTGGAATTGGAAAAATGCACTTTCAGCATTCCATAAATACATACTGGGATTGCCATTAACTATCAGTAGCCATAAGAGCCATTATAGATCAGGGGAGTGCTTCTGACCAATCGTAGCATTCCTTTCCTCTGTGCATGAGACATTTATATTCTGTAAAAAATGTCTCATGAGCAGTTGCTCTGATAATGGGCTCATTCAAGTATGATTTTTTAAAAATGTATATATTATTGGCTGAGCCTGATCAGTAATTTATTAATACCACAGTGGAGACATACAAACTTACATTCATATGAAGAAGCAAGCAGAATAAGGCCATTTGATCTATCTAGTCTGCTTGTATTGCAGGGTCCACAACGTAAGCTACTGACCCTTCCCCCTTCTCCAATACTCCCATCTTTTCCAACAGCCTCTCCCATTACCCTTACACTCCCCTTTTGTCCATTCCAGCCTCTCTTGAAGCTGCCACCATCTTCAATGAGATCACCTCTTCCAGTATTGTATTGCAACTGCCCACTATCCTCTCTGTAAAGAAGTGCTTCCTAAACCTCCCCCACTCTAGCTTATGACTGTGGCCCATTTATTTTGCCTGCCACTTAGCTTAAAGAAACCCTTCTTATCCACCTTATTTATCCCTTTCAAGCACGTGAAGGTCTCAGTCATGTCCCCTTTCTCCCTCCTCTCCTCCAGAGCGTACATGTTCAGGGCCCCCAGCCTTTCTTCATATGCTTTACCCTGCAGCCTTGAAGTCATCTTCGTTACCCTCCTTTGGACCATCTCCAGCAGGTTAACATCCTTTTTAAGGTGTGTGTACCAGTACCGTACACCATCCTGTAGCTATGGCCTCACCTGTGGCTTGTACTAGGGCAGTATAACCTCCTCTTGCCTACTTCTAATCCCTCTTGCTATGTATCCCAACATCTTGTTTGCACTTGCTGCTGCTTTCTTGCACTGTTTGGAGTGCTTCAAGTCACTAGTAATCATCAGTCCCAGATCCTTCTTGTCCTGAGTTACAGATATCGAGATTAATCCAAAATAGTTCTCTGTGCTGAGATTCTTGGATATAATGTGCACAGCTCTGTACTTCATGGTATTGAAGCCAAGCTGCCTAATCCTGGACCACCTCTAAAACATTTTAGATCATTCTGTAGGTCCTGTTTGGCTTCAGCTGTGTTCACACTCCAGCAGAGCTTAGGGTCACCTGCAAAAAAGCACATTTTGCCCTTACTGCCATCCCCAATATCATTGATGAAGATATTGGACAACACTGATCCCAGCACTGGGCCCTGCAGGATTCCACTGGTGCCCTCCCTGGTACTACATAATACTCCCCACACTACCACCCTCTGAGTCCTGTTTTCTACCCATCTGGTCATGTGCTCCACAACCCCAAGATCCACCAACTTCCTGATCAACCTATTGTAGGGTACAGAGTCAACGGCCTTGCTGAAGTCCAGATAAAGGATGTCCATCACTTGGCCCCTGTCTACTGTCTTAGTAACACAGTTGAAAAAGTCAATCAGATTCATTTTCCACAGTCTCCCTCCCATAAACCAATGTGTCCCATCATCCTGGTGACCACACTCCTCTAGATACTGTACCAATATATTTTTTTATTTTTATTTAAATCTTGGTAACCAGGAAAGGTACTCTGTGCTGAGGCACATTTCCAGGTGCGACCTGGGGAAAAGGTAACATACAAAGCAAAATAATGATATAATACAATAAAATATACAGAGAACAAAGTCAGATTACAGTAGGATACAATCATAATACAGGAAGCAAACACAGGAAGGAAAAACACTGTACAGGCATGACTACAAGCCCATTCTGGGAAAAAAATATATTTGTTTTAAGAAAATAATCTAGATTAACTTTAGCAAGGGTTGGGCACTCAATCCTGCACCATGGAGAGGGGGAGCTTGAGAGCTTCCTTAAGTATTGTCTCCATGAGCCTGACATGACTGAAGACAAACTGATTGGCCTGTAATTCCCTGGATTATTTTTGGGACCATTGTTTTCAAAGGGCACCACATGTGCCATTCCCCAGTCCTGTGGCACCACATCCAACTCCTGTGAACTATTGAACCGGCCTGTCAGTGATCCTACAAGCTTCTCTACCAGGTCCCTCAGTACACTTGGGTTGATGCCCTAAGGGGTTGGTGCTTTGTCCTCCTTCAATGCCAGCAGCCCATCCCTCACTTTATCCTTCTCTATCATCACATCTGTGATCCCCTCCCCATGTTCCTCTTTTCCCCCTATAGGCAGAGGTTCATCTTTCTCCCTGTTGAAAATGGAACGGAAATATTGGTTCAGTACCTCTTATTTTCCCTGTTCACCTCCATCCACTCATTCCCACTGTGAAGCCTTACAATTTTGTCTTTCTCATTTCTTCTCACCTATATAGTGAAAAAATGCCTTCTCCCCTTTCCTAATTTCCTCAGCTATCTGCAGTTCCTTCTGTGCCTCAGCCCACTGGACTACCTTACTTGCCACACTAACCAACCTTAGGTAATTCTCTCTATCCACCTCACTTTTGATCTTTCTGAATTTCTTAAAGGCTAACCTTTTGTCCCTTACTTCCTGGGTGACCTGAGAACTGAACCTGCTGGTGCTTTGACCCTTGATCTCTTCCCCTTCAGCCTAACACACCCCTCTGTGGTAACCATTATTCCGTTCTTAATGATGGACCACTTTTGGTCCGCCCATATCTGTTCTGATACCCTCAGGTGCCTGCTTAGCACCTCACCTATCTTCATGAAGTCCACCCTCCTAAAATCCAGGATTTTTGTGATAGTGGGGATGTTTTCCCTGCCCATGTCCAACCAGAATTACACTGTGAGATACTTTCTTCCATCCAGGGGCTTTCTGACCATTATTTCTTGTATGTGCTCCCCATTTGTGAGTACTGATCAAGGACTGCCACTTCCCTGGTGGGTTCTGTGACACTCTGAGTTAGGAACCACTTTGTAAACCTTCTAGGATCACCTGACTCCTTGCACTCACTGAGGATGGTACACTCCAGTCTATCTTGGGCAGCCTGAAGTCCTTCACTATTAACACCTCTCCTTTCCATGCAGCTTCCAATCTTTGTGAGCTAATTTCCCTGTCTCTTTTCTCTTCCTGTCTAGGCGGTCTGTAAACCAACCTGTCATCACCCTTTTCCCTCTATTGGACTGTAATTGAACCCACAATGCTTCCGCCCTTCCCTCCTTTGTCTTCTCCCTCATGCATGTTATATGGCTGTAAAAGCAGTCTCACATTCTTAGGGTATCAGAACCACTCACTTTCAGTTTGCAAATCTCATAACCTAAGAATGCATGAAAGTCCACTTTTACAACCGTAAGAGTGAACTCTGAGGCAGTATTATCATACAAAATAGGTCATAAGCCCTAGGATTCTAAGGCAAAAGGAAGAATAATTATTGAATTAAAATTCTCAATATGTACTATCAGAGATTACCTTATATATTTTGGCAGAAAAAATGCAAAGTAACAAAAAATGCAGCAGTATACCTTGGTACAGAAATTTATCGAGCTGTTTTAGTTCAATTGGTCTAAGTAATCTTCTGTCTTTTGCAACAATGGTGTAATTTCTCAAAGTTATTACCAACAAATAAAACAAAGGCTTTAATACATGATACAAAATGACATGGAAAAATAAAACCAAGTAAATGTCATTCTTTTTACTAGGTATTTAAAATAAAGGGCACACTCCATGCAACACAGTCATGATGGCATTCCTACTGTGCCACAAGAGGGTGGTGGTGGTAAAAATGACTCTAAAGATCCTGAAGATGTCAGCATTGGCAACTTGCCTTCTACTGAGGTGGATGAAGCACAGATGGATAAAGCATTCCCATGTGGGAACAACTCCATTCTGCACAACTGTGAGGGCTGGCCTACAAATCTGTCACCTAGAAATGCTGGCAAGCTAACATTTATTAAAATAAAAGGCACATTCCACACAGTCATGCCAGTATTTTTACTGTACTGATATGCCTTCTGCTGAAGTGGATGAAGCAAGGATGGATAAAGATATCCTATGTGGGGAAAACTCCAGTCTGGACAACTGTGAGGGCTGCATCTTTGATAAGGATGAAGCATAAAAAGCTATGTATTCTATCCACCCTTTCTTCCTCATTAGTTGAATCCTTGTCTTTATGATTCACATTGTTTTTTCTTTTTCCTTTTTTATGTATTTTATTTAAAAGTTTGGTAACCGGGAAAGGCACACTAAACCAAGGCTCATTTCTAGGTGTGTCCCAGTGGAAGGGGATAGGGGAGTAGGCAAGCAGTCATTTACAAACATAACTGCAATAGTGGCAATTACAAGTGTGAAAGCTCAGTTGATAACAATTTAAAACAGCAAATATACACAGGTTGCTCACATTGTAGGTGGGTAGGCAGTACAAGATCTAGTAGATGAGTTAAGGTGAGATGAGCCCTCCCATGAGAGTGAACAGAGGGCCCGGAGTATAGGGAAAGGGAACAGAACAGTTAGGAAGGGGTTGACAGGTACAAGAAGGGGGAGGAGTCAGCCTTAGTAGGCATTTTAGTGATCGTAGGGAGGGGGCTAGACATAGAGGAGAGGAGAGGGGGTGCCAAAGGAAGGGGAGCCGGTAGGAGTAAACAGCTTGACCAGTGCCTGAGAGGGGGTGAGGAATAAAGAAGGTGTGGGTGTCCCATGAGCATAGTCCATGGGAAGAAGGGGAAGGAGACAGTAGAGAAGATAGGAGGGAAGGGAGCCAAGCCAGTATTTGACAATGAAGGAGAAGCAATAGGACTGGTGACATAAAGGTAGGGGGAAGATGGAAAGGGAGGAATACAGGAAACAGTGGTGGATGCTGAGAGGAGAGTTGGAGGCAACAGGATATAAAACATTGCAGAGAGTATCCAGTCTAGAAAAAGAAGAGGGAGGGCTGAGCTATAGACCACGTCTGCATACTGAAAAATAGGGATGATCATTTTGCTTAGCAGATGCTGGCAGACATTGATGAGTAGGCAGTTCTTATTACAGTATAGGATGCCGAGCTTGGGGAGAAATTTGGAGCGCATGGCATCAATGTGGACCAAGAAATCTAATTTACTGTAAAGCCACACACCAAGGTATTTGACTGCAAGGACAACTTCCTGTTGGGTACCATCAAAGGTGGAGAAGACTGGAGAAAGGTAAAAGCTTTGCTAGTTTCTGGCTGGTGAAAAAATTTTGGACACAGTTTTGTTGGTGTTAACTTTTACCTGCTTGGCATGGGACCAGCAAAGAACATTGTGAAAATCACTCTGGAATGAGGCTTCAACCACAGACTTTGAAGGACCTGATGAGTAAATGAACATGTCATCAGCATATGTGTGTATATGCGAGGAAATGCAAGTGAGGGGGAGATTGCTAAGAAAAATTGAAAACCATATGGGGCCCAGGATGGAGCCCTGGTGGACACCTGCAAGTATGGGGGTGGGGGGAATAACATGCCACCAACCAGAGCATACTGTTGGTGGTCCCTGAGATACAAGTAGAACCACTCTTCTGCAGGAGCAGAGAGGCCAGCTAAGGCCAGTTTGTTCATGAGGAGTGAGTGGGATACCAAGTCAAATGCCTTTGAATGATCAATGAAAATGGCTGTGGCAATATGCTCTTGATCCCTTCAGGTAGAGATGGAATCAGTGACACGCAGTATGGAAAAGATGATGGAGTGGTTTCTTCTCAAGCTGGACTAGAAGGGAGAGAAGAAAGATGAGGGGTCGAGAAAGTTGTCAAGTCTGCAGTAAATTAGTGAATCTAGTAGTTAACAAGTGAGGGAAGGAGTGAGATTGGCCTATAGTTTCCTGGGGAGGAGAAATCACCCTCCTTGTGAAGAGGGAGTACTTAGGAACATTCCAGGAATGAAGTACCACACAGAGGGACAAGGATAGGTTCAGGATGTGAGTGTGTGGGTGGATGATGGCAAGAGCCGATATTAGAAGCAGTTTAGGTCCAGGCCATCAGAGCTGTATTTGCAAGGATCAAGGAACATGAGGGCAAGGAAAACTTGATGGGGGATACAGGAGAGCAGCAAAAGCCTTCAGAGGAGATGAAAGAATGAGAGAGATGGATCATTTGAGGACTGACCAGGTACCGACAGTACAGGTGGTGAAGAAGTTATTAAAAAGGAAAGTGACAGCAAGGTGCTCGGAGACCAATGAACCATCTATTTGTGGGGGCGGGGGGGGGGGGGCAGGCTGAGTCAGTGAGTTAAATAAGGAATGGATCACTTTCCATGATTAGGATGGGAAATTAGGTTGGACTGAAAGTTGAACTTGAAGTAGTGGGCCTTAGCTGACCAAATTGCATTAATACAAGAGTATCTAAGGGACCCATAATGCTGGTGGTCAAACGTGGAGTGAGAGATCTTGAAACAAAGCCATGCAATGTCATGAGACTTGCACAACTCAGTAATGTCAGGTGTGAGCCAAGAGTGGTGGGAGCATTTCACTCTGGTCTTTAGAAGGGGAGCATAGGTGTTCTAGGGGTTGGTCAAGATGGCAGTGAAAAGTGAGAGGGCAGTATCAATGTCTTGGGTAATGTATACAGAGGACCAGTCTGAGAAGGCAAGGTCCTATAAGATGGCATCAGTTTCAAGTGAACTGAGAGACCTGAGATTTATTTGGGGGTAGATTGAGGGGGACGTGCTTTCCTAACATAGTAGGTTAAACAGTGATCACTGAACATGTTAAAGAGAATGCCAGAAGCCATGATGTGATGGAGGTGAGAAGATTTAGATTAGATTACATTAGATTTACTTAGTTTTAAAAAGCGCTATTCAAGCAAATCATAGTGTCAGAAGAAGACATCACCGAGTCCAGGAAGAAATGATTTTCAGAGTGAGGGTTTAGTCTGGTGGGTTTACTGATTAACTGAGTGAGATTCAGGGACTTGATAGTTGTAAATGGGCTTAGAGGCAGGGGAGAGCCATTTGACATTGGAGTCTCTGAGAAGGATGAGTTCCCTGAAGGCAGAAAAGGAGACAAGCAAGGAGAGAGAGTTGAGAGATCTTAGGGGAGGCATATAGAATACTGATCTTAGGGGAGGCATATAGAATACTGATCTTAGGGGAGGCATATAGAATACTGATCTTAGGGGAGGCATATAGAATACTGATCTTAGGGGAGGCATATAGAATACTGATCTTAGGGGAGGCATATAGAATACTGATCTTAGGGGAGGCATATAGAATACTGATCTTAGGGGAAGCATATATGTCACCAGGTGTGGGTATACTGGATAACATTAACCACACAGTCAACCATTCAAAGTGCAAAAAAAAATGCCTGATGACATTTGCCATTTTATTTTTTCATAAAAATCAAAATAAAGAAATAAATTCAAAGAAAAATGCTGCTCAACATCAATAGCTTATTACAACACAGTCCTGGATCTGAGAGCTCCTAATATCCACCGCATCTGTATTACTGGCCTTCTACATCAACAGTAGACCCTCTCACCTCCACACTCAAGGCTGATCTGCTGGATCTCCCCTCCAGTAGGGGTATTTATAGTAGTTTATAGGGTCAGTTGACCTGGCCCTTGACTTAAAAATTTATTTGGCTAGTTCTACATTTACAAAATTAGGCAGGTTGACCCATCCATATAAACATTCTATTATGCTGCATATAATGTAACAGTCAGAAAATAATAATATACAGTCAGTAGTTTAAAAACAGTTTTGCTTAGCTAATAGGGCTTTAATGAGCCGAAAGCCCCCCCTACTTCTCTAAGAGTGTCAGCGCTACATAATATAAAAATAGTCATGAGAAGACACTGTTTTCCCTATACCTGTGCAGTTTTCTTGGCTCCTGGATGCAGGTAGGTCTGGCCCAGGGGCTCTGGTACGGCATAGAAAAACAGATACAAAATGTTTGCCTTGCTTTGCTTTCTTTAAAAGAAAGAAAAATACTAAGTAAATCAAGGAACCTTTAATTTTGCTTGCTTTATCATGGAGCATACTATAGGCAGGCTAATTTATCTATAGAAGGTTCCTTTTATTTAATTCCAATCATTGTTTGCCTGTTTTATTATCTTCTGTTGGGCTTTATTCCTTTAAACACTCTTACATTTAAACAGAACAGTAGGAGCAGTGAATACCATTTCATTTTTCACAGTATGCATTTCCTCTGTAACTTATTTATAGTACTTTTACAAGTTCAGTAGGCCAAATGCCTTTTTTTTGAGTTTCACCAACATTATGTAACTAAAAATGCTACAATGCTGTCTTAAGCACTTGAAATCTAAAGTACTTTTGACCTAGGCTGCACATTTTAATGATTATGCAGTACAATCTCCTTAATACAGTTCTGCAACTTCCTGTATTGATTATAGGTCTAATTTATTCAAGACCTATCAAATCATTCACATAGGTGCAAGGTATACCTCTAAATATATTTTTCTATGGTTTCAGCCCTTTTTGCAATAGGCACCATCTCTCTATTGCATGAGTGCACTATAAGCATTTTATTCCTTTCTAGCAATCTTGCACTTTAATCATTTCACTGTATGTAACGCTAAATATATATTTTACTATGTATTTCCCTTCTGAGGCACACTATGGCACTCTATGCCATAAAAGCACTTTCTGCCAGCAAACTTGCTGGACCTAACAGGGTGTATATTTTTCCATTGCCCTTTAACATTAGCTAGAAAAAACCCAGATGGGGAGTGGGGTAAGGGAAGACCTCAATCTCCTTACCAGGGTACTATTCTAAGACAGGGGTCACCCTGTCACAATATAGAATACTGACAAAGATAGGAAGGGTGTAAGTAAGGGAACAATTAACTAGCAGGAGCTTGCGGGAGGTGGAGAGGACCTCCTTGAAGGAAATGGAGAAGGAGATGGTTTGATGGACATATATGGCAACTCCTTCACCATGCTTGCCTCTGTCCTGGCAAAAATGGTGGAAATCTGGGAAAGCTAACTGCAAGTCTGGGATACTAGAGGAGAACCAGGTTTTGAAAACACACAGTATGTCAGGAGAGTACAGGGACTTCTATTCTTTGAGGTTGTCACACTTACAGATGAGGCTTCTTGCACTGAAATAGAAGAAGCTAAGGCCTTTAGGAATAGAAGGGAAGGGGGGAGGGTGGGTGGGTTAGGTTTCACATCACCAGACAGAAGGAGGAGGATAAAAAAGGGGAAGGGAAAGGAGAAAACGTTCTGCTTTTTCTGAAGGGGGGCTGAGGAGTGGAGAGGAAGGGGTGGAGAAATTCAAAGTTTAAAGAAAGGGTATGAAGAAGACAGGATGGGTACAGTGGGTAGGTGTGTGGAGATGTAAGGATGGAAGTAGGTGGGTGAGGGAGGTGGAAATATGGGTGGAAGGAATAAGAAGTCAGGTAAGAGGGTTAAGGGAAGTAGGGGGGAGGGCAAGGGGTATGTGAGAGTACCTGGGGTAGTGAAGGGAGTAGGAGAAATAGAGGGAGAAAGATAAGGTAGACAGGTAGTCACAGGAGCATGGTGCAAGTGTTCCAATGGAAGGAGAGGAAGGAAAAAGGGAGTAGAGTGTTGTTAGGCTCAAGCAGAAGTAAACCTGAGTAGGAGAGTGCAAACAGGAAGGAAGTACATGAGGGTAGGCAGTCACAGGTGCAATTAGAAGAGGATAGGAGTAGGAGGTAAAAAAATTAAAAAAAAATAGATGAGCAAGCACAGGAAAATATCAATTAGTCTAAGCAGCTGTGAAAGGGGAAAAGGCTTTAAATGCAAATAGACCCAGCAGTTTTGCAGTTAGGAACAGTACAATTAGTGCAGTAACCTAATACTGGAGCAGAGGCATCCCAAGCTAGAGAGCTTGCTGACCAAAAAAACAAAACAAAAGCAGTAGTCAGGCATACATACAAATTAGAACACCGGGTATGCAGATAGGAGCAGAAAAAATGGTTCAAAACACTTGAACAGGTGCAATAGGAAGACTAGGCTAGATAGCTAGCTAAACACGCATACAGTGGATACTAGGGGATGATAATACAAGGGTGTAGACTGCAACAAAGCAAGCAGCAAAAGCAGTTTGAATGTATTAAATGTTACTGGAGTCTGGAATACAAATGCAAACACTGTTAGAAGTAAATTATCACAGCTAAGTCATATCTATTTCATTTTACTTTTCCCAAAGTTAGGCTGCTGTTCCTCACATCCATCTTACTACTTGCCTCTACCTTCTGTGGTGTGATGCCTATGGAAGACCACACTGCATAATTAAATGCAAACAATATCATGGGCCATTGCCTTCACTATGTTCATCCAGGGACAAAACAGACCCTTAAACCAGCATAAATGCTGTTTCCAGCTAAGCAGACCATACCTCTGACAGCAAGCAAGACACCACCTCCTCCTCATTGTCCTCTGGCTGCCTTGTGTCCTACACATCCACAAACAACATGGGCCACTGTCTCCACTACATGCATCCAGACTGAAGAACCTGGACTCTTTAGCAAGCATACATTCCCTCATCTACTCACCTGTAGGCATCAGAGCTTCTCCATCTTTAAATGAGAAGCCATCCCAATGTAACCCCTGAGTGGCTCTATCCCCAGTGTTACACCCCTGCCTACTACCTTAGACATAGGCTGAGGGGTTTGGTTTCACTAACTGATAACCATAATTTTAAACCTTTGTGCAGTACCTCCACTCAGGGTGCTTTACGTGGGTAAGCTGGTAATAGATATACCCCTCTGAGATGCTATACCACACACAATAACCATTTACCTTCCCCAGACATGCCCCAATATTCATTTCCCCACTTTAAAATTTTGCATTTAATGACTCTCTCTGATAATATGCTCACACCAAATATTTCAACAACAATAACAAGATATTTATTTACGGGTATAGGAGTTAGGAATGGGGATGTGGAGTAGATCTTATTTGATTACTATTTACATATGTACAGGCTTGATCAGGTGTTTTGCTGGTGAACCCTCCAGCTGGGTGGCTACATACTAACAGGCAAAAAGACAATCACATTTATCAATTCAACACACAATACCCAGAGCCATGGCTATCTAGCTGCTGACAAATCAGATATTACATAAACAATTTTTTAATTATCCACACTGGTACTAGTCCCAGAACAATATGAAACCCTGCAATCTCATACCATACTGGTACCCAGATACCACAGTCCTAGATGTTGCAGGCCTAGTGGACATTGCAGCTGGTCAAGTTGGGTGGCTATCAATTCCAAAGGAGGGGGCCAACTTGGAGAATGATTCCTACAATGGCTGTAGATGATATGTACAACGAAGGCAGGGACTGCCCTGCACTTACAGAATTAGCAGGAATTGACCCTGCTGGTCACAGAAAGCCAGGGATTGCCCTGCACATCACAGAGAACAGGAATTGTCCTGCATAAACACTAAGTGCACTTGTTCGATGTCTGTTCACCCACAAGTCTATATCGCCAATTTGCTTTTCATCAATATACACTCGCTATAACAGCGATCACTGTTTTATGATCACTGTTATCACATAGAACCAACCCCTTCCAGTGGCAGAGCATGGCCTGGGTCAGGTACAAGTCAAGTGGGCTACCTCAGGACAGGCCTGTCTGTACCACACTTCGGAATCAGATCAGTGCACTGTGAGCATACGCCTAGCCAAAGTCAAATACTTGAAGAGCAAGCCATCTTGCAATGCCCTTGACCCTTCTAAATTCTGGAAAATGGTCAATAGCCTAATTAAACCCTCCCCCCAGAGGGCCACAGGCCCGATCTTGTTCCCCCTTCACTGCTGATGCCCTCAACCAATGTTTCACAGAAGACCCCTGTGCTCTTATCCCTAACCTTCCCACCCCCACAACCCAATCCATCCACCAGTTGAACTTCCACCTGTAGGCAATCTTGGTTGCCTATGTCTGCAAAAAGTTTTTGGTGCTAAATGCAGCATCCAGCTCACAAATACCTCCAAATTGGTGCTCCAGCAACAGCTGTTCCTATTGCCCACGTACTTAAGTACCAACTCCTTTCATCACAGCAGGAAGCAGGCACTGGTAGTTCCCATCCAAAATGGTGGCCCAGCCGACTCAACCTCCAGCGACCGGCCAATCTCTCTTTTCCATATCCTCTCTCCAAAACCCTTAAGAGGTTTAACAGCAGGCAGCTATCGAAATACTATGGCCAAACTGGCTCCCTAACTCACTACCAATCTGGATTTTGCTCCAACTACTCACCTCCTCCTCCTCCTTTCTTAGACTCACCAACTACACATACACCAGCATGGACAGGAGTCTGGTATATACATTGTTTGTCAATTATTCATCAGCCTTCGACTCATTGTCAAGAAATCTGCAGTGGATGCAACTCTTAGAAATGGGAAATCAATAGAAATTTGGTAGTAGTAATTTCTGTCCTTTATTCTGATACATGGACCCAAATTAGATTTGGGGTTAGTGGCGAACTGTCTTCCTCATTTAATACAAATAAGGGAGTTCACCAGGGGTGCGTTTTAGCCCCCTTGTTATTCTCACTATATTTAGATAAATTACTGAGGGATATGGTTGAACTACTTTCAGATTCCCCTAAAATGTATAATGTTATCTGTCCGGCGTTAGCGTATCCTGACGATATTGTGCTTTTTTCTCTATCTAAAAGTGGATTGCAAAAGAAAATGGGTCAACTTAGTAATTACTCAAAGAAATTGAACCTTACAGTGAATCTTAATACAACAAAAATAATAATATTTGGTAGTAAGAATTTGAAAGGCCAGTGGAAAATGGGGAATGAAATGGTTGAAGTAGTTTCAGCTTATACTTATCTGGGCATAAGGATAACAGCTACTGTAATTGTCTATGGAAGGCACATATTATTATGCTAAAAGAAAAACTTATTAAAATTATTGGGGGACTGACAAGATTTAATTTCAGATATGGAGGAAACTCTGTTAAAGGGCTTGTAGATGTAATAAAAGCTACATTTGATTCCCAATTATTGTATGGGTCTGAAATATGGGAGCTGAGAAATATGAATGTCCTAGTTAGCCCTCTTTTTTAAAATGCTAAGGAATATTTTTAGACTTGGACATTCATGTCCTGCTGCCTATATTAGAGCAGAAACAGGATTAAACAATATGTCTGCATTGATAGATGCTCGGAAGGTAAATTTTTGTTTACGATTAACTAATTTACCAGACTCTTCCCTTGCTAGGTCTTGCTTGAAAGAAAAGGAATTTTGGTAAGAATTGGGTTTTAGGAAAAATCTGTGGATTAAAATGTTTAATGAATCAATGGTTAAATATAAGCTAATACCATTGAAGTCATCAGTTAGAAAATGTATTAGATTACATAAGCAATATAGGAAATATATTTCAAAGAAAATAAATAACTATTGGAATGATGCTGATCTAGAAATTATTAAAAAATCACATTATTCAATTTGGTATGCTGAAAATAACCAGGATTTTGGCTTCAAGCAGTACCTAGAAATTTTGGAGAGTCCAATATTATACAACATTTTTATTGCTTATAAATTTGAGTGCTTTGAAAGCAATGTTTTAAAAGCACAATATGATAAAAGTAAAATTTTTTCAGATAAGTGTGATTGTTCAATAGGTAAAAAGGAGGGACTTGGCAAGGTTGGAGGAATAGTCAGACATATGGCAACTTAGATTCAATGCAAAAAAATGCAAAGTAATGCACCTGGGAAACAAAAACCCAGGAGAAGAGTACACAATAGCAGGGGAGATAATAACAACAACAAAAATGGAACGGGACTTGAGGGTAGTCATATCGGATGATCTAAAGGTGGGTAAGCAATGTGAGAAGTCAGTGAGGAGAGCCAGGGGGATACTGGGATGCATAGGAAGGGGCATCACAGAGAAAAAGGGAAGTGGCTATCCCTCTGTACAGACAGTTGGTGAGACCCCATCTGGAATACTGTGTGCAGTTTTGGAGACCTCATCTATGCAAGGACATAGGATGGAAGCAGTCCAGAGGAGGGCAACTAAAATGGTGCAGGGTCTGCATCAGAAATCATATGAAGAGAGACTGAGAGAGCTTAATATGTATACCCTTGATGAAAGAAGGAACGGGGGGACATGATAGAAACATTCAAGTACCTCAAGGGAATCAACAAAGTCCAGGAGGGTAGCTTCTTTCAGAAAAAGAGATGTGTAAGAACAAGGGGACACAATTTAAAGATAGAGGGGGGACGGCTCAGGGGTAATGTGAGGAAATTTTTTTTTCACGAGGAGAGTGGTGGATGCGTGGAACTGCCTTCCTGTGGAGGTTGTTGGGGCTAAAACAGTGGGGGAATTCAAACATGCATGGGACAGACACAAGGCAATTGTAGTGGGGGGTGGCAAGAAGTAGGCTGTTGGTTAACTAAAATCTGCAACTTATCCAGTAGGTAGGGAAATGGGCAGACTGGGTGGGCCAAGTGGTCCTTATCTGCCATCAAAGTCTATGTTTCTATGTTTCTATGTTCTTTGGGTTTGCCCATGGTATACTAAAGAAAGAAAATACTGGTTGGATGCTTTTTTAAATACTGGTTATAATATAGAGGAATCTTGTTTAACATCAATATTAATGCATACAGCAGAGCTATGAACTCGAGAGATTAGCAAAGTACTTTTTGGCAGTTACTAAAATCAGACAAAGATTAAAGGTTAATAAAATAAATATTGGGATGATTATTCACATTTTTACGAATTTAGTAAGGAATATGCAGGACTTGTATGAGTGTGTTTTTTTTCCTATTTGTAATTGAATTTTTGTATTGATTATTCTGCGAAATGCCTATATTGGAGTGTTTCTTTTAAGTTTTATAATGGTGTAAATTGATATTGTTATGGCTATATAACTGATGAATAAATTGTTGTTGTTGTTGAGTCTGGGCACAGAGGCCATATTTATAGATCTACCAAAGGACAGTGACACTTTGGATAACCACTGGCTGCTACTCAGACTAGTCAACTCTGGTGTCTCCCTCTCAGACCAAGAATGGTTCCAATCATACCTGATCAACCAGACCCAATATGTCAAGCTTGAACCATGCTCCTCTCCTGCCCGACTAGTCACCCTCAGGGTCCCCCAAGACTCAGTCCTGGGGCACTTTCTCTTCACTTCCTTCATTAACAGCCTACTCAATTCCCTCATTGCTGGCAACATATACATGTATGTAGATGATACCATTATCTATGTATCCAGCACCTCTACTCTGCCCATTGAGGGTCACCTCCAACTGGACTTCACCTCAGTGCCAATGTAGTTCCTGGATATTCGCCTCATCATGAACCAAAGGAAAATGGTGTCCATGTTGTCTGGCACCAGGACTTGGCTCAGCTCTGTCACCCCCAGTTTAACTTTATGCACTCCAAACTTGTTCTGCCTAGACTCCTTTTCCTTCTAAAAATACCCCGGTCTCCACCTGGACTAGCACCTTGACTACTTAGGGCACATTTTTCAGGTAGTAACCAAGTCATACATCAAGCTACAATAGGTGCCATAAATAGAGTAAAGGGATCATCAGAAATCAGATTGTGAAACAATCAGTCCTTTCCCTTGTAGACTAGGGAGGTGTAGTCTACTCAGGTTCTATTTCCAACTCCCTTGATAAAATCAACACCCTTTTCAATGCACTGGGTCAATTCACCTGGGGATTCCCCCTTCCCCATTGTGGTATGTACAATGAGATAGCATGGTCCCCTTCTCCTGTGAGACAAATGATGCATACTGCCCTCCTAAATGCCAACTATTGATCTGGCAAACTGCCTGGATATTTGTCTGACCTCTTCTCCACTGCACCAAACCCCTGCTATTTGCTCAGATCTGAGGCAGAATTCCACCTCCATGTCCCACTATACAAGTGCAACCTAGACCAAGCCTCCATGAGTTACAGGCTGCTTAACACCTGGGCCAATCTCCCAAGAAGGATGGAATACTTGTCAGGTAGCTGGAGTGGGTAGGTTGGGTATCAGCATTTTTATTTTGCTGGGAAGGGTAGTTCAGGTAATTTACTACCCTACCCAACATAACAGTGTCCTATGTGAGTCAGGTATGGTTGACATGTGTAATGGATCAGGTAACGTGTAATTTATTTTTTAAACTGGCATGACAGGCAGCCTGTGAGCTCCTGGGACTCTTCCAAAGTTGTAATCAGGCATGTAAGAACAGCCTGTGGGGTCCTCACAGCAGAAAGGAGCTCATGACACTGGCCTAACAATGCAGTTGGTCAGTGCTGGTGTCTGTGCTCCCTGTCTGCTGAGTCTGTGAGCACACAGATAGAAGCAGAGGTTGTTGGAGAGGGAGGAATCATCACTAGATTTAATATTTAAAAAAAAAAATAAATCAAGCATAAAGTTTAGTCCATGAAGAAGCAAGGAGTTGAGGACTGAAGGGGGAATAATTGGGGGATCATCCATTGCAGTGCTCAGGTCCAGGAGAGAAGGAGAATGGAAGGGGAGGCACTCATTGCTACCAGCAGCTGTGAAAGCCATTTAGGTTGTATTACACACCATCTGTTAGGTGCCCCAGGCCCTGTCTGTGACATAGCTACTCTGTGTCATTCTGCAGCATAGTGAAAGCCATTTAGGATGCACCATCCCAAAAATGTCTAAATCCTATGGAAAGTTTAAAACCAAATGGTGAGTGGGAAAGGTATGGGACTCTCCCCCAGAGCTCAGGAAAGCACCTACAATAAACAGTTTTTAACATATGCTGGAAAAAA
This sequence comes from Neoceratodus forsteri, assembly GCA_016271365.2. NCBI lineage: Eukaryota > Metazoa > Chordata > Ceratodontiformes > Ceratodontidae > Neoceratodus > Neoceratodus forsteri. Next base: position 383,610,353 of record CM057455.1, on the reverse strand, counting down.
CCCTAAGAGTCACTTGTAAAGTGTATGATCTGAATCAAGTTGCCAGCACCAACCGCTACTACACAGAACCAGATATTGGGCTGACGGAAGTGGATGTTATGTCTAACAAATGTTTCCAATTCAAAAAACAAACAATCCAGCACTCACCAACCTCAAGTAGAGAGATGTAGACTTCTGAATTCAGTATAAAATGCCAAGTTTATTAAGGTGCCAGGATTAAACATGCTCTAACACATTTCAGAAAACTTTCCTGTCAAAGAAAGTGACGTTCATTGACAAAGCAAGCTTTCTGAAATGCATTATTTATTTAGTTTTTGTTGACCAGGTAAGTGCACTAGACAAATCCTTCCTATTTTCAGGCATGACCCGGGGGGAGGGGGATACAGATGAATGACAACTGACCTTGAACCAGATTAAGCTGTTGGTGGTATTTTTAGTGAATGAGGGAAATTTGGCCAGGACACCGGGGAAATTCCCCTACTCTGATGCTGCTTCATTGTTGCAGCGTTGTGGCCAGTAGGGGAGCCATTGACCAGAGTGATGGCCACTCGAGATGAAGCACTGATGAGTGCAGATGGTGGAGAATGAAGGAATGGAGTCCGGGATTTCAAAGGAGCTCGAGTCAGAGGAGCTGCAGATGGAGTTTTCTTGAATTTGAGATGGTACAGGCTCACACGGAGCTTTACCAGTAAAAAGCGGTCATGGAAGAAGTAGAGGGCTCTGCGGGTCATTGTCGGGAGCGAGATAGAGAGAGAGAGGTTGCTGCCACAGAAAAGGATCGGGAGGATGCGGTCAAGGAGAGGTCGCTGAAGGAGTCGCTTCGATGGAGGATTGCGGTCGCAGTATTTCGGATCCTCACCGGAACAAAATCCAGTTACAGCCTCACAATATCGTGAGGATTGCGGTATCAACGAGGGAAGTGGTGCAGTCGACTGGGTTTGAGAGCGGGACAGGAAGTACGAGCAAAATTAAAGGCCCGATGACTGAGTGGTCGGAGGAGATGGCGCTATCGCAGGCTGGATGGATTCGTCAAGAAAATGGAAAATGGGTTCCTGATCCGGCATGGTTGTCATTTTCCCCCAACGATTCAGGTCCCCATAAGAAAACTGTGAAGGAGGGTGAGTCTATGACTGCAGAAAAGCAGGTTGAGAAGGGGCAGACTGTTATAAATTATGGGAGCTCTGCAGCTGAAAATTTACAGAAGACTGGGGGGGCTTCAACTGTACAGAGCTCAGCTGATTTGTTATCAGAAGATCAGGAGGTAAGGAGGGGCCCGTGTTTTTCGGACCTTTTCAAAAGAAATAAACTGGAACAAGCCCCTAGAAGAAATGCAGTTCGGCTTCGATATAGAGGGGGATTACCTGAGCATCCTGATAGACTATATGTGGCAAGGAAATTGCTAATGGACTCTATGAACTTCCTACCTGTTGACATTCATGCTCTAATTAATATTAGGGGAGAGGATACATTTGATATTAGTTTTAAACAAATGTCGGGTTTAGAGAAATTTTAGCATAAGTATGATATTTATAAGTCGTTGCCGTTATGGTTACCTTTTATGGCTATTCCAATTACGAAACCTTTATTTAAAACAATAAATGTTATGTTTAGGAATGAAGGGGTAAATGTGGGGGATATTTCATACTGGTTGGAACAAAAATGTATGGTTCTAGGCCCTCCAGAGCCGATTTTAGACACAGAAGGGATTTGGACTGGGGCATGGAGATTTAAAGTAAAATTGCATGTGGAAAATAATGAAGTTATGCATATTCTGAATAGTTTTTTCCTAGGTAAAGATCGTGGTGTGTGTTTTTATCCTGGGCAGCCGAAAGCATGTTACAGATGTGGTAGTTGTAGGCACTTAAGTAGTGCTTGTGATAAAGTTAAATGTGCTTTATGTGGTGAATTAGATCATGACAGTGAGGTTTGTAGGAATGAGTTTCGATGTAACTTATGTGAGGAAGTGGAGCATGCATATCACCAATGTCCTTGGACAGGACAAAACAGACAAGGGGGCTTAAACAAAGAAGACTTGATTGCTCAGGCCCAAGGTAAGGGATTGCCTTCTCAGTCTAATATGAAAAATAAAGGGAGTATGTCTATGGGTGGTAGAGGGCAAACAGTGGTCCAGGAGGTTCCAGTTGTTGACCTTTGTGAAGGGGGAAATGTTGAGGATCAAACCAGGTTCTTGGTCCCACAACAGATTTTGTCCCCCCCCCTTTCCATAATTGCAGAGTCCTCTGTTCGGCCTCCGGCTATAGAAGGCTCGTCGGTGGTAACCTCGATGGACATTCCATTTCAGACCCCGAGGAGAGTAACACGTGCTAGTAGTCATTCAGGAGGGGTTTGTGCTACCCAAAATTCTTTCGCAGTTCTGTCTGATCTTGAGGGAGAGGTGGGTTCAGATTTGTTAAAATTGGATGAAAACCAGGGAATGGAGATTGAAGAGGAGGGAGGTATGGAATTATTGGAAGGGAAGAAGAAAAAGGGTAGAAAGAGGAAGCAAGAAAAACCCTGAATTGTTAAACTGTATTGTCTATGGCCTGTGTTAAAATTGTATCACTAAATTGCTGTAGCTTTGAAAAGCTATAAGAGACGCCTGATTGGCCTGCAGTAATGTAGGGATGCTAACGCTGATGTCATATTTCTTCAAGAGACACATTTATCTTCCTTATTGGAGGTGTCTCAAGTTAAAAAACTTTGGTGGGAAGGCCCGTCCTTTTGGTCTTTTGGGGAAGATGTGGCAGATGTGGTAGGTATCCTGTTTTCGCACCCCGCGGTTCAAGTAACTAGGTTGATAGATGTACAGCCGGGCCGGGTATTAGTTTTGGATTGTTCAATATATGGTTTTAATTTTAGACTGATTAATACTCATGCCCCTCAAGTTAAAACAGCACAAATTGCTATGTTTAATCTGCTGAAACCTTATTTATTCACTTCCAAACAGATAATTTGGGGAGGAGATATGAACTGCAGTCTAGATAATCGTAAAAAAAAATGGGATTCAACAAAAAACTTAGTGTGATTTACATGCCCTTGCGCAGACAGTGGAGGTAGCAAAATTGAAAGATGCTTTTAGAGAATTACATTCTTCTTCAGGCTTTACTTATAAAAGGGCCTCTTTTCAAACAAGAATTGATTATTTTTTCCTTTCTAAATACTTAATACCATTGGTTTGTTTGGTTGTGCCAGGCGACTTTTCAGACCATAATGCATTATTTGTTTCTCTGAGTTTGCATCAGATTCCGACCGTATTTCCGGCCTTTGCTAGCAGATGGATGTTAAATTCCCTGTTATTATCAGAAGTTGTATTTTTGGCTCAGTTAAAAGAATTTTTGTTTTATCGAAAATCAGTGGTGGTGTTTTTCTCAGATTGGATTTCATGGTGGACAGATACTAAGATAGCTTTAAAAAAAATTTTATAGCTTATGGAAAAAGGAAAGGTTCATCAGAATATATACAGTACCTAGACTGTAGAAATCAATACTATAATTTACAATCACACCCGAGATATAAAGATAAAGAGGTTCAATCTCAATTAAAGATGGTTAAAAGAAATATGCTGAATTACCAATACCAAAGGGCAGCTGCACTTCATGCTAGTTTAAAGTCTGGTACACAGCAACAACCCTTTCAAGATCCCTTTAGGGCATGCAAACATAAAACTGAGAGGAGGCTTATGTCTGGGCTTAAAGATTCTTATGGGAATTTAAAAACTTCAGTCGCAGAAATGTTGGCGGTGGTAGAGGGTCAGGTTTCTTCTCAGTTTGGGAAGGTTTTTGTTCCCTCCTCATCTTGGGATGAAGTTTTGAAATTTTCGGCTCCTACTATCTCCAAGGCCGAGGTTAAGCTTTTACAAGAGCCCATCACCTTGCAGGAGGTACAAGCCGCTATAAGTTCTCTTCATGTGGGAGTTTCTCCTGGAATAGATGGATTGATGAACAAATTTTATAAAACCTTTTCGGAAGATTTGGGTGGTATATTGATGGAAGTCTTTAATGACATTCTTAATTTTGGATTTGGAGATTTGAAATTTAATTTGGCCATTTTAACGTTTATTTTTAAAACAGGTGATATCACAGATTTTGGTAATTGGAGACCAATTAGTCTCCTGAATACTGATTATAAAATTATTTCTACTGTTTTATGTAAAAGATTGCAGGTAAGAGCTACAGGGTGCTTCACCCAGCACTAACGTGTTCCATCCTCACCGCTCAATTCAACAGAATTTAAAACTGTTACGGATGTGTGTGAATTGATTGCAAAAAACTGTCAGGATTTATTTTACGTTAGATCAAGCCAAAGCTTTTGATTCAGTGTCATATGATTTTCTTTTTCAGGTTTTGAGAAGGTATGGGTTCCCAAAAATTTTTATTCAGTATCTTAATATCTTATATCATAAGGTGATTTCTTGTCCAAGTATTAATAATGTTTTAGGCTCAGAAATTTGTTTGAAATGTGGGGTGCGGCAGGGTTGTCCTATCAGTCCTTTATTATATGCATTTGTATTGGACCCTCTTTTAAGAGAAATTGAAAATAACAGGTCAATTCAGGGTTTATCTCCATCACTTACTTTACCTCTTCAGAAGATTTCTGCATATGCAGATGATATTTGTTTATTAATAGCGGATGTTCAGTCAGGTGTTGAGGCTATCAAAACGATCAATTGCTTTTCGGATTTAAATGGTACTAAGCTGAATTTAGAAAAATGTAAATGTTTAGCAGTCAGAGAGGCTCCTTGCCTCCAAAATGTTGGGGGTATTATAGTTTCGGATACTATTAACATTCTAGGCCTAATGTTTGGAAAGGGGGATTTAGCTGTGTTAAATTGGGAAAAGTGTTTGGCTACAGCCGAGAGGAAGGTTCAACAATGGAAATCCTGGGTTTTTCAAAAAGAAAGGTACTTATTATTAAAAATTTTATTACCCATTTTTTGCATGTTTGTTCAATTTTTCCGGTACCTGTTTCAATTGAAACAAGATTATATAGTGTTTTTTTTCAAATGGTATGGGGTATTCGTTGAAACCCCATTAAACGGGCTTTCACTTATTTGAAGGTAAATCAAGGGGGATTAGGGATGATAAATCCGATTGTTTTTTATCATTCCTTTTTTATGATTTCGGCCTTTCAAAAAGAGATTAAACCTCAGGATCATCCTTGGTCAGCATGGACACAGTTGTTATTTTCACCTTTTATGTCTAATTGGGAAGGAGGGGGTGTTCCAAAAAAAAGCAGGACGGCAGTGACTCCTTCTTATGCGGATTCTGCAGTAAGGAAATTATGAGAGTGGAAGCTAGGAAAGGCACAATTACATAACATTTCTAGAAAAGAATTTTATTCGGAAATTATGACAAATTATTTTATGTTCAAGTGGATTTTCCTTTTGTATCCCTACTAATCTGTCACAAGCCCTTCTGCTCCTAATGGATCATAGGATACCTCCAAATATGTGGGATGCAGTGGCTCTGTTGTCATGGGAGATTGGGAGTTAGGGTAATTTAAAACATAAACAAATTATGGATAGGATGTGCCTTAGACCAGGTTGTGTGGATCAGATTGAAACTTTAGAACATTTCTTATTACTTTGCCCTTATGTAATTTCTTTTGGTCAGATTTAGCCATTCGGTGGGATTGGGGTGTTCTGAGACATATAACCTATCAGAGCCTAGTTTTGGGGGATTATTCCACTTTTTGAGAAGATATCATCCAAGTACCTTAAATTTGATTTTTGCATGTATTAAATATCACCTGTGGCAAGCTAGATGTCAGTTTTCTTTACAGCATATTCTTCTTCCAAATAGTGTGATTTTTAATTGGATAGAATCAGCAGTAGGTAAACAAAAACTTTTTGAGTTTCGAACCTTGGAGAACAAAATTTTTCAGAGTTTTTGGAAACATATTATGTGGATTAATTGATTTGGGGTAAAATTTTATTTTGAAGTGTTTATAACCTTTTTGCTATAATTTATTTGCTTTATGATATTTGGGAATATCTTTGATTAGACTTATTTTTCTTGAAAGGTTTGTTTGTAAAACTTATTTGTAAAGTCATATTGTATAAGTTTTCTTTTCTTGTAGGTAATAAGGTTTCAAACCATGTTGTTTTGTTTTCTCAATAAAAAATTCCCCTACTCTTTTCGATAAGTGCCATGGGATCTTTAACATCCACCTGAACTACCACCAATCCAGGCAGATGGGACCTCGGTTTAATGTCTCATCCGAAAGATGGCACCTCAGAAGTGCAGCACCCCTCTCATGCTGCACTACAGTGTCAGTACTAGGATATTAACCCAAGTGCCAGATGTGGGAACTGAACCCACAGCCCTCTGATCTTCCGGCCTCAGAGGCGAGTGTGCTACCTACTGAGCCACTGACACTGACATTAGAGAGTGTTTTATCCAGGCACCTATATGAAATTGTAATCTTAGACTCAGTGTAACTGGATTACGCACTTAGATCAAACTGCACTTAGCAGGACAACTTTATAAACATGGCTGCTCAAGTCCTAACAGTTCAGTCCTATTGAAAAATAAAGATTCTACATTTCAGCTGTATTACACACTGTCTGTTGGGTGCCCTGAGCCCTGTCTGTGACATAGCTACTCTGTGTCTCTCTGCAGTATAGTGAAAGCCATTTAGGCTGTATTAGAGACTGTCTGTTAGGTGCCCAGAGCCCTGTCTGTGACATAGCTATTCTGTGTGTCTCTGTAGTATAGTCAAAGCCTTTTCAGCTACAGTATATTACACACTGTTAGGTGCACTGAGCCATGTCTGTGACATAGCTACTCTGTGTCTCACTGCAGCATAGCAAAAGCCATTTAAGGTGCATTACACTGTCTGTTAGACTGTTAGGTGCCCCAAGCCCTGTCATAGTTACACTGTGTGTGACATCTCTCTGCAGCATAGCAAAAGTCATTTAGGCTATATTACACTGTCTGTTAGGTGCCCCAAGCTCTGTCTCACTGGTATCGTTATCAACTGATCTGAGCCCTTTTCTTACAGGCAGGACACAGAAGATGGTGAAGGAAAATTTCTCATCATGTCCAAAGCCCTTGCCTTGTGGAGTTCTCCAGGGCTCGATCCTGTCACCTGCGTAGTTCGCAGTGTACAGTCTTCTCCTGGGTGAGATCATTAGATGGTACAGCTTGTGTTTTCACTGGAATGCAGATGACACACAGTGGTACATGTCATTTGCACCTGGCACAGATGGCACTGTGGAAGTGCTAAACAAATGTCTGACTGAGATCCAGCACTGGAGATCCTCTAGCTGGCTCAGACTCAGTCCTAACAAGATGGAGGTACTAGGGATTCAGCCTGGTCATAGGCAGGATGTGGATGCTTCTGGGATGAGAACAGGATTATTTCTTGGCCCTATTCCCTTGACAGCATCCACCGAGGTGAAAAATCTGGGCATCATCCTCGATGACAGATTAACACTTGAAGCGCAGGTATCATCCATCATCAGGAATATTTTTCACTACTTGAGCAATGTTGTCCATATCACTGATGATCACTGATGACTTGCCATCACTTGTGCATGCATTTGTGACATCACAGCTTGATTACTGCAAAGCTCTGTACCTTGAGGTAACTGCAAGAGTTCTCTGGTGACTGCAGCTGGTGCAGAACATGGTGGCCTGGTTACTGACAGACCTTCCTAGGTCCTGTCATATGACCCCAGTTCTGTGTGGACTGCACTGGCTGCCAGATAGGTGGAGAATCACCTTCAAGGTGAATTGTTCATCTATAAGGCCCTACATGGATGGAGCCCTGGCTACCTGAATGACCTCCTGAATCCTGCCCATCTGGTGCACTCACTTTGCTCCTCTAGCAAGGGCCTTCTAGCTGTTCCCAGGGCCTGACTTAAGTCCTCTGGTGACTGTTCGTTTGAGTTGGTGGGCCCAGTATTGTGGAACTAGCTGCTAAAATCTTTGAGGGAGGCCCCATCAGTAGAGGCTTTAAAGCAGGGCCTGAAGGCACAGTAACCTGCTGCAATATCTGATTTAAATTAGATTTTAAAATGTTTTATTTTCCCTTACAGAAATAATTATATGAAATGTTTTCATGCTGCACACATAAAACTACCCATGTGATAAGCATGCTGCAAGCATGATTTAAATGTTAAATTGGAACCGACGACATGCATGTGGCATGCATGCAGCAAGCAAGTGTGAAAAGCATGCTTTTTATGTTAAATTGGAAAAGACTGCATGCATGTGGCATGCATGCAAAAAGAACAGTCACTGATAACTGCACACATACAGTGAAAGAGAAGTGACTTGCTCAGGATTACACTGTATGCAAGTGGGGGTTGATGAGATTCAAACCCAGGTCTACAGGTCTCTTGGCTGACAGTGCAGTGCCTTTAAGCACTAAGTTATACTGCTTGCACACATATGGCTTGCTTGTACTTCAATACAAATCTGCATTGTACATCTGCATGCATGTGGCATGCTTATAGCCACTGTTATATTTTTTAGTTTCCTTGTCTCCCCTCATCTCAGCTACATAGCTGAACTTTAGCACACATAACAATGAAAACACATGTGGTTCTTCCCACCCCAGTACACACACTTACCCACAAAACTACTTAACTACTTCTGTCTGGCCTGTACTCCTATTTTCTGTCTATAGTTTTGAATGCTTCAACACAATTTGGGCCAGTATTCAAAATGTAGTGCAGCACACAAACCAATAGCATGGCAATAGTGCAGGACAAGCGTGGAGCTGCGATATTCAAAGGAGCGGTTAGCGCGTGCTAACCACAATAGTGTAGGGCAAAACGATAATGTATGCAAGGGGCAAAGTGAGGGGGAGTGGCCTGCATACATGCGCTATGGGATATTCAAAGCCATAGTGCCGCGTTAGGACACATAGCGCTACATGTAGTACTGCACTAGCTACTGCCTATAAAAGGCTGGTCTTAACCCAGGGCAAACCACTAAGGGGGACTGACCACACTAGGAAGTGAAAATGGTTGCAGTGCCGATAGCAGTGATGCTGCCACTGATGGCAGCAGTAGTGGAGGAAGGGAGAGGGAGCAGGCCCAATATGGGCCACAACGCAGGCCAAGGTGACGGTATGCTGCAAACAGATCATACTAGCCCAGGTCTCCTTCGAGACCCTGCCAGATAAGCACATCACTGGCTGTTACAGGATGAACAGGGGTATGTTGAGACAGCTATGTGAACTCCTGCATGAGCAGCTGCACCGCAACTCCAGATGCAGCCATGCCATGACAGTAGAGGAGACGGTGACAGCAGTGATGTGCTTCCTAGCCACAGGGATGTTCCAACGACTAACGGGGGACACCATCGGGGTATCGCAGTCTGCCACCTCATGTCTTCTGACCCAGTTCCTGAAGCTTTCTCCTGCCACATGCTGGGGAGTTCATAGAATTCCCCAGCACAGCAGAAGAGCGCAGAGAAATCATGCAGCAATTCCATCGAGTTGCGCACCTATCAGCGGTACTTGGTGCCATTGACTGCACCCATGTCCCCATCTGTGCACCACCTGACAATGGCATTGAGGTGTATGTCAACAGGAAGGGGTACCACTCCATCAATTGCCAGGTGGTGTGCGATGCAACTGGGCACATCAGCAATGACTATGTGCAGTACCCTGGCAATGCCCACAATGCCTTCATCTGGCACCAGTCCTGGCTGTGCCAGGCATTCGAGGTGGGCAGGATACCCAGTGGGCACCTAGTTGGTGAGTAGCAGCAAACAAGGCACACACACACCACAGCAGGGGTGGGGTTAGGCAGGGGAAGTCAAGGAAGGGGCTTGGGAGAGCAACACAGGGGGTGCAAGACAGTAATGGGCAGACAGCAGAACATCACTAACAGGAGCACATCTCTCAACAGGGGACAGTGCCTATCCCCTGTGACCCTGTCTGCTGACACTGGTACCCTGACTGGCCACAGTGGCCAAAGAGATGTACAATGAGGCATATACCACCACCAGAAACATCGTAGAGAGTATTTGGCATACTGAAGATGTGCTTCTGATGCCTAGCCACATCAGGAGGTGCCCTACAGTATAGGCCTCAGAAGGTACATTGTATCTTTCTAGCCTGTTGTATGCTGCACAACATGGCAATGAACTGTGGGATACAGACACCTGAACCTGAAGGACAGGCTGACGGTGACCCAGAGCCAGTGGTCAGGGTGATAGCAGAGCAACTTGAGAGAAGGGATCCTCGCATGGCCCGCAGGGCCCTGAAGCACAAGGCCACCATCATCAGGGCACTGTCACAGGCCAGAGGGTGAGTACAGATAGCATGGTAACAAGACACTTTACAATGGTAAACAGTTTAATATGTAAAGACAACCACAACAGTGCTGACAACAAACAAAGCATGTGCACAACATAGTGGCACTGAATGCACATGTGAGGGCAGTGTGATGGGTGGATTGTGGAGGACACACATGTGATGAGGACACACAGTCATGGTACAGTGATGTGGGCAATGCCTGATGTATGTCGGTGGTGTGGGAAGGGACACCATGACCGTGCATGTGAGACTGTGCAAGTGAAGGTGTGTATGTGTGTGTGTGCATGTGACAGCCTGCGTGCAAGTGTGTGCAGGTGTGTGGGAGTGCTAGTGTGCACATGTGAGTGTCAACTGTGCACATGTGCATGGTGGCCATGCCTATTTCTGGCAACTATCACCACACACACACAGCACACACCACGTGTGTGGGACACAGAGCCAGGGGTGCTCTGAGCTGAGGACACAGTAGGGGAGGACCATGGTGAGGCTGGGTGGGCAGGCCGCCTGTGCCCCTGCCAATCAGTGGAGCCAAACAGGGTGGTCAGATGCCCACGATGGCGCTGGGTGCCTGCCAATGAGCACAATGCAGTGGTGCTCCTGCTATTCTCAGTCCTGTGGCTGCAACTGGCCTGCCTGTGGGCCCTGTGCACGGGCACACAGACCCCCTTGCATAGCCTACTGCCCACCATGCACCCCACGCAGCACTGTGGTGAGGTCAACCACTGTGGCCATGAGCCCAGCAAAGCTGCGGTCCAGTGTGGCAACCATGCATCCCAACCTGTCCTAGCCCGCTGTTCCACCCATGCAAAATCCAGGGACAGCGACTCTGTGAGCATCTGTGAGAGTTCATGCCTGAGCTCCCACTGCAGGCCATGCAGATCCAGCTGGGCCTCCTGCTGGGATGTGAGTGCAACCTGGAGCAGAGGGCAGGCCCCTGGGGCATCCTGCTTCACGGCCACAGCACCCTCAATGGCAGCTGGCACTAGCACCTGCAGCTCATCAGGATGGGGACGCTGTAGCACCAGCAGAATATCCTGCTGCTGCAGGCCATTGGTGGTGAGCTGTGACCCCTGTTGGACATGCACTCCAACCTTTGAAGGGCACCACATGTCCAGTGGGGCACACATGGCCCCCACAAGGCCAACCACTGGCTGCATGGGTACACTAATGCTGGCATGGCAATCCACCCCCTGACACCTGTATTGCAGACTGCACCCTGCCCCACCCCTGTGCCTCCCTCCATGGGCAGGATGTAACCTCCTCTCTGACACATCTGTCTCCATGTCACTGGTTACTGTCAGCAGGATCACTTGCACACCACCGAGATCCTCCACCTGGGCATCCTCCAGGGCTGCACTGAAGTCCAGGTCCCCACCACCATTGGAGCCTTCCCCGGCAGGTGTACCCCATGTCCAAGTGAGTGCTACACATGGTGCGTGACTGAGGGTCCATGACCGGCACCTAGTCCAGAGGTCGACGGCAAGTTCTCCTCCATCTCTGCCTTCAGTCCCATGGCAGCCATCCCAGCCTGGTCCTGGCACACTGCAGGCCCTGCACACACCACTGGGGAAGAAGAAGGGACAGGGTCATTGTCTGGTACATGCACAGTGTGCCTCACCACCACCAGTACATGCACACCCTAGGATATGTGTCACCCACCACAGACATGCACACCTCACACAGCAGCCCCACAGTCATAAACTGTGGCCACATGCACACACCCCCACCACAGCACACATGCCCCAGCCTGTCAGCTGTGGTGGCAGCCTTGCCAGGCACTGTTCACTTGCAAACCCACCCTATGTGTACAGTGTGCACAGCAGAGCACCCCCACAGTGCACCCAAGGCATTATGCCAACACCAACACCCAGCACCTGTGCAGTTACACCATGCAGGTTGCATACACATGGATACAGACCTGTTCTAGTTGGTGTGAGAGGCATCTCACACCCTCTACCTGACACACCGGCAAAGGCCACTGGGCAAAGTGTGGATGCCACCACAGCCATGAGTGGGTCCTCCTGCCACTGTTGTATGGATTGTCGGCCACCTCTGGTCCACAGTCTATCACAGAACTGCTGTGCCTCCTCCTCCTTAGCCCAGCACAGCAGGTCATTCCCAAACTTGCGCTCTGCATCTGTTGTCCTGCCACAGCAGCCGACGGCATTCACCCCTGCTGTCACCTCTTCCCATGCCTGGTGCACCACCGCATCTGTCACCATGTGCTGCTGCAGCACCTGCTCCCTCTCCTTCACACCAAGCACCATCATCCTCAGCTCATCCTGTGAAAAGCATTGTGTCCATATGCATTCAGGTCATGCTACAGTACCTATGGGTGAGATGTAGAGGGAAATGTGTCACCAGCTGTGGTGGGCCTGTGGTGTATGGAACACATGGAACAGTATGTGCATGCCACCCCCAACGGCTACACTGCCCACCCGGTAGTGGCATGGTGACGGCACAAGCCAGCATGTGTGTGTACAGCGCACGCAGCCACAGTGTACTGTGGCCACCCCTGTTTGCACCATGTCACTGCATAGTTGACAGCATACACCATGTACAGACTGCACACACTGGACCCACATGGGCACCACCAGCACCCATACCAGTCATGTGTTTCCCGGGATGAGGACGTCCCAGTGCTCACCACCTGGTATGGTACCGTGCCCCCATCGGTCCCCAATGGGACATGTACACCGCACACAGGGCGTGGACACTATGGATGGTATGCACACAATAGCAGGCTACCAGGCATAGATCACATGGTGCTGTTGATGTCACAATGGGATCCACACAGTCCTGACCCTGTGACCCCTGGTCTGTAGCTGTGTACCACCATCAGAGGGTCTGCGACCTTCCATGTCCCACATCCAGGGTGACAAACAAGGGTCCATGGACCCCATGTCAGTGACCCACTGTTGTGAGGCATACCTGCAGGCTACGGTGGGGGCCCCCCACCCCATGACTGGCACCCACAGTGTGCAGGCGGTGCCTGCACAGCGCCAGCTGATGCAGGTGCACGGGCCCGCACATGGACCAGTTGGCTGGACAGCCAGCCCAATGGCATTGTGCACCATTAAGCAGCACCATGAAATGCAATCTGCAGCCTGTCCCTGGCCTGTACAGTTGCAGACCGCTGGTGCAGAGAGTGTATGCCCTGGCCCTGTGATGCACCAGTGCCCTTCCACCAGGCCTCCAGCTGCTATTCAGACCTGCCTCTCTCTGCTCTGCCTCCTGTGACAAGGCTCCATCTGTTGTGTCTGTTCGTCTGCAGCTTCTGCTGCAATCCCACAACACAACACCGGTGGAGCACTGCTTGCCCTTTTATAGCCCAGCCGGGCAATCCAGCCTGTAACACATGCAAATCATTGGATAATGTTATGCTAATCACAGTGTTTGTACCATGCATACACAAGTGCTCTCATTTGCATGTGCCAGTTATATATGGGCCTGAATAGTGCTGGGCAATCTGCTTAGTGCCATGCCATGCAAATGTTAGGACTGGGCTATGTGGTGTTCAGCGCCGTGCTGTCCCAGTAGCGCAGCGCTATGTGGCGTAATGTGACCTTCACACATGCGCATGTGTCCCCTATGCCTCACTAGCATCCCAGTTTAGCACAGTGTAGTGCCACTCTAGCCCACACAGTGTGGTGCTCCATGCATGCGTGTGTGGCTCCAGGATTGTGATGGGTTCATGCATGTGCTGCGTGCCCACTTCCGGGTAGCACCGTGCTACGTCATGTGATAGCACGGCACTACTGCACTGATTGCTGGATGGACCAGGGTGTGGAACAGGCTGTGCAGTACAACAGGTGGCAGGGTACCTGTGGTGCTTGGGCAATGCCAGGGAGAAGGAGGCAACATGCTGTGGTGCACAGAGACAGGCCCTGGGAGGAAGTGGAGACTGCCAACCTGGTGCAGCTAGTGCAGCAAAGGCACAGATGGTTCTTTAGGGAGATCAGGGAGGGTGACCTCCCATCTCATCAGGTGTGGGCCTCCATTACCTGGAAGCTCAGTGACTGCACGTGCATTGCCTGTGATGCTGAGAAGTGTCAGCATCATTACACAGACATGTGCCGTCAGCAGTGGCAGCAGCTGGAGTGCTTCAAGTGCATGGTGCATGAGGGCACTGTGCCGGTACCGGGTAAGTGGCATTGCATGTTGTTCACCACTGTCATGTGCCTCTCAGACTGCAAGTGTGTGCATGTGACTGTGTGTGTGTGTGTGTGTGTGTGTTTGTGCACACAGGTGTGGTACTGTGCATGGTGTTGGGGCGCATGTGGTGCAGGTCAGGCCACACATGTTAGCCACCTATGGGGCATTCCGGTACAGGGTGTGGGGTGGCACACATGGTGGTAGTGTGGTGCATGCTGTATCCATGGGGGTGACACTGGTGTGGGTGGCAGATCAGGACATTGCTGTTGGTGGGCCCTGATACAGCACCATCCTGCAGCCTACCACACCGTGGTGCTGGGGTGCTGTCCCTGGGCCACTGACAGACCACACAGCCATGTGCGCCTGTGTCTGGCACTTTGCCCCACTGTACCACCATGGCTACATGTCCTGTGTGCCTGGTGCATGCTCAGTGGGCCTTGCTGCCCTCTGTGTGGCCGTCCCCTGTGTTCAGCCACTGTCCCTGGGCTTCCCTGTGTGTGCAGTATTGTGGGGGTTGGATGTGCATCTTGCTGTGCTGCTTGTGGTTCATGCTGTGTGTTGCGCTTATGCTGCTATTTTCTCTGTCCACTGTGGAGCAGATTGTGCAGCCCAGGACATCAGGAGAGGGCTGAGGGGTGCACCAGAACAGCTGGAGGAGCAGCCCAAGGATACCGGCCATGCTGCACCAGGTGCAGGAAAGCAGCCCTGAGCCCAGGGGCCTGTTGCTTGAGTACATGTCTTGTTACTTTGAGGTGTCACTTTGTGATGTGTGATTCCTTCTGTGGTCTGCCATTGACTGTGATTGTGGCATATCAGCCACAGGCATTGGGCCAGTGGTGTTGCGGCACTGTGCTGGGTTGTGTATTAGTGTTTCACATTGCTGCTGGATTCTAGCTGTTAGGCCGCTGTGCCCTGTGGCGGGGGGGCGCTGAGGGCCAGTGTCAGCATGCATGGCTGCAAGGGTGCCGGATGGTGGTAGTGGCTGTGGCGGCAGAGGATAGGTAGACCACACACGCTGTCATTTGCCATGCTCACAGCTGCAGTGGGGTGTGTTCCAGCCCTCCCACCCTCCACAGTTCCTACACCTGTGTGTGGCTAGGAGTGTCTTGTTGTCCACAGGCTTTGCTGGCCATGGTCGGCTATTCGCTGACCACGTGCATGTTGTGGCTGCAGGGCACCATCTACTGTGCCTTCTGTGGGACATGTTTGGTGGCATGTGTTGGCCCACTCCTGCCACCATCTGCACCCTGTGTGCCTGCTTATGCTGTATGTCTGTTCAGCCCTGGCATGGGTCAGTCATTGGCTGGCCACTGTGACTGCATTGTGCTGCTCTGGTGCCCCTTTGGGATGTTGTTGTTGTGCTATGCTTTCTGGTACATTGCTCTCTGACTATGGGCAGCCTGTCTCAATGTGTGGTCTCCCATGTGCATGTTGCTGTATGGCCCACACCCACTACCATCCTGGGGGCCACCTGTGTGCCTGCACTGTCTCACTGTGTGCAGTGCTGTGGTGGCTGGTGTTATCTGTGCCATGGTGTTGTCAGGACCTGATGTATCCATGTCTATTGGGTATTGTGATGGTGCCTGTGTCTCCCAGGCCAGCCCTGTGGGCACCTGTCAGTTGTGCTCACCATTGCATTCCTCAGCATTGCATAGGCATGGCTGTCAGGACATGCTGTCCATCCCTGTATGGCCACCTGTGGCTGCAGTATGTCTTCTGGCTGGTTTACCATCCTCACGGGCTACCCCTTCCTCTTGTAGGTCCTCACCAATCATCTGTGTGGGCAACCAGACTGGAGGAAGTGGAGGACTCAGATGACCTCCTGCAATGCCTTGTCCAGCAGCAGAGAACTATCATTGAGCAGCAGGTTGTCCTAATCTCAGAGACCAGAATGGTGGCCGCTGTCCTGGAGGCATGTCTGCTGGAACCATCCCACATCGAGCCATAGGCCTTGCCCCTTTTCTGTTGGCTATCCCCCCTTTCTGGACTGGTGTTTGTGTCTGGCCTCTGTTCATTTCTCCCTGTTTGGATCCTTTTCCCCTTCCCCCCATATCCATTGCCATCTTCTACATACTAAATATTTATACATATGTTTTGCATACCACAGTGTAGGTAGTTTTTGTTTTCATACTTATCGTCATTCACATAGTGGTCTTCATTGTGATAGTGTTCTGTGTTGTGGTTCAGGGGGGTTCTTAGCATTTCTGTGTGCAGCATTTATACAATTGGCTTTCTTTGTTTTGGGGGTGGTTCATCCAGTGGTAGTTGTAGCATTTGTAGTTCACATTTAGGTTTTGGTTTTTGGTTTTGTATTGTTTTGCTTTCACATTATTGTGTGTACTGTTTGCATCACTGTACTGTTCCTGTTGCTTTGCCATTCATTTCTTTCCTAATATATTCCAGTTGCTATAGTTTACTGTGTCCTGTGTCATTCTTGGGTGCTGGGGTTTCACTTGGTATGTGCTGTTCCTTGGTTCTCCCACATGGGTCCTGGTTGTTGCTTGCCATTCACGTGCGCGTGTGTCATATACTGGGTTCTGTACTGTGGTCAGCACCTGGGACCTCATTCTGGGCTGTGTTTCATTGCATGTGTACCAGGGTCAGGCTGTCTTACCGCTACACTGTGTTCCATTGCATGTTTGCACTGCCTGCCTGGGTGCTACATTCAGTGCAGTCTTATTTGCTGTATTCAGTGCTGTCTTATTCCTGGGCTGTTTTTTCCCCACAGTTCTGGCTCTGTTTGCCTGGCTTCCTTTGCTTGCTATATTCAGCTGGTTTTGCTCAGGGCTATTCCTGTTGAATATAGCTTGCTTTTAGCTCAACGCTAAGTTTTCCTGCTAGGCAGTGCTAATTTAGCCCCGAAGCACAGTTTTGAATATCAGGCCCACAGACATTAAGGGGCAAACACAAAAGTAGCAATAACACGACACCCCACACACATGGCCAGTCCCACCCCCCATGCACACACACTGCAGCAGGTGCAGCCATGCTGCTACAGAAACCCACCAAGTATAGGTATAAGTCAAGAGTCTCTTACCTGAGTACTAGGGAGTCAGAGGCAGAGTCTTTAAGAGATGATGTCCATGAGTCACAGTGCAGGAGCATACTCCCTTGAAATGAATTGAGTTATTTATTATTACTATTTTATATGTTATGATGATGAGTTGTAAAATAATGAAGTCCACAATTCTAATAACTAGGCCCTTGTTCATCAAGTGGTGGCCTTCATTAATCTCCAAATCAACATCATAATGTATAAAATAGTAAAAAAAAAAACAAAAAAAAACACATTCATTTCAATGGGGCATGCTCCTGCACTCTCCCTTGCCCTATGTCATAATGTGCCTGAGTGTGGGAATGTGGAGGTCACTGTCTTTGGGGGGGCATAAGCCTTACTATAGTCGGGCTCCAATAGTCTGTGCATACCATGCCACTCAACTTCCCTGAATGCAAGGGACAGCCCTCATTTTATCCCTGAAAACTGCACTGCCCCTCATCCATTCCTCCTGGGAAACATGCTACTCAGACATAGGATGTCCTGTAAATTTAGACTTTATGGCAGGGGCGATATTTCAGATTTCAGCAGGGGGATCCAACAACCAATGGAGGTCAAGTGCTAGTTAGCCCCTATGCAGCAAGCTCTGGAATGTCTGGAATTACTTTAAAAGGTAAAACTTATTTGTTGTGACTGCCACTTCTGGTTAAATAACTGGAGAAAAAAGTGATATGCAAATCAGGAAAAATTAAAATGTATAAAATTCATCTGTCTATACCCTGGAGCAGTACATCAGATTTGGGCTTAAATCCACCCAGTTACTAATCAATTTTTTTCCTGGTTGATGGTCTGCCCCCCCCCAAAAAAAAGTCCCAATCTCTCTCCCCCTGACTTTATTCCATTCAGTACCCATCCCATATGGGTCGAGCCATGCAACGGCACAGAAAAGTGAAAAACACATCAATATTTCAGTTTTTCCTCCTTCCCCAATTCCCCTGTAAATGTATTATTTACTTTTATTTACCAGTCCATCTGGCCCGAACCTGCAGCCTGGAACAGTGTGCCACCAGCCCAGTTTTCAGTCCACCTCTTCTCCATCCTTCTGCCAGAAGCTGGATGCTTGAACTGACCATTCCAGGTCCCCAACGTGGTCTGCGACCAAATCACCTCACCTACCAAACCCACCCAATCTGTATTGCTTGCTTATTGCTTGGCTGCTGCTGTACTACACTAATCAAGGCCTATGAAGGCATCCCACAACTTTATCACAGCTGCTGTTAGGCCTAGCTTGCTGCCTCAGGAGGCATTTGCTGTTTTTTTTGTGAGGCAAGCCTAGTAGAGTAAGTAGGTATCATAATTTTGAGTTAGCTTCTAGCTCACCCCCTGCCCCTTCGCCACTAGGGGAGATGGAGATTCACTAAGAATAGACCAACAAAAATATACTGCCAGAACACTACCATTGTGTGTTCAGGGCTCACTGACTCCTCCAAGCTGTAGTGTACAGCCTATCTACTCTGAGATGGGAAAAACAGTGTTGCACTCCTATGACTCATGCTCCTGTTTGGTTGGAGCTCCTCCACGTAACATGTGATGGCACTGCCGCTAATAGTTGGAGAGAGTGGACAACACAATACAGACACAGTTGAGTCAGGAGTGCTCCTGCGGTCTAAGTGCACACAGGCCAGGAGACATTTATTGTGCAAAAAATTAAATCCAAATTTAATGCCATTATTGCCACACCATAAGAACAGCCTTGGCACAAATGCCCTATCTAAATGGCACCACTACTTTATGGTAGAAATTCATTCTCAGATGTCAATATCAGTATAAGTACATACCATGGTTTCTACTGTATTCTGATGTACTGTATTTCCATGCTTCAGGATGTGTTCTGATCAAGATGAGGGTTGCTGTCCCTCATTTTCACTCATTTTGAGTGTCCATGTCACTCATTTCAGTGACAAAATGTGAGTAATAGTGCATACTTCCAAGACCGGACTTAGCACAAAGAGTGCTGAGCATGGCCATAGTGTATATGCTCCATACAGAATGACAAAGGGAATGTAAGTGAGCCAAAACAGTCGAGGAGAAACACATTTCTAGCACTAAATATGCATAAGGGAATTTGCAAGGCCCAAAACAAAAAGATCAGGCTTCACAACACAGAGTCCCCTCTTCACACATCTGGAATGGGGGATGTTGGCTGACTATATCCTAGTCATTTAATGCAGTAAGCAAGCAATACTTTACAAATTCATGACAATTTAATAACAATCAAAAACTATTAAACAACTTGCAAAAGGATCGGAATTAATCAGCTTACCTAATGTTAATGGGAAATCAATGAAAGAAGTATTTTAATGATTCTAATTGCTTGCAGTAGTATGAGAAATAGAAAGTGATATTTTTTTTAGATGAGATTTGTGTCAGTTTAGTTGCTGCACACACAGCAAGCACGCAGCATGTGAACCGGATGTGATTTTTAAATGATGTTCACACCAGCTTAACTGCTGCACTCATGTCAAGCATACAACACGCAAACCTGATGTGATTTTTAGAAGATGTTAGCACCAGCTTACCTGCTGTACACATGTCAAGCTTGCTGCATGCAAACCTGATTTGCTTTTTAGACCTGGTTCGCTTAGTTTCTCTTTGTGTATGCGAACCACATGCAAGCATTGCACAATTAAGCATGTGGCATGCATTCTGCATGTACGCAGCACACTTTTATTTCTGTAAGGATTACTATTGTTTTTATTTATTTATTGTTTTATATTTCCTACCCACTTTTACAGTGCTCAGAGCCTCCAGGATGAGGCACCCAATCAAATAAACATTTACTTACTTAGTTACTTACTCCTCTGCCTCCTCTCTCTGGGGTGCATTCATGCCATTTCATGACATGGCCATCAGCAATGTGATAGTAAGTATCCTTTCCAAAAGTTATTTTTCTTTCACTTACTTGTTTGTTTTCTTTCACAACTGCAACCTGATAGGGAGTATAGTAGAGTCTAAATGATTTCTTTCTTGCATGTACAGATCCCTTTCTCTTCTGTCATGAAAGCATCCTCCAATAAAAGCAAGCAATCTATCACTGTTTTCTCCACCAGATCATGAATGTGGTCAACACTGCAGCAGACACATCAACAAAACAGTGATACCACAGTTAATACTATACCTCCCCATCTGCTGTCTATCTCTGCCTTTGACTTTATCATTACAGTACCTGCCACTGCATGCAATAACCTCCTCAACCTGGCTGAATCTAGACATATTATTTCTGTGACTTGAGAACAATTTAGGAACTACCGAATTTCTGTATGTTTTGCTTTTCCACACAATTTTCTCTAAACCGTATTGAAAGAATGACTGTGGCAGGGGACTGACACATCACAGCACCATGTAGCAGCTTGATATAATTACTGTATTTTGGTAGTTTAGAAAAATTCTGGGAGTTCCAAATTTCTGTATACAGCACAAGGAATGTGCAGTTGCTCAAGAAGTAGAACAACAGAGAGAAAATCAGAAATCTTTTATTATTTTTTTGTTATTAGATGATTGCTGGCAGCAGAATTTTGAGAGCTAGAATGAAGTTGTAGCAGAAATCAGGTCAGAGAGCAATTAAGATGTACAAAATTATTGTTCCTTTACATTTTTCTATTTTTTTTTTTGCACAGGTCAGGACTGGAAAAGACAGATAAAACAACATAAAATGACTGGAGTGGAGAAAGAATAGTGCTATGGTCTGGGGTCGGAGGCTGCAATGCCACTACAAACTTCCACCAACCCCTCAAGGATGCTCTGCTGGTTTTGTAGAAACATCTTCAATGTTTCTTTCATGAACACAACTTAGTGGGAGAGATACCCTATCTCCCTGCAGAGTGGTACCACTTCAGTACAGGTGGATACAGAAGTAATATCTGATGCTGATCTCTCAGGCGACCCCTGCAGCACTCAAGTCCAGATGCAGGTCCAACTCCTGGTCCCCTCTGTGTCCCTCTCTAGGACCAGTACACTGCACAATGAACACATCCCCTCTTCCTGTGATACCTAACCTATGGCACAGAAGGACCATTCAAGTTGGCTCCACCTCCACCCTTCCCAGTTGTTTCAGTCTGACTCCTGTCTTGCCTCTCCCACTCCTGGCAATGCTTTACCTTAAACTGGGTGTGCTGCCTACCTAAGCACAAATGGCTGCCACATTTCTTGTGCTGAAGAATCATGTGATACACTACACATGTCACCACACAGTTGTTGGCAGGTTCATTCTCAAAAAAGTCTAACTGTAGCCAGCCCGGTGGCTCTGACGGTTAAGGCACTGGAACCACACCTCACACCATGCCACCAACCCCTGTTCAGGAATGAGCTTGGGCCACCAGGGCTTGGCAGAGGAGAGAGAGGATTGAGTGTCCGGAGAACTGCTCTCCTCACTCAGGAGAGGGAGGGTTGTCATCACACTCATTGACTGCCCTCTTGTGGTAGCTGGAGAGCAGTATTGGCCAAGGGACACATATCAACTTCCTTATTTCAGTAGGGAGCGGGGATGGGAGAAAAGAGGGAAAAAGGGAGCTGACAGGCTCCATGATGGTCCTGTGTCCTTGTGCCACCCCTGGCTTCTGGATTTGTGTCCTTGGGGGAGAGAAAATCCATCAGTTTCCTCCCTGGCACCACCGCAAGGGCCAGCCTTGTGGGGGAACTACCAGGGGTTGGCTGAGCAGGGACACACAAGGCTGGTGAATGAGTTCCTCTGAGTGAGGGCGATAGCTGTCCACCAGGCTCCAGTGCAGAAAAAAATATGTGGAAAGAAAGAAAAGTCTAACTTGGTTCTTATGCTGCTGTCAAGGGGAGAAACCAGGTGGTCTCAGGTGGGTCTGCTTCTCCTGTCAGTGTCAGGTGTTGGCACAACAAAGGGAGAGGCCATAGTGGCAGGTGTTACAGGTATGGGAGCAGGATCAACATGTAATGGTGCCACTGCATGCTGTTGCTGGTGCTTCTTTGTGTGTGTGGGGGGTGTCACATGCTGACCATTCCCAGTACTCCTGGTGACAAAGCTACCCTTTTCAGAGAGCTATGATGGTGTGCCCAATCAATGGACTGCATCTCCCTCTCCTTGCTGTGACTGCTCCTAGTCTCAGTTTTCCCTGTTCCTGATGCAGATCTAATGAGTGAAGCACAAGGGCATGTGGCCATTGCTTGTAGTCAGTAGCTCTGATCCCAGCTATGCTGTAATAACTGCAATGTTATATTTGTCAGGTTTTCTGTGCTATACTGGAAAAAAACATTTGAATTAAAAACATGTAGTAAAAGGAATACAAATAGAACAAATAAAAGTGGGGAATATAAAGAAAATGTCACCTAAACAACAAATAAATAAATCCTCATAAACTGCTATGTAAAGATAAGATAACAGATAAACCAAAAAACTCTAAAAGTTGTTTTTATAAGATTCTAGAAGACTCTACAAGTAACAAATATGACCTTTTCTACTTACTCACTCAGATTGCAAAATGAAACTAAGAATCAAAACTGATGATCAATCTGTTCATAGAGCAGTATGTGACCTGCAGGAACTAGGGGTGTACATAAAAATAATTCTGCCAGTGGAATTTCCACAAAGGTGTGATTTTCTCTTCCACAAAAGTTCGGAAATCATTTTTGCAACTTTCATGGAAATTCTACCTTAAAACTGTGGAATAAATATACAGACTGAAGGTTAAATGATTAAACTGCAGGGAAAAAATCCACAGAATGGAGCACTGCCAGTGGTCAGTTCTGAGGCTTTTTTTAACTGCAGTTTAATTCATTAATCCACCCCCTGCTGATCAGGGGTCCCAGTAAATAAATTAATAAATAAACTATTATCCCTCTCTCGGACCCTCCTGGAGACTAGTGCCCCCCCACACCTATCGTGAGTCCCAAGTAAAAAAAAAACTGATCCTTGGTGTCTAGTGGTTCACTCCCCCCCATCCTGGGATCGCAGCCCGTAGGTCCTGGTACAGAAGGAAAAAAGGTCCAATCCCTCCCTAGTGTCTAGTGGCCCCCAACCCACTGATCATGCCCCCCAAAATGTTTTATTTCCCTGGTGTCTAGCAGACACCCCTCCCTATCCTGGATTCCCTTAATCTACAAAAAAATAGCTGGCAGTCCACTGACTCATTCCCCCTCTATTCCCAGTATTGCCTGGTGTCTAGTGGACCCTCCATCCCTGATCCCTTATGAAAAAAAGTAATCCCAATTCCCTGGTGTCTAATGGATCCTCCACCCTGACAGTTCATCTGCCACCACCCTGCTCCCCTCCACCCTGCCCTGAGTGGGCCACCAGCACAGCCCTCCTCTCTCCTCCACTACTGTAGGTGGCCCACTGAACCATCAGTGAATGACCACGTGGTTGTACAAGCACATGTTCATTCACTGACAGTTCATTAAACTGTAGATAGAATAAATTCCTCAGTTTATATGCATTATTACACAGGTCACAAAAAAGTCAGCAGAACCTGGTGAAAATCTATGGAAAATCCCAGTTTTGCCAATGGCAAGTGTTCTGAAATTGTACAGAAGTTCTGCAAAAGCAGAATTCGCAACTTTCACCCACCCCTAGCAGGAACTGTTTCCATGTGGCCTATAGACACTTGTTTACCAGTAGACATAACTTGAGAAAACATCACACAAATGTGCCAAAAGGCAAAGTTGCAGGCAAAGTTTCCAGGGGATGTTACTAAAGGTGAATTTCCTAGTAAATGGTAAAAATTCACAAACTCATTTGCAAAGGTGAAGTTAATAACTTTACCAGATCTTCACAAGTGAATTAAAACCTCATGAAATCTCTTAAGAGATCCAGTGACTTTAACCTCTAATGGTTGTGAAACATGTTGCCCAAATATATTGCTTGAAATATGTCTGTATTCGAAGCTGCCATATAGCTGCCACATCTTTGTCAGACAGATTTAGTTTAGTTGCTGTATTGATCCTTATAAGAACAGATCCAGAAGTAAATGGTTGTATATGTTTTATTGGGCCAACATAGATGTTACTAAAAGAATAAAGTGCCCAAGCTTTTGGACCAACCAAGTCATTCCTCAGAAGCTTATGACAGTTATTTAGAAAATTGCATACTATTAACACCCAGATCATACATAAAAAAAACACAGAAATAATTTTCATTGCATTAAAATACTCATTTAAACCATAAGTACAGTTTAAATGAGTGGAAATGGATTTTACCAGTTTGCTTGTAGCTGAGATGCCTTCCAAGGTCAAATGAAAACAGAATAAGATAAGAATCTATTGAGCAGAAAGTAACTTAAAATCTGAGTGAGTGTGTTATGTAAATGCAGTCTTAATGAAAAGCAAGACCTTTGGATTCAATATGCACTTAAAGGGGAAGTCTTCCATAGTTCCACACCAATATTTTCCCAACTCCTTATGTGTAACTGTTGTGTGCCTCCTCCAGTTGCCAGCAGTCCTATTGCTGTCCACATCTAGATTATAAATAAAAATATATAGCCCCCAAAAGTTAGCAATGTGTTTGTCCTCCATTTTACCATCAATGTTGCTGGAGGATGATGTCATCAGAGCAACAGATAATGGTGCTGCACTAAATGCAGTTCCACCAGTAGACCAAACCCACAATGTTTGGTTCCCTGCTTGAGTAATGGAGGAACCCTTTAAGTGTTGTGCACATCCTGAAGTGCAGGTCTAATAGGGACTAGGACCATGTGATTGTGATGCAGCACTGATTTGAGGTATATATAGTATTCATATAAGGAAGTGCCTGTATGTGTTGTGTTACTGTTTCTGTTAGCAACACAATTTACCCAATAAATGACTCTGGGTACAACAAGAGTTTTAAGTGGTATTATGCAGCTGTTGTATTATGGGTGTGTGTGTGTGTGTGTGTGTGTGTGTGTGTGTTAACATTCTCTGTTTTGATTGACACCAGCAGTGAGAAACAATCTTGCAAATAGGCCCCTTTCCCTTTTTAACTAGGCAGTCAGTGATTGGATGGCTGCTGTAAGGCAATAAAGAATTCAGCTATGACAAGGATTAGGTTACCAGGAAAGCACAGGCACAAGCACTGGGGGACTCTGGTTCAAATCCTACTAGAGTCCCTTACTCTATAACCCTTAAGAAGTACCCCTAACCTCCTTAGAAACTGTGATGGCCCCACAGGTCCATGACTTTAAAAGTGCCCCAATTCCCATTATAAATCATTAGCAGTGATGTGAGAGCTACAGCACCTCACTTTCAAGGTACTAAGGATAAGCTGTGGCAGCCCCTGCTTTGTAATGCCAGCATTTGAAGTAGGATGTCTCTCACAAATCAGATGCTACACCTCAGCTGTTGTAGGTCAAAAAACGAATTAGTCTCTGTTTGTAGTGCTCTGTATTTGCTTAGCTCACTCCTCCTATATCATATGCATTCTGTGTCTTGGTATTTCCAGTCAGAAACTCAGATTTAAGGAGCATTTTAAATGTAAAACAATACACTTTATAAAGTAAATGATCTAGCTCTCCACTTTCAGGCTGCTGAAAGGAAATGTGTATAAGTCAGTCTTGTGTGATCCTTTGGTAAACTGCCCAGGCTCATCTTGTAACAAATCTTCTTAAGGGTGCTCACCTGGTTCAATACAGAGTGACTGATTGACTGCTCGATTGATTGGTTGATTAATTGATTCAGTCTACCGCTTTCCACAACGTTACAACTATCTCACAGAGAGAAATGAGCAGTACAGAGAAACAGCTTTTGTTTCATGTGAATGAAATACATTTAGATGTATTATTTGCTCTATACATGCAGTATTAAGTCTACAAGTACCACTCCCTGTGTAAGTTGCATGACAGAACTGTCTTAAGCCATTGCAAACGTAAACTAAAATCAGGCTAGACAGCATTGATACCCTTATGTTTTGATCTGCACTGTTGCTGCAGTGACATCAAGGAATGGGAGGGGCTGTATTACAAATGACTCATTTGCACGTAAATGGAGGCTTGCTTGGCATTTTACTACCTTGTGTCAGAGCCTCAAACTCTAGATATGTGTTGCAACAGAAGAAATGGCTGATCTCTTATTGACATATATACAGTACTTGATGTAATGTATAATAAATACATCAGATATATCCAAATCATACATATACAGGAGTCTTCTCCTTTAAGTACATGTTAAAATGATTTCCTTGATGGCAGGAAATTCTGCGAGGGGGGGGCAAGAACTTCTACATATGGGTATGAATACTATGGGTACTATGGTGACTATAGAATGGGTCTTGACTACAACTCCCAGGATGCTACAAAAAGAAGCACAGTCCTGTACTTGCAGATACAATCCTATACAGATGATATTAGTCATATGATTTGATAAACATCAGAGCAACACTAATGGGTAGCCTTCCATCCAGACATTATGCTATTGTGTTTTGAAAAATCCTGCTGCAACTACTCTAATCAGCCTTAAAAAAATTGCCTTAATCATTTATGAGGCAGAAGCAATACAAATAAAAAGCACCCTATGTTAGGCAGCAAAACCCTCCCTCCTACTCTCCCCATGATGATCAAAGAAAGACTGTGAAAAGACAGCTCTCAAAACCTGCAAAAAATAACAGAAAATGCAAGAAATAATCTTGATTCTAATGGTGGTTTTAGCTGGTCCTGCACTAATTAAATGCATTTCAACAACTACAGTATTTATGTCTACAGTCCCTTTTTCTGATAAAAAAAGTATGAGTTCTTATAAAGATAATACCCTTGCTTGATCTTCCAGTTTCCTGTGCTAATTTCAGTGCTCCATCATGCTTGCTGGTGACGTTTGACCTGGAACCATTTCAGGGAAGGTCAATCACAACTCACACTATGATGAAGGTAAGCCCCAAAATGCCTAGAAGTTTTATTTTTCAGGACAAAGATTTGCCATTGTGCAAACAGTATTCTGTATTAACCCTGAATATTACCCTTCTTAAAAATTGGGTAGGGAAAATCCATCTTTTTGATTAGTTTAGATGGTTCCAAAGCACTGTGGCTAAGGAATTGTAACCACACTGCTCTGATTATCTCGATGTTTCTTTACAGTAGATCCATTTTATAAACACAGTGAGACACTTCAGGGTGTGGGATACAATTCTGAAGCTGCACTACAGGTAGTTAAAAGCATTCAGCACAAGTGCCTCTTGCCTTACAATGCATCTGGACATGCAGTTCAGGAATAGTAACCCACACCCTGTCATGTCTTATTGCTTATTTTTCATTTGCCTACTCCAGTGAAAGCTGTGGTATCCAAAAATGCTTGTGGAGTATTGAAACATCTGTTTTAAAGGAATAATGACTGAGGAGATAAGAGATATTTTTATCCTTTAAATAAATGAATACTCTCCCTTTTAAGCTGTTATTAAGAAATTCATGTTGCTTTGTAATTATATCTTAGTCTAAAACATTTTCATTTCATTTTGGAAAGTGCTTTTAAAGTCTTTATTTTCTAAATACTGTCACTGCTTTACAGTACTGGAAGCACTACACTACTGCAGTGTAGGTACTGAATTTGAATGAGACATTTAAAGGATTTGCCTCTACCCAGTTATAGAGGTTTTCCAGGTTACCATTAACAATCATATCCCATTGCTGTGAGAAGAATAGATTAGCACTTCTTGTGCTCTGGCCAAAGTTCCCTTTGCTAATAAAATAGGTTCTAATGTCTTTGCCTATACTGATGTGTGAACTGTTGTAGATTACGTGAGTGGTATGTTTTCTAGAAACAGTTACATCGCTACTGTACCAGTATAACATATGGTATTTGTGTGAGAAGTGCTTTGAGATACTTTACATACTGTAAAAGCATGTGAGGGTGATTCTATCTTTATTCAATTCTGTTATGATAAAGTTGTAGAGAAGCATTCAAGGTAATATTGTATGAAGTACAGCCCCGTTGCCTGCAGGACTAGTACTCAAGCCCTGTCCCAACGCCTTACATCTTGCTCAGTCCAGCAACTCAAATTCCTTGCAACCAGAGTAGCCTGGCTAGTCTTAATGCTCTCGGACAATATTTATCCTAACCTTGGCCTCAGTTGCAATGCTGCAGGGTAAACCAGGAAAAAATGACTAATCACCATTGCATCCCTCTACATCTGCAATGTTCTGCCAAAACTAGACATATTACAAGCCTGGGTAGTGCAACACAACCCAGACATCATGTCCATAACTGAAACATGGCTTACATCCAGGACCAAGGACAGTAAAGTCCAGCTCCACAGGTACATCCCTTCTGCCTCGATAGGTTTGGGAAGAGGAGAGGTGGCTGCATTATCTATATAAAAAAATTACCTGAAGAGAGTAGCTCTCCCACAATTAAGTACTGGAATAAACATAGAGATACTCTCTGTGCAGATAACCCTGGGCACCCAGGGCAAGGGCCGTAATCTCATCTAAGCCTACTTACCCCACAGGGAAATAGCAGAGGGCTTTAGAGTACTGCATGAGCACCTAGCCAACCTCCACTCCAGTAGAGAAGTCATTGTGCTGGGTGACTTCAACATTTATTGGTTGTCCCAGGATTCTGCCACTTATAAGGATGCAGTCTCCTCAATCAACTTCCTTCAACTGGTGGACCAACCCACCAGTACAAATTACAGATTGGGTACTAGTACCCTATTAGACTGGGTGCTAACTAACCACCCAGAGAGTATCTCTGGCCTAAAAGTGCTCTGAGATGCCCTAAGTGACCATTCACCCATCATTTTTTTCCTGGTCCAACAAGGTCCCTAAACCGTCTGCTAAGGTGATAATATCCTGCATACTAAAAAGGGGCATGTTAGGTCTCTTTAAGCAACACCTGCAGTAACTGAACTGGGCACCAATCCTTTGTGCCAAAGACATTGACACAGCACTGGGTAAATTTATAGAAATTTACAATGCTGCTTGAGATATCTTTGCCCCCAAATCAAAAAGAAAAGTCAGTAGCTCACACAAAACATGAATGATTCCTCACTTCCTTGCCCTGATGAGTTCCAAGGACCACCTATGGTATAAGTATAAAAATACTCTGGCAGACCAGGATATGCAAAACTACAAGGCAGCATGGAATAAATGCACCATCGCAATTCGTCAGGCAAAAGCGAATTACCACAGATTCGAGCTAAACTCTTCCTGGGAAGACAGCCGACGATTCTGGGAGAACATTAATGCAGTCACTGGGAAAGGGGATACCTCATCACCCACAATGCTGATCCATGAAGGATCCTATACACAAGACCTCAAATCCTTTGCAGATATCTTCAACAAAGTTTTTATTGCCTCAGTATAGTACTTCCCCCTAGTTTCTAAGACCCAGCCAGCACTAACCAACCCAAACCCCTAAGTTCCTCTCCAACAAATCACAGCCCCAGTTCTACCTGAGTATTATCTAAAGGAGAGGTAAAAAATACCTCTCCAAAGTCCATGGGAAGTCCAGGCATAGCTCCAAGGGCCTGGATCTAAAACTAATCTTTCTTAATCTTGATGAACTGCTAACACCACTGACCAGTATCGAAAACTTGTCCCTCACCACAGGTACTTACCCGAAATTCTGGAAAGCCACAGTCGTAATCCCCATCCACAAAGCAGGCAATAAGACTGACCACACCAACTACTGCCCAATTTCAATTCTCCCCCTGATCTTAAAAGCCCTTGAGTGGATAGTCTCTGATCAGCTGGTTGAACACCTCAACAAATACCAGCTACAATGCCAGCAGCAACATGGCTTCCATAAACTCCACAGTACTACCACAGCACTTCTTGAGTTCACGGGTTACATTCACAATGCCTTCCACCATGGGTACTTGGGGGGGGGGGCAACCTTTATTGACCTCATCAAGGCCTTTGACACAGTCAACCAATACCTCCTCCTGGCCCAATTAGAGGCAACTGGGCTATCCCCCAACTCACTCTGCTGGTTCTGGAGCTACCTCTCAGGACATGTACAGTGGGTAAAAATAAGTAATGTACTCTCAGACCCCCAGCAAGTGTGCACAGGTGTCCCCCAAGGATCCATCCTGGGCCCCCTCCTATTTAGCCTTTTTCTAAACAACCTACAGTACGACTAGCCTGTCAACAAAAAATCCTTCTCTACGATAATGATGAGGTAATCTACTCCATTCACTCTGACCCTACCATGCTGGAGCAGCGACTTCAAGAGGACTTTTACAATGTGGAAGACTGGTTTAGCAAAGCTAAACTTCTAGTCAACCACAAAAAGACAAAGTCCATGCTCTTTGCCCCAGCCCATAGCCGCCACAGGACTTCAACTCTGAAGATTAAGAATAAACAAAATGACACCATTGAAACGGTCCACAAGTTCAAGTACCTGAGGCTCACCCTAGACAGCTCCCTCTCATTCACCACACATGTCGATCATGTCAGCACAACATCTAACAGGAAGCTCGGCCTGCTATATAAGCACCGAAGCTGCCTCACTGATAAAGCACTCCAGCTCGCCATCACCAGCTCAGTCTTCTCAACTATTGATTATGGCCTTACCATCTACAGTGCAGCCCCTGACAGCACCCTCAGGTGGTTCACCACTACGCATAACAAAGCATGCAGGCTTGCACTAGGAGCCCCACATCTAACCCATACCTGCCACCTCTACCAGCAAACCAGTTATCTAAATCTGAATGACAGTGCCCACTACCAAACCTGTCTTCTTGCCAAAAAAGCAACACTGGGCCTACTGCCTCTGGGACCATGCTCCCTCATACACCAGGCCAGACCAACAAGGACCACAAGGGCATCCAATAATATCTCCATCAAGATCCCCTACCATCACACCACCCAAGGTCAGCGATCCTTTGAATACCATGCTCTGATATGGCTCACCTCACTTACGCCTGAACTAGCCACTATCAGCAAAATCATCTTGTTAAAATCTGCACTTAGATCCCACCTGTCCAGCCAAGTGATATGCTCCTGCCACACCTGAACAACTACCCCAGGAACAAATTACTGACTACCCCACCTACCTCGCATTTATGTGCTGTCCAACCTGCTACTTTCCCCCTCCTACCCACTCCATCCACCCCTTCCCCCCCTACATCCCCAGTCTCAGCCCTCTCTATTTCCTCAGGGTTCATAGTACCCCCCACCATTATCCAAACCCTCTGTCCTACCACTCCCCAACCCTTTCTGACAAGGTGACTCTGTGTCAAAGGTTACCGCAAGCTAACACCTCTTCCATCCCCCCCCCTCCCTACTTCCAAGAACTGCTGTGCCTCCTTCTGCTCCTTCTCTTTTTCTGGATACTATTGATTCACCAACTTAGCTTGTATGCTGAGTCATAAACCTATACCATGTAGTTTGTCATTCATTTACTGTTGTCAATTGTTTGATGTACCAGCAACTGTGTTTGTTCCCATTGTACGGTCACATTTTCCCCAACGTCGAACCCTTGTAAATGAGCTTGTAGCTCAAAGGTTGTAATCTGAGAATTCAATAAATAAATAAAAATAAAATAAATAAAGTAAGATTTTTTTTTATTTCTCTCTCCATTCATATAATTGCACAATTTATTATAAAAATCTTAATTTGAATGGAGGAAAGGAACAACAAATTATTATGAGTAAAAAAGTAGTTCTATTCAGGGAAAGTAGCCATTTTGTTAACTCTACTTGGGAGTGCTAACAGGAAACTTTCGATCTAGACTTAGCTTTGTTTACCACCTGTGGCTGCAATCTACTGAGGGAAAGGTATGGTGTGATCTTTGTTACAGATATTCAAGTGTATGCGCTGGAGTTGTTGTCATAAATCTTTTTCCAAAGGATAGTCTAAGCCTTAAGGCTAAGATACGATGCAGGCCTCTGTTCATCAGGATGACCCATATCTTTCATCCTGCTTACCTTGACTATGACTCTTCCCAAAGGTACATACAACAAGCTCTGCATTTACTAGTCAGTAAAACACTTCAACTGAAATTAAATTAAATGTCTTAATGATTTAACAAACATAAGAGCTAGTATATTGGACAGAAGATGCTATTATAGTAGTTCAGTTCTCTAGGGTACAAGACGCCGACAAGTCAATCCACATCTATGTTTTTAAGTCAGTGTGTCAATTTGCCAAACACAATAGTTACAGAGTGATTGAGCTGTAGCAGTCCACTACTGTGATATGAACACATACTCAATTTCTTTGAAAGTGTTCATGTGAGATTGCCTTTCACCAATATGTCTAATGAAACTGGGTACATATAAATGACACTCCTGAGATCAGGCCTCATTTACAGTCATGAACTTCACGTCTGCTCAGTGGATGGTCTATTTGTGGAGCCACTATCATTTTTCACAATAACACATTTAGTCGGCAGCTGTGAAGGGGGCACACAAGGTTCACTCCATATTCTTGTGAATTTTCTCTGTGATCAATCTCTGAAAATCCCATGGCTTCAGAGACACAGAAATCAAATGACTAGAAGAAGGCATCCTATGGAAGACATTGTGATTCTATATTTCATATGAAAAACAGAATGCCATTTTTAACAGAATTCTCAGCTCACATACATCATCTTAATGTGCTTTACAAAGGAGTCAGATACTGAAACATTGAAATTACTGACAGTACAGAATCTGTTCAGATGCATGACATGTCCAATATACCACTTCACCCATCCTAGTCTGTACCCCTAGTACTACACCACAGTGTCTCTGTAGTAGAGTGGGTAGGGTATCTCTTTAAGTTAGTATGTTTGCACAGAATTTTTATTCACTCCAGGTAATGAAGCTGAAGAACAGAAATGATTATACTAGAGTCCCTTCCAACTTTAAATTACTATGTTACTACAGTATATATCAGCACTGTGATAAGCTTACAATCTTCTGGTCCAATGGGAAGAGGGCACACAACTGAGCCATATTAACACTTAAGGTGTCTTTACAAAACAGAAATAAAAATTCAGATTGTACATGAAGGATGACTCTAAGAACCATAAAATCAGTTGAGTAAAATTAAAAAGGATGTAACTAGCACAGCTATAGCAACCCAGTACCAATTTCCAAATATGAAAACACTGATGGCATGGTACTATCGTTAGGAATAAAAGGTGGTATGAGCATGAACAAACAAGATTTGCTATAATGCTTGTGTTTATAAATGTTTGATGCCTGAGATCATGTCTCCAGCTGCTCTGCTCCACCACTTCCGGAAGCCACATAGAGTGTCTTTTGAGTAAGGTGACTGCTTTACGTGAGTCCCCCATCCTGTGAAGGAAATATAGTCCTTACTGAAATAATAGCAATGTCCTCATAGTCCTAGCTAAACAAGACTTGATTTATGTACTGATCTGAGTGCTGTGATTACCTGCAAAGCCCCCTTCACTGCTCTCTCTGCAATCAGCCACTTCTCCATACTACATGTAGCCCCTCTCTGGCACCATCCAGGAGAGGGCCACTACCACTGCCATGCTGGCCAGACCAAGGATAAGGTTCCTGGGTTCCCA
This sequence comes from Neoceratodus forsteri, assembly GCA_016271365.2. NCBI lineage: Eukaryota > Metazoa > Chordata > Ceratodontiformes > Ceratodontidae > Neoceratodus > Neoceratodus forsteri. The sequence goes on along the minus strand of CM057455.1, from coordinate 383,576,479 downwards.
TAGCTGACCTACGGGGGACCTTTCCCAAAAGATAAAATAAAAATGGCAGTGCCCTCTACCCAGAGTACATATTAGTGGGTCTGACTGCTTGCAGTACAACCCCCTGGGATGTCGTACCAACCCACCTCCCAAACAGTTACTCCAGGCATAGACTCACCAAGATTTGATCCTCCCCACATTCAGTTACCATTTACCTTTTCCATCTCAGCCAATAACATGCTCACTAAAATTAGACTCTGCATTCATCTCTACTGCAAAACAATAACATCTTGGTTTATTTACAGGGGGAGGGCTTAGGATGGGGTAAGTGGAATAGAGTTCAAGTATTTTCAATATTTGCATTTCCCAGTAATCGCATTCCTTTTTGATTTCAAACCCATATTTCAATCATTGCAGCCACCAGGCCTATCTAATCTATCTAACTGCTGCAGAAATGCTCAAACCCAGACTTGTAGGTCCCAGTCCATTTTAAACCCCAAAGTCCTGTCACTGGGTACCCAGATTTTAGTTGCAGGCCTGAGGTGCAGCTGGTACCCGGCGTTGGCACTCTTGAAGAATTTAACTTTTTACATCCCTTCCTTTGTCTAAACCTCAGCTCTATCTTCAGCCCCAGTATGTATGCTTAAACTATTTACAATCCCCAGGTGCAGAGCAGTTTCTGCTTTTTACTCACGGTTGTACAGAATCAGTCATTGGATGGCATAGATCGTTGAAGTCCTGGGGATGGATTGTAACACAGGCAGAACCAGGCATTTTGCTTGAAACATAGGGCACAGAGGCTGCAGCTTGCTATCTTTTTGTCTTGCTTGCAGATCTTGCAGCTTGTCACCTGCAGCTCATTACAAGCCTCATTGCAGAGCATGTGAGCAAGGTCTGCCAACTACAGAGGACACAGAACCAGCAGTGGCCCCACTGCCCTGCTTTCTCTCCCATCAGAGTGTCCTAGCACTCGGGAACAAGACCTATGATCCCATGAAGTAGCAGACCCCACTTAATGAGGGTTAGAGAGTTCCCAACCTGGCCCTGGGTGTCAGCAGAAATATTCAGCACATTCTCTACTGCTTCTCTTTCTTTCTTTCTCTTTCCTGCCATGGTGAGTAGCCACAGCAATCCGATTCTTTTCCTTGAAATATCTCAGAAGCAGACAACAGGCACCCGACCCAGAAAAGCACCTGTCCATCCTTCTGCTTTCACAGTCTCTTAACTTCAACACAGTCACATTCTCGTTCTGGCTCACACATATCACCTCCACTCAAAGTCCCTTTTCTCACTGTGCAGGTACTTAGCAATTCTCCAACCGAAGAGGCTCAGTCTTCCTTTCCTTTTCTCAGCACATTTATATTCTCTTGTTCCTCATCATTCTTCTGCATTCCCGTCTTTTCCTAGGCTTAGACGCAACCTTTGTCCTTTTACAAGGTTCAGGACACAACTTTTGTCCTTCATCCAGGCTCTGGTTTCAACCTTTGTCTTTTTTCAGGATCAAGACACAACCTTTGCCCTTTTCCCCTGGTTCAGGTCACATTTTCTCTTTTTCTCTTTATCTCACCGCTGTGGTGCTATTTCAGACCAACACAGAACATTCAGCATCCTGCAGCTTTCCTTTTCTCTCTGCTAAGCTGCTTTTTAATCTCTTTTCTCTCCCCAGCTTTTCATTTCCTAATGGGGCAGGCACTCCCTGCCCTGGGGGACAAATTGCTGGCAGCCCCCAGGCAGGCCCATCCTGCAGCCCCATTCTCACCAGGGGCAGAAGCCCCCTTCCTCTGGAGGAGCTCCCACCAAACTGACTCAAAGTCCAACTGTCCTTGGCTTTTGGGAGCTCTTTTCTCGCTCCCCATTGGCTGAAGCAACTGTCCTTAGGCAGAAATTTATATGTATGAGGCTCCCTCAATGCCTCATTGGTGCAGAAGAAGGTGCCTAAACTTTCCCTCGTATTTTCCCTCAAAAGTCCTATCTCACAGTCCCAGAATCCCTGGCAAGAATTCTGTCTCAGTAGTTGGCTGACTGGTGTCATGTGTCTGCATGAACATGGTAGCTGATGTAAGCAGTGTCCCAACATTTCAACAGTGTCCCAGGTTTAATGACTCTGTGCAGCCATACCATAAACTTTTATTTAGACATTTTCCCACTTAGTTGTAGCCACCCGTGCCCTGTGTATCAACTGCACACTTTAATATACTATATTCATTTAGCCCTCTGCCAGTCACTGCTGCCATTTTACCTGATCCCTAGGCAGTTCACATATCCCCATTACAGTTTACACAGATTTCCCTCTTTTATCTTTAGCTGCAGTAAGTGTGACCCTGATACTTATTTGCTTTCCCACAGACTAGCAGCTTTCCTCTTTTCCTTTCACACCTCTTTACAATGCATTTAATTTATCTCTTCTTCTCCCAGTCACTAGCACTGATTCCTAGTGCCCCTATGTGCTAGACAGGACTTTTGTTTCTTCAAAGGGATGCTATCTCATTTATAATCATGAGGTGGCTGCCAAATGCTGTAGCTCGACTGGATCTTTAAAAAAATAATCCTGCAGCTTTCCTGCTGCATCTCCAGTACTGCTAGTGGTCTTGGTCTTTCTCTTGACTTTCTCTGAGACCAGAACCACTAGAAAGGACAGCCACAATGGCTGCAAATGGCCAAAACAAAAGTGCACTTCTGTGCATGCACGGAGCTCACCGGCACAGCAGTGCCTCTTTCAAACTGGTGGCTCCGTGAACTTGCTCCTCAGACCCTGCTCCCTCTGAAAAACAATGCGGAGGCCAGCAGGAGAGGACAGAACACAGGGGGCAAGCCAGGAAACCAGAAAAAAGAATCAAGGGTGGATGCAAAACCCTGGGGAAAATTATCCTTTTTCGAGGCTCAAAGATAAGTCCTCAACAGGGGGGTTACACTCTCTCTCCTATTAAATGCCTGAGATCCACACCAAACTAAGGATTTACCCTCAAATCATCCCTGTAACCCATTCACATTAACAGTAATGTCAAACCTATGACATTCTACTCTCTACATAGGGTTACCTACTCTGTTCATCAACATCAATCACACTCACAGTTTTTGACAATCACCATCTATTCCCACAAGTTTATACCTTACCCCATCAGCTCAGAGCTTTTGAGGTATTAACCCTCCCTGGAGACCCTTGGCACCATTAATTTCCAAGTGGCACAATTTTTGGTGCAATTTCCACCTTTGATCACCAGAGTGCCCCCTATATTTTAATTCATCCACAATGAAGTCAGCCCAAGCCAGTTTTGGCACCAAAATCACTTCTCCAATACTTTTCATAACTTCTTTACCATTTCTCACTATTTGCAAGGGTTCCAAACATTTTAGCGAGCTGGGTAGGGGGTCGATGCTCGGTGTGACCAGCACAGGAGATCCCAGTGGTGTCTCCATGTGTACCCCTCTTGGGCGCTGTCCTGGAGAGGGCCACTGCCACTGCCTTGCTAGCCAGACCAAGGCTAAGGTGATGGGTCCCTATAGCTGACCTACAGGTGTCCTTTGCCAAAAGATAAAATAAAAACGACAGTGCCTCCACCCAGAGTACATATTAGTGGGTCTGATTGCTTGCAGTACAACCCCCTGGGATGTCGTACCAACCTACTTCCCTAACAGTTACCCCAGGCATGGACTCACCAAGATTCAAACCTCCCCACATTCAGTTACCATTTACCTTTTCCATCTCAGCCAATAATATGCTCACTAAAATTAGGTTCTGGATTCATCTCTGCTGCAAAACAATAACATTTGGTTTATTTACAGGGGGAGGGCTTAGGATGGGGTAAGTGGAATAGAGTTCAAGCATTTTCAATATTTCCATTTCTTATTAATCACATTCCCCTTTGATTTCATACCCATATTTCAATCAATATAGCCACCAGACCTATCTCATCTATCTAACTGCTGCAGAAATGCCCAAATCCAGACCCGCATATCCCAGTCCACTTTAAACCCCAAGTCTTGTCACTGGGTACCTAGATTTTAGCTGCAGGCCTGAGGTGCTGCTGGTAGCCGGCATTGGCACACTTGAAGAATTTAGCTTTTTATATGTTTTCCCTTGTCTAAATCTTAGCTCTATATCCAGCCCCAGTATGCATACTTAAACTATTTACAATCCCCAGGGGCAGGGCAGTTTTTGCTTTTTGCTCTCGGTTCTGCAGTTCAGTCCTTGGATGGCACAGATCACTAAAATCCTGGAAATGGATGGCAACACAGACAGAACTGGGCACTTTGCTTGAAACATGAGGCACAGAGGCTGCAGCTTGTTCTCTCTTTGTCTTGCTTGCAGATCTTGCAGTGTGCCCCCTTCAGCACATTACAGGCCTTGTTGCAGAGCATGTGCACAAGGCCTGCCAACTACAGAGGACACAGACCAAGGAGTGGCCCCACAGGCTAGCTCCCTTCCATCAGAGTGCCCTAGCACTCAGAAACAAGACCCGAGATCCCCTGCAGTGGCAAACTCCACTTAATGGGGATTAGCAAGTTCCCCATCTGGCCCTGGGTGTCAGCAGAAACATTCAGCACATTCTCTTCTGCTTCTCTGTCTTTCTCTTTCCTGCCACGGTGTGTAGCCACAGCAATCCATTTCTTTTCCTTGCTGTATCTCAGGAGCAGATAACAGGTGCCTGACCCAGAAAGGCACCTGTCCATCCTTCTACTTTCACAATCTCTTAACTTCAACACAGCCACATTCTCAGTCTGGTTCACACATATCACCTGCAGTCAAAGTCCCTTTTCTTACTGTGCAAGTACTTAGCAATTCTCCAACTGAAGAGTCTCATTTTTCCTTGCTTTTCTCAGCACATTTTTATTCTCTTGTTCCTCATCATTCCTCTGCATTCCTGTCTTTTCCCAGGCATAGACACAATCTTTGTCATTTTACCAGGTTCAGTACACAACCTTTATCCTTTTTCTGGGCTCTGGTTACAATCTTGGTCTTTTTTCAGGATCAAGGCACAACCGTTGCCCTTTTCACCAGTTCATTACACAACCTTTTCTCTCTTCCTCTTTATCCCACCGCTGTGGTGCTATTTCAGAACAACATAGAACATTCAGCATCCTGCAGCTTTCCTTTTCTCTCTGCCAAGCTGCTTCTTTATTCTCTTTTCTCTCTCCAGCTTCTCCTTTACTGATGTGGAAGGCCCTCCCTGTCCAGGGGGACAAATTCCTGGCAGCCCCAGGCAGGTCCATCCTGCAGCCCCATTCTCTCAAGGGGCAAGAGCTCCCCTCCCTCTGGAGGAGATCCCAATGAACTGACTTAAAGCCCAACTGTCCTTGGCTTTTGAGAGCTCTTTCCTCGCTCCCCATTGGCTGAAGTCACTGTCCTTAGGCAAAAATTAATATGTATGAAGCTTTCTCGACGCCTCATTGGTGCAGAAAAAGGTGCCTAAACCATCCCCATAAGCTTTTATTTAGACATTTCCCCACAGAGCTGTAGCCACCCCTGTGCCCTGTGTAACGACTAGAGGTGCAAAAAAAAAATTCCACCGGTGGAATTTTGCAAAAGTTTGGAAATAATTTTCACAACTTTTATTGAAATTCTGCCTTAAAACTGCAGAATAAATATACAGACTGTGGGTTAATTTATTAAAATGTGGGAAAAATCTACAGAACAGATCACTGCCAGTGATCAGTTCTGAGGCTATTTTTATCACAGTTTAATCACGCAGTCACCTCCTCTATCCTGTCCCTAGTGGACTATGGACTGCCGGTGTATGGTGCTGCTGATCAGACCGCACTCCATAAAATTCGCACTACTCTGAATAAGGCCTGCAGGTTAATTACTGGGGCACCTACGCTGACACACACCTGTCTACTGTACACTAAAGTGCTGGTACTTGATCTTGACGAGCGCCTCAAATATCTGACCTGTACCCTTACAAAAAGACCCTGCTTGGCTATCCCCGCCAGGATTGACCACCACCATCGCGCTCTGTCCCACTAGTTCATACTCGACCTCTGGGAAAACTTCTCTGTTATCCCTAGAGCTAGGACCTCTCACGGCCAAAGAGCCTTCAGCTTTAGGGCCCCTCCTGGTTCAACACACTGCCCCTCCATCTCCAAGCTCCAACTATATCGTTCAAAACTTCCTTACGAACCACCTTTTATTAACACCGATGCTGTAATTGCCATTAGTCAAAGCCGGACTCAATACTTATGACAAAGCTTACTACTAAGCTGCTAAGGACAACATAACTCTGGTATTGTTTGCATCAATCCTACCTGTACCAGCTTGTTTGTATCTATGTCTTAAGTTACTGTTATACTTACGTGTTGTACTGCTATACTGTGTATTTTCGTTTGTCTTACTGTGACAAGATACCTTTGTAAATGAGCCTATGGCTCAAAGGTTTTCCAAACTGCTGTTTAAATAAAATAAAAAATAAAATAAAAAAAAATAAAAATAATTCATTAATCCACCCCCACTGATCAGGGGTCCCAGTAAATAAATAAATAAATAAAACCTCCAATCCCTCTCTCAGGCCCTCATGGTGTCTAGTGGCCACCCCACCCACCGATTGTGCGTCCCAAGTAAAAAATTCCTGATCCCTGGTGTCTAGTGGTTCCCACACATACACACCCCCCTCCGCCCAATGATCATGGCCTGTGGGTACAGGTAAAGAAGAAACAAAAACTCTGATCTCTCCTGGTATCTAGTGGCCCCCCCACCCACTGATCATGGCCCCCAAAACATTTAATTTCCTGGTGTCTAGTGGACCCTCCCTATCCTGGATTCTATTAATCCACAAAAAACAGTTGGCAGTCCACCGACTCATCCCTCTCATTCCTAGTATTCCCTGGTATCGAGTGGACCTCCCCATCCCGATCCTTATAAAAAGTAACCTCAATTCCCTGGAGTCTATTGGCCCCCGACCCTGACAGTTCATCCGCCACCACCCCACTCCCCACCCCTACCCTGAGCTGGCCACTGGCACAGCCCTCCTCTCCCCTCCACCACCGGTGGCCCACTGAATTGTCAGTGAATGACCGCATGGTTGTACAAGCACGCACTCATTCACTGACAGTTCATTAAACTGTGGATCACGTAAATTCCACAGCTTGTATGCATTTTTCCACAGTTCACAATAAAGTCAGCAGAACCTGGTGAAAATCCATGGAAAATCCCAGTTTCACCAGTGTCAAAAATTCTGAAATGTCCGCTAAATTTCCAAAATGTTGCTGAACTTCTGCGAAAGTGGAATTTTCAACTTTCGCCCACCCCTAGTAGTGACTGCACACTTTAATATATTTATTTAACCCTCTGCCAGTTCCTGCTGCCATTTTACCTGGTCCCTAGGAAGCTCAGATATCCCCATTACAGTTTACACATACAGTATTTCCCTCTTTTATCTTTGGCTGCAGTCTGTGTGACCCTGGTATTTATTTGCTTTCCCACAGACTAGCAGCTTTCCACATTTCCTTTCACGTCTCTTTACATTGTATTTAATATCTCTTCTGCTCCCTGTCATTAGCATCGATTCCTAGTGCTCCTAGGCACTACACAGGACTTCTGTTGCTTCAAAGGGACGCTGCCTCATTTATATTCATGAGGCGGCTCCCAAATGCTCCAATGCAATTGGCGCTTTTTAAAAATATTCCTGACACTTTCCCTCTGCCTTTCTGATCCTGCTAGTGGTCCTGGTCCTTCTCTTGACTTTCCCTGAGACTGGGACCACTGGAGAGGACAGTCAAAATGGCCATGAAAGGCAGAAAAAAAATTGTGCTTTTGCGCATGCGTGGAGCTCGCCAGCACCGCAGTGACACTTTCAAACTGGCAGCTCTGTGTACTTTCTCCTATGGCCCCAATCTCTATGAAAAAACATGCGGGGGACAGGCAGAAGAGGACAGAACATTGGGGCAATCCAGAAAACTGGAAAAAAGAAAGGGGAGGTAGAAACAGAACCCTGGGGAAGAGAGCTTATTTGGGGGGCCCACAGGTAATGCTCCAACAGTGGGGTTACTTATGCACTTCTCCATGGCACTTGCAGCCACTGTTCAGGTGAATGACATGGTCTCCTGCATAGCTCCTGCTACCAACATTTTCCTCCCTAGAGACCACTTCCTGCCTGCTTCAGGTAGTGCTATCCATCATAGTTATGGAAAGTCTACTTTGCTTTCTGTTCCTGCCTATTCTCTGCTTTATTCAAGGGGCCCCCGATGTCAAAATGGCTCTCCTAATCTACAGTATAACAGGCTGTTCCAAAAACAGTATATAAAAAGCAATTCTCAGCTATGCCCAGTATAATAACTAAACAAAGTATCCCCCTTACCTCAATCCAATCACAAATTTCTCCAAATAAAACAAACAGACCATACTTACATAGAATAGAAAATTGCACATACTGTACTTCACTAATTCACAAACCTATGGGACACAGACCCATGGGAATACAGTAATATACAAATCACCATGTAGGAAAGGATTGCCTACTTAATGCAGGACTGATTGGTAACTAAAGCTTCCTTAAACAATCTGCCAATGTTGAAAACAGCAGACAGAGACGTATTTCATCTTTATTTGGAGTCCTTGACTCAGGGTAGCTCTTGCTTCAGTACAGTGCTTTAGCACTGAGGTTCTTTGTCTACAAAATACTTAACATAGATACTATATAGACTACAGTGCCAGCACCACTAGTCTGCAGAAAACGAACAAAAAATGTGATGACATCACTTATAGACATGGCTACTCAACACTATCATTAATTTTTTCAACTGCAATAGTTCCTTTTACCTCAATCAAAGTACATCATTAGCAATTATACATCTTGTCACCATGGGCCAGCTATTCAGACTGTGCCAGGCAGTGGTGCAAGCCTGGGCACAGTGCAACTGGGCTGAACTGGGGCCAGGACCAGGTGATATTCAACAGTAATGCGCCATGGCTCAGCACCATTGAATATGGCATGGAGGGCACACATACTGCACATGGCTCAGTGGCATAGCGAGGGGGAGCATGGGGATGCACCAGATCAAGTGCAGTTGCGCTAGATGCATCACCCATGATATTCAGCTGGGGGCATGCAAATGAGGCCATAATATATGCAAGGTACAAATGGTACATTTGCATGTCATTATGGCCCCATTTGCATGCAATGTACTGGGTCCCAGCAAAATGTGCCTGGTGCTCTGCCAAGCTGCTGATGTCAGGGTTGGCACTCTGGTGGGCTATTGCAGCCCCCCTGCTCCTGTACCCTTGACTGTGGGCTGTTGTAATAATGATTAATCCCTGGTGGGCTAGCAGTCCCCCCATGCCTGATCACCGGCTGATGAAATAAAGACTAATCCCTGGTGGTCTAGGGGTCCCACCCTATGCCCAATTGTGGGCTGATGTAAGAAATACTAAATCCTGGTGCTCCAGTGGTACCCCCCTCCCCAACCCCCACACAGGGCACCCCCCCATTAGTGGGCGGCAGCACCAGCCGCATACCACCCGGCCCGCCAGCCAAATGACAGTGTACATGTATTCTGAACACCCATTGGTCCACAGTGTGGACCAATGGGTGTCTGGTCATACTGTACTACCTGAGACCAGATACAGTAGTAACCACAGACATTGCCAGCTATTTCCAGATATTTTGCAAATTTTCTAAAGAGTTTCTCTCTGCTGCCCCTACTGTGGAAATGCAGAAAGCAGGAGATTTCTCTAGAAATATCACAGAAATTTCGGGAAATAGCTGGCAATGTCTGTAACTACCACTGTATGTGAATGAATATGTTCATTCACATATCTGGTCCTGTGTAGTATAGTATGGCCTGCACACCCATTGGTCCACACTGTGGACCAATGGGCTTACAGAACATACTGTACCCTCTCATTCGGTGGGCAGCCAGGCAGTATGTTGGCAGGGTGCTGCCGTCCGCCAATGACGGGGGGGTGCTGGGTGGCAGGGGCTCTGCATGGGTGGGTGGTGAGGGGGTACCATTGGAGCTCCAGGATTTAGTGTTTCTTACATCAACCCATGATCGGGCATGGGATGGACCTCTAGCCCACCAGGGATTAATCATTAATACAACAGCCCATGATTGGGCATGGGGAGACCGCTAGCCCACCAGGGATTAATCATTTTACAACAGCCATGATCAGGCATGGGGGACAGCTGAACCCAGGGTTACATATTCAATGCAGCTGCCCATGATTGGGCTTACGGGGTGGGTGGGGGGTCCACTGAACCAACAGGGGGGTATGTGTGCTTGGCAACAGTGTACTGGGTGGGCGGGTGGCCACCCACGGCTGGCAGCTGCTGTGTTGTGCCTTGCAATACAGCAGCCCACTTGTGGGTGGCCAGGACCTGCTCCTGCTTTTCTGGGGCTCAACATTGAGCCCCCCTGTGCAGCACACTGAAGGGTTGTGCGACATTTGTGCTGCACATCCTGGGTTGCATATCGGGATGTGCCGCATATGCATGGGCACACCCCTTGCACCTGCGCTGCATAGGATTATATTGTGCCCCATCACATCGGGTATTGCGCTGCACCTGACAGCCTTTTGAATATCCTGCTGGGGTGCAATGCGGGGTTGCGCCAGTGCAACTCAGTTGTGCCAGGTGCAACCCCTTTGAATATCACGCCCCATCTGTAGCCAGTATTATTTATTTGTAAGCATTGTTGACATTCGTACAGTAGCTAAAGATATTCACTGGTTGAGTGCTGGCAAAGTGCCACACTTTATGCTACATAAACTATGTGATGTGTGTCACTATTCAACTATACTTCAATTACACAAGGAAAGAAAACCAAAAACACCCTTCTGCTCACTCTTGTAGCTCCACTGCCACCCTTTCCCAAACTTAAAATGAAACACTACCTTTCCTACAAACGTGGATGCAATAATTGCACACTCTCTTACCCTTCCCCTCTTGTATTAAGGTACAAGAATAAATTTACCACTCACCCAGACCCATGCTGCACCCATGTGCCCCTCCAGCCCCAAGGAAAAGAAATCCAAGATCACCCCCTTATCCTAACCAACATACCCCACATCAACCCCGCCTAGCTTTGCTTCACCAGTCTCTCACTCAATAAACATGAGAAGGCATTCTTATAACCATAACAGATACAATCAATGTGTGTGTATGTATGTATGTATGTATGTATATGTGTATATATATATATATATATATATATATATAAAATGCTGCAAGAGTATCTTCTTATCTCTCTGTGCTAGAACCGCTCCAGCATTTCTCAGTGCTCTTACTTAAAGTGCTCATTAAGGAACTCTTACAACCGCAAGAGATACAGTAACTATATAAGTAAACATATTAAATACAAAAGTAAAACATCCATAACTGAGTTTGCATTAGATGTTGATGGATAATCTCTGGCATAGTTGTTATTATATATGTCATTGTTAATGTCATCATTTGAATTCAGAATTCCATGTCAAAACTCATTTCTTGTAAGTGGTGGAACCCTGACTTCATATTTTATATTTGTGCTATACAGCTAAAGGGAACAGGACACTTTTGTGACTCTGTAGCTGACTGCAAAGTTCCTATTTTCAAAACATAGTAACATAGGAATCGTGTTGGCAGATGTGGACAGCATGATCCATCTAGTCTGCCCGTGTTTCTGTTCACCTCCTTATTTAGACTGCACCTTAATGTGTCCACAATGTCTGTCCCATGTGAGTCTGAACCCGCGTACTGTCTGGATTTCACCACCTCCTGAGGTAGACAGTTCCATGGGTTTATGACCCTCTCTGTAAAGAAGTACTTTCTGAGGTTGCTTTTGAACCTGCCTCCCACAAGAAGCATGTTGTGCCCCCTTGTACGTGCATCCCTGTTTTGCTGGAAGAGATTTTTCTGCTTGTGTTGTGTTGATTCCCTTAATGTACTTAAAAGTTTCAATCATGTCCCCTCTGTTTCTTCTCTGATCAAGGGTGTACAGATTTAGATACCTGAGTCTTGCTTGTACGTCTCACGACGCAGTCCATGCACCACCTTTGTAGCCTTTCTCTGTACCATCTACAGGCGGTCTGTCTTTTTTGAGGTGGGGCCTCCAAAACTGACCGCAGTACTCCTAATGTGGCCTCAGCAATGACCTGTAGAGAGGAATGATAACCTTGCTGTTTCTACTTATAATTGCCCTGCCAATGCAGCCAAGGATGACACTCACCCTCTGTGGTGCCTTTTCACACTATTTTCCAACCTTTAAGTCATCCACGATGACTACTCCGAGATCTTTTTCTGTCTTTGTCTCCTCTAACTGATGGCCTCCCAGTGTATACTTTATCCCTAGGTTTCTTTTTCCTTCAACTGCCAATCTCTGGACCATTCCTCAAGTTTTTTCAGGTCTGCTTCCATACCTTTAGCTCCCTCCTGCATGTCTACTCTGTTGCAAAGTTTTGCGTCATCTGCAAACAGGTAATAACACTCATAACCATAAAGGTTTCATATATCCAACTGTACCTGAATAAAACTTAAAACTGAGAGCTGTGTTTTGTATCTACAATGTTTTGTACAGTTTCTTTCATGGAACTAGGAATTTGGAAAGTACCTATGTCACTGCATATATTCTGCATGAACTAATAACTTATCAAAACTTCTTAAAGAGGACAATAAATCATTCCTAATTGACAGTCATTTATGAAGTTCTTATTTTCAGAAATTATATTAATTACCCTAAATTATCCATCTCTAACTGTATCTGATTAAAAAGCGATATGAAAAATTGTATTTTGCATTGTTTTGTTTTTATAGGGAGCATTCTGTTGCAGTTCACTTCATGGAACCTGTTATATGTCAACAGCTCATAATTTAACATTCTGCACACAAACTGTGACATCGTAAAAGCTCCAAACTACTGGTTCCATGAAAAGAACTGTAGAGCATATTGTCAATAAAAAGAAAATAACTGAAAACACTATTTTTCATATCAGTTTTTATTTAGGTACAGTTTAATATTGTTCTTTGGAAGTATATGGTTCATTGCAGTAAATAGAAACATTACTAGTTGCTGCCACTTAGCACACATTTCTTGCCCCCTTTAAGGTCCTGAGGCTTTGTAATCAGTTGCAGCTTGGTGATGGCTGAAATCATGGGCACACAAAGGCTCCATGTACTACCATGCACCAAAATCTTTGTACACAAATGGATGTTGCTGTCTGCACAAGGCAAATCCGCCCCCCCCCGATGACAGTGGCACGCTAGTTAACTATGCAGATAACCTATCCAACTGTTAGTGGCCACACATCTATTAGTTAGTTTCCCTCCCCTGGGTCCAGTGGATCCACCATGCTTGACCTGCTTCCATATTTTTTCAAATGTTGTCCCTTCCCAGAATGTCATTAACCCTATTAGGTCCCGCTTGTAGTAGTTCTTCAATGGCTTGGTTCACTATGCCTTGCGACCAGGATGATGGTGCAGAAGAGCTGCATTGCATGGCATGGTAGCTCAATGCATACCATCACCCTAATTACCTAGCCTTCCCCTTCCTGCCCCTTTCCTTATGCTGTCACACAGTCATGTGTGACAGTGCATGGAAAGACTTTTAACCACTTTATGTAAAGCATGAAGAGGTGCAAGATAGAAATGTGCTGCAAGCTGGTCCTTGCAACAACTTTAAGGTACACAACTACATCTGCGTATAGGTCCCCAGAAACTGTGCTGCAGCAGCAGCGTCAAAACTCCAGATTCCTGATTCCATAAATGTAACTGTGCCAAATGTTGCCCACACAAAGAAAAACATATAAAATGCAAGTTAGAGTGTTAACTTTTATTCAAGTACTGTATGGTTCAATATGGGCTGACTACAATGTCTGAAATTTTGAACGTTTCAAGCAGCTACACATAATACATAATTTCTGTACCCTTTAAACTCTGCCAATTGATTCGATTCTTCAATTTGTACCCCCTGTTTAAAGAACATAAAACACAAAGTAAGTGATAAAACCCAACTAAGTATGCGTTATTGGGGGATACCTGTATGTTCAGGATGTAGTGAGGCCCGACGTTGCAGACGAATAGCCTTACAACCCACCAGACTCAGTGCAGTTTTGCTCCAACACTGCATACAACGAAGGGTCCTAGCAGGCTTAGAAAATGGCCTGTGTGGGCTCAACACAGTCTATTTTGTAACTGCAATACGAAGGGTGTTTAATGTGCTTCAGGTAATGCTGAGCAGGGGAGGGCTTTCAGTGTCAGCATAAGCTGCACTGTAGAAAAGTGAGACCCATATCGGCTCTTTTTTTTTTCCTCTGGGCAGTGTTGATTGATACCCACGCCCTAATGACTGCTGTGAAACAATCATTTTACAGAATTATTAGAACCCCTTTTCTAAACAACATTAAGATTACCAGTGAAGTAATCTGACTGGATGCTATTCAAGGAAAAACCTTTGGGAATTATTCAGCAAAAACAGTTGACTATTTTAAATCCTTAAATATATAACACTGGTAAAGGTTATGCACTGTAACTACAGTATAAAATAAGCACTTATTTTTTTATCAACATTGTAACACAGCATGGGCTCTTTTAAAATAAATGGCTCTTTATTTAGTCAGTGTGCTTCAGTACTTATACATATGGGTCCCTAGTGACAAAGGCTACATGCCACTAAAACATGTGTATTCCACTATACATGCATATGATGTGTACTGGGTGACACCTGTGGCATATACCACGGTTCTCCTTCTGCATCAACATGCACACATCTCACCAATCTGTTCTGTGCACAAAGGTACACCTGTAGCTGGGGTAGGGGCATGCCATGAGACATGGCCTCACTATGTGGAATGAACAATGCCACCTAAGTGTAGTTGGGTGGCAGGGGCAATGGCTAGTCACCAACAAGATGATAAGGTTGACTTTTTACTGCTCTCTGCCCTGGGAGAAATGCTTTACATCTGCCTTTTCTACAGTAATGTGAGGTTACAAAAACTGCACAGTTTGGTCACTCTCGAGCTCCAGTGCAATCCGGTGTTTTTATTTTCCTTGCCGTCAGTTGTGTTGAGGAGATACAATATTCTGGCTAGATTAAACTGCCCCTTACCCTAGAAAAGTGAAAGTGAAAGAGTGCCCACCATAAGGCCCAACTCCAGCTTCTGCCTCCCAGCAATTCCAACCTTAGATCCCATACATAGCTAGAGCAGAGGTGCTGCCAGCTGATCTGGCAAATATAATGGAACTCCTGCAAAGAATTCTCACAGATATCTGTGACATAAAACAAGTAGTAACCCAGGCTAACAGAGATCTCCTTAGCTTAGGAGCATAGGCAGAATGCATGGAAAGTCGCCTAACATGGCTGGAGGGCGCTGACGTGGAGGTACGGCTTGCTTAAGAGACTAGAACAGGACAATCAGGTACCACTAATAAAATAGAATAACCTGAAAATAATGCTATATGAAATAACTTGTATCTGGTGAGACCACCTGAAGAATGGGGGGGGGGGGGGAATTGACATGAAACACTTTTTCAAGCAAATGATTCTTTCAGCTCTAAATGTCCCCAGCTGTCCACCCATTGAAATTGAGAGGACACATAGATCCCTGGCTCCACAGCCCAAGCAAGTAGACAGGCAGAGACTGGTACTGATAAAACTGCTATGGTACTGAAACCTAGAGGAGGAAAGGAAATCACACAGCTCAACAAACTGATAAACATAGAGATGGGTAAGTGAGCTCTATCTGGTGCACTTAACTGGACCATCTTTGACAAATATTCTATAGCCTCTTAGGGGATAATCTGTCCTGTTCACGTGAATCAGCAGAGATATCTCTGAGCAGATTAGAGCCAACAGAAAGAGGGCCCATCCCAGACTTCATGTGTCCCTTAAGAAAATACCTATTAGCATGGTCTCAATGTGGTGTATGACATTTGGGAGCCCTGGGGATATCTGATAAAGAGAGCTGAGTGCACTCACCATCCACACAATTAGCAATGTACAAACTGTTCTTTTCAAATTTAAAACTGTTTATTCACCAATACATTGGCACTGGATATGAAAATAAGGTGCAACTGCACTGCTGCAGTGGTCAGCTTATGTTTCAACTTTCAGGGCTTCCTCAGAGCTGATTACACAACATAATAGGTGCATTTTTATGTATGAAGCATGTGTGTTAATTAGTGTGGCCACCAATGGCCTTAGACATCCTAATATTACTAAAGGAGGTACAATTAATTCATTAATGTGACACAGTGCAAACAGTGGATAGACACAACCAAAGATAGTGTGAAGCTTAATTAAACTCAAATATTGAAAAAGAGAACATAAAAAGGGAAGTATCTTCAACATTATATAGCATAATGCATGGGGAATTGTGGTTAAAGAGGATTTTATGCACCCAAGGTGTATGATGCCCCATAAACCCCGAGGGTGAAGCCTGAGGTGTTTATTTGGGCAGCACACACCGAAGGTATGCATAAAATCTGAGTTCCCAGCACACTTCCCCATGTTTTATTTTTTTATATTTACTGGTGGTTAGCACTGCACAAAGTGAGTTTGTGTGACTTTGCGTGACATAGAACCATGTTTTATGGAACTCCATAATTCACAAGTGTGAATTATAGAGTTTGCGAGGGTCTGCCCATGATGGTTTATTGACCAAAATCAGTAAATATTATATTTTTGTTCATCTTCTGTCTCCATCATAACCATGGTGTAAAAGTAGCAGATTCTCAATGACCTCTCATCCAAGGGGTGAAAATCTTCTGGATGCATCCTGCAAATTCCTGAATAAACACGGCAAGATACAGTAAAACAGAAATTTAAAGTGTCTTGTATGTATCCATCATCTGAGAATTGAAGCAGGAAGAAAGCAAACAGGGTTGGGGGAGAAAAAAGTTGGAGAAAAACTAGATGAGAAAAGGGAAACAGCAAGGTGAGGGAAAGGATCATTGGGGAGGGGGGGAGGTGAAGAAGAGAAAAAGGCAGGGAAATGGAAAAGAGGTAGAAAAAAGAGGTGGAGGGAAGAAAAAGATAAAGAAGAAGTAGGGCTAGAAAGGGAAAAAAGGGAGGGAAGGAAAAATTAAAGACATTATTGTGAAAGGCCATTCATCTTTTTTCTTCAAAAATGGAGCAAATTCAAATTTGTCATTAAGACTAGGGCGTCTCAGTGCCCCTAATCTAAAGATCCACGTTTGCTCAGCACAGTTAAGTGTATTCTCCAGGTCACCTCCTCTAACATCTTTGTTCATTCATTCCATTCCTATTCTGTAACTTTATGTGCAATTCCTGGGTTTTTATTTATATGGTAGGCCATTGCATAACTGAAGTTTTTGTTTTTATTGGCCTGGATATGCTTATATATTCATAACCTCAGTTTACGCTTGGTCCTGCCAACATAAAAGCTCACACATGAACTATTGAGGAGATAAACAACCTCTTCAGTGTTGCAGTGTATGCAGCCTTTGACTGCTTCCAACCTACAGTACCATTGCAAGGATTAACAAATTTCTTCCTATCAATGTACTTGCATGTTTTGGAAAGGCTGCATGGCTTAGTGCCCCACTTAGTAGGTGTCTAAGTTACTCTAGGGTCTGGCTGATAACTATGTACTAGTTTATCTCCAAGATTGCATCCCATTCTATAGGACACTCTGATGGGTTATTCAAGGAGTGGTTTTAACTCAGTCACTCCCCCAAGTATGGACAGATTGTTTTTGACAATGTCCACAGTTTCCTTTGTGCCTCCCCCATAAGATGTCACAAAGGTGATGCCTGGATCAAGCAAATTCTTTTTAGGGCTGTGGGTGGAGCCTACAACTCAACTGGGATCATTCCGTAGCTTTGAAAGTGGCCGATTGTGGAACATTCTGTTGGATTTTTGGAAGTATCCTTCATAAAGCCTAATGGAGTATGACCCCCTCCACCACAATCAGCTGCTATGGAATAACAGCTGCACTATTTTGGTTGTTACTTCCACATTAAGGTGCATGAACTGCGCATGCACGACTCGCACACATGTGCAGTGCTGCCAGCACTGTCGTGGATGACAAAATGCCATTCATTGTAACTGCGCATGTGCGAGTGCCTCACATGTGCAGTTGCATCACTGCATTTTGGGGTGGTGGGTGTAAGGTGTCACCAAAAGGTATGCTGAGGTGCCATTAATTAATGAGCCTGAAACTGGAAATAGCTATTTCAGCTTTCAAGGCAGTTACAGAACCACTGTTTGCTTTAATTTGCAGAAGATTAGAGACTCACTCCCTTTGCGTTGGTCTACTGCATGCAGGAGGGTTTTCAGAATTATTATTTTACATATTTATTTATTTTATTTAAAATTTGATAACCAGGAAAAGCACCATGAGCCGAGGCTCTTTTCCAGGTGTGACCCGGGGATAGGGGAACAAAACGACAGAGGATAAAATAAATAATTTTTTTTTTTTAACAAAATTAACAGTAGACAATAAAACATTACACAAACGCACAGAAAAAAAAGATATATGTAATGAAAAGTGATGTTTATGTAGTAAACAAAATGAAGTAGGTATTTATATGCAATAATATATACACATTTGTTTTGGTGCATAGCAAATAAAATGACAGCAGGTAGAGGAGGCTAGAAAATAAGGGGGGCTGGACCCAAGGGGGGTCAGCAGGCACAGGTAGGGAGAAACAAGTCAAAGGCAAGGGAGATAGCATATTAGGGAGAAGGATAGGTGCAGGATATGGAAGCAGGAGGCCTCAGTAGATGCTTGAGGGTGGGAAAGGAGGGGGTAAGATGGGTTTGGGGGGGTAACGTTATTCCAGATTGATAGAGATCTGTAGGAAAATGCCAATTTTCCAGTCGAGGTGTGAACATGTGGGAGGGCAAAGGAACATGCACTGACTGATCATGAGTTGTATGGTGAGTGGATGGCAGGTCTGAGGAGAGAGGCAAGGTATGAAGGTAGAGTCCCAAACCAGAACTTTGATATAAAGGTGACGCAGTGGGTTGAGCATCTCTGGGAGAGGGACTGGAGGGAAAGGGAGGAGTAGAGCTCACAGTGGTGAGTCAGACAAGGAGAGTTTGTGGCAGATCTGCAGAGGACATGATACAGCACATCTAGTTTGAAGAAAGAGGTTGCAGGGGCAGCACTGAAAGCAACATTGATGTAGTCGAAGGCAGGGAGGATCCATTTAACTAGCAGGTCATGTCTAACAGGGAGGGGGAAGGCTAGCCTGGTGTTAGTAGAGTAGCCCAAATTTCGGCCTCTGTTTGGAAAGGAGGGTGCTGAAGTGGGAGGAGAAACTGAGTTATGGATCAAGCCAGACTCCAAGGTATTTGTACGTGAGGACGTTTTTAAGGGGAGTGGTCATTCTGGAGAGGAAGGAGGGTGGGGCTCGGAGCTTAGCAAGTTTTTGCTTGGTATATACTTCCGACTTTACAAACATGCTTCTGGTTTAACCGTACATTTAAGTCAGAATAAAATGGCTTCTCAATAACATAAATGTTTATTCCTAAGCAGTTAAACATGAAAATATTTTTAGCTCTATCAACTGCTAATTAAACTACTGGAGTCCACTGCTATTTTTGTGTGACAACAGTAATGCATTCTAAAAAAAAAATCCTTGCTTTTATTTAACATTTTATGCATCCCCCCAGTCTTGCGGCATGGGGAGCCCAACCCAGTGTGCCTAATTTCTTTTCTACCCCCGACAACATTGGGGTACCAAATCCCTATGTCGGCATCCTGTACAACCCCCCCACACACTTATGTGGCACACTAGGAGCCTACCTTAGTGTGCTCAAATGTATTCTTTTTGTGTTTTCTGCAAAAAAGGAAACAGTCCCTCATCATCGCTCCAGTTCCCCTCCCCTATCCCCATACTCCCACTGAACACTCACCTCCACACACACACACATTACCCCATACTTACCTCCAGAGGTCAACACCATCTTCTTCTCTAGACCGGGATATGTCTGCACTCTATAAAGCCAAACCACAAACTGAAGAATCTAAGGTAAGCCTCCTATAATGCCATTCAATGGGTTTTTCAGCCATTTTATGGAATTTTTGCCCCAAATTTTCAACATGGAGGTCTTGGGACTCCACCTCATGAAAACTGTCACTGTCATTTTGTTACTCAGTCACGATAGGTGATTTCAAGGTCGCTGCACTGAATCACCTTTCAGGACTTGATTCATGAAAATAACAGTGCCGTATTCATGGTGGGGTCTAAAACCATTGCAAATTTGGAGAAAACTTTCAAAAATGACTGCGTTATGAGCATGTGTTGTACAGTTTGTGTGCACGCTTCTAACTTTGCCAATTTTTTAATATTTTCACTCCACATTTTCAGCATTGCCATTTTTGCACACCTTCATCAAAACAGTACAACTGTCATTTTCCATAACCTGCCCAAAATATGTTTTCACACGTGTGGTGCACAATAACGCGTTCACTCTGTGAAATCACCTTTCGGGACAAGAGAACAAAATTACACTTGCATGCTTCATGAGGAGGGGTCCCAAAAAGGCCATGTATTAAATTTGGTGTACCACCTCCAAAAAATGGTCAGGTTACACCCGGGTGTTGAATAATTCCTACTCACATGCGTAACTTTTGTCACTTGGTAGCTCTTCACAGCCCGATCGGCTCTGGCTAGAATTTGTTTTGTTTGGCCATAAGTAATGTATCCCTGGGGATGTCTACAGCAGTGAGTCTGCAGCTGCTCACTGATGTTAGGTGTCCAAATGTCAGTAAGGCTGGCTCTATGGAGGTAACTTGTTCCCAGGGAGCTGAAAGAGTTGTGATAGGATCCAACGTTGAGACTATCTGCATTGGGTGCTAAACGAATTGCACTCATTTCTGTGTCCATGTGTCAGTTCATCAGTGTGGAACTTACTGGAGAGACCATGCACCAGATAATTTACAATTGCCAGATCCACACCATCATGCAATTGATGTATTTTGCAACTTCACAGAGAGTGTGAGGGAAGGGAAGTGGTGGGAAACAGCCAGGGCCTCTAGCACCATGTTAATTACTTTATAGTCCAGTTTTCAGCTTTAAGTAAAGGCGATCATATCCTTCGCCTCTCCTTGATCTGATGGGTCCCTCACAACAAGTTCCATGTTAGTGGCATACTTACCCAGGCAAAGTTAACAGGAGGTTGAAGCACAACAGACAGTCAATCAGTCACTGGGGAACACAGCACATTGCTGCAATGAATGTATTGAAAAGCAAATAAATTCACAAGTAGCAACAGGGGAAAGTTTCAACACAGGAAGTATGAAACTATGACATTCTAGCCAAATACAGAGGTTATTCAATTACTGTTCCATGTCCATGGCGGGGGCCATTGGGGGCGAAGTGTAGAACAGTTTTGGAAGGAATGTTGGGAATTGCTGGGAGGCTGCTACTGTTGAATCAAAGAAGTGTGTACCTGTGTGTAGCTGGAGAATAAGCCTAGCTGGGAAAACTACATGAAATCTAACATGTCCAGCATGTAGTTTTGCTTTTATGTCATTATAAGCTCTCTGTTTGTCACACACCACCTGACTGTGGACATTAAAAATGTAGTACCTGGCATCTTTCCAGTACTGGGAAGGGTAATTTCTTACTGTTGATTGCATTTTCAGTTTACCTTGAAAGCTGAGCAGCTTGCAAATCAGTGCATGTGGTGTTTCTCCTGTTTGGGGAATCTAGAACAGAGCTCAGTGGGCCCTGTCAGTAACATATGAGGCACCATGGTCCAAGTGGCTGTTCGTTGCAGGAAAAGCTGGTTAAGAAAGCCCACTGGGTCTTGTTCCTCAGCCAGTTCTGGGATGCTCAGCTGGAGCAAGTCATTACACCTGCTCCTGTTCTGCTGATCATCAATCTTCTCTTCCAGTCCAGCCAATTTTCTGCAGAGTGTCACCACATCTTTCTCTTCCTGGTCTGCTTTGTTGTCCAGGGAACTGACCCTCACCTTGACATCCCCTACACGGCATGATAAGGTATTCAGGAAGGTTTTAACAGTTCCAAGGTCCTCCTTGCTCTTGGTCACAATCATTTTGATGGAGGCGAGTTCAGTTAGAAATGTTTCCAGTAGCAAGAGTTCTCCCATTGGTTCAAGTAGTATAATTGGCAGTGAGTCAGTTTTATGCAATTAAGGGCCTTGGATATGTGCTGAAATTGGTGGCAGTTGGCTGAGCCCAGTATGGTTCTTCAGTTGTTGATGAGCAATTTGGTCAGTTTACAGTCTGGTTTTCGGTTTGCCAGAGTCAGGTAGGATGTATTATCGATTGGGATGGTTATGAAGAGGTTCCGGTCTCTAAGTTATTTTAATTTGGTGGTTTTAAGTACCAGTAGGTTCTGAGTTCTATCAGAGCATAATTGTTGTCTTTTGATGTGTCACCAGAGGTAAAAAATAAACACTTTGTAAGGCCATCTGGTGCAGTAACTTCTAACATCTGCCTGCTTACTTAAATTCCAACAACACAGGACTGTGTGCTTCCTGTTATGAGCTGGTGCCACCAACCACTGAATGCATGCACTGAGACACAAAGGCAGACTTGCAAGGGACCAATAAAAAATAAACATGTAAAAAGTAAAGATACACCAGATTTAATACATGGTGTCATAATGTATTAAAACTGGTGTACCTATACTTTTTAATGAATTAGTTGTTATTGTCCACAAGTGCATCAGTGTTTGTGTCTCCTCAATTTACTTGCACCACTGTTTGTGATGATTTCCAGCCCCTAGAAGACTTACTTTATAACGTTTTGTACAGCTGCTCCCAGTCCTGTTATAGGACTATCACAGACTATTACTATGCTGTTAGAATAGAAACATAGAAACGTAGACTTTGATGGCAGATAAGGTCTGCTTAGCCCACCTAGTCTGCCCAATTCCCTATCTATTGGATAAGCTGCAGATCCTAGTTAACCAACAGCCTACTCCTTTCTATCCCCCACCAGAATTGCCTTATGTCTGTCTGATGATTTCTTGAATTTGCCAACTGTTTTTGATCCCACAACCACCTCAGGAAGGCAGTTCCATGTGTTCACCACCCTTTCTGTGAAAAAATACTTCCTCACATTGCTCGGGGATGCCCCCTCTCTATATTCAGATTGTGCTCCCATGTTCTTGCACATCTCTTTTTCTGAGAGATGCTACCCTCTTGGACTTTGTTGATTCCCTTGAGGTACTCGAAAGTTTCTATCATGTCACCCCTCTCCCTCCTTTCCTTGAAGGTATAAATATTCAGCACCTTTAGTCTCTCTTTGTATGGCTTCTGTTGCAGACCCTGCACCATTTTAGTTGTCCTCTTCTGGACTGCCTCCATCCTGTCTATGTCCTTGCAGAGATGGTGTCTCTAGTACTGCATGCGGTACTCCAGATGGGGTCTCACCAATTGTTGTGTGCAGAGGGATAACAACTTCTTGTTATCTACTGGTGATGCCTCTCCCTATACATCCCTGTATCCCCCCAGCTATCCTTACTGCCTTCTCACATAGCTTGCTTACCTTTAGGTCATCTGATATGACTGCACCCTAGTTCCTTTCCATTTTTGTTGTTGTTAATACCTCCCCCCCATTACGTACTCTTCCACTGGGTTTTTGTTTCCCAGGTGCATTACTTTGCACTTCTTTGCACTGAATCTAAGCTACCATACCGTTGAGCATTCCTCCAACCTTGCCAAGTCCCTTCTCATCCTTTTCCCTCCCCGTTGTGTATCAGCCCTGTTGCAGATCTTTGTGTCATCTGCAAATAATTTTAATCATATAGTTGTATCATGCTTATTTTACTGTAATCGATACACCAATATGGCTGCTGTAGTCTTCCATCTTGTATACTGTAGGTTCTACTGTATGTGCCAAATTACAGGAACAGATAAGCAATTATAAATTGTTTAGAAAGAAAGCTTGGGGGGATAACTGTTGTGCTACAAGAGCAGAGTGCAGCTGCAGTGATAAAGGTGTCTGCAGCTCCCTACTTTAGGCTAAGGAAATCAGGAGGGCAAGGGGACAAAGACAAGTACATGAAGAAGTCCAAGGAGGTTACCAGGCTAGTCAGAGTGGCCAAGGCTTCCAGAGATCTGAGACGGGCACAGGGAATCAAGCAAGGGGAGAAGGACTTCTTCAGATACACTGGCGAGAGAAAAAGAAACAAAGACCAGACTGTGAGGATAAAGAAAAATGGTGGTTGGGTGGAGAAGAGGGAGTACCAGGCAGAGGCACTGAATGAGTACTTTTGCTCTGCGTTCATGAAGGAAAGATGGGGCAGATACCCCATGGGAAGGGTGGAGTGGGCAGAGAGTGAGAGGGGGCGACTGATATCAGAATCACAGAGGACAGGGTGCTGAAGGGACTAAGGGCACTGAAGGTGGTCAAGGCACCAGGCCAGATGGCATTCACCCTAGGGTGCTTAGGGATCTAGCAGCAATCCTGGTGGGACCACTAGCAGACCTGTTCAGTATATCACTGGACACAGGATGCGTGCCACAGGACTGGAGGATGGCCCATGTGGTGCCCATTCATAAAAGTGGCCCAAAGGATGATCCAGGTAACTACAGACTGGTGAGTCTCACTTCAATTATGGGGAAACTCATGGAATCAATCCTAAAAGAGAGGCTGGTGACCTTTCTGGAAGAAAATAAGCTCCAAGATGGCCATCAGCACTGTTTTGTATTGGGCAGATCCTGCCAGACTAAACTAGTTGAGTACCATGACTGGGTTACCAGGGAACTGGACTGTGGCCATGCAGTGGACATCCAATATTTGGACTTCAGCAAGGCCTTTGACTCAGTGCCACATGGGTGGCTAGGGGGAAAACTGAAATACATTGGAGTGGGGACAAAAATGGTCAACTGGATCACCAGCTGGCTGAGGGGTAGGCAACAAATGGTGGCGGTGATGGTGGGGACTCTCATCACCAAGGGATGTTATTAGTGGTGTGCCCCAGAGTTCAGTACTGGGACTGGTG
This sequence comes from Neoceratodus forsteri, assembly GCA_016271365.2. NCBI lineage: Eukaryota > Metazoa > Chordata > Ceratodontiformes > Ceratodontidae > Neoceratodus > Neoceratodus forsteri. Next base: position 383,551,646 of record CM057455.1, on the reverse strand, counting down.
TTGTTCAGGATATTCATAGCTGATATCTCAAACATGATCCGGAGTAGGATCAGTCTGTTCAGAGATGATACTAAGATCAGTGCAGTGGGTAGATGACATAGAGGGGTGGAGGGGGCTGCAGGAAGACCTGACCAAACTACAGGAATGATCGGAGACATGGCAGTTGGGATTCAATGCCAAGAAGTGCAAGGAACTGCACCTCAGAGTATGGAACCAGGGGTGGAAATATCAGTTGTGAGGGGTACAGTTGGAAGGCACAGTGGAGAAAAAGGATCTAGGGGTACTAATAATGGGGAGTATGAACCACTCAGCTCAGTGCAGGAAGGTGGCTGCAAAGACAAACAAGATACTGGCGCACATAGTGAGGGGAATCTCCTCCAGGCACAGAGAAGTGATCCTGCCCCTATACAGGTCACTGGTCTGGCCACACCTGGAATACTGAGTTCAGTACTAGCATGCATTCCTGAAGAGGGACATCAGACTGCTGGATGGGGTATAGCATAGGCAACAAAGATGATACAGGGACTTGAAGGGAAATCCTATGAGGAGAGGCTGGGAGAGCTGCAAATGTATTCCCTGAAAGAAGGGAGGGATGTAGGGATATGATTGAAACCTTTACATACCTAAAGGGTATTAACAGGATTAATATGGAAGGAATTCTTCAGATTTGAAGGGGGAGGGACATGAGAGGGCATTGGCTGAGATTGGAGGGGGGGATTCGGGGGGAAATCAGGAGACACATTTTCATCGAAAGGGTGGTAGATAAGTGGAACACTCTGCCCAAGGAGGTGATATCTTGTAGAATGATGGGAGAATTTAAAAGAGGGTAGGACAAAGTGGGGGGAGTGGTTATGAGAAGGGATGGGGAGAGTCGGGCAGCTGCAAGTTGAGAGGCTAGCTACACAATTGAGCAGACTTGATATACCTTGAGGCCTGTTTCTGCTGGCATTTCTATGTTGTTATGTACTCTTTCCATGCTAACTCATGCTAAGTGATAAACAAGTGTTTATATTAGCTAGAGTAAAGTAGCCTTTTGTCAGAACAGGAAAGGATCTTAGAAGCTAACTAGAAATAATGTCTCTGATCTCCCTGACTTTAGGTAACTAACTTGCACATTGCATGTATGCATTTTCTGATGTACAGTGGAGCCCACCAGGATGAATCATAGCACTGCAGAAGTTTGTAGTAAAGTTACTGCAGCAAATAATGCAATTTCAATAGGAGTTAATCCCTTTTGTCATACAGTAAACCTGTGACACTGTGCTTCATCCTGGTGGGCTTCGCTGTATATTCCGACTGTAATTGCTGAAAGGCAGACTACTGTTAATTTAGTGTGTACATGCTGTATTGTTATATTTGTTAGTACAGCTTTGACTAATAAAGACTATTTCCTTTAATTTACTGGACAGAATCGATCCCTGCTGAGTACTGAATCTAAACATACAGTATAACTTTTCAGGTAACAGTTCCATATAGCTAAAATTAATTATACTGTTACAGTGAAGTGCAACGAGTATAGTGCAAAGACTCCATGACACCAAGGACAGGATAACCGTAGCACAGAGCTGGGATTATATCAACCAAAGTAAGATGAGTACCAAGCTAAGAGTTGGGACAGGACAAGATGGCCTGACCCTGAAGAAGACAAGGCAAGGCACATTTTATTTTTCTAGGTGCCCAATCCCGGAGGCTCTAGGCGCCATACACAAAGATACAACTATCCAATAAAACAATAAAATTATCAGCACTAAATAACAGACCATATAATTAGAAGGCCTAAGCTAAAAATAGTAGCTAAAGTGGGCTATCCCAGAAATAAGATCCAGTATACAGTGTCTGGGAATACCTGAATAAACATGTGGGTCTTGAGGTGGGCCTTGATTACCTCCACTGAAGGGGCAATGCCCCAAACCAGATCAGGAGTGAGCTGACACTCCATCACTTGAGCAGGCAGGAAAGAACAGGTGGAGAGTAAACTGTAGAGGAGAGGGATGGCTATGTGACCAGACCAAAGCCCAGGCAGCACACACCCATAGACACATAGGCCCTGTCCACACTGACTTGCATATTCAAAATGTTTTTCAAAATGTTTTGATTTTCCAAGTTTGAGCATGGTTGTCAGAGCATCCACACTATGCTCCATCACTGTGCTTCCCCCCCTCGACTTCCCAACTGGGAACCGTGTTGGTCTGAAACTGTGCTAAAACCCTGCTTCAATCAGGGTTTTAGCACGGTTTTTAAACACAGTTCATAGCATGGCTATACCATGCTATGGTGTGGACACAATCCATGTTGTCAGACTCGTAATGTTACTGGCTGCTGGTAACATTACTAGACTGCAAGTGTGGACAGGGCCATGTTGTCCAGACAACCTATCCCAGTTTGGTTCCATTTACCTCAATGAACACTGACTTTGTGACCTGAATTGTCCCTCATGCACGATCAGCAGTGGACAAATGAGGCTGAGCACACAAATTTCAGTAACAAAACTAGTGCAAATTTATCTTGACAGGGTGCCTGATGAGACCAATCCCTGCGCTTCAACTCTCAAGTGAGTCTTCCTTAGGGGCGGATCTAAGGAGCCCACAAACATGACACCATTTATTCAATCAAATTCCAATTAACTAAATTAGTGTTATCCAAAATAAAGAAACACATACATCTCAGTGATTATGTGAAGACATAAAAAGCAAAGATTACATTTTATCTGTAGGCCATACCACTTTTAAACTATTTTGATTTTATTAGATATGCTCAGTGCTATTTTATTAATAATCTTAATAGTAAAAAAGTTTAGGTAATAGCTTACTTCCATCAGGTGAACAACATATTTATAATTCATCTTATTTACTATAGCTGAGACTACTTGAAAAAACACTTAATGCATTTTAAAGTTCAAAAACATTGCCTAAGAAGTACAAAATAGGCTGCTGTGATCATATTACATATAGGAGGTCAAACTTTGTTGCAAAAGATCAATCTACTCTCTGCCTTAATTTTACAAGTTTTCAATATCACATGATAATAATTACATCAAGTTCATCATAAGGAGTATAACAATTAAGGCAAAAGGGAGAGCAGCTTTTGGGGGGGGGGAGATTTCTCCTCTAGATGGGTGGGATGAACTCACCATTAATTATGAACTTTCTAAAAGAGAGTAGTGTTGGGGGAAATTGGAATATTTCACCAGGTGAAATATTTTGATTAATTAGTGTATTACGCAAAATATTTTGCAGGGCGAAATGTGAAATTTCACCACTGCAGATGTGAGCGAAATTTCACCACTGTGGGTGGAATTTTGCCACTTGCAGGCAAAATTTTGCCATTGTTGGTAGACTGCTCAGAGGTCGAAAATGCTGGCAAAATTGTGAAATTGCACCTCATTTTTGCAAAACATTTCATGTGGCGAAATTGCCGATGTTGCCACAATTTTGCCAGTGAAATTTAATTTCACTGCATCCCTAAAAGAGAGTAAGCAAAAATGAAATAATATTTAGCAAGGCAAAGGTTCTAAAAGGTTTTGAGGAACACCATTTTGTGAAAAAGTGGGGTCAATTGTCCCCAGTAATATCCTCCCTCCTAGTAAGGGTAAAAAGGGCATTAGGAAAAGATGAGAGAGTTGGGCGGAAGTAGGGAAGGGGGGAGAAAACAATTCTTAGGCAGAGCAGAAATGAGAGAAGGTTGAATGAAGTTGACACAGCTACAAAAACATGGTTGAAATCTTAAGGACTGCTAAAGAAACATGTTTGAATACAATATCCCAGGGAGTTAACTTTGAAAGAGATGGCCTGAAAGGGTCCGATACAGTAGAGGGCCCAATCTGCTCTTCATTGGCATACCAAAGTAGCTCTCACTTTGCTTTTATTCAGATGAAATTCAGAACATCTCTGGAAAGGAAAAAAGGAGAAAAAGAGAGAAATATAAGTTAACTGTTTAAATTTATAAGGATCTGGTTAAGTCCCCAGGCACAAACTGAACGTTGTTAGCCCAATGGTAGGTGGAGGGGGAATTTTTAAGGTTCCTTACAGAAGAAAGGAAGGGAAATCATTTCCAAAAAAGAAACAACTGTACAAGATATAAAAGATACACAAATGTTTACAAATAAGGTGTAAAGTCTACTTCTTCATTAAGGTCTACTGGGATTGCTGTATCCCAGTATAACAATCCACTTTGTTTCTTTCTGAGACAGAATGTTAACCCTGCCCCCCCCCCTTTTGGATGTCTAGGGACATGTTCTAGTACAGTAAATCAGAAACAATCAGAATTATCAAGGTGACATTCCAAAAAATGGCCTCCTATTGAATTATGCATGTTGCTATTAATTATGGCCCTAACATGCTCTTGGATTCTTTTTTTAGTTAATCTGGTTGTTCTTCCCACATAATGTACAGGGCAATCTCACCAGCACACATGAATAACAAAAGGTGTAACACAAGTAATGAAATGTAAAATTTCAAGAGTTCTACCATCTTTCTGAAACATGTTGCCTCTAGATGCATATCGGCAGATATTACATCTGCCACATTTGTGAAAACCATTTGGCTTATCTTTCAACCAATTTGAATTTCTTATTGGTTCACATGTTTTCATAAAGTGGCTGTGTGTGATTTTCTCCCCAATATTGTTTCCCTTAGAGAACGTCACCCTTGGTTTCTTTTTTTTCGCTTTATCTTTTTATTGAAATTTGAGTATATAAGAAAGCACACATCTAATACAACAGAAGACCATCCTTCATGTAAGGTATAAAATATTTAACACAATGCAGTATTTAGGGTAAACATATTGGAGAAGCCTTATATACATGTATTTATAATACAACACAAACCTAGACAGGATGTAAGTGGAAAGCAGAAGGGTTACAATTAATAGGGTATTATAGGATCAGAAATAGCAACCATGTACAAAATACATGCTAGGGCAGGCTATGGCAAGGCATTCAGTAAATTGCAAAAAGTGATAAATGTGGTAATATGATCAATGTTCAGTAATGGAGAGGTGAAGATAAGAGAAAAGTGTGCAAGGAAAGAAAGAAGAGCGACAAAAGCAAGGAAGAAGGGAAGGAGAGAGGGAGAAAACAGGGAAGAAGGGGAAAAAAGAGGAGAAACCATGCACAAAAGTTTCAAGAAAACCTAATCTGAGAGCAAAATAAGAAGAAGGGCTAAATATTCCTAAGAATTAGGGTCTAGAAGAACTAGTTTCGATGTACTTGAAGTAATCCTGCCAACATCTGCCATATACAGTGAGTCGGTTATGAGTAACATGAGATAATTGGTCTAGGGAGGCATACTGAGAGAGGCTTTGAAGAACATTTGAAAGAGAAGGCACCAGAGTTGATTTCCATTTCATAAGAATCAGACATTTGACTAGAAGAAAAAGCATGTTTAGCCATCTAAAATGTGCATGTGAGAGGAGAGAGCTATTGGGGATAAGGATGCCTAGAAGGAATAGCTTGGGGTCAAAAGGTATTTTTTGTCCTGTTAGTCTGGAGGCAAGTAAACAGACTTTATGCCAGAGCTTATTAATGGGAGCACAAGACCACAAGATATGAAGTAGATCCCCTTTGGCCAAATTGCAGCACCAGCAATTAATATTATTTAATAGGCCCATTTGCTGAAGCACAGAGGGGGTTCTATACCAAAGATGTAGGATTTTAGTTTGTATTAAAGAACTACAGGCATCTTTAAAGGTATTATGTGCAATACGCCAACAATTACTCCATTGTGCGTCTGAAATACAGTATTGTAGTTAAGAAGATTACTCAATTTATTTTTGGCCTGTATAGACTGATCAGGTAGATTATCAATAATGGCTTTGTAAATGGAGCTATTTAATTTTACTGATAAATTAGTCCAGTGCGAGATGTATGGGTTTAGAAGAGTATGTCTATACACTAAACTAGAGAGAAAGAGAGAGAGATAGAGAGAAAGAGAGTTATAAGCTGCCCGAATTTGTAAAAACTTCTAGAAGTCCTGTTTAGGAAGTTTCCATGTGACCTGCAAGTCTGAGAATGATCTAAGAGTGAGTGAATTCTGGTCCAAGATATCTCCAAGAGAGAAAATGCCTTTGTTTCTCCATGTACGACAGAAAATTGGGTGATCTTCTAGAGTGAGTAGTGGATTGCCCCATAAGGGGGCATAAAACCAGGGTGTTGGATTGGATTTCAGGAATTTGTGGGTTAGTTTCCAATAAAGAACTAAGGATGATATAGTCGGGTGAGATTTTAGTTTAGAGGAAATGGGATTAAAAATGAAGGAAGTGGGAACTCCTCCCGGGCACAATGCGGATTCCATTGCAACCCATAGTGGTGAGTGAGGGGATGGTTTCTGAAACCATTTAATGGTTTGGGCCATTCAGAAAGCCCAGAGGTAGCCTTTAAACAAGGGGAGTCTGAATCCCCCTTTTTTCCAATATGATTGAAGTTTGTTGCTGTTAAATCTCAGTGGTTTCCCATCCCAGATAAAGTTACCTATCAATTTATCAATTTTAGCAAAAAAGGAGGATGGTAATACTAAAGGAATATTGGCAAAGAGGTAAAGAATCTTGGGAGAAATGGACATCTTCATGGCTGCAATTTTCCCCATGAAAGACAGATTAAGAAACTTCCATCTGTCCAGAATTGTTTTGATGTTATCAAATAAGGGGTTAAAGTTAATGTCTCATATTTTCCGTAAGTTACTAGTAGTTTTGTTTCCTAGATATGTTATACCCTGTGGTGACCAGCAGAATCCAAGAGGTATGTTCATAAAGGCTTTACAGAGGTCGTTAAGGGGCATAGTTTGTGATTTGCCATAATTCAACACAAGGCCAGAAATTTTAGTAAAATGATTAAGCAAATCAACCAACAGGGGCCCAGCCACATTCAGGTCTTCGAGTAAGATTAAAAGGTCATCCGCGTAGGAGAGAGAAACATATCTTGAATTGCTCACAGGTATGCCCATAATGCCAGAAGACTGATGTAAACAAGCAGTCAGGAGTTCCATGGCTAAAATAAACAGGGAAGGTGACAGGGGACAGCCTTGTCTAGTTCCCCTTGCTAGATGAAAGTAAGAGAAAAAGGTGGAATTAGTAAGCACTTTAGCAACAGGGGAGTTATATAATAGCTTGATCCAGGAGCAAAAGGTATGAGAAAGACCGAAATAAGATAAAACTTGATGAAGGTAGTCCCAGTTTAAGGAATCAAAGGCCTTCTCGAAATCGATAGCTATGACTGCAGCTGGTGTCTTGAGGGATTTGGCTTTGTGAATTAAATTAAATAAGGCACGTAGGTGATCAGAACCAGATCTATGTTTAATAAAACCAGCTTGCGAACAATGAGTTAGCTTGGGAATCAAGGATTCAAGTTGAGAAGTTAGTAGTTTAGCAAACATCTTCTCATCCATGTTTAATAAAGAGATGGGACTGTAACTTGCGGGGTGAGTAGGGTCTTTTTCTTTCTAAGGGATTATAGTTAGGATTGCTTCAGTGCAAGATGGGGGAAGCTTGCCAGTATTGGAAGCTTCTTGATAAACATTAAGAAGAAGGGGACATAAGGTGTCAGAAAGCATTTTTTAGAAATCTACAGGGAATCCATCACCCCCAGAGGATTTGCCGGATTTCAAGGAAGACAAAGCTTTCTGGATTTCCTGAAGTGAGAAGGGTTCATCTAAAGAATTTGTTTCAAGAGTAGAAAGATGAGGAAGATGTAACGATTTAAGGAACTGGTGAATTTGTAAAGTAGATGGAGGATTTCTGTTAGAGTATAGTTTTTGATAAAAGAGTTTCATGATAAGATTTATAGAGGGGTTGTTGGAGTGAATCGTACCCTATTCATCTTTTAGGCTTAGGATATGTCATTCCATTTGTTGTGCTTTGAGCTGGTAAGTGAAGTGTTTCCCATTTTTATTACCATGTTACTAAAACTTATATTTAAGTTTAAACAAGGCCAGTTCAGTTTCATGAGAAATTATTTTGTTAATTTGAACTCTAAGTTGAAGAATTTCAAGATGAAATTGAGAATCAGGACAGTGCTTATTAGAAGAAAAGTATGAATTCTCTTTAGCCTTAAGAGATTTTCCCAAGTCAGCCAGCTGTTGTTCCCTTACTCTTTTCCTATGTGCAATATAACTGATAATTTTACCTCTAATCATAGCTTTAAGAGCTTCCCATACAGAGGACATAGAAGAGTCGGTTGGGGTAATGTGAAAGAGGAAGTCATGAATTTATGCTTTGATTGTGGGTAAGAAATTGGGATCCTTGAGAAGGAGAGGGTCCAGCCGCCAGTAAAAAGATTTAGGTGCTAATGGGCCTCAAAAGTTGCAATTTGACAGGGGAATGGTCTGAGATTATGATGGGAGGGATGGATGAATCAATAGTTTTTTTCCATTATAACAGGAGAGGCTAACCAGTGGTCAATTCTACTGTATGTCTTATGTAGAGAGGAGTAAAAAATAAATTCTCGATCACGGGGGTGAAGGAGGTGCCATGCATCAGCTAATCCAACATCTTGTATTAGTAATGATAGGGCTTTAATACTTCTAGGGTGGGCCTCTGTAGTGGGGCTACTTCTGTCAATGCTGGCTTCTAAAGCTGAGTTAAGATCCCCTCCAAGAATAACTGGTGTGTTATCAGTGTTAAAGGATAGAATCTGTTGAGCTAAATTATGAAAAAACTCCAGGGAATCGGAGTTGGGTGCATAGACATTAACAAGCAGAAGAGGACCAGAATTGGTATTCAGTTTGACCATCACCCATCTGCCGTCAGTATCAGAAACAGAGTTTACAAGGGACCATTTTATTCTCTTATGAATAAGAATAGCAACTCCTGTTTTTTTTGAGGTATAGGATGATTAGTAGATCTGATTGATCCAATCTTTTTTAAGTCTATGAACATCCTCTGCTAATAATTTTGTTTCTTGAAGGAAAGAAATGTGTGTTTTATGTTTTTTGAGAGGTAAAATAATTTTCTTCCGCTTACAAGGAGAATTAAGACCCTTCACATTCCATGTATATAAAAGAATGCCACTCATATTGTTAGTGTTAAAGGGAATATTCGCTGGAGTGTGAAGGGACAAATAAATGAGGCAGAGGATGGTTAGAATACAATATAGAGAGCTTACATATATGCAGAGAGAGGCAGGAACATTCAAGCCAAAAAAAGTGAGATGTATGATACATGAGTAGCACAGATATCTTATTAAAGTTAGAATAGCGATGGGGAAGGAGAAAAGTCATTAGCAACAACAACAATACTAGCATGCTAAATAACAAAGAAAATGTTTTATGGGTGTGATGAGATATGAGTCAGCCAACTGGCTAAGAGACTCTCTCACCACACTCTGGGGCGTCAATATAGGGAGGAGACTAGGGAGGACTGGTTATAAATATTGGCCCAAACCTAAGTCTGATCCCAATAATATAATAAAGTAAGTATTCCTGATAAGCTAAACTGAAAGAGAATAATACCAAGAAAGGCAGGGGACTGTAATAACCTCAGTTTAATTCTAAGCTAACAGAACAAGGTATAAGGATATAGCTAAACACCAAAACTTATTTATAAACATTAGTAGTAACAGTACAAGATATACCAACTCAAAATAACTATGTATTAAAAAACCATATACGAGATGCCAATACAGTCTAGACATAGAGCAAGGAATTCAAGAAGCCAGGTGGAATGCAAAATGAACAAATATAGAAGGAAAAGTAGATCATAACCACATTAGAGTGGCTCTGAGTATACTTTGCAGCGCAATAGAATAAGTACATAATAAATACAATATTGAGGGGGAAAGAAGAAAAGGGAGGTCAATTTAAGCCATTATACCCTGAGCCAAATGCAAATCGGGATTATGTGGAGAGGTATAGGCTTCAGTGATAACTGTAGACAGAAGAGATAGTCATAGTAAAGATCAACTCCAATTAATTGAAAATCACCTAAATAGGTGTTATATTGGGTGACTAGGTCTAGAAGACTAGGCCCAGTGAGCCCAAAACAGGAGGGACCACACAGCAGTGGATTTCTATAATATCTGTAGGCTTCAAGTAAAATAAGGAGCATAAGGAAGATGTAGATTGACAATCTTTTGCAACAGTACACCAAACATAGTCCACCTCTTTGAGTGCTAATGATAGTTTCATATTGTAAACAGGAGGTAGTAAGAATAATGGAGCGTAGGGAAGGAGATAGATTAAATGTAGTTGTCAATAATACTTAAGAACCTGTCATCAGGAGAGGGAAGGGGGTAAGTTGCCTTGTAATATATAATAATTCACACATGAAAAAAGAAAAGGCAATAATCAGGATGCATTCTGATTGAAGATATGCAACTGAACAGCCAAAAGACTATAAACCTGATGCACTGCTAAACTGGAGAGTAAAAGGCTAGATACAGAGACCCTGTTTAGTGAGATAATGTATAAGATCTAACACTAAAATAATGGGTTAGAAAAGCATTGCTGATATACAAAAGTTCCCTTGAAGACCTTTAAGCTGCTAGTTTAAACACTGCAACAAAAAGTAAATTGATCATGCCACGATGTACAGCCTTTGCTTTCTGCACCCGTTGGGAGCGAAAGCAACCAGGTAGCATAGACTGTAGAGTGGGCAGCTAGGCAGAAAAAGTGTACCGGCACTCCCTTTAAGTATCCTGGAAGCAAAACCTACCAAGATATAGCAACTGTGACCATATTACTGACCATATAAGTTCATGACACCTTAGATTTATTAGCAGGATTGTGACTATTGATGATCTTGCTTTTGGTCTTTGCCCTGCGTTTCTTTTTGGGCTGCTCTAAAGATTTGAGTGGGGAACTTGCAACAACTGCCCATGAAGTATTGGCAGAAATACATCCCTGAGGCACAGGGCCCAAATTAGAGGGATGTTCATCAGAAATTTGCTGGGAAAGATCCTCCTGTGATGAGTGCATGTCATCCTCCAAGAGTCAAACTTATTGCTCAAGGGAATAGAGGGGTTGATTTGAAGGTAAAAGGCTGCAGCTTGGGGTGTTTGGGGTGAAACCTTGCTAGAACAGCATGAAAGTCTTGAAGAATAATGCCCCAGCAGAAGATTCTCTTGCAGCCTTGTTGATTGCCTTGGGGTCAAATCAGTTGCAGCGTACTGCTTGGAACTGCGAGTTCTGCAACACTTTCTCCACATTCCTCTACCTTGTCATCCACCCTCAATGTGGATACAAAAGCTGTTTGGGTTGCCGGTTGCTGCTGAACCTCCTTGGGTAAGATTGCAGAGACAGACCTCCAGATAGTTGGCTAAGGCGTCAGGGCTTTCAAAATCCTTGAAGGAAGAGCCTGAGAAAAGGTGTAGTGTCATGGGGTAATGTAAAGCAAATTTAATGCTTCTTTGGTGGAGGATTTGTTTAAGTGGATTGTAGGCCTTCATTCTGATGGTTAAATCTTTTGAAAAGTCTCTGTGGATGGAAATATTAAACTTTTGCCACTGAAGTTTCCCCATTTCTCTGGCTCATTTCAGTATTAATTCTGTGTGGGAATAGTTCAAGAAGCAAGCAATAATAGACCTTGGTCGCTGGTCTGATATTGGCCTGGGACCCAGAGTGCAGTGAGACCGCTCAGTGATTAACGTTAGGTCAGGAGGCAGTTTAAGCAATGCAGGCAGAACATTTAATAATAGTGCAGTAGTGTCTCCTAATTCTACACCTTTAGGGAAGCCAAAAAAATCATAAATTGTTTGCAATGATTACGATTTTCAATATCGTCAGTTTTGGCTTGTAGGGATTTAATAGTTCAGTCTTGATTGTGGACAGTAGCCTGGAGGTCATGAATAGTAGTGGTGTTACAGGCCATTGCTTTCTCATTAAATGCAATTTTCTGGCTAAAAGTTTCAAGAGTGGTCGCATTCTGTTGGGTGGAGGTTTTTAGATCATTAATCTCAGCCATCAGTTTGGAAAACTTTACTTCCACTCTAGCAAGTGAGCTTAGCTGTACTTGGAGATCTGCCATAATGCTGAAGAATGAGGCCTAGTATGCTGCAGTACAGTGTAGAATAATTGAATATAAGTAGACGATGGATCAAAAATGACTTACAAACTGTGTCAGGCAGTAAGATTACAGGATGGTTACAGGAGTTGGTACCAGAGAAAGGTCTGGTGAAGGCTGGATGAAGTTAGATTGCAGTCATTCCTGCAGAGATTCTGAACTATGCTGCCATCTTCTGCCTGGCCAGGCCACGCCCCCCCTCACCCTTGGTTTCTCTGAAATTTCATTTTTCAAAATTGGATCTGTAAGTAATAATGGCCAATACTTATGGACCAAATTCCCCACCCTACCTGCCACAGGACTATATTCAGTAATAAAGGTCACAGTTTTATTATTACCTTTCATAGTAGCCACTGATTTCTGTTTTTTAGATTTGAGGAAATCACTCCTGTTTAAGATCCTTACTTTTTCATACACCTCTATTAACAATTCCATCGTATAACCCCTGTCACTCAGTTTTTTTTAGACTTTCTTTTGTTTGATAAGTTCACCGTAACGGATTGAATTAATAAGCTTTTTAGGCTGTGAGCTATGGGGATGAAAAATATTGTTTGCAGCAGTGTTTTTTCTAAAGCCCTTGGTAGTTATCACCTCCCTATTTCTCCCTTCTAGTTCCAAATCTAGGAACACAATCCTCTCCTTGTCTCATGTATATGTAAATGTTAAACCTAAGTCATTTTGATTCAGGTAAGACATGAATTCTGGGATTGTTTACTCGGGACCTTTCCACACAACTGTCACATCATCAATAAACCTAAACCAAGTGTCCAGGTGTCTGGCAAATATATTTTTATGTTCATTTTTAATGAATTGATGTTCAAAATAACCCATAAATAGGTTAGTGTATGATGGAGCAAATGCTGCCCCCATTGCTGTTCCACAAATTTGCAGAGTTTTGTTATGATCAGCAGTGGGCCTGATGAGGAATGTTGCTGGACTGCTAGGCATCTTCATTTCCTGGAGAGATGGCCAGAGTGAGAGAGCTAGGACAGAGGTTGTGCCATCCCCACCACAAGGCTCAAGCCTCATTTTTCTGATATTACTGATCCTGTTTGCCTCTTCTGTCTCACCACCAGGGTCTGCAATAAACAAAGAAAGAGGTCTTAAAATAATGGAGAATCACCAACTGGGCCTACAGGTATTTTCTGAGATGGGAGAACATAAGGTGCTGTAGATACTCTTAAATAATGGAACTTCATTGTATAAACATAGGAGCCAGATATGCATGTAACCATCTCCTCACCTAAAATAATGGGGCTTCAGGCCAGAGTCAGAGCTGGAAAGTCCACTGGTTTGTTACTGATGTCAGATTGCTGATCTTGCTCCTCATTGAGAGTCACAGAGATTGGTTCTACTTTGTAGTCCCCTTTGCTCCTAGGCCCAGAAGGGTTAGTTTGCCTCCGTCAACAAGCATGGCAACTCCATGACTTTGAGGGTTAAGTTAAAGCTGCTCAGAGTGGCAGTTCTCAGCCCTAGAAGTCAGTTTAGTAAGGACATGGAGAGTGATCATAATTGGGAGGCAGTGAACTGAGACCAGTATAATTTTTTATAAATGAGGCATGCAAATTACATGTTGGAATCAATTCTGATTTGGAGGCCTCCTGCAGTTCCCATCCCCAAAAGACTTATTGTAGTTTACAGGTGCCAGACAGGATGGTAGCTAAGAACTCCTGAATGCTTAGTGTACTTGTACCAATCAACATTGCAGCTTCTGGCACTTGAAGACTAACTTTACTAATGCTGCCCATTGTATTAGCTCTCACTACAGGAGAACTGAGTCAGTGCTCCATAAGAAGCTTTTAAAAGAAGGTAGGAGACTTAGGGATAGGGAAAGTGTTAACTAGGTTGATTAGAATCTAGTTGATAGATAAGATGCAGAGAATAGTCCTGAACAGAAAATTATTTTAGAAGGGTGACATGTAGGTTGCCACAGGGTTAGGTTCCAAGGCCAGCAATTTTTAGCCTGTATATTAGGCATTAGCAAAGCAGGGGAGGAGATATAGGAGACAGGACATCTGTTGACAGATGCCACAAAATTTAGTGACATGTTATCATCAACCAACATATCATGGCTTTAGAAAATATCACTTTATCAAGGGATGGTGGTGCTCAACATATGCATAGTTTCACTCATTCCTCTTCATACAGTAACACACCTTCTCATTAAGGTTACTGTAGATTTCCCAGGGAAGTCCTTTCTTTCTCTTAGTGATTATACATCCTTTGGATGCTATAAAATCTGATTAGGTGTCCTCCAAGGTGTTCAGTTACTTGGGAAAGGGAGGATGCATACTTAGTTACATTAGGAAATGGATTTCCTTGGCAAGCCTAAGTAACCATAAAGAGAAGGTACCTTTCTGTTTGAAGAGTAATAAATCATTCTAATTTTTCATCATTTCATTGCCCTCTGCAACCATTTCATCCCACTTAAGAAAATCTGGGTCAAGGGATCTAGCCAAGAATGGGTCACCACTGAGCTTCGCAAATTTATGAGGGATAGGGACCACATGTGGAAGTTAAACAGGAAACACAAAACCCCCCAACTCCTCCAAAATTTCAACCCCCCCAGGAACAGGTGCAAATCTTCCACAAGAGCTGGTAAATCCTCCTTCATCCTGGAAAAACAATGTACTGCCCAGGGGAACCCAAAGAGGACTTAGAACATTCTCAACAACTTAATTGGTAGAGGACTCGCCAACGAAGATACAGGTATCTGTCTCACCTCTGAAGGGACAACCACCACCAATCCAGGTGAAATAGCCTTCCTTTTCAATAAATACTTCAGTGACCTTCACCAGTACAAGCCCAGCTCCCCTTGTGTTCCACCTACCCCCACTCCCTTCCGAGTATCCCACCCCAGGTTCCATTTCAGATACCTAACCCCTGCTTAAGTAGTCAGGCTAATCAGAGCAAATGACCCTAGACCATCCAAGGATGCTGACAACATTGACTACAGAGTTCTCTGTCTTGTCTGTGACTCCCTGGCCAGCCCTCTATCAAACATCCTCAACCACTCCCTCTGCATGGGATCCTTCCCCAAAGCATGGAAATGTGCTATTATTAAACCTCTACACAAATCTGGTACCAAGGATCTAGTATCTAACTACCGTACCATCTCCCTCCTCACTTCTCTCTCCAAAATTTTAAAGAAAGTGGTCCACAGGCAAACCATGGAATTCCTCTCCAAGTTCAACCTGCTCACAGAGGCCGAGGATGGGTTCTGTGCTCACCACAATGCCAAAACAGCCCTCATCAAGTTCACCCACTCCATAGACAAAGCCAACAATGAAGGCTTCTACAACAGCACCGCGTTCGTGGACCTCACCACAGCCTTCAATCTCATTGATCATGATGTCCTTCTCCACACCCTGGCTGGCCTCCAATTATCTTCTGAGGTCTGCTTCTGGTTCAAGGATTAGCTAATGGCCTTGTCTCCCTCACCCACCTCTCCATCAAATATGTCTTCAGACTCCGGAGCTCCTACCACAATGCTATCCGCTTTGCCTCTGGTCTCCCTAAACTCACACACCACTGTGACCTTTATAAGTTCACAGGTCGGCCCTCCCTTGAGGCCCACCTCAACTGCAAGATGATCACCTTCTTCTTCAAACTGTCTCGTGGTCTGCTCCCTGATTGCCTCACCTCCCTCTTCCAGACAGCTGCCACCACCGGTAACACTAGACTGTCCTCTACTCTCTCATTCACTGATCCTTTCTGCTATACCACTGAAGACCAGAAAACACACTCCTTTATGGGACCAATGCTCTTCAACTCTCTCCTTCCAGAACTAAAATTCTGTCCTTCCAAAAATACCTTCAAATACAACATCAGGAGACATTTCTCCTGCATCAACTCCTGCACCTGCATGCAGCCCTAAGCTGACTCACCTCCTGCTCTTTTTCCCCTTACCCTCTGGTTATCCTCCTTTGGCACTTACCCTCCCTCTCTTGTTTAGCACTTGTAGTATTGTTTTATTCCCCTAGGCTAGTTTTGATTGCACTTAACTTTGTATGTCCCAGTGTTATGTTGTAATTTTGTTTAAACCCTTACTGATTGTTTTATGTCACCTGTTGTATTGTTAATTCACCTAGGCTAGTATTCTAGATTGCCCTTAAGTCTATATTGTCCTGACTTTTATTGAACTATTGTTGTAACCCTCACTGAATGTGGAATGTTTCCTGGCACATGTAATGTCTCATGATCGTTGTATCTAATGGGACACTTAAGTAAATGGGTAGCAATGCTCACATGCCTTTCCAGTATCACCAATAAGATGAAATGAAGTGAAAGTGATTGCTTGTTGTTGTAAATCATTCAAAGTTGTTTATCCTCTGCATCCTTCTCCCTTTTCCATATACCTACCCCATGTAAATTAGTTGTTGGTTAACCTTTTTACACCTGTCTTGTGAGCATATTGTTAGTGGGCATGTTATTAGAGATTGCTTATAATTGCATGTGTTCTAAAATCTTACAGCAGTGCTTGGTATTCTGTGTGTGGGGTGACTGCAAGGGGAGGTGGGTAGGTACAGCATCCCAGGGAGTTGTACCATTCTGTTACCAGCCCCACTCAACTTTATCACTTGTTGGAGGCACCATGCTATTTAATCTTTTACTTGACATGAACCCCCCCATCCAGGAAAAAAAAGAACCCAGGTCCCTCAATCTTGTTTGAGCCCACAAGATAGGCATAGTAACCACAACATCTACAGTGACCCAGTTACATTTATGCATGTGATGCAACAGGACTTATGATCTAGGATGAAGATAAACTTTAAGTTTTATTTTACAGTGGTGGTTTCAGGGTGGCAGCATCACACTGAAGTGGCAGTGTCAGTTTAGCCACAGTGTCATAGGAGATCTGAAGCACTGGTAGCAGTTGTCACACGCTGCTTGTTTAGAGGTAGCTCATGCTGGCTGGAGCATGCTGATCTATTGGTGGCTAGACACAGATGGCAGAAATGGTTCTTTGTGTTGAACTCAACTAACCAGATAAATGTTGTGACATACTGTACCTTACTATGAAGATAAAAATGTATAATTTTGGTGTTCTCTAGTACAGATAGCTTTCTATATAGTGTAAAAATGTTAATGAATATTGTATACTGTAAATGGGAATACATTTCAATTATTGTGTAAGGCAAAAATAAAATGAGTGTGAGATGGGCCATATATGCTGGGCAAGTAAGGCAGGGTGTTAGGTTTAACTTATTTTGTCAGTTAAGTGACGAATACACACTCTGATCAAAATGTGTCTGGAGATGGGGGTTACATGAGATGAGATGACATTAACAATACATTTTGGAAAGTACTGTAGTACTTTCTTTTTGTTACCACTTTTGTAACAGATATGACATACGGTATCAGTATCTCCAAATTAGGCATCACTGATATCCAAATAGCTATGTCAGCTTTTCCACTGACAACTTCTCTTTGCGAGTAAGAAAAAATCTCCAAAATAAAAATTAATTTACACCTCAAGAGATGTTACTGACAATAGAATTACCTACCTGTCTGGTAAGATACCTTCAAACAAGGCAGTAATTTGAAATCATGACCTGAAATTGAATTTACACCTTGCAGCTGTTTAAGTTTTAGAGTCAACGATAGCTTCAACTGTGCTCTTCTGTCATGTTTTCCATTGTATAATACCTTGTGAACTTTAATTGGTTATCTAATCTTTTCATGTCTAGATCTGACTTTAGAATGACTTGTTCTGGGAAACAAGAGCAGAACATTCAGCTCAGAGATGCTTGGGTAGAGCTTCAATTACACTGTTTTCTGTCTGCCAGATTCTGCCACTATTTAATTCAGTGCACATTCACTTTTAAACAGAAATTGGTATAATCTGCCAAAAAAAAAAAGGCATACCTTCCCTTCCATTTCTTCCGCAATGGTACTTAAGAAGACATTGAAGAGGACTAGCCCTAGTATTGAGCTCTTCAGCACACTTCTAGTCACTCTTCCATTATTAAAATGAGTGCCGTTAACCACCACCATTTAATGCGAATCCATTAGCACATTTCTAACTCAATACAGCACTTTGGATCCCATCCCTATGATGCTCAATTTCATAATCAGTTTCCTGTGCAGTACAGTGTCAAAAGGCCTTGCTAAAGTTCAGATAGGCCATGTCTATTGTCCTCCCCTGATGTATTTCCCTGGTCTCCCAGTTGAAGAAATCAATCAGATTCTTCTGGTATGACCTCCCCACCCCACCCCCCTGTGAATCCATGCTATCTGTGGCCTTGTAGCCCATTTGATTCATTATATTCTACCAACCTTTCCATTAGTAAGGCTTCCACTAATCTGCCCACCATTGAAGTGAAACTGAGCAGCAGATCACTGTTAGCCCCCACCCTGCTGCTGCTCTTATGTAGAGGGACCACATCTGCCTTCCTCCAGTCCTATGCAACCATACCATGTTCCAGTTAACTTTTGAATGAGATTGTTAGTGGGGCAACTAACACCTCCATGAGCTCCTTTAGTACCATTGGATTCATCCCATCCATTCACTTGTCTGCCATTAGAGCTACAAGTCCCTTTAGGACTCTTTAGTCTGAGAATGGATTTGTCAGCACAATAAGGAGACACTTTAGTTAATATGGTACTTTGAAAAATATTGCTGACATGGAGAAATGTTGTATTGCAGTACCTTAATGTGGCTAACCTTTCTGTAATAAAGCAAAATATTAGGGTGTCTACCACTGTAATATTGTGGTCACTGGACCCATATGGTTTCCAACCCACACTCCGCCTACTCTTTCTGAGCTGGTGAGTACCAAAGTGAGAATGGTGCATTGTCTAGTGGATTTCCTGACCTGCTGCACCAGCATGCAGTCCTGCAAAGTATCAAGTAGTGCCTTGTGGACAGGGAGCTAGGGGAGACAAGGAGCTAGGGGAGAAAATACATGGGATGGCAATGAAAGGTGAAGTTCTGCTGATGGGGGATTTCAGTATGCCAGATATGGATTGGGCCACCATACAGCTGCTTCAGCCAGAAGCAGAGGCATCATAGATTCCATACAGGAGGCAGGACTACGGCAACTTGTGCTTTATTCCACCAGTGACATGGCTATTCTGGATCTAGTGATCACCAATATAGGGATAGAATCACAGATGTCTGGGTAGAAAGGCAACTAGGATCCATCGATCACCGCATAGTGTGCTCCAGCATGGGGACAGGGACTCAGTCAAGTCACACTAGGTCAAGAGATTTGTATTTCAAAAGGCAGACTTCACTGAAATGGGGACAGCTATTAAAATAGCCCTGGAGAAAAGGGGACAGGAGGGGGTGTGGAAGAGCACCTAAAATGAGACATAGTGGAAGTGACAAACCAAGGCATCAGATTGATATCCAAAGGCAAGAGAAGAAGAAAGTTACTATGGTTTTTAAAAGAGGTGGCTGTCAAAGTAAGGGTTAAAAAGGGAGGGTTCAGGAAATATAAGGATTCTCAAAGAGAGGTGGACAGGGAGGTGTACCTAGAGTGTCTAAGGGAAGTGTGGAGGGTGGCAATGAGAGCAAAGGTGTGGACTGAGGAAGGATTAGCGCGTACAGTGAAGAAAGGGGGACAAGATATTCTTCAGGAACATCAGCAAAAGAAGGAAAAACAGGGTGGGATTGTTATGCTCAAAGACAAGAAGGGGAGTGCTAGGAGGGAGACATGGATGAGGCAGAAACACTGAATAAATACTTCTGTTCAGTATTCATGGAATAGAGGGAGGGATGGGGCCACAGTCAAGCAACAGATGCCAATGGGGGAGAGGTGGACAACAGTTCATTCACAGAAGAGTGAGTCCTGCAGAAGTTCACTAAATTAAAGGTGGACAGAGTGATAGGACCAGATGGCATATGCCCAAGGATATTAAGGAAGCTGTGAAAATAGCTACTGGAACATCTGGCAGCCTTGTTTACAGAGTCACTTAACACAGGTGTTGTACCAGAGGTTTGTAGGAGGGCATATGTTGTCCTCTACAAAAATCTGGCAGTAGGAGGAGGCGGGGAACTATAGGCCAGTCAGCCTCACCTCAGTAGTGGGGAAGATCATGGAGGCACTGCTTAAAGAAAGGATATTGGGACATCTAGAAGCCAACAGTGCCCAGGACCTTAGGCAGCATTGTTTCACGGCAGATAGGTTGTGTCAGATAAATCTGATAGATTTCTTTGACTGAGTGATGAAGGAAGTAAATTGGGGGGGGGCGGTGGACATCACCTACCTCAGTTTCAGCAAAGCCTTCAACACTATTCCACATAAGAGGCTGGCTAACAAGATGGGTAGTCTGGGCATGGGTGACTAGGTGGTAAACTGGGTTAGGAACTGGCTAATGGACAGGAGGCAGAGGGTGATGGAAAATGGGGTACAATCTGGGGAGAGGGGGGTGACCAGCTGGGTACCTCAGGGATCAGTCCTTGGGCCAGTTCTGTTCAATGTCTTCCTCAGTGACATTGTAGAGGGGCTGGAAAAAAATGTCTGCCTGTTTGCAGATGAAACCAAGATCTGTAACAGTATCCACCATACTCCAGAAGGGGTGGAGAAAATGAAGAGGAACCAGGGGAATCTTGAGAGATGATCTGAGGAGGAGAAACTGTAGGTTAATTCCAAGAACTGTAAAATTATGCACCCGGGGCACAGAAACCCAGGCAAGAGCTACAGGATGGGGGGCTGCTGAAAGTCAGCAAGGAAGAAAGGGACCTGGGGGTTATTATTTCAGATGACCTGAAAATGTGAAAGCAGAGTACAAGGGCAGCAGGGAAGGGCAGTGACATGCTGGGGTGCATAGGCAGGTATCACCAGCAGAATGCCGGAGGTAGTTATGCCGTTGTATAAAACCCTGGTCAGTCCTAAATAGAGTACTGTGTGCAATTCTGGAGGCTGCACCTTCAAAAGGACATTAACAGGCTACAGAGAGTCCAGACAAGGGTAACTAAGATGGTGCAGGGTTTGCACCACTAAATGAATGAGGAGAGATTAAGGGACCTCAATATGTACTCGCTGGAGGAAAGGAGAGGGAGAGAGGGGACATAATAGAAATACTCAAGTAACTCAAGGGCATAAACAATGTGCAAGGCAGAGACATCTTCCTATACAGGAGGAGTACAAGAACGAGGGGGCATGAAATGAAGAATGTGGCAGGTTAAGAGTGAATGTGAGGAAGTTTTTTTTTCACAGAGAGGGTGGTGGATGCATGGAATGGTCTGCCACAAGAGATGGTGGTAGCAAGCACAATACTTGGATTTAAACATGCCTTGGACAGGCATAGGGGAACCATAGAGAGAGACAGAAGCCGTAATCAGGTATGGGGCTTATGGGCAGACTGGATGGGCCTAGCGGTTCTTATCTACTGACAATTTCTTTGTTTCTTGCTTCGGGTGCTTCTGGCTGCTGGGATGGCCTAGTCAATGTCTGGCAGGTTGAGATCTCCCTCCTTGCCACCCCCTTTCCTACTTCTGCTACTAGTTACTTATCTCTTTCTTTCCCTGCCCTGGTGGCCTGTAATCCACCTCCAAGCAAAGTTTTTAACCTGATGACTCTGTGAGTTGTACTCTCAGTGATTCTACCTCCCTTTTCCCTCCAATGATTTATCATCTACTGCCTGTATTCCATCCCTGATGTAAATGGCCACCCCTCCACCTCTAACCATTTGTCTATTGTGCCTGTATGAGTTGTATCTAATGATCGGCAGATCCCAGCCATTGTTCTCTTTGGCCTAAGTTCCTATAATGGCCACTACATCCAGCCCAGAGTCTGCCACCAGTGCATGGAGATTGCTAATTTTCTTCTCCAGACAGTTGGCATTGAGGCACACCACCATCCAACTTACACTGCCAACCCTGATCATCCTTTTCTTCAATCATCTATTTATCTTCTGAGCTGCCTTAGCTGTCCCTTCCTATCGACCACCCCCCAGTCCCATCACCTGGCATCTTCAGGACTTACCTTCCCTCCATCATCCTCTGCCACAGGACAGTGGGTTTTGCCACAGGACAGTGAGGTTTTCCCTGTCACCAGAGCAGGGAATGTGAGGGGGACAGTTGTCATTCCGCTGCTGGGGTGGTTTTCCACTGATTTTCTTCCTGGCTCCACCGGACATGCAATGGGCATAATGTGTGAACTCTGCCTCTGTGTAGAAGCCAGCAGCACCTTGAACATGGGTTTCCTTCCCTGACCTGGTGACACTGCCTGTGCTGCCACCCAGCTGCCACTCGGTGGCTATCAGACAGCAAGCCACAGCAACCCCTCTTCCTGAGGGAGGAAAACAATCCTGCGGATGTGCTATCCTTTACCTTCCCAGCCAGTTCCCAAGCAACACTTGTCTGTTTCTGAACCTGACTCACCAGCTTGACAGTGGGTGAGGTGCACAGCATGCAACTCTTATGGTTCTTGAATGACTCCTTCCATCAGAATTTCCTGATATTCTAGGTGTCAACACTCCCTTCTCCCCCCTCAGATATCCTTCTTACTCTCTCCCAATTTTGAATGGCTGGTGCTCCAGGTAGGCATCTGGCCACCCCCCCCCCCACTATCTCACACTGCTAACCATCCTTTGTATGCTGCAACATCTATTTGTCTATCTCTCTCTCTCTCTCTCTATCTATCTATCTATCTATCTATCTATCTATCTTTTTTTTTTTGCATCATTGACTGGACTAACATGGTCACCACATTTCTTTGTGCGTCAAATAAATGGTGAACAGTCTGAAGTGTCCTCCTTGAAGTACTGAATTATGTTTTAAAAGGGAACTGTAGGAGAGACATGTTGAATCAGAGTTGATATCCAGGGAGAAGAATTCAAGGTAAGTGACTGAGAATTATTCAAATACGCACCAAATCTTTAGAGCAAGAACAAAGTAAGCAGTCTGCTGAGTGCAAGGTAGCATGTTTAAGCCTTCCCCATGCAGTATGTCTCACTTAAGTCTGACTGTGAGAAAAGGATAAGAACCCTTGTTGGGTAACCATTTTTTAGATGACTCCTGAAGACCCAGTTAGCTATTGTATACAAATGTATGACAAAGCTGTGTGAAAAAAATCCACATTTACAACAACGTAAGTAAAAATTTACCATTTACATTGATGTTGTTTGTAGTGTACACAAGAGAAAAACTGCTGAAAAAAAATACTGTAACTATAACAGAAAAGACCACCATTTACACCACTGCATGTGAAAATTCTGCAGTTTATTTATTGGTAGAAATTTATGTAAGTTATCAAAAAACATTAAATTTCAGAGGTGGAATTACAATTCTGCAGGAATTTTGTTTGGGTAATCTATAGTTTTGCAAAGACCTACTAGTTAGGTTTAGAATAAAAATAATACTAATCAAATAGTGTGCTCCATTTTGGATATAAATAAGGGTGGAATAAAAAAACAGGATAGGCAGAGATATTTAGCAAACAGGGCAAGAGATGGTGCTATCCCCTATATCCTTTCTACCCAACTAGTCCTCACCTGATTCTGTGCTCTGGCAGGGTTCTCAGCATCCTGGAGTGGCCTAGTCTTAGGCAAGCTTCTTCTTTCCCTCTTCTTCCCTCCTTTCCCTGCATCCTTTCTTTTCTCTCTTCCCAACTTGTCCTCACCTAGTTCTGCCCCCTGGCAGGGTTTTCACCACCCTGGAGGGGTCCAGCACAGGGAAATGACTCTTCCTTCCCTTCCCTTTCCCCTCCATCCTCTCTACCCAAATCATCCTCACCTGACTCTGCTCTTTGCCAGGGTTCTCAGCATCCTGAAGAGGCCTAGTCTTAGGCAAGTTTCTCCCACCCCTCCTCCTCCTCCTTCCCTTTATCACCCCTCTGCTATCTCTACCCAACTTGTCCTTGCCTACTCCTGCCCCTCTTTCTAAGTCCTCATCTCATTCCACCACTGACAGCGATCTCAGCACTCTGAAGGGGCCAGTTCCAGGTATGACTCGTCCTTCCCTTCCCTACTCCTTAGCCCCACCTCTTTCCTAGTCCCCTCTCTACCCCTTGCACTTAATCAAAGAAATTAGTTCACTTGAGATAATAATTTGCACCCTTTGTTCTGTCTGAGGTGCTCCCAGATTTTACTAGCCCTGTGTTAACTTGCCACTCACAACTGATTTTTATTTTATTTTTTCTCACTTTTCTCCGGAATGTTCCCCCCCAATTTTATCCTCTCCTTCCCCAGCTGGTTTCCCCTGTCTACCCCTCTACCCTCCTTGATGTCGCCCCACTGGACCTCATTCATTCAATAATTGCTAAATAATCTGTCTTTTAACTGTGATCTATTCCTGCAAAGAGCTGGCTCCAAGGCTACATTAAATTTCTGTACTATATTCTTCAGATATGCCACTTGTAATTCAATGCATATTCTACAGGTATGATATATTTAACTGTATGTTATGTCACAAATGCAACTATATGTTTATTGATATTTTTTAACTCTATGACTTGTTACAAATGTAATTGAATGTTTTATTTCTCAGATATGTTAAATGTTAAACTGTACGTCTAATTCTTCATCCAATTGTACCTCCCCAGTCACACCGGCAGATGAGCAACTTGTTGTTCGAAGTGCCTTCCTGGTGAAACATTTCAACAAATAAAATAAATAAATAAGAGCACGAGTCCAGCTTGAAAACATTTGGTGTTTAGGGTGGATGTGCTGCATCATGTAGATTTAAAAAAAATATTTTTGAATCAGACAGCCAAACATTTGGTTTGTTATTTTCCAGAGTGAAGCCTTAGCACAAACCCGTGTCAGGTTCGTTAGTTTTATACGCTTGGAGCTTGGGTATTTCATCTGGTTGCTGCCTACATTTATTTGCAGACATTTTCAGCAGTCATCTACAAAATGAATCTACAGGCCATTTTTAGGGTTCTTTGATGCCATGGATTCAAACTGAAACAAATAGCCCAATTCAGCACTATGCCATGGCAACTGCAATAGCTGAGATTAACTCTTCCTGTCAAACATCCTTTTGCTGAGATAAAAAAGCACAGATACTGTATGTTACATAAGGAGACTGATGTGGCATTGCGCTTTCCTTGTCATTCACTTTGAATTATTATGCCCAAATACAGCTGCAGCTACTTTTAGATTCACTTTCATGGGTGAGTTTGATGCAATGTTTCTTTTGTGGTTTAGCTGTCCACAAAAGATCATTCATTAGCTGAAATATTCACTTCCCAATGAATATATATCCTTGCATCTCTAATCTGAAGAAATGACATACTGTGTAAAAGGGAATATTCCCAGTTTTTTTATTTTCACTGTATTTGCTGGTTTTTATAGTGGTGTGAAAAAAAAGACTGAATATTAGATAGAGCACTATACAATAGCAGCACTAGTGTTCCACCAGTGAAAATAAGCTGGCGTGAATATGTCTGGAGTGATTGGAGCGCCAAATATAATGGGCGTGAATTTAAGGTGTCATACGGTATTAGTCTATAATACTGAAGCAATGTGGTCTAGTGCTTAGAACACCAGCATGGGGAAGAGGAGATCATAGCTCTTCTGTCCATAACTCATATCAGAGAAGAAAAATGGAATTAACATCTTGTTTTTGATACAATAACAAAACAAATACTACTACCTTGTGTGACAGGGTTAATTTGTTATGCAGAGAAAGTTAAAAGCAAGGATCTACTCTGTCCTCTCCTTTTCTGCCACATGTCTCTCTTGCCTGTCAGATTGCACAATCAATGTGGCACCTAGAAATTGGCCACTGTGATAGTCTCAATTCCTCCCTGCTTTCTCCCCTCCTTCACTTGCTGTTTCTATTCTTTATTTCTCCTGTTGCTTCTCTGTGGTTAAAAATATATGCGAATCTTTATGTAAAACTAGGATCCCTTGGTTTGCAACTCTATATACTTATATTGTTGAAATTGTTGCAGAAAGCCATTTGGATTTCATAAAAAGATAATCTGTAGCACACAGGTTAACTTTGAGATGTATTTTGACCTCCACAAGCTTGTTTACAGAGTTGCCAAAAAGGGACCATTTCTGGGACAGAAGGTTCTATTTTGTTGCACCGGTTGGGACCGGATTAACCTAAGATAGAAAGCGGACAATGTTTGGGGCATTTTGTGAAAGACAGGTCACGAAACTTACAAGCACAGGATGCAGAATTTGAACTGCCATGAAAAAACATGTTATATAAACAGAGCAATGTTTTTCCTGAGTCTCAGATGGTAGATTTGTTGTTGTTGTTTGTACTGCCTTTGGGAAGCGCAATCTTGTACAATTTTATTTTTCTATTCTATTTTTATTGATAATAATAAAACACTATTTGCAAATTTTATAATTTCTCCTAGTTTGCCTGTGCTGCCTGCCCTATGCCTCTGTGACACCTTGATTATAATAGTAATAGTGTTAAAGGTCATTGATTCATACTCAGCCCTTAGCCTTGATCTTTATCAGGTTTTGGCAGTGCAGTTATGCACTCGTACAACTTCCACCCTTTGCATTATCACTATAAAAATTTAGTTCAGCCTTTGAACCACACTTCAGTACTTGATCCTGAAAATCATGAAGTAATTATAATAAGTAGAATTAGTAGTCTTTATTTGTTTATGGCACCATTCACTAGAGGCGCAAGATGCCATTATAATGCAACACAATTTATAAACCAGCAAACAATTAACCACATTACCCCCCCAAAAACAAAATAATAAATAACTATAAAGAGTTTAAATAATAATAATAATAAAACAGGCTAATAATTCAGGATGTGCTTAGATAGGATGTTACTAATAATCCCCACATGCTTGTTGGAACAAATATGCTTTTAGGCTCCTTTTAAATGCCTCCACTGAGGGGGCCTCCCTCAGGGCTCTATGTAGAGAGTTCCAAAAGGTTGGGCCCACTACTTCAAAGGTCTGATCCCCTGAGGTCTTCAGCCTAGATCTAGGAACCACCAGAAGGCCCTCCCAAGCTGAACAGAGTGGGTGAAATGGGATGTGCAGATGTAGGAGCTCATCTGGGTAGTCTGGGCCCAGCCTGTGTAGGGCTTTGCAGGTTAACAAACCTACCTTAAATAAGATAAAGATAGAGATAAAGATAAGACAAAAAGGTAAAAAATATAAGATAAGGTAAGGTGACACAAATGAGACAAGATAAGAGAAGATAAGATAAAGCTACACTTGCACCAAATTTTGAATACAAGCTAGGAACCTATTACAAACAAGGCTGGGTTCCCACCTATGGGATCTGACAATATCAGGACCCAGGACCCAAGGCAGCATGGATTCACAGTGGGAAGGTCATATCAGATGAATCTAACTGATTTCTTTGACTGGATGACCAAAGTAGGACACCAGGGAGGGGCTGTGGACATGGCCTACCTAGAATTTAGCAAGGCATTTGACAATCCCACATAAAAGATTAATAAACAAGTTAGCCAGCCTGGGAGTGGGTCCCAGGGTGGTAGCCTGGGTAAAATATTGATTGGACAACAGGATGCAGTCAGTAATAGTAAATGGAGTCCACAGTGAAGAAAGAGGGGTTACTAGTGGGGGTACTGCAGGGTTCAGTACTGGATCCGGTCCTTTTTATGGCTTTATAAGTGACATTGCAGAGGGACTGAGAGGAAAAGTGTGTCTCTTTGCAGATGACACAAAGGTTTGCAACAGGGATGATACACAAGGTGGGGTGGAAAGGATGTGAAGGGACTTGGCAAGGTTGGAGGGATGGTCAAATGTATGGCAGCTTAGATTCAATGCAACGAAGTACAAAGTAATGCGCCTGGGAAACAAAAATCCAGAAGAAGAGTGCACAATGGGGGGTGAGATACTGACAACAGCAAAAATAGAAAGGAACCTGGGCGTAGTTATATCAAATGACCTAAAGGTGGGCAAGCAGTGTGAAAATACAGTAAAGAGAGCTAGGGGACTACTGGGATGCATAGGGAGAGGCATCACCAGTAGAAAACAGGAAGTTGTTATCCCTCTGTACAGACAGTTGGTGAGACCCCGTCTGGAGTACTGCATGCAGTTCTGGAGACCCCATCTCTGCAAAGACATAGACAGGGTGGAGGTTGTCCAGAGGAGGGCTACCAAAATGGTACAGGGTCTGCACCGGAAGACATATGAGGAGAGACTAAAGGAGCTTAATATGTATACCTTTGAGGAAAGGAGGGGGGGGAAGACAGTGGGAGAATTCAAGAATGCATGGGAAAGATGGTATGCCATCACTGCAGCGACTCCGGCACCGCAGAGACCATCACAATGATAGGAATTGGGCAAAACCCACCCATCGCTATGATGGTCTGTGCGGCAATCGGGACTGCCTCACTGAGTGTTTGACCCCCCCCCAGTCCAACTTCAACTCAGAGTTAGAAACCTAGAGACAAGGAGGGGTGCGGGGGGCACAGCCCCCTGATTGTGTGCGGCGACATACCCGTTGCTACAATGCCGACAGTCGGCACTGCAGCAGTTGCTGTAGGGGATGTCAGCGCTAGCACTGTCGAAGCGCTATAAGTAAACTGGGACAGACATAAGACAGTTCTAGTGGGGGTAGGAAGAAGTAGGCAGTTGGTTAACTAGGATCTGCAGCTTATGCATTAGGTAGATAAGTGAGCAGACTGGGTGGGCCAAGTGGTCCTTATCTGCCGTCAAATTCTATGTTTCTATACACCATGACAGAATGCTTGAGTGGTCTTGTGATGTCATTAAACCTCAAGATGGAAATAGACCCATTGTGAAGGGTTCAAATTTGTTATTTGTTGCGGTATATAGTTGTTTTATTCAGTGTCAAAGGCTCAGCAGTTTGCACACTTGCCTCTGCAGCCAGATGATTGAAAAGTTGTGGGTTCTAGTTCTACACCTGAGACTTCCGGTAAAATCCCAGTACTGACACAGTAGTGCAGCATGAGGCGTTTGCTGCACTACTAATTTGTCATCTTTTGAGTGAGATATTAAACTGAGGTCCCATTTGCCTGCTTTGGTGTATGTTCAGGTTGTTGTTAAACATTGGCATGGGGTCATAATGTCACGGTCAAAACCATGCATCACAACAGTGCCACACAGAAAACAGCGAGTGACAAAATAAGGTCTGGTAAATATGCCAACCTTACTATAAATGCACACAATATTAGAAACAGTAGGGAACATTTGATTATGCAGGGGGCTTCATCCCCGCATTCTCCAAACTAATATAAATAACTCCGTGGGGGCATGGACTGAGATTGAGAGGAAAAGGGAATACTCAGTGCAAGGGCTCTAAGGGTTTTTTTTAGTAGAACACACAAAAAAAATCTTGGAGGATGGGGAATCATACCCGGATCCCCAGGACACCACCACACCAGGTGCATGTGCCTTAGCCTCTCCACCAAGGGAGCAGCTCAACCAGGCACAGCACCTGTGTCCTCCTCAAATCTTATTCCAGTTTATAGAGTGAAATATGGGTAGCGGTAGTGTCCTACTGCTATTATACCCCTGTCGCTGAAATGCATTTCACGCTACAGACTGCGCGGTTTTTCATGTACTGTTTCGGCAGCGCTATATTTACCTTAGAGATCCCATGGCACATCTTGAAAAGAGTAGAGGAATTTTATTAAACAAGAAAAATATTATAAATGTAGATGAAACGAAACCAATAATTACATAGCATTCCAACCTACAATAATCAATGGACAGATGGAAAAAAAAATGAAAGCAACTCTCACTTCAAGAAATTAAATGAAAGAAAACTAAAGAACAAAAAGCAATACTGTCCAGACACTAATTAATATATCCTATCTAAACTCTATCATCAGGAAAAAAGAAAACAACCAATAAAATAACCTAATGTCTACACTAACTTTATTATAATGGGCAACCTATTCCATTCTTCCATAATTATAACCGTTCTCCTGCTTCCTAAAGGTGGTGACCCTCAGCTCCAGGTAATTACCAGCCCATTACCAGGGCCACTGGGAAATTGAGGAATTGTTTAGCGATTTTGCAGGGATTTTGCAGGACTTTTTTCTCCCAAATTTTGAGGGGATTTTGCGGGACTTTGCATGTATTTTGCGGTGATTTTGCGGGCTGCTGGGCACACATTTTCCTTTGTGAGGTACAAGTATGGGTTTTCAATTTCAATTTCTTTGTGATGCATATCAAAGTCAGCCATCAAAAAGGTATAGGTTTTTGTAAAAAAACAAACAAAAAAACACAGACACACACAAAAAGTACAACTTTTTATTAAAACACCCACGACTGATCAAAAAACAATATACATTATAATAGTAACATCATTGTCAAAGCAGTACCACCGTCACAACCACCAGCTCTAATAATTTAAACAAACATTATTAGTATTCTACAGTAAAAGTATAGTACCACCACCACCACCACCACCCCAAATCATCAAGAAAGGATTTTTACATCATAGAATGAGCAGCAATGGTTATCC
Organism: Neoceratodus forsteri; assembly: GCA_016271365.2. Lineage (NCBI taxonomy): Eukaryota > Metazoa > Chordata > Ceratodontiformes > Ceratodontidae > Neoceratodus > Neoceratodus forsteri. The sequence continues at coordinate 383,521,310 of CM057455.1, read as the reverse complement.
AACAAAAATCTTTAAAATTTCTAATTGTACTTCAACTTAAGTAGTAGTCTAGTGTTGTCATCTGTCAAACTTCGCCGATTGTCTTTTAAAAGGTCTGTGTACAGTGAAAAAGTCCGTTCAACGTCTGCTGTGCTTACGGGAAGCCAGATATACCTTTCCACAGCAGCAAGATGGAAGTATCCCTTTGTGCTTCCCACCACTCAGCAATATTAAAACAGTCACTGGGTACTGACTGGGCGAAAGTTCTGTACCCATGCCATTCAAAGTTTGAAACACCAGCCAGAGATGGTAGCTCCTGGGTGTGTTTTACTTTTTCCTTGTCCAGTGTTGGCAGCTGCTTTGGGTCAAAGATTCGGGCAGCTTTGAATGTGCCAACTGAGGGATGAGATTTTAAAATTTTGTCCAGTTTCTCACTGCTGTCCAACATAACCTTCTGAAAAAGGTTCACACAGTTTTGATTTTCATGTAACTGACAGCGGGACAACATTTCTACTGTATTTGGTCTGTATTCAGTTTCCCCTGCAGTGGCACAGAAGTCCAAAAACATATGCACATTTTGCACCCTCCCAAATATGGAGTGTCCCTGTGGCTGGGTGCTTGACTGCAATTGTAGAATAAGGTTGACAAGTTCAGAAGAGTGTTCCATAGCAAAAGTTGCTTGTGTCACCAGCTCTGCTGCTTTGCCTTTCAATAAGAACTTCAGGCGATTCAAGGTTGCCGCATCAGATTGTAGAGTTTCAACAAATTCTGTTAACACGGGCAAATAGTCTGCCAAATACTGAACAGCGTTAACCCAGTAGCACCACCGAGTTATCACTGCATATACTGGCATCTTGGGTACAATTCCCTGCTTGGATTCCATGAAGGCAAAGTACTGATGCCTACGCATTGGGCTCTGGCAAAATATTTTTTTAACAAGCGAAACAGCAGTGTTTAAGTCGTCCAGTGTGTCCGCCCAGACTTCCAAGACCAAATTGAGGAGGTGGGCAATGCAAGTGACATGCATTGCATTTGGTAGGACACAGGACAGCACAGTTTCAAAAGCCTTGTGCATATAACTTGCACTGTCCATGACAATGGCAAAGACTTTATTGAAGTTCACCCCATTGGTGTTTAGCACTTTTAGTAGAGCTTGGGATACTGTGGTGTTGTTCACATGATGCAAAAACTCAACACCAATTAGGAGTGGCTGCTCCCCAACATTAAGCAATGGTTGGGCAAAATAGCCAACACGCTACACCCACAGGCATCTGTTGTCTCATCCAGGAAAATGAAGACATCTTGATCCTCCACCGCCTCTTTCAGGGACTGTTCGTGAACAGGCCGAGGTTCTTGGAGGTGCGTGCTCCGAAGCTGTGCTGGTCCCGGAAGACTGCCGCCTTGTTTTGTGTGCTTCTTTAAGAACTCTTGAAAGCCAGAAGCCTTCTCCAGTGGTATGTCTGCACGGGTCAAACAGCGGACGAAGTCCAGAACAAATTCCTTCTGTTCAATGGAAGATTCCGTTGCTCGACTGAAACATGAAGTCAGCGACTGCTGTCGTAGAGGTGTGCCTAAAAAAAACAAAACAAGAAGTAATATGTTACAGGGGAAAATAAACTGTGCCTGAAAAACTAAACAAAAGCAAACAAGATTTAATATTTTACAGGGAAAAAAACAAACTGTAGGCTAGGCCAGCCCAGTGTAATGGAGGGCTGAGGAGCTGTGAGCTTTACCTCCTGCCACACCGGCAACCTGTTTGAGAACAACATCAGGTCAGCAGGGAGGGGAGAGGATCGAGTGTCCAATTGGCTCCTCTCCTCTCCTGAGTGGGGGTGGGAATCTGCTGTCTTGCTCTTAGATGCCAGGTGATAGTTTTGAACTCTAGCAGCAAGGAAGGGGGATGCAGGAACAAGGCACATGTGCACTGGGGGGGGGTGGAAATTGGGTTCCACATTGCCAGAGAGAGATGAGATGGACTTGGTAGGCAGGGACAGAGCAGATACCAGTCACCCAAGGGGAAAATCAAACCGACTATTTAAAAAATAAAATAACTGCAAACATCTGTGCGACTAGTACTTACTTTGCATGTTTTTCTTTGCAGCTTCTTTTCTTTCTAGATGTTTCTGCGACTTCATGTGCATGTCAACTGTATGCTTCCGCATGAAGTCGATTGTGTGGGTACAAGCACGACAAAACAGCAATCCTTCATCCTCATAAAGATCCTCCGGATAAAACTTAACCCGATCCTGGGCACGCGCAAGGTACGAGACATGACGGTCCTTGGCCTCTTCGCTAGAAAGACGGAAGCGCTTTGGTGGTGGTGTAGACATGGTGTAATTTAACTAAACCAAAATTAAACAAAAAAAAAAACCAAAAAAACAAGACTTGAATTAGAGCATCAGTGCATAGAGGGAGGAGAGCTTTCCTTGGGATGCTTGATCCTCCAATATCACTCCACTAGTTTGCATCCCACAACGATCTAAGCTGGGCAGATTGGTTTCAAAACCTCAGTTCCTGGAGTTGCCTTGTCGTGGCGCTGAGCTTGCCCATAGATTTACTGGTATCCATGGAACAAAAGACTCCAGAAATGCAGTTTTCTTGCTACCTTTTATACTGGCCAGGCACACCCCTCCACAGCAGCTATCAAGAACACACCATGGGAGGGAGGGATGGACCCAGGCGACTGCCATGCATGAAGGAAAAAAATTGTTCTGTGCCACTCTGCTCTCCCGCCCCACCCTGCTCGCTCACCTGAGGCCAGAACAATTTTTTTTGCCATGTGTGCCAGTCCGCCAGACCCACCCCACCACTCCCATCTCTGAGGAACCACAGCAGTGATCAAGAACACACCACGGGAAGGAGGGACGGACCCAGACGACTGCCATGCATGAAGGGGAAAAACTGTTCTGTGCCACTCTGCTCATACGCACCCTGCTCGCTCACCCCGAGGCCAGAACAACTTTTTGCCATGTGTGCCAGTCCACCAGCCCACCCCACCACTCCCATCTCCGAGGAACCACAGCAGCGTTCAAGAACACACCACGGGAGGAGGGATGGACCCAGGCGACTGCCATGCATAAGAAGGAAAAAATTGTTCTGACACCCACTCTACTCGCCGATCCCACCCTGCTAGCTCACCTGAGGCCAGAACAATTTTTGTGCCAGTCATCCAGGCCCAACCCAGGTCCACCTCCACTCCCATCTCTGAGGAACCACAGCAACTATGCATTTCTTCTCCCTCCTTCAGTCTGGACTCCTCTGAGGAAAATTATTTAGCAGCTGACCCCTCTGGTCACCCTCACCGTCACCACCAGGGCTCCCTCCTTCCCATCTTCCGAGGGCAGCTGGACCCCCGGTCTCCCACCCACCCTCCCTCCCTCCGAGATACACAATTGCCTCCTCCAGGGGACACACAAATGTTTACAGCAGTCCCTCCTGCAGAAAAAAATATACACATACCTGGTGAGTATAGTTCAGGTCCACAGCAACAGTAGCAGTTCTCCACAAATAAGCTGGCAGCTGGCAGCACACAAAGCAAAGGATACAGCTCTTTTATGAAATTTAAAGGCTAGCCAGCACCCAGCAGTCAGCTCTCCCTCTGCTGCACCTTCTGCTGTGTTGTTCTCCTGCACGTCTTCTTCTGCTCTCGTTCTCTCGTTCTGGCTGGCTACTCCTCAGGGCTGGTCTTCTCGTGTGCTTGCTTCTCTTCTCCGGTAGCTCCCCCTCACCTGTCCACATTCTTTTACATAGTTTTGGTGGACCTGAGGGGGAGCAAAGCACTTAAAAAAGGCGCCAATGTGCGACTGTTGTAATTGGCCCCAGCTGGTGTGACGCACTTCCCGGTGACATCTGCTCTTCCTGGTGATGTCACTAAGCATGTCACATGCCAGGGAAACCCTACAGGCTATGAAGGCACATCGTGGGGTACAGAGGCACAATGGGGCAGACCGAGTGGAGTGGAACACTTTCCCCTGGAGTGCAGGTGGGTGGGCAATGTAACTTTGCAGTGCACTTGCGGGTGGGCGCTGTGGACTTTTGCTGGTGTGTGGGTAGGGTTCTCAAAGGGGCACAGAGGAACACAGATGGATGTTGCTTTGTTTTGACTGGCGGGTGGGCGCTGTGGACTTTGCTGCTCTGTGGGTACTGTGTTGGTGTGTGGGCAAGATCGGAAGTGTGTTCAAGTGTCTTTTTTTGCAGGAAGCGAGATTTTTTGTGGGGGGAACCGAAAATCATGCTTTCCGCGATATAATCGCGGCCGCAATTTTCCAGTGGCCCTGCCCATTACCCTTCTCCCTATCCAGCAAAACTCCAGGAACAGGTGGTTCTCTCCCAGCTCTCCTTCTACCGTGACTCCTCCGATTTCTTTAACCCCTTTCCACTCTGGCTTCCGGAAGCAACACTCCACTACCACCTCTCTCCTTAGGCTATTTGACGCCATCCTTATGGGGATGGACAGTGGCCTCATCACCTCCACTATCTTTGTGACCTAGCAAAGACTTTGAACACTGTCTCTTATCCCCTATTTCTTACCAAACTCTCTGCAGTAGGGTTCTCTGACTCTGCCATAAACTAATTCTGTGCCCATCTGGTAGGTAGGTCTCAGTCTGTTCATATCGCTGACAACCTGTGTGCCCCCTCCCCATCAAGACAGGTGTCCCCCAGGGCTCTATTCTTGGCCCCCTTCTCTTCTCCATTGTCCTATATGGCCTTAAAGCCACTTGCCCCTCCTCCTCCTGTGTCCACATGTATGTAGATGATACAGTCCTGTACTGTATATCTCTGGATTCTCCTCCTCTGTTGTGGCTACCAGACTTCAGCATGACTTTGATCAAGTTCAGCTCTGGTTACACTCCCACCAACTTTTCCTGAATACCAAGAAGACCGTCTCCCTGACCTTTGGCACAAGGCAGAGACTCTCTTAGCTCCCTTCCCTCCCTTCTTTCCACACCCTTGATGGGACAAAGCTAGAGGATACCTCCTACCTTAGGTTTCTTGGTGTCTGGCTAGACCGGCACCTTAACTTCTCTGGACATGTGGATGCTATAATCAAAAAACTGCACCCCGATTTAGGTGCTCTGTACAGAAACTGAAATTGCATCACTCTGCCTGCCCTTTGGGCCCTAGTCTAGAAAATGATCCTTCCAGTTTTTGATTACAGCGATGTATTCTTCAGTGCTGCCCCCAAAACTTCCCTTGCCAGACTGGATGCCCTCTACCACTCCTTCTGCTGCTTTGCCTCTAATAATACTCCTTATACTCACCACTGTAATCTCTACCAGTCTCTATATTTCCTCTCCCTCCAGGACAGATGCCGCTCTCACTGCATCTCCTTCCTTTCTAAATTCTGGTTTGGTTCCCTCACCTCCTATCTTGCTTCCTGCTTATCACATCTACCCCCCCCCACTCCCTCCAGAGCTATGATTTTCACACCATGGCTATCACTCCTAGATCATCTACTGCTAGCCAGTCTGCATTCACTCACCATCTACCTAAAATGTGGATCTCCTTTCCTCTGGTAATATGCCACACCAGCTCCCCTTCTGCCCTCTCATCCCTCCTTCACAGTTTTCTCTCCACTACTTGTAACTGCATTTAACTCCCTTTTCCCCTCACTCTTTTGACACCTGTTATGTGTTGCACTTACATTTGAATTCTTCAGTTATGTGACCAGTTTGTATATATACTGTTTTATGTTTTTGTATTTGTTCCCTAATTTCCTTTATAGTACTGTATTATGTTATCACAGTATACTGTTGTGTCCCTACTCCCCTTCCCCCAGGACACACCTGGAAATGAGCAATGTTTGCTCATTGTGGCTTTCCTAGTGAAACTTTTAAATAAATAAATTAGATTAAACCAGGAAATCCCAGTCCATAATGATCTAAGTTGAATACCTGTAAGTATCTTGCAATCCTTCCTGTAAACCTGCCAGGGGACTACTGTGCCCTTTCGGGGTTGTTTCCTCTCAAACACACTGCATTCTGCAGTTTGGTAAGCAGACTAAGGAGAAGCTGCCCAATGCTCACCCTCCAGCAAGGTATGGGTTGGAATTCTGAATTTTGGCATCTACCCCTGGAGGAATCTCACTTGCCCTTGTTTGCTTGTGTTTCTCACACTATGTGCAGCAATCCAGAAGATTCATAGGAACTGCTGCCAAGAAATTAATGCTAGGACTGACCTCTGCTTGACATGTTCTTGATTTCTCACTTTAAGTAATGTTTAGTCTGATGTAGAGATTTCTTAAGAGTCGGTTTAAGTTTGAGAGAGGTTATTAAGGTAGTGTGATTTTGCTATCTGCCCTGAGCCCTGTGCCCCTTATCTTAGAGATGTAAGTCTGTGGGCTACACCCTTGACCTCTGTGTCCCATTGAGGCTGCTACAGTGCCCCCCCCCAAAAAAACTTGCTTTAGAAACTCTCTGCCAGTTCTTTTTTTTTTGTTCAGCTCTTTGCCCCAGTGTTAATCAGAGCCCCTTCCACAACTGTATTGAGGCTACTGCTCTCTCCTGTTGAGCATACTTCAGTGTCCTCCCCAACCCCCAACTTGCTTCAGGACTTCCCTGCTTAAACTATCTCTGTTTAATTCTCAGCCCCTCCCAAACTGTTAATTTCTCTTTTGTTTTCTGACTACCCTCCCCTCCAAGCCTGCTATTTAATTTCGTCCTCTCACCTTATCTCACCAGGGGACTACTGTGCCCTTTCGGGGTTGTTTCCTCTTAAACAAACTGCATTCTGCAATTTGGTAAGCAGACTAAGGAGAAGGTGCCCGACGCTCACCCTCCAAGCAAGGCACGGGTTGGAACTCTGAATTTTGGCATCTACCCCTGGAGGAATCTCACTTGCCCCTGTTTTCCAGTATTTCTCACACTATGTGCAGCAATCCAGAAGTATTCTAGGAACTGCTGCCAAGAAATTAATGCTAGGACTGACCTCTGCTTGACATGTTCTTGATTTCTCACTTTAAGTAATGTTTAGTCTGATGTAAAGATTTCTTAAGAGTCGGTTTAAGTTTGAGAGAGGTTATTAAGGTAGTGTGATTTTGCTATCTGCCCTGAGCCCTGTACCCCTTTTCTTAGAGATGTAAGTCTGTGGGCTGACTTTTCCATTAGCAGATTATATCTTTTAGCCACTAGAGGGCCCTGTTATAAGCCCACTTACCCAATCCAACACAATACAGTTCCTGTCTCATCTCACTTATTGTGTGGTCAGTCTATTACTATTCATCAGTCTTTGCCCCCTCCCTCTTCTACTGGTTGATGCTGATTTTTCCCATTTGCAGTTTATACTCTTTTCTCCACTAGAAGGATTTTCCCCCAACCGTGCCAAAGCTGCTCTACATCTCCTTACTCTCTACTACTCCTGGACACTCTTCCTTTACTGCTCAGCTGCTATGGGTACCTACACTCCATTACTAAGTCTGCTCTCCTTCACCCTCTTGTTACAGACCTCACACTGACTGGAGCACCTTTCCTCCACACTAGGTACCTCATCCCCAGACTACCCACAGTGACTCAGCCTCCCACCCTCGACACCTGCCCCGGCCCCCAAAACCCCACCTTCCAACACCCCCACTCACCTCTGCCCTCCAAGGCCCAACCTGACCAAGCTCTCCCTGCCATTCCCACCCTTCACACTTTATCTATCTCATGCACCCTGATTGTAAAGCCCTCAGCTGGGTGTCGACCCAAGGGTCTCCATCGCCACCGGCCACTAACTAGAATAATTACACTGCTATTACTATTATCTGGTAATGTACACCCACACCCAGGACCTATGGCTTCCAGCCCTTCTAAACTCTGTACTGCAACTGGCCTCTGCTTTGCATCCTTAAACATTTGCAGTCACCTAAAGAAATCTGCTACCCTCCAGTGCTGGGTCATTCAACATCAACCTGACATAATTGCACTGAGAGACTTGGCTCTCCAAATCCACCCCTGACTCTCCTATCACCCTCCTGGGATATACCATCTACAGGTAAGACCGAGTAGGCCAACGCGGTGGTGGTTGTGCACTTCTCGCACGGGACTCCCTTTTAGGTCAGGCACTCCCAGCTCCTAAACTTGATTATGGAGCCCAAGCCCTCACTTTAAAAATCACACCTGACCCCGCCTGAGGCCCTCTCTTCCTCATGGTCTCCTACATACCCCCGAGGAATCAAAACCAAGCGGTCCAGTCCCTCACTGACTACCTCACATCTCTCCCTCACAAAGTGGAGCAAGTCATCCTAGGTGATCTCAATGTTAACTGGCTTGCCTCCACTGCCTCCCATAGGGACTCTTTGCTGCGGATATGTCCCATGAGTCACCCATCCCACCAGATTCAACCACTCTACTGGCACCAGCACTCTCCTAGATGTTATTATATCTAACCACCACTACAAAATCCAGGATGTCACTGTCATCCTCGACTCTCTTAGTGATCACTCCCCAGTTCTCTGTCTCTGGTCATCCTCCATTCTGAAGCCAGTGTCCCAGACCACTCTATGCCACCATTTACATCCCAGTGGACTCAGAAAATTAAAACAATACCTAGCCCAGCTGGACTGGTCCCCTATCCAGCGTGCCCCTGACATTGACTCAGCTGGACCACTTCACAAATGCCTTCTGTAAGGCTTGTGATCTTTTTGCGCCCCTCACCAGGATCCACTCAAAAAATGCAGTGCCCCATGGATCTCCCCACTCTAAGCTCCAGAGACTCAAAAACAGAGATAATCTCTGACACATTGCTGTAGAATCTAGAAAGGCATCTGGTAGACAGGCCTACAATGCAGAATGCAATAAGTGCGCTTGGGCCATTAGGCGGGCCAATGCAGAGCACTACCAGACCACCCTCGCTTCCACTTGGGGTTCAGCCTGGACCTTCTGCGAATATATGAAAGATCTAAATGGGAAGTCCCACTCCCCCCCACCATCTCAGCTCTCCATCAATGGCACCTCCACCACAGATCTACTCCTTATAACCGATTGCCTTAACACTGCCTTCTCTGACCTAAGCTCGGTCCTCCCCAGCAGCTTCTTTGACCCAATCCCCACCTCTCTCCCTCCAGTCCTGCATTTCCCACCATTCTACCTGCACACCCTATCCCCACAAGAAGCCAGGCTGCACCTGCTAAAAGCCTTAAGCAGCAATAACCCCAGCAGTGACCCCCTCGACTCCAGGATCCTCCTTATGGTCTTGGACGAAGTCCTAGTCCCCCTGACTGACCTTCTAAACCAGTCTCTATGCCTGGGTCAGTTCCCAAGTGCTTGGAAAACTGCTGAAATCACACCCATACATAAGAGTGGGGACCGGTCCACCCCCAAAAATTACCGGCCGATCTCCATCCTCCCCCCACTTTATAAAGCCTTGAAAAAGTGGTGTTGATTCAGTTATCTGAATACCCAACCAAGTATGACATTATGTGCCCAGAGCAGCACAGTTTCTGCCCAGGACACAGTACAACCACGGCTCTCCTGGAATTCTTCCAACACCTCCATGCTGCTCTTGACTCTGGCAGCCTTGCAGGAGCAGTGTTCATTGACCTCTCCAAGGCCTTTGACACCGTCTGTCATACCCTTCTTCTCGACTCTCTCCACCAACTTGGCTTCTCCGGTGATCCCATTTCCTGGTTCTCTAGCTACCTCTCTGTTAGATCCCAGCATGTCAAGATCAGCGGCTCTCATTCCAGCACTCTTCCCGTTCTCTCTGGGGTCCCTCAGGGCTCCATCCCTGTCCAATACTTTTTAGTCTCTACCTCAACACCCTCCCCAGCTCATGTACAGGTAAAATGCTCCTCTATGCCAATGACGCAGTCCTCGTTGCCTCACATCCCAATCCCACCTCCCTCCAATTATCCCTTCAGCAAGCTTACAACCAAGCCAAAAGGTGGTTCGGCAACCGCAGACTGGTCATTAACCTAACGAAAACCAAATCAATGCTCTTCTCCCACCACCAAAATAAAGCTAAAAATACCCCCCTCTTGATTATCCCCAGCACTCTGCACCCGCTAGAACAAGTGATCACATACAAGTACCTAGGCATCATGTTCGATACTGCTCTCTCCTTACACACCCACATTAATGCCCTGTCAGCTCCCATTAACTCTCGGATTGGCCTTCTATACCAGCACAGAGACTGCCTGCCTCAGGTTCCCCTTAGGCTGGTCATCACCTCCTCCATCTTGTCCCTCGTGGACTATGGCTTGCCCATCTACGCTGCAACTGACAACACTGCCCTCTCCAAAATCCAACTCTCCATCAATAATGCCTGTAGGCTTCTGACCGCTGCCCCCAGCCGCACTCACACCTGCCTTCTCTACACTACCACCAATCTGCTCAACTTTGAGGAGCGACTGCTCTACCAGACCTGCCTTCACTCTAAGAAATCACTGCTAGGACTTCCCCCCCCCAAGGGTCACCACCTCCCTACAGCAGTCATCATTGTCTGTCACCACCTATAGCTCTGTTAAGGCCACTTTCAAGGTGCCCACAACCAAGACCTCTCTTACCTAGAGATGCTTTCTCTACCGAGCCCCCACCTGGTTCAATTCCCTTCCTAGCTGCATCTCCAACTTGCCAAAAATTGGCTCCTTCAAAACAGCCCTTCAGAACCATATCTTTGATACTCGCTGTTGTAGGTGCAACTAACCCCCTGTTGTAACCTGTGGTACATGCCCGCCTTGCCCCCTGGCTCAACAACGTCCATTGGACAGCCTCTCCCTCCCCCAGATCCACTCCTTCCCTACTAGGTCCAAACAGGGATGTAACCAGCTGTCTTCTCTGAGGATCTACTATATCCATGAGTGTAACTCACAATTCTGTAACACTGTGTAACCTAATTAACATACAAACTACTGCATTATGTAACCTAAGTGTATGTTTAATGTTCCTTTTACTGCACCTGTAATGTTATCCTCCATTTTAATCTGCACTGTAATAACTGTCTTGATGTCTGCCCCCCTGTGACGAGGTGCCTTTGTAAATGAGTCTCTGACTCAAAGGTTGTAAACCCGATTTGTAATGAATAAATAAACTGCTGAATAAACTAATGGCAGATTCACACATTTTCACCAGGGATCCATAAGGCATTCTCAACTGTTGTAGCTCTAGATGGCACCTTGCCTGCCACAAGTAAAATTTCATGCAGGAAAACAGTACTGTTAGGGTGCTATTATTATACTGTTGCTGGAAAGTCACTTAGAACTTGGCACTCATAAATTAATGTCACCAGCCATGGAGGTTTCCATTTATTCACTAAATAATGCCACAGCTATTTCATAAAGTTATATTCCAGAAATAAAATGCTCCATGGTTTCCACAGTGGCATTGCAGTCTTGGTATTGACATACTCTTTCTTTTAGGGATTTGTGCTTGTTATTTTCTTGTACATTCAGTATCCTGTATGAACAAAGCTACAGAATATCTCACATATTATGAAGAATTCATTTATATACTAGGGCCCAGATATTCAGACTGCTCCAGGCAGTGGCCCACGCCTGGGTGCAGCACAACTGGGATGCACCAGTGCCAGGGCCAGGTGATATTCAATGGTGATGCACTATGGTGCAGCACTGTTGAATATGGCAAGGTCAGCACCCATACTGCACATGGCACAGTGGCACTGCACTGGCACAAGCCACAGATAGGGAGCATGGGGATGCACCAGCACAAGTGCAGTTCCGCTAGACGCATCACCCGCAATATTCAGCAGGGGCATGCAAATGAGGCCATAAAATATGCAAGGCACAAATGGGGGCATTTGCATGTCATTATGGCCCCCATTTGCATGCCTTGCACAGGACAGACCAGTGACTTGTGCCTGGCTCACTGCACAGCATGACGTGTGCAGTGGGGATCCCGGGGCATCCCCCACCCCGTAGCCGCGATCGCATAAATGTATGACAAACAATCCCTGGTATTCAAGCAACCCCCCAGTCCCTGATTCCCTGATAACTGTAATAAGAGACCTTCCCTGGTAGTCTACTGATCCCCCCTCCCACCCAATTCCCAGAGAAATGAAAAAATGACCATCCCTGGTGGTCTAGTAGAACCTCCCTCCACCCATTGCTGTGATTGCAGTAATCCTCAGTAAATAAATGCCCTGGTTGTCAGTGGCACTCCCACCCTCCACCCACGAACACCTTGCCAACCCCGCCCCCCCGTCATCAGTGGATGGCTGCAACCCGCCGGCATACTGCCCGGGACAGTCATCTTTACATTTCTCAGGGAATCGGGTTGGAAGGGGGACCACTAGACCACCAGGGATGGTCTTTTATTACATTTATCGGGTACTCGGGAGGGGGGGCCACTAGACTACCTGGGACCGAGTTTACTACAACCACCAGGAATGCGGCAATGGGTGGGGGGGTTCCACTTGACCACCAGGGTTATGTGTGTGCTTGCCAATGGTGTTCTGGGTGGGCAGGTGGCCACCCATGGCTGGGCTGCTGTGTTGTACCCTGCAATACTGCAGCCTGCCAGTGGGTGGCCAGGAGTTGTTCCAACTTTTCAAGGGCTCAACTTTGAGCCCCCCCATGTGGTGCAATGCAGGGTTGTGCCAGCATATGCACCGCACATCCTGGGCTGAATATCGGGATGTGTCCCATATGCATGGGCATGCCCCCTGCATCTGCACTGTACACATTATCATTGCGCCCTGGAACATCGAAATTTGCGCTGCCAGGCAGCCAATATCCCAGCGGAACTCAATGCAATGTTGCGCCGGCACAACTCTGTTGCACCAGGCGCTACCCCTCTGAATATCCAGGCCCAGCAGTTTTGATCACTAAGCAATTTCTTCTCAGGTCTACAATGTTTAAATTCAGGCTCTCGTAGACAAATGTGTAACATTAATTTTTCATACAATTGTTTCCTGGATGAAAACTGTACAACTGAACTAGGGATCTTTCACTTTTTTGTACTGATGTCTTAATACAATCAGGAACTACTACAGTATGGGTATGTTTGATCACTGCCTCCTTCAACCCTTTATTTATTTAAAATTGGTGGCTGGGAAATGCACACTGAGCTGAGGCTTGTTTCCAGGTGTGGCCCAGGTGAGAGTAACACTGTGGTAGAATTGAATTTACAATACAAGTTACATTACAGATAACTTATAGAGATATGCAGAGGTACCTGTGGTAACAGTACAAGTTTCATTTCAACAATTTACAGATATATACAAGAGTTAAATATGGTTTAGGCACAATGTTGCATAGGAGAAGCACAATCAATTAAAGGCAAAAATACATAACATAACTAAAGCTTGACCTGAGACACCTTGAGATAATTTGAGGTCCCTTAGGAGGGAACCAGAGCAAACAGGGGCTCAGTATGGAAGTTAGGTGGTAACCAGCTTAGGCCAACAGGGACCTGAGGTTGCAGCAGGAAGGGTACAAGAGGACATGATGTAGTTGAGGGGGGACAAACACACAGAGTCCGGAGGGAGATGCAGCAATTAGGAGCATTGGGGGCACTGGGGATGGGGGGGTCTGAGGAGTCTTTTGAGGGATGAGAGAGGGGAAGCAGAAGGTAGATTATTCCTGAGGAGAAGGAGGTGGTACAAGAAGGTGGACTGACCTGCTGAGGAGTGAGGATGAGGGATGGAGAAGGTGTCCAAGTCTCTGTGTTGAAGTGAGTTGGCTGTGGATTCAGCAGGAGCGAGACATGAAGAGAGATAGGGAGGAAGGGAGCTGAACCAGTACTTTGCAATGAGGGAGGTGCAGTGGATAGTTCTCCTGTGAGACAGCTGGGTAAGGGAGAGGGGAGCATAAAGGAGACAGTGGTGGTTAAGGGGAAGGGAGGCGGTGTCAAACTGGCAGAAGGAGTTGATATGTGTAATCCCCCTACAAATGGGGGCTACCGAAAACCTTCCTGGGGTGTGCCTAAATGCCCTCTGCCAGGCTGGTGTCCTGTGTTTTAGCTTTTTAAAAATAAATTGCATGAGAGTGCCTAATGGCCTCTGTGCCTGTCTCTTTAAGAGCTGCCTTTTTTGCTCTGGGTGGCAGCCAAGTGTGTCTAGGCTTGAGTCCTGCCTGGGCTGCAGTGCCTTTGCTCCATTCTGCCATTGCTAATTGCGCAAAGGGCGCACTAATGAGAGCTAGGACTGTTTACTGAGTATTTTCTGTAGTAGTGATAATATTGTAGTTTGTTTAAACTGCTTTCCTTTGCAGCATGGACTTTCTGTATTGCACCACCATTTTGGTTTTCGACTGCAAGTCAGCACCAATCGATACCTTTGGGGACTCTAAAATGGAGCCTGTCCACAGGGGTCTTGTGGGAGCAAATTTCTGTAGGAATTGTAGTTTTTGCATTTTGGCACCAAAACTGACCTGGGGGCCCTTGCTTTGACATACTGATGGATCAACCAACCAGAACCTTTTGGACTGAAGGGAAATTCCCAAGCTGCCTGCTACAGTGTGAGTCAGTCTGGAGTTAGAGTTTGAACAGTAAACAGCTTGAGTGATTCAAGCAGCTGCTTTTTGGCCTGTCTGACTGCAGTACCTCGAGAGGGAACTCTTTGAAAAGCTTAGCAATCTGACTATATTCAAATTGGAGTGTGAGAAAGCCACTGAAGAGTGACCAGATTTGAACCTGAAGAAGACCGAAGATTTTCTGTATGTGATCGGCCTGTCAGGACAGTCTGTTGCAGTAAGTAATATTTAGGGTGTCAAGACCCCTGGGGAAGCGTTAAAATCAGCATACTAAGCAACCACTAATGCTGCTATTATAATGGCGGTGGTGGAAGTGACATCACTAAATGGGTGTACCACCCATGAACACTTGCACCAGCTCAGTTGAGTCCCCTCCACACTTTCGCATTCTGCCGAAAATGTTGCCGCTTTATTCAGATTAAACCAGGATGTGAAAAATTATGCCAATTGCAGCCCTGGACCCCCGCAACAGTACTGTAAGGTATGTGGGAACAGGATGTGGCTGCAATGCTTCATTGCAGATCACCTTTAATAGAGGTTTTTCCTCATATTAGGTAAGTTACACTTTTGTTACCTTCTGTTTAGAAATTAGCAATGAGATTTCACCATCAGTTCAACAGATAGGCAAGTATGATAGACTCCTTATTGGAGTAGGCTGCCCTGTTTTAACCCTTAGGCTGCCAACAGAATTAGAACGTATAGAAATTTTGGACTGATATATTAGTCTGTGGGCCTGCAAGAGTTAAATTAATGGGTCAGAAGGGGATTTCAGGAGCCTGTACATAGGTAGAGTAAGGCAGCCAGAGTGAGGCTTGGGTCAGGTTGTGTAAGAGTGGCAGCCTGAGGAGGTTTTGTCCTGGGAGTTGGAGGGGTTAAAGTGAGAGAAAGGTGGATAGGAAGAAAAGGAAGGGGGGGTGGTCGAGGGAGTAGGAGGTGAAAGGGGGGAGGAGGATATAGGTGGTGGGTGAGAGGAGGTTAGAGGAGTTGGGAGGTAAGGTGGTAAGTGGTAGGTATAGGATTAAGGAGGACCATGAAAAAGGGGGGGTAAGGGAGGAAAGAGTGAGAAAGTAGATAGGCAGTGCTGAGCACAGGAGGGCGAGGATAAGCCTATGTGAGTCTTACATAGTGAGATCAAAAGGGGTGATTAAGGGCTATTCCTAGTGTTAGTGGTTAGGGCATACAGGGTCTTTCAAGTGTTTGTAATAAGGTTAGGTTATGTGGGGGCATTCACATTTACAGAAGAGTTAGATGTGCTCGGAGACCATCTTTGAAGCTGCCAACCTTATTACATTCAATGAGGTCAGGGGTAGGTCTTTTATCCACTTGGGTCCTCTAAAGGATATTGACCTTTGAGCTATTGAGGTACTCTTGAACGGTACCACAAGCACACTCCTGGATGACCTCCATGTACTGATTGTTGGTTGGTCTATTTTGAATAAGCACGAGGTGGATTTAGGAGCTAGCCCACGTATGGCATTCTTTCCCAATAGGCAGGTCTGGTATTGGGCCCTGAGGTGAAGGGGTAAGCATTCAGTTGCTTTGTAGAGGTCACAAGTATGTGTCCAGCAATCTGCTCCCAGAACCAGCTTTATTGAGATGGGTTTTTACCCTTTTTAAGGCAGTGCTGGTACTTGCACTGCAGATTACAAGGCCATAGTCAATGGAAGATAGAACTGAGCAGTATGTGACAAGCTTTAATGCATCAGAGGGCATGTAAAGATGGTGTCGATAAAAAACACCTAGTTTTGTATTGGCTGATTTGATTACCTGGTCTACATGTGTTGAGAAAGAGAAGGTGTTGTCCAGGTGAATCCTGAGATATTGAAAGGTGCTGACCTCCTCCAGAATATCCCCTTTGGTGCTTTGTATCAGTAGTTTCCCTGAATTTCTTTCTGCTCTGTGGAAGTGTGAAAAGCATGTTTTTTTTTTGTAGTTGAGCAGCAGTTTGTTATCACAGAACCACACCTCAAGCCTGTGGAAATTAGCTTCAACTTTGTAGGTTTTTCCTACTTACGGAGATGACTGCATCATCCGTATATAGCATGAAGTGTGCTTGGCAGACTGAAGACAAATGATTAACGAAGAGGCTAAAAAGGAGTGGTTCTAGTATAAAGCCTTGTGGAACTCTAAGAGTCACCTCTGTGGGTTCAGACAGAATGACACTGATTTTGACTTGTTGTATCCTGCCAGATAGGTAGCTCTTGAATGGCACAGGGTCATAATGTCTCACGGCAGAATGCCATGCGCCAGAATCGCCTTGCATGATTCCGTTCTATTTATTGTTCTGTGGGGAGCTCTGCCCCCACACCCCCATTACGGGGCTGCACTCCCCGGACCCCCCCCCACTAAAGATTCCAACTCCTCGGGGGTCCAACTTGGAGTGCGTACAGGTCCGGGTTTCGCCATAATGCCATATGCTATTAAGCGTGCAACATTATGACCCAGTGCACTCTTGAACCAGGTGACTGTATCCAAGGATAGGCCAATTGAGAGTAGGTATTGCAAGAGTAGTTGATGGTTGATGGAATCGAATGCCTTTGTGAGGTCTATGAAGTCCATCATCAAAGGCATCGTATATTTGGGTGGTGTAGTCAATCAAGGCGGTTATGGTGGAATGATCTTTCCAGAACCAATGTTGCTGGATACAAAGTAGGTTGTATTTCAGTAGGTACTCCATGAGCTGGTCGAAGACAACTCATTCCAATGCTTTGGACAGTGGGGGGAGAATGGAGATGGGCCTGTAGTTTGTTAGGTTCATAGTATCACCTATTTTGAGGACGGGGTGACAACTGCCTTCTTCCACTTGTCAGGGGAACATTCCTGACATTAGCAAGGCAGTGAAAACTTTAGTTAGTGGCTCCACCAGCTCATTTACAGTGAATGCCACTAGCTTCATGTCTACAAGGTCGCTCCCTATTCTAGTCTTACCTAGAACACATTTTACATTCTTAATGGTTTCATTTCTAGTCAACTGTTTAAAGTAGAAAGGGAAGGGTGGCATTGTAATTGGCTAAGGGTGGCAGGAGGTGGTGTGTGTCTGATTTAGAGTTGTGAGGGTCAGGTAGTCACTGGGAAGTTCAGTGCTTAGGTCAGAGAAGGCTTTGTTGAATGCATTTGCAATGTCTACCAGCTCCTGGATTGTACTGGCTACAGTGACTATTAGTCCTGGTTGAGCTTTGGAGGTTTTACCTGTGAGAGTTTTCACTGAGTCCCAGAACTCCTTACCATGGCCACAGCACCTTTTTAGTAGACCATTGTAATAGTTTGCCTTAGTTTGGTACATGAGCCTGGTACAATTGTTTCAGGCAGTCTTATATTTAATGAGATCTGCCTCTCTACAGGTAGCTTTGGCCCTATGCCACAGGTTATCCCTTTCGTACATGAGCTTAAGGAGGGGGACTGTGAGTAAGGGATTGGTTGTCCCATGTGTTTTTTTTTGTTTTGTAGGGGGCAAAGATATCACAGGCCTTAGTGAAAATTGTGATGAAGAAGTTGAGGGCTTGGTTCCAGTCCTTGGCTCTGTCTAGTGGTGACCAGTCTACCAGCTGCAGATATTGCCTAAGGGAGTCCAGTTGCCAGTTCTCAGGGAGCGGTTTTGTGAGACCTGGGGGGCACTAGTATTGGCCTTATTCAACCATGTGCACATTACCGGAGAATGATCACTGAGGATGTCAGGGAGGACAGTGACCTTGGAGATGTGCTCCAGGCTGCTTGTTAGGAGCCAATTGATTAGCGTGCTCATGCCTGTTTTGTAATTAAACCTGGTGGCTTGTGAAACTAGTTGAATGAGGTAGAGTCCGGACACCTGGTCTCGGACTGCTAGGGTGTCATTGCACTGTCAGTTGGTGTTGAAATCACCAGCAATAATATGCTCCCAATTGCTTTCATGCTGCTCCAGGTTGCTTAGTACTTGCTGGATGCCCATTTTAGATGTACCAGGGGGTATATATATATAGTAATAAGATTTTGTGTTGCTTACCCACGGTGAGTTTTAGGCTTAAGGTTTGTGCCTCCTTGTTTTGAAAACTACTAGGCAGTAGTTGAGCTTTAAGCTCATTTTTAAAGTATACAGTGCAGACTCCACCCCACTTGGACAATCTGTCCTAATGGAACACCATGTAGCAGTCTAAGGCAATTGAGGCTTTACTGACCTTTGGTGAGAACCAGGTTTCAGTAAAAGCTATTATATCCAGTTGTAGTAACTCCAACCAGGCCTGTAACTGTGGAAGTTTATTAAGGAGACTGTGTATGTTTAGTGAGACTATCTTGAGGTGACACCATCTCATTTGTGGTCTGGCACTGGCTGGCCCTGGGTTGGGGTGGACATTTCCAGAAATTAGTAGCAGTAGTAGTAGCAACTTTCTTGGTATGTGTGCCCAGTGTACCCAGCATAGCCCCTTTTGTTTTTAGCCAGTGTGGTTCATGGGTATTGGAAACAGCCATGAAGGTTCAGCAGCATAGGAGGGCAGCTATATGTATTTTGTGAGGTACTGTGGGTACGTAGATTTTGGGAGGTATTCTGAAATCTTGCTTTAGGCATGCCTCTGTACAGGTATGTCTAGACATGGGTCTGGCGGGGTGGGTGTAGCAAAGGACTGGTGACAGGGTTAATCTTGTGTCCAGTAGTTGTTCAGCCTATCTCCAGCATAAGATAGGAGATAATGAGGGCTAGTAAACCCATTCTAGCAGCTGACAGCATTTCATTTTAATTTTGTTTTTAGTTGGAGGTGCAGACTTTGTCCTGCAAATCAAAATTGCAGCAGTAATAGAGGACAAGGAGCAGAGAGGACTTTCACCCAGTGGGGGCGACGGTAGTGCAGTAGGAGAAAGTGTGTGGAGGGAGGTTGAAGTGGAAAGAGGTGGCAAGGGGTGGGAGGCTAGACAAGTAGCTGTCTTAATTGGTCAGGAATGGGTAGGAGTTTTGCCGAGAAGAAGGAGAGAGCAGTCCACTGACAGGTGCCTTAAACCAGGAAGAGTTGATTCCGTTCCTTTAAAGACAGATTGTGATAGCCCCTTTAGTGAGGAGCCAGGGGCTAGCAAGTCTAGGAGAGGCAGAATGAGGGAGGAAGGAGGAGTATTTGATAGAGACCGGGGTCGGGGTGGGCAAGGTAGGAAAAAATATGCAGTTTCAGAAATGAGTTAGGCAGAAAAAAGGCGCAGCAGTCCAAAAGTAAAGAAAGGCATCATGGCAGTCCAAAAAAGCCACTGAAATAAGCTTGTCCAATGACAGGCTGGACAGAAGAAGAAGCATCGAATCACCGGCCTGCTCCAGCAAGCAGAGCCAAACAAATCAGTGGCATTCAAGCCGCAGCTCCTCGGTGGATGAGCGTACCTGTAGGTATGCTGGGTTGGCTGGTAGGCATCTGTGAACTGCCACCTGAGGTTCCTGGTCAGTGGCGCTACCTGCTCGGCAGTGGTCTTGATGAAGGAGGGCAGGCGGGTTGACATCTGGGAGCGGCCTCCATTGTTCTGAGTTTCTACTACTTTCTTTAATGCCATAAAATCACAATGTATCTTTTTCCCACTTTTGTGTTGTATTGAGAACCCTAAGGAACAATTAATGTTGCCTCCAAAATAGTATATTTTAACATAGCTATAAAGGGCTGTATAGTTTCAAAAAAGGATTCTCTATCAGCCTTAACCTGAGGGTCATAATTGTTAATTCAACTAAAATGCCTATTATTCCATTGGATGTCTAGGAACAATGCTCTCCATGGAGCTACTTCAACCAATCTACTACCAAAAACATTTGATCCATAAAATAGCAAACCCACCCATCTGCATTATCCTCCCCAAAAAACCAAAATGAGGGCCCCCATCACCAATCTTTTTTTGTATGCCTCAGGTCAGTAACTGTTGTCATCCAGGTTTCCTTAAAAAAATATATATATAATTTTTCCTGATGCAACATAGAAAAGTAGCTTTGTGTCTGATGATTTTTAATGCTACACACATTTAAGGAGGCCACTTTAAATTTTCTGAATTAATGCTGATAAGAAAAATAAAATATATTCCAGATTATCAAGTCATCCATCGGTCACCGTGTCCTTCATTCTGTTTTTGACTTTTTTTCCTTTTCTTCCAGTGGCAGACTGGCAACTGAATCAAAAAATTGGGTAAGGATTGCAAATAATGTGTGACTGAAGCATCAGAATCCAAATCCTCGAAGTCTGAGCCACCTGAGTTCTTTTTTACCTTGTAGTGCTTCAAATTTATTGGCTAACAGGATTTCAGGGGAGACTTGTGTAAATTTGACTAGTCTTGTACTCTGTCCTTTTGATTTAGGTGACAGTTTAGATGGAGGAATGATGTAGGTGCCTTCATCAGCTGAAAGAGCCTCTTCATGATTAACAAACTGTAATGTCAGCTCTTTTTGTGGTAGTGTCATAATTGAAGCATGGAACTCTACAACCTCATCCATCCTGTTGTTGGTCAAACTATGTACTGGTTCAGGAGATGTCTTGACTCTCCTAGATACAGGTTACGGATGAGCTGAAATATGGTTTGTTACTATCAGCCTAAGTAGTGAAGGCTGCAAATGTACATTAGACTCTGTATTACTGTGTGCTGTCCTTGCTGACGTAGCCCTTGGTGGATCAGAGGTAGGGGTAATCATTGAACTAGATTTTTGAGCTGGATGAAAAGGTCATCTTGGTCCAACCTGTCACATCTGAGACTCATGGGCAATTTCAAAAAATATGTCCTTTTTTATCACATAAATTACATTTTTGCCAGTTCTGGCAGGACAAACTAATGTGACCAAACTCCCCACATATATTGCATATGAGCTTGTCATAGGCACTCAAAAGATGAGTCCTATCACCACGTTTATAGTAGGCCTTTGGGTGGTTTGTGTTAAAACATGCTCCTCAGTCTCAGCCTAAAAAAAAACAGAATCTGTTTGGCAGGTGTCAAACCCCTTCCTTATCATGATGAAGCCATATTTTAAATTTCCAGCCTCCAGTCCATAAGCAGTTAGAGTCAATTATTGATTCCGGAGGGCCAAAGAGATCACATCTTTGCTCAAACTCTTCTTCCCAGAGAGGAGGCTGAAAATAGGTGAATTCCTAGTCCTCTTTTTCTGATGAATAAAAAATAAATAATAAAAAAATGCAATTAAAAAAAGACAGCCCTCAGATACATTATACATCATTTCAAAAAAATCCCACCCCACTTCTTTCTGCACTGTACAAGACCCATCCACTGCCCTGTTTTTTTATTCATGTTCCCCCTAAAATGAGTAAAACTCAGGATGACTCACACAGAGAAAGTAGGAGGATGTGTATATTAGCACTGGGCTGTTTTAAGGAAAAGATGCCTAAAGAAAATTACTAAAATAGGCTATTTGGCACAGCAGGTGGTTTATTACAGATCAGCAGGGGGTGTTTCGGGTTACTTTGAAATTCTGGCCAAATGTGAGTAAAATTTTTTATAGGGGAACTGAAGAAACAGGAAAGCATTTGGGTGGGATATAGAAGAACTCTGAATGAGTTGTTTTTATGTGGATTTGAGTGAGGAAGCAATTAAAAATTAGCAATGTTTCCAAAAGGGGAAGGGGTTCATGGAACTTCTGGGTGTTGCTGAACCCTCCAAATGATTCAGGGGGTCCCATAAATGGAGTACATTAAGTGTCATCCAGGGCCAGAGTTATGAAATGTGGGAGTTCACAGTGGAAAGGGTTTATATTGGACATAAAGTCAGAAAATAAGCAAATACTGAGGACAAAGCAGAAAACACCTCATGATTCTCACAGAAACAGAAAAGACCCTTGCAGTACCATTGGTAGACCTGTTTAACTCTTCTTACAGTCTGGGCTGGTGCTTGTTGATTGAAATATTGCTGAATGCTGATATGGTAGTACTGCAATCAAGCCAGAACAGCGGCTCTACTATGCCGGTTTGACAACAATTTCATTGACCGGCATCACAGCAATGGAATTTATGTCGACTGCAAGTTGCGGTCGACATAAATCCCGATGGACTTCTGGTCCGTTTTTCTATCGGGGGGCTTTGCCCCCAAACCCCCCATTCCATGCACCCCCATTCTAATAATCAACTCCAATCAGAGTTGATTCGGGGAGGGGATGCAGGACTGGGAGACAGTGTGCCCATGTCTCTCGTGCACCAATACAGCAACCTGTCACTGAACTCTCGATTTTGCCAGCAGTGACGTAGGTCGCTGTATTGGTGTCACTGTCAGGGGAGCATACCCAGAAGGTGGATCCTGGGGCTGGTGGAGGTGTGTCTCTTTACAGACAATACAAATCTTTGTGGAAGGGTAAACAGAGCAGATGGGGTTGACATTATAAAGGAGTAAAAGGAGAAATTGTAAAGGTGGTCAAGCATTTTGCAGTTGAAATCTAATGGCAATGCAAGAAAGGTAATACACAGAGTAAAAATTAACCCAAAAATATAGGACTGATGGAATAATGGTTGGGATCACCCTGGAGGAAAGGAACTTGGGTTTGCTATTAATGATAGCCTCCAGCCCTCTGTATTGAAAGGCACGGTAAAGTCACCAAAATGTTGAGGTGTATATAGGGAGGTACTTCACCAGTAGAAATAGGAATGTGATTTTCTCCTTGTATAGGTCTCTAGTAAGGCCTCATCTTGATTACAGCAGTTACGGCACTCACATTTAGAAAATGGCCATTCCATAACTGATTAGGGATGGTCCAGTGGCAGGTGACAAATATTATTCAGGGCAGAAGGGAAAATTGTACAGTAACAAGCAACCAAACTCCACTGCACTCCTGAAGAGAACACACATCCAGACAGAGTGCTGTGTCAAAAATGTTAGTGTGTGCCCACTGAAATAGATACTGTATAATAATGCAGTTGGACTTGTGTATGTCAAACAAGTAAAGATGAAGGTAAACCTGTACAGTACAAGGAATGTCTGAAGACTGAACATGACTGTACTCCTTGAAAACCAGGAAGGAAAGAGTTGATATGTTTGAAACATACTTACTCTTTCTACAGTGAATCAATAAACATGATGTTTCATAGCTATTTACACTGAAAGGGAACTCAAACAAAAAGGGTCACAATTATGGGTTGGTGGGAGGCACATTCAAACAGGATGTGAGGGAAAACTTCTTCATGGAATGGGTGGCAGATAAACTGAACAGCTTGCTTAGCAATGTGGTAAACACCACTTCTATAGCAGAGTTTAAGATGGGCTGGGCTTGTCTCAAAGGACTAGTGGGAGATCTGGATGGCACATCTTTGGAGGATATGGCCCTATTGAGGAGACACCTGCAGGATGATCTGGTGAAAATAAAGTGGCCAGTCCATTAATTGGTAGTTAAGGCTTGTTGGGGTGAGTGGTTGATACTCGGGTCTTTTTCTGCCTGTAACTGTGCATGTTTTTATCCATCCCAGAATGAAGATACAACTGCATCCTGACATCACAGTAATGGTACAACAATATATGAGACATTACAGTAGGTAATGTCATACTACTGCTGGGTGGGTGGTAGGGGTGCTTGGCTTCTCTTGAATCAATTCCATTTGAATTCAGTGGAATTTCTGAAATTCTGATTCAGAGTATGATTCTGATTGGCATCTGATTAAGGCACTAGAATGTTATCAGAGAAGGAGTCAGATTATCTGATTCCATATACTAACACAAACAGTGTCCTATTTCCACCCCTTATCCTGCTGGTGACTTACTCCTACCCTGGTGTTCCTGCTCTATGTCCCTACTTGATGATAGCTTGGCAGGGGGTCCCTCAGTCCTGACTCTGACTCGTGACTCCCTCTCCATCTGGTTGGTGGACTGGTTCTATGGTGTTGATTCTCAGGGTTCCACATCAAAAGGTTTCTTCTTTTTCCCAGTCATTTACCCACCCAACTACCTGACTTCCCCCCACCAGGACAGTCCACTGGCACTGATAAGCCTTGCAGTTGCCTGTAGTTGTGATGGCCTGGTCTCCCTCATCCTGTGGCTGTTGTGAGTGGCTATTGGGATACTGTTCCCTGATTCCCCAACCCCTAAACTGCTTTTGCTGTTGCTAACCTAGCTGGAACAATCATCCTCCTGGTCCTTGTCAGCCAGCCCAAAGTAACCAGTAAACACTCCTTCACTGCTAAAACTTAACCAAGGGCCAGTCAAGCCATCAGTCATCCAGGGTTCTATTTGATAATGGTAATCTCGATCACCATTACAATGAGTGTACATCGGCGAAAATTAATTTTGGTGATGCACACTAGTGGCAACTGGGAAGACGGTGCCCAAGATCCATGGGTGTATTTTTTAACGCACCCCCCACTAAAGGATTCTCAGCTCCAGGGGGGTGCATGTTAGAGGGAGGGTGAAATACTTTAAAAAAGAAAAAGCCATCTGCCGGCATAAAAAACAACATGCCACACCAGATCCGAACCCTGCAACCTGCACCGTCCAACCGATGACCCTCTCCATCATGCTAGCGGACCAGCTTGGCAGCTGCCCACCACACCCTCTCCCACATAAATTCCCTCCAAATCCTCTCCCTCCCGTGTGTGTGTGTGTGTGTGTGTGTGTACATACGTATGTAGCTTCCTCCCATCCTACCTCGCCCACCTTGGTATCCAGGTGCTACCTTGCCAGGTAACCTGAACAAAGGCATCATAATTGAATTGCCATTTTTATAGGTGCTCAATTATGATGACCCTGTTCACTGGATACCATCATCCAGTGTCTGCTGAAAAAGTTTGTGGTATGGCCTCCCTGTACCAAATCCTGGGTATCCCTGGAGAATCCTTGCTTACAGCCAAGTATCTGTGGCAAACAAACCTAGGGTTTTGTGCTGGTACTCTGGCACTAACCTCCAATTTTACTAGCAGACTTAGATGTAAACTGTGATGTCTGGAGCAAACTTCAGTTCTGCTTGTTGGCTGCTAGGATACTTTCTTTTCTTGGGCTTGATATGTTGTTGCTAGATTTACATTATGTTTTATTTGCCAGTGCATTACTAGAAGTTGAACCGGAACTGATTATTCCAGGTCAGTTGTGATGGCATGTAGGGGGAAACTCCTTGTGGACTAGCCTAGTAGAGATCCTGGCTCAGTAGCTACCCTAAGTAGCCAACCCAATGTGAAAGAGTCCATGTTGGGGGACTGGACTGCAAGGTCACAGGCTTTGGAGGGATGGGGTCCAATCTGCACTCTCTGACACCTCATTGTTGGCAGTGAGACTGTAGGGAGTTGACGACTGGTTAGGAGGATGCCTGTCTGGTTAGTGGTGGTGGCGGGGTGAACCCAGATGACTGGATGGAATAAGCAACTGCAGCAGCACTTACGTTAGGGGGGAGAAAAAAGAATGGGGGAAGGAGTGAGGGAAAACTTTTTTAATGTTCTGTATGTGGCAGTCTATTTTTTCATCAGAAGAAGGAGGGGTCATGACACAATAAAGCAAATTGTTAATGCCTTGCACACATTCATGGCAGACTAGTCAATCTTTTTACCAGTATTTGCACAAGTGCCTCCAAGGGGCTTCCATCCTGCCCTCAACTAGACTTTTCACTGTCCTCCCTAGACCCTCAACTACTGCTTTTCTCCCACCCTCCAGCCTCCACCTTTCTCCTCACCTGATGTCAAAGAAACAACCTATCGCCCTTGCATACTACCTAGTCACCCAATTGCTACTGCTCACTAGTGACATCAAACTTAACCGTGGTCCATCACCATCCCTCTCCTCCCACCTCCCTCAAGGTCTGCATGTTTCCCATCTAAATATCATGAGTCTCATCCCCAAAATCGATCAACTAAAGACTCTAACAATAACCCTCAAACCTGACATACAAATCTTGTCGGAATCCTAGCTAACCCCTAAAATCCAGGATGAGAGTATTGTTACCCCTGGCTTCTCCCTTTTTCTGCAGGACCGCACAAGCAGGGGAGGAGGTGTGGCCATGTACTTCACATCCTCACAGTTCACTCTTATGCTGGCTTCCACAATTCCTTCCGCATATGAGTTGCTTCTGATAAAGCTCTTTTCTCCCCTCCTCCCTGCCCATCTTTATAGCCTGTGTGTAATATTGCCCTGGTCTCTCCCCCACTTCCATCATTGACCTACTGATCACTCTATCATACTAACATACTAAAATGCCAGCAGAATAGGCCCAAAGGTCTATCTAGTCTGCTTGAGAATCAGTACCCTGACGGGGCACTGCAACCACTCTCATGATTTTTCACCCCATCCCCTTTCCCCCAGCCAGGGATCCCCACCCACTGACAGGCAGTCTTCCTTTTCACCTGCCTGCTGTACCTGTCCCAGCCCCTCTTGAATCCCCTCCACTGTAGATGCCTCGTTCTCAGGTGAGCTTACTATTCTGGGTGATTTAAACATAAATTGATTCACCTCATCCCACTCCAAAATCCATGGTGAGTTGTCTCCCTAAATCTAGAAAAACTAATCACTGAACCTACACGTCTTAATTTCAAATCCCACATATATTCGCTCATTGACTGGGTCCTAGCCTTCCATCCACACCATATTATCAGTTTTGTCATACTACCCGCCACCCTAAGGGACATCTTCTAACCTGTTGCATTTGTAAACTTTGCCATCCCAAAATACCCACAGAAATCTTACTCATCTGCTCTTTTAAAACCCTAGACCTTGCTTCACTTCTCAGTGAGCTGCCCAGCACCGACTGGTCTCCCATCAGCTATGTCAATCCAATAGACAGTGCCCTAAACTATTTTAAATCTAAATTCCTAAGTATCTGGAACCCTCCATGCCCTTCTCATATGTACCAGGGTGTGAAGCTCACATTACACCTGGATTACAGCTGAACCACTGGCAGGCATTCAGCTTAATGACTGCACCTGGAAGGAACACAAATGCTGATACTCCCCTGCAGCCTTCTGAAGATACCACTACCTCCAAAATGCCTGCATCAGGCAGTTAGACAAGCTAAGGCTGATTATTTTTCAAACACCTTCCTAACAAACATTAATCACCCATAAAATTCAAATCCCGGGGTCACATGATGCAGCGAGCCTGAAGAGATGCCTTTTTATTCTCTCCTGCCTACCGCCGTAAGAATCTGTATTTAATCATTCTATTTTAACTGTCTGAGTATAAAAAAGGTAACTGAAGGGTTTACGAATGTCTGGAGCAACATATTTGAGTGTTATTCAGGAGATGGAGGTTGAAATGAAGAAGTCACAGCCGAAACATACTCCGCCTGCCATGCCCGAGAAAGCTCCCAAAAAACAAAGGGCTAACACTATTCCTGGGCCATCCACACCACAGCAGAACTCCGAGCAAGAACCATTAATGTTGTCTGGCTTTTTGGCTGAATTTCGTCCCTTTAAGGAGCCAGAAACAAATGATTTGATACCTTTTATTGGACCAACATGGATGTTACAGAAAAGAACAAAGTGCTTTAGCTTTCGAACCAACCAGGTCCTTCTTCAGAAGCTTTGTGGCAGTTTTTTCAAATATCCCATACTATTAACACCAGGTTATATAGAAAAAGCAGAAATAATTCTCATTGGTTTAACATATACATTTAAAACATAATAGAAGATTACGTCACAGAAGCTAATTAACACCAGTATGCCTTTATCCGAGGAGCCTCAGAAGGGCAAAGGTTATCAAGAATTCTCTACAGCCAAAGAGTTCTTGTCACATAAATTTTAAAATGTCTCAGTATGCCAAGAAAGCATTCTAGTGATAAAAAAAACCTTGGAGTGGCATTCTGTCTAATACATGTAAGATGAGCTTACAACTTATATTCCAATTGTCCTGGTATACTAAAGGACAGATAATGAGAGACAAAATCCTGAAATTAGGTATAACTGCAAGTTGAAATCAAGCCTCAAATTAACCTACACATATAAACATGATGCATGAAAGCATCACTTGTAAGTGTAAGTGCAAAAAAAAAAAAAAAAACTTGCCAATGACCCCCAAGAAAACGAGACCATAAGCCTGATAAATGCAGATTTCAACACAGAGTCTGTGTATAACAAAAATGCACAGAATCAGTCTAAGCAATCTAAATGAAAACCCAAAGGAATTACACCTTTAATGAACCCCCAAGTAAATGAGATATGCATCTTAATATGAGCAGTTAAAGATGTGACAGTGTGAAATCCACCCACTGACAACTAATAGAAGGAAATAAATGCACACTATGTGAAAATTAAGTGTTCTAGCCGTATAACAACTGCCCCATGCCACGCTCCACCCACACATATGTGTGTACATACACCACACCACACACCCCCCACACACACACCTGCACACCCCACACAACAAATATAGCAAACACATTCCACACACACCACACCACACCACGCACAACAAACAACACACATACACACCATACCCACAACACACACACAAAAAAAAAACCCACACCAAACACACACAAAACACACACATACATACATACATCAGTATACACACACACACACACTCAAACGCACTCACCACAGTGTTAAGGTGAAAAGTCAACAATGTAGATAACCATAAACTTACAAAATCAAAGGCCCGTTGACGAACTAAACTGTTCATGTCCATCTTTTAAAGTAACGGTCTGTGTAAGTTTAAGTGGAATAATGTGTCATGTACCCAACATCAATGTTCAATCCATCTGCCACCATATTGAGAAGTAAAATAAGTCTAATTTCAGAAGCCCGTCTCTGTTGTGTACTGTTGAAATGTCCTTTAAGACCATCACAGACATATCTGAGATTGAGTGGTCATCCTGGGAGAAGTGCTGGGCTACTGGTTTCTCAATCATCTTGTGATTAATAGAATGTCTGTGTAATTCATTCTAGTGCAGAGTTGTTGGCTTGTCTCCCCACATAACCTGTGCGAGGGACATTTCTTTGCATTGGATAAAGTAGACCACATTACTTGATGTACATGTATAATTCCCTGTATCCTGAATAGTCTGTTTTGTGATGTAACCACACAGTCTGAAGTGGAAATGAGGTTACATGTCTTACATGTGCGTTGATGACAGGGTATGTACCATATGATGTCATGGTATTCTGTTCGGTTCAAGTTGACTCCTAATAATCAGGTTGGCTAAATTAGGTGGTTGTTTAAAAGATAGTAGTGGTAGTTCTTGAAAATACAGTTAAGGGTTTCATCCTCACTAATTATTGGATGGAGATCCTTAGTAATCTTAATAGGAGTTCAAGGTCAGGATGGTATGTGACTACTAAGGGTATTCTGTTGGTAGTCATCCGTTCCTTATATTGCAGTAGCTGTTCTCTTGGGACCTGTGTTGCACGTTCCACTGCTCTGTCAATTTCCCTGGATGAGTGTCCCTGCTCAATAAAGGTGTTTTTCAACGCCAGATGTGTGTCTCTGTCTTCCTCATTTGAACAGAGGCGGTGATACCGAAGTGCTTGACTATATATAACAGATTTCTTTGTGTGGCTCGGGTGATTACTTTTCTTGTGTAAGTATCTCTGTCTGTCTGTTGGTTTCCTGTAAAGACAGGTATGTAGGGTACCATCCTTAATAGTGACAGTGGTATCCAGAAATGTACACTTGTGGCAGAATATTCTAGGAAAGCTTTATAGTTGGGTGGAGGTTATTAAGTTCTTGGTGAAAATCTTTAAGTGTGTCAGTGCCCTCTGTCCAAATTATAAACAAATCATCAATGTAACGGAAATAAGCGAGTGGTTTATGTGTACAGTGCCTTAGAAAATCCTCCTCCAAATTCGCCATAAAAAGATTAGCATACTGTGGAGCCATCCTGGTTCCCATTGCAGTTCCCTTTAAGGAAGAATTGAAAAACATTACCTCTGAAATAAAATCAATTTCACAAGCAATAGAAGATATTGCCTTGAGAATGTCCGACAGTGAGGTACGAATCACATCCCTGGAGAAAAGAGCAGATAAAATCAACCCTGAGGTAGTGAATATTAAACAAAAGCTGGCAAGGATGGAGCTGAAGTTAGAGGATTTAGAGGGTCATAGCCGCAGAAACAATGTGGTAATTATTGGCCTTCCTGAAGCTGAAGAAGGGCATGACTCTGTATTATTTGTGCAAAAGTTTGTGGAAAAGATAGTCGGTCCTTCACCTTATGGGTCACGGTATATTATAGAGTGTGCCCACAGGGCACTTAGACCAACTCCCCCGTCTGGGGCTCCCCCCCGTCCCTTAATCTTTCATTTCTTGAATTACTTAGAGAAGCAACATCTTTTTATTAAAATAAGAGAGATCCAAGACCTTCAATGGGAGGGAGTAAAAATCTGTGTTGCCCAAGACTTGCCATTATCGGTATGCCAACGTAGATCCTCTTTTCATCCTCTGGTTACCAAAATAATCGTGGCTGGAATTAAGTTTAAAATGATGTATCCAGCCAAACTGCAGGTATTAATCTCTGGAGCGTGGCACTCATATGAAAATTTCGAGATGGCGAACAAAGGTTTGAAAGCGGCTATGCCTGAGTTATTTAAGAACGTCTGATGGAAGATGAGTGATTCATTGGAGAAATTGGAGGAGTAAAAGATTAAAGAAAAGTGGACTGGTTAGTTTTGCTTGAAAGTAGCTGGAATCGAAGCAACGAGTTATTCAAGAGGACTTATGTGATGAGTAGAACATCTCTTCCACGTTCTTTAGTAAATATATAAGAATGGGTCTGAAGAAGGGGTGTATCTGGGAGAAATCCTCATGTTTAGTTTATAAAAACGCAAAACTCCGAGGTGGGAACAGGAGTTAAGTTATATCAGAGTCAAGATTTTAGTTGTTATACCTCTAAAGGGCCATTTACTAAGGAGGTTTTGATTATAGGAGTGGGGATGGAAGTAGAACATAGACGAGATGTAAAGTCTTGCTTTTGAAGAAGGTTTCATTTAGGAATAAACAAATGTAACTCCTAGAATGCTCTCAGTAAGAAAATGTAGTGACACAGGTTTAATTATTGTAAAGCAGAGGAGATGTATACGATTGATTTTGTAGAACGGATTCAAAAGTTAACACCATATTATAGCTTAGGTAGTGGTCAGAAAGAAAGAGGACGTGGCATTTCCTTGTAATGAACAAAAGTTTTGTCCCTTCTCCTATTGGTTTTCCTCCCTGTGTTTTAGGCCAGTTTAATGCATTACTGAAATCTCTGGGAAAGGACACAGTAGCGTTGTGTTTCCACAGGAGGGAGGCGTTGCCTGTGTTTTTTCCTCTACTCAACTACATTACTGAGTAGTGCGCTAAGGCTATTGTAGTTAAAGGGTTTAACAAAGTAGCAGTAAAAGGATACATGTTTCTTTTGGAAACGAGGGTTAGTAGATAGGGTTGCTACAGTGTTTAAGTTTAGAGATGCTTAACTAACTAAAAGAAATCATTAAGCCAGAAAGCTTAGTAGTACACAGAATGGACCGGTCTGTGAGATTTTGTCAGTGGGGGGAACGGTCTCGAGCATAGCAAAGGATGTAGCCTTATAGTCAGAGCTTGATTAGTTTCCCTCCTTCTTTTTTAGCACCTGTTTCTGGATTTTGTGTTAGCGAAAATATAAGCAGTTAGTATGACATAAGGGGAGATGTCCATTTTAAAGGAACCCTCTTAAGCCTCGTATCTGGTAGTGTGGGTCAAATTTTGAATTTAAGACTTACTTTATAGTTTGAATGAATCAAAAGAAATTATATATACCTTGCTAGTGAGATGGCTGGAGTTTATGTAATAAGGGGCATTTGGGGGAGAGAATAAGGTGAGTAGGCGGGAGGGGAAAGGCGAAAAAGTGGTGTGCTGCAAACGATTCGCAGGATAAAAGGTAGGGAGGGCTGGGGGGATGGGGATATTCTAGGGATTAGTGGTTTGGGTTTTTCTGTGTCTTTTTCTTTTTATTTGTTTAATAGGCTATAGGAGAGGGAGGGGTTAGGGGTCCCACAGTCCAGGGCAACCAAACATCTTAAGGGTTCAAAACTAACAGGGTCCAATTTTAGAGAAGGTTCAATTTGTGATTAGGTAGGATGGCTAATGATGTGTATATTTCCACATGGAATGTTAAAGGGGTCCAACAGAAAATGAAACAATATAAAGTTTTGAAACATCTAAACGTCTTAAATTGTAATATTTCATTTATTCAGGAAACACATTTATTAGACTCTGAGGCCATTCAGATGAGAAGACTTCAAATAGGGCAGGTTTTCTCTGCTCAAGGTACTTCCAATAGTTGCGGAGTCTTGATTCTCCTGAACAGAAATGTCCCATTTATTCCTGCTCAGGTGATCAAAGACCCACAGGGCAGATTCGTATTGGTTAAAGGCACTCTTTACTCCAAAGAAATATTACTAGGGATCATTTATGGTCCTAATAAGGAAGATCCTCTTTTTTATATGCAACTGTTAAACACTATCCTCCCATTATTACCTGCGTCCATAATTTTGGGGGGTGATCTTAACTTAGTGTTGGACTCAGGTAAAGACCGTACTAGTAACACTCCTGGAAGATCTTCCCCTGCCCAACGTGCTGTACAAGACCTAATGGACCGATTGGGGCTTTGTGATGTATGGAGAATATTACATCCAGAAGCTAGGGAATATACCTTCACATCCCCGGTTCATGGATCCTCATCTCGCATTGATTACTTATTGCTCTCACAACAAATCCTGCCTGGGATAATATTCTCTGCTATTCAACCAGGTCCCCCCTCAGATCATTCAGTGGTGCAGGTTAGGTTGTCATTCCCTTTTATTCCCAAACGTCAAACTCGTTGAACGTTGAATGATTAATTACTCAAGGATTCTAAAACAGCTGAGTGCATTAAGGAGCATATCACACAATATTTTGAAATAAACTCTACACAGGATATTAAACCTGATATGGTGTGGTGTGCCTTTAAAGATTATCTACGTGGTATCTTAATTGATTTAGCATCTAGTAGGAAAAAAAAAACAGGAGTTAAAACAGAAGACTCTGTTATCCCAGATTAGATTATTAGAAGCGGATATACACCTGCAATCATCAGATGAGGTCAAACAGAAATTAGCAAAATTGAAGGATGCTTACATTGGTATTCTCAATGAGAAGGCGGAGTTTGCAATTTTATGTGCAAAAGCCTCCTATGTAGATCATGGAGAAAAAGCAGTGAAGCTATTGGCACAGTGAATTAAACAACAGGAATCAGCCCGTTTTATTCCCCCAATCTGTTCTAGTTTGGATGGGTCCTTAAAATCCTCACCGCAGGATATAATCTTGGAATTTACCAGGTATTACAAGCAATTATATAGTGTTATGGAAAGTCCTCCCTCTAAACCATCTCTCCTTCTTTACTAAAAGGAGGCTCAATTGCCTGTGCTCTTTGAAACCCAGAAAATGAACTTAGTGGCTCCAATCTCATCACTAGAAATAGAGGAAGTAATTCAGGGGTTACCTTCAGATAAAACTCCGGGACCTGATGGGTTTTCACCTAATTTTTATAAACACTTTAAGGAACTGATTATCCCACATCTACTCTCGCTATCTCAGTTCATATTAGCCGGTACGCAATCAGATCCCACATTATTTGAGGCTCTCATAGTACTTTTACCAAAACCCGGTAAGAATTTGTAATTAGTGGAAAGTTATAAACCCATTTCACTACTAAATCAGGATATTAAGATACTAACTAAGATTCTCGCGGATAGGCTTAGTTTAATACTTCCAAATCTGATAGGCCCACAGCAGGTAGGATTTATGAGGGGAACATCCTCCATAGATCATTTGCGCACCCTTTCTCATGTTCTCTCTGTGTCTAGGGATGCCTCCTTTCCAGTAGTGTTGGTATCCCTGGACGCAGAAAAAGCCTTTGATAGAGTTAATTGGAATTTTTTGATTCAAACTTTGAACGCCTTTGGCTTTCCACAACAATTTTTGGAATGGATCAAAGCACTCTATCAAAATCCTACTGCCAAAATTTCAGGGAATGGTGTTATCTCGGATTCTTTTTCCTTACATTCTGGTACTAGGCAGGGCTGCCCTCTTTTCCCCCTACTTTTTAATCTTTACTTAGAGCCATTAATCCGCAAACTGTCTTTAAGTCCGCAGGTACAAGGTATTACAATTTTAGATACTGATATTAAAGTTTCTGCCTATGCTGATGATTTACCCTTGCAGCTCTCATATCCAGATTCCTCTATTCCTGTCATGTTAAATCTCATAGAGGAATACAGTAGGCTCTCTAATTACAAGCTTAATACTGGTAAGTCTATTGTATTCCCTTTGAATCACAGAGTTTTTAAGCATAGTATTACTGCCTTGGGCCTGTCATGGACAAAAGAATCCTTACGTTATCTTGATATTGAATTAACCAGAACTACACAGCTTTCCATAAAAAAGAACCTGGATGCATTGTTAACGATAGTTTCACAGGATTTGGAACGATGGCCGGCTCTTCCTATTTCTTTGTGGGGAAGAATAAATTTAGTTAAAATGAACGTACTCCCCAGATTGCTTTATCCTCTTCATTTATTGAATATTTATCTACCTGGATCGTGGTTTAAAAAAGTGCAAACCCTAATAATGAAATTTATCTGGGCCAAAAAGCAACCAAGATTAGCATATCACAAACTAGCGGCTTCCAAACTCAAAGGGGGATTAAGACTACCTCATTTCAGTTTGTATTATTGGGCTAGCCAAGCTTCCAAATATCTTCAGTGGTTGGTTCCAAAGTCACCACTCGCTCTTTCTCCATGGTTGAAAATTGAATTGGAAATGATTCATTCATGTAATATGGATCCCTCAACTTTATTATTCTTAAAGGTATCAGATTTACCAAAAAAGTTAAAAGGAACTACCATAGAAACGTCCACCAGAATCCATTCACAGTTATGTGTTTTTTTAAAGTACAAGCAATACGCAGATCTTTCACAATCGATTTGGAATTCTCTGGCCTTTAGAATAGATGATAAATTACTATCACCTACATGGTTACCACAATTGGGGGATCTGTCTTTGTTTGTGAAAGATGATGGAACATGGTTATCTTTAGAAGAGCTTGTAGTGAAATTTAGATTATGGTCAAAGGACCACTTCAGAATTATTCAATTGAGACATATTTTGGTTAAAAAATTCGAAAGGACAGTTCCCATATTATCAAAGTATTCCTTTCACTACGACCTGTGTCCCCTAATTACTTCCACAAAGGTAATTTCCAAAGTATACACCTTTTTATATGATTGGCGTTTTCCGGAGGCTTTTGGACCTTCAAGTTACTGGTCTGAACTTTCCCCACAATGGAATATAGACTGGCCAGTCCTATGGAATAATTGCCACCGCTTTGTAGCTCAAGATAGGTTATGGTTGATGCAATTTAATATATTGCATAATCTTTATTATTCCCCACAAAAATTGGCAGCTTGGGGAGTAATAACCTCCAATTTATGTACCAGGTGCTCACAGAGTGAAGGTACTCTGTTACACATTTTCTGGGAATGTTCCAAGATAGCTCCTCTTTGGAGAATGATACAAGACAGAGTAGATCCATTGTTTGGGCTGTCTGATTTATTCTCTCCTGAGATTTGCCTTCTCGGGGACTATTCTCGGATAACTGTGAATACCCGCAAATATCACATAGCAATGATTTCTATGTCTGTGAAAAAGATGGTCCTTAAATATTGGAAAGATGCTCAGTCGTGCCTCTACTCTGAATGGCTTAACGAGTTTTTAGCAAATCTTAGAACAGAAAAGATTATTTCTAGTTTAAATAATAATAATGTGAAATACCAAAAGATTTGAGCTCCTTTACATATGCTGTATTCTACCTAACATGTAAGATGTGTCTTAAATATAGAATCTTGTATCTTTGTATACGGGCTGTAGGGAGGGAATGGGGTGGCAGGGTGGGAGGGAGGGGATGGGATCATGTATGCTGATTCATATTTGTTCACAAGTGTTCTTGTACAATCATGATCCTGTCCATTGTAAAATGTAAAAGTCAATAAGCTTTATATTGAAAAAAAAAAATGTAAATCCCCTTAGGAGAATAACTACCCCATCGTGGGCGTCTGGGCCTTGTGATGAAAAGGATGAACCTATGGTCCAGGATTTTCTTGCTTGTTGTAATTCATATGATGTTTTTAACCTGATATCTTGAAGAAAAATAATACTATTCGGAAGGTCTTTAAGTATTTGAAAAGTGGACAACCACTTCCTATTGTTTTTAATACTGCAAACATTTCATGTAAGGATAGAAAGCCGCTGTCCCCTTTCCATATTCAGTTATAAGGGAGTATTCAAGGGACCTTCCTAGGACAAATATCTTTTTGTTTACCCATCTGAGAGGTCTAGGGGTCCAAAATACTCTCAGCTCTTGAGGAAGAGGAGGAATCTGAGTCCCCCTCATCTTCCACCATGTCTCCCCATTGATGTCTCTTCACTGCCTGAAATTTAGTTCTTGTCACAATTAAAGAAACCTTTGGGGAAGTTTGCTCTGCCTTTCTTTTACTTCTTTTTTTTCTTTCCACTAACTGGGTTAAACTGAGGATGTCCTGAAGGTGGGGGGGGGGACAACGTTGTTGTCTCCATGTCCTCAGAGCCTGCACATGAGGCCTCGCCCTGTGGTTGAGAATCATCCTGGAGGAGGGGCTCCTGGTCTACCTGTCTAGTAAAGGGTGAGTCTAAAGAGGATTGTATAATTCCAGTGTCCTGGGAAATCTGATCCCTGGATTTCTTTTTAGCTTCTTGTGCTTGACATCTCTCTCTAGTAAGTTAACAGGGTCTTGTTGTGCTCTGTCTAGCCTGTTTTTTTCTGCCCAGGGACAGCCTTGATAGGAATTACCATCTTCCTCACAGATGTTGCACTTCTGGGGATTTGGGCAGACTAAACTTACGTGCCCATACTGAGGTTGCATCTTGGTTTATCGCACACAGAGTTTAGGTGTGTGCATTTATGACAAGTTCTTGGTTGCCCCCGATAGAATCACAAACCTCTGTCCCTCCCAATAAAAAAGCTCCCTGGGAGATGTTGGATACCTTGTTCAGTACTTTTCAGTTGGAATTTGATTCTCCAGTTTCCTGTTCACACTAAATCTTCATCTAGGATGGGGATGGGGGCTTTAAGAATAGAACAATGTTACTTCAACCAGTACAGCACATCTGAAATATTTACACTTTCAATTCTAAATAATAATGTTACCATTTTTATTGTGGGTTTTGTTAATGGTATAGGAAAAAAAGGCTGCCATAAATTAATATTACACACCAGATTATATTTAGTCCAAAATCTTTCCAATGTTTGGTTAGTTTTAAAACTCACATCACATGTTGGTTTACCTTTCACATGTACTGTAATACTGCAAAGAGCTCATGAGGCTGGATTCCCATACCCTCCTTTAACATTGTATGTAACATAATTTTCCTGTCAGGTGCTAAATCAATGTTACCAGTAAATTTCAATCTTACAGCATTTCGTCACTGTACAGGTTCACCCATATTTTTAAAAAGATCAGACACATGTAGTCTTTTTGGCCCTTCAGTTGCATCTTGGCAAGCTGGTTCCTCTTCATGTCCCAGGACAGCGATGTTTTGTGCAGAGTTGGAGCCTAAAGTACCTGTTTGCTCAGAAGAGCTGCCCAGTGCATCCAATGCAACATCTGTTACAGTTTCTAGGATTTGGGTGTTTTGATCAAGAGTCCTTTCATTTAACTCCAAGTTGCAAGCCTGTTTAATTTCTGCTGCAGTAACTGGACAAGGAGAGGACCAGGTAGAGCTTTCTTCATTCTGTTGCCATCCTGCAGCATGCAGTGCTGCTTCAGGAGTCCAATTATCGCACATTTGTGAGGGGTCCTCTGCACAGCCTTTCCATAGGGAGATTAGAGGTACCACAGAGGAAATAGGCAGTCACACAGGTTTTGTTGTTTGAGATGGATTCTCCATCTCTAGTGGGGAAAGTTATGAAGGAATTATTAACCGAGGTGAACAGGACTTGCTTCTGAAAGAAATATTGTCTGTGGATTTGGAAATACTTTCTTCCTCATTCAGCAATTTTAGTTGATACTTCTTATTTGATTTTAATGCATTTCTCAGCAATGCTTCTTCAGTAAGAGTACATGGGGCTGCATTATGCTGTGCATCAACATCTGTGGATTCATCATCTGTGTTATTTAAAGAACATTGTACCTGTTGATGAGCATCATTTTGTTTTTCTTGTTCCAAGTGAGTAGAAGAGGTTAAACAGATATCTTCCTTTTCCTTGATTGGACTTTCTTCAAAAACAAAGATGAGCAAATCCAGTCCTGCTGTATGTTGTTCCTCCACCTACTGCTTGACTGTCCATCATTTTGGATTTTGGAGGACAAGGGGGACTACAGGCGGGTAGGGGAATTTTTTTATTCAAAACTTGAAACAAAATATACAAAAATTGTGTTATGTCATACAAAATCATAATGAAGAAATACAAAAGAAACAGAAAAAAGTATTACAGCATACATAAACATCAAACATAAATAATTTGTATGTGTACATTACCCCCTTCCCATCCCTACTAAAAGAGTAGGAGAATTGTTAAGCAGAACTGCAAAATCAAAGCAATACAAAACAGTGTTGCCTCACACAAAAGAACAGTATAAAACATAAGAAAATCCAATGGGTATCACAGTAATACATGTCCTAATACACAATCTAATATAAAAACAGAAATGAAATCATATCGAATACAGAAAAGACCCCCCGCCCACCAAAAGAATAGGGAAATCGGTTGCATGAAAACTTGAAAGCAGAACAAAATACATAACAGTGTTACTGCACACCACATCAAAATGCTAAAAAAAAGGAAACAGAAAGAAAGAAGCATAGGAAAAAAAAAGAAACAGTACTGAATACCATGGTAACAACAAATGCATATTAACAGTCAGGTAAGAAACCAGGTACATCAGTTCCAGCATCGTTGAAACACCCCAGGAGATGAAGAGACCTTCTCTGAATAATAGATATCCTGTAAACCCTACAATATCTGTGAAATAATCTGGGTAGGGCTGCTCAATTTTTGTTGTAACAAATATGCACATCTAGCCTGCCACAGATAAAAACGTCAAAAAGCAAATATCAAACACAGAGTACTGGGATGATAGCAGTGCAAAGCAGGGGGAAAGATACCAAAAATTAAAATATCATACATGAGGGTCGGGAGAGCCTTCTCCTTCCATTTATGGAGGAGAAGGGTCCACACAGGTCGAGTATAGGGGCAGACAATAAAAAAATGTCTCATGGTTTCAGGAATGGAAGGACATGTGTCCCGAGGACATGTTCTCTCCTCTTGAGTTCTATGCTTCAGATTGTCCCTAACTCCAAGCCTACCATGACAGGACAACCAGGTAACATCCCAAACCTGCCTTGGAATGCGAAGAGCAGTCAATTGAAGGAAAACACTAGGGGTATCAATGATGTTCCCAAAAGAATCCCGTACCAAAGGAAGGTCCCAAAAATGTGACCCTAAAATGAACTGATACAAATGCTTTCTGGTAGAGGAAAGTATTGTGTTGGAGGTCAAACCCCACTGCCGAATCTTCAGGAATGTGGGAATCAAATAATGGGGAAGCTGATACTTTCTAAAATTCTGAGGGATTTCCAAAGGAGGTTGTTGCCACACTTGGCATAAAGGTGCAGTAAAATAATTAAGTAGAGAAAGCCAGAATGCAGGCTGAGACTGTAAAAGATGAGGAATAGTAAATTTCATAAATAAACGGTGAAAAAAACACTAAGGGGTTCAACATCTGAACTCCACCATGGCAATAAGCGAGATACGTGTATGACCATTTCACCGGATTCAGGTGACTTCCCCAGAACCCATGAAAGAAAACATTGTACAGTCTTGCTTCCAATGAAAAGGAACCAGGTAAACAGCTGCTTAATGAAGAAACAAAGGAAGAATAAAAGTTTTCAGTAACAAAACCCTCTTCTATTTTGCAATATTGTGCCCCTTCCAAGAGGCAACTATAAGTGAGACTTTATCTAAGATGGTAACCTAATTAGAAGAGGCATCATTAGTGTTACCGGAAGTTAAACCTAAAATTTTGATAGGAGTGGACTTCAAGGGGACCCCAGCTATGCAGGAATGCAAAGCAGGGTATCTAGTATCGGGAAAACTAAGGCTGAACTTTTTCCATAATTCAGTTTGGAGCCCAACACAGTTTTGAAGTCTGTGAGAAGGAGCTTTAAATCATCCTCATTAAACAAAGGATTGATGAGAAGACAGAGGTCATCTGCATAAGCAGACACTGGGGGTATAGTATGCCCAGAAGGCAAAACCAGACGCGGGAGAGATGGATGGTATAAAAATTTCCAAAGCAAAGGGTCTATTTGAAAAAGGTAGAGAAGGGGACTCAAAGGGCAACCTTGCCTGACCCCTGTCTGACTCAAAAAGGAGGGATGGGGGAGCCATTCACATATGGTTGAATCCATACAGTTGAATAGAGTAATTTAATCCAATTGATAAACTTTTGTGGAATAGCATAGCGGAACAGAACCAAAAAGAGATAATCGTGATTCACCCTGCTGAATGCCTTCTTCTGATCTAAAGAAATAATGAGCGAGGGAGTAGAGGAAGAACTAAAAGCAGAGACATCCTGTAGGAGAGAAAGGTTAGAAGCTATAGACTGGTTAGGGATAGCACAAGTCTGAACATCAGAAATAACCCGAGATGCAATAGTAAGAAGCCGATGGAGCAATACTGATGCAAAAATCTTATAGTCTAAATTTAATAGACTTAAAGGTCTCCAATTTCCAATGTCCGATCTATCACCTTTTTCAAATAAGAGAAACATAACGGCATCAGAGAAGTGCCGTGGAACAAAGTTTATATCAATGATAGTGTTAAAGAGCAAAGTCAGGGTTGGAGAGAAGACATCAGAAAAGTGGTGATAGAGCTCTGCAGTAAGGCTGTCCTGCCCAGGAGAAGTGCATCTTTTTTGGTTTTTGATGGCTGCCTGCACTTTGAGCAGGGAGATCGGGGTGATCAACTAAGTGTACAGGTCCCATGGGGGAGATGGAATAGAAATGTCCAAAATAAAAATTTTCAGAAGGAAAGGCCAAGGTAAGAGTCCCAAAAATAATTTCCAAGTGGGAATGAAGTTTCTGCTGAAGGGATGCCATAGTATCATAAACTATAGAGGAGCCAGGCTCTGCAAGGCTATCGATGTGTGTGGCAGCTACTCTGTCGGAACAGCATTTAAATATGTCAACAGAGGCTTTAGTAGACTGTGTACCACATGACGCCTCAAGCCATAAAGAAAATGCTCTGTTATACTGATGCGTTTCCATTTGGGATTTCAAAGATTCAATTAGTGGGGAAAAATCCTGTCCAGCGTCACAAGCTCTAGAAATGGCATCCATAAGATGCCGTCTCAAGGATAAATACTGCTGATAAGAGGTTAGACTTTTCCTCCTAGCAGAATGGATAAAAAAAGTTTCAAATCTAGCTTGGTGTCGTCCCAGCAATGTAAAGGGGCGGTATATGCATCTAACACAGAAATGCAGGCCTGCAAGAGGTCTTGACAGGCTGCAGAAATTTACTCATCAGATAACAAAGAACTATTCAATTTCCAGCAGGAGGAAACAGTGAGGGGATGGGAAGCAGTGGAAGGAAAACAGAGCTGGGAAATTGCCATATAAGGAACCACTGCTGCTTTCTGGACCAAGACATTCTGTGAGACAAATAAAAAATCAATATGTGTGGCCAGAAGACCTCTATAATAGGTTCTCTCACTCGTGTGATGAACCTCACAGTATTCATCCTTAAATAAAACAGTCCTAAGTATTGCCTGTAAAGCAGTCGAGTCCCCAAAAAGTTTCTGAGTTTTACCTCCATTGTCTGCAAGAGTAAGGTCACAGCTGAAATCCCCACCCATGTAAAGATGTCTTGAAGTGTGTAAATATGGCTGCAACAGTTTAA
This sequence comes from Neoceratodus forsteri, assembly GCA_016271365.2. Lineage (NCBI taxonomy): Eukaryota > Metazoa > Chordata > Ceratodontiformes > Ceratodontidae > Neoceratodus > Neoceratodus forsteri. The sequence goes on along the minus strand of CM057455.1, from coordinate 383,479,106 downwards.
ACAAATAAGATCTAGCCACTATACTTTGAGGAGCACAGACATTAATAATTCTAAGCTTCAAACACTTGTAGGCACAATCAAGTAGCAGAGCTCACCCAGGAACAATATCCACTAACCTAGTAGCGCTACAGTCATACCCAGAGAACAATATCCCCAACCCATTGCACTTATCCTCCCCAGAGGACCAATGAGAAGGGCCTTTGGTCCATCCGTTAGTGGCCTGGGTAAACTCATAACTAGTCTTTTGTCTTGTGTCCTGGATCAAGTAGATATTGTGAGGGAGATCCAAAAGATACTGTAATGTGGTGAGTAGCTTCCTATGGGATTTCATGCTGCACACATTATTTGTGAGGCATCAAAGACTCAATCCCACGTGCATGAGAAAGACAGTTAGAAAGGAGAAAAATGGGATGAACCAGAGTGAAAACTAAGACAAGGTGCCTCAGGTAACAGCAGACTGCTGCCCAGTACAAGCCTTAGAAGGAGAGGGATCTGGCTGGGAATCAAAGGAATAGTCCATTCAAAGAGAAGAAGTCTGAGGAGAATCAGAATCATTCTCTTCGTCAACTATGTCACTGCACTGTTTCCACTTAGTCAAGGCCTGGTATCTATTTCTAGTGAGGATAGACTGTCGGGGGGGGGGCAGGATCCTTTCATTTCCCCTTCAGTTTCCCTTTCTTCCCCTGGAAAACCTCTGTGAAAGAACCCTGGTCCATGGGGGAGGGGGGCATGGGGTCAGGGATGATAGTACACTCTGGAATAGGGTCCTCAAATAAAGGAATGTGTTGTTGTAAAACTGTGGCATCATCAACTACAACAGAGAGAGTAAGCACAGGGGTAGCTGCCACCAAAGGGGAGGAAGCAGTACCTGGGGGCTCCACATCCCTCTGCCAAAGAACCTGAGTTTGAGATTCAGATATGAGAGCCACTTGATCTTGGGGGGAGGGGGACAATCCAATCTGTTATGATCAGCCCAAGGAGACTGGTGATATGAATGCCCAGTCTTATCACAGAGGTTACAGTGCATAGGGTTAGGGCATTTCAAACTTACATGACCATAAGCCAAACAAATGCTACATCTGGGCTTGTTGCAGGTATGACTTAGGTGTGTTCTTGCACCGTATTTATGGCAGGTGCGGGGCTGACCCAGATAAAAAGACAAGCCTCTGTCCCTAACTATATAAAAACTACCAAGAAAGTGCATAATACCTCTATCAGATTGTCTCAATTGAATTTTAACCTTTCAACCCCCTGTCCAAACAAGGTCCTCATCCAAAATAGGACTAGGGGCCTCAAGAATGTCGCAGCGATGCTTCAGCCATTATTGGACATCAGCTGTGCTCACCCCCTCATTCCTAAAAAGCAAAATAATGATCTTAATAGTAGGCTTAGTAAGGGGGATGAGCATAAAGGGGGTCCACAGTGGCTGTGATTTTACCCATTCGTTATTTGCTCCAAAACCTCTCCAAAGTATAAACATTCTTAAAGCTAAAATCCTAAATGGATTCTCCCCTAACATGAATAAAGGCAAACAGTTCACTAGCAGAAATTCCTAAAGAGTCCCAGAGCATGGAATGCAACACAGTTTTTCTATCAGGAGCTGTAGCAAGGTCACCAAAATACTTCAGACAAACAGCGTTCCTGCGCTGTGCAGGTTCACCCAAGTTCTGGAAAAGATCACTGAGTCGAAAAGAATGCTCAACCAAGGCCTCACCTTTAGGCAAAGAAGATTTGTGTCCTGTGTCCATATGCTTCAAGGGGTCCTCATCTGAAGTGGAGTGCACTGCAGGTGAAGGATGTGGTACTGTGGCAGAATCCTGAGCATGCATAGGGCCCGTAGCGAACAGAGCCAGCTGGCCAGCATCAGGGTTCATGATTGGAGTTGCAGGCTGCTGTACTAATGAAGCAATTGTACCATGGTGGAGAGAAGTAGTGTCCTCAACAGGCAGATGTAATGGAGAGTTCCCCAAAATAATTTCATGTGCACTCACTGCCCTAGGTGAAGTCCAGGCAGCGCTAGGAACCGGTCGAGACCAACCCGCGGCGCGAAGTGCTGCATCAGGGGACCAGGCAGGATCAGGAATGAGACTGCCTCCACGGTCAACATGAAGGTGCAACAAAACTGGCTTAGTATAGTTGAGGCAGGTAGGAGTAGAAGCAGAACCTAGTAGTAGAGTGTGTTGTACAGTATCTTGCAGAGGAGCCGTAGAAGAAGCGTTGGACAAAGCAGAGTGATATATACTGTCCTCCCGCATATATTGCTGTAAGAGGGTGCAGTGCTGCGCCATAAAGCAAATGCCATTGCGGTTCTGACAACACAGCAGTCTGATCTATATCCACTGCAGAAGTATGAGGTCCCAAAACCAAAGGCACTGCACTAGAACTGGCAGTAGAAACATTAGATGTCTGTACATCCAAGTGTGAATCCAACTGTAGCACGTTTTCCTGAAGACCATTGCTGAAATCACTAGGTAAATCAGTATGCGCTACATCCAAAGAAACAGGAATTGCAGGCATAGGGTGCAGCCCACCATCACCTCTACCTCCTCTTTCCTCCTGGACTATGGCCATGTTGGCAAACAGCCAAATGGCCAAGAGTTCCCCCCTCCTGCAGAGTAGGGGAATTTCCCCAATGCCCTGGCCAAATTTCCATCATTCACTAAGAATACCACAAACAGCTTAATCAGGTTCAAGGTCAGTTGGCATTCATCTGTATCCCTCTCCCCCAGGTCATGCCTAAAAATAGGCAGAATCTGCCTAGTGCACTTACCCAGTCAACAAAAACTAAATAAAAATAAATAATAAATAAAATAAATAGGTTACAGTCAGTCAGATTCAGGGACACAGTTTCCTCGCCCCTGCCTATCCAAACCGGGGTCCTTCAAGGCTCTGTTCTCAGTCCTCTATTATTTTACATTTTTCTAAAGATCTCCCCTCAGTCTGCTCATCAGCACCCATTCACATGTTGTGGATGACACCACCCTGTACACTGCTGGCCCCTTCCCCTCTGATGTGGCATCCAGATTTCAGCTTGACTTCGACAAAGTTCAGTTCTGGCTATGCTCACACCAGTTGTTCCTGAATGCCAAGAAGAATGTCTCCACGTATTTTGGCACAAGGCAGAGAGGTTCTAGGCTTTCCTCCCTCCCTTCCCTCTTGCCACACTTTGGATGGGACTACACTGGAGGATGTTACCTCATTCAGGTACCTCAGGGTTTGGCTCGACAAGCACCTCGACTACTCTGACCGCATGGTTGCTGTCCATAAAACAAATCTCCCCAAACTTGGGGCCTTATATAGGAATGGCAGACTCATCTCATTGCCAGCCCATCATGCAATGCTACAGAGACTGATCCTTCCAGTTATAGACTGTGGTGATGTGGTCTATAGTGCTGCCTCCAAAACATCTTTAGCCAGATTGGACACTGTTTTCCACTCTTACTGTCGCTTTGCTCTTGATTGCCCTCCCCATATTCACCACTGTTCTTTATATCAATCTCTAGCTGTCCCTTCTCTTGAGGATAGATGTCTAGCCCACTGTGCCAGCTTCCTTGGTAAAGTCTTGTTCGGCTCTTTTCCTCCTACCATGCACCCCCCCTTACTCCTCTGTCTCCTTCAGGATCATTGATGCTTGCACCCTTGCTATCCCCTCCAAATATACCTCTGCTGGCCAAGCAGCTTTCTCCATTCACTTCCGTAAACTATGGAATGCCCTTCCCCCTCCATCAGAAATGTTCCTTCAACCCATGCCCTCTCATCCCTACTTTGCAACTTCATCTCCACTACCTGCTCCTAATTATTCCTTTCACTTTCCCACTTCCCTTTTTTCCTCCTAATATGTTATTTTCCTCAAGACCTGTGCCTTGTATTTTATTGTACCTGAATGACCTTGTACTGAGAGTCAAGTTGTATCTGTTACCTGAAGCCCTTGTATTTTCGTAACTGCTACTGTATTTCAGCCTGCACTGGTGCACATTGTACTTGATTGAACCGCTGAACTGCATTGTATTGTCCTTATCCCCTTTCCCCGAGGACGCATCTGGAAATGAGCATTCCCTGCTCAGTATGTTTTCCTGGTGAAACGTTTAAATAAATAAGTGCCCAGATAACGGACAATATGACTGTCATTGCCCATGGGTTAGCCTTCCCCTTTGTCTGCAGCCGGTCTGGCCAAATTAAAAAATCAGCTGTCCTGTCTACTCCACTGGGAAGACACACAGTTCAGGAAATCTGTTGGAAGGATGGCAAGATACCACATAAAAGGAGTTGGAGGTGGCATCTGTGATGTCAGACAATGTGATCAATATAACCAAGGCACTGAGCAGTTTTTATGCATTTCAAACTTTGCCCATTACCTGAATTTAGTAGTGACTAAGGTTCCCAAAGACCAGAAAAAAAGTTACTACCTGCTACCTTCTGAAACTTCACATTTTGTGTGCTGGAGCAGATTTTAAGTAAAGGGTGATAGACAGTAACCACACACAAGACCATATGGTAGCATTTGGTGCGGCACTATATGCTCTTTGTGTCATCTTTAGAAAATTTGAAATTTCCACCCGAGACATGTATTAAAATATCAAGCCTCTGCCAGGTAATCTGATAAATTTACTTTCTGCACCTAAACATGATTCACCTGAAAAATGTTTATTGAGCCAGATGCAGACAAGACAGTAGTGGTACTAGCAGCTAGCATGACTGAAAGGTTAGATAACATCCAGCAGTTCAATGACACACTGTCATGCATGGAAAATATATTTTCCACAGTCTTTAAACCCAGACTAAAAGTAGATCAGTTATCCAAGAGTATGCCTGACAGCACTGAAAACAGTTGACAATGAAAGAACTCCATAACATGCCTATTGTTGATCCTCTTCAAGAACCACAGCCACAAACAAATGACCATGCAGCAGGTGGACAGCCTGATCTTCAGCATCAGGGTGAGAGCATGTGGTCAAATGTATGGCCCTCACAATCAGTCAGTAACCATTTGATGACATAGCTCATCCTGAGCAGTCAGTCAGTACTGTGATCAACATGTAATCTCAGAGCAAATTACTGAATACATTGGAAATCCTTTCTGTAGAAGTACAGCAAGAAACACATTTCTTACAGTTTTCTACTGTTTCATCCTAGTATTACTTCTATATACAGTGAAAATATGCCAAGCTTTTAGGAATACTGTATGTGCACTCACTGGCCGCTCATATGGCAGCCAGCCAAGAGGCATGAGAGGAGCACAGTGAATTATATATATAGTGTAAACTGGTTATCAGGGTGTGCCACTAGACATTAGGGAATTATATATATAGTGAAAAGCGGAGGTCAGGGGCGGAGGAAGTACCACTGGACAACAGGGATAGAGTATATACATTAGAAAGGGTGATCTGGGGTATCACTGGACCACCAGGGAAAGGATATTTTATTGACAAAGAGAGACTGGGTGGTCATAGCTAGACATTAAGGAATGATATGTACAGTATAAAAAGGTGCTTGAGATGGGGTGTGAGCCACAGCAGTACAGCTGCCCTGCCTTCAAATGGGGTGGGGGCAGCCTATTAAGAGGTTTTTTTTTTTGGTGGTGAGAAATAGCGTCATTTTGGGGGCTGTTTACTACCACAAACTTTTGAAGATACCTCTGCACTGGTACTGCATTTACCAATGTACCTCGAGTGACTTGGTTATAGAGATGTGCAAAATTAGAAAATTTTATTCCTCAAAATATTTTGCAAAATACGTTTATTTCTTGAACTATTTAGAAGGTGCAAAATGTGAAATTCAACAGGCAAAATGCAAAATTTCACCCACAAAACGTGAAGTTTCACCAGAAAATGCGAAATTTTGCCCACATAACACAAAAGTTCACCCACAAAATGGCAAAATTCAGGTGAAGTTTGGCGTAATTTGGGCAAAATTATGCAAAACTGAACATTTCACAGCAAAATTTCATGTTTTGAGGGTGAAATTTCGCAATTTTGCACCTGGTGAATAATGTCACGAAATGGTAGAAATGTTTCAGATGGCGAAATTGGTGATTTTGCAGCAATTTCGCAACATCTCTACTTGGTTGAATGTTGGTATTGTTTACTTTCAAGTTGAAAGTGAATTTGTAATTAGAGATGTTCAAAATTGGAAAATGTTGCCCAGTGAAAATATTTTGCTTAATTAGTGCATTTCATGAAATATTTCACTGGGCGAAAGTCGAAATTTCGCCCCCAAGCCAGCGAATTTTAACTCTCTAGCAAAATTTCACCTTCCATGGATGAAATTTCAACAACTGCAGACTAAATTTTGTTTTTTTTGACGCTGTGGTGGTTCCCTCTGGCCGCACCCCCAAAACAAAATCCTCCTGGTGCCCAGTGGCTCCTCGCCGCCGATCATTGGCCCAAATAGTACCCCTCCAAGTACACATTTCACCCCACCCCCCATTTTCCTGGATCCAAGACCCCAGATCTTTACTTTAAAAGAAAACACTCCATGATGTCTAGTGCACCCCAACCTCCAACCCTGTTATCAACACCCCCGGCTCCCCCCCATACTCCGGTCATGCCACCGGAACATCCCTCCACTCACCTCCATGGCTGGCAGCCTGACTTACTGTAGCTTCAGTGAATCAGTACATGCTTGTGCAAGCACATGCTCAATCATTAAAGGGCTACTGCATTTGCACTCTTCAATGAATGAGTGTGTGCTTTTACAAGCATGCCCTCATTCATTTTGGTGCACAGTCAGGCCACTGGCCATGGAGATGAGTGGAGGGCTCTGCCAGTGGCCCAATCAGGGTATGGGGGAGGAGCAGGGTGGCTGCTGATAACATGGTGGAGGGGGTCTACTGGCCATCAAGGAGTAAGTTTTTTTAAGTAAAGATTGCGGGGTCCTTGATCCAGGGGAACGTGGGGTGGGGGAGAAATGTGTGTACTTGGAGGGGTAATGTTTATTTGGGCCAGTCATCAGCCAGTGGGAGATGGGAGACCACTGGACACCAGGGAAGATTTTGTTTTTTGGATCAGTGAGTGGCTGGGGAAGCTGCTCACTAGACACCAGGTCCGGGGCTCAGAGCTTGGCTAGAACCTTTTGCAGCAACTGAAATTGCAGGTAAATTGCAAAATTTTGCTGCAATTTCACCGAACATTTCACATGGTGAAATTGCTGATTTTGCTGCAATTTCTCCAGTAAAATTTTATTTTGCTGCATCTCTATTTGTAATGCACTATGACCTATTTAATGTATTTTTAGAACAACTGATAAGAACTGAACACAGGGCTGTCTTGTAAAGATGGTATAACATCCCTAATGATATGTTTTTTCTGTATAAAAGTAACGATTTTACTTACCTACCTACTTGGGGGGATTCTTTATTTGCATAGATGCAGTGGTATTATAGAACTTTGGTGCTGCAGGTTTGCACTGGTGCTTTCAGGGATTCTGAATATGGGCCAGACGTGAGCACCAGCACCATTCTGGTTTAGTGCACCCACTAATCCTGTTAGTGGGTGTTCTGATCTTTGCATTTTGGGACCTAAGAACTTCTCATTCATTATGTATTGTTATAAAACTTTATATTAACCACTGGATGGAGGAGTTCCTTTTGACAATGTAGCCATGACTGGGTCAGAACAATGCAAGAGAAGGAAGTAAAAAAATAATTTCAAGCTGGGAGCATTTCAAGATTTCCACATAATAATGACATTTGGATGACACTGAGATTCAAAAGCAACAATATTTGAAGCTTTATGTTATAAATTGTGTTTGTGCAAATCTTAGTGTGATGCATAATTGTGACATTTAATTTCCACTGGGATTCCATGGAATTCTGGAAATTCTGCAGAATTCTGCCGAGGCAGAATAGACCTTTTCCAGTGCACAACAGTCACAGAAAATGTGGAATTTTACCGATTGATGTGAAATACCACAGAAAATAGTAAACTTAAGTTTCCATAGTTTTTATACAGCACATATTTTCACATAGAGTCAAAGAAGAGTCTGCACAAGGCTGGAGTGAAGAAACAGAAGTAAATGTAACCAAAGACTGAGAAATCCTGCACTGACCACCAGAAAAAATTCACAGCTCTTCCAGAATATCCATTGTGACCAAAGTTTTATTAAAGTGCCAGGGCAAGTGCAAAACACATCTCCTTCTCCTGACACATTTGGGAAATCAAAATTTCCTTTCTGAAAGGATCCATTGAGAAAGGAAATTTTGATTTCTGAAATGTGTCAGGAGAAGGAGATGTGTTTTGCACTTGTACTGGCACTTTAATAAAACTTTGGTCTCAATAGATATCCTGGAACAGCTGTGATTTTTTGGGATGGTGAGTGTTGGGTTTCTCTGCCTTTGGTTACATATTTCCATGATTTAACAAACAAAAAACATGGGTCACATTAAATCCCAGTTTACTTATTGTATTTCACTTCGCAGAATTCTGCATTATTTACAGTGACATTACACCAAGTTTTTTTTTCAGGAAGCAGAATTGTGATTCTGCATTTGCACAGCTCTAGCACATCACTATGTAAATGAAAACACAGGTGTGGTGATGCTGATTTACCAAGGTACCGTGTGTGACTTACACTGCATTGCATATAGTGCTTTTGAGTATACACAGCCTCCCAGAGTACTGCTGTTATTATGGTGATAACTCATAGGTCTCATAGGTAAATATAGAGCTATATAGACAATAGTCCTTTTGCTCGCCAATTATTAATACCCCAAGATATTATGTTTAAGTAGGAAATTATTCAGTCTGTTCTTGAAAGTATTTACAGTATCACTAGCTATCACTTCTAATGGCAATTTATTCCAAATATTAGTAACCCTCAATGTGAGCCAGGATTTTCTTTTATTTGTTTTTGGACAGTCCACAAATAGTTGTAAGGGGTGTGCTCTAGTATTACATAATGATTCCCCGTATCACAATCCTAGGAGTTCCCATAAATCCGGATCAATGGTTGATTTGTAGATCAAACACATGTCCCCCCTTAAACGCTTATACTCCAAAGACTACAATCCCAGCGTGTTTAACCTCAATTGATAGTCTATACCCTTTACCTCCTGTATGTAACCAGTAGCTCTCCTCTGAACTTTCTCCAGTGCTACTATCTCGGCTCTACCACTAGGCGACCAGAATTGTGCACAGTAATCCAAATGCAGCCTCACCAGTGATGTATAGGGGGCAGGAGAACTTCCCTACTTCTAGATGTAATATGTTTATTTATGCAATGTAATATACTACTTGATCTCTTAATAACTGAATTACAGTGTGTTTTAAAAGACAAATCGTTTGTAACCATAATACCCAAGTCACTCTGTTGCTCCACTGTACTCAATATATGTCCTCCAAGTGTATATGTCAACTGTTTATTTGCTTTCCCAAAGTGCATAACACAGCATTTTTCCACATTAAACAACAATTTTTTATCTGATGCCCAGGACTCCAGTGTATTTAATGCTTCTTGTAATTTTGTGGCATCATCTTGGTTATTTATGGGGAAACCTACCCTAGTGTCATCAGCAAACTTTGAAACCCAGACTCCATTATTTACACTCATTGAAGCAATATATGCATTGAACAAGCAAGGTCCCAGAACAGAGCCCTGGGGCACCCCACTAGTCACCTAGGCCCATGCAGAGTTAGTCCCTTTTATGTTAACAGATTGTTTTCTAGAGGTAAGCCATGCTTCTACCCATTTTGTTATTTTTCCTGGTAGGTCATCTGCTATTAATGCATCAATAAGTTCTCCATGGGGGACCTTATTGAAAGCCTTTGAAAAGTCCAGATACACCACGTCCACAGGCTGACCCTCCCCCATAGCTCTGCTGACTTTTCCATAGAATTCCAATAGGTTGGTCTGACAAGACCTTCCAGCAGTAAATCCATGCTGTACTGGGTCAGCTGAGTCTGTTTTTTGGGCATATTCAATAATATAATCTTTTAATATACCCTCAAAAATTTTCCCTATGACCGACGTCAGGCTAATTGGTCTATAATTGGCTACATCATGTCTACTCCCCTTCTTGTAAATAGGAACCACCCTGGCTAGTTTCCATGCCTCTAGAACGTGCCCTTTTTTTAATGATATTTGAAAAATTACTGCCAGAGGTCCAGCCAGGAAGTCTGCCATTTCTTTAATTATTCTTGGATGTATTCCATCCGGGCCTTGGGATTTATTATGATCTATTTTATTCAGCCTTTTAAGTATCTCGTCTCTCGTTATCAATGATTCAACTTCTAATCCAGTTTCCAAGTGATCTAATTTTGGAGAAGATTTATTATTAAAGACTGATATAAAGAAGTCTTTATACATTTGGGCTAGTTGAGACTGGTCAGTAACTGTACTACCATCCATCGCATGTAATGGGCCAATAGCTCGACAGACTCTCTTTTTGTCATTAATATAAGCATAAAATGACTTATAATCATCCTGGACTCTAGTTACTAGGCTCAATTCATATTTTAATTTGGCATCTTTAATACACTTTTTTGACTTTTTTAAGAGATCCTTATATGTATTCCAAAAGATGTTACTACCCAATCTTTTGGACCTATAAAAAGCCTTATTTTTCTTCTTTAACAGTTGTCATACGGATTTTGACATCCATTTAGGTTTAGTCTTAGTAGTGCCATCCGTTCTCTTAATTAGAGGAGTAAAAGCTTGAGTAGCTGAAATTATTTTATCCACCAGGAGTTCCCACTTGGACTCTAGTGTTTTGTTTTGAAATTCCTCAACCCAATTCCAATTTTTAAAAAGTGATCTCATACTATCAAAATCAGTTTTATTATAGTTGTATTTACTAGTCCTATTTATAATAGTGCCTGCTAATGTGCCTAGGGAGAAGTAAACCATGGAATGATCACTTGAACCAAGAGGGGGAAGGACCTTACAAGTTGTTATATTACCATCTAAATTACTTAACACAAGATCTAGTATATGATTGTCTCTAGTATTGGCATTGACCCACTGGTTCATTCCCACTAGTAAACATAATTCTAGATATTGTGATTCTATGGTGGTATTTGTCTGTAATGTTGTCCAATTTATGCCTGCTAAATTTAGATCACCTACTACCACATTACTTTTAGTAGTACCAATCGTATTTAAGAAATCCATTAACTGTTCATCCTGATGCGGTGTAACAGTCGGTGATCTATATATTACTCCAAAATTAATAACATGTGAGTGGTGGAGTGATATCTTGACCCATAGCACCTCGATTTTATCCCATTTTGATGTATCGATTTCCTCAGAATTTATTTTATTGGATACATATAGAGCCACACCCCCACCTCTTTTTTTCTTTCCTATCTTTATGGAACAAATTAAATCCATTGATCTGCTTTTCCCATGGATCATTAGGGCTCCACCAGGTCTCTGTGACAGCACATATACTAATATTTAGTTGTTTAATAGATAATTTTAATTCTCCCAACTTGTTATTTAAACTCCTAGCATTTAATGAGGAAGTTATGAGAAGTGTGATCATATTTATGATCATTTGGAAAAGATCTAGTGGGCCTACCTCCTCCCTCATGCTAAGTTTAAACTTTCCTCTATTGTTTGTCTAAGTTGGTAAGCAAAAATTTGTTTACCCCTTCTGTTTAAACGGAGTCCATCCTGTGCATATGGCATCGGGTTCCTAAACTTGGAACCTTGCTCCATAAAGGTGTAACCCTCCCTAAAGCACCATCTTTTCAGCCATCCGTTTAAATGTAATATATCATCATTTACATCACATGCTGCCCTAGGTACAGGAAGTATCCCAGAAATAATAAGATCACAACCATCCTCTGCAAGAATCTTCCCTACCTCCTCATAATCTCTCTGTATTTCTAGGAGCCTTCTTTTCCCTACATCATTAGTTCCTACGTGTATTAGAACCAATGGTTTATGAGTATTTTCTCTCAAGCCAGGGAGGAGATTTTTAATATCTTTTATACCCGCTCCAGGGAGTGTACTAACTGTAGTTGTTAGTTTACGATTCTTGCATATAATGTGATCTGTATATCTCAACATAGAATCCCCTATAACCAGAACATCTCTAATATTAATCTCCTCTTTTTTCTCTACTTTTTTCTATAACGGTATAGTGGTGGTGGGGGGGGTACATGAGCAGTGACAACCAACAGGGTGGGCGGTATTGGGCTATACTGGACTGTTCAGGGGCATTATGAAGCCTGAAACTGCAGGCCTTATAAACCCTGGAGTGTCTGTTATAGCCCATTAGCACCCACCTGGGAGCTTATTATTGTGATTAGAAAATGTATTTTAGGCTACGCATTAGAGAATTACAATGTTGCTACGTGTTGCTTATTTGTGTGTTGAATTTTTTATTTTTTGTGTTTATGCTAATAGTGGTTTTGGTATACTTTTTATAATTATTGTCATATCTTGTTTCAACTTGTATTATATTGTCTTATATTATGTCTCTTGTAATGAATTGATATGTGTTATGGAAAAAGTTTAAAAAACAGAATAAAATAAAGAAAAAAAATGCAAAACATTAACAGAAACAATTAAAAAAAAATGTGTAAAGTAGCCATTCCACTGCTGGCAATGGCAGTAGAGGGTGTTGTTTATTTGTAAGCTATAGAGGGCTATGTTTTGTGACAGCCATTTTGTTGATGTCATCCCCTCTTCCCTAGTCCAGTTTGGGTTTGCAAGTCACTCTTATGTGGTGTTCTGATTTCACTACCGCATACTATATTATGTAACCACTTAAAGTCTACTATCTTCTCCCTCCCTATCATTGTACTGCATTTTCTCGACTGCTACCATCAGGTTGTGCCCACCCAAAAGTCTCTAGTTGGAACATTTTTTAAATACAGTCGGATACTGATTGGTGCAAGAAAGCACTGAGAAATGCTTGTCTTTTTTACTTGTGCATTCTTTTAACTGTGAGGCCCCTGTGTGAGGTAAAGCTGTTGTGGTCATAATCGCATGACTGTCAAGCCTCAGGAGCATGGTCTTTTGGAGGCAGGTTGCATGGTCTCTTGGATGCATGTGGTTTGCAGAAGTTCTGTAAAGGAAAGAAAAAATAGACTTAATGGTGGGTGTTTTTGGTGTGTGGGGGCAGAATCCTGTTGTTTTTGTATGACTTCATGGGTGAAGCCCTGAAGGCATTTTGCTGTCACTGTAGGAGAGAGAAGGGACCGTGACCAGATTTCATCCCAGTCCTCTCCTACATTGATGTGGTCTTTTTGTCCACACTGCACATCTCATTTGTGGTGTATGGTGTTTCCCCACCAATCCCCTCCTCTTCCACAGTTCCCCTCTGTGGCACTATAGCCCCCTCCACCAGCTACAAAAGTGCTGTGGTCATGTCCCCCTCCCCACCGCGGGGACACTATTTTATTTCGCCTGCCACTTCTGCAGTTGTGGGCAAAACAAAAGAGGCCACCAATAGTGAGTTCTTACTTGTTTTTTTTCTTTCCTGATTCTAATGTGGTAAAATCTTTCTGGTTGAATCATTTCTTGCATAAGAACACTGAACAGGCTTTCATATTCAGATTCTGGAAAGAAAATTATAACACATATTTCAACAGTAAATGATGATGCATCAACATTTCCTGTGGCAGGGCTTCAAAACTGCTCAAAATAGCTCAATGCCCATTGTTTATAGCAGTATCACAGTCGTAGCATCCGAGAGGGTTTTCTATGTTAACAAACCCTATACAGATTTTAGAACAAGAAAGTTCTCAGAGCTCAGCTTTCTTTGGTAATAGTAACTGAAGCTAAGAACATGCGTTCCCAGATGAAGCAGCTCATGGCATGTAATGTAGGTGATTCAAAGGCTGCTTATCTATGATCTTATTTTAACCTGCACAGGCAGATATTAGTGTTAAAATGGTGGATTAACTCCTATTCTTTTCCAGCAGATATTTTATCGAATCAAGACCCATTTTACAAAAAATATTAAGACAGGTGAAAAAATGTTTGAAATGTCCGATCATGCTTACATTTTGGTGAGAGACCCCACACTCTTCAGAATTTAAGCATGCCACCACCAACTAGCCTGTTTCAATACCCTGTGTTAATTGATTGTGTAGTTAGAACTGTACTAAAGTGAATTAATGTGCAAGTTCAAGAGTAAAGTACACAGTTACTAAAACCAGCATTTAAAACCATGTATCAGAAAGTCTGCACAACCTTATATGCTCATAATAGAATTACAAACATTCAAGATCATTATCACTTTTTCCTGTTCTATATTGAATTAGTGACATGTGATGGCCCTGCTGAGATAATAAATATTTCTTATTGTAGAGCACAGATTCTAATACTGGTGTGCTCCCTTAGCATCATCAGATGCCACTGTGACAGTATTTCCCTTGAACTGAAAATGAAATATGTATTGTCATAAACAGGGAGGAAACTACCTTATCTAAATTTTTTATGGCATGTTCCACTTAATAAAATGCATACAATAACACTGTTGTTATACTGAGAGCATTCTAATGAGAAAGCAGGTGACAGGTATCAGAGACCATGAATGTGCTGCATTGTTGGTAACAGCAGTTGCTGTTTAAAATGTAATCAGCACATATCAAAGTGACAGAAACAGCATTAGGTGACAGTATAGAATTATGATCATCAGAAAATAGATGCTGCTCCTGTCACTGAAATAAGCCTCACCTTGGATTCTCCACCACTTGCCATTTAGCAGAGTGTCACTTGCTAACAGCACTGACTGTCAGTGAAAGTGCTGATTAGAGGATTTTTACTCCCGTTAGGGACAGCATGCTAGCTCATCCCCAGCGACTGCCTAACCTGACAGTTACTAGTGAGTTACACATGCAGCAGAGCCACGCTGTGAATTTTGGGTGGCTTACCACTTAACATTTTCAAACTGTAAAAACATCCATTCATGTGGTATGACAAAAATAATTGTGCAATGCTAAATAATTCACCAGACCCTTTTGATTTCACACTTTCTTTTTATTGATTTTGAATAAAAGTCAACATAGCTGTTAGTTGACAGTCTCCATTTAACTTATTTTATTACATAAATTGCCTATGAACTGCAAGAGCAAACACCCCTACATATCAGTAACAGCTTCATCAGGAGGCAGTGTTTCAAATTACCACTTGTGTTTTTATACCCAACCCTATTTTTACATCAATTGATTAATCAATTATGAATACTGCATCCAAAAGGAGGTCCAGACAGAGTGCTCAGTGTCACTAATATTTAAGTAATAAACCATGACAAGATGTTGGTTATGCTTTGATTTACCCATGCCTGGCATGTTTCGGTTACAAGGCCGCAGGCCAAGTGACCAAACCATGACAGGCGTAGGCAAATCCAAGCATAACCAACACCTCGGAATGGTTTATTGCAATTATACAATGTCCCTGTTGCTGAAAGCAACCTCAGTCATTTGATTCAAGTGTTTTTTTTTTATGATTTAAATGTATAATAACAATACAGATATTCTTCCGCCAAAGAAAATAGTCTGAAAACTGGTTAGGTAGTTAACATGGGTGACAGTTTATTTAGTAATTGTATAACAAGTAAAATTTCAATAAAGGCTATTTATTTAAATAACTGTAAAATAACTTTATTCATAACTTGTTTTTTCTAGTACTAATAATATTTAAACAGATATTAAGCTAGCAGGCAAAAACTGTATTTTTATTGCAAACTGTATAAATTTCAAAGAAAGGTAAATGCATAGAGTATCATTTCTGTTTTGCAGATTCAGAATATATTTGATAGAACAGTCCATTTACTGTTGCTTTAAGTTGTAAAGTATGTCTGAGCTAGTCTAGGCCTCCGTATTTGTGGGTTGGATTGGTTGGGGGGGGGGGGATTCATCCATGGTGCTCAGAGCTGAAACAGGAAAAAACTAAATACAAATTTAGTGGTGAACTTTTGCTAGCTGTAATGTATTAACACAGATAAATGCATACAGGAACAACAGTTGATGTTTGATTTCTTTGCTGTTTAACAACCTCTGCATTATCTGTAGAAAAAGTTGACCATTCCATAATTTACCAGGTTTCCTAGAGATGGTCTGCAAGGAATTGTGGTGCCTTCGGTGTGTGACCTCTTTGGCTGAAGCTGGGATCATCCAGTTGCTGTGCTCAGTTGGTTCTGCACACTTGTGGATTCTTTCTGCTGCATCACATGTGAGGAATTATTACTTGGAAATGTGGGCATGTTTTCACAATTGAGCTCTGCATTTAATAGCTGCTTGCAAGGGATGTGCTTGGTGCAACAAATGGTGTTGCTGTATACCATTGTGCTTTCTTCAAAATCAGGCCAAGGGTCAGGATGGTTAGTATTGCCTGCTCAGTGTCGTTCTTATGGAGGGGCTGTGATTTCCTCTGCACTGCATTGTTGGCTTCCAGCAATTATTTTACCCCATTTTCCAAAGTCATTTATGTTGGGCTTCCAATAACTTGTCAGAGAGGTATCACTTTTGTGGCCAGTAATAGACATTATGTCATGAGCCTCCATCCCTGCATCACACAACAGCATAATGGCAGTTGCCCCATAAGAGGTGGTTACTAAATATTGTGTTCAGTCCAGCTTCCTTACAAATTTGTGCTAGCATTCTCCCAAGATAGTTGATGTCCATGCAGTATGCTCAGTAGAGTACCACACTGCCATTTCGTTCAACACTTCTTGTGTAAGCCTGTTAGGGTGTAAGAACAAGGAAGGGGGTTTTGGAGGCAGCTTTGAGAGGTATTTCTGGAAACTTTTAATTGGACATAATGGATCATTTGGCTACTTGAACATGCAAGTTCTTGTAAGCTGCAGAGTAGGATTGTTGTGTCCCTTATGATTTTAGTTTCTTCGTTCAAAGACTTACTGAGGCAATGAAGACCATTGACACTTTTTTTAATTTCATATGAAGCTATTTTGATCTGCCTTACACCTTTCTTGAAATGTGTAGCAAAATGTAATTGTATGTCCAACTATACTTTTTTTTTTTTGCTGCCTCCTGGCTCTCCCCGTTGGCTTCTCCTTCAGGCCATCTATGGCCTCTGCCCCCACTCACTCATGCTCCTGTCCATTGGCATTCACCACCACCTCAGATGGCAGCCACTTTCAGGATAACCCGGTGTAATCCTTCACTGGATGGGTCCTCTGCCTCCATGGAGGAAGGCACTGGTGGGGGCCATTCAGCGCATCTTCTTGGCCTCTCAGGTGCTGCTGAGGTTGTCTCTGGGGCCCAACCTGGGCAATTTGTGGTGGCAGGGGGACAGGATGGCCATCATCCATTTGCACGGAGGAGATTTGTTTCATCTTCTTCTCCTGGGGGATTGGCATGCCATGACATCTAGGCGCAATGCTGACATCTGCCATGCCCCCCCCCCCAGTCAGTCAGTTGGTGCACTTGCTATAACCCTGATCTCTACTGGGAGTCAACAGGTGCTGTACTGCTTTCGCACCATCCCTCCCAGAAAAAGCAAGCAGTCATCAGGCGCTCAAGCCTTCTCCCCCCTGCTGCCCTCCAGCAATCCAGGTCATTTCCTGAACCTGGGTCACTGCCATCGCCAGCAGAAATCCAACTGCTGTGCTGATGGGCCAGCCCCAACCATACTTTTTGAACAAGCCCACTTGCTGTATTAGATGAGACTGCTGGTGAATTTCTTATGGTGGACAATTCAGTTATTGTTAGGGTGGCATGATGCTGTGATCTGTCTTTACCTGCTTTTTTGGTATTTTTTTACTACTCCTTTAAAAATGTTATTAGTACTTGTGAAGTCAGGATCTAACATAAGGTTGATTTGTCTGCTGATCGGCGGATCATTTGTGAACCTACTGTATTCAAACCAAAGCACAAACTTACAAAGCTGCTCAAAACATATTCCTGGGCTCCACTGTTTCTCACAGTACTGCAATAATGCCTCAGTATGGTGTTTAACTCAGGTGTTGTGATGGTTTTAAAATCAGCTGTGGTTTGCGTTTGTTTACACCAGTCAAGGAATGCATTAAGAGTCCACTATGTTTGTTTCAAAGTTGTCTGCTCATCTTTATAGCTCTAGTGTAACAAGATCCTCAGCTGTGACATCGAGGTGATGGTGATGCTGTCTTCTTTCAGGATTGGCCATGCCTGCTTGCTGGGGAGGACCCGTGGAATTCAAGGTAGACTGTGCAGAGGTACTAGGCTCTGCTGGCAACATGAAGGCTACTTCAGAAGTGGGGATGGAGGACTGTGATGCCGGTACATCTGGAGGCTGAGGGACCGTCATGACAGATATGATATTTACACTTTCAGGCATTTGTATTTCAGGGTCAGCCATAGTCTACTCAGTTAAGGACTTAAATATGTCATTGTTTTCTGCCTTGTCAATTATGTCGAAACTGGTTTCCATTTTTAAAAGCCAGTAGCAATTTTCGGATGCAGTTTGTGAGGTGGATTCAAGATGGTGGTTGTTGGAATTTTAAATGGGGCTTGTATAGATTCTGTTTAGGGTGCCTCAAGGCTTTGGCTGGCTGTCACCTCTACTGCTGGTGATGTTAAAATTTACAATGGTGCCAGGGTGCCAGCTAGCTAGTCAGATAACTGGATTATGACAGCCCATGTATAATGCTAAATAGACTGAGCTAAAAACTCTAGCAATGAAAAGCATATTGCTTGGCAGCAGCACATAGGAAAAACACAGAGTAATGGCATCATTTCAAATGATTGCTGCCCAGGTGCAATTGTATTAAGTAAGACACATTCAATAATTCATTCTCATATATTGCAATAGTCCACTTTTGATTGCAAACATTTAACTCTATAACAGTGTAGCAACATTTCAAATGTCACTTGTTTGCACAGACAAGCTTCTTCTTAGCTTAAAATCAGTGTTGCTTTATATGGTGAAAGAGCATGGTAACCACACAGCCACTCACAGCCGCAATTAAAGCAACCCTATTGATAAAAAAACAAACGTCCGTGTCACTATGGATTGGCTAGAATCCCATCAGTCCCTTTTAAGGCTAGTATGGAATACAATAGCCTGTGAGGAAATCCTGCTCCATCACCAAAGCTGCTCTAAATAATTAATAAAGTTGTGATGATAAATACATACACCATATGTGTATAATGAAATGATAAAGGTTATAATATTAAAGTCAATATAGAACTAGTATAGTGTGTCAAAGTGCTAGTGCAAGCCCAAAGTTAAAACACCAGTCATGACTGTGTGTGAGGCTGATGAATTTGTATGACTATGCCAGATATATAAAATAAAAGATTTTATAAAACTAAAGATATCGGCCCCACAGTAATAAAAATATGCAACAGTTTGCATTAAGCAGAATATTGAAAAATGAATTGGCTAAAACCATACAGCCAACCAAGCTTTACCTGGTTTTTCCCACACTAGCCCATTATTAGGCTAGCTACCTTCATCAGGTGGCAGAATCTGCCCCTTCCCCTATGACAGAGATCTAAACCATCTGAATAAGACGTCACTGATGTTTCTGGATAAGGATATTGAACATCAATTTAATTTCCATAACATGACAGTATATTCTTCATTTATCAGCTCCACTCAAAAACCAGTCAGAAAAGAAGTAACATAGAAACATATAACTTGACAGCAGATAAGGACTGCTTGGCCCACCTATTCTGCCCATTTCCCTACCTGATGGATAAGCTGCAGATTCTAGTTAATCAACAGCTTACTTCCTCCTACTCCACACTAGAATTGGCTTATGCCTGTTCCATGCATTCTTGAATTCTCCCACTGTTACTGACTCCACAGCCTCCTCAGGAAGGCTGTTCCATGCATCCACAAACCTCTCTGCAAAAATACTTTCTAACATTACCTCTGAGCCAACCCCGCTCTGTCTTCAAATTGTGCACCCTTGTTCTTGCGCATCTCTTCTTCTGAAAGATACTACCCTCTTGTATTTTGTTAACTCCCTTGAGATACTTGAAAGTTTCTATCATGTCCCCCCCACCCTCCTTTCCTCAAGGGCATACCTATTAAGCTGCTTTAGTCTCTCCTCAAATGTCTTCTGGTGCAGAACCTGCACCATTTTGGTTGTCCTCCTTTGAACAGCCTCCACTCTGTCTATGTCTTTGCGGAGATGGGGTCTCCAGAATTGCACGCAGTACTCCAGATGTGGTCTCACTAACTGTCTGTACAGAGGGATAGCAACTTCTTGTTTTCTACTGTTGATGCCTCTCCCTGTGCATCCCAGTATTCCCCCAGCCCTCCTTACTACCTTCTCACATTGCTTGCCCACCTTTCAGTCATCTGATATAATTACTCTTATGTCTCTTTTGACTTTTGTTGTTGTTATTAACTCACCCCCCATTGTGTACTCTTCCCCTGGGTGTTTGTTTCCCAGATGCATGACCTTGCACTTCTTTGCATTGAATCTGAGCTGCCAGATATTTGACCATTCTTCCAACCTTGCCAAGTCCCTTTTCATTCTTTCCACCCCACCTTGTGCAACAACCCTGTTGCAGATCTTTGTGTCATCTGCAAAGAGACATACCTTTCCTTCCAGGTGCTCTCCAATGTCACTTATAAAGGCATTAAAGAGGTCCAGTACCAGTACCGACCCCTGCGGTACCCCGCTAGTTACCTTCCTTTCTTCACTGTGGAATCCGTTTACTATTATCCTTTGTGTCCTGTTATCCAGCCAGTTTTTTTATCCAGGCTACCACCTTGGGACCCACTCCAAGGCTGGCTAACTTATATATTAATCTTTTGTGTGAGACTGTGTCAAATGCCTTGCTAAAATCTAGGTAGGCCATATTCACAGCCCCTCCATGGTCTACTACTTTGATCACCCAGTCAAAAAAATCTATTAGGTTCATCTGACATGACCTTCCTGCTGTGAAACCATGCTGCCTTGGGTCCTGTGCCCCACTGGCCTCTTGGTACTCAACAATTCTTTCCTTCAGAAGTGATTCCATCATTTTCCCTACCATTGAAGTCAAACTAACTGGTCTGTAGTGTCCTGCCTCTGACCTGCTCCCACATTTGTGAAGTGGAATCACATTTGCCCTCCTCCAGTCCTCAGGTACCACCCCATCCTCCCATGATTTGTTAAAGAGAGTAGTCAGTTGTATTGCTAGTTCTACCCTTAGTTCTTTTAGAATTCTTGGGTGAATCCCATCAGGTCGCATTGCTTTGTCCACCCTCAGTTTCAAGAGTTCGTTCAAAACCCTTTCTTCTGTGAATGGACTGGTATCAACCTCCCTATTCAGAGTTTCTCCCTTATTTGGTTTAGGTACCTCCCCCTCCTCTTCCATTGTGAATACTGAGCAGAAATATTTGTTCGGTATCCCTGCTTTTTCACTGTCACCCTCTGCCCATATTCCCTTCCCTTTATTAAGTCTCTGTATCCCTCCTTTGGTCTTTCTTCGCTCCCTAATGTACCTATAAAAGGTGTTATCTCCCTTCTTAACAGAGTTAGCTATCTTTTCCTCAGTTTTTGCCTTTGCTATTCTGACTGCCTTCCCTGCCTCCTTCTGCTTTAACTGATAACGTTCTCTGTCCTGTTCCTTCTGTGTTTCCTTATATTTTCTGAATGCTATCCTTTTCTTCTTAACCATCCCTGCCACCTCTTTTTAGGACCATACTGTTTTTTTCCTTCATTTTGTTTTGTTAATTTGCTTCACACAAAGGCTTGTTGCCTCTGCGATGGCTGTTTTGATTATTCCTCATTGTTTCTCCTCCCCTCCTTCTTGCCCATTTGCTAGTGCTTTTCTGAGGCACTCTCTCATTTTCCCAAAGTCAGCCTTCCTAAAGTCGAATACTCTTGTTTTTGTATGGCTTGACTCTATAGCTGTGTTTATTGTGAACCACACTGTTTGGTGGTCACTTGTTCTCAGATTTCTACCCACTTCTAAATCTGAGATCCTTTCTCCTTCCCCATTTGAGAGTACCAGGTCTAATATTGCTACCTCCTGAGTGGGTTCCAACACTAGCTGTCTGAGGCATGCCCCCTGTAGGGCATCAAGAATGACCCTGCTCTTGGATATGCCTGCAGCAAAGGTAGTCCAGTTAACATCTGGCATATTCAGGTCCCCCATCAACAATATCTCCCCTTTTTCTGCCATTTTAAGGATGCCTTCTATCATTTCCTTGTTCATTTCCTCCCTCTGAGAGGAGGGTCTGTACACAACCCCCATGCAGATTGTGGTGCCATTTCCTGTCTCCAGGGTGACCCATAGTGACTCATCAACTTCTTGTTCACTCTTTAGTTCTGTTGCTTTAATCCCTTCCCTTATATAGAGAGCTACTCCTCCTCCTCCTCTTTTACCCACCCTGTCACTCCTGTGGACTGTGTATCCTGGTATGTCAACATCCCAGTCATGGTTCTCTGTGTACCATGTTTCAGTGACTGCCACAATATCCAGGCATCCCCCTTCCATCAAGGCCACTAGTTCAGGGAGCTTGTTGCACAGACTACAGGCATTGGTACTCATCACCTTCCATTTATTTTTTATGGCCTTACCCCTTTTAGCCCCATCCCTGTCCTTACCACCTTTTCCTGCATTTATCCTTGTCCTGCTCCCTACTGACTTCTCTATATTAGTGTTTACCTCTCTAACTACCGTGTTTTGTGGGGGGAGGCTGGGATTTTCCTGCTCCTTCTCAGTGCCTCCCCCCTTGGCTAGTTTAAA
The DNA here is from genome assembly GCA_016271365.2 of Neoceratodus forsteri. Classification (NCBI taxonomy): domain Eukaryota; kingdom Metazoa; phylum Chordata; order Ceratodontiformes; family Ceratodontidae; genus Neoceratodus; species Neoceratodus forsteri. The sequence continues at coordinate 383,456,520 of CM057455.1, read as the reverse complement.
TGCTTGCCAATGAAGCATTTAAACCTGTCACCTAGGATCCTGGTCCCCCCCTGGACAGATGCAGACCATCGCGCCAGTATAAGCCTGCATCCCTCCAGGTGGCTCCCCAGTCTCCAATGAAGCCAAAACTCTGAGCTCCACACCAGTTTTTCAACCATTCATTGAATCCTATGGAGTGGAATACCCTAGCATCAGCCTTGCCATAGACAGGCAGCACCTCCGAGAAGGTTACTGTACATGCTACTTGTCTAAGTTCCCTCCCCAACTCCAGAAACTCTTCACAGCCAGGTCATTTGTTTCTAGGTGGACAATGACATCCAGCTCCCTCCCTCTTGCAGCTGTTCCCATGATCCTGAGGATTTGCTTCCTGTCCCACTGAGCCATGGAGCCAGGCAGGCACCTCACCTCCCTATCCCCTTCCTTCCCCACTTCTACCCCTGTAATGATCAAGTCCCCCATCAGGAGTTGTTTCCTTCCCCTGTGGGGTCTCATGCCACCCTCCTGTGGGTCTCCTTTGTAAAGGTTCCCAGTATCCTTCTTGGTCTCCACTGCAGGTGCCTCCATAGAGGAACCACTCTTTGCCAGAACAGCATATGAATTGTGGAGATGTACAACTGGAGGGATGTACCTTTATTCCACCACCCTCTCCCTCCCTGAGTCCACCTCGGTCCAACCGCTCCTCTTTCTTGGCAACCTCTGAGGTAACGGCAGTGGCCCTGGTGGTCCCTGAGTGGAGGAAGAGGTTTCACGAATCCTAGCCAGGTCAGCCTGGAGACAGGCATGCTCCCTTCTCAGACCAGAGAGATGCCTGCAAACAGGGCAGCAGTGCAGCCTCCAGAATGTCTCCCAGAATATTGCTGCCCACAGCCATTGCACTGCACCACTCCCATCTTGCCTCATTTTGTGTCCCCTCTCCTGTTGCTTTGTATTCTTACTGTCTCCTCCCTCTATGTATTTTTAAACTTACTTTCCTACTGCCTATGTACCCTTATAACTCTCACCCTTCCTGTTCTGGGACAGGAACTTCCTGTAGTCTTCAGTAGTCTCCTTCTTCCATGCTTGGATTCAGACCTCCAGCAGCTGGGGGGAGAAAGAGTTATTTTTTAGATCCCTTCAAGGTTGATGAAACTAATGTGTCTCAGTGATCCTTTCCTTCCTACTGCCAAATAAGAAATTCCTGTTGTCAGTCAAATCCAGTGGCTATAAAAGTAGAACTGGCTTTGGGTGGGAGGTTGGAGGGGTGGGAAGGAGGGCAATTAGTAAAAAATCTGTAGTTCTAGACTACTGTCTCTTGCTCTGAAACTAAAGTTCTCTTCTGTCAAAAACAGCATCAAGCTGTAATTGGAGACAGCTGCTTTTGTACTCCTAAGCTGCTAAGCCACACCCCCAATTAGATTCACCCTCTGCTCTGACTCAATAAATTAAGCTGATACAGCCCCCTTCCTCAGAGAAACACACAGTGACTTTCTTCTTTTTTTTAACTTAAATGAGACCCCCTTCCTCTAATAAAGTATCTGTTTGCTTAATCCAAACAGGTACTAACTCCTGCTGAAATTGAAGTGATTTATCAGTAAAAAAATCTGTAGTTCTAGACTGCAGTTTCTTGCTCTGAAACCAAAGTTCTCTTCTGTAAAAAACAGCAGGAAGCTGTGATGTAAAGTATTGTTAAAGACAACTGTGTTTTGCTAAATTCTGACACCAAAATAAAGTTGAAAGGGGCCAGGGTACACTTGCCATTTGAAACATTAACGTTACATGCATGAGATGAATACTGATAAAACCTGTCATCCCTCCTTCCTTTCATAAAGTGCAGTGGACACAATGTGTATAGTGAGATATTAAACACATGATGTATTGTGTGGATACTTCTTTTCTCTCTAAATGATGGTGATGAGATCAAGCAAAGCACCAGTTATAGTTGGGGTGCATTAATTAAGAAAAATAAAACAAATATCCTTTAGTCTGTGGCCAGAATCCTTTCCATTAATGTATCATCCATGCATTTTAGTTAAGACAGGGAAGGAGGAGAAGACATTATAATAATTGCAGTACTGCAGCTCTTATGAAAGAATTTTCTAGCTTCTTAAAAACTGAGTGAAGTATGTGAAAAAATGTTTACATCTGTGTTTACTTCACTTTCTGCTATTGATCTCAAATAGTACACTGGATAGGTTCTTGTGTGAATGCTGCTGCACCCTCTCTGCCTCCTGCTGGTATCTGGAGGAGCTCAGTGAATGAGTAAATTATTATTTATTTGTATTTTTTGGCACATTGGGTAATGATGTGATTACTCTAAATCTGACAAAAAAAAGAGAGAAAAAGCTGAGCACTGGACAGAGAACACCTGCGATCCAGACAAATTTTAATGCATGTACCAACTCAATACAATCAAACCAGTCTGAATCATTGATCACTGGACAATTTCTGAATACTGACTACATGAACTGAACACATACCATCTCCACCATTACAAATGAGACAGGAGTCACTTACTGGAAAATCACTACAATACTTTCCCACAATAGACTTAGTAAAGTGCCATATTTATTCAGTCGAGATGCTGCTAAAATGCATGGTGTGTGTGTGTGTGTGTTTGTTTGAAGGAGGGTTGTGATGGTTGACCGTTCCCTTATTCTCACCCAAATTCTGAGTGATTTTCCTGAGAACAAAGACATACTGATAATAAGGACATTTTCTTTTACAGATCAATATCACTCAAAATAATAGGCAATTTGTGACATATTTGAAATTCAATATTTCACATTAGATGGCATGGGAAGCAATGTGAACAAGTGAGTTTGAATACATTTTGGTGAAAAAAATGTTTTGACTGCAATTCATATACATTATTCAAGTAATCTTTGAAATATGATGAGATGAGGGACCAGACGAAACACACACACACACACACACACACACACACACACACACACACGCACACATCACCATTCATATTAACAGCATCTCAGCTCAATAAATTCAGTCCTTTACAAAGTCTCTTGAAGAAAAGTGTTCTAGTGATATACTACGAGAGAAAGTACAGTTAGAAAATACCATAACTCCTCAAATCTATTCCTGTAAACCACATCTAGTTTCAATGTATTCAGCTATTTACACTGTCAAATAAAATCATAACTTGCATAGTGTTGGCAAAATTTGCTAAACAGATGCATACATTTACTTTATGCACATTTAGATAGAGAAAGCTGTAAGCACATCAGTAGCACCATGACCACTTATCCTTCTGTCAGTCACCATCGTAAATGATCATTCTGTAACAGTGTGTACCTATATTATGGAACATTACAATAAAATAAACTGGGTTGGGGAGAGGTTTATGAAAGTGTATTCAGCTATGAGAAAAAAATTCAATTGAACATATGTCTGCAATTATCTTAATTCACAGATTAGTGTGTATATAAGATCATAGATCCAGCAATGTCCTGTGGAGCTGAGAGCTCCAGTGAACCAAATTTCCTAGGGATAGTCAGTCTGCATGTCTTGTCTAAATAGGGTTGCATTGCAACATGAGGCTATGCTGACATATTGCTATCTCAAGACTTGGTCAGTAACCGGAATTCCTAATGCAGCACAGTTTTTGTTGTTAAAAGGAAGTGGAATTGCAGCACAACATTTTGAAAATCTCTCTGCATCCTCCCATCACTACAATGTGTGTTCTTCTTCTCCTCTCCTCTTCCCCACTGCACTATTTTTGTTCATGAGAAATTCACCCCAGGGAGATTCTGGGTGTTGGGCAAAGCATTCCATCTCAGATTCTAACGGCAAGTCATTGTAAACTAGGAAGGTATCATACAGCTCTTGTGTGGACAGAAAACGAATTAACAAAAGATCCCTTTCATTTACAAAATATCACCATTTTAGTATCTCTGTTTCACACAGAATTAAAACCATGAAACTATATGCCTGAGTATCTCAGTTTCACACAAATTAATACCGTGATACTATAGGCATTGCTTGTATTGTTCATTAGTCACAAAAACTACTTTTGTTACACTGTGTAAATGTGGCTGGTTTAATTTCTTGCCTGATGATTGACAGTAAGGAATGCTGCTGTCCCTGGTTTTCAGAGGCACCAGTTCAGCTTTGCTTGCTTAGGAAAGTGTATGTGTGTGTGTGTATGTGTGTGTGTGTGTGTGTGTGTGTGTGAGAGAGAGAGAGGAGTGTAGGATCTCAGCAGTGCCTCATGCTTATAGATTTCCTTTTCAGCATTTTTGGGTGAATTGGTATGGGACACCTTGCTCAGTGAATTATTTCACCAGATTGATTGTAATGGTGTGCAAAGAGGATTATTGAGTGCCTAAAGGCTTCTGGCTCACAAATACTCTGTGCTCGGTCTGCTCCCAACTCACACCCAACCCCCACACTTATGCCAGAACCTTTCTCCACACGCTTTTATGGCACATAGCCAAAAATTCACAAATGCACTGTGTACAGTCTGCTCCTGATTCATTCCCCACATCTACACTCATACCAGATCCAAACAAAGAGAAAGAAGGAAAAATAAGTTAAAAATGAAAACATGCAAAATAACTGTTTTATCCTTTTTCCTTCAAAAGCTCTGTATCATTCTATAAATGGACAAACATTTTGACAAATCATGCAACTGATCTGTTTTATCATAAATATATTGTACACTATTCACACTAGTCACTCACAAAACACTAAATTATGAGTCAGTAATATAGTTTACAGATTTGATAAGGTACAAGAGGTGCAGTTCATAACAGCACTGAAATGTTTTCTCTACATTTAACCTCACTGTTCATCATTAAACAAAGAGATTTATGAAAAAACTAACATGAAAATTTAAACTTTGTTGTAATTCTCTAGCATTTCTTTCTGTTTAAGTAACAGCTCCAAATCTGAATAACATGAACAACTAACTAAATGCACAAAAGGTATACCATAATAAAATTATATATTTCTTGAAAACAAAAATGGCTAGACAATTTATAAAAAGTGATAAGTGTCTCTCTATAGATTTTAGTATGAATTCAGAAAAAAAGTATTATAAGGTGGTTAAGCACAGAACAATAAAAACAGCTATGAGAAGTTTGAATCCCACCACAGCTACTGGTTCATCCTATGAGTCTGTCCACACTAAATGGGTACATTTATGCCATACCCTCTTTACATTCCATTAAATCACATAATGTAGCAATTGCAGTCTTAAAACTGCACTGCTCTGTGCCATATAACAAGTTTAGATAGGATTTATAACCTTGGTGTGCTAACACTAGCCAATCTGTTTTATTTTTAAAAATTGTATAAATGTTGCCTCCCTTTTTCATACTCTGAGTGGGACATTTAAATGCAGTGTGTCTTGTGCACACCATTTCTGTCATTCAGCCTGCACTGCCAAATGTTAAAGACTGTGTGTAGACTGTCAAGACACACTTCCAAACATAGCATGTGTTTGTCTGTTTGCTGCCCTTAATTGTGAATTGGTATGCCACCAAAAATGGCAATCATGTATGTAACCTATTCTGTTCCACTTGGTTACATACAAGATTGCAATGCAAATTCCTCCTAGTCAGAAATATTTCAGTGTTCTGATGACCGCTCGCTAAAACCCATGGGCTGCTGTTTGTTTCCCCCAGAGCTCCAAGCTTCCTAAGCAGTCCCATTTTCAAATTGGGTATCTCCGATTCCATCCCTCTCCCATTCCTGTATGTAATGGCCCCCTTTCATGCCCTGGGAGTGTGATCAGTACAGGAGAAAGGATTGGCTTATCTATAGCCAATCATTCAGGATCCTGAAGCTTTTCAAGTGTGTTTGCCCATGAACCTGGACCATTTTGTCCTCAGTAGCAACAGTGAAAGGTTTGCCATCTCCTGCACTCCTGAGTCATTGTATACAGGATCATTTACATTGAGGTACTCTTTTTATTTAAATTGCAGCACATTCTTGGGCAGTATAGTTATTTTTACAGAGCAAAGTTGTTTAGTGCTCTGTTCTTGAATAAGGAAAGTTTATGTTCAGCCCATTCAGCTGACTCAGCCGATGATTGCAGGCTTGAATGCAAGGATCTGAATTTAAAGGGCAATCCTGTTTGTAACAGGGACAGCAGTGGCAGTCATACCTCTCAACTTCCTGCCTCATAAATCAGGGACAAGGTTTAAAAAAATCAGGGACAAAGGACCATTATCAGGGACACATCTTCAAACTTGATGATATCCACTCAGAAAGCTGGTAGAATATGGGGCTTAGTGCAAAATGCATTTTCTAAGGAAGAACAACTCTTTAACTTTAATATTTGACATTATTTTGTGCTTTCAATTCCCACTGTTTGGTCATGGAAAGACAATTTTTAGGAGGAGCAGAGAAAAATTCTGAGGCAAAATCAGGGATGTACCTGAAAATCAGGGACAGTTGAGAGGTAAGGTGGCAGTATCTGTTCCTGTTACAACGGGATTTAAACAGTGGGCAATGTTTTTTTGTGGCACAACTTAGCATTATATTATTTATTTCAATGTAATTAATAACTGCCATTGAAATAAATAATATAAAGTCAGAAAATTACATTGTATGATAAAAATGGCAAAAGTGGCAATAATTGTCCTGGGCAAAGTGGAATGGAAAACCAATGTTTAATGGTGTAATCACTGTAAAGATGTGGTGCTGCTGTGATCTGACAATGAGTTTAAAGTCAATTCATCTTTTAAACCTTGCTTTAATGTCCAAAAGTTGTTTTAAAAGCTCCTTCCTCAGTGCAATCCTGTTTGTAACAGGGACAGATTTTTTTTATTAAGGTTTGTAACTGGGACATGTTATCAATATCCGTCCCTGTTACCAACCATACTTTTAGTGCTTCCCTTTTTTTTTTGTCTGATTGTTATAGTATTTGGGGCTCATTTTAGGAGCATTTGTTTCAGTGGTTGTAACTAGGGTTACCACCAGTCCTGATTTTTGCAGGACAGTCCTGATTTGGGCAGCTGTGTCCTGCAAAAAAATATGTTCTAACTTTTCACTAAATGTTGCAGAAAACTTTAATACCATAACTAAAATACAATAAAATGATACGAAACAATAGAAGCAACCAAGGAACTACAATACTTAGCCTTAATTCTGATTATATAGAGAAAACTAGAGTGTTGCATTGGTCGTGGTTACCTACTGTCCTGTGAAAAATGATGTTTCAGTAAGAAATGTTCCACTTTGGGCTTCTTAAAGGGTGGTAACCCTAGCTGTAGCAAAGTGCCCTTGGTTTCAGAATAGCCACTGGCTTGCTATGCGGGGGGGGGGCTGGTGCATTGGAAATCAGCCGAAATCACCCCTATACATAAGAGTGGAGATCAGTCCATACTAACAACTACCGGCTGATCTCTATCCTCCCTCATTCTCTAAAGCCCTAGAAAAAATTGTGTCTATTCAACTCTCTGAGTACTTGGCTACATATGACATAATGTGCCCAGAACAACATAGTTTCCACCCAGGACACAGTACCACTACTGCTCTCCTGGAGTTCTCTCAATACCTGCACTCCACTCTTGACTCCGGCAACCTTGCCGACGCAGTGTTCATAGACCTCTCCAAGGCTTTTGACACTGTTTGTCACCCCCTCCTGCTCAACTCCCTCCACCAACTCAGCTTTTCCACTGGTCACCTTGCCTAGTGCTCCAGCCACCTGTCTGCTAGATCCCAGTGTGTGAAGATAAATGGCTACCTGTCCAATACCCAGCCAGTTCATTCTGGGGTACCCCAGGGCTCCATTCTTAGCCCTGTACTTTTCAGCCTCTACCTCAACACTCTCCTCAGTTCCTGAACAGGAAAAATACTCCTGTATGCTGACAAAGTGGTTCTTTTTGCATCCCACTCTGATCCCTCTTCTCTCCAGGTATCCCTCCAGCACATCTACAACCAAGTGGAAAAGTAGTTTATTGACCACTGACTTGTCATTAACCTAAAGAAGACTAAATCAATGCTCTTCTCCCATCACCAAAACAAGGCCAAGAATGCCCCCTCTTCATTCTCCCCAGCACTCTGCACCTGCTGGAGCAAGTGATCTCTTACAAATATCTAGGCATCATTTTCAACTTGGCTCTCACCTTCCACACCCACATCAATGCCCTATCCTCCACCATAAATTCTCAGATAGGCCTACTATGCCATCATAAAGATTGCCTCCCTCAAGTTGCTGTCTGGCTGGCCATCACCTATTCTGTCCTGTTGCTAGTGGACTATGGCTTGCCCATTTATGCTGTGGCGGACAATACCACCTGGAATAAAATCCAACTGTCAATCAATAAGGCCTGCAGGCTCCTGATCAGAGCCCATAGCCACACTCACAATTGCTTGCTCCACTCCACCACCAACCTGCTCACCTTTGTGGAGTATCTGCACTACCAGACCTGCCTACTCACAAAAAATCTCTTCTAGGGTTCTACCCCCCTTGGGGTCTCTGCTTCCCTACGGCATGCATCCTCATCTGTGGCCACTCATAGCTCTGTCAAGGCCACCTTTCTGGTGCACAGAACCAAGACCTTGCTAGCTCAGTGGTCCTTCCATTACTGAGCCCCATGCTTGGTTCAACTCCCTCCCATCCTGCATCACAAACATTGCCAAAATTGGTCCCTTCAAAATCGCCCTCCGGAACCATCTCTTTGACACTCATTGCTGTAGATGCACTTAATTAATCCCACTGTGGGATCCTCCTGTCAGGCCTCCCTGACTTGACAACATCCTCCGGACAGCCTATCCTCTCCCCTCCCTCCCACCCTATTGCCCATCCCTACCTTCACCCTCTTCAGGTATTATCTAGGTATGTGCAGGGCTGTCCCCCAATGTAACCTTTGGGTACCTTGTATTTGACTGTAACCTATTATAAGTAACATTTTCATGCAGCCTATGTGTACTGTATGTTTAATGTTCTGTACCTGTACTGTTCTCACTGTTGTAACCACACTATGTAACTCTGTCTCCCTGTGATGAGGTGCCTTAATAAATTAGTTCATGATGCAAAGGTTGTAAATCTGACTTTTCTAATAAACAAATAAATAAATAAATAAACTAGGTCCCCAGGGACAGCTGGCAGGGTGTGGAATGGGAGAAGGGAGACTTAAGGTTGTCAACATTGGGGAGAGGGAAGCCAGTGCCAACAGGTCACCAGGGATGTCTTGGCAGGGTGGGGGGTGGTGGATGGAGGCACCAGGCCCTGGGAAAGGCAGAAAGGGTTAGGGTGAGGAAGCAGGTGCCACCAGGTTCATGGGACAGCAGGTATGGTATGGAGGGGAGACAGGTGCCACCAGTCCTCAGAAAAGGTGGACAGGGTTGAGGAGAAGGAAGCAGGTGCCACCAGGTCCACTGGGACAGCAAGCAGGGTGTGGGGTGGGAGACGTGAGCCTCCAGGCCCTGGGAAAGGCTGAAAGGTTAAAGGAGAAGGAAGCAGGTGCCGACAGGTCACCAGAGACAGCTTGATAGGGTATGGGGTGGGAGACAGGAGACACCAAGCCCTGGGAAAGGTAGAACGGATTAGAGAGAAGGAAGCAGGTGCCACCAGGTCCCCTGGGACAGCAGGCAAGGTGTGTAGAAGGATATGGTTACCACCAGACCTCATAAAAAGCTGACAGGGTTGGGGAGAGGGAACAGGTGCCACCAGATCCCCTGGAGCAGCAGACAGGGTGTGGAGGGGCACACTAGTGCCACCAGGCCTCAGGAAAGCTAACAGGTTTGGGGAGAGGGAAGCCAGTGCCAACAGGCCACCAGGGACAGCTTGACAGGGAGTGGGGTGGGAGATGGCAGACACCAGGTCCCTCAAAAGGCAGAAAGGACTAGGGAGACAGAAGTAGGTGCCACCAGGTCCCCTGGGACAGCAGGCAGGGTGTGGAGGGGAGACATGGGCCACCAGGCCTCAAGAAAGGCTGATAGGTTTGGGGAGAGGGAATCAAGCACCACTCAGTCTCCTGGGACAGCAGACCAGGTATGGAGAGGGAGATGTGTGCCATCAGGCCTCAGGAAAGGCTGAAATGGATGGGGAGAGGGAAGCAGGCACCACCAGGTCCTCTAGGACAGCAAGCAGGGTGTGGAGGGGCAGACAGGTGCCACCAGGCCTCAGAAAAGGCTAACAGGGTTGGTGAGAGGGAAACAGGCACCAGAAGGTCCTCTGGGACAGCGAGTAGGTTGTGGAGGGGCAGATGGGTACCACCAAGCCTCAGGAAAGGCTAACAGGGTTGGGGAGAGGGAAGCATGCATCACTGAGTCCCCTGGGACAGCAAGCAGGGTGAGGAGGTGGATTGTTGCCACCAGGCTCCAGGAACGGCTGACAGGGTTGGGCAGAGGGAAGCTGGTGCCAGCAGGTGCCTTGGGACAGCAGGCAGGGTGTGGAGGGCTGTGCGTGCTGTCACCTGTGGTCTTCCAGGTCCCTGATCCATTTTCTTTAGGGCCCTGGAGGGTCAGGATTAGAAGTACTGCACACACCTGCCCAAGTATGTCACAGTAGGTCATCACCCGTGTTGTCGCCTGGTGGATTCAGCTATACCATCACATGTGATCTTCCAGGTCCCTGGTCCATCTTCTTCAGGCCCTGGTGGGTCCACATGAGGAGTACTGCACACACCTGCTTGAGTATGTCACTGTAGGCCAGTCCCCGTGTTCTTGCCTGGTGGATTCAGCTACACCATCACCTGTGGTCTTCCAGGCCCTTGGTACTTTTTCTTCAGGCCCTGGTGGGTCCACATGAGGAGTACTGCACACACCTGCTCAGATATGTCACTGTAGGTCAGTGCCCATGTTCTTGTCTGGTGGATTCAGCTACACCATCACCTGTGGTCTTCCAGGTCCCTGATCTGTTTTGTTTTCTTTAGGGCCTTGGTGGGTCCGTATGAGGATTACTGTGGGATATTGGCAAAGTAGACACAAACTATATAATATGTGGACCACTGGTCATTGTGGGAGATGGGCCTTATGTGGTAGAAGGCAGAGAAACTGTCAACAAAGCCTTCAAAGTAATGAAACAGTAAAGCAAGTGTGCATTATGAACATTTATTGATGTGATTGAGGTTGTAGTAATTAATGTATATAGTGTGTATAGTGTGGTTTGTGTATAGTGTAGAGATTTGGTTAAGGTTTTTGTAGAAATTTATTGTGTGTATCTACTATTTTATTTAGTAATGGTGTTGATCTGTTGTATGATGGGTTTCCTTCGTAGTGGTGATATGCAATATTATAACTTTTCCTCTAATTAATTCATTAATAATATGACCTTAAACAGTAAAAATATTAATTGGAAAAAATAAAGAACTTCAGTAGCCTAATTTCATGTTTTCCACAATGTTTTCAGTGACAACTTGCACTTTCTGGATTTCTCTCCGTCTTGTTACATACGTTAATGTGCTGCTCTTTCATTTGTTTGGGGGGGATTAATTTGTAAAATAATCAAAATAAGTTTTAAATGTTATCTACTCTTATCCCCATTTACCCACAAATGCATTTTATTCTATGAATACCCAGGAACTCTGGATAAGGAAAAACTTTGAAATTACTTTACCCCATAGAACTGCACCTTGCATTAGATTGATGGTCATCACACACAGTTGCATGCAGATATTTTGGTGTTGGTTGGCAAATTAATTAAATGAAGTAAAGTACTGCAAATTCATGTGAAGACCAAAAAATATTTATATATAATTTGTTTTTATTTTGCATAGTCTCTGCCCCTGTTACATACGTTACGTGGTTATCATTTCCAAACATTGGAAACTGTACCGGAAAAAACACAAGTGATATCATCTTCCTGTTTACAGTTTAAGTAAAGGACCTTAAGGGTAAAATATTGATGGTAAAAGAAGAAAGAAATGATAAAAAATTGTTGTCTACAGTCATGTCTCCCATATATGTCCCCTGTTACTGTGGATAGGCCCCTATGCTTTTAAGCAAAGCAGTTGACCTTCTAGTTTTTATGATATTGGAGATTGCCACTAAAAGGCAAGCCAGGTTGTCCAGTGATCCCTGAGAGGAAAAGGCACAGGAGGGGGAGGGGGGAGAGCCGAGGAGATAGAAGGGGTGGAGCTGGTGATATCACCAGGGCAGGAAAGGGTAATATGACAAGGGCAGGCCAGAGCCACAAGGATTGGCTGGGTGGTGGAACCTGAAGGGAGTTCTGACCAGGGGCCTGTAGGGATATATTAGGCCATGACTCAGGCAGGAATCCCTCTTTTGCTGGGATTTTTTTCAGATTAAAGATCTCAGCACATCGTTGGCAAACTTAGGTTGTGTGAGCTGCAGACAGGTTAAAATGGGTGCCCAGTTTTGTTCAACTTGCAAAGGCTAATGCAGGTTGGTTTTTTGTGCTTGTATTCACCATGTATTAATTCAGGGAGCAAGCTGGGCAGAAAAAAACAAGAGTTTCGGTTGGGAAGGTGCGATGGTGGTGCAGGTGAAGAGCAAGCAGGCCTAGGAGGTCACGTGGCCGGTGCAGCCTAGGGCGGGCACTTTTTGGTGTCCCTTGGGCAGCATGTAGCTGCACAAATGTGATATCATGTGGAAATGGATGATGAAGAGTACAGTTTTCCCTATTCTGCAGTGGTTCACAGGCAGCAAGGGATGAGGTGGCCATGGGGAGCGTTTACTAGGCCTTCCGGTCAGGTTGAGGTTTCAGGCCTGCAGAGCAAGACCAGTGGGGTGAGATCATGGCCACGGAGGGAAATGTGGCACAGAGCTGTGGCTTTTATATCTGGGGCAGCGTGTTGTGGCTGGAAATAAGACAAATATATTAAAACAAAAAAAAAGAGAAAAAATGGGACAGGGTGGTGTGTAAGGTGCCTCCAGCTAGCTTGGGGGCAAGGGTCAAGGCTGTGGGTGTGTTGAGGTTTTCGGATGATATGTGGTGCAGATGACTGTGTGCAGAGAGCTCCAGGTAGGCCCAGATTCTCAGAGGGCCTAGCACTTGCATGATGTAGGGCATGGAGCGCGGAGCAAAAGGAGCTGGAAGATCCAGAAATTGATGTAAGCCTCCTCCAAGGATGTTCAACAAGATGAGGGGGAGGGGCTGGCCAACCACCGGGGGGGAAGGGGAGAGTTGGGGGGCATGGATGGGGGGAGTGGCATAGTGGGGGATGGGCAGAAGGCATAAGGGAGCAGGGACAGGTACTTCAGCCTGGGTGAGCCCTACAGTTTCTCAGAGGATGGGTGAATATTAAGCACAAAGGCAGTGAGGGCTCAGACAGGCAACAGTGCCAAGAAATAGGATGGGCCCTTGAATGTGTGGGCCTCGAAGAGCCTGGGCAAAAAAAAAAGAAGGGGGGTGTTCCTGTTAAATTGATATACATGGCTGAACAATAGTTGTTTCACCCATCTGCCAATAGTGACATAGGAACCAACATGGCACCTATGCAAGCCTAACTGTCCAGCAAAAAATTGATGCAGGAGGCATCCAAGCTGATGGGGCAGATGTCAGAGCTGGTAGCAGAGGCAAACCGAGGGAGGCAGAAGAGGATGCTCTGAAAAAATGGAATGAGTGAGAGGAGTGCCCAGGCAGGGGAATGGGGGGCAAGAGGCCCAGGCAAGAAGCGCCACACCCCACACCAAACTTGGTGCCTCTGCCTTCACCAGAGCCAGATGATGAGAGCCTGGATGGTGGTAAGGATGATGTGGATCTTTCAGACAAAAATGATCTAAAAGGGTACTTAGAGGGGCTGCTGGGGGACAAGGGTGGAGCAGGGATCAAAAAGATCTAGTGGGCCATTCAGGCCTTAAAGAGCAAAGGGGCTGGGGTGGGAAAGGGTGAGGGGGCCAAGATGGCAGCAAAAAAGTTTTACGATGGGCCTCCAAGCTGCTCAGTCAGTCGCAATCTAAGAAAAAATCTGGAAGGGAGAGTATGCGTACACATTCGGGCTGGTGGATGAGGACACAGCCATGATGTATGAGCTGAAGGAGTTGGTGGGGAAGTCGGAAATGTCAGTGGCTTTGGCAGTGGCAGTGGTGGACCACAAGACAGGATGCTAAATACAAAGGGAAAACCATATACAGTGTGCTGGTGCTGGAGAAGCAGCCAGGGCTCCCCATCCCCCTACTGACGTACATGTCCATTATTAGAGATGTGTACAAGGCCAAAGTCAGTTATGAATGGCTTAACTATGACAAGGCATTCTAGAAGAGGATGGCAGCAAAAGGGGATCTGAGGTGGAACTGTACCCACTCAAAGTTGTGGGCAAGGACCCTATCTGGGGAAGGGTGTGGGGCTGAATAGGGCAGCGTGGAGCTGCTCAGGGCAGGTTTCTGGGCTGGTTTCCCACTAGGGTTTCAAGGGAGGGTGGGCAAGGATGTGGGCCAAGAATTTAGGGTCAGTAAAGGGGAAGGAGGAGATAGTGGGGGCCAAGATAGATAAGGAAATCAAGGCAGGTAGGGTTCAGGGCCCACTGGGCCCCCCCGTGAGCATTTCCAAGTTTCCCCTTTGGGTATCATCCCCAAGTAAGTGGCAGAGGAATTCCTCTTGATCCACCATTTATCCTACCCCAAGGGAGCATCAGTAAACTAGGGCATACCCAATCACCTTAGGGCAGTGTCGTATGCCTCACCGGAACAGGCAATAGTGCCGATCAGGGCTGTCAAGGGGGCTTGGCTGGTGAAGATGGACAATGAATCAGCATTTTGGCTATTACATGTCCGGCTTGAGGACTGGGAAATGTTGGGTTTCTAATTTCAAGGGGGCATGTATTTCGACAAGGCCATGCCCATGGGGTGCTCGGTGGTGTGTTCCACCTTTGAAGCTTTTAGCACCTGGGTGCAGTGGGTATTCGGGGCCAGATATGGGCACCAGAAGGTGGTGCACTACCTGGATGATTTCCTCCTTATCGAGAAATCCAGAGCAGAGGCACAGGTGATGTTGTGGGATTTTAAGGCAATGTGCTGACAGGTGGGAATACCATTGGCACAGGGCAAGACGGAAGGCCCCGGCCATAAGCTGGAATTCTGAGGCATAGAGGTGGATGCAGAGGAGGGATGTTTTCATCTTTTCGGGGACAGAGTGGCATGTCTTAGAGGCCTACTAGCCCAGGTTACGGGGAGGCAGAGGGTACCACTGGTACAAATCCAGCAGCTGCTGGGGCACCTTAATTTTGCCTGCAAGGCCATCAGCCCAGGTCAGGTGGTCACAAGGAGGCTGGGAAGGGCAATGGGTAAGGCTCAGCTGCCGCACCACTGGGTGGATGTGTCGAGGGGAGTATGGGAGGACTTCCGGGTATGGGAGGAGTTTCTCAACACCTACAACAGAGTGATATTCTGGCAGCAGGAGTGGGAAAGGAATGCAGATGTGGAACTGTTCATGGATGCTTCAGGTTCCCTGGGAATGGGGGCATACTTCCAAGGAAAATGGATGTCAGGGGGTCCATTACAAACCCTATACTCATTACAAGTTTAAGGTTGTTGCCACTATACCACATGGTGCAGTCTTGGTTGTACAATGCTGTGCTGGGAAATAGGGGGATGTAAGGGGGTAGATGGGGGGGGAAGGAGAGGGAGAGAATGAATCATCACAATATTTGTATTCAAGTTGGTTGTACCATGTAAATCATGTTGTGGATTTATTCTCTGTATTGGAAAAACTTTAATAAAATTTAAATGAAAAAAAAAAGGAAATGGATGTCAGAGCCTTCGCCGGGATCATGGGAAAAGGGGGGGTATTGAAGGATATCACATTCTTGGAGATTTTCCTAATATGGGTGACTCTGGAGGTTTGGGGCTATAGGATACAGGGGAAGCGCATATTGGTTTGGTGCGATAAAAAAGGGGTGGTGGAAGTCATTAATAGGCAAGGGGGGAGGATGGAGACAGTGGGCAGGCTACTCAGGAGACTGTTTTTTGTTGGGGCTGCAGTTGAACATATCTTTCAAAGCACAGCACATTGAATGGATGAAGAACAAAGTGGCTGACAGTCTTTCCAGTTTACAGTTCAACAAGTTTCAGGAGCTGAGGCCTCAGGCAGTGTTACACAGGACCAGGATCCCGGACTGGATGTGGGAGGCTGAAGGCACACAATCAGGGCACTGTACGTGGGCAGCTAACACACTGAAGGCGTACGAGGCAGGATGGGTGAGGTTTCAGGATTTCAGAAGGAAGTACAGGTGGGATAGGGCCAAATCAGCCCAAGACAAGCAGGTCAGGAAGTTTGTGGCAGAGATGTGTGAAGAAGGGCTGGCCCCTGCAACAATGGGCATGCACTTAGCTGGCATCAGTTGGGTGTGCCAGGACAGGGGCTGGCCCCTATATAGGGGCCAGCAGGACCATAAAATACATGCTATCAGGATGGCGGAGGGGTCAAGTGGCCAGGATGGACAGAAGGCAACCCATAAAAGGGGAATTGCTTGAAAAGGTCTTGGGGTGACCCCAAAGGTATGCGCATCAGCCCAAGAAGGGGCGCTGCTCTGGGCCATGTTTGCGGTTATGGCAGCGGGGGCATTCTGGGTGGGGGAAGTGGTGGCCCCACGTAAGGCAACTGCCGGGCAGGCTTTACAGCATGAGGACATCCTATGTTGACATGACAAGGTGGTCATTACCTTGTCTAGGTCTAAGATGGACCGGAGGGGAAGGGGACCCAGATGCAACTAGCGAGGCAACCACAGTCCACCAGCTGTGCAGTGAGTGCACTGGAAGCATACAGGAGCACTTGGGGAAGGGCTAGGGGAGATGTGTTCCAGCACAGGGACGGCTCACCGGTCATGGGGTTTCAGGTAGGGGCAGTACTCAAGAGGGCTCTGACATTCCTCGGAGAAGATCCAGGTAAATTTGCCTCAAATACATTTCGGATTGGGGCAGCCATGGAGGCAGCAGAGAAAGGGGCTGCAGCTGTGGAGGTGCAGAAAGTAAGGTGCTGGAGGTCCAGCTGCTATAACAGGTATGTGAGGTATTGACAACAGCAACTCACACACAGAAACATAGAAACATAGAATTTGATGGCACATAAGGACCTCTTGGCCCACCTAGTCTGCCCATTTTCCTACCTAACAGATAAGCTGCAGATCCTAGTTAACCAACAGCTTACTTCCTCCTACCCCCCCCCACTAGGACTGCCTTATGTCTGTCCCATGCATTCTTGAATTCCCCCACTGTTCTTGACTTCACAACCTCCTCAGGGCAGCTGTTCCATGCATCCACAACCCTCTCTGTGAAAAAATACTTCCTCACATTACCTCTGAGCCGTCCCCTCTATCTTCAAATTGTGCCCCCTTGTTCTTGCACATCTCTTTTTCTGAAAGATGCTACCTTTTGGACTTTGTTGATTCCCTTGAGGTACTTGAAAGTTTCTATCATGTCCCCTCTCTCCCTTCTTTCCTCAAGGGTATACATATTAAGCTCCTTTACTCCTTCTTCGTATGTCTTCTGGTGCAGACCCTGCACCATTTTGGTTGCCCTCCTCTGGACAGCCTCCACTTTGTCTATGTCTTTGCGGAGATGGGGTCTCCAGAACTGCACACATTACTCCAGATGGTGTCTCACCAACTGTACAGAGGGATAACAACTTCCTGTTTTCTACTATTGATGTCTCTTCCTATGCATCCCAGTATCCCCCAGCCTTCCTTACTGCCTTCTCACATTGCTTGCCCACCTTTAGGTCATCTGATATAATTACCCCTGGGTCCCTTTCCATATTTACTGTTGTCAGTATCTCACCTCCCATTGTGTACTCTTCTCTTGTGTTTTTGTTTCCCAGGTGCATTACCTTGCACTTCTTTGCATTGAATCTGAGCTGCCATACATTTGACCATTCCTCCAACCTTGCCAAGTCCCTTTTCATCCTTTCCACTCCATCTTGTGAATCAAACCTGTGGCAGATCTTTGTGTCATCTGCAAAGAGACATGCTTTTCTTTCCAGTTCCTCTGCAATGTTACTTAGAAAGACATTAAAAAGGACCGGTCCCAGTACTGAACCCTGCGGTACCCCGCTAGTAACCCTACTTTCTTCACTGTGTACTCCATTTACTACTACCCTTTGCATCCTGTTGTCTAGCCAATTTTTTATCCAGGTTACCACCTTGAGACCCACTCCAAGGCTGGCTAACTTGTGTATTAATCTTTTGTGTGGGACTGTATCAAATGTCTTGCCAAACTCTAGGTAGGCCATGTCCACAGCCCCTCCCTGGTCTACTACTTTGGTCACCCAGTCAAAGAAATCTATTAGATTCATCTGACACAACTTTCCCATTGTGAATCTATGCTGCCTTGGGTCCTGTGCCCCATTGGCCTCTAGGTAATCAACAATTCTTTCCTTCAGAAGTGATTCCATCATTTTCCCTACCACTGAGGTCAAACTGACTGGTCTGTAGTTTTCTGCCTCTGTCCTGCTCCCACTTTTGTGAAGAGGAATCACATCTGCCCTCCTCCAGTCCTCAGGTACCACCCCATCCTCTCATGATTTGTTAAACAGAGTAGTCAGCGGTGTTACTAGTTCTACCCTTAGTTCCTTTAGAATTCTTTTGTGAATCCCATCAGGCCCCATTGCTTTGTCCACCTTCAATTTTATTAGTTCTTTCAGAAACCTTTCTTCTGTAAATGGACTGATATCGACCCCCATCATCAGAGTGTTTCTCTTGTTTGGTTTAGGTACCTCCCCCTCCTCTTCCTTTGTGAATACTGAGCAGAAATATTTGTTCAGTATCCCTGCTTTTTCACTGTCACCCTCTACCCACATTCCCTCCCCTTTATTAAGCCTCAGTATCCCTTCTTTGGTCTTTCTTTCTTTGCTCCCTAATGTACCTATAAAAGGTCTTATCCCCCTTCTTAACAGAATTGGCTATCCTTTCCTCGGTTTGGGCCTTTGCTATTCTGACTGCCTTCCCAGCCTCTTTCTGCTTTAACTGATAAAGTTCTCTGCCTGCTCCTTCTGTGTTTCCTTATATTTCCTGAATGCTGTCCTTTTCTCCTTAACCTTCCCTGCCACCTCTTTTGAGAACCATAGAGTTTTTTTCCTTCATTGTGTTGTGTTGATTTGCTTTACACAAAGGCTTGTTGCCTCTGTGATGGCTGTTTCGATTACTCCCCATTGTTCCTCCACCCCTTCTTCTTGCCTGTTTGCTAGTGCTTTTCTGAGGCACTCTCTCATTTTCCCAAAGTCAGCCCTCCTAAAGTCCAATACTTTTGCTTTTGTATAGCTTGATTATATGGCTGTGTTTATCGTGAACCACACTGTTTGGTGGTCGCTTGTTCCCAGATGGCTACCCACTTCTAAATCTGAGATTCTTTCTCCTTCCCCATTTGAAAGTACCAGGTCTAAGATTGCTCTCTCCCAAGTGGGTTCCAACACTAGCTGTCTGAGGCATGCCCCATGTAGGGCATCAAGAATGACCCTGCTCTTGGATGTGCCTGCAGCAAAGGTGCTCCAGTTAACATCTGGCATATTCAGATCCCCCATCAACAATATCTCCCCTTTCTCTGCCATTCTAAGGAAGCCTTCTATAATTTCCTTGTCCATTCCTTCCCCCTGAGATGGGGGTCTGTATACAACCCCCATGCAGATTGTGGTGCCATTTCCTGTCTCCAGGGTGACCCAGAGTGCCTCATCTGCTCCCTGTTTACTCTTTAGTTCTGTTGCTTTGATCCCTTTCTTTACAAAGAGAACTACTCCTCCTCCTCTTTTACCCTCCCTGTCCCTCCTGTAGATGGTTTATCCTGGTATGTTGACATCCCAGTCATGGTTCTCTGTGTACCATGTTTCTGTGACTGCCACAATATCCAGGCAACCCTCTTCCATCAAGGCCACTAGTTCAGGGAGCTTGTTACACAGACTACAGGCATTGGTACTCATCACCCTCCACTTTTTGATAGCCTTACCCCTTGTATCCCCGTTCCTGTCCTTACTGCCTTTGCCTTTTTTTACATTTACCTCTGTCCTGCTCCCTAATAACTTCTCGACCTTTGTGTTTGCCTCACTAATTACCATGTTTTGTGGGGGGAGGCTGGGATTTCCCTGCTCCTTTTCAGTGCCTCCTCCCTTGGCTAGTTTAAATGCTTGCCAATGAAGCATTTAAACCTCTCACCTAGGATCCTGGTTCCCCCCGGACAGATGCAGACCATCGCACCAGTATAGATCTGCATCCCTCCAGGTGACTCCCCAGTCCCCAAAGAAGCAAAACTCTGAGCTCCACACCAGTTTTCCAACCACTCATTGAATTCCCTGATGAGGAGTGTCCTAGCTTCACCCTTGCCATAGACAGGCAGCACCTCAGAGAAGGTTACTGTATGCGCTACTTGTCTAAGGCCCCTCCCCAACTCTACAAACTCCTCTTGCACTGCTCTGATCCCATTCCTAGCCAGGTCATTTGTCCCTAGGTGTACAATGACATCCAGCTCCCTCCCTCATGCAGCTCCTCCCATGATCCTGAGGATTAGCTTCCTGTCCCTCCAAGCCGTGGCGCCAGGAAGGCACCTTACCTCTCTCTCCCCTTCTGCCCCCATGTCTACCCCCCTAATGATTGAGTCCCCCACCAGGAGTTGTTTCCTTCCCTGTGGGGTCCCATGCCACCCTTCTGTGGGTCTCCTCTGTAAAGGTTCCCCACATCCTCCTTGGTCTCCACTGCAGGTGCCTCCACAGAGGAACCACTATCCACCAGAAGAGCGAATGAATTGTGGAGAGGTACAGCTGGAGGGATGCAACTCTGTTCCACCACCCTCTCCCTCCCTGAGCCCACCCTGGTCCAGCCTCTCCTCTTTCTTGGCAACCTCTGAGGTAGTGGCATTGGCCATAGTGGTCCCTGGGTGGGAGAGGAGGTTTCACGAATCCTAGCCAGGTCAGCCTGGAGACAGGCAACCTCCTCTCTCAGACCAGAGAGGTGCCTGCAAATAGGGCAGCATCGCAGCCTCCAGAATGTCTCCCAGGAACACTGCCGCCCCACAGCCATTGCACTGCATCACTCCTATCATGTCTTATTTTGTGTCCCCTCTCCTGTTTCTCTGTATGCCTACTCTCTCCTCTCCTTACAACTCTCACCTTTCCTGTTCTGGGACAGCAACTTCCTATCTTCTTCAGTAGCCTGTTTATTTTGTCTTCCATTGCAGGTTCCAAGAGGAAAATCTGCATAGTGGGGCATTCCTTCATATACTGGGCTGAAAGGTTTGCGGTTGCCACCTCCAGAGAGGCAGAGTTGAAATATAACACCGAGCACACCAGGGTGCTGTGGAAAGACATTAGGGGAATGAGGTGGGCACAGCTCATGCCTGTGATGGAAGATTTAAAATTGCAATGGGGCACACTGGATTGCATTATTATACACCTGGGGGGCAATGATTCGGGGGTCCTGCCATGGGGGCATTGGGGCAGAACATCATGGGGTATTTAGAAACTTTGAGAGGGTGGTGGCTGAGGTTGACAATCGGCTGGTCCGATATCACATCAAGGAGGGTTTGGAGAGGGGTGCAGGATGTCCGGCTGAACGAGAAAGTCAGGAAGCACTTGAATAGAAGGGTGGCCAGAGCAGTGATCAAAATGGGGGGGTGCACCTGCAGCACAAAGACATCTCTTTTGACCTGCCTGCGGTGTACAGGTCAGATGGAGTCCACCTACTGGAGTTTGGCATGTGCCTATTCCTAAGGCTGATCAGGGAGCTAGTGAACCAGATAGCCAGAAAAGGTCCTAAATACTAGCACGCAAGTGGGGGGAGCCCCTCCATCCATCACAAGCTGGAGGAGTGGCAGTGGAAGAAAGAAAAAGGGGGGTTGGGGAGAAGGAAGGAGGGAGGAGGTAGGATACACGGGCTGGGGGCAAGGAACCCAGATGTGGTGGTAAAGCGGGGAGGGGGATAGGTCCAGGCTCCGGGTTCAGAAGTGTCTGGGCCTGGAGGGTGAAAGCCTGGGTAAGTGGAACCAGCCTGGTTCTGGTGTGGAGCAGGGGGGCCAGATTCACAGTGTCCAGACCCTGAAAGTCAAAAATTGGAAGAAGGACCAGAAGAAGGATGGAGGCCGGAACCAGGAAACTTTTAAAGAAATTCTGTGTGGAATTGAATTGTGAATTTATAAAATCTATTGGTGTAAATATATTCCTTGTGCCATAAATAAATTTGCCAATGAGCAACCAACAAGTTAAACTGTTGTAGTGTCCATCAATCCTGAGGGGATTCAAGAAACAATGCGGATTTCCACTAAAAAGCAAGCCAGGTTCTCCAATGATCCCTGACAGGAAGAGGCCCAGGAGGGGGTTGGGGAGAGCAGAGGGGGTAGAAGTGGCAGAGCTGGTGACATCACCAGGGCAGGAAAGTGTAATATGAAAAGGGCATGCCAGAGCCCCAGGGATTGGTTGGGGAGCGGAGCCCGAAGGGTGTTCTGACCAGGGGCCTGTAGAGGTATATTAGGCCAGGACTCAGGCAGGACCCCCTCTTTTGCTGGGAATTTTTCCCACCAAGCCACCCTTATTAAGGTAGGTGCTGAGAGCTTGGTAGGCACAACAGGAAAGAATGGAGGGCAAGGGATTGCCGTAGGGGCCCTGGGCATAGGGCCGGTGTTCTGCTGTGGGGAGGCAGCATTGGACCAGGGGCTAGGTCAGAGTCCCCTGGTAGGGAGGGGCAAGGATGCCCATGGGGTGGGAAGAAAGAAAAAGGGGTTAGCGGGGGAAGGAAGGAGGGGGTAGGATACATGGGCTGGGGACAATGAACCCAGATGTGGTGGTAAGCGGGAGGATAGGCCCAGGCACCGGATTCAGAAGCATCCAGACCTGGAGGGCGAAAGCCCATGTAAGTGGAACTGGCCAGGTTCTGGTGTGGAGGATGGGGGCTGGATTCACAGTGAAAGTGTGAAAGTCAAGAATTGGAAGAAGGACCAGAAGAAGGATGGAGGCCAGAACCAGGAAGCTTTTAAAGAAATTTTGTGTGGAATTGAATTGTGAAGTTATAAAATCTATGGATGTAAATATATTCCTTGTGCCATAAATAAATTTGCCAACGAGCAACCAACAAGTTAAACTGTTGTAACGTCCATCATTCCTAAGGGGATTCAAGGGACAACTGTATGGAAACTTGATCATAACAAGAAAAATTGTTTCAAATTAAACAAGCCCAAAAGATCTGGCTTATATGATGAGTGCAGCTTCTCAACATATATGAACTGTTGTTTGTTTATTGTAATTTTTATGTTGCCAGTTTGTATGGAGAGAGCACCTGAGTGTGGCATATTACCAAAAGAACATTAAAAAAATAATAATAAACTACTTTTAGGAGTTTGTTGTAATGCACATAGAATTCGCTCCCGCAATTCAAAATTCTTAGCTGTTGATATCCACACAGTTTACAAAGATACAAGTTGTAGTTCATAAGCTTAAGCAATGAGTTGTCTGTGTGTGCACGCATGCGTGTGTGTGTGCATGTGTGTGTGTGTGTGTTTGGCCCTTTCATACAAAAGTGGAAGGTAATCTATACATTTTTAAATATATCACATAAAATGCTGTAGAGTTTCAGAAGTAAATACTTTTTTTTTATGGGGATTCTAAAATTAAATCCTGTACTTAATGACAATATGGAGATGTTTTTCCTAAGCAGCCATACTGCTAGTGTGGACTATTGAATTTTACAGGCCACTTTGAAGGGTATGCACTACTGTTTTTTAATCAATATTACTGAAAGAAACAACACTTTTACTGAACACAAATAATATATTGTATGTACTGTTTTATATTGAGGCTCAGGCTTTGCTGTGCATCAATTGTTTGGGTTAGATGCCTCTTTAATCCAAGATTTCCAAAAAAGCCACAGTACACCATATAAGCTTGAATTATATAACAAGTTTGTCTGTGAGAACTACAACATATAAGGTACATTTGGCAGTAGTGATGGGGAAAGTGGTCCCAATTCGCTTTGTGGAATGATTCGCGGAGTGAAGGTGAATTCGCAGAGTGCTCCGCAACGTGAAGCCGGAGTACGTTATGACACGAGCAGCAGCAACGCGGAAGTCTATTGAAAACAATGATTCTCACATTACTCCGCCTTCCCAAACCACTACTCCACCAATTCTTAAGGCGAAGAACATTGAAAACAATGTACTTTGCCTTACTTCGCCTTGTTTTTAGGCTCCAAACGTGAATTTTGCAGTATTTTATGGAATTTCAGGTTGCATGGGATCACAGCCTCAGTTTGGGGTAGTGTGCGTAGGAAGCTGTAGGAGACAATCTGCTCTGAGAGCTCTCTGCAATTCAAACCTTCAAAAAGCTATTAAAAAAACTTTTTGAGTCATTTTTTTTGCTGAAACTTTAGTTCATCGATTATAGGAAACCTTCCTGTGCTCGTATCATAGAGCGTTTATTGTTTGAGTATGGATTTTGAATGTTAATGTACAACATTCAGTCTGTGTACTGAGACACAGTGGAAGTGTGCTTTGGGGGGGTGCATCTGTGGTGTAGGTAGATTAACTTGGAAAAAAAGACTGTGCTTTCTGTTTTGGTGATATTTTTCTTGTATAACTGTGTTAATGTACACACAGTAATATTTTCAATAATTCTTGCCCTTCTTTTGCTGATTGTTGTGGTGCAGCAGTGCATAATTTTAGTTTGTTTAAAATATGTGGATATATTACTTACGTTTTCAATTTGCATGCATTACTTAGTGTGTGTGAGTATGTGTGTGATGCATGTCATCAAATTAGACACCTTTTATTGTGCCACATAATAATTTCAGCAATGTGAAGCTGCTATCCAATTCCGCCGGTGAAGTGAATGCAAAGTGGCCACTTCATGTTGTGGCAATGCAAAATGCTCACTCTGCCTTGTCATTACCACTGCGCGTTAAGGTGGAATGACAAAGCAAAGTAAGGCAAAGTTATTGTGTTTAATGGACTTCGCATTCCTCATTATGATTCTAAGCGATCCACTTGGTGTTTCAGATTTGGCAGCCCACCCCACACATCACATGGCTTGTAGTACTGTAAGTCACATGCTCTTTAGCTAGGCAGGAAGAAAGTGAGTCATAGAAGCAGACACTTTTACTTTCTCCTGCGCAGACAGAGAGAGAGGAGTGTGTTTTGTGATTGCTGATACTTTGAGATCAGAGCGAGAAGGAGATTTAAACTTTGATTTAGACCCAACAGCTTTTTTAGAAGCTACATTTCTTGCCTTTTCTGTATTCTTTTTTACTTAATTTGTTCTTTCTGTAAATTTTGTTTTCTTACCTTTATAAATATTTAGTTGTTTGTCTGCGTGTTGTGTGACAGTGTGAGTAGTAATTGCTTGGACTGAGGGAGCTCAGTAGGACAGATGGACCAGGGTGAGGGAATGCCTGGGGAGGGGGCAGCTCTGGGAGAGTGTGGTAGTGGTAAGCTTCATACTGTGTGCATGTGTGGAGGGCATGGGCACCCATTTCTGTTGGACCGCTCGATACTTGTGAGTGTCCCCCCCCACGGAAGCAGGACTAGCACCACCTCCTGTCCTGACTCTGAGGCAGTTGAACAACCACGACCACCAAGTCCAGGTTCTCTGGAGCAGGATGTGTCTATTCCCCCAGGCCCAGGTCTGGATCCTATCCCTGTCCAGCAATGTGACCAGCCGGCAGCCAGTTCATCTGGCCATCCCATGCTTGTGCCTGGTCCTCTCCACACCTCCATTTTTTGGCAGTTTTTTTTACTGTGTGGGGGGACAGCAGTTTGGCCAAGTGCCGCCTATGTGAGGTGGAGGTGTGCCGTGGCCCCTTGGGGACTCACCAGGGGACTGAGGGCCAGTGCACCCATATGCTCAATCACCAGCAGTTGGAGTGGCCGGCTGCCACAGAATGGATCATGCCTGCACCTGCTGGCTTTCTGTGGCAGTGAGTGCAGCTGTGCATTACAGCATCCCTAAGAAGAGGAGGGCCACAGCAGCACCTGTTGCTCCACCAGAACCCCCAACCCCACCACCACCACCAGCAGGTCAGCCTGTGGAATGTGTGGACCCCAGAGAACTGCATGTAACACAGGCTGACTTGGCAGTTCTCTGGAGTGCTGTTAAGGAAAACAATGAGAGGGTGAGTGCTGTGGAGCAGCGGCTGGATCACATAGAGGAACATCAGTTGCAAATTATGTCCATGCTGGAATTGCTGCTGGATCACCATGGGATCCCACATTAGTTTTTTTTTTCCTCACACCATGTGCCCCCCACACCTTCCTTGCTGTGTTATAAAATGTATTCCTCCACCCTCCCTGACCCTTGTATGTAATTATGCCCTTTTTTGTTGTCTTCCGTATGAGTGACACTTTGTATTCTGAGCAGTGCAAGTATACAGTACTAAACTGCTTGTGTGCAGTCAGTCTTCTTTCCAGTCTGTGTATGTACTGCAGACACTGTCCAACTCCATGACTTAAAAACACTTATTAATGAGTACAATGGTGGGATGGTGAAGCCTGAAGAGATACTACAAAACAGGCTTACGGTACATCCAAGTAACTAGTAAAAAAATTAATGTTGTGATTCATGACATAATCGTAAATCATGATTTGTGACTGTGATGATGAAGAAACATGAATGCCTACAGCTGTACTGCTCCAGGCCCCAATGAGATGTGGCACAAAACTCCCCGACTTAAAAACATTCATTAATGAGTACAATGGTGTGGTGGTGAAGCATGGAGAGATACAACAAAACAGGCTTACAATACATCCAAGTAACTAGTAAAAATATTGATGTTGTGATTCGTGATGTGATCGTAAATCATGATTTGTGACTGCATTTGTCACCATTATGATGAAGAAACGTGAATGCCTACAGCTGTACCTCCCCAGGCCCCGATAAGGTGTGGCACAAAACTCCCCGACTTAAAAGCACTCCTTAATGAGTACAATGGTGGGGTGGTGAAGCATGGAGAGATGCAACAAAACAGGCTTACAATACATCCAAGTAACTAGTAAAAAAAATTTATGTGATTCGTGACGTGATCATAAATCATGATCTGTGACTGCATTTGTGACTGTGATGATGAAGAACGTGATTTGTATCAAGAGTGACTTGTCATGCTGGTCCTGACTTAAAAACACATATTAATGAGTGCAGTGTTCATGCAGAATTATGCACCACACCTGTCCAGTACACCGAAGGGAAGCCAAAGAAACAACTGCGACTTAAGTTAGAGATGGAGATTGGGCCCTAAAGAGATGCAAATGTACAGACAGATTAAGATTGCACTGCACACTGAAGAGATGCAGATGCAAAGGCACAATGCCTAACCAGTGCTCACCATCAGAAATTCAAATCAGGAAAAGAATACCTTTGCTGGTTGGGGCGTGCCGCGGGGGCAGTGTACTGCACTGCTGCCGTAACAGTCACTAGTACTAGTACCAGTAAAGACACCACAAAGAAGTACAAAAATTACACAGCTGCAGTTGACAGCAGGTTCACATTGTTGAAATTATGTGGCACAATAAAAAGGTGTCTGATTTGATGACACGCATCACACACATACTCACACACTAAGTAATGTGTAGCAAATTGAAAATTTCAGTAATATAACCACATATTTTAAACAAACTAAAATTATGCACTGCTGCACCACAACAATCAGCAAAAGGATAAGAATTATTGAAAATATTACTGTGTGTACATTAACAGTTATACAAGAAAAATATCACCAAAACAGAAAGCACTGTCTTTTCCGCCAAGTTAATCTACCTACACCACACATATGCCCCTTCCCAAAGCACACTTCCACTGTTTCTCAGTACACAGACTGAATGTTGTACATTAACATTCAAAATCCACACACAAACAATAAACTCTCGATGATATGAGGACAAGAGGGTTTCCTATAATCGATGAAATAAAGTTTCAGCAAAACAGAAAGACGCAAAAAGGCTTTTTTAAAATCTTTTAGAAGGTTTGAATTGCAGAGAGCTCTCAGCAAAGATTGTCTCCTACAGCTTCCTACACACACTACACCAAACTGAGGCTGCTCCACAAATTCGCCTTCACTCTGCGAATTACTTCGCAGTGCGAATTGAGGCCACTTCGCCCATCTCTATTAGCAGCTATATTGGCTCTGACCAGACGTTGAGTTTTGAAGGTCTGCTGCTAATACAGTGACAGTAGAAGCCTTTCGAATTGGGCATGAGCAAATGGCTCTGATAGGTACACCACAAGTCAGTGTGGTTAGAGCTATCTAAATAAATGATTTTATTTGAATTACTGATTTAATGTAGGGAGAGGGGCAAGATGTAAGTATAAAGACAAAGAACTTCTGTGTGCAAACACCGAGGCAAGGGTTACCCCAAAGGGCATTTGGCTGGGAAGCCAAGTTTCAAGAAAATACAAAATCACACATGCCCACATGATGCAAAGCATCATGGGCTGCATATGCAAATCACCACAGAATGTTATGCTGGTTCAAGTTTTAAGCAGAATTGCATGGTGCCGAAAGGCCTCTCACACAGTTTGCAAAGGGTGCTAACAGATGACATAGACATGTGCTTCGTCCTACCAGAACTCATCAGTATGCCTTGTCTGTTTGACACCCCAGTGGAATGAACCAGCTACCCTAAGACGGTCTGTCTGGGTTATGTTGTGGTGAACCCATTAAAATAAAAAAACTATTTAAAAGACAAAGAACCTCTGTGAGCAAACGCAAGATGTAAGTAGGTTACTTTATTACAATATTTGAATTTCTGTCTGATACACTGGGCGCTGTTTAGTTCAGGTGGGTCAGAAGGAAGGAGGGAGAGAGCTCACTCACTAAACCTATGAAAACAAATGTCTGCAGTTCAGTTTTAAACATTCTGTGGGGCTCAGTGATGCTAGCTGGCACCAAGGCAGGCGGCATTGGATCCTATTTTTACCTGGTCTCTGTTGGTACATACATGCACCCCACATGGGGTGCTCAACCAATCAGAGATCAGGTTTTTCCCACCCATTTTCTAAAAGATAATATCCTTATCTGGTTTTAAACTCTGTGACTGAAGGCAAGGTGTTTATGAAGTTCCATATGCCGTTATTACCAACTTTAACCCAACCACTATAGCTATCATACTGAGAAATCATTTGTTTTTATAAGCTTTGCTTTATTAAGCGGCAAATCATATCCAACCAGATAACTGGTTACATTCAAGTAATACATTTCAGAGTACACTTCACCACTGTGAGACACATATGACCACTTCCTACAAAACTACCTTCCACTGAATTACAAATAGTTTCAGCCTATTGGTCTAATTTGGATATGTCAGCAGCTCATGTTCTTAACCAACATATACTTATTTAGTTAGTTTTTGTTAATTGAGTAAGTACACTAGGCAAACAAATGCCTATTTTCAAGCACGACCCTGAAGATTACACATAGAAAGACAGTCATAGCAACGGTAACAGTGATGTACAGTCAACAATGTCGTTGGGGCAAGATTAACAAAAGATTACACTGCTGCAAGAAATACAATTAACAAAACATCAGAGAAGTTATAGAAAGTCAATTTTCACAGGAAATTAAAGCTATAGCAAGTCATGACAGGCTTTTTAACTTGATACAAGTCAGGGATTGTTTGAGACAGGGACAAGAGCAGCATGCTAAACTAAGTGGATATACTTGGTACCTATGATGAAACATACTCACTGAGGTTGCAGAGGTGAATCTCGGAGGGTATGGAGTTCCATAGTTTTGGGGCTGCATATGCAAAAGAGGATTCACTAGTCCTAGTTCTTAGCCCAGTGATAGGCAGTAGGGCATTATCACTAGAAGTGAGATGGTAAGCACTATTCACAGGCTTGAACAAAGAAGCAGGGGTTAAGGGCAGGTGACTTTGCATTATATTAAAAATTATGCCCGCAAATTTGTGGCACACAGGGAGGGCTGTAATTTAGTGGCCCAGATATTCACAAGGGTTGTGCCATGCGCAATAGGGTTGCGCCAGCTCAAGTCCAAAAATTCGCCATTCTGTGATGTTCAGCAGGAGGCAGTTGCGCCCCCCCCAAATCACGCTGAGCAATAGCGTGATGATAGTGAATGTATACGCAACTGAAGGGGGAGGAACCATGCATAAATGGTGCAGTGCGATATTCAACAACATGCACCATGCGCAATAGGGGAGCAAGCGGAAGTTGCGCCATAGCAGAAATGAGTCAAAATAAAAAGGAACAAGGGAGAGTACAAGAACGCTACAGGGAAGGCACATGTTGCTGAACTATAGCCAGCCACACAGGCAACACACACACAGGGCAGGACAGAGAAAGGGCACCTGGAACCCACAGGCTCAGGGAAGGTGTGGGGAGCCACAGCCACAGTGCAGAAGGCGGAAGTGCCACACAGCACTGAGGCCAGCACAGTTAGGTGTTCCCGGTGCAGGGGAAGTAGCAGCCAGGACAGAGGGGGGAACATAGAAACAGCTGCCAGGGGATGAACACAAGCCAGGGACATAGCCAGTGCCACCATTCAGATGGAGGCAGTAATGAGGGGGGTGAGAAGGCGGGCAGCGGGTGGGGGTCCGCAGCCTTGGAAGGGCCCGTCGGCAGTATGCCCCCAACAGGCAGTACCGAGCCCACACCAGCTTCGAGCTGTACAGTGATACTGAGATCGTGGGCCAGTACCACCTGAATATGGGAAATTCTGAGGCGGCTCTGTGAGCTGTGCAGTGATGTGATGCAGGCACCCACACGACGGAGCCATGCTCTGTCAGTGGAGACTAAAGTGACAGCTTGCATGGCTTGCTCACCACGGGTACCTTCCAGAGACCAACAGGGGACACTACAGGCATAACCCAGTCGGCCGCGTCATGCCACCTCACCAAATTCCTCAGTGCACTGCTGCCACATGCTGTGGAGTACATCCATTTCCCCAGCACACTGGTGGAGCATACAGCAAACATACAGGAGTTCCACAGGGTAGCATGTATGCCTGGCATGCTAGGGGCAATAGACTGCACCCATGTGGCCATCCGCACACCACCTGACACCGAGGGGGCCGCATACATTAATCGCAAGGGCTATGCTAGCATCAACTGCCAGGTGGTGTGCGATGCCAGAGGGTGCATAATCAATGTCTGTGCCACACACCCTGGGGGAGCACACGATGCCTTCATCTGGCACCAGTCAGCACTGTGCTACAGATTCGAGAGTGGGGACATCCCCACTGGCCACTTAGTGGGTGAGTTTGCAAACCACATGAGCAAACTTAGGGCTTGGAAGGGGCATGGTCAAAGGTGATATGGGTAGTGGCCTACATGGCCCAGGGCATGGGACGCTGATCACCAAACTAACCTCCACCCTCTACACACAGGTGACAGTGGATACCCACTCCATCCCTAGCTTCTCACACCATACCGGGGGCCCGTGACCCCATTGCAGCAATGCTACAATGATGCACATGCCACCACATGTAATGTCATCGAGCAGGTGTTCGGTATGCTGAAGGCACTTTTCCGTTGCCTGGACACCTCCGGCGGTGCCCTACATTACAGCCCCACAAAGGCCCGTGGGCTATTCCAGGCCTGTTGCATCCTGCACAACATGGCCAACAAATGTGGGATAGCTGTACAGGTCGAAGAGGAGGACAGCGATGGGGACGATGAGGATGCTGGTGACAATGGTGATGGGCAGCCCCCCTTGGGCGACGGGAACCCCGACTGCTCCGGCTGGCACAGCTGCACTGGGACACCATCACGGAGGAGCACTTCAGCCAACTCAGGTAAGTCATGGGGCCATGTGCAACCATCAGTGGCAAAGTCACAACCCAAAAACACACATGGACACACACCAGGGGTGCATGCTGTCAAGGGAAGTGGCCGGGCATGGAACCACACACACCACCAGGGATGAGTGAGGTCTAACATGGCACATGGACAGACAGACAGACACACACACACACACACACTCACTCACATAACTCACCAGACTTGCACAAAGGGTAGGAGGCGCGCCGACCCAGAACGCCACCCCTAGCCACACACATGTCCACAGACCACCATGCCCACTGCCTGTTATTGTGCATGTGTCAGACGCTGGGCACCATTGCACATTGGTGTACAGCACAATGCAGGCATCATCATGCACACGCAACTGTGGACAGCAGCCGGGAGAGTGTGCAGATGGACTGTGTGTGTGTGTGTGTGTGTGTGCAGGGCCGGGTACCCACCCATGAATTGCCCACTGAATGACACAATGCACAAAGGGCAGCATCAGACAGTAGCCGCACTGGGAGACAGGTCAGTCATGCACCACAGTGCCCCGGCTGCCATGGATGTGTGGGCAGCCCCAACGAGACCCACCAGCAGTGACAGGCTGACCACTGGCCTCATGGGGTGGCACCAATGGTTCCCCAGGGGTTTTGCTGCATGAACTCGACTGTGCTCGCGCAGGGGTCTGCAGCACACCAAACATGCCTGCGCCAGGCGTGCTCGGGATACCCACAGCTGAACCAGGTGTCAACAAGGATGGTGTCGCATGATGCTGGGAATGAGGGGTGGACATTGCACTGTGTGATGTCTGCGATGCATGGGCAAATAACTGTGTGCCCCCTGTAGCCATAGCAACTGTGATTGTATGTGCCAGCCTGTCAATGGCAGCGGTCACATCCTCCTGCATCCGG
This sequence comes from Neoceratodus forsteri, assembly GCA_016271365.2. NCBI lineage: Eukaryota > Metazoa > Chordata > Ceratodontiformes > Ceratodontidae > Neoceratodus > Neoceratodus forsteri. The sequence continues at coordinate 383,424,067 of CM057455.1, read as the reverse complement.
TCCATCCCTGCCAGGATAAGAGCAGTTTCTTTGCTGCGACGCTCCTCTGCCCACTGCAGAGCCGCACTCAGTGCATCCTCCGCCGTCACAAGCCACATCTGCTGATTGACTGATGCTTGCAGTATGCGGGTGTGCTCATCCAAGAGGTCATCTGCCTGATTGGCATGCTGTCCCTCAGGGTGTTTGTGGCACTGATGCTCATCACCCCTTGAGGGTGGGCGCTGCACACCAGGGCCAGGCCTGGGCATGTCCACAGGTGGTGCACTGATGCCACCCCTGACACTGTACCCCCAAGCCCATTGGCCGACTGCTGATGCTGCCCCTCCGGTGCCTCTCCCCAGGGCTCAATGGTGCTGTCACAGTGGCTGCAACAGTCCCACTGTCCTGTACACACACCAGTGCTGCCCCACTGGTACTGACAGGCACAGGCTGAGCCTGTGATGACATGCAGGCCTCCACGGCAGCACCACCCACAACCATGGCCTCGATGTTACCTACTGTGTGGCCATCCTGTGGCACACATGTGTCACTGCCCATGACATTAGTGACATCATCATCAGTGACAGACTTGGCACCAGCCCAAGTCCCAGCATGCCAGCATCCGTGGATGCCGGCATGCTGGGACACGGGCAGGGACCTTCGCACCTGCTCCAACAACATCAGTCTGGACGTCCAGGCGGGCCCAATGTCGCACTGAGCCACGTATTCCTGTGGAGGTGGATGGGCTCTCCTCCATCTCCATCTGACCAGCCTCAGTGGAGAAGCCCACCACTGCTGACCCATGCAGACGCTTAGGAGCTGTAAGGGAAAATAAAGTTGCTTTACTGCATGGGACCTACCCTGTCCCCCCCAATAGACAGATCATGACCTACCATGCAGTGACGGGCTACCACCTATCTGGAATCCACCACCTGGAACGCCCTCAATAGTGCAACGCTGCATGCTGCCAGCAACCCTCTCCTCCTGTGGGTTTAGGCATAGCACCTCTGGCTGTCCCCCACCTGTCGCAGACCATGCTGCCCTGATGGCAGCCACCTTCTCATTAATCCTCCTCCTGTCTGTGCCCATCTTCTTCTTGCACTCCTGCTCGGAGCACTGGTGGCTGCCATGCAGGTTTACAGCACGTGCCACCTCCTCCCATGCAGCAGCACAGGCCTGTGGTGTTCCCTGGTGTCCGTTTAGAAGCAGCTCCTGGTCTAGGTAGGTCTTGAACAGGGCATCTGTCTCGGCCTTCATGAAATTTGGCCTCCTCCTCCTCCCACAACTCTGTTTGTCATCCTCCACAACTCGCTCAGTCATGATTCAGCCTGTGAGAATGACAGGTGTTACCTGTGACTGTGCAGTCCCATGCATGTCCCAAAATCCACAGTCCACACTCCCAAACAGCGTGCAACTCACCAATAGACTGCACTAACTGACTATGGCCAGTGCAGCCCAATGTCACACTTTTATAATGCAACCCATGAAAATGAGGTGAGGATCATCTTTAAGTGGATGCAAATGCAGTGACTGAGCCATTGAATGGCTGATTAGCTGATTTGCATATGATGGCTGAATATCGCACTGCTGCGCTTTGCGCAATTGTGTTGAACGTGCTGAGCCAAGGTAGCAGTTCTGTGACATGCGCAGTACACACCTAACTGCGCATGTCCGGGTTGATGACACAGGCACCTGCCACGCTGCTGATGTGCTGTGTGGGGGGAGGCAATGCAGGGCACGGCCACCATTGTGCCAGTGGCACTACAGCGCTGTTCACCTATATGGCGCTGTGGCACTGGGGTGTCTTAGGTGCACTGGGGCAACAGCGCGGTAGGCCACTACAGGAGGTGGCACACGGGCACCCAATCGCACTAGATGCATTGTGTTCCAATTGCACTGTGGCTGTCTGTGTGCCAGAGACCCTTGACCCTGTGCCCGACCTTTGGCCCTAGGCGTCATGCATCAGGCATGGGTGCAACGCTATCGCGCTGTTTGGTGACAGCAGGATAGGGAATGGCAGCGCTGTACCGCACAGCATCTGCACGTGGTGGAACTGCACTGCACAGCGCCATTTTGACTTAACTGAGCAGTAGAGATGGTGAGGAGGAGAGCAGTACAGTGGAGCCAGGTGGAGATGGCAAACTTGGTTGCCATTGTGGAGCCACATGTTGGCCCACTATTTGGTGAAGCACCCCTGGACAGGGCCAGGATTCAGGTGTGGCAGGAGGTGGCTGATGCCCTGGAGGAGGCCACCGGTATGGGGTGGACAGCAGAGCAGTGCCACCACAGATATGGGGACCTGAGTCGGATGGACCGGACCTGCTTGCCTGCCTGCGGGCACATGCCAGGAGGGGCACGGTGCCACGGCCAGGTTAGTGCAACATCCATACACTTTTATCTTCCATACGGGTATCACGGTTGCATGTGTCCAGCACATGGGGGGGCTGACCGGTGTTGGCCGTGGTGGTGTTATCAGGGTGTGGGGTGGGTGGGTCTGGCTGTGTGGGACTGCACACACATGGGAGTGGGGGACTTTGCTACAGGATTGTACTGATGTTCCTCTCTCCATGTTTGCACCTTAGGACCAGACGAGTGCAGGCTGGTGAGGGAGAGGAGGCACCAGCAGGAGGACCATCAGTCCAGGAGGGGTGAAGGTCCACAGAGGCATAGGGACCAGCCTGATGAAGGTGAGTGCCTTACATCCATGATTACTATTGCATGCTGTGTAACAGGGTGGGCAGCGGGGCATGGCCACCATCCATTGACACCACTGCTATGCATGCAACTTGTTACAGTCAGCACTGTCCAGTGGCACTGCATGTCTGGGAGTGCATCATTGGTGGTCCATGCTTGCACTGGGTACATGGCTGTGCCACTGCCTTTGCACCACATAGCCATGTCACTGAACAGCCACGGTGGTGCTGTGCAGGACTTTGCTGGTCGGTGTGTGCAGTGGTCCACATGGCTGTGTGCACCTGGGTGGGCAGGTCTTGTGGACACGATCACTGTGGGTGGTCACACACCATCACAGAGGCATGTCTCATGGCCATATGCCATGCGCAGTGGGTGGGCTGCATGGGGCTGTGCATTCACACCTATTGACTCTGCTCCCTTGTCCTAGGTGGACAGCAGCTGTAGGAGATCAGGGTGGCACTGAGGGAGATTCTCCAGGTAGCCAGGGCATCCCTGGAGATACTCGAATGGTTGGACAGGCTTGGTGTCCGAAGACGTCACGGCCGAACGAGAAACCGGAGTTAGGATCGGGGCTCCCGCTGAGCTTTGAAGTGCCCCTGATTTCCCCTACTCCCCTGGACACACCCTCACACCCTTCCCTCCCTCTACCGTTTGTTCACCCCTGCCCCTTACCCACCCCCACCTTGTTTGTGTCCCAACCCACAAACCTTTGTAAATACTTGTACATAGTTTTGTTTGCTGTTTTTAAATACATTTCTTTTGATATGCCTACTGTGGTTGTCTCTGATTTGCAGTGGGCTATAGGTGCTCAGCTGCAGTGGTGTGCTGGTGTCGGGGTGGTGCAGTCATGTGTGTGTGTGTGTGTGTGTGTGTGTGTGTCCATGGGGATGTGAGTATGGTGTGGGAGTGGCTATCAGTCACTGTCTGTGGCATGTGTGTTGTTCCCTGTGCACTGGATGACTGTGTGCAGTGGTCCACAGTGCATGCTTTGTGTCCATGGCACACCTGTCAGACCATCCATGGCCTGTGCAGCTGACACCCATGCATGTCTGTGACATGCACGGTCCACTGGCATGTCAGTGGTGGCTGGTGTGGTGCATGTCTGCCTCGGGTGACGCTGTGGCCTCCACTGTTGTTGTCCCACCTCCATGCTGTCGCTTGTATGTGTCGCAGGGGATGTGCACCACTGTCTGTCACTTGTGCTCTGGGTAAATGCTGGTGGTGTACAGCTCCACAGTGCCTGCACAGGGTGGCTAGCACTCCTGTGCCATGGAGGAGTGCTGGCCATGTGTACACGGTTTCCATGGCCACACACTGGGGGCTTGGTTGCCCCGCTACTGTGTCCCTGTGTTGGTGTGCCCTTGGGTATGGGTGGGTGTTTGTCCATGCACTGTGTTGCATCCTGTGTGGTGCATGCTTCCATGGACCACTGTGGGTGTCTGCGCTGGCTGTTGTGGCCAGTGCTGGGTTGGGGTGTGTCCTTGGGAGGGTGTGCAGGGTGCTGTGCCACTGGTGGTGGGCTCCAGGGTATGCCCTGTCACGTGTGGGGTACCTCATGTGCTGACGCATGGTCGGTCTCTCAGCTGTACCTCGGGGGGATGTGCATGGTGGCACTGTGTATGTAGTCATTGCATTACTGTGTACTGCCACCTGCTGATGGGTGCTCATGGTGGGGCTGCCTTGCATGGTTCTGTGGTGCACAGGGTTGCATTGTCACAGTGGGGGTGGTGGCATGCATGGGGTATCCCGCACTGGTGGATGCTGCTCCTGGGCAGGGTGTCTGGGGGTCATGGTGCAGGGTGTGCTCTTCATTGGTGGGATGGTGTGGCACGGGGTGGTCAGCCCTCCTTGTGTGCCAGTCACAGCTTGCCAGAGGGTGTGATGGGGCACCATGGCTCGGCTGTGGGTTGGTTGCTGGTCTCCATGGGCCAGTGGTTATTCCAGCCCTCCCCCAGTTGTGCAGTGCATGGGGTGTGGGGGGATGATGTCTGTTCTGCTGTGAGTTCCTCTGCTCATCTGTGGCATGGGTGATGGCCCCTGCATCCCTGGTTGTGCTGTTGCATTACTGCCCTGCTGCTGGGGGGTGTACCTAGTTGCGCTATGATGCATCTGGACTGCTCAGCTGAACATCCCTTGTTGCGCTATGGCACATCAGATATGCTCGGCTTCACCTCCCTAGTTGTGCTATGGCGTAGGTGGTGCGATATTCAGTCGTCGGCTGTAGGCGCATCTTGGCCTGCGCAGTTTCTGAATATCGCACTTCTTGCACATGGGCGCAATGGACTTGCGCTTGCTCCTGCTGTTGCGCACTTTTTGGGCACAGTTTGAATATCTGGGCCTATGGCTCAAACTGACACAACCACGCTTGTGTTACTGAGTTATATTGTATCTGTAATTACCACAGACACAGGAATGAGGTCACCTGAGGTGGAAGACATATTTAATTTCCCCCCTACATCTCCCCTAAGACAAATACTGTCCCTTCCTCCCTCTCAAGCCAGTTCTTAAGTATGTGTCTGATATTTATAAGCCCTTTGCTGCCAAAAAGCAGAATGCTTTTCAAAGGCTAAGCAAAGTGTGTCCGTAATTCTTTCCATCTTGTATAGCACCCCCCCCCCGCATTTCCAGGATTCTATGGTGTTAGCCTGAAACTAGAAAAATATTATCTATCTCAGACTCACAGTTCAAAGGGCCCTAAATAACCTCTTCTGAGTGCAATTCCACACATCTGGGACCAAAATTCGCAGGACTAGTTGCAGGAAAGAGAGGGGAACTGGAATATTCCAAATTTTCTGCATTGCTTACTGAATCTGTGCCCAATATGGCTGGAGAAATGCATAGTCCCAGAATATCTGAAAGCAGGACCACACCTTTCCACATCTCCTTCAGCACAAATTTAAGGTACCCCACTGAAATCATACGTTATGGTAGGGGTATGGAAGAAGCGGATTGAGCACTTTCAGTGAGAAACTAATTTTAATTAGAAAAAATGTAATTAGGAGAAATGTCACAAAAGATAAAATGTGCTTCCAGCTGTCATTACAGTTTTGTGTGATTGAGAGATTTATTTTTGTCAATTTATGTTCACCCACACCTGCGTTATGAATCACATATTTGTAGTCCATGTAAAACTGGTGAAATTAATTAAATTGGGAAAGTTCAAAGAAAACAAACCAAAATAACTGAAGTACAAATGGATCTGATATAAATATCAAAAGTGTCTGAGTGAATGGAATTTAAAGCTCTCTGAAACCAGATGCATTGGAGGCAACTTGCTCCTAATGTATGATGTGATTATGGATCCTTACCTACTATGCAATATGAATTTCACATTTAAGCAATGCCATACTAATACAAGAGTGCATCTTTTTCAATTAACAGGACAGAATTACAGATCAATCAGAAGAAAACATTTTTTTACCCAAAGGATTATAAACCTAAGGAACAACTTACCATTTCACATAATCATTAGTAAAACAAAACCAAATGCAAAAACAAACTTGACAATTATACAGTATTGCAAGCGGAGATGGGCTATGTTACTATTAAGGTGTGTGAAGTCAGCAAATTTTGCTCTGCATAATATTTCACAGCGTTTTGATTTTCTGTGAAATTGTAAGCCTTGCAAAATCCCAGTTTCACCTTTCTGGTGATTTCACAAAAAAATGCAAAATTGCTGACTTCGCTTCTATTGTGCCACTATCTGGGTTATTACTGCTGTGCAAAATGACAATTTCGCTGGCAAAATGTGCACTTGATGTGAAATTCGCACTGCAGTATGGGATAGGATGTCATCTGATGCTCTAGTGAGGTCACATGTTGCTGAATAGCCTATAGGAAGCTGAGTAGGTTGTGTTTGAGTGCAGTGTAGTTGAGCGTCTCTCAGAGAGTACATTGTGTTAGTCTGACTAATCATAAAAACCTGTAAAAACATTAAAAAAATTCCATTTTAACAAAATGTTGATCAAAATGTATTTGTGAATTCATTGTGGATACATTATATATTTTTTGTATTCACTCATAGATTAGATAGTGTGAAGAACATTTTTCAGTTTCTACATTTTGTGTCTGTGGGTTGTGTGTAGGGGAGGAGAGCAGCAGCACTGTAGGAGGTTAGGTTCAATCACGATCTGTAGGTTTTTTCATTTTTTTCTTAGTTAAGCAGTGTTTTTTTGTGGTATATGTTGTTTTTATTTCTTTTCTTGCCATGTTTCTCCCTGCTAAATTAAAGTGACACTGTCAACCCCTTTTAGGTCTCAAAGTGTCCCTAGTTTAACAAACACATTTTATGATTGCCAACATTCTGTAAAGATTGCTGATGTAACTGGTAGTTTGATTCTGACTCTTTTTTTCTTAGAAAAAGTGAAAAACAGACTGCCCACCAAACTGGTGTTGCCATACAAATACAGGTTTGTTTACATTACTTGATCAGTGACTGCACTATTTGGGTGTGTTTCTAATGCTCAGGAAGTATGCAGTAAGAACAGATCTAGGATTGTAAACAAAACAAAGTTGTTTATAAATATACATTAGCATGCATTTCAGTTCCACCAAACAATGAGACAGACAAAACAAACAGCAACATATATGGATTTTAGAAAAGGTAAACAATCATAAAATGTGAGTTTTCATCTAGAAATGGTATGGTGAAAAACAGGTTGACAGTGTCCCTTTCAATCCCAGTTGGTTTTGTGTGTGAATTACTGATTCAGTTTTCAGTTTTACTTGCCAGATTTCCCTGTGCTAGTAGAAAAACAAACATTTATGTTGGGCTTACAAAATACAGATTCAGTATTAAGTTTCACTTGGCAGATTTCCCTCTGCTAGGAAACCAGACTTGTGTTTTGGGTGTATAAAATACAGATTCAGTGTGCAGTTTCACTTACCAGATTTCCCTGTTCTAGAAAACAAGACCTGTGCTTTTGGAGTATAAAATACCGATTCAGTTTTCAGTTTCATTTGCAAGATTTCCCTGTGCTAGGAAACCAGACCTGTTTTTTGGGTGTATAAAATACAGATTCAGTGTGCAGTTTCACTTATCAGATATTCCTGGGCTAGAAAGCAAGACTTGTGCTTTTGGCATATAAAATACCGTTTCAGTTTTCAGTTTCACTTGCGAGATTTGCCTGTGCTTGAAAACCAGACCTGTGTTTTGGGCGTATAAAATAAAGATTTAGTGTGCAGTTTCATTTGCCACTAAAATTATTATCCGTGTTGTTGTCTATAAAAATAAAACCTTACCGTTAAAATACAAACAGGAATCATGACTGGCAAAAAAAGGGTGGGAAAAGGGATAGGCACCCGTGCATCAAGGAAGAGGGTTGTTAAATCAATGGCACCAATGAATACTCCATTACCAACTAGCAACAGAAAAAGGAAAATATTAGTGGGATATAGATATGGGTACAAATAACAGCAACCCGCACTGTGTAAATAAGTAACCTATTTTTTTACCTTCCCATGGTTTAACAATGTGCTGTCTTCAAACTTTCACAGCAGCACTCAACAGCAGCAGCAGCAGCAGCAGCAGTAGTAGTTGCAGGCAGCACGGCATCTTTATATATGGTCATCATCAGTTTGCCACTGTAGAACTCTTGGTGTTCCCATCTTGCCATCTTAAACTCCACAATTTATGCCACTTCTGATGACATTTTCTCATCTGTGTCTTCTTAGCATCTCTGGACAGTTGCAGAGCACAGCAGCAGTAGGCACGCAGCAGCAGGAATAAATTATTGGTACCTGGGCAAGTAGTTGACTAATGTGGCTAGCAGTGGAAATCTTGCATGAAAATTTCAACAATTTATTTCTGTTAAGACATTTTCTTGTATCTGTGTTTCTGACTTCTCTGGACAGTTGCATAGCACAGCAGCAGTAGGCACACAGTAGCATAAATTCATTTTTGGTACTTGGGCACATGACTAATGTGGCTAGCAGGGGAAACCTTGCAAGAAAAATTCCACAATGTATTTCACATATTAAGATATTTTCTCAAGTGTGACTTCTCGACTTCTCTGGGCAGTTGCACAGCACAACATAAGGATGTATGTTGTATTTCTAGGTATTATGTGTGCATTTTGTGACCGGCTTGTGCCACCAGTTTACAGTATTGTAAATTACCAGAGAGTTTCATGAGCCCAAGTCAAAAACTAAATGATTTTTAGCTAATGGCTTCTTAAACAATACACTACTATTAGTGGTTCTAATTTCCTGTTATATACTGTCAACCATTGAGACAGCATGCAGCCTGATGTGGTGGTATGCCTAGTTTACATAAGAGACATTTTTTTTGTGTTTTTTTCCAAGGGGGTTGGGGGGGAAAACAGCAGCAATGCATTAAATAAATATTATGAGAACATATTTAACTATAATTTGTTATTCTACTTTAAATTGCCACTTATCTACTAACCAGAGTCCTCTGATGCCATTCTTCACACAATTTGAGTATGCTTCAGAAAATGTTTTCACACCTGAAATATAAAAAAAGGAGCACTCAATTGATTATGGCCCGGACCAGGTTTTCAGCAGTTCTAACAGCTATTTCTAGATATGAATATTTGAAACTCACTTCTGCATTGATGGAAATCAACTACTATGCAGCACACACTGCTTCATCACATTATATGGGACAATACATGTTCAAAACCTGCAATGAATACTGATGAAAACCAGGTGGGAGTCATATTGAATTGAGTCTTATTGGGACTGGAAACTTTTTGCAAGGAGGAGCTGTGCTGTTCAGAACAGGCTCCCGTAGGAGCCATAGGGGAAATTGCGATCAGTGGCCAGACACACTGGAGTGGAATGGAGGGAGCGGTGCCACACATGGAGAGCATCTCATAGGATCCACAAGGGGAGATCGCCACCGAGGGTCATAGGGCAGTACTGGCACCGGTGGTGGGAACCACAAATTTTCAGAGGAAGCTGCACCACAGGGGCTCCTGTAGGAGCCAATCACAGAGGGGGGGCATGAAATTCAAACAGCATCTGGGCTATAAATGCCATGACCCAGATGCACCTGAAATGGACTGGAAAATTTTGCCCCAGCATCACCTCCAGTATTAAAAAGTCCCACTGAGCGCCTCCCAGCAGAGGCTTATCAATCAGGGGCTAATTCGCACAGGGAGAGTGGCAACCAGGAATTTCTTGCAGGAGCAGCTCCACCAGCTGGAGGAAAAGGGGAAGGATACAGGCATCAGTAGGGAAGACAACTCAAGTACTGGACATTGGGACATTTAACATCTTAAAAGGAAACTGCAAATAGGAATGAAACTAATGCTGGCATTGGGTAACGTAGTCAGAAAATTATTTCAAGATTGGGGTACTTGTAAGATTATTTACATTGTGAAGGATACTACTGAGATTGGGACATTGGAACATTAATTCTCATCTAAGCTACTGTGCTGGTGGCCTGTGACACTAGGAAGTCTGTACAATTAAGCTACTAGATTTTACAGATACAGTTCAAAGTGGGGAAGGTAAGAGGAAATTGTAACTATACTACTGAAGGTGCAGGTACTGTTTAGCTTAGGAGGTATTGTTTAGATTAGAATGATATTGCATACTAGGTACTGTTTAGATTAGGAGATATTGTTTAGGAGGTATTTTTAGATTAGGATGATATTGCAGTTAATGTACAGTTGCTTTTAAACCTACTGAAATTCGGAGGGCTGCCTAGGGTAGAAAAGTGTTGGAAATAATATACAAATGTTTTTAAGCCACTAAGTGTAGTGTATAGGGTGATAATGGGACTAGGAACCTCAAAACAAGAGGAGTATTTATAATCAGAAAAGCAGAGTATAAAATGTGGGGGGTTAAGGGACACATCACTGGACAGGGTAGCCAGGGAAGGATTGTGGGTTGTAACAATTGTGGGGCGGCTGTATTTATGGAGATGCTGTGGCGGAAGGGGGGTGCCCAGTGTGTATGAACATAGTAAAACTAAGAATGGAAATAGAATACCTCACTAAGGTCATACAAGAAATGAAAGGAGTAACATAGATGTGATGCACAGGCAAACTGGACAAGGGACAGATGTACAGAGGCTAAAAAATATCAGCAAGGGGGAGAGACGGGAAGGGGACGGGTGAGGGCAAGAGGAAAGTCAGAGGCAGAAAAAGCAATACCAATATGAAGGAGACAGTGAGAAGTGGTGGAAGATGACAGGGAAAGCAGGACATAAACATGGAATTCATGGCAGGAGTGGGAGAGCTTAGGAAATCCCCGTTTCTGGGGTGCCTACATACAATAGATATACAACACTGGCAGAGGTGACTCAAAGGGACAAAGGTGCAGTGGAATCAGGGTGGCTGCAAAATACCATAGAGGTAATGGGAGAAGAAAGTCAGAAGGTAATCGGAGAGGGCCAGGAACATGGTGTATCAATAGACAGGGATAGGAAAGACAAAAACACAAACGAGATAGGAAAGGGGATAAACATTAAGGAGAAGAAGGGAACAAGTAAAACTAAGGCAGACACAACAGGTGACAGAAAACAGAAGGGAAAAGGTCCTAACAGGAATTGGGTGGAAGAGGGAGACAGGAAGAGAAAGCATGGTCCATGAAATCGAGCTACCCAAAATAATGGGTAATAATTACACAGGGGGGAAGAAGGGTAAGGAGAATGGTCACTCCGGAAAAAATAAAATAATAGTCTATGGGGATTCAATGATAAAGGGAATGCAGTGGGGAAGAAGAGAAGACCCACACATAAGGACAACAGTTGTGTGCGCACCTGGGATGGAGGCTGGTAGAGCAACACAAAAGGTACATGAGCTGATAAGTGGGGCAGGGGAAAAACTGGACTTGATACTGCACATTGGAACCAATGATTTAGCAGAAAAGGAGATCGGAGTAGTGCAACATAGATTTATGGACTTGACAGCGGTGAGTATGCAGTTCATGAAAACACTGACCTTCTCTGAGATCATTCCTGTACCAAGGGAAAGCACAGCCAGAAAAAAGAGGATAGAAGAATTTAATGGATGGCTAGGTCGGTGGTGCAAGGAGGAAATAAGTCCCATAGGTAGGTGGGGAGACACATGAGTAGACAAGAGACTATACAGGAGGGACAGACTACACCTGATCTGGGAAGGGAGAAAGAAAATCAAAGCCAAAATGGGGGAATACATGGCAAGGGAACTAGGTTTAAACTGCTAAGGGGGAAGACAGAAAAGGGGAGGCAGGAGCTCCCCAACCCCACATTAGCGGGGACAAGGAAAAGGGAGCAAGGATGGATATAGACACAGAAGAAAATGGGAAGGTAAGACTAAATCAAAAAAGAGGGTGGTAATGCTGAATGCTAGTAGTCTTGGGAACAAGATGGCAGAACTGCAGGTGCTCTTAGCAGTAAGTAGGGTAGACATCACAGCCATTACAAAGACCTGGGCAACAACAAACCATGACTGGGATCTATCGATTCCAGGTTACAGGCTATATAGGAAGGACAGGGAAACAGGTAAAGGGGGAGGGTGACAGCATACATAAGGTAAGATATTGTTTGCACAAGGGAGGAAGAGTTTGAACATGGGAGCACAGAGGCACTATGGCTTCAGCTACAGACCAATAAAGGAAGGAAGATAAGGATGGGGTCGCATATAGACCATCCGGTCAAGGTGAGGATAAGAACAGGGAGTTATGCACACAATTAACAGAAGCAGCAGAGAAGGGGGAGATAGTGGTGATGGGTGACTTTAAAATGCCCAAAATGGACTGGGTCAGTCCCGCCACATTTTGTGCCAGAAGCCAGGCAATCTTGGATGCGATCCAAGATGGATTCATGACACAGTATGTGACTAGTCCTACCAGGGGGGAAGCAATTCTGGACCTGGTGCACTCAAATGGCGAGCATGTGCAGGATATAGACATTGGGGATCCCTTGGGTGGAAGTGACCACAACACAGTGTGGTTCAACCTGAACATGGGAAGAGAAGACATCCCCACAAAGACCAGAACGCTGACTTTGGAAGAGCAGACTTTCAGAGAATGAAAGGAATGATTAGAGTGGATTTCAAGAACTTGGAGGAAGGTTTGGGTGTTTAGGAGATTTGGAACACAATTAGAGGGGCCATAGAGAATGCATCAAGCTGGTACATAAAAATGAGGGGAAAGAAGACAGGAACTAGACAGCTCAGCTGGTTTAACAGGGAAGTGGCCAAGTAAGTGAAGGATAAGAGGGCTGTGTACAGGAAAAGTAGAAAGACATCTAAGGCAGATGACAAGGAGGAGTACCAAAGGCTGGCTAAACCAGCAAAAAAGGAGATAATACAGGCAAAAGCAAAGAAGGAACTCCAGATAGCAGAAGGGATAAAAGAGGGGCGTAAGTCCTTTTTTTGCTACATTAAAGAAAAGAGAGACAAGAAGGATGGCATACTCAGGCTTAAGAAAGGGGAAAGGATAGTGGTGGAAGATGGGACAAAAGCAGAGGTATTAAACAAATACTTCTGCTCTGTCTTTACCAAAGAAAAAAGGGGGTCCAGGGGGAAGTGTAGTGAGGGAGCTAGTGTGGACTCAATAGGGGTAATAGGGACTGAATGTGTGAGGGAGGGGCTAATGGCATTGAAGGTGGAAAAATTCTCAGGGCCTGATGGGATACACCCCAGGATGCTAAAAGAGATGGCAGTAGACCTGGCAGGCCCACTGACGATACTGTTCAATAGATCTCTTGACACAGGGATGGTGCCAGAGGAGTGGAGAGCAGCACTCATAGTGGCCCCACTCTGGAGGAGGAGAAGAGGCAGAGAGGGGATATGATTTAGACATTCAAGTACTTGAAAGGAATTAACAGAGTGGAATGCGAGGGTCAATTCAATAAAAGGGCCAACACCACCACCATGGGGCATAACCTAAAACTGATGGGGGAAAAGGTTCAGGAGGGGTGTGAGGAAACAGTTTTTTACAGAGAGAGTGGTGATAACGTGGAACGAGCTGCCACAGGAGATGGTGGAGACAAAGTCAGTAGAAGCATTCAAAAGAGCCTGGGACAAACATGAAGGTCAGGTGGCCTTGCCAGGGAAAATATAAAATTTAGGGGTGGGGAGGGGGAGTTGGGGTAGCAGATGTAAAGTTAAGACCAGAAAAAAAAACATATTACTTCGAGCAGACAAGACAGACCGAGAGGTCTCCTGCAGGCTATTTTCTTATGTTCTTAATATTTCAAATGTGAATTCAAAATAGAAGACAGACTCATAATCGAGAAAGAATGGTATCACATACAACAAGTTGGTAGGTAAGGGGAACTATAACATTGAATAAAAAAGTATAGGCCAAATGTTTCATAACACTAATTTGCTGCTGCTGCTGCTTAAAACAGCAGTGCAAGAATCCGGTGAAAATTTGTACCTAGTCTTTTCAATGCTATTTTATACTGCAACTTACCTCCTGAGTCCTGACTTGTATGATACCCTTCTTTTCACAATGTCAGTCTGCTTTAGTACTTTTTTCACATTTTAAATAATAGAAGGAACACTCTTTTTAATATGGCTTGGACCAGGTTTTCATCAGTATTCTCAGTTATTTTTGAACACCTATTGTTCCATAAGGTTACGGAGCACTGCCCAGTGCATAGTGCTTTATTTTAGTCACAACATAAGTGACATTTAAACAACTAATGGACAAAAACAGCTGAGAATACTGATGAAGACCTGTTCCACACCACATTATAAGGAGTGCTCCTTTTATTATTTCAAACATGAAAAAAAGTACCAGAGCAGACTCAAATTGTGAACAAAAGGGTATCATACAAGTCACGAGGTAAGTGGCGATCTAAAATAGCATAAAAAAGTATAGGTCAAAATTGTCACCTGATTATTGCACTGCTGCTTTAATATTTTTTTGGAGGGAGAGTGGGGAGTACAACTCTCAACAACACTCGAAAAAATTAGACTTCAGAAGGGTAAGTAAGATAGAATAGGAAGTACTTAAGAAATGAAAAGAAGTTCATGAAGTAAACATGTGTCAGTCCCAAAAAGTTTCTTTTTTTACTGTTTCATCTTTTTTACTGTTTTTTTTTTTTTTTGCTGTTTTTATTTTGTAGTGTTGGGACAGAAGAGGAGGGATGGGAAGTAAGAATAAAAAAAATTATAACGCACAGTACAACAACGCTGAAAACAATCAAAATAGCATAATATGACACACATGTAAAGAAACAAAAGAAAAACTAAAGATAATCACAGATCTCTCTCAGATCTCCTGGTTCTCCAGTACCCTTTATGTGTCTGCATATTCTGCCATGATCTCTTTGCAGAGATCCTCTGTCTCAGACTAAAGAATGGCAAGGTGAGCTTGAGTCACACATACTCCTGGGGTGCACGGTGGACAGGAAAATGAGGTAGATTGTGCAGATGATGATGCAGATTCAACCACCCTTTCACATGTAGGCCTGCTGTCAGTCCTTCTCTTTCTGGAACATTTTCCTTTGCTGGCACTGTCTCATCCTACTACATCCCTTGCTGCAGGAATAGGATTTCTTGCTCCCTGCTGCAGCCTGGCTTCCCACTCCGCACTGTGGTAATTAATAAGGTGGCTTCTCTGCCTACCCGTACCATAGTGGTTTCTCTTTTTCCCATGCCAGACATGAATCCCACAAATACTGCACTGCACTACAGTACACTGGTATCATTCCCAGGTATGTTGAAATATTCCCTAACTGCAGAGCTCCTTGGTGATCCAGGAACAGGAAGGGGGCACACCAGGTGTGATGGTAATGGGCTGATCAGCAGGTAGGGCCTGGATGCTAGCTGTGGTGGCAGAACAAACAGGAGAAGGGGCAGGCACAACAGGCTGCTGCTGTTTTGGCTGCTGTGGCTGCTGGGGCAGTGCATCGACTGAATGTGCTGCAGTGCAAATAACAGAGGCAGAATTAACTGCTGCTGTAGCATCTACTGCTGCTGCTGGTGCTGCTGCTGCTGTAGCATGTACTGCTGCTGCTGCTGTAATATCTTCTGCTGCTGCTGGTGCTACTGCTGCAGCATCTACTGCTGTCGGAGCTAGTGCTGCCACTGCTGCCAATGGGGCATCCACTGCTGCTGCTGCTGCTGTTTCTGATGCACGGCAAGACAAAAAAGATGGGGCAGAGCCTTACAGTTCTCCCACCTCTCATCATTTGCCCCTGCTGCCCACAGCTTTTATCTCTCTTGCTCTCCATTTCAACTAAAGTTTAGCTATAAAAAAAATGAAGTGACAGGAAAGAAAAGTAAAACTAAGAAAAAAAAGTGTAATGAGAACATGAACAAGAGGGAATCAAACAAAAAAGAAACCTTACAAAGAAATTAGATTCTCAAAAAATAACTTACAGGTGTATAATAAAAGTTCAGTTAGGGTAAACAAAGAAACTATACAAAGACAAAGGATAAAGGTCATTCTTTTGGATTGCCTCTCAGACACTTACACAGACAGAGATACATAAAATGCTTTCTCTGCTGCTGTGGAACTGAAAGTGAGACACTCACTTTTTCTCTCATTCAGTTACTTCCAGCCCATAATGTGACCTCATGAAAGGTAGGCATGTGATAAGACCCTATTTTGGCAAATTTCACAAAGAATATACAATGCAAAACTAGTGGTACAGACATTAAGTGAAATTATAAAGCAAAATTGACATGGTGAATTTGGGGTTCAGAGGCACAATAATGCGAAGTGATGCACAGATGTGAAATTGCACACCTAGCATTAAATTTGCTGGCAAAATTAAACTTCACTGCATCCCTAGTTACTATTAACAGAATTTTTTTTCCCATAGGTGTTTATCCTACTGTGGCAGGCCACAGCTACTTGTCCACCAACCCTACCAGACTCTGGGGTTGTTCGGGATCTTGAATGTGCTGTGTGTCCCAGCAGACCCCCCAGAGCCAGCCCAGAGGCATCATCTTGCTATGGTCCCTGATTTTTCCACATTTTCTCCCTTCTTCAGTTACTTGGGGCCCCAGTCAGAAAGGCGCATGTGCATGGAGCCGCGCATGCACCCTCTTGCTCTGGTGACAGCACTTGACTTGCACTGCCCCTGGCCTCCACCGCAAGGCAGTAAAGAGCTGAGGAATGCACTGAACCCTCCCCAGAAAGGAGAGTTGCCTATTGGCAGCTCAATTCTGCACCACTCCCCCTTCCCGTGCCAACCTCCGATGGCCTGTGCTGATTCCCGAACACGGGTCACAGGTGTGGCAAGAGGTGTGGCATCCAGTGAATCATCTCTCTGCACCAGTGAGCTGGCCCCATTAACAGAAGTTTAATGGGCTTATGTCCTCTCACTCCAATAAATCCTTAGTATGTTCCTTAGTCTGTTTCTATATTGACTGTAGTTATTTAGTTTTCTTCTTGAAGTGACAGTGTTACTTATAGTAACCAGTTTTGAATTACCCCTGTTGTGAGTGTCTTGTTAATCCATGCTGTGTAAATATATATATATATATAATTTATTCTATGCAAAAAACTTTGTTAATGCATCATTTAGGGTTAAAACACAAAACGTCAGGAAATTAGACCTTTAGTGTTGCCCCTTCCCCCCTTGTGGACCCTTCCATCCTCCCAAGATTGACAGATGATGGGGTGTGTCATTGGGACTGTGAAGTCTAAATGCCACCCCATTCCATGTGTAATCATATTCACAAGCCACAGTAAAGAAGAATGGGGTGACATTTAGTCCTCACAACCATAATGGCACACCCCATCATCTGTCAATCTTGGGAGGATGGGAGGGTCCACGAGGGAGGAGGAGCAATCCTAAAGGTCTCATTTCCTGACTTTTTGTGTTTTAACCCTAATGATGCATTAACAACATTTTTTGCATAGCATTTCCTTACTTTTTGAGAAAGAATAGAAAAGTAGAAAGTCGTGCTCCCACCACCTTGAAACAAAGCAAAGTGTCAGTCATCAGAGTGGCATAATTCAACACCTGTTTACATGTCAGACACCTAACCACAGAAAATTACCTCCATTACAGCAAGACGAGGTACCCTATAAATGTGAACACACTACCACAATGGAAAACACTATACGCAAAACATTAAGTGTGTAATGCAATATCTCTGCAGCAAATTAATTTTCCAACACCTAAACACCATAATTCACATGCACAGGGCATCCCCTCAACACCCTCCAAATTTCAATTTAAAAGATCAAACCGTTTCCGAGATATAGCATTTGAAATTTAGACATTTTCATTCATCGGAGTGGCACAATTCCATACCTGTTTACATTTTAGACACCTAATGACTAAAAAGTACATCCATGGCAGTAAGGCTAGCTACCGTATAAATTTCAAGCCAGTACCAGAATGGAAAACACTCTCTGCAAAATGTAAACTGTGCCACGCAATATCTCCACAAAAAATGTATTGTCTAACACCTAAACACCATAATTCACATCTATGGGACATCCCATCAACATCCTCCAAATTTCAAGTGAAAAGACCAAACCTTTTCCAAGATATTTAATTTTAAATATTGTGAAACTTGGGCTATCTGGTCCCTCCTAATCTGGCCATCTAGTCCCTCCCTCGTGGACAAAGATCGCGATCAAAGAATCTCACTATGAAAGAATTTGCAGACTGATGACCAAAGAATTTGCAGCCTCACGATCAAAGATTAAAAAATGGTAAAAGTCAATTTTAACACAAAAATAAATGAAACCACAGCCATGACTTGATAGAATGAAGCCCCCTGAGGAAAACTCATCCTTATCCCTGGGCTGAGAAATTAGATTTTTTCATCTGGCCATCTAATCATGCCCTTCGTGATCAAAGATCGCAGTCAAGAATCTTGCGATCAAAGAGTTTGCAGGCTAGCGATCAAAGAATTTCCAGGCTCGCGATCAAAGAATAAAAATGGAAAAAGTAAATTTTTACAGAAAAATAAATGAAACAACAGCCACGACTAGACAGAATGAAGCCCCTTGAGCAAAACCCACCCTCATTTGCCTTAATAAGTGACCCCTGGGCTGAGAAATTAGATTTTTTCATCTGGCCATCTAGTTACGCCGTTGCAATCAAAGATCGTGGTCAAAGAATCTAGCTATCAAAGAATTTGCAGGCTCAAGATCAAAGATCATTAGTGAGCCACAATCAAGATTTAAAAACTTCAAAACTCTATTTTTTGACCAGTTTGAAAGAAACCACAGCCATGGCTTGATAGAGCGAAGCCCCCGAGCAAAACTCAACCAGGTTTTACTTCAGGAGTCACCCCTGAGCCAAGATATTTGAGTTTTTACAACAGCAAACTTAAAACAAGATGGTGGCCATCACGATCAAAGAATTCCTCACCTGCAAATTCTTTGATTGTGAGGAGGGACCAGATGGCAAAAACCCCATTCTTCTTTCATAAAATAACCATATAAATTTTCCCATTGACTTATAATGGGACCTTAAAACTTTAATAACTTTTGAATGGATTAATATTTTTTCACCAAATGAAAAGTGTCATCTTCCTTTACCCAAGCTCTTTCAGATGAGAAAAATTGCAGAGTGGCACACCACACAACAGCTATGCAGTGCCAGGGACAAAATCTTTAAAAATGCCACATAACTGGTGAAAACTGCATTTTTCAGTGTTTTGGTGCGCAAAACCCGTAAGTCCGACTAAAACGAAATTTGCCAAATCAAGATATCTACCATTCCCCACTGTGCATACCAAATTAAATGCAAATCTGTTGAATGAGTCCAAAGTTATTAACGTGCAAAATTTCAAGTTTAACATAGAAGTGTCTACTCAACCCTAAATATAGTGGTGTGACCGTGCCCCAATAATATGTGTGTATATATATATATATATACACACACACATATATAAAACATGGGTTGCCTTCAGTAGGTTTTTTAATTGGATGGTAGCTGTCAGGTGTCCATTGATTAAATTTCGTACTTAATCTTTGGTTTTCATGCCTGATCTTCTTGCTAAGAGAAGAGACAGCTTCATCACACCATGGAGGAATCTACAGAATCTGCTCAGCTCAATTTTGTACAGCAGCCATGTTTCTTTTCATGTTAGTGAGCACATAGAACTGTAATCTCTATGGTATAATAAAGGTAAAATTGTCTGTTGTGTGAGTGATAATTTGACATCAGTAAGCCAGTTGTAGCTGTGGTGCAAGAAACATCGTGCTAGTAGCTAGGGGAAAAACAATATTCAGAGACATGGTTGGTATAAGAGAGGTGTCTGCCAGCACTGATACCGGTGTACAGAATGGCTTTTGGAGAGGTATTATAGACTGCAGAAATGCCCATTTAATACCATGGAGCATGATAAATGTGAAGTAAATAGTGAGTGCAGGAATCATATAGCAAGAAATACAGCATTACAATATACATAATAATTCACTGTTGCCACCCAACCACTTCACGGGACTATCAGCAGTGAAGGTGTATTTAGTTGCCAACGATTTGTACATTGCCACAGCATGTCAGTGCAGCAGACAGTGGATGGTGAGGTTATTTTGTCCTCCTGTGGTTGTGCAGCACAGCAGGCATTTGACAGAGCTGGAGGCAAGCAGCTGATATAGCTGTCAGTAGGGGGAACAACTGTAGTGTGATGGCCCACGGTATTCGGGCCTCACTCCCCAAGCATTTTACAAGGCATGGAGATGTACAAAATTTGCATTGTCCAGTCGTCACATAGTATTCCCATACTGTCCTCCAAGTCACAGACACAGCAACCCCCACTTTGCAAAACACAACGGAATTTGTGGCACACAAAAGTGCCTCCTCCATAAGGCAAGGCAAGGCAAACTTTATTTCTTAGGCACCCAATCCCGGAGGCTCTGGTTGCCATACAGGTAAAAAGCAGATAAAAAACATTAACAACAATAAATACAACCAAAGTAAAATCAGATAAATATATAAAACATCAAGCTAATAATGACAGTTGACATACAGCAAAGTCTGAACAGGTATTAGGCTAACAACAGCACCTAAAAAGATAGATCTGGGAAGGCCTGACTAAATAGGTGGGTCTTAAGGTGGGCTTTAAAAGCCTCAACTGAAGGGGCCTCCCTAATAGCTGGAGGAAGCGAGTTCCACAGAAGGGGAACAGCGACACTAAATGCTTTGTCGCAGGCAGATTGTAATCTCGTCCTGGGAACTGCTAGGAGATCCCTAGAGGAGGAGGAATGAAGGGAGTGGACCGAAGTGGCAGGAGTCAGAAGGTCCTTCAAATAACCAAAGGCGAGACTGTGTAGGGCCTTAAAGGTGAGCAAACCCACCTTGAAGAGAACCCTCCACCTGACAGGCAGCCAATGCAGTTCATGCAGAACCGGAGTGATATGACTATGCTTAGGCTGACCAGTCAACAGCCTAGTGGCCGCGTTCTGCACCAGCTGCAACTGATGGAGGGTCCCCTCGAGACCCTGAAGAGGAGCGCATTACAATAGTCAAGCCTGGACATCACAACCGCATGTATTAAAGTGGGGGAGGTCATCAGACGGAACTAGGGGCTTGATCCTAGCGATATTCCTCAGGTAATAGAAACTGGTATGGACAACAGACGTCAACTAAGATTTAAGTGACAGCCTATTGTCAAGTATACTGCCCTGAACTTGCACCCTAGAGGAGACTTTCAATGGAATTGGTCCCAGGAATAACCCTGTTGCCACACCAGAGGCCAACCTATCACACCTTCTGTTTGACTCCATCACCAATACCTCCATCTTGTCGGGGTTTAGTAGCAACCAGCTGGAGGCCATCTAGTCATTGATCTTGATGAGACAGGTATTTAGCACCTCCACTGCACTTGATGTTCCAGGTGCAAAGGAAATAAATAACTGGGTATCATCTGCATAGCAGTGGAAACCCAAGTTGTACTTCCTAATGAGCTCTCCTAGGGGCAGCATGTATATGGCAAACAACATTGGTGATAACACTGAACCCTGAGGAACCCCGCAAGACAGTTGACTCAGGGAGGAAGAGAAATTCCCCATCACCACCTGTTGTCTCCTGTCCATGAGGTAGGACTCAAACCAGCAGATGACAGTGCCAGTGAGTCCACAGTACTCTCTCAGGTGACCGAGAGAGTAACACGCAAGCTATGCCACAACACCTGCCACTGAATATCTTCCCATATTGTGCAGGAGCTGACCGATACAACTGTTAGTTGAGATCACGTGGAATAGCACTACCAAAGTTGTATGTGGGGCAAAGAATGCAGTGCAGAAGGTCACAGTGATTTTAGAGCCAGAGAGAGACTGTCACTGGATGCAAGTAATGTAGGAGAATACACCACCATTGCCTGTTTGTCTAGCAAGTATTCAGTCTATATACCCCATGTCCGACAAATGGTGCAAGTTATCTTGTCATTCTTGTCTCCGTATGTGTGCTTCCCCAGCAGCCATGGATTAAAAGCAAAGTTTAATCCATGATAGCAGGCAATGATTTCAGATGCAGAGACAGACTGCCAAAAGATTCAAGTTATGTAGGACACTAGAAAGCAGCAACACTCCCCATGTCTGTTGCAACCATTCAGTATATTTTACTGATGTGTGAGAAATGCAGGAAATAAGGTAATATAGACTTTCAGTTACTGTTGAGTCTGTAGCACTCTCTATTTGATGTAACTCCCTTATGTGCTGAATAAAACTATGCATTTTAAACCATTTTACACTAGATGTACTGTGAGCCCAGTTCCCTGTTTCAGGGTTCTTGGTAGACAGTCTTGAGCAAGTGTTCTAATAACTGACATGGATTGCAGACTAAGTGTCAGGACTGTAAGCTGTTACTGCATCATATCTCACTTTGTGCGGTGCAGTTCAGCTCAAGATTGGGAGATATTTGATTATTGAGTGTTATTTTTGCAGGGGGATTGCTCGCTACTTGTGCTATCACTTCCGGGTTCGGCAGCGTATATAAACCAGCTGGTTGGCGAGTGGAACAAGCCGAGTGGGTCACGCGCAGCAAAGCGTGTGGAGATGCGTGCAGAGACACACGCGTCTGCGCATGTTCAGCATGTTCAGTGGGTACAGAGGTATTCCTATAAAGCCCACTGGTATTAGGTAATACATTTGTTCTGCAAAAAACATATACTATCACTGTATCTGTGATATATTTACATTGTAAATCCTGTATTCAACTTGTATTTGCTTGCCACTGTATGTTAGTAGTGGTATTCAATGGCCCACTCAATTGCACGATCACTTGTCTCTGGTGGCATGTTATGCATCTCATGTCATATGTACAGCATGTTAATTTGTGCAATTCCATCTATCGAGTTTACCTGTCCTAAATGTTTGAAAAATTCATCCTTAAAACATGGTGTAGCACTATTTAATGTTAGACTTTTCAAATTAGAAACAAGTCAGAAACAAATGCAAATTTGTTTTCTTGAATGTAGTCACATCCCACCATTTCGATCTGAAGATTCTTCTATTATTGCTTCTGAACAGTTGTTTGATCAGTCCCCTTTACCCCCTATAGTTACTCCTGGCAACAACAAAAAACACCCCCATGACACTGATATTACTGAACACTCTGACGAACAGTGGTATGAAGTACAAAGTAAGCGTGTGTATAAAAAAGGAAGGAAGGTGTCCCAATTCTCCTTGACCACCACTAATAGGTTTACAATATTAAATAGTCTTGGGGACTCCAGTTTGGATACTATGGACCAACATGCAATGTCTACAAATTTATCCACCACATTGGATGAGCTACACCCATCTGATATGTCATCCCATTCCCAATCTTTCATAACACACTGTACATATCCTTCAGACATTCTGCTCATACCACTCGATGTCTCTCCACCATGTCAAGGCTTAGGCCCTGACTTTGTTTATGCTGGTGAAGTTTTCAATCCACAGAGGCAGGTCTATGTGCTAGGTGAATCTATGGTGAAACATCTTGATAGGGCTATTTGTGAACCCGACAAGGCTAATCACACGTTTTCTAGTTTTCGAAGTGCAAAAATAGCTAATATTACTAGCATGGCTTGAAATATTTTATCTAGTGTAGGTCATAGTCCACTTGTGGTAATCCATGTAGGGACCAACAATTTTATGCATTCAAGCAGCTTAGATATATAAAAAGATTCAGTTGCACTTTCAAACACTTTGGTAGACTTGGGGTGTGAAATAGCCTTTTCTGAGGTCGTTCTTGTCCCTAAAGCATCTTCTGAGCACAATAGTAGAATACGTTCATCTAACAACTAGTTACATGTTAGATGCTTCAAACAAGATCAATATTGTATCACCCACTGGGAAAACTTTATTGGAAGACCAGATATGTTTTGTAGGGATGGTTTTCATTTGAGTCATAAGGGTAACCTTTGGTTAAGCCAGCACATTCTGGAATATATAAATAGTCATTTAACCTAATTGAGTTAGGGGAGAATATTTTTCCTCCCCCTAAGAAATCTACTCTCATAAAAAATAAATCTCTTAGTTCCTTGAAATGTTTGTATTTCAATGCTAAGAGTTTTCAGAGTAAAATTGATGAAGTGGCAGTCAGATTGTGTAATGAAGATGTGTATCTTCTTTTTATTAAGAGACTTGGGGGAATGACAAATCCAACTGGGCTTTTTCCCTTACTGGAAATACACTGTTTAACTATAGGAGACAGGTTAAAAAAGGGGGTGAAGTTGCCATCTTTATAAGACATTCGTTACAGGCAAATGACATTTCTAATAAAATTAAGCACGCTAATAGCATCACTGAAACTATTTGGTTAAAGTTAATGACTAACACTTCTCAAAATGTTATTATAGGGGTTTGCCTCCTCCTAGTGCCCCTAGTGAATATCTTGACAGCAATATTCAGGAAATTGAAACAGCTTGCTCAATAGGGGATATAATAGTTACAGAAGATTTTAATATATGAAGTATAGATTGGGACAATATGATAACAACATCAGCACCTGCTAGAAAATTGGTGGACATGTGTGAACAATGTAACTAGACACAGGAGGTTAGGTTTCTGACAAGAGGAACTAACATTCTTGATTTAGCTTTTTTCACTAATACCTTATTAGTCAGCAATATCCTTGTTTGGTCACCTACTGGTAACAGCAGCCATGGCTCAATTAGTTTTTCTCTTGAGCTTCCTACTCCATCTACATCTGGTATCTCAAAGATTTTTTTATACGATATGAGCCATCTTGATAGTATAAAGATCTGAACAGCGTTGATTGGGCATCTATGTTCAGCTCTAGGAATATAAATGATGATTATGATTTTTTGCTTACTAAAAACACTCATTTGAGAAACACTTATGTTCCTGTAAGAACTAAAATGAAATCCTCTCATAAAAAATCAAGATGGATGACTAAGGAGCTTTATAAACTAATCAAGAAAAAAGATAAGCTTTATGCTACTTATCTACGGTCCCCTTCATCTCAGATATGGAGTTCACATTTAAGCATTCAAAAGAAATATAAATACAGCATTAGAAGGGATAAAAGGAAGTGGGAGTTAAAATCAGCATCACAAGCATGTAAGGATAACGCTAAATAATTTTATGCATATGTAAACTCCCTTAAAAAACCCGCTTCTCAGGTTGGTCCCCTTTTATTAAATGAAACTCTAATAACTGACCCATCAGATATGGCAAATAGTTTTAATACAAATTTCTGTAAACAGTTTCTTACAACCAATGTACATAATATTACATTCCCTACGTCAGGCATTCATATTCCTGTAACAGAATCTGATGTTCATACTAAATTATTTAATTTAAAAGGTAAAATCAATGTGTCACATGATGACCTACCTGGTCATTTCTTGTATTTATTGGCTGATTGTCTATCTACTCCACTTAAATTACTATATGAATATTGTTTGAATTATAATTATGTGCCTTCACCTTGGAAAATTGCTTATGTTGTTCCAATCCGTAGAAAGGGCCCCAAACATCTATGGGAAAACTATAGACCAATTAGCCTTATGTCCCCTGTGGGTAAAATATTAGAAAGCCTAATTAAGGATTTAATTACTCCATCACTTGATCAGATTGATGTTGAACAACATGGCTTTAAAAAAGGGAGGAGCTGCCTTACTAATTTACTTTGTTTTTACAAAGATTTATGTTTTCACCTAGATAACAGGTCACCATATGATGTTATCTGTGTTCATTTTAGCAAGGCGTTCGATTCTCTCCCACATTGGGCACTTATACAGAAATTACACCGTGCTGGTATTAATTCGAACTTAGTTTTGTGGATAGCAAACTGATTAATTCAATACTCACAACAAGTTTTGATAAATGGTCATTTTTCTGATAGGGGTCTTGTCACTAGTGGAGTGCCACAGGGTTCCATTTTGGGCCCCTGTTTATTTCAATTTTGTGTAGCAGATATTAATTTTAGTTGTTCTAATATGGTAAAATATGCTGATGACATTAAATTAGGTGGACCATGTGCAAACAAATATCAAATTGATTCTATCCAAAATGACCTCGATCAATTGTCTAAATGGATCACCTTATGGGGGATGAAACTCAATCATAATAAGTGTAAAAGTATTCATTTTGGAGTTAATAATCCCAGGCATGCATACACTTTGGATAACCAGGTGTTAGTTGTTTCCAATGTAGAAAAAGATTTGGGAGTTTTGATTACTGCTGACTTCCTTCCTAGCACACAAATAAATGAGGTTATCCTTAGAGCTAATCAGGTCATTTGGTCCATTAAACGAAACATCAAGTCTAGAGATAGACGGGTTTTGTTACCTCTCTATCAAGCTTATTTCATCCCCCATTTGGACTTTTCTTCCCAACTTTGGTGTCCATTTAAAAAACTAGACATCGCCAAGTTGGAAAGGGTCCAAAGGAGATATTCTAAGATGGTAAATGGTCTTTCAAATGTCCCTTAAGAAACTAGACTTATTGTCTTGAATCTATTGCCTCTCTACATTAGGCGTTTAAGAGGTGACATACTCCTAATGTATGATATTATTAACGATCCATACTTAATTACTACTCCTCTAGGCTTCTGTTTTAAAGATGAAGCATATAATCTTAGGGGACATCCTCTACAGCTGCAACTAAGGAAATTTAAATATCTCCCTCTGAAGTTCTTCTATACACTTTGCGTTATTAAACCATGGAATTTGTTACCCCTAAAAGTGATAGTAAGCAGCTACAAATTGATTTTTAAAACAAGACTGGACAAATGTATACTGTCTGGATCAAGCTGTAGTTATTATTAGTAATGAGAGTAGTTATGGGTATAATAGGCCCTCTATCTCTTATTGATCTTAGTATGAATGTTGTGATTGTTGTAAGTGTAGTAGCACAGCAACTGCGGATAAAACTGTTTGTTTAATGCACAGGTACCAGCCAGCGGACAGCAGACAGACCCACAGTTTAAAAACAATGTGAAGTTGCCTTCTACAGGTGTGTGTCTTCCTGTAAAGTTGTAGTGCAGAACACATAGCAGAAACCATGTGTCAGGCAAGATACTGAGAGTTGTACACACATGAAAAGCAAACAGAAGCATGTTTTCCTAAGGCACTACCTAACAATGCAGAAGGATAAGATCCATTTCTACCATAAACACAGGGGTGCAGTTGTGTTGGGGGGTTGTCCTAGCTCTGTAAGGTAACCCATATTATAAGTGCACTAACCCACTCCAGGGTGTGGAGTTACAGGCATTTAATCCATGCCTGGGGCACTGTGAGGACACTCAGCTTGCGGGCTCATGCCTCACAATGCACCTCAGGCGTAGATTAAATGCCTACAACCCCACACCCTGTCATGGGTTATTGCTAACTAATACAATAGGGGTGAGTGGTAAATGAGTATGATAAATCTTATTTTCACCCCAGTGTGATACATCCTGCTGCCTGACATTTATACATACTGTGCTTACCTCATTGAGATTTATTTCAACTGTGCTGATATCACCCAGCAACACTCAGATTCTGCCTAAATGTTGGAACTGCTTTCATAAAGTTAATGACAGGAATGTAGCCCACCTGTCACACCTGCACCTGTAAGTCCCTCTTTCACTTTCATCTTGTGCACTCTATGAAAGACCTAAAGAAAGCAAACAGCAGCCAGAGTTTCATACTGGAAAAGAAGCCAAGAAGGAGCCAAGCCTTCCAAATCCATGAATCCCTCTAGAACCACGAAATGAAGCCTGCTTCATCCCAAATAGCAAGACAGTGTTTCAGCTTGTTTTAGCAGAATTTTTCTTTTTTGTCCTGTGGCTTCCTTGTTTTTTCCACAAGATAAAGTGAAATAAAAAAAAAGCTCTGGAAACCCCTACTGTATGAATCGCACACATGATGTGCAGTCATGTGGTAAATATTTATATATATATATATATATATACACATATATATATATATATATATATATATACACACATGTATAAATATATATATATATATATATATATATATATATGGATACTTGATGGCCAGGAGAGATATGGAAAATATTTTCACTCCTGCAGAGAGAGCTCTGGATACCCACAAGTTCCAAAGGCATGAGTGAAAGGATCCAGAGGTCACGATGCAGAAGTTAAAATATTTTCCATAGCACACGACTGCACATCATGTGTCCAATTTATACAATAGGGGTTTCCAGAACATTTTATTTTTTTGTTCACTTTATCATGTGGAATACACAAAGAAGACATAGGACAAGAAAAGAAACTTCTGCTAAAACAAGCTGAAACACTAATTTGTCATCTTGGCAGAAGACACCAGGAGAAAGGACTGCTGTGTGACTGGACTTCTCTGCTGGGACTATATTGCCCTGCTTCCCTCCCCTCCACCCAAAGCTAGTTCTATTTTTATAGGCACAGGATTTGACTGACAACAGGTACTACCTGTTTGGGAGCAGGAAGTGAGTAATCACAGAACCACCAAAGACCCACCATCCTAGAAGGGCAGGAGTAGCTCTCTGGCCCCCTCTAGCTGCTGGAGGTGTGCCTCTGAGCAAGTAAGTGGTCCACTGAGAAATATAGGATATTCTTGTCTCAGAACAGGACAATCAGGAGCTTAAAGGGCACACAGGCAGAAAGTAAGGAGAGAGAGAGAAAAAAAACAGAGGAAAGAGTAAGGATTGAAAACAGTTAAGGGGCCAGAAATAAGACATGATTGGAGTAGTGCAGTGCAGTGGCTGTGGAGCAGCAGTCTTCCAGGAGACGTTCTGGAGGATGTGGTGTTGTCCCATCTGCAGGCACTCTCTGGGCTGAGGGAGGAGGTTGCTCATCTCCAGGCTGAGTTGACCAGGATTTGTGGGACCTCCTCTTCCATCCAGGGACCACCAGTGCCACTGCCGTTGCCTCAGAGGTTGCCAAGAAAGAGGAGTGGTTGGACCACAGTGGGCTCAGGGAGGGTAAGAGTGGTGGAACAGAGGCGCATTCCTCCAGTTGTACCTCTCCACAATTCCTATGCTATTCTGGCAAAGTGTGGTTCCTCTATGGAGGCACCCGCAGTGGAGACCAAGGACGATGCTGGGAACCTCCACAGGAGACCCACAGGAGGGTGGCAGGGGACCCTGCAGGGGAAGAAAACAACTCCTGGTGGGGGACTACATTGTTAGGAAGGTAGAACTGGGGAGGAAGGGGAGAGGGAGGTAAGGTGCCTGCCTGGTGCCATGACTTGAGGGACAGGAGCGAATCCTCAGGATTGCGGAGCAGCTGCACAGGGGAGGGAGCTGGATGTCATTGTCCACCTAGGACAAATGACTTGGCTAAGAAAGGGATTAGAAAAGTGCAGGAAGAGTTTGTGGAATTGGGGAGGGGCCTTAGTCAAGTAGCACGCACGGTAACCTTCTCGGAGGTGCTGCCCATCTATGACATAGGAGAGGCTAGGTGCTCCGCACCATGGGATTCAATCAGTGGTTGAAAAACTGGTGTGGAGCTCAGGGATTTGGCTTCATTGGGGACTGGGGTCCACCTGGAGTGATGCAAGCCTATACTGGCATGATGGGCTGCATCTGTCCGGGAGGGGAACCAGGATCCTAGGTGATAGGTTTAAATGCTTCATTGGCAAGCTTTTAAACTAGCCAAGGGGGGAGGCACTGGAAAGGAGCAGGGAAATCCTAGCCCCCAAATAATCATGGTAGTAAGTGCAGCAAACACCAACATAGAGGTGTCGATAGGGAGAAGGGCAGGGGTAAATGGAGAAAGTGACAAAGGCAAGAAGGACAGGGATGGGGCAAAAGGGAGTAAGGCCATCAGGAAATGGAAGGTAATGAGTACCAATGCCTGTAGTCTGGGCAACAAGCTCCCTGAGCTGGTAGCCTTGATGGAAGAGGGATGCCTGGATATCGTAGCAGTCACAGAAACATGGTACACAGAGAACCATGACTGGGATGTTAACATACCAGGGTACATAACCTACAGGAGAGACAGGCAGGGAGAAGAGGGGAGGAGTAGCTCTCATGTAAAGGAAGGGATAAAAGCAACTGAACAAAAGAGTAAACAGGGAGGAGAGGAGGCACTGTGGGTCACCTTGGAGACTGGAAAGGGCACCACAATCCGCACAGGGTTGTGTACAGACCCCATGTCAGGGGAGGGAATGGACAAGGATATGATAGAAGGCATTCTTAGAATGGCAGAGAAAGGGGAGATACTATTGATGGGAGACCTGAATATGCCAGATGTTAACTGGAGCACATTTGCTGCAGCCACATCCAAGAGCCGGGCCATTCTTGATGCCCTACAGGTGGCAGGCATTAGACAGCTAGTTTCAGAACCCACTCGTGAGGGAGCAATCTTAGACCTCATACTCTCAAACGGGGGCAGTGAGATGATCTCAGATCTAGAAGTGGGTTGCCATCTGGGACAAGTGACCATCAAACAGTGTGGTTCACGTGAACTCAGCTACAGAGTCAAGCCTACAAAAAGTGAGGGTACTGGGCTTTAGGAGAGCTGACTTTGGCAAGATGAGAGAGTGCCTCAGAAAAGCACTAGCAAACAGGCTAGAAGGAGGTGTGGAGCAACAATGGGGAATCATCAAAACTGCCATCACAGAGGCAATGAGCCTTTGTGTGAAGCAAATAAACAAATCAAAACCAAAGAAAATCCACTATGGTTCTCAAAAGAGGTGGCTGTGAAAGTCAGGAAGAAAAGAGAAGCATTCCGGAAGTATAAGAAACACAGAAGGAGCAGGACAGAGAGCTGTACCAGTTAAGGCAGAAGGAAGCAGGGAGGAAAGTCAGAATAGCAAAGGCCCAAACTGAGGAAAAGATAGCCAACTCAGTTAAGAAGGGGATAAAACCTTTTATAGGTACATCAGCGAAATCGAAAAGACAAAGGAGGGATAATGAGGCTGAATATAACGACGTGGTGGGCAGAGGGGACAGTGAAAAAGCAGGGATACTGAACGAATATTTCTGCTCAGTATTCACAAAAGAGGAGGGGGAAGTGCCTAATCCAATTAACAGAAGCACTCTTGATAGGGGGGTCGATCCCAGTCCTTTCACAGAAGAAAGGGTTCTGCAAGAACTCCTAAAACTGAAGGTGGACAAAGCAATGGGTCCTGATGGAATTCACCCCAGAATTCTAAAAGAATTAAGGGATGAACTAGTGAAACCACTGGCTACTCTTTTTAATAAATCATGGGAGGATGGTGTGGTACCTGAGGACTGGAGGAAGGCGGATGTGATTCCCCTTCACAAAAGTGGGACCAAGACAGAGGCAGGAAACTACAGACCCGTCAGTCTGACCTCTGTGGTAGGGAAAGTGATGGAGTCACTTCTGAAGGAAAGAATATTTGAGTACCTAGAGGCCAGTGGAGCACAGGACCCAAGGCAGCATGGATTCACAGTGGGAAGGTCATGTCAGACGAATCTAATAGATTTCTTTGACTGGGTGACCAAAGTAGTAGACCAGGGAGGGGCTGTGGACATGGCCTACCTAGACTTTAGCAAGGCATTTGACACAGTCCCACACAAAAGATTAATAGTCAAATTAACCAGCCTGGGAGGCCCAGGGTGGTAGCCTGGGTAAAACATTGGCCGCACAACAGGACCCAGAAGGTAATTGTAAATGGAGTCCACTCTGAAGAAAGAGAGGTTACTAGTGGGGTACCACAGGGTTCAGTATTGGGTCCAGTCCTTTTTAATGTCTTCATCAGTGACATTGCAGAGGGACTGGAAAAAAAAGTATGCCTTTTGCAGATGACACAAAGATCTGCAACAGGGTTGATACACAAGGAGGAGTGGAAAGGATGAAAAGGGACTTGGCAAGGTTGGAGGAATGGTCAGAAGCATGGCAGCTAGGATTCAATGCAAAGAAGTGCAAAATAATGCACCTGGGAAACAAGAACCCAGGGGAAGAATACACAATGGTGGGGAGGTAGTAACAACAACAAAAAGGAAAGGGACCTGGGGGTAATCATATCAGATGACCTTAAGGTTAGCTAGCAATGTGAGAAGGCAGTAGGGAGGGCTGGGGGTATACTGGGATGTATAGGGAGAGGCATCAGCAGCAGAAAACAGGAAGTTGTATCCCTCTGTACAGACAGTTGGTGAGATCCCATCTGGAGTACTGTGTCCAGTTCTGGAGACCCCATCTCCGCAAGGACATAGACAGGATAGAGGTAGTCCATAGGAGGGCAACTAAAATGGTGCAGGGTCTGCAAGAGAAGCCGTATGAGGAGAGACTAAAGGAGCTTAATATGTATACCCTTGAGGAAAGAAGGGAGAGGGGGACATGATAGAAACTTTAAGTACCTCAGTGGAATCAACAAAGTCCAAGAGGGTAGCATCTTTCAGAAAAAGAGACTTGCAAGAACAAGGGGACACAATTTAAAGATAGAAGGAGGGCGGTTCAGGGCAATGTGAGGAAGTATTATTTCACAGAGAGGGTAGTGGATGCATGGAACAGCCTTCCTGAGGAGGTTGTGGGGTCTAAAATGTGGGAGAATTCAAGAATGCATGGGACAGACATAAGGCAATTCTTGTGGGGGGTAGGAAGAAATAGGCTGTTGGTTAACTAGGATCTACGGCCTATCCTGTAGGTAGAGAAATGGGCAGACTAGATGGGCCAAGTGGTCCTTATCTGCCATCAAAGTCTATGTTTCTATGTTTCTATCTGTGATGAAGCAGGCTGTATTCATTGGCAGTTGAGGTATTCATGGATGTGAAAGGCTTTGCTCTTTTTTTGGCTTCTTGTCAGTATGAAACTGGTTGCTGTTAGCTTGCTTTGGTTCTCTGCAGGAACACAATGTGCTTTTCTAGGGCTAGCAGGTGAGTAGCAGAGGGAACTGATATACTGATTAGTTTCCTAGGATACCGAGGGTTTGGTGGAGTTCCTTCCTGATTGCTTTATTAGGGAAACCTGCCTAAAGCAATGATATATACCTCTGCAGAGTCCAGCTGAGTTTTCTAATTGGTCAGGGGTGTCATTAAGAGATCAGGATACTGATTGTTTTAGGAAAGGTTTCAGCCTGACATCAGCACAATGGTAATATGAGCCTGTGAGGTAAGCACAATGGCCCAGATATTCAGACTGCGCCTGACAATGTCACAAGCATTGGCACAGTGCATCTGGGATGTGCAGGGGGACAGGATCAGGTGATATTCAATGGTGATGCACCATGGCGCATCACCATTGAATATGGCACAGAATGCGCATGGAGCAGTGACAACATGCAGGTGAAAGCCACAGATAGGGGACACTGGGAATGCACCAGCACAAATGCAGTTGCGTTGGGTGCAAAACCCACGATATTCAGAAGAGGGCATGCAAATGGGGCCATAATATATGCATGGTGCAAATCGGGCCATTTGCATGTCATTATGGCCCCATTTGCATGCGTTGTGCAGGGCAGCCCGGTGGAATGCGCCTGGCACCCTGCATAGCTGCATGCAGCAGGTGATGTGTCCTCAGTGGGCTAGAGCACCCCCTCCCTCGGTCATGCCCAATCATGGGTGATCGTACCCAGTACCATACCTGGTGGTCCAGTGGTTTCCCCCCTCCATCTCTTATCACCCTATCAGAGGCTGCAGCATGGAATGCATACCCTGGTGGTCGAGTGGATTCACCCCTCCCTCCCATAGTGCCTGATCGCGGGCATGTGCCATACATATGCTACCAGGTGGCCCAGTGGACCCCCCTCTCAACCCATCCACAGAGGACCCAGCCACCCAGCACCCCTCATCATCGGCAGGCGGCTGTACACCACCCACATACCACCCGCAGCCATCAATGACAGACATACAGAATGTGTTGTATGCCTGTTCACAGTGCAGGTCAATGAGCATGCAGACCATATTGTGTTACAGGCACGATTATGAATGACCTCTGCTCATTCACACAATCATGCCTGTGTATTACAGTATGGTCTGCATGCCCATTGGCCCACAATGTGGACCAATAGGCATACAGCACATACTGTCTGCTGCTTTTTAGTGGATGGCTGGGTGGTATGTGGGCAGAGTGCAGCTGCCCACTGATGAAGGGGGGTGTAGGTGCTGGGTGGCTGGGTCCTCGTTGGGTGGGTTGGGAGGTGGGTCCACTGGGCCACCAGGTAGCATATGTATGGCACATGCCCATGTCAGGCACTACGAGAGGGAGGGGTGAATCCACTGGACCACGAGGGTATGCATTCCATGCTGCAGCCCCCGATCGGGCAATACAGGAGGGAGGGGGGAACCCACTGGACCACCAGGTATAGTACTGGGTATGATCGCCCATGATTGAGCATAGAGGGAGGGTGAAGGGTACAGTGGACAACCGGGGAGGGTGTGGAGGCTTGTGGACTGGGTCTATGCATGGCGGGTAGCCACCCATGACTGGCGGGTGCTGTGTTGTGCCCTGCCATGTGGTGGCTCACCTCTGTGTGGCCTGGGTTTGTTCCCACCTTTCACAGTCTTGAACTTGCACTCTTGTATGCATTGCACATCACAGTTGTGCCAGCATATGCGCCGCACCTCCCGGGCTGAATATCGGGATGTGCCACATATGCTTGGGCATGTCCCCTGCATTTGCGCTGCATACATTACCATTGCGCCCTGGCACAGTGTGACTTGTGCTGCATCTGGCATCCTTTTGAATATCCTGCTGGAGCGCATAGCGGGGTTGTGCCGGTGCAACTCTGTTGCACCAGGTGCAACACCTTTGAATATCCTGGCCAGTATTTATAAATGAAAAGTATTATCACACTGTGATAATTAATATTCCTGGTAAACAATCAGTGTGATTTTTCTACCAGGATTTACATTACTGTGTGTAAGTTACATGAATTTATCCACTACTCATTTGTCTTACCCCATTGTATAAATATACAAAAATAACTTTCTTGTGTGCTTTTACTGTTGCTACTATTAGGTCATTAAACTTTTTTTCTGATTCAGATCACACTACTAATTCCTTTGGTGATGTGTTGTCTGCTACTGTTGGTATTTGGTTTCACTGCAGTGTTTATTTCATTTTTTTCTTGAAGTATTGAAAATCTCACTATATAGAATGACTGGAAAGAGACAGCCGAGTAAAGGGAGAAATGCTGGCAAGACGGCCAAGAGGTTTACCGGTTCTATGGGGTAAAAGGTTGTTGCACTTAAAAAAAACACTTCTGCAGCTGCTAAATCCAAGTGCTCCAGGAATGGTAGTAGAAGGAAAGGAGTACTTGGTGGAAGTGGTGGCATTAGTGTTGCCAAATTATTGTCTGCCACATCTGTGACATTCATGCTGGTGGGTACTGGGCAAGGCAGTAACATAAACATCAGTCCAAGTGGCAGAAGAATCTCTGGCTCAGGAACAGTGGTCAAGGAGGAGGTTGCTGGTGACTAGAGATGAGTGAAATTTACAAGATCTGTTTTTGTGGAACTGTCATGAAATTTTTCAAACTTCTGTTTTTGCCGAGACTGGAATCTTCGGAATGTGTTTGGTGGATTTTCGCCCTGATCTGTGGAATTTATTTTTTTGTGTCACTGCCTCAGTCTTTTTCCTCTGTGCACCCCTTGCACCATCCACCTTGTGCCCGACCCTGATCTCCCTGCCTTTTCCCCCATGGTGGGGCTGCAGATATGTCCCCCCCAATGGAAACACATCCAATGTACCAGTCACATCACCATGACCAGCAGGGCTTCCTGGGCTCACCCCCCCCGGGTGTGTCCATGGGAGTGGCTGTTCTGTGGAATACTGTCTGGTGGGATTGGACATTTTGGGGTCAGCAGCGCAGGATGCGGGAATCATTCATGAGGCAGTGGCATTTTTGTTCTATGCTGGAGACTTCCCTTGGGGTGGCGACATGCAATGATAACCAGCATCTTCCCTGCCCCCCCCCTTGCATTATGGCTCTGGCAGTGGCAGTACCTTCAGCCTTCACCAGAGGTCCACAATGCACCGGACAAGCTTCCCCCCTCCCTCCAGAGAAGGAGAGCAGTCCCTGGGGTGCTCAATCCTTCTCCCTCAGGCCAGCCCTCTGACTTCCGAGTCCATCTCAGAACCCGGGATGTCAGATCCACAAGCAGATGCCTTGCCAGTGTGCCAGTCCAATCTGTGGAATTTTTTGGCTGAACTGCAGAATAATACACATGAACAGCAGAATGACAGTTCTTAGGAATTATATTTTGCAGTTTAATGGATTTTTCCACAATTAT
Source organism: Neoceratodus forsteri (assembly GCA_016271365.2). Lineage (NCBI taxonomy): Eukaryota > Metazoa > Chordata > Ceratodontiformes > Ceratodontidae > Neoceratodus > Neoceratodus forsteri. Next base: position 383,387,926 of record CM057455.1, on the reverse strand, counting down.
GTACTTGTAATTATTCTGCAGTTTAGGGTGTAACATTCCGTCACCTCCCCCCCCCCTTGGGCAACCTGGTGGAGTGAGTTAAACAGCACCTGTCCCAAATTGTGTACCACTCTGTAAGGTGATAATGGTACACTTGGGCACTAGTGTAACAATAGCTTGGGCACTGCAGTGTCCTTGGATCCTTTCCCTCTTCCCCTGCCCACACATCTTCATCTGGGTACATCCTGAATACCTGTACCTTACCTCCCTAGCTGGTGTGGCTGTGGGTTGCCAAGAAAGAGAAATGCTGCACTGAACTGTCTGGAAAGCTTCAGGAATGTGAGACACTGACACTGAAAATTAGGACACTGACACTTGGACCGAGGAAAAAATAACGTAAGCTTTACTGAAGGAATTGTAAAGTGTTGCGCAGCCATGAATGGCAAATAACATGCATACTATTCAATTAAAATTTCAGAAATAAAACACAGTTGTAAATGCAATACAGAAAAACATTTTCTTTTGTTTTCCCTTGCAGGGTAATCCACCCCGCCACAATTTTCCACTGGACACTGCAGGTAAACATCACCCATCAGCCCTCCAGATAACATAATGGTCCCAGGATAAAGAATGTTTGTGTATTTTATTGCTTTATTTATGCCATGGGTCTCCCATAAACCAGAGTGTGCTTTCTCTGCTCTAAAATGGCTCCTGCACTGAACCTGATTAAAGGTGCTTCATTTATTTGCACAAGGACTCCTTGGAGAACCTAAAAGTCCAGACTGTGCCCGATACTTATTTATTTTTATTTTATTATGTGAGTCAGTCCCTAAAAATACTTCATGGCACTTGTTACCTGCACAAATAAAAAAAGAAAAATCTGGTTGTCCTGCCTGTGAAAGGAGCGCCTTCTCTGCATCTCTCTTTCGCCCTGTTGATAGGTCTATTGCTGGCCGAAGCCTGTTTCTCAACTGAGGTCATGGTAGAGCAGTGGCCTCCCTGAAGCAGAGCTGGGGTTTCCCTACACAAGTGCACCAGCACTCCACTCTGGAGCCAACTCTCTGCTTCTCAGACTCCCCACTACTCCTTGGTGGCATGTCCAGTGCCTGCAGTTGCCACTCTGCACTTTCTTTTAAAACAGCAGCAGGCTGCATCTTTTCCTTTATTCCAAACAGGATCCATTATTTTTAAAACATAAACTATTTATTAAGAGACCCAGGCAGACCAAAACAAACCACATGACCACCAGTGCTGTGCTACGTTAGCCAGGGCATGCAAGTTACTAGCCCACTGGCCACCAATGATAAAATCACTATTTGTTTATATTTAAAACATATGACAATCACTGTAAAAGTGCACATAAAATGGTTGTGGGTAAGGTAGCCAAGACAAGGCAGTCCTTTCCTTCCTCCCTCCTTTGCTATCACTATCTTACAACAGCACCACTAATAATATGCTCTCACTGAACTTTAATCTTTTTGTCAATTAATATTTCCATTTTTATTTAATTACTACTTTGTCTGTTTTATTTACAGGGACCACACTCTCTCTGACTGGCAGCACCCTCCTTCCCCAGGATTTTAACCCAAGTCCCCATGTCTAACATCTAAAGGTACAAAAATCTAACTATTGTTTTACTAGGTGTAACAGGCTTTAGGTGACTGTCACAAGTGATCAGTTCTTTGGAATTTCTTTCTAAGAAATTATGCCCTTATTTCACACACTGTTTCACAGCATCCCCTGCACATGTTGTCAAGTGACCCTCTTTCTGTCTATGCACATGCAGAAAACACTACTGCAGTGTTCAGCTAAAGATGAACACTACAGGTTGTCAGGAATACAAATAGTAGCAACTGTACTCCCTTCCTCTCTAGCTCCACACAAGCCTCTGACATGATAGTACTCTGTATCCACTTACTTGTCTCTCCAATATACCATGGTAAAGTCTGGATACAACTGCAAGTCACAGCTAGAGTCAGCAGCTTGTTGGACATAAGTACTAGGCTACCTAATTGATAGTTTGCCACTTACATAGGTTTTACTGTCAGTCAGTCTGCCAGTAGCACGGTGTAGCTTCAAGGTACATGTATCACTTGTTACTCCTGCTCCACCACTCCCCACACACTGAGCCATGTGCTGGTTTACTATGGAGAGGTTAGTCAGGACCATGGCTGGTATGTGTCAGGTACAGTGTCCCCTACATGTGTGGTGCCTGCCAGCCTGTGGACATCCAAGACTTCATCCCTGAATGACTTCTGGTGACATCATGAAGTCTATGGCAGCATAGTCGATACAGCTCCTGGTACCTGGGACTTAAAAACCCTTATCAAACTTGATAAATCAGCAATATTTTCCTTAAAATGCCTGGAGGGGCTAAAGCTGAAGATAAAGGACTCAAAGTTCACCAAGGAGGCTGCTTCAAAGTAAAGGATGATAATAGATTGAATGCGGAGCCACCAGACCGCAGCAGATCCTTCTTTCCAGCAAGTTCGCAGGCCGCAGATTATAACATGGATGGGGAACAGGAACAGTTAACCAGATCCAGATTTGAAACTTTACTAAAAGAAATGAAAGCATCCAGGTCAGAAAATCAAAAAGAATTTAGAAATCCAAATAAACTGACAAAGATGGAAACTTGCATAAACACAATGGAGGCGCGGATGTCTGAGGTCGAAGATGGGGCACACAAGCTGACCACACTTGTGGAAGTCTTACTTTCTCAAATAGTTGACCTGCAAGCAAAATGTATCGACCTGGAAGGTGGATCGAGATGAGAAACTCTCACACTGTATGGCTTACCAGAGGGCTCCAAGACGATGACAGTGCACGCTTTCATTGAAAACCTTCTCAAAGATATTCTGGACCTCCCACACTCTTATTCTGTCTCGATCGAACAAATGCATCAGTCCTTAGTGCCTAAACCCCTAGATACAAAGGCCTATCCTCATTCGTTTGTATTTAAAGTCAGTTCTTTCAAAACTAAAGAATACCTTCTGAAGCGTGCCTGGGCCAAAAGAGACTTCACATACCTGACTGCTAAATTAAGCCTGGACCATGATTACCCACCAGTGATCCAGCAACAGTGTATGGAGTATGCCCCATTTCTCCAGATGCTCTAGGACAAGGGGATAAGATTTCAGGCACCTTTTTCTGCTCGGTTGCAGGTGTTTTGGGAAGAAGAGCCCCAGCTGTACGATCCGTTCCATGCTGCATGTTCAGCCTTCAAAGAAAGGGATTTAACAACACCGACTACTGAAGACCAGTAGAACACTGGCCGCAATTCAAGGAACCAACATTGGCAGCAGGTATTTGGTTGGAAGCTTCTGGGAGGGAGCACACTTATGCCAGCAGAAGCTCTAACCCAACTGCAGGAAATAATGAAAAAGAAAAAGTGCACCGCAAGATCGCCTTAATCCATGCCAGATCACTGAGGAGTTGATTAATGGAGGAAAATCTTTTTCCATGTCAGCAACAGATTCAGGAGCTTTGATCTGTGGACCAGATTAGTGGGTTACTGCAGAGGTACTCCATTAAGAGACTTACTCGGTCTTTCAGATACTGACTTACCTACCCACCTATCTGATGGGCTTCCCCAGCTGACTGCAGAATGGAAGCACAGCCAGTTTGATAAATGTTTTGTTCTTCTTTCCCTAATCCTTGTTTATCAAAGCCCAAATTAAACAATAACTGTCATTGTGCTCCGAACGTTAGAGGAAGACAGTACAGTGGACAATCGGGACTTAGTTTTTTTAATTTTTTCTTCTCTGTCAAAACTTATGGAGCAGCTAGCTTGCTTAAGGACTTACGCTCTAAGGGTAGTATATAAAATGATCTTACAATAGATGCTGTACTCTCCTATTTTACTTTTGGTAAAGGAACTGGGGAGCACTTATTATGACGGCTTTAGAGAGGACTAACTATTTACTCTCAGATGTAGTTCCTAGCTGAATATATTTTATTATGAATCTGGAGGGGGTTCTAACTAATACATATTTTATTTTCTGATAGCTCATACTACGGATATGATCAAAACCTTTCAGTTTACCTCAATTATCTATTGATCAATCTAATTTCTAATCTAATAATAAGGGGAATTGTGCATTGGGGTACAAAATCCTAATAAAAGTCTGAGGTAAATGCAGATCAGTCCCAAAGCAAGTGAGGTGAGAGTAACTTACCGACTACAGCGCATAGCTTTGTGACACCCCTTTTTACAGAGTTGTGGTGACATCTGACTCAGGAGGAGAACTCAATCCCCTTTAGGGAGGGAATACACTTCTCTTCCATTCTACCCTGAGGGCTCATTAGGGTAGAATTTGAGATCAGTCTATATTTTTGATCTCCTACCTTGGAAGCACAAGGTTTTCAGTTGAATGTTCTTAGTTATGTTGACTTGGTTACTAGTTCATGTTCTAGGCCTTAGAGGGTATTTGTGGTTCAACAAAATGAAAATTGTGGGGTTATTGATTGTGCTCTATGGTAAGAGTAATATTAGAAGGGAATATGACATAAATGTACAGATAATACTTTGTGTATAAATGTCAGTTTCTGGTTATAATATCCATATTAAATGCAGTAGAATTATTTCTTTTCTGAAAAAAAATCAGCATCAGATATCTCACTGTTGCAGGAAACACACCTGTCTGTAGAGGAACATAGAAAGTTGGAGAGATTTGGCTTTGCACATGCCATCACAGCCTTTTATAAACGGGGCAGACACAGTGGGGGAGTGGCTGTACTTATTTCCACTAGGCTACCATTTGAGCTACAGGACACAAAGGTAGAGGAAAAAGGTTGCTTTGCAATGGTTAAGGACAGACTAAATGGTACCTTACTCACAATGGCTTCGGTATATTTCCCACCTGGCTCACCCTATACCATGTGTTGCTCCTTATTTCTAAGTTTAGCTCAATGGGGAGAAGGGCAAATAATTTGAGGAGAAGAGCTAAATTTAACATTTGACCATACTTTGGACTGGTTCCATATCATAATGGCGATTGTGGAAAGGTGATCACCATTACAGCGAGTGTACATCACCGAAAATCAGTTTCAGTGATGCACACTCGCAGCGCCGACAATGATGGTGCCCGAGACCTACAGGTCTCATTGTTAATGCGGAGGGCTGTGCCACCTGCATCCTCCTACTTAAGGATCCTCAGCCCGGTGAAGTGTTGGGGGTGAAAACTAGCCTGCTAGCAAAAAAAAAACTGCACTGCACCAAACCAGAACCCTGTATCATGCACCTCCCAGTCGACTGCCTTCCCCACCACACTAAAGGACCAGCTTGGCAGCTGCCTGCCACATTACCTCCCACATGCCATCCCTCCCCTGCCTCTCTGTCTCACGTGTGTGCATGTGCATATACCCACTACTTCCTGTCGCAGTATTCGCCCACTCAAGTATCTGGTTGCCACCTGCTTTGTAGCCATGAACACAGGTGCCATAATTGAGTAGCTGTTTTTGTCGGCACCCAATTTCAGTTGTCTTGTTCACTGGACACCCTTTGAACTCCACCTCACAAACCCTCAGCATGACCACAGAGTAGCACGCCAGGTAGCCAAGTTGCTGAGGGAATTGGGGTATGTTGATACATGGTGATATGTCAATGGACCCAATAGAAACTATAGTTTCTATTCAGCATTACACTCTGTATATTCTAGACTAGACTACATTTTGACCCCTCAATAATTGTTGGAGACTGTGAATAAGGTCTGGATGGGTGATATAACCCTGTCGGACCATGCTCTGGTATTTCTTAAAGTTAAATTGGGCACCTTCAGAAAAAATACCTTTTGGAGGCTGAATATCTCCCTCCTGAGGGTCTTGGAGTTGGTACAGCAAATTAAAGACAATTTTGAAACAGCCTTGTCAAATAATTATACCCCGGAGGTCTCGCCATCAATACTGTAGAACACTCTCAAAGCTATCATATGTGGCAATTTTATTGAACTTTCCTCATGGGAAAAATATAAAGGGAGGCAAAAAGAGAAACCCTTACCTCACAGATACATATGCTGGAAGACCAACAAAAACAAAAAATAGATAAACAAAGGGCAAAGGAGCTTACTGCTTTGAAAAAAACAACTAAACAACTTTTTAGACTACTATGTGGAGCAGAGACTTATGTACATCTGCCAGAGCTATTATGATGGAGGCCCCAGAGCACAACGTTTGTTGGCTGGGTGGCTTTGAGTGCGGAGGGCTATGGCAACTATTACTGCCTTCAACATCCCGCAGGCTCCCCAACCCAGCAGAACAACTGCAGAGATCACGCAGTCATTTAAAACCTACTATGCTAACGTATATTCTGCTGTTCCCTGCCCCCTGGATCAGGATGTAGATGGGTTTCTGCATGACCTAGACCTTCCCACCTTGATAAAACAGCACAAAGTATCCCCCTATTTCGGAAAAATACATTTTTGCCCAGATAGGAAGACTTAAAACAGGGAAGTGCACGAGTTCAGATGGCCTTACAAGTGAGTTTTATAAAGCATTCAAGGCAGCGATGACCCCTATTTGTTAAAAGTGTTCTTATTTGCTCTAAGCTTCTCTAAAATACCACCAACAGCTTAATCTGGTTCAAAGTCATTTGGCATTCATCTGTATCCCCCTCCCCCGAGTCATGCCTGAAAATAGGCAGAATTTGTCTAGAGCACTTACCCAGTCAACAAAAACCAAATAAATAAATAAATAAGCTCTAAGGGGAGCATTCCACCCTCTTGGAATCATGCCATTATTTCAGTAATTCTGAAGCCAGGCAAGGACCTGACCAGCTGCACCTCATATAGGCCAATTTCTATATTAAATATAGATAACAAAATATTAACCTCAGTCTTTGATGCATGCCTCCAGCAGATGATTCCCAGTCTGGTAAATATGGACCAGGCTGGATTCATACCGGGTAGACAAGCACAAGATGATATACGATGCACAGCTTATCTTATAGACCACCTTCAAAAACAGAAAAGCCCAGCTCTTTTGTTAAGTCCTGATGCGAAAAGGCCTTTGATAAGGTTTCTTGGGTGTTCCTGTGAAGAGTATTTGCCCACTTTGGATTTCCTACTCCCTTTGTTGATTTTCTTTTTAAACTCCACGATAGTCCCTTAGGTTTTATAAGAGCCAATAGGCATGTGTCTCACAGTTTTCCACTTCAGCGTGGTACCTGTCATGGGTGCCCCCTATCCCACCTACCTTTTGCACTATATTTAGTGCCTCTGGCCCAAAGCATCCACCAACATCGAGATATCAATGGTATTCAATTCTCTAGTATGGGACATAAATTATCCCTTTTTACAGATGGTGTATTAATTTATCTTATGAAACCAGATACTTCCCTTCCAACTCTTGTTGACCATCTTCAGTCTTTTTCAAATATGTCAGGATATACCTTAAATGTCCAGAAAACAGAGGTTTTGAATTTCAACTATAATCCCCCTGAATATTTTCACACCACCTACCCCATGAGATGAGGGGTAACCTCTCTCAAATATTTAGGTATAAAAATAGCCCTAGACCTATCACGATTATTTTTGTTGAACTACACCCCCTTAGTCACCCAATTAAAGATTGATATGCAATGCTGGCACCCTCTCCCCATCTCTTTTTATCAAAGGGTGCAAGTGGTAAAGATGAATGTGTTGCCCAGACTTCTGTACCTTTTTCAATGCATCCCATGTTTAATCACTAATACAGACCTAATAAAGTGGCAAGCATTTCTCTTGTCCTTCATTTGGCAATACAAGAGACCCCACATCCATCAGCAACTTCCAATTTTACCTAAAAGACATGGAGGACTGGCAGTATCTAACCTAACATTTTACTGGGCAGTGGCACAAATGAGGTTAGTATTACTTTGGGGAAGCTGTAAATACCAAGCCCACTGGAAGACGATGGATCTCTCCCGACCTGCCCATCATCCGTTACCTGCTGCTCTATTCTCCCCACCTCATTTGACTGAACTGAGAGATCTTATACTGAATGAGACTTGGGTGATCCTGGAGGGATGATGTAGAGGCACTTCCTCTAGAATGATACAGTTGCATTTCTGGTAGTATAAATGGTGGACAGCAAACCTGTTGCCCCCCCCCCCCGCCGAGCTAAACTCATAGTTTAAGGCCCATGCTAAACAAGGTTTTGGTGCCCCTTGGCAGCTCTTACAGTGGTTCAATATACTTACTTTTGAACAAGTTAAACAACAACATGGTTGGAGGAAGTCTGAAAGACTTAGATTCTTCCAGATGAATGATTACACATTTAAATATGGGTAAGTCCATGAAAAGGGGTTACCAAAGTGTGACATGAGGGTCAATTTTTTAAATCCACAATAGACAACTTTTAATAAGCTTGTCAAGACACTGTGACTGAAGAGTCAAAAAGGAACCAGATTATGAGATAACTCCCTAGCAGGGATTTGAGAAAAATCACATTCAGTGTTGCACGTACAACAGGGACACCAAACATTACAAGTGCAGCAGTGGACACGACAGGTGTTTAACTTGAAAATAAATTTTACTTTTCTTTTTACTTTATTTTACTAAGCAGTTCAAGACACTATGACCCAAAAGTGAAAAAGGGACTATGTTGTGGGATAAATTCATATCAGACTTGAGAGAAAAGCACCTTCAGTGCTGTACGTGCAATGGGGGACACCAGACGTTGCATGTGCAACAGTGGACATGATAGGTGTTTAACTTGGAAAAAAAATGTATTTTTCTTTTTACATTATTTTACCAAGCATTTCAAGACATGTGCAATACTGAACTCTACACAACTGTTTAAGTTAAAAAACATTGCCTGCACCCCTCTCTCATCAATGTCCTGCAGTACTTTTAAGACCCCATCCCAAAAGAAAATCACCCACTCAAAAAATGCTGGATGCTTTTGCTGAAAATTTGGGAACATGTAAAAAATGCAATTTGCTTGGACACCACAGTTGCATGTGCAATGTAAAACTTTGAGTGGAATTTTATATGCATTGAAAATCTAGGGTGAACATTTTTTATTAACAGAAGACAACACCTGAGCCAGTTTTCAACATAAATTTACTGAAGTGCAACTAAAATAAAGTCTTCATAGAAGCAATGGAGTGTACTGTGTTTTTGCATGTTACATTTTGCTAGGGAAAATCAGTGACATTTTGGAGCTGGACATGGAATAAAAATAAAATGGGTGCACCTAGGTTTCTCAAACTATGAAATATATTTGTACTTGTGGCTACCTTTTAAATTTACTTATCATGACTGCAGTGGTTGTTGTTAGTTTTTTTTCAAATCAACATACAAAGTATTGGGAAAATTGGTACCCCCATTTCATGAACGTTCCCAAATATTAAGCTTAGTAATACACAACCACAATTACAAGAGGACTTTCTCTGCTTTGTGGCAATTTGGTCTACAAGGAGTGGAGAAAAAGCAATATCTATGCTGTACCAATCTTTGTTGCAGTCCTAAATGTATCACACAGATTATTTAAGAGGGAGGTGGGAGAGGGACTTGGGAGTGATACTAACTGATTCACAGTGGCAACAACTTGGAAGAGGACATGGAGCACAACACTGTCCCTGGTATGGAAAGAATATTCTTGGAAAGTAAAAGCTAGATTCTTTCTGGTGCCCACCTTCCTTACTAAATAGTCTCCACATAGTTTGCCAAGTGGTTGGCAAAGATGTGGGCAAGATCAGGCCTCCCAAGCCCACATTTTTATTTAGTGCCCTAAATTGACTTTTTTCTGGGACCAGATAATCCTCCGCCTTAAATCACTCTTCTGGATTATGGAACTCTTGATTCTAGAATATTTAATTATAAATCTTACACCTCCATCCCTAAAAGGGAGAGAGGCCCTATATCTGTGGGATATATTATTGGTGTCAGCCTGCAAAACCATAGCAAGAAGGTGGCTCCAGATTGATTACCCCTCTATCTTAGAATGGAAACAAACCATCAATTCCATACAAGTCATGGAAAAAATGACATCTGATTTACAGCAAAAATTAACCTTTTTATAAATCATTGTACTAGATGTGAACTATATCAAGGGAACATCTCTTAGGTGCTTTATAACTCACTGGTTAAGTATGTTGAACTAAAGTGACATACATAAATTAATTATAAACCTCTCCTGATGTCTAAACAGTGAATCTTAACCACAGCACTACTGTTGTTTCTACTTTCCTCCTCTATAATCTAGCCCAGTAAGGTCCAGGCTGTGTGCTAATATGATAGATATTTACTGTAGAGCATTACCCTAAGTAAACAGATGCCATAATTTTTAACTAGTGCTACATGATACCTCATGGCCTATGTTTGTCTGTTACTATAGCTAATAGAGTACTATAAGTTTGATGGTACATAATGTTATGTATTTATATTTTGAAAATATAATTTGTTTTTATGAATCATTAAACTTGAATATAAAAAAAGAGACTTCATCCATGGGACAGTCACTGTCTTGCCAGCAGCATTCTGTACTGACATCCCAGTCATGCCATACCTGTCAACTGGTGTCTGACTGTATAGTTGAATGTCTGGCAGCTAGTAATCTGTCAAGGACACATGCACTGTCAAGTGATGGTTGGAATACACCCCGCTGCTCTGCTCTGCACAAACAATACTATGCTAACTGCTCTGTGAAAATGTTTTGTCATGTTTGTGGTTCCCAGTACATTCCATTGGCATCTGACTGCACTGCACATCAGTGGTGGGAGGAGAGGGGAGAAGGATGTGGGACAGTTACCTTGCAATACCCACAGACTGCTCTGTGCTCTGGACAACTGATGTAATTGATTGGCAGAATGCTGCAGCATTCAGAACAGAACACAAGTCTGGTCTGGGTGTTACAGGTGGCAGCCCTACTGGTGACTTCGGATCCTCCATAATCATCACACCAGTGCCATGGTGCTTGCCTGTGACAGCTGGGATGGGGTGGATTGGGATCAGGAGCAGTGGACTACTGTATCGTGCTACAGTGTGCCACTCATTCTGGGACAATGTGTGTGTGTAAACTGGCAGGATTCCTCACTGCCCTGCACCCCGTTGGCCATGCAGATATCTCCTGCATCCATAACTGGCTGCCTCTGATGATCTGACCAGTCAAAAGAACACTTTAAGGCATTGCAAGTGCAGCCCAAGAGCTACACCCTGTTAAGAACATGCTGGTCCCCCCACTCTTTGCTGTGTGAGTCACTAGAATAAAGCAATTGCAAATCCAGCCCCAGAGCTACACTCTACTCAGGACATGCTGGTTCCACCACTGTTTGCAGTGTGGGTCATTGGAATAAAGTAATTGCAAATCCAGCCTCAGAACTACACTCTGCTCAGGACATGCCGGTCCCACCACTGTTTTCAACATAGGTCACTGGAATAAAGCAATTGCTACCTTACCTGCCCTAATCAAGTGTCTGCAATAAGACGTTAAGGCAAGTTTTACTAATATTATGACCCAGTTAACTCAACTTCAGCCAGTGGTCAATGGACTGGGCCAAGATGTCAGCTTCATGTACAGCACAGCTTGAGGAGTCTGAGAAACACATCAGAATACATGATCACCAGTCTCACGCAAGATAAAACAGTCCTGAAGGAGAAAGTCACCACTTTGTGCAAGAAGGCAAAAGATCAGGAGAACTATGCCTGATGTTCCAATATTCATTTAACCAGGCTTCCAGAAGGCATGGAGGGGAGAGCGGGAGGATGAACTGTGCAGAGGTGGCTGTTGGAGAAGCTTGAGCTTGACACTACAGCAGCTATGAAAACCCAGGGGGCTTACCGTATGAGACCCAAGCCCGCAGCATTACCTTATTAGATATCTCCAATATCCCAAAATCAAGCAAATGTTAAAGGCAGATAGACAGCAGGGGACCATTAAGGTAGAACTCACTGAAGTGTGGAATTAATGTATAAATTGCCTATTAATGTATTAAACCGCAGAAGAAAATTCTGTAGATCGAACCACTGACAGTGATCAGTTCTGCAGACTTTTTTTCTGCAGTTTGATACAATAATCCACAATTCATACATTTATTCCACCTTTCTAAGTCAGAATTTCCATGATAGTTGGCAAAATGATTACTGAAATTTCACAGAAGTGAAAGTCAGACTTTCATGCAATTTCAGCAGGTGGAAGATTTTTTTTGCACAGCAGTGCTGGTGACCCCATAACTGTCAGTGGTGGTGGTGCTGAGCCTGATCTGCATGATAGGTTACCATTCCCAAGCAAGTCTGTGGAGTTTGACCATGAGTCAAAATCTGATGAGTGAGATCCGACTGTTGTGCAGTTAGAAAATACTACATTTAAAAATGTTTCTCTCACTGAGGATGATTAGAAGGAAGGAGAGTGTAGAGAAAGTGAAAATGAGGAGGACAGAGCTCAGGAGGAGGAGGAGGAGGATGTTTTCAGCCTCTATGGGGATGAGGATTTGTATCACCTATGAGGACCTTCATGAGAACCTGAAAAGAAAAAAAGTAAGGATGATGCTGCTGAACCTGTGGTGCTTTGCACACCATGATTATGTCACAAAATTACCAAAGCCCCCCCCCGATACTACAACTGTTGTTTTTGTTACCAGTGCTGAGTCCAATACATCATGTGAGTCACTAACAGATGCAGTGAGGAAATCATCACAAAAAAACACCCATTGCTCTACTCCACTGTCCCAGTCTCACCACTACGTAAAATTAAGGGTACAAAATCCCTAGTGTGGTATTTTGACATGTTGAACCCATCTGATGAAACAGTTGCTGTCTTCCAGCTGTGTCAAGCAGTAGCAGATGGCAAGACCGGCTACACCATCACTGTCCCAGGAGTAATTCAAATCATGATGTAGCAGGATAAAATAAATCAGATTTATTATGATACCAAAATCCAGATACAGGTTCCCCTTCCTATGAAAAGCCAAACATTTTCATGCAATACCCACTTTCTTAAGCATGCATTAGTCATGGAAAAAAATAAATCCCCCAGACACTGGTGACCAACACATGCAAATCAAGTCCAATCACCTGTTCTTTGGTACCAATGGAAAGCCGGTAGGGGGGCCCTCTTGCTTACCAGCTTCATTTGCTAAAGCTTTACAAAGCGGCTGGGAAAAAGTCCTTTTGGAGGCAGGGTTGACTGAGGAGAACTATTACAGAGATGAGGAGGAGTCAGTGGGATTTCCTAGTAGTGGTCATACAGTAGTAGTAGTGCTGGGTTGAGTACTAGCACCTAAAGGCACCATATCACATGAACTCCAGTTTAGAAAACACCTAAAGTCACTGCTCTAATTTGAGCAGCATCCATGAATCCCACTGAGGGAAATGCTACCCCACAAGCCATGCCACCATGCTGAGTCCAGCTGTTTGGAAGCCCAACACTGAGAAAGGTCCAGCTTACATTGCATAGCATGTTTGACCATTATAGCAAATACCAAACCAGTCATACTATTTCATGGAAATTGGATACAGTAACCACTGAAATTCTGGTATTTGATCTGCTGCCATTCTGTTTAGTGGATAATGTGGGATTTGAAAGGTTGATGGCAGGTGCCTGTCCTAAATAGTAGATTTTCTCATGAACATATCTCTCCACCCATACCATTGATAAATAAGCTGGGTAGGCTCAGGGTGGGTCAGAAGTTGGTCAACTGGGAGGCAAACTGGTTGACAGGCACAAAATAGAGAGTGGTGGTAAATGGTATACAGTCAGAAGAGATGCAAGTCATAAGTGGGGTACCTCAGGGATCAGTCCTGGGGGCCAGTCCTCTTCAATATCTTCATTAGTGACATTGCAGATGGACTAGAGGGTAAGGCTTGTCTGTTTGCAGATGACACCAAGATCTGCAACAGAGTAGATGATCCAGATGGGATGGGAAGACTGAGAAGAGATCTGGATAAACTAGCAAAATGGTCAGAAGAGTGGCAACTGGGATTTAATGCAAAGAAGTGGAAGTTCATGCACATAGGGAAGAGAAACCCCTGAAGCCACCTATAGGCTGGGAGGGGGAGTTGCTGGCAGTCACAAAGGAAGAAAGAAACTTGGGCATCATCATCACCGATGACCTGAAATCATCCAAGCAGACCTCTAAAGCAGTAGGTAAGGCTAGGGGGATGTTAGGGTGTATTAGTAGGGATATCACAAGGCATAAGAGGGAGGTAATAATCCCTCTTTACAAGACACTGGTTAGGCCCCATCTGGAGTACTGCATGCAGTAGTGGAGGCCACAGCTTCACAAGGACATTAACCAAATTGAGGCAGTCCAGAGAAGGGCAACCAAATGGTGCAGGGACTGCATCAGAAGACATATGAGGACAGATTAATGGAGCTCAATATGTATACCTTTGAGCAAAGGAGGGAGAGAGGGTGATATGATCGAGACATTCAAACACCTTAAGGGCATTACCAAGGTGAAATAGTCTAACATGTTTAAATATAAGAAAAATAGCAGGACAAGAAGACACAGCACGAGATTAGAGGGATGCCAATTAAGGGGGAATGTGAGGAAATTCTTTTTCACAGAAAGGGTGGTGGATGCATGGAATGGCCTACCTCAAGAAGTGGTGGCTATGAATACAGTGCAGGGCTTCAAACAGGCATGGAATAGGCATAAGGGAACAATACAGATGAGTATGAATAGACAGGCCACTGACAGAGCAAAGGCTGATGGCACATTTATAAGGTAGAAAAAGAAATGGGCAGACTGGATGGGCCTTGCAGTCCTTATCTGCCATCAACTTCTATGTTTCTATTCCTGTACTTTATTGGATTATGTCATGCACAATAATCTATGCCCTGCTGTATCCAGAATCCCCATAAAAACATCTCAGAAACAATATGTGCACCAGTGGCCAAACAGCCAGTAGCTCCTATCAGTGCATTACACAACATTGGGCACAGGTGACTGAGGTAGTATTTGACTCTGTGTGGGAAAAAAATTGTACTAAGCTTTCACCCATGAGGCAGCAACACTCTCGGCATTTGCCAGCATGTCACACTAGCAAAGGAAAGTGTAACTGGATCACACATGGGTCATAACATGTTAGAATTGATCCTGACTGAGACTGATGAGTGGATGTAGCCTTCGGTGGTGGTACCACATGGGGGGGGGCAATAGACTTCAGTCTGTGACAGAGAAGTGGGAAAGGGGGCTGATGACCATGTGACTCTTGTTTACCAGTAACATCATTTTGAACAAACTTTATCTTGGCATACCCCAAGGGCAAAGTTACAGATGATGTTGCTGGGTGAAGCTGCTGAAGATGAATTCCTTATTAAATTGAAAAAGATATGAAAATTTATCTGCAAAGGTGAATTTGATGAATTCACCTTAACTTCGTTGAAGGATTATAACTTTGCAGCACCTTGACTCATCACACTTATAAAATGATACAAAATGCTAGAAAAGTTCAGCAGAAAATACATGTTTAAGTGACACTTAAGTTGTAGTGTAATAATAACCAGCACAGTCATATGATTGAATTCCACAAATCACAGTTACCAGTTTCTTACACCCATTTTATAAATAGTTACACATTAAGGTGATATGACTATTTCTCATCTACATGACCAGTAAAGTTTACAAAATCTTTAGTCATTGATTTACTGTGTTTGAGCCATATAGTGTCCTAGGGTGCACTGCCCTGAGAATATCCAAGAGGAGTTCACTTGTTATGCATAGAACCCCAAGGGAACAATTTTCTATAACTACAGCTGCCTGGGTGTCTCCAATTTTCCTTTTATGAACAAACATTACAATCTTAACATAATTGTGTGGGTCTCATGCTGTTGAATAAGACAAATGTGAGAACTAAATATATTTGATTAATATATAGCGAGTAGCATTACTTGGGCTTGCCTATCTGAGTAAAGTAGCTATGAAGCCTTACAGTAGTTTTCCATGAAATGCAGCTTCCCACAAAATCACATACCTTTATTACATGATATATGGATATTCCAAAGCACTGGACCCTTGGTTTATGAGACCTACTGTATTAGCGGTGTAGTGATAGAAAATCTGAGCACATAGCATAGCTTGCAGGAGACAAGCAATTCTCTCTTTATGTCTAGTTCCCAATCTGCTGTTACCAGCTTGTCCATAATTTTCAGAGACAGGGTTTCATCTGGGAACAAAGTAGCAAAAAAAAAATGCAGAGGGGAACAACAAAAACAGCAATACCAAAGTCCATTGCCATATTTCACTGGTTTCATTTTAATTTGTAACATTGGTGCCATAATTTAGTGAACTAAGCATACGGGTCATGTGCAACAAGTATATGGGGACTTTGACTACAGCAGGACATGGTCTGAAACATTTTATATATTGTCTGTTTCCTACAGGACTTAACTCTGTGGTGCATGTTTTGATCAAAAAATGTTTATGTTATAGAAGAATTATGGCCAACATATGACAGGATAGAGAGGCATTTACAAATAGACAGGCAAAATTAAGAGTTAATAGGTCAGAGATTACAGACATTGGCTTCTAGAAATGTAAATGCATTTTACATTTAACTGCTTCCCATACTGTGCAGAATATTAAGCATAAAATTTGAGATCTGCACCTACAAAAATGATTTGCACTGAAAATTTGATTTTTGCCATCAGAATTTTGTATAATTTTGTTGTGCTTTATGTGTCCGACTTTATTTTGTTGTAGATATTATATCTGCCAAGTCTGCAACTCAGCTGGTTGAAAGACAGATGGAGAGAGAGGGACAGAAAGAATTCCTCTCCCAGATTGTAATGTAAATATTAAAATTTGAAACAAGCTACAGTAAGAATATTTGAGTGGCATCTGAGGTATAAAAATTGCCAAGGGAATTACATTTCCTGGCACTACACTGAATGTCTTTTGAAGAAAAATTGAGAACTGTCAGTGTTGTCTAATTCGAGCAGATCTGTAAAGCAACTCTGTAAGTCACAATCTATCCTGTGATATAGCAGAGGTAAATCTTAAACTGGAAGGAATAGATATAGCATAAACAGGTTTAATAAGCTTTATCACTTTCTAGAAGTGGGCAGCAATTTACTCTTACTTGTTACATACAAAGGCAAAAGCGCTGGACTTCAGGAGGGCTGACTTTGCCAAAATGGGTGAGTGCCTAAGCAATGCACTAGCAAATGGGCAGGAAGGAGGGGTGGAAGAACAATGGGGAATAATAAAAACTGCCATCAGAGAGGTAACAAGCCTTTGTGTGAAGCAAATAAACAAAACAAAATGATGTAAGAAGCCACTATGGTTCTCAAAGGAGGTGGCAGTGAAGGTTCAAGAGAAAAAGGAAGCATTCAGAAATTACAAGGAATCACTGAAGGAGCAGGACGGAGAATTGTATCAGTTAAAGCGAAAGGAAACTGGGAAGGCAGTCAGAACAGCAAAGACCTGAACTGAGGAAAAGATAAACAACTCAGTTAAGAAGGGGGATAAACCTTTTTTAGGTACATCAGGGAGCGAAGGAAGACTAACGGAGGGATAGTGAGGCTTAAAAAAGGGGAGGGGTGGGCAGAGGGTGACTGTGAAAAGCAGAGATACTAAACAAATATTTTTGCTCAGTATTTACAAATGAAGAAGGGGAGGTACCTAAAACAAACAATAGAAACACTCTGGATACAGAAGTTGATGCCAGCCCATTTACAGAAGAAAGGGTTCTGAAAGAACTCTAAACCTGAAGGTGGACAAAGCAATGGGGCCTGATGGGATTCATCCCAGAATTTAAAAAGAACTAAAGGTAGAACTAGTGACACCACTGACTACCCTTTTTAACAAATTATGGGAGGATGGGGTGGTACCTGAGGACTGGAGGAGGGCAGATGTGATTCCCCATCACAAAAGTGGGAGAAGGGCAGAAGCAGGAAACTACAGACCTGTTAGTTTAACCTCAGTGATAGGGAAAATGATGGAATCATTTCTGAAGGAAAGTATTGTCGAGTTCCTAGAGGCCAGAGGGGCACAGGACCCAAGGTAGCATGGATTCACAGCAGGACGGTCATGCCAGATGACTCTAATAGATTTCTTTGACTGGGTGACCAAAGTAGTAGATCAGGGAGGGGCTGTGGACATGGCCTACCTAGACTTTAGCAAGGCATTTGACTCAGTCCCACACAAAAGATTAATATACAAGTTAGCCAGCCTGGGAGTGGGTCCCAAGATGATAGCCTGGGTAAAGAATTGGCTGGAGAATAGGACACAGAGGGTAATAGTAAATGGAGTCCACTCTGAAGAAAGGGGGGTTACTAGTGGGGAGCCTCACGGTTCAGTAATAGGACCGGTCCTCTTCAATGTCTTTGTAAGCGACATTGCAGAGGGACTGGAAGGAAAAGTATGTCTCTTTGCAGATGACATAAAGATCTGCAATAGAGTTGATGCACAAGGTGGGGTGGAAAGAATGAGAAGGGACTTGGCAAGGTTAGAGGAATGGTCAAATGTATGGCAGCTTAGATTTAATGCTAAGAAGTGTAACGTAATGCACCTGGGAAACAAAAACCCAGGGGAAGTGTACACAATGGGGGGTGAGATACTAACAACAACAAAAATGGAAAGGGACCTGGGGGTAGTCATATCAGATGACTTAAAGGTGGGCAAGCAATGTGAGAGGGCAGTAAGGAGGGCTGGGGGGATACTGGGATGCATAGGGAGAGGCATCGCCAGTAGAAAACAGGAAGTTGTTATCCCTCTGTACAGACAGCTGGTAAGACCCCATTTGGAGTACTGTGTGCAGTTCTGGAAACCCAGTCTCCGCAAGGACATAGACAGGATGGAAGCTGTCCAGAGGAGGGCAACTAAAATGGTGCAGGGTCTGCACTGGAAGACATATGAAGAGAGGCTAAAGGAGCTTAATATGTATAGCCTTGAGGAAAGGAGGAGAGGGGAACATGATAGAAACTTTCAAGTACCTCAAGGAATCAAAAAGTCCAAGACAGTTGCATCTTTCAAAGAAAGAGGTGTGCAAGAACAAGGGGCACAATTTGAAAATAGAGGGGGGGCAGCTCAGAGGTAATGTAAGGAAGTATTTTTCAGAGAGGGTTGTGGATGCATGGAACGGCCTTCCAGAGGAGGTTGTGGAGTCAAAAACAGTGGTTGAATTCAAGCATGCATGGGACAGGCATAAGGCAATTCTAGGGGGTGGGGGTAGAAAGAAGTAGGCTGCTGGTTAACTAGGATCTGCAGCTTATCCATTAGGTAGGGAAATGGGCAGACTCGGTGTGCCAAGCGGTCCTTATCTGCTGTCAAATTCTATGTTTCTATGTTATTACATACAGTAGTTGAAGCCTGCTTAACAAATTAGGTCTGGGAAAGTTATCTTGAACATTCTGCCTGACTCACTTAAATCATACTAACAAACTTTATACATGAACCTGTTTTCTAAAAACAATCTTTAATATGTTAAATAAACAACAACAATTAAATGAGTAATTCATAAACAGCCTAATCTGGATTACTAATGTAACTCTGCAAGGGTACTTTGGGGCTGGTGTGTCATGGTACAGCATACAGTAAGTGCCATTCAAGCTGGCAGTACAAGGATTTCCAGAAGGATTTGACCAAGATGGGTGCACCGTTATTTTTAAAGTAGAAGTGCATTCAAACCTGCAAGACCATCTACTAGATGGTGTAACAATGTCTGAAGTTTGTGTCCAAAAACAGATGTAAGTGCATCCAAACTTGACGCAACTCAAAACTGCATTCATTTTCTGCCTCAAATCATGACGTTTTGTCATAAATGGATACAGATTATGAAAATAGCAGAAGGGCTGTCTGGCTCAGGTGAGTGGATGCAAATGCAGGTAAAGGTGCAGCATACCATTCACTCATGACAAAACCTTTTGACCCCCCCCACAGGTAACTTGGCTTTACATTTCAGTGACACTCCTGAGGCCATCAAAGAAGCAGCCAAAGGAGTATCCCCTGCCGACATCTGCTCAATCTCTACCCATAAAGGAGATCCTTAGGAGGATGAAGTGACCCAGTTCAGAGTCTGCTTTACCCCTACACACCAATTATATGCCTACAACCAGGGCAAATTCCAGTCCCGACCACCCCAGGTGTATGCAGGGCCCTTCTACTAAATCTAGGTAGACTCCTTTCCCAAATAAAATCCGAAAATAACTTATCAATTTTGGCCCAAGTTCTCATAGGGATCCACAACGGTAAACTGCCCAGCCTGTACAAAAAACAACTGAACACCATCACCATATTAGCGGCAGTTTTGCCTGGGAGAGATAAACCCAATTGCTTCCACCTCTGGAAGTCCAATGAAATCTCTCCCAGAACATCTTGGATGTTCTTGGAGCACATTTCCTAAAGATTACTTAAAACAAACATTCCTAGATATTTCATTCCTGATGGAGACCAAGTTAGCCTATGAGGGCCCATACTTACCCAGGCCCAATCCGCATTGGCAAGGGGCAAGATCTCTGACTTCGTCTAGTTAATTTGTAAGCTTGATATAGCACTGAAAGAACTTATAACCTCCCATGCCTTTGGCAGAGAAGATTCCATTTTTGTCAATAAAAGAAGAAAATTATCTGCATATAATAAAGTGGTATAAGTCTTTTTTCCCACCTTGATACCTCAAATGTCCGGGTGTTGGCATAAGTTCAAATTCAGAGGTTCCATGGCCAAATGAAATAACATCGAACTTAGCGGACACCCCTGTCTGGAACCCTGAGACAAGGAGAACTGGTTAAAGAGAACCCCATTAGTTAATACTCGGGCCTGAGGGTTAGAGTAAAGGCACCCCACCCAATGTCGGAACTTAGTGCCAAAACCAAACTGAGATAGGACAAACTGTAAATATTGCCATCTTCAAAGAAAAAACAACTGCTGTGGCTGGTCATTTTAAACCTTGCTGCATTCTAAACACGATACACTGACCACAGTCATTTTCTCCTGCAAGCATTTTTACTTAACAAAAGATTGTATACTTGATAGCACATTTCAAACCATTTCACATGTGTTACAAACAGAAACTTGCGGTTTATCCAAAGTCCATTAACAGTAATCTCCATTCACCATTCAATCTTCCTGGCTCCTTTGCCGATATTCCTTATAGGTATCAATCTTCAAGGGAATTTTATCATGCCTCACCAAACACAGACAGTCAGCACATTATTTCATTCACTCTAATACACTGCCATAACTTGCGCTGTTTAGATGTGCTTCCTGGTTCTGGTTCAGGTTCTGGCAATGACATGGCACATAACCACGACTGGAGGTGACGTTTCCGACTTTGTATGTCTTCCTCAGAGCTAGCTAAATACTGCCACTCAACAGAATCAAACGCCTTCTTGGTGTCTAACCCCACCAAAGTGACCAAGTCCGGGAACCCACCGCTACCTGGATGAGATCAATAACTGCTTGCAAATTGTCACTGCCCTGCCTACCTCTCATAAAATCCGATTGAGATTTACTAATCAAGAGGTAAGACTTTTTCTAGTCACGTGGCCAAAATCTTAGCAAAAATGTTACAGTGAACATTTAACAAGGAAATTGGACAATAACTGGCATATGCTGTTAGGTCTTTCACAGGTTTAGGCAGGACAGTGATCGTAGTTTCCTTCATGGTGCTGAGTAGGGTACCAGAAATGCCAATAGCACCCAGAACCTCTAACAGTGGACCAGAAAGTTACAACTCAAGCTCTTTATAAAAATCAGAACTAAGCCCATCTGGACCCTTTGCTTTACCCGTGGCCAAAGCTCTAATAGCTTGTTGCACCTCCATCAGTGTAAAGTCTACCTCAAGGGGAGCAACACAATCTTCAGATAAACGGGGCATAGTAATTGCAGAGAAAAAGGACTCAAACTCCCTCACAGTGGGGGAAACTGAGGATGAATATAACTTTGAGTAAAACTCTTGAAATTCCCAAGCTAAGTGCCCTGCCTAAGAAATAACCCACCCCCTCCCCTCTTAAAAAGGGAACCTGAGCTTCCACTGCCTTCTTTTTTAATCGATAGGCAATGAGGTTCCCAGCCTTGTCCCATGATTCCCAATAGGTCTGCCGAATAAAAAATAAGGCCCTAATAGCCTTCTGGTGATAAATAGTATTCAACTGCTCTTTGCACTCTATAAGTTCTTGGATCTGTAAGTCATGATTTGTCAAAGAGGCATAAATATCCTCTTCCAGGTGCCTAATTCTGGCAGACAGGGACTCTACTCCCAGTTCCTGTTTTTTATTGACATGGGATGCATATGAAATAATTCGGCCCCATATGGAGGACTTAAATACATCCAATAAAGTAAAAGAGGAAATCTCGGGGAATATATTAGCTCTCATTCTCACCCTGTAACCATTGTTTAAAATCCTCCAAGCTAAGCAAAGCAGGATTGAACCTCCAACATATAGATCTAGGGACAGCTTGGTGAGATTTCCATACCAACCCAATCAGGGCATGGTCAGATAGTAGAACAGGCTTGTGACATACCTCTGAAAGGTTGTAAATGATGGGAACACTACTGTACCAAAAAAATAGTCCAGCCTACTGTAGGAATTAAACCTCAAAGACCGGACTGTAAAGTCCCATTTGGTGGGATGGAGAACTCTCCAGCAATCTAGTAGCTTGTACTCCATACATAAATGTTTCAACACTTATCAAGCTTTAGAATGTGAGGGAACACCCTTTTCTACAGGATCTCTATCCAGTACCAGATCGAATGCCAAATTGAAGTCCCCTGCCAAAAGAAATATCATAGAATGTGCATACCACTCAGAAAGGGCCTGAGCCAATGCCAAGAAGAAGAACTCAGGAGAGTCTTCATTAGGTGCATATAGGTTAACCAATAGCACCTGGACCAAATCTAACTTGCCCAACACCATAACCAATCGACCCTCCCTATCTGCCACCCACTTCTCAACCATTAGAGGACAACCACGTCTAATAAGAATCAAGAGGCCCCTCTGTTTAGGCCTAAAAGAGCTAGAGTAAGCTTTACCAACCCACCCCTGAGCTAAAGTGACCACATCTTTTTTCAGCAATTGGGTCTCTTGTAAATACATAATATCGTAATGACTAGACCTCAAATACAAAAGTACGTTCCTTCACTTAACAGGGATGTTCAATCCTTGAACATTCCCAGTTAAGAGAGAGATATGAGCCATAAACTATACATTTCAACATTTTTAACAGAGTTACTAGAACTACTACCATGCTGTTCAAAAAGCCAGAAATTGCAATTGTAGTGGAAGATAGATGTTTCAAACAAAACACATATAACCCCCATGCCCCCACCCCAGATCACAGCCCAAAACATCCACAATCAAAACAGCACCCAAACAACAATTGAACTATGTATGACTCCCATCTTGCAACAATTCCCTCCCCAACAGACCCTGAAAAAAAACACCCCAGATTTGACATCCCCAAATACTCATGGAAGTGCAGTGCAGTGCAGCGTCAGTGGCTCAGCAGGTTGCACACTCACCTCTGAGGCCGAAAGAACAGAAGGCTGTGGGTTCTATCCCCACAACAGGCATTTGGGTTAAATCCTAATACTGACACTGTAGTGCAGCATGAGGGGTGTGCTGTACTCCTGAGGTGCCATCTTTCAGATGAGATGTTAAACTGAGGTCCTGTCTGCCTGTTCTAGTGGTTGTTCAGGTGGATGTTAAAGATCCCATGGCACTTCTCGAAAAAGAGTTGGGGAATTTCCCTTGTGTTCTGGCCAAATTTCCCCCATTCACTAAAAATACCACCAATAACTTAATCTGTTTCAATTTCAGTTGGTTACCATCTGTATCCCCCCTCCCTCCCATTCATCCCTGAAAAAGGGACTTCTAGTCTCAGTGGGCATACCGGGTCAACAAAATTCAATAAGTTATATACCCCAACAAGTTATTCAGAAAGCAAAACAGCATGCACATAAGTGTCAGTACCCCCCACCAAACAAAACCCTTCTCTAGCTTGAGGAGTGGGAAACCATAGGCAAGTGGATCCTCTTCACCAATGCCCTCTCACTCTTCAGCTGGTGTAGAGGAAGGCATACCTGCCTTTGACCAGAACTCTCCCACGTGGAAACTCCCTCCTGCCGCCCTCTAAAGATCCCATCCGCACACTCCAATATAAGTCATAATAAGAAGAAAGAATGAAGAACTTACATGTATAATGTATACCCAAACCACATCTCCTTTCATAAGCCCCACTGATAAAGCCCCATAACCAGCAATTGATTATAACCGGCAAAATCTATAATTGAAGGGGTATGTTCCTTGACTTCCCCATAATATCCACAGAACCCTTTCTTAACAGCACTAGAGCTAGCAGAGTTTTAAACCTGTGCCACAGTCTCTATAATTGCTTGGAAAAAAACAGAACAGTCCCAGAAATAAGCTTTTCCTCCATGATCAATCAGGATTCATAAGTAGAAAACCATCTGACCCCATCTTCAAGTCATGGAGACCATACCTGGGGTAGCCCGTTCTAAGCCATCTTGAAGCACCACAGTATCCTCATTTGAACTGTTCTGGAATGCTGTGCTGCACCTGGATCCCCGATCATGTGATGGAGCAGAATCATCAGTGGGATCCACTTGCGAGGCATCCAAAAGATCTTCCTCACCATAATCAGCCCAGTCCATCTCTGTCTGTCCCATAGAGAGATTGTTGCAATCCGGGGAAAAGCGAGGGTCTTTAGGATCTGGAGTTGTGGGGCCCTCCAAGGCAGAAGATATAGCACTGAAATGGAGAGGGGAGACAGAGGATTCACAGACAGTTCCAGGTGCCTGACACTGTGAAGCAGAATTCCTCCTCCATTCCCTTTGCCACTTAAGCTGTTGTATCCCTAATGCTTTCTCTGTCAACTTACTCCGTGATCCTTGATGTACTTGGTATGAGGGTAAGAGGGTGTCTTCTGAAACAAACAGATACACCTGATGACAGGAGAAGGGCCACCTACAAATTGTACATTCCTGCTCCAAAACAGAATTATCTTTAGATGTATTCTGTTCCTTAGTACTGCCAAGAGAGTGGATAAAGGTCTGGACATCCAGGGGAGACACAAAACGCATCCATTGCTCATTCCACCAGACATTCTTTACAGCTGGATATTTCATCATGAATTTTATTTTTCTGGCTGCCAGCTCCTTTTTAACTGGGGCAAAAGCTTTCCTTTGGTCTGCCACGAACTTTGAAAAATCCTGAAATATATACACAGAATGGCCATTCCATTTAAGAGGACCTCACTCTCTTGCCAGTCTTAGAACCATTTCTTTTACTAAAAATCTGAGAGAATAGGCTAGGATAGGTCATGGAGGGGAGCTGCGAACTGGGTGGGAGTCCAAGGAATGATGAGCCCATTCTATTTGTAGCAGCTGATCCCTTTGAAAGTACAAGATCCAGGGGAAGAAATTTGCAAAAATGCACACATGTTGTCTCCCTCATTCCCCTCCAGGAGACCTATAATACACAAATTGTTCCTTCTTCCCCTGTTTTCTAAATCTTCCACTTTCATTGACAAGGAGAGAACCTTTTGCTCCAGCTCAGCCGAGCCACCTCAGAATCGACCTGCATGCAAAAAAACCCTGTGCTGGTGATTTTTTGCTCCGCCCTTATCCACCCACTCCTCTAGTTGCCTGACAGATGCTTTCAGAGTTCGAAACTCCTGCACCAGAGCCTGCAGCATGGCACGAATGTCCAATAAATCTTCCTTGTTAACCACAGCTGAAGTTTCCACCATAGCCATATCACCGGGACTGGGGGTGAGCAGGCCCTGGTGACACAGAATGATTAGTGCTCTAGGAAATAAGTTCAAATAGGTGCTAATCACTCTCAAAATAATGCTCAATTGTTCAGTTTAAAGTCCGGTTGGTTGTGTGGCTAATTGAAGGGGTGGTTGAAGTAATTTTTAAGCAAAAATGCCAACGGCCAACGGAGCTCACTCTCTAAGCTGCCATCATGCTGCCCTGAACACTAGAAGTCCACTATCTGTTGTTTTTAATACAAACATTTTTATATAAAATAAAATTCAAAATAATAAGAAATTCAAAGTGATTGATGGTAAAATATTGTGAAAGGCAATATTATGCCCTAAATAGCTTTATTTTAAATTGCTATTTTTTCTTGATGCATTATTTCTTAGGAGGGTGTTATAATAGGGGCACAGTCGTGCCCCTATAGTTAGGGTTGAGTAGCTTGTTTAATGTTAAACCTCAAATTTTGCACCTTAATAACTTTGCAACCAATCAATAGATTTGGGTAAAATTTGGTATGCGCTGTCCCGTGAGTAGATCTCTTGGATCCTGTAAAAGAAAACAGTCCCCCAACAACGTTTTATTTTTTTAGGCTGAAAAAAAGAAAATGGTCCCTCATTGTCCCCGCGATCCCCCTCCCCATCCCGACCCTCCTACTGAGCACCCACCACTACACCCCCACCCCCTTGCCATATACTTACCACTGGAGGTCACAGGCCATTATCTTCTGTGGACCGAGGCATGTCTGCACTCTTCAAAGCCGTACCATGAACTGAGGAATAATGGTAAGTGCAGTATAATGTATTTAAATGGTGTTTTGAACTTATGTTCATACATAACTTTGCCATTTTTTGGAATTTTCTTGACCAAATTTTCAATATGGCCTTTTTGGGACCCTACCTCATGAACACTGCAACTGTCATTTTGTTAATCAGGCCTGGAAGGTGATTTTGCGGTCACTGAACAGAATCACCTTTCATGACAGAATAATTAAATTTCACCACCGGTGTTCATGAGGTGGGGTCCCAAAAGGATATGTTGAAAGTCTGGTGAAAAAATTCTTAAAAATAGCCTTTTTGCACGCGTTCGTTGAAATGTTTCCACACACATGCATAACTTTGGGAATTTCAATATTCTGACTCCAAATTTTCAACATAGCCATTTTTGCACACCACCTCATGAAAAGTACAGCTGTCATTTTCCATATCCTGTCCGAAATGTGTTTTCACATCTGTGGCACAGAATGGCGTTTTGGCACTGCTTTGAACATTTTCACCTACTGGGTTTATGAGGTGGGGTCAAAATATGAAAAAATGCCATCGTTATTACCTTTCATTGCATTTTCGCTATGCCTGCTCGTAACTTCAGAAATGTAAAATATTTTTACCCCAGATTTTCAACATAGCCTTCTTATTATCCCTCCTCATGTATGTCATAGCTGTCATTTTTCAAATCCTGGCCAAAATGTGTTTTTGCACCTGTGGCGCAGAATGGCACTGCAGTTACACAGAATTACGTTTTGGTGGGGATTTGAGAAGTTTTTGTACAGGGTACATGAGGTGGGGTAATAAAATGGCAATGCTGAAAATTTGGTCACTGTTGTCCTATAAATGGAAGCGCAGGGCCCAGAGGCTACAGCTACATACATTTACACATCTACACGCTTCCACGGTAAAATAAGGATACTATTGTACTATCTCAAAAAGCAAGGAAATAAGTTGCAAGAAACTTTTTTAATGCTCCAGTTTGAGCCAAAGTGACAAAAGTTGGGAAATTAGGCATTATGATTTCTCTAACACCCCACTCTCCAAAACCAGGCAGGAAAGCAGGTGTGGGGTGTGCCTTGGCCTTCTCAAGCCTAACGCTCACCCCATTCTCATAAAGTCTACACATCTTACCTTATTTACAGATGGAATGGGGTGAGTGTTAGGCTTGAGAAGCCCAAGGGACACCTCACACCTGCTCTCCTGCCTTGTTTCCCAATTTTTGTTGCTTTAGAAACATAGAAACTTAGAAATTGATGGCATATAAGGACTGTAAGGCCCATCCAGTCAGCCCATTTTTTCTACTTATGAATGTGCCATAGGCACTCTGTCAATGGCCTATTTATTCATACTTATCTGTATTGCTCCCTTATGCCTATCCTATGCCTGTTTGAAGCCCTGCACTGTATTTATATTCACCACTTCCTTAGGTAGGCCATTTCATGCATCCACCACCCTTTATGTGAAAAAGAACTTCCTCACATAACCCCTTAATTGACCTCCCTCTAATCTCATGCTGAGTCCTCTTGTCCTGCTATTTTTCTTATATTGAAACATGTGAGACTTTTTCACCTTGGGGTGCCATCTTTCAGATGAGACGTTAAATCGAGGTTCCATCTGCCTGTTCTGGTGATAGTTCAGGGTGATGTTTAAGATCTCATGGTACTTCTTGAAAAGAGTAGGGGAATTTTATTGAGTAAGTTGGGCTTCATTACAAATATAAACAGCATCCTTTACAATATATGAACAAGGCAAACAAGATAACAACAATCCAGAAGTCAGAGAAAACAATTTTTCCACAATAGGCGAAACTTAGAACTAGAAAAGGTGTGAAAATCACGCAGTCTAATATCGTTTAAAGCATGACCAATATTACTGATGACCTCTTGTATAGGTATAACTTTTTGGTGTAAAACTAACATACATCTTGCTTGCCATATGTAATATCTAATGACAACGAAAATAATATACAAAGTTTCAATATGATACTTGGTGTTTAAAACAGCATTGGTACAGAACATAATCTGATCATAGGTTAAATGAAGAAACAAAGGTTCAGACCAGAGATCGACTAAATTAAACCATAAATCTCTGGAAAAGGGACAGTCAAGAAACAAATGTTGTTGGGATTCAAAAACATCGAGGCAGGACTCTCTAGGGCAAAAACGTGCGTTTAAAGCCTTATGTTTATGATTTCCTTCAACTCCCAGCTTACCGTAATTACATAGCCATACCATATCCCAAACATAGGGGGGAAGACGTGGATTATGAAGCTGTTGAATAACCCAAGCCACACAAGCAATGGGGCAGCAAGGAAAAATGACTGGATCCTGTGCTTCACCTCTCCAAATCTTCTCATATATCATTTTCCTGGTTAATGTACAAAAATCTTGAGGGTAAAAACCCCAGGATAAAGCCAGTTTAAATCCTTCTTTCCCATATACTGGAATGGATAAGGAACGAGAAAAGAAATTCCTTTGTTCAGGGTTCCAATGAACCAGACAAGATGAGAACCACAACATAAAATATGGTTTCCAAATAGTGTCCCCTGGTTTAATAGCCTTACTATAATTAGAACTAAAAAATAAACTATAGAAAAATCCAATGGGATGGATCATGCCAACCCCACCCTCTCGTATGGGCCTATACGTAATGTTAAGTGGGTTGAGCCGAGACCCCCACAACCCCTGAAAAAATACCCCATATAATTTTGAAAAAAGTGCAAGAGGAGGTGGAAAAACATAACTGAGATACAAAAACATTGGAATCACCAAGTTTTTAAGTAAAACTACACGTTTCTTTTTGCAAATCAAAGCAGATTTCCAACCCGCAATCAAGCCTTCAGCTTTTTTAAGGGCAATGAGCCAGTTATAAGAAGGCATATCACCTGGTCCAAAAAAAAAACCCAAATACTTAAAAGAATCAATTTTAACAGGAATTCCAGCATAAGTACCAATCGGTGGCAGAGAGGTGTGACCTAAAGGTACACCCATACTTTTATCAAAATTAACTTGAGAACCAGAAACAGACGATAAAGTTCGAAGGACCTTAACCAAGGCATCTTCCTTGGAAGCTTTATCCACCACCATGACTAAATCATCAGCATAAGCTAACAATTTAATAGTAGGAAAGGAGGGAGTCCCCTTCAAACCAATAATTTGAGGGCAAAGCAGTATAGCTCGAATCAATGTATCAATGTAAAAGTCATAAAGAATGGGGCTTAAAGGACATCCCTACCTAACCCCAGGAGCAAGCATCACAGAATTCCCTAACCAACCATTTACATTAGGGATAATGATGGCGTCCTTGTATAATGTCTGAATCCAGAAAAGAAACGTATCCGGAAATCCAAAAGCCTTTAAGACAGAGAACAAAAAATCACAAAGCATTCTGTCAAAGGCTTTTTCTTGGTCTATACCCAAAACCCACCCAGACACAAGTTTCCTATCTCCCAGCACAAATAATTCCCGTAGCAATATTAAGTTATCTTGCTGATGCCTACCATGGATACCACACGTCTGAAAAGGACTTAAATAAACTGCAACCTTAAGCAGTCTAAGTAAAAGAATTTTAGCTAATATTTTATAATCAACATTTAATAAACTAAGTGGTCTCCAGTTATGTAAATCAGTAGCATCCCCCTTTTTAAAAATCAAAATTAGAAGGCTCCTTCATAGTTTTAGTCAAAACACCAGAAGTTAAAACTTCATTATATAACAGGGTTAATGTTGAAGCCAATTCGACAAAATGTTTTGAAAAATCTTTATTGCTAGGCCATCAGAACCAGGAGCAGCTTGTAAACAACGTTTATCAATAGCCTGTAGAACTTCAGACTCAGTAATGTCAGCCTGTAGCAGCTTCTGATCAGAACTAGAACGTTGAGGGAGGTGTAGAGAATTCAAAAAGAAAACAGCAGACTCACAGTCAGGCTTGCAACCCAGCATATTAAAAACGTGTTGCTCAACAAGTTGTACCAAGGATTCAGGGGATGTAACCAAAATACCAGAAGGAGACCTCAGACATTGAATTAATTTAGAATTAACATGATTTTTACATGCTCTAAAGGGATCTAAGCCTTTTTTATCAATTTTAGTCCCAAATCTGGCTTCTTGACCCAGTGTACTAGCCCTATCATACTGTAATTTCTTCATCTGAACACAGATAACTGAAATTTGACTGCTGTAATCAAGTCGAGTAGTATCAGCTAGTGAAATTAAGTGCTGCAACTGCTGCCTAAGAGATAGATATTTTAAATATTTCTTATTTTGAGAAGCAGCAGCCTTAATCTGAAAAATTTGTTTCCAGCGGGATTTTGAGTCTCCCCACCAGTCAGCGACAGTGTCATATAAGTCCATAACAGACAACCTAGCTGCCCATTCTTTATGCCATAATTTCAAAAAGGAGGGGTCCTCCAAAAGGGAATCGTTAAAACGCCAACGGTTTTTCTTACAGCGAGGTGCAGATTCCCAAGAAAATGATGCACACAGGGCAGCATGATCTGAGAACTCTACCCCAACAGTGGAACAAGAAAGGATACGTAAAATTTTGGACAAAAAAATAAAATCTATACGAGTCCGCAAGGGCCCCTTAAAGAAAGTAAAACCACCCTTAGCATGGCAATGCCTGTAGGCATCTTGAAGCTGGGCTGTGGTCACTATATCCTTTAAAGCCACAGAATCACAAAACATTTTGGGAGTTTTTAAACCCCGGTCCTCCTGTTGCAAACCACAATTAAAATCTCCAGCCCAAAGGAGTAATCTGGAAGTGTGAAGAAAAGGTCTAATTAAATTGAAAAGAGAGACCCGCTGGGCTTTGGACTGTGGAGCATAAACCACAACAAGGCAAAATTGGTCCAAAAAATAGGTAAAATCTAACAGTAAGGCCCTCCCTGGCAAAATGTCCAACAATCTAGAAACATGAAAATTAGGATTAGAAAATAAAATACCGATGCCATCACAAGTGTCAGGGCCAGAGGACCAAAAGGAAGGCCCGGTAGTCCAGGCCTTAGAGGCCTGTTGTAGCTCGTTATGGGATTTAAGTCTGGTATCCACCAGACAGACAATGTCACAATTAAGGTCTTTAACAGTCAAAAAAAATACCTCCTAATCTCTTATGACCCTTAATACTGTTAACATTAAGGGAGCAAATCGACAAGGAGGCTATTTTTAAGTGCCAGTAGGGGACTTACTCCTTTGGCTTTGTCTAGTCCGCTTGGCTATAGGATCCAATTCCTTGCTACTTTCAGTATCAGGACAGGACCGTATGGAGGAGGTGTCTGTATCATCCCCTCCAGAGTCCTTATCAGAAAAATCAGTAGCTAAAATGGCAAATTTATTGGTAGAATGCCAGGTACGAGCTACATGATCTTTACCACGAATGGCCACAGCCTGACCTTTCCTAGTCCTTTTATGGGTGACAGGAGTAAAACCAGAGGAATCTACATCAGAAACTGATTGTAAAGTGGGGGGAGGGGGAGGCATCTCAGTCTCTGGCCTGACACTTACAGTAGGTTGTAAGGGGGTATCCGAAACAGTGGGAAGAACCACTTCAGCAAGGGTAACTATGTCAGAAGACAATCCAGTATTGTCAAGGTCTAACATTAAAGGATCATGTTGTACTACTGCAGTAGTATCTCTTCCCATGTCACTAACAACAGCTTTCCTGGATTGTAATTGTTGAGCTATAGTTATTAAGCCATCATGAGAGGGACAGTCAAGTCTATTATGAGATGCCCATGGACAACGGCCATAAGCATGGCCAGTGCCATCACATAAATTACATTTAAAGGGGATTGGAACAGCTACTAGAAGAATGGCCAAACTCAAAGCAATGGCTACACTTCATACTGTCACAAGCCGAACTGAGGTGTGTATGGGAACCACACTTGAAACATGATTTAGGCTGACCAGCATAAAAAATAAAACCTTTATCCTTACCCAAATAAAAAAAGCTAGGTAAATGTCGAGGTCCGGTATTAGAAGAAAATAATTTAACTCTGACTCTCCAGCTACCATCCCAGATTTGCTCACTATCTAGCATAGGAGTGGGTCTATTAAGTACCTCACATCTTTTATTAAGCCAGAATAGGATATCTTCCACATTAACCCCTTCGTTTTTAAAAATAACTGTAATATTCCTAACAGCCGGTTTAGTTAACGGGATAGCCTGAAAAGGTGACCAGAGGGGCGAAGTCTGAAATGTAGAATACTGCGCCCAAAATTTATCCAGACCAGAAACCTGTTTAAAACTAATGTCAAAATTGGAGTTGCCAATATTAATTAAAGCAAAAATTCCTGAAGCAGAAAATTTCATGGACCCTTTAAGCAATTGTTTTGCAATATAAACTCGATCCGGGGGTTCCTCTAGCCCACCTTTATAAAGCAAACGCACTGCATTCCGCCTAGGGGCTGGTTCACCTTTAGAAGTAAATAAGTCAGTTAATTTAAACCCAACAGGTTTATCTAAAGGAGTCTGTCCGTGGCTACGTAGAATTGGATCAGATTTAGAACTTGAAACAACCGTATCAGAGGATACATCCCTATGCATCGTATTTGTGTCATTAATAATGTGAGGCAACAAAGGATTAACAGAAAACTTCTCAACAGGGACAGCAGAACAAACAGTAGGTGAATGAACATTCAAAGAGTCATTATGTAAATTAATACCCCGGGGTTCGTTGGAGCTCAAAGAAATACCAGGAGTAGCATCAGAG
The DNA here is from genome assembly GCA_016271365.2 of Neoceratodus forsteri. Classification (NCBI taxonomy): domain Eukaryota; kingdom Metazoa; phylum Chordata; order Ceratodontiformes; family Ceratodontidae; genus Neoceratodus; species Neoceratodus forsteri. The sequence goes on along the minus strand of CM057455.1, from coordinate 383,354,825 downwards.
GATACTTTCTGCAGCATTTTCAAATATGTAGGGTCTTGGGAGTCTGGAGTCCAAACACCCCCTTCCCCTTTCTCCCAACCAGCATTTTCAAGGGCTTGGTCCAAAGACCAAGACGATTTACAAAGAGATGCAGGCAAAGTTTTAGGGGAAGGTTTAACACTCCTAGCGGATATCCCACAACGTTTGCTCCAACCAGGAGCTTTGTCAGCAGAAAATTAAAATACCTCGGTATCCTTAGTCTGTTGCAAGGAAGGTGTAGCTTGGCTGTGTAATTCGGTTTCCACACAGCATTCTGGGACATTTGCACACTGTTGCCCTTGTCCAAAATTCGGTTGTACTGTTCCAGGCTTTAGGCACACCGAAACACAAGTCGGAAAACTGCCAGCCTCCGTAGATTCAGGCGCTAATGCGGAAGTGAAAACTGGGTCCGTCACCTTGTTAGCGTCAGCAGGGGGCTTTCCAACCGCAGCCTCTCCAAATGAAGCCGGTTCCTGGGACGTCCTCATACATGCCGCAAGTTTAGTATCCAAATGCTGAATTCTGAGCAGCAGCGCCACTCGTTCTTCCTCCAGAGCAGAGCGAGAACAGGGCTCTACAGACACAACGGTAACCTCCTGCTTATGTTCTGACCGCAAACTTTCAGCTGAAACAGCTTCAATAATGGTGCTAGCACTGATGTCAGCAATAGCTAATTCCTCGACTAAGGCCTCTGAAGCTTCAAGCACAGGAGAGGAGGCCCACTCCCCTGTACTCCCGACGTCCATCTCCTCCAGGGATTCATGCGCACTGGCCATCTTGCAGCCAGTAGCAGAGGCTCCACCTACAAAGAGTCGGGGAATTTCCCCTGTGCCCTGGCAAAAATGTCCCCACATTCACTAAAAATACCACCAACAGCTTAATCTGGTTCAAGGTCAGTTGGCATTCATCTGTATCCTCCTCCCCTGGGTTGTGCCTGAAAATAGGCAAAAAATTGTCTAGTTCACTTAGCCGATCAACAAAAACTAAAATAAATAAATAAAATAAATATCAACTCTCTCCCTCCTTTGCTCTAGAGTACACATATTGAGCTCCATTAATCTGTCCTCATATATTTTCTGATGCAGTCCCTGCACCATTTTGGTTGCCCTTCTCTCGACTGCCTCCATTTTGTTAATGTCCTTGTGTAATTGCGGCCTCCAGTACTGCATGCAGTACTCCAGATGAGGCCTAACCAGTGTCTTGTAAAGAGGGATTATTACCTCTCTCTTACAACTTATGATACCCCTACTAATACACCCCAACATCCCTCTAGCCTTACCTACTGCATTAGTGGTCTGCTTGGATGATTTCAGGTCATCTGTGATGACGATGCCCAAGTCTCTTTCTTCCCTTGTGATTGTCAGCATTTCCCCTCCCAACTCATATGTAGCTTCAGGGTATCTCTTCCCTATGTGCATGATCTTGCACTTCTTTGTGTTAAACTTCAGTTGCCACTCTTCAGACCATTTTGACAGTTTTTCCAGATCTCTTCTAATTCTGCTCACCCCATCTGGATCATCTACTCTATTGCAGATCTTGATGTCATCTGCAAACAGGCAAACCTTGCCTTCCAGTCCATCTGCAATGTCACTGATGAAGAAATTGATCCTTTGTTCTTAACTGGAGCATTAACTTAGTTTTTTGCAACTTATTATATAATATAATTTAAAAAGCTACAGGGCAAGGGAGAATATAGTTACTGGCATGGAGATAAAGCCGAGATTACAGACAGTTAAATGCCTTGAAGTCAGCAATTAAAATTAACTATTACTGTAGCTCACCACCGTGATGTGGTGGTCTTATTTATTTCTTTGTGTGTTTGTTTGTTTATTTAGTTATTTATTTATTTGTTGAAAAATGTTGAAGAATACCTTTGAGCACAAGTGCTCTTTTACAAAGGTTCCAAATCAATAACAGAGATTACAAAGCAACATAACAAATGCAATAAGTGAGTTTCAGGGGAATGAAATCAAACAAGTACAAATATAGTTGAATAAGTTCAAGTAAATAGGCTAAATCAGTTGGATACAATTTTACAATAAGGCAGGTAGACAGAATCATTGTAGAACAGGCATGGTAATGGTGCATGGCATCAGAGCCAAAGTTGGACACAGTTCAATATGTATAATGAGAGAGGACGATTAGCAGTTATAGTTCCATCAAACTGCTAGGTTTACCCACAGTGCTCTCTTAAAATGGTCAGACTTAGATAGACTGAGCAAGGTATCTGTAGCTCATTTAACCAGCCAGAGGCCCTAACAACAAATGAACACTTGCCTGGATGGGTATGGGTGAAAGACAGTTCAGGGGTATTCCAAGCCATGTTCCTGGTGTTGTAGAGACTGGCAATAGGGCAGAAACAATGAGTTAGGGCTGTGGGGGCTAGGCACAGTAGTGCCTTTTTGGCTAGCTGACATATATGGAATTTATTTCTGCTAGGTAGGGGTAACGAATGTGTTTGGGTGCAGAGGGTGCAGTTATGTGTATGCCTGTCAGCCCTAAGCACAAGGTGACAGGCCTTACTACAGAGCAGGTTTATTCTGCTGGGAACTAAGTCACAGGCAGTTGTGTAGACAGGGAGGTCATATTCTACTAGTAACAATACTGAGTTTGCCATTATGAGGTGACTAGCATCAGCACTGAGATTGACCCAGTTATGGTTCAAGGCTCCCAATCTCCTGTTTACCATGGACACAAGGTGGTCAATGTGAGAAACAAAAGATAAGGTATCATCCAGGATCACCACAAAGTATTTAAAAGTTTCCATATGCTCAAGTGTATGTCCAAGGTCACTGTGGATGACGGGGGGGGCTCTTCATTTGTGGACTTCTGAAGAGCATTGCCTTAGTCTTCTTTCTGTAATTTAGAACCAGTTTATTCTGGGTGAATCATTGTTCAAGGGTCTAAAAAAAACAGGAGGACAGAGGTAAGGCTGCCAAGGTTAGGGATCTCGGAATAGATAATAGTATCTTCTATACAGAGAAGTACATTTGCAAAGGGGCAGACATCTGGCAGGTGGTTTATGAATAAGCCAAATAGTAGGGGGCCCTAGAATGGAGCCCTGGTGAACACAAATGGATACATTCCCAACATTTGAGAATAAATCATCTATCTTAATGCATTGAGTGTTATTAGTGAGATAATTCTAGAACCAGGTGACTGTGTCCTGTGACAGGCTTAGGCCTAGGATATGGAGTTTGTAGAGAAGCTGTGTATGACTGACCAAGGCAAAGGCTCTAGTCAAGTTGATATAGGTGGTACCAGCCTTGTCTATATTGTCAAGGGCCTCAAAAAAAAATGGAATACTCAATTAGTGTTGTATTGGTGCTGTTTTTTTCTGAAATCCATGCTATTGGAGACATTGCATTTCATATTGTTCAGAATATGAAACAAGTTGATTTATCAATATTCTGTTAAGGGCTTTAGATGGGGGTATGGAAATTGGCCTGTAACTGTAAAAGTTAGAATGGTTGTCACTTTTAAAAACTGGGTTGCACACCTGTCACAACACCACAAACAGCAATTCCTAGCAGTGGTATGCCAACAACCTGCCATAAGCAAGCTAGAGTAAGAAATATTCATTAATGTACCCAAGGTTTTTCATACCCACTATTTATAATCTGCTTTACCAAATGCCAAATACTGCATCGGAACCTAAAGTGGGCAAGTTGAATTCTTGAAGTTCAGTTGAACCCAGGTGGCGCAACATGAAGCCAAATAAAATTTTTCAATTGCCCACTTCTCTAACCCGTATTCCCAGTAACATGAGAAAAGACTGCTTTTTGTTAACTAAGAACAGTGCAGCATCTGAATTGATTAGGCAGTTTGGAGCACTCCCTCAGACCAATACTCTTAAAACTGAACACAGGATGTACTACAAGGAAGCAAATGTAGTTTCTCAAGAGGCATATACTTGAATAAAGGAATTGATAGTTGCAACCAACTGCTTACCCTCACCAAGGCCTGAATATTACTATTTGTCTTCAGTTTGTCTTCATTACTAGTATTGAATTAATAATTTTTTTGCCATTTTGGCAAAGTATTCACTAGTATTAAAGCTGTCTGCCCACAAGCTGAAATATTTAAATGAGCTAAATATTTAAAGACTAACTTTATAATAAGTCAGTATTCATTTAGTATTCAGTTAGTCTTTATGCAAATTAAGGCTGTACTTTCTGCAGGTCAAATGAATACTTCTGAACTATACAACTGAATAGCAATGAAGACCAAAAAGGACTAGTTAAATACTTTTAATAGTACTAAATTAATTTAGTTTTCATATAAGGCCCTATGCACCATCCTTACAAGCTGCATATACACAGCAAATATGAAGCACTGAGTTGAAAAGTCACATTGGATCCCCCAGTCATGAATAGTGCTGTTTACCAGCCCATGTGGGGGGGCCTGAGGGTGGGGTTTGATGAAGCACCATGCACGGCAATAAAGGAGCACAGGCTATGCTTTCAGACACACTGTCATAGCTCCTATGCACCCAATACAACCACAGGATGGTGGTTCGACAGGGCATAAGGTCACCCCTATCCTGCAAGCAACAGGCCTCCTGACATGTAGCTAAGACTGAGGGATACTGGATACTGGGACAGCACCTGTGTGTAGTGCACGGACCCCTTAAGGTACTCTGATACACTGGAACCCACAATTAACTTCTCTACAAAGAGCAGAGGATCCAGTCTGCCAGAGTAATGGCATCTGGTTGGATGCCCGCTTGTGTCCTCCACTCCACCTGCATGCTGCCCCCCTGTCCATCCTGTGCTCCTACGTGCATGTGGGGAGGGGCCATGGATGAGCTGATGGTCTGCAGATAGTGAATGGTTAGCTGTGTGTGCTTTTTTGGGGGGAGCCAGCACATAGAGGGTATGTGCCTTTAGCAGATTCCTAGCCTTCCATCATGCATACCATAGGCCCCATATTCATTACCCACAGCATAGAATTCATGTGTGATTAATTAGTTTTTAACATGATCACTAATTCAGTATTACTTCAGCACATTGAAGACTAAATAATAGTCATTTGTACAAATCATCTGGATATTTCATATATAATCCCCCCCTTTTTACAAAGTTCTTGGACTAACTAGGGGTCATGATATGCAGACACTGTAAATACAGTATGTTTATCCCACAGATCCACTAACCATTCAGTATAAAATGTATTGTATCTGTCAACATCCTTTCTAAAAGTGGACTTGCATACAGTAATTATGTCCATGATGGTTCCTCTCTGGAAGAACAGCTTGAAAATGATTCTAGCAGCTCTGTTTTGGTCACCATAAAAATTAAGATTTAAGAGAGAAAAACATCTCTGACATCACTCAGAAATAAACTTGTAAGCCACCACCTATTATAGCACCCATTATTTTGTTGAATCTTTCTGTGTCTTTATTTATATTAAACATGTGGTTTAACACTAGACTTAGAAAAATCTAAAACTGACTTTAGTCTTTCTAGATGTTCTACTACATCCACTGAATAGGCTAATTCATATAGAAAGATAGAATCTGCCAGAAGAAAATTAAGTCCTCTTGGCACATCATGTCAGACTATTCCTACCTAGTGAATGCTAAATGAGAGCTATAGAGTTTCCGTACCCCATTTCCACATTTCCCCATTTCCTCTCCCTTTTCAGGATGATCTTTATCAAGCCCGTGTATCTGTTAAATCTTCCTATTGATTTCACACAGGCCATCTCTTTTAGCATTCTATTTCATCCTTCATCACCCTCTCAATGAAAAAAGTGGATCCTGGTATCTCTCCTAAATATTTGTTTCGTAAAAAACATGCTTTTTCTATTATGCATTGTTTTTAAACTGTAAACTTTAAGTGCAATAACACATGCTTGCAGTACTAAATTGCAACACTTGATGGGTGGGTGGGTGGATGAATGATCCTCTTGTCTTAATACATCCCTGTTATTTGCAGATTTAGTTAAGCATATGTTAGTGCTTTATGAATGTGCTGGTAGTTTATACACTGTGGACCCATATTTGAAAACCTGCGAGTGCTGCATAGGCTGTAGTACTGTGCCAAAAATAGCACATGGCCAGCTCTGAGTTATATTCAGCCAGTTATCATTTGCTAACAGACTGTGCTGAGTGACTGAATATCTAGTTCACAAAATATACTGGTTAACTGGCCCACTCACCCCAAAAAATGGCAAAACATGCTCCAATCCGTTTCAAATACTGACATTTATTATTTTAATATCCAGTCACATAATTTCTGCATTTTGGGAAATTGGGAAACATCCTTTCATCTGGAAGACTGGTTCCTTTTGAAATAACAAAATTATAATTCTTAATCAACATACAGTATTCATATCTCAACATTTTTATTATTTATAAAGACATGAAAAAAGACATACATAAAGCACTTACATTTATAATACTTGTAATTCATTCAAATGTTCCTTCATTCCATATGTTACATTCGACTCCCACCACTTACTCCTGGCAAAAAATATAAAATAATAATGTGTGTAGCAACAATCACTTATAAACTCATAATTAAATAGGCTACTTCAAATATTTAAATGTTCCAGATATACATATCGAACTAACCTATATTTGTTTTGTTGTAATAAACTTGAAAAGGCATCATAGTGTTTCTTACTATTTTAACCTGTAAAACATTGATACTGCTTCATTTTAGTTTACTTCAACTGCTTTTACTAGTATCAGTGACTACTGAAATACTTGCACTAAACAGGTTACTTTTCTATGTATCACAAATTTACAATGTGTTTCTTACTGTTTTCACTGCATTTTACAATTGCTTAAACATACACTACCTTCTCCAAAAGAATAGTTTACTTCGGTAGGACTCTTAGTCACATATCTACAATCACTGGTATCAATAACAAATGACAATTCTTTTTAGCTAAATTTCACAATGCTCAACTTACATCAGTGTTATCAAAGGAGTGTACCTGGTGGGATTAAATGTGCAGGTCTGTTTCATCCACTTAAATAGGGAAGAGCTGCACCTCTGAATCTGGCAAATGACTCTGACGTCAATAGCAAGTGAATCACTGTATCAATCTCGCATTTCTCAGAAAGGTGGAAATATCAAGGGCCAGCTAAGGGATTTCTGCTCAGCGCTGCATATCCCCAACTGTCGGATGCCATGAAGGAAGCCTTGGATGCACCTATTACTGAGGCTGAAGTTCGTGAAGCTCTGTCTCAGTTAGCCAAAGGGAAAGCTCCAGGACCTGATGGCATGACTGTTGAATTATACCAGCTGTTAGCCTCTGAAATTTGCCCTCCTTTACTTGCCGCCCTGCAAGAATCGCTCACAATTGGCTCTCTCCCACCTACGATGCGGGAGGCACTGATTACCCTTATTCCGAAGAAATCGGACGACCCGCTAAGCTGTGCTAATTATCATCCCATTACGCTAATTTCTGTGGACACCAAGATTGTAGCCAAGATCTTAGCCAAATGGGTAACGGAGGTATTTCCCTCTATCATTCACCCATCTCAGGCCGGTTTTACTAAAGGCAGGGCAGTGGCAGAGAATATCCATATGTTGCTCAATATTAGATGGCTGGCATTACGATCCTCTATCCCTATGGCGGCTATAGCAGTGGATTTTTCTAAAGCATTCAATTCGGTAGAGTCGCCCTACTTGCATGAAGTGCTTGATTTATATGGTTTTGGTGCTTATTTTAAACAGTGGGTACAAGTGCTGTACAATGAACCTATGGCAAGGGTACTCACTAATAAAGACATCTCCGCGCCCTTTTCCTCTCCAACGGTGCAATCGTCAGGGTGCACTGTCCCTGTTACTTTTTGGTGGCTCTGGACCCACTTATATGAATGCTCCAGGCCAACGAGGGGATTCAAGGTGTGATGGCTGGGGGGCAGGAGTATTTGACTATGGCGTATGTGGATGATTTGCTTCTCACTTTTTCTCACCCCCAAGAGTCTCTCCCTTTTGTGCTGGAGTCCCTACATTCATTTGCTAGCATCCCAGGGTTGGATATTAACCAAAAGGAAACTAGTGTCACCCCCTTGAATGGCGAGTGTGTTAAAGAGTGTTTACTGGGAACTGAATTATCATGGGTACCTGACGGGTTGCATTATTTGGGGATATATATCACCTCTTCCTGGGGACATATAGAGTCAAGGAACTTTAACCCTTTATTTACTCAATTGACTATTGAGGTGGAGCGATGGAAACGTCTGAACCTGTCCCTGCTGGGGGAAGGTAGCAGCACTTCGAATGCTTATGTTGCCCAGGGTAGTGTACTTGCTGAATAACCTCCCCATAGTGTTGTCGAATAAAGTGTTTCAGGTGTTAGATAAGTTAATGTTGGATTAACTATGGGAAGGACGGAAGCCTAGATGGAGTGTTAATAAGTTACAGGCACATTGGTCTCAGGGGGGTATAGGACTCCCTTACTTTAGGGGATATCATTGGTCCTTCCTTGCAGCCCAGGTAGTTAAATGGCTCGTTCCAGCTTCTGGCAATTCGCCGCCTTGGCTTGAGTTGGAGAACAGATTTGCCAGCCTGTCCCTCTTAGCCTGCTGTTAACTTGTTTGAACATAGCTCAGGATAAACCTACCCCGGTGATGGATGCTACAAGGGGGGCGCTTGGTTTCTGTTAAGGAAGGCGGCTGGGATGGTAAAGCAGCATGCTAGAGTGCCCTTTAGATATATTGCACTGTGGCGTAACTCACTCATTAGGGTTGGAAATCAACCCTTATCATGGGTTTCGTGGGAAGAGAAAGGGATTCATATTGTGCAAGATCTCTATTTATCGAATTCTAGTACCCTAATGTCCTTTGAGCAATTGCGTGCCCGCTATGCATTAAAGGTACAGGACTTTTGGAGGTTCTTGCAACTACGCGATGCTTTGCAGGCCATTGACTGGTCGAATAAGGAGGATCCGAAGTGGCACTGGCTGTTCTTATTGCATTTAAGGTACTCATTTCGGGGGTTAGCAGGCAAGTTCTATAGCACCTGGCGGGAGGCACAAATAGACTACACTGAGTCGAGCAGGAAGGCATGGGACATAGAAATTGGTGGGCATGTTGATTCTGAAGCCTGGTCTCGCTGTCTTCGGGCAGCGCACACTACTTATAAAGATACTAGAAGCCAATTAATTCAGCTTAAGATCCTGCTTCGTTGGTATAGAACACCTGCTAACTTGTCTAAATGGGGAGTTATTTTGCATGATGGTTGCTGGAGATGCGAGCACAGTCCTGCTGACATCTTGCATCTTTTTTGGAACTGCCGGGTGCTGGCTCTTGTTTGGTCAGTGGTAGCAATGGATTGCTCCGGGGTGGTGAGACAGCCTATAGACATCTCTCATTCAATGTTGCTGTTGGGTGATTGGGCCCCGTTAGTGCATTTGAGCCCACAACACCAGAGTTGGGTCCTTGTGGTTCTGTTGGAGGCTAAATGACTCATATTAAGACATTGGTGGCAACCGGTGCCTCCACCTATCAAGGCATGGCATGCGGCTGTCTCCAAGCCAGCTACCTTTGAAAGGCTAACTTATGCTGCGAGAGGACAGCTTCCTGTTTACTTTGCTAAATGGGAGGCCTACCTCAGTTTGGCCTTGTGTCAGGCCCCCCTTCCCCCTCAGTACGGTGATCATTTTATTGGGCTGTGGTTAGGGATTTAGACCCTATCTAGCTTAGACGTTGATCTAAAGGAGGGGTGGATTCCTATGGGTGATTTAGGAATTGGTCTTAGTAGTGTGCGTTGAGGTGGAGGGTGACTTGTCTCCTAGCATATTTCACTTAATGTCTGAATACTAGTTTTATATCAGATCCGAGTAGCATGAGGGAAATTCAGTGTTGGGGTGGTGGTGCCCATACGACCTAAATAGAAGGGTGAGAAGTGGACGAATTATGATATATTATGGGTGTTAGCTGTTGTAAATTGTTTTATTAAGAAAAGATAAGGCTTATGCAACAGTGATATGTGTTTTCAATAATGTTGCATGTATCTGACTATGTGTAATTCTATGTTGGTAGAAGTCATTCTGTTTCTGGATATGTTGTTTATGCAAACAATAAAAATTATTCTATGATAAAAAAAAAATAGCAAGTGAATCAAGCCTGCTTAAGTGCCAGACCTGCATAGTAGCGGCACCAAGTACTGTAAGGTTTGGTGTCAAAGGTGCCTAGGAATACCATTCAGTAATTTTCACATACACTTATGTCACATCAGGAAATTTTTGCTAAATAAAATATTCACAGATATGGAATCCTTTGACTGAAGGACCAAAACCAAGTTGCATTACATCAATGCTTGGAACCCTTGAAGTAGAACTTTTAATCACAATATGGGCTGCCAATCTATTATTTCATTAAGGCCATACTTAGGGTTATTAGTCTCAAATTCATTAATAAAGAATGCCTCTCTACGAAGCAGTTTCTCGTTGTAATTGCCTCCCCTGTGATTTTGCAGGACCCTTTCTAGTCTGAAAAAATGAAATGTCGGTATTTGATGCCCTTGTTCAATTAAATGTCTACTATTGGAGAAGTAAGATCCTTATTCCTAATACATCCTTTGTGTTCCCCTATACACTGTTTAAAAGGTCTTTTTGTTTTACCTATATACATTAAATTGCATGGACAGCAATGGGTAGGGTGGTAGGCTGCAACAACTGTGGGGAACCAATCTTTCTAAAAATTGACTGGAGTGTGGGAGGATGTTTAGTGTGCAACCACATAAAGAAACTTAGAAAGGAGATTGAGGGTCTGCAGGAGGAACTAAGACAGGCAAGGCAGACTGGGGGTGGGTTTAGCCCAATACTGGAGGGAGGAAGAATGGGAGATGAGAGAGGGTGATTTAAGCCAACAGTGGTCAGGAGAGGGTCAGAAGAAGGGGATCAGGGACAAGGGAGCCCAGGCCAGGAAGAACAATTGCCAGGGAAACCAGGTCAGGAGACAAAAGACAAATGGAGAATGGAAGGAGGAGATAGGGACTTGTGAGGGGAGGTGAAGAAGTGGCAAAAGTCATGGAGTGGAAAGGAGTGAACAGGTTACTATGAAGAGAGAGGGAGCTGGCATTTGTGAAGGGTCTTCAGAAAATAGTTTTCCACTGCTAGAGAGGAAGAAGGTGGAGGAGGGAAATGATGAAATTAGAGGAGTAATTGATAAATGCATGGACCAAACTGGAGTGGGGGGAAGTTCTGCTGGGAGAATTGCAACAGGGCAAAAGGGGGAAATAATGTGCAGGAGGAAGAAGAGGAGCCGGAAATGAGAGGGAGATGAATGGAAGCAAGCAGAGAGTAAGAGTGGTGGAATCGTAGTGTTGGGGGACTCAGTACTAAGAGGAGTCAGGTGGGGTAGCAAGGGAGAGAGGCATAGTCACATTTGGGTGGAGGCCATGCCAGGAATGACAGCAGAAATGGTGGGACAGTCTGTTCTGAAATATGCTAGAAAGGGTAGGGACAAGTATCATTTAATTATACATCTAGGGACGAACGACCTGTCTGACAAGACAGTAGATATAGTCCAGAGGAGGTTTGAGGAACTAGGACAATTATGTGAGAGAGCAGGAAGATCAGTAACTTTTTCGGAGATACTTCCAGTGCCCAAGGCAAGCACAACAAGAAAGCTGAGAATAGAGGAATTTAATGGATGGCTAAGAACCATGTGTTTTTCTAAAGGGTATGGGGTGTTGGGGGGTGGGGAGGGACCTGGGAGGACAGTAGTCTATGCCAAGGACAGACTACACTTGAGTGAGAAGGGAAAGAAAGTGTTGAAACAGAGGATGGAAGAGTACATGGAGGAAGTAGGGAATTTAAACTAGGAGTGGGGGGTGGCAATTGGGCAAGAGACATGCAGAGACCACAGGTTGGGGAAACCATATGAGCTTACCCCCCATGACAGTAACAAAGAACAAATGGCAAGTACTATTGGTGATGCTAGAAAGTGAGGGCAGGATGGTTGGGGAAAGGGTGGAAGGTGGTTAACCTTAATGCTAGGAGCCTTGGGAGGAAAACCACAGAGTTACAGGTGCTCATGGCAGAGGGAGAGGTGGACATTGTAGCCATCACAGAAACATGGGCCAGCCAATACAATGACTGGGACCTGTCTGTACCAGTGTACAGGTTATTTTGTAGAAACAGGGTGATTGGAAAAGGAGGGGGTGTGGCACTATATGTGAAGGAAAGACTAAAGTATGTAAGGAAGGAAGGGCAGGAGGGTAGTACGGAGTCACTTTGGATGCAAATCCAGGATTCCAAGAATAGGATTCTTAGAATGAGAGTGGTGTACAGGCCGTCATCTCAGAAGGAGGAGTTAGACTGGGAACTAGCGGGACAGATCAGGATGACCTGCAAGAAGGGTAGTGTGGTGATTGTGGGGGACTTTAACATTCCAGGAGTGGACTGGAGTACCCCAACAACCAGGAACAGAAGGGTGCATATACTGCTGGATGCCTTCCAGGAAAGCTTCCTGCTGCAAATGATCAATGAACCAACTAGGTTAGGGAATACCCTTGACCTTGAGCTGGCAAATGAGGGCTTTGTGAGAGAACTTACAGTGGAGGAACCACTGTCAGGGAGTGACCACCACTCAGTATGGCTCACATTGGATATGGGCAAGGAAGGAGTGGAATCTGGCACAAGAGTGCTGGACTTCATGAGGGCCAACTTTGGGAGGATGGGGGAAGTGGTAAAAGGGTACCTGGCCAGAATTCAATCTAGTATGGACACTAACCAGAGGTGGGAGCTCATAAAGCTGGGGATAGTGGAGGCAAACGAAACCTGCAGCAAGGCCCAGAGCAAGAAGGCTAGGGCTAAGAAACTGAGCTGGTTGAGCAAGGAGGTCATGGAAAAGGTAAGGAGGAAAAGAGCTGCCTTTAGGAAGTACAAGAAAACAGGGAGAGGGGAGGACAGGGAGGAATACTTGACGGAATCAAAGGAGGTGACAAGGGCAGTAAGTGGAGTCAATGCATCTACAGAGCTCAGGCTGGCACAAGGCATTAAGAAGGGGGAGAAGGACTTCTTTAGGTACATCAGGGAGAAAAGGAGCTGTAAGGACCACATAGTAAGGATTAGGAAGGAGGGGTTGGGTGGAAGCTGGGTGCGATAAGGCGAAGCACTAAATGAGTACTTCTGCTCAGTATTTACTAAAGAGAAGAGGGATGACACCCAAGGGGGGAGAAATGGCAGAAACAGGGGGGAGGAGGTGACAGATGGGGAAATCATTGAGGGCAGAGTTCGAGAGAGTTTGAAGGCACTGAGGGTGGATAAGGCAGCAGGCCCAGATGGCATCCTCCCCAGTGTACTGAAGGAGCTGGCAGAGGTCCTTGCAGGACCTTTGGCAGACCTATTTAATGTCTCACTACATTCGGGGTGTGTACCTCAGGACTGGAGAATGGTTCATGTGGTGCCCCTGCACAAGAGTGGCCCCAAGGATGAACCAGGAAAGTACAGACCAGTGAGTCTCACATCCATCGTGGGTAAGTTAATGGAGAATACCCTGAAGGAGAGGCTGGTGGCCTTCCTAGGGGCCAAAGGACTACAGGACAGCAGACAGCATGGCTTCATATGGGGCAGATCCTGCCAAACCAACCTGGTGGAGTTCTATGACTGGGTAACTAGGCAACTGGACAGGGGCCATGCAGTGGATGTCCTGTATCTGGACTTCAGTAAGGCATTCAACTTGGTGCCACATGGAAGGCTGGGAAGTAAGTTAGTAGGCACAGGGGCAGGTGCAAAGCTAGTGAGATGGGTAGGAAACTGGCTTCAGGGAAGGCAACAGAGGGTGGTGGTGTGTGGGGAGCTCTCACACCCAAGGGTAGTGACGAGCAATGTTCCACAGGGCTCGGTGTTGGGACCAGTGTTGTTTGGGATATTCATTGCAGACATATCATTGGACATCAAGAGCAAGATCAGCCTGTTTGCTGATGATACCAAGGTAGGAGTGGTGGTAGATGACCTAGGGGGATGGCAGGGGTTGCAGGATGATCTGGCAAAGCTTGAAACCTGGTCAAACACCTGGCAACTGGGGTTTAATGCCAAGAAGTACAAGGTGCTGCATTTTGGGATGAAGAACCCAAGGAGGAGTTACCAGCTGGGGGGAATGCAGCTAGCCCAGACAGAGGAGGAGAAGGATCTGAGGGTGCTCATTACAGGGTCAATGAACAACTCGGCATAATGTAGGATGGCAGCTACAAAGGCCAGCAAAATGCTGGGTTGTATTGCAAGGGGTAAATCCTCGCAGAGGGAGGAGGTGATTCTGCCACTGTATAGGTCATTAGTTAGACCACACCTGGAGTACTGCATGCAGTACTGGCATCCGTATCTGAAGAGGGACATTAAGTTACTGGAGGGGGTGCAGCGCAGGGTGACAAAGATGATCAAGGGGCTGGGGGACTTATCATATGAGAGGAGGCTGAGGGAGTTGAACATGTACTCACTGGAGGAGAGGAGGGACGTGGGGACATGATTGAAACATTTAAGTACATGAAAGGAATAAACAAGACAGGTACAGAGGGGCTGTTCAAAGTAAGGGAGGGGAGGGACACCAGGGGCCATGATATGAGACTGGAGGGAGGAAGGTTCAGGAGAGAGATGAGGAGACATTTTTTTACAGAGAGGGTGGTGGCTGGGTGGAATGCGTTACCTGCAGAAGTGGTATCCAGTAGAAAAGTGGTCTGCTTCAAAAGGGGATGGGACAGGACAAGGGGGAGGGTCAATGAAGGGGAAGGGTGAAAGGGAGGGGCAGCTGCAGAATAAGGGGTGCTAGCTGCACATTCGAGCAGACTTGATAGACCTCTAGGCCTTTATCTGCTGGCAAATTCCGTATGTACGTATGTTCGTAACACTATAAATTACACCCTCTATTTGACAGTTAATGAATTCTATAATAACAAAATCTTTATTTTTACTCTGATTCCTAACAACCTTTATTCTATAGGTGTCATTGCAATGTACACACCTCCCATAGCTAAAATTCCCTCTTAGCTCTTCCTGATTAAATAAATCTCTGGAATTTTATGTTGTGAGTGTATAAGTTGATCTGATAATGATTTTACCTTTTTTGCCACAACCTGTACTCATTTTGAAAATGATTTTTCTCCTTGTGTTGTTGCCTTCAAAACATGCCAATATTTGTTGATTGATCTTTTAATATCATAAAAGATACAGCTGAATTTCAGGGACAACAAAATCCTTTCTCCTTTCCAGTTTTCTGTCTCATTTTTGTCCACCAACAGTTCATCTCTATTTTTTTCTGCTACCCTTAATTTCGCCTTATCCAAAACAATATTTGAATAGCCCCTTTCTTTAAATCTATCATTTCTTTAGTACCTTTAGAAACATCTGCTTCCTTAGAACAATGTCTTTTTACCCTCAGTAATTGGCTATAAGGTATAGATTCCACAATTTTTGGGGGATGAAAGCTATCAGCTTGAAGTATAGTATTTCTATCTGTATCCTTTCTAAACATTTTTGTAGTCAGATTGTTATTGTCTTTGCAAATTAACAAATCCAAAAATGGAATTGTTTCTTTATTATGATTCAATGTAAACCTCAAATATGATGTCCTAGTGTTTAAATAATCATAAAAATGACTCAATTCCTGGTGTGTTCCTTCCCATATTAGAAATATATCGTCTATAAAACAGCTCCTCTGTAAAATATGATTTTTAATAGGATTATTATCATAAATATATTGCTCCTCAAAATTGTTCATAAATAAGTTTGCATATGATGGAGCCATACTCTACCCCATTGCCGTGCCCTTTATTTGGGCATAAAAAGTTTTTTCAAATTGGAAATAATTTTGTGTAAGCACCCAATTAGCCATTTGTACAAAAAATTCATTTGGAGGTTTTGTTTCCTTTCTTAATTTTTCCAAAGTATTTTTTAAAACCTCACAGCCCTCCTGATGTGGAATGGAGGTATATAGATCCTTTACATCCAATGTTACTAAAATAATAGGTTTATCCCTCAAATCACATGTCAGACTAAATTCCGTCAGTAGATTGATCATATGAGTACTATCTTTGATGTAAGATTTATTTAACTCCACTAAATCCTTAATATGAAAGTCCACAAACACTGATAAGGGTTCCTTCACAGAGCCAATGCATGCCACTATAGGTCTGCCAAGCAGGTTCTGAGGAAGCAGATGTTTCCAAAGGTACTAAAGAAATGATAGACAGATTTAAAGAAAGGGGCTATTCAAATATTATTTTGGATAAGGTGAAATTAAGGGTAGCAGAAAAAAATAGAGATGAACTGTAGGTGGACAAAAATGAGACAGAAAAAGGGAAAGGAGAAAGGATTGTGTTGTCCATGAAATTCAGCGATATATTTTATGATATTAAGAGATCAATCAAAAAACAGTGGCATGTTTTGAAGGCAACAACACAAGGAGAAAAATCCTTTTCAAAAGGAGTACAGGGTGTGGCCAAAAAAGGTAAAATCATTATCAGATTGACTTATACACTCACAATATAAAATTCCAGAGAAAAAAACAGTGGGTTTATTTAATCAGGAAGAGCTAAGAGGGACTTTTAGCTGTGGGAGGTGTGTACATTGCTATAACACCTATAGAATAAAGGTTGTTAGGAATCGGAGTAAAAATAAAGACTGTGTCATTAAAGAATTAATTAACTGTCAAACAGAGGGTGTAATTTATGGTGTTAAGCGTCCATGCTATTTAATGTATATAGGTAAAACAAAACAACCTTTAAAACAGCGTATAGGGGAACACAAAGGATATATTAGGAATAAGGATCTTACTTCTACAATAGCTAGACATTTCATTGAACAGGGGCATCAAATACTGACATTTCATTTTTTTGTACTAGAAAGGGTCCTGTAAAATCAAAGGGGAGGCAATTACAATGAGAAACTACTTGACAGAGAGGCATTCTTTATTAAAGAATTTGAGGCTAATAACCCTAAATATGGTCTTAATGAAATAATAGATTGGCAGCCCATATTGTGATTAGAAGTTCTACTTCAAGGGTTCCAAGCATTGATGTAATGCAACTCGGTTTTGGTCCTTCAGTCAAAGGTTTCCATATCTGTGAATATTTTATTTAGCAAAAATTTCCTGATGTGACATAAGTGTATGTGAAAATTATTGAATGGTATTCCTAGGCACCTTTGACACCAAACTTTACGGTACTTGGTTCCACTACTATGCAGGTCTGGCACTTACATAGGTTTGATTCACCTGCTATTGACGTCAGAGTCATTAGCCAGATTCAGAGGTGCAGCTCTTCCCTATTTAAGTGGATGAAACAGACCCATGCATTTACTCCCACCAGGTGCATTCCTTGGATAACACTGCTGTAAGTTGAGCATTGTGAAATGTAGCTAAAAAGAATTGTCATTTGTTATTGATACCAGTGATTGCAGATATGTGACTAAGAGTCCTACCAAAGTAAACTATTCTTTTGAGGAAGGTAGTGTATGTTTAATCAATTGTAAAACGTAGTGAAAACAGTAAGAATCACGTGCTGAATTTGTGATACATAGAAAAGTAATCTGTTTAAAGTGAGTATTTTGGTAGTCACTGATACTAGTAAAAGCAGTTATAAGATTACGTTTTATTAAAGTGAACCGTTTTTTCTTTTGGAGAATGTAGCAAGTGTTGAAGTAAGTTAAAATGTTGCAGTATTTCAGTAGTCACTGATACTAGTAAAAGCAGTTGAAGTAAACTAAAATGAAGCAATATCAATATTTTACAGGTTAAAATAATAAGAAATGTTATGATGCCTTTTCAAGTTTATTACAACAAAACAAATACAGGTTAGTTTGATATGTATATCTGGAACATTTAAATATTTGATGTAGCCTATTTAATTATGAGTTTATAAGTAATTATTGCTACACTCATTATTATTTTATATTTTTTGCCAGAAATGAGTGGTGGGAGTCGAATGTAACATATGGAATGAAGGAACATTTGAATAAATTACAAGTGTTATAAATGTAAGGGTTTTATGTATGTATTTTTCCATGTCTTTATAAATTATAAAAATGTTGAGATGTGAATATGTTGATTAAGAATTATAATTTTGTTATTTCAAAAGGAACCAGTCTTCCTGATGAAGGGATATTTCCCAAAACATAGAAATTATGTGACTGAATGTTAAAATAATAAATTTCAGTATTTGAAATGGATTGGAGCATGTTTTGCAATTTTTTTGGGTGAGTGGGCCAGTTAACCAGTATATTTTGTGAATTAAATATTGTGTAAGCATATACTGGAGTTTGGCCTCCCTCATAAGACAGAATACTAATACATTTTTAATATATTTATCTCTGAGGCACTGGCTGAACTGGTGAAACTTGGTTTTTGACTGAATATCCAATCATGTTGGTACAACTCTAAGTGGATATGGGCTGTACTGGCACAGTCCAAGGCTTCATATGGCCCACAGGAGATAAAACTGCCAAATGGAATTGTGCCAGGGCACCTGTGGCCTATATTCATCCAAGACATGCAAATGAGATAATTGAGTATGCAAGGCACCATCTGCATGCCCACTGTGGGCTCATTTGCATGGGTGCAGAAGATCCCTAGCACTGTTGCAGGGTGGCAGCAGTAAAAAATCCCTGGTAGTCTAGTGGAGCCCCCTCTCCTCGATTGCTCAGTGTACCATATATCTCTATTTAACTGTCTGTCTGTCTGTCTATCTATCTATTTATATCTTATACAGGCGCAATTGTGCTTGTATATTAGGGTTGAGGAAGCACTTTAATGTTAAACCCCCATTTTGTGTACCTTAGTAAATTTACCTCTGTTCAAATGATTTACATGAAATTTGGAAAGCACAGTGTTTGTGCCAGGATCTCTTGATTCTACAAATTCCATGTAGATTGGTTCAGTGGGGGCAAAGTTGCAAAGGTGCAAAAAAACTAAAAGTATCAGTTTTTAAGACTTTTTTTTGTGCTCCAATAGCTGAAAACTATAAAGATTTTAAACCTGAAACTTTCAGGTTTTATAGAGTTTGGCCCAAGACACGTGCTTTTGTGGTTTGCACGTCTCACACGTCAGTACTTTATAAATTATTTAAGAAAAAAGTTCCATTTGTGAGTATGTGCAGTTTAAAAAAAATCAACATTCTATGGATAGCTGTTTTTTTTTGCAACAATAGCCAGTTGCACTATACAACACAGCTACTGTGTACTAAATGACTGCTGTGTCTTATAGTACAAGTGCTACATGACACAGCTGATGCTTACTAAACAACAGCTGTGTTGTATAGTGCAAAAGTCTGTTGCTGTGACTCATATGTCAGGGGCAGGGCTACTGTCATTGTAGCCCTGCCATCCTGATTGTGCTGTGCCTTAAACTATTATCTGCAAGCCGGGGGCCCCAATCCCCAATGGCAGTGCATTTATTTGTTTTTTTATTTATTTATTTTTTGTATACTCCAACACCAGGACTCCCACCCATGGTGTCGGATACCCTCCCCCCACACAGTTCATTCTTTTAATGTACTTGCTGACATTGGGGGACCCAATCTCCATTTCAGCATTTACAAGTCCCCCCACCCACCAGCAGTGTGAGACACTGGGGAGCCCACCCCCTAGTGTCCAGAAATAATTGATTGCATTTTTTGTATTATCCAACAGTGGAATGCCCACCTCCACTGTTGAATGACCCCCAGCCCCTCACAGCCCATTATTTTAATGTACATGCTGACATCAGGGGGCCCAGTCCCAGTGTCAGCATTTACAAGCCCCCCAGCAGTGTGAGACACTGGGGAGCCCAACCCAGTGTCCTGAAATAGCTCAAGTACAATACCTAAAAAAAGAAACCATCCCTCAATGTCTTTTTTTAACCTGAAAAAAGAAAACCATCCCACAACGTCATCACCATCCTCTTCCCCCATTTCAACCTTCTCAGTGAGCACCCAATATGCCACCCCCCTTACACTATAATTACCTCCAGAGGTCATATGCTGTTATCTTTTGTGGACTGAGACACGTCTGCACTCTTCAAAGCTGAACCATGATCTGTTGAATAAAGGTAAGTGCTGTATAATGTATTTCAATGGGGTTTTGAACTTATGTTCATAACCTTGCAATTTTTTGGATTTTTTTCATCAAATTTTCAACATACTCTTTTTGGGAACCCACCTCATGAACACTGGCACTGTCATTTCATTAATCAGGCTTAGAAGGTGATTTCATAGTCGCTGTGTGAAACCACCATTTGGGACCGAATAATGAAATTTCACCAACAATGTTCATGAGGTTAGGTCCCAAAAAAGCCATGTTGAAAATCTGGCAAAAAAGTTCATAAAAATGGCTGTATTACACATGTTTTGTGAAATTTTTCTATGCATGCGAATAACTTTAGTAATTTTCAATATTTTGACACCAAATTTTCAACATAGCTATATTTTCACACTACCTCATAAAACAAAGAGCTGTCAGTTTTCATGTCCTGTCTGAAATGTGTTTTTTCACCTGTGGCACGAAATGGTATTTCAGCACAGATTTTAAAATTTTCAACTATGGGGTTTATGAGGTGGGGTCATGAGAAGACTATGTTGAAAGTTTGGGGTCAAAGTATTAAAAAACAAAGATTTTATTAAGTAACGTTGTTTGCAGGGATGTCTGTTGCACCACTGGGGAACACACTGCCTTACCGTGCCAGCAAGCTGAGTTCAGGTGTGAACTTAGTGAACTGATTTACTGGGACAATGCTGATAGGGAAGGTGCTATAGCATGCAGCACCAGCCCTGACTGGGTAGGGACAGAACAGTGTTTTGGTGCAGATGCCATACCCTGTGGTGGGTCAGGGAATCTAACACTGGCAAGGTATCAATATGTGTGCTGGGGCCTGCTGAGTCCATGACTCGGTCAGGACTGTCTTCAATATTGTATTTATCGCACATTTAAATGAAGATACAATTCCATTATAACAAAAAGAAGGGAAATCCATGCCAAAAACTACGTTAATGCAGACATTAGGGATGTAGAACACAAAGTGCACAAAGAAGGGAAATTAAAAAAATTAGGGATTTCGGTCTACGGAGTACTGGGGAATCAGTGGCGGGGTATGCCTTGGGGTTGTCAACCCTAATGCCCATCCCTCCCCCCAGTCCATAGCCTCCTGTTCAAAGCACAATGTACAGCTCTAAGCTAGTGTGTCATACTAATACAGTATGGCCAACATAATCTGTCACAGCTTTCTTGATGCAGGGCCCTGTGGGCCCTGTATGAAGACATCCCATCTGAGCTTGTCAGATAAGGGGATGGAGCTGGGCATTAGGGTTGACAACCCCAAGGAAGACCTACCACTGATTCGCCAATACTCCATAGACCCAAATCACTAATGTTTTTTCACTTTCCTCTATTGTGCACTTTGTGCTCTACAATCCTAATGTCTGCATTAACATAGTTTTTTGCAATGAATATATATATATATATGGAAAAGAACTACAAAAGAACCCCAGAGCAAATGCCCTGCGGCATGGGTTATCCTGGAGGATATTGGCCTTACGGACAAATTTTAAAGAAAAAAAACAATTGAACATACCCCAATAATGCAAAGCATCATGGGAAACATATGCAAATCCCCATGAGAGAATTTGGACCAGCTCAAATTTAAGCAGAATTGCATGGTGCCGGAAAGCTTCACAGTGCAATCAGCAAAGGCTAAGAACAGCAGGCACATACACTTGTTTTGTCCTCATTTGGACTTATCAGTGTGCCATATCTGTGTCTTAGCCTAGGGAGAGAGAGACAGCCACCCCATAATGGGGTTGTTATTTGTTTGGGCCATGGGGAACCCAAAAATTGTGAAGAAAAAGAACTACAATAGAACCCCAGAGCAAATGCCCTGAGTCATGGGTTATCCTGGAGGATATTGGCCTTACAGACAAATTTTAAAGAAAAACACAGTTGCACATACCCCAATAATGGAACGCATCATGGAAAACATATGCAAATTCTCATGAGAGAATTTGGATTGGCTCAACTTCAAGCAAAATTGCATGGTGCCAGAAGGCCTCACAGTGCAATCAGCAAAGGCTAAGAGCAGCAGACACGTACACGTATTTTGTCCTTATTTTTACTCATCAGTGTGCCAGGCCCATGATGCTTTGCATTATTGGGGTATGTGCAATGGTGTTTTTCTTTAAAATGTTGCTGTAAGGCCAATATCCTTCAGGATAACCCATGCCTCAGGGCATTTGCTCTGGGGTTCTTTTGTAGTTCTTTTCCTTCGCTATTTTGGACTTCCCCATGGCCCAAACAAATAACATCCCCCTAAAGTGGTGGCTGGCTCTCTCTCCCTTGGCTGAGACACATATATGGCAAACTGATGAGTCCAAATGAGGATGAAACACATGTATGTGTCTGCTGTTCTTAGTCTTTGCTGATTACATTGTGAGGCCTTCCGGCACCATGCAATTCTCCTTAAAGCTGAGCCAGTCCAAATTCTCTCATGGGATTTGTATATGCTTCCCATGATGCTTTGCATTACTGGGGTATGTGCAATTGTGTTTTTCTTTGCCACTATAGTTAGGGTTGAGTACCCTATTTAAGGTTAAAGTGTGAAATTTTGTAGCTTAATAACTATGTCACCATATGACAGATTTGCCTGAAATTTGACAGGCATAGAGTGGTATCATAGATCTCAGGATCTACCAAGTTTTGTAATGGTCAGTTATACAGTTGCAGAGCTATAAAGCACAGTAGAAAGTTGCATTTATGCTTTTGTGTGCATTCTTTGCTCATGCCTGCAGGTCACACAGTTTGTGTGACCAGTCCGAAACCTTCAGAGAACATGCAGCCAGGGTCCCTGATTTGCCTGTCAAAGATTTCATGAAATAATATTAAACAGTTCAAAAGTTTTTCAAAAAACAAGTTTCCCATTATAGTCAAAGGGAAAAGTTAACAAACTATTCGACAGTGTCGCAAATGCAGTTTTTAGTATTGCAAATGACCCCTGTAGTGTTGTGAGTCAGTCATTTTTTTTTCAGTTACTGGTCACAGAAATGCTTGGCATTTAAATTTGGGACCCTCTAGGGACACAATTCTTTTTGTGTTCACCTAGTCGATTCCTGAAGGATGCTAGCCATGTCTTTTTTGAGGGGTTAAACACCCCAGAAATATGATTTTCAAATTTTTGTAAACTGTAGTGTCACAAAGTAGTGTTGAATATTCAACACTTTCATGATTTTTTGAAAGTGTCGTGATTTGCAACACTACTTCTCTACACTATGCCCAAAAGAATAGGAAATCTTTGCCACCCTGCTGCAAAAGAATGGTTCGGTCTTTTGGGCTGAAATTTGGAGGGAAGAAAGCCAAGATCCAACAGATGTGACTTTTGGTGGCTTGGTGACAAAATATTATAGGGCTGCAATGTTACGGTACTCTGAAGTTGAAGATTTTTCCTTTAAGATAACATTACGGCGTCCATCGCGCCTTTCGGGGCCTGTATCTCGGAGACGCTTCGAGATAAGGACTTTTTATCAGAAAAATGTTTAGCTCCCCACTAGAGGGCTAAGTGCAAAACTAGCCAGGAAAGTCATAAATTATATGAATTTTTTTTTCTACATTGTACGGTTCCAGAGATATAAAGAATTTAGTATTCCAAGTGTGGATTTTCTGCTCCGAGGCCCATTATTATGCAGACATTCTTTGCAGTCATTGTATTTCTCTATGCAGCTTTTGGGGAAAAAAAGCTGTGCAATTTCATTACTGTTACAGTTAGCGTTTTCACTTGCGCTTCCATTACCATTTGCATTAGCATTCACGTCTACACCACTGTGTGCGTTACACTTTGCATTTTCGTTTGCACTTGCATTTGCATTACTGTTAACATTTGCATTTCCATTACTGTTTTTGTCTGCATTTTCCTTTGCGTCACCGTGTGCATTTCCATTTGCGTTTGCGTACGTGCTTCCGTTTGCATTTCTGTTTCTGTTTGTGTTTCCTATGGTGTCATCAGTGCTGTTACTGTAACCCACTTGTTACCCGGGGTTACTAGAATCCCAGTAAGATCTAGTGGTAGGCAGGGAAGGCAGTTTGTGAAACTCCGATTAAATGGGTTTTACACTGTCTCACTCTGTTCTCAATCTCAGCTGAGACTGAGGGATGACATCACCAATAGAACTATAGCAGCTGCATGAGCCACATTGGAATCTGCAGCAAAGGGAGTTGGTTAGAACGTTGGGGGATTTTGAAGTCAGTTTTCAGTTCAGACTTCAGTGAGTGTGTGTGAAGTTGGGAGCTTGCTGAGAAAGCAGCTCAGTGAAGGCTCTAGGAGCCTCAGCCCTGACAGAGGGCTACTTTTAATTAGAAGGGTGTGTGTCTCCACCTTTAAGAGAGACACAAAAGATAACTGAAGTGGTGGAGACCACTGTTTTCGAGTCTCAGTGCTCCCTCCCTTTGGGGGGGCAGAAAAGGGTTCCCTGCAGATTCCTGGGGCAACCTCCTAGTTCTGCTTGTGAAGAAAAAGCTGCCTATGTGTTCCAGTCTTTATTTGGGAGAACAAGAAGATTTGTGAGTCACCTGTGGGGCACCTGCAACATGAGGGTGAGTGTCTGCTCTTGCTAAAAGGGCCTATGTTTTTCACCCTGGTACTTGTGGGACAATGTGGGGATTGAACTAGTAAATATTGGGAAGCCTAGAATAATGGGCTAAGCAAAGTAAAAGTAGGTTCAAATCCAGAGTTTGTTGGGATGCAAATAATATATAGAGGAGATGTGACAGACATCTACCCAGAATCTACATTTGAAAGTTCAGTAAAGGAATTGTTCAGTTTCCAGAGAAATGTCCGGGTATGGGCTGTGGGAGCTGGAGGTGGGTGGCCCCCCATCATTAGTGACCAGGTCCACCTCTACGGATTTCTTCTGTGGATTTCTGCTTTGCCTCAGGCACTTGGCCAGTGATGGGGGAAGTACCCAGACATGGGATTGTAAGGAAAATTCACTCTAGGAGTCAAAGACTCTAGTGTGGTTTGGGGAGCCACAACAGGATAATTGGTTCATTCCTCAAATGGACCACGGATCAAGTGGCCGGCAGGGGAGCCGGGCCAGTGGGGAAAAGCCCAAGTAGTGTACAATTTGGGCTGTGTACCCAAAGCTGCGTGCAAGTCCGGGCTGTGTGCCTGGTGGGTTTGGAGCCTGAGTGCTGGAAATGGTGATAAAGTGTTCTGTTGTCTCTAATCTGCATTACCAGGAATGTAGCCCCTTGGGGGTCCATCTATGCTTTGTTTGTTCAGCTTGGATGTGAATAAAAGCCACACTGAAGAATCCCAATTCCTTGTTCTGGACATTACAGTTATTGTTTCCTGTGTTCAGATTTACTTGGGTGCCCCTGTGCAGAGTAGCAAAACCTAGGTCCCCCTGTACCGAGTAACCTCATCCTCCCCAAACCCAGTCCCCACCAGGTACTGCTATCAGCTTCAACAGCATGCGACTTGTCATTTTGCTAAAAAGGCAGGGGTGAGGGGTTACAAAAATTGAGGCACCACATTGGATTTTGTTCTGGGAAGGAAGGTGCTTGGGCAAGGGGTCTAGCATTTTGGCTATCTGGCAGTGGGTAGCCCAACAGCTGAAGCAATTTACCTAGTGTTGCTGTGTGCTGTGGATCTTGTGCTGCTGTTTAAAATTGCCAACTGTTTACCAAGGAGCAGTAAAGCCAAAGAGTGTGCCCTTGTCCTGCATCAAATTGTTTACAGCATTTTTGCCTGCTTTTTAAATGAACTGTGGTAAAGAAAAGTGTGGAAGACTAGATGTAGCAACAAGAAAATTGTGCCCTGGACATTGGAAATGCTTTTTGAAAGTATGAGAGACTTGCAGGTGTAATGGCTATGTTAAATGGCTGAAATGGGCTCCCGCCGTGGAGTCAGTTGGTAAAGGAAAAAAAAGTTGCATTCTGTAGTTTAAATTTGCCTGCTCGACGATTGCCGTGACGAGAAGAGCTCTCACGAGGAAGAAGAGGCTCATTTGCATGGCATCATGTGATTAGTCAGGCTGAGATCAGTCCCACCCCTCAGCCAGCTCTACAGTGACTGCCCCAGCATTCGAGAGGGAGTGTGAGTGGAGTGCGTGTACTGGCTAGTGGAGGATCGTCGCGGAGTGTTAAAATCGCTGTAAACCTTGTAAAAATAGACTATCTAGTTTAAAATCAGGCTCAACCCGCTAATCGATCATTGGAATTGCAAGTTTGGTGGTCGAGAAGACGATCAGTAGGACTGCCCGCCCGTTTCTGTTCTGAGGCCTCCAAGAACTGGCTGCAGGCCATTTTCCCCATTGCAGCAAACTGCTACTGATAACAGTAAGTAACAACATTAAAAACTGCTCAAACAGTGATTTTCTGCCCTATGCCATATAAATGTGTGTGCAGCAGTGTAGTCGCTTTGCCAGTAATGACTGTGTTAAGTCCTGCCAGCAAGTGCAAGTTTGTTATGCCATTGACTGTGTGCATAGTAATGAATTCAGCCTCAGTTTAAAGTCCAAAGCCAGAGAGAGACTGTGGGTTGTAGCCAAAGTGCAGCACTAGTTATACAGGCAATCCTGTGCTAAAAACCTGAAGCTTTAGTGGACTGTAAAAAAAAAAAAATGTTTCCAGCATGTAAAAAGTCTGTGGAAAATCCTGTAAATGTGTTTAAAGCGAGAACAGAGCAAGTTGTGCAGTTTGAGCAAAAGTTATCAGTAGTTAGTGTAAATTGGGTGCGCAGTGGCTTGACCCAGAATCTGAATGTTGATGTACAAAGTGCTACTGCTGCCATTACAGGGTGGGGTAGTAAAGTAAACACAGCAGCAGAGGAGCCATTTCACAACTACAGAAGGTGTTCAATAAAATGGGACTTTCAGTTACAGTGAACGTTTGTTTATTTTTCTGCAGTTATGGCCTCAGGACCAGCTCGTTACCTGGATCATGCCTGGGTTGCAGTAACAGCAGCAGTAAATAGATTGAGGGGATATTGAAAAGTGGTGCTATGGAGGGCAACTGCCTCCTCAGGTGGCGATTCCTGGTTTTCCAGTGCATGTATGTCAAATATGCTTGAGAGCGGGAAAGGACGTCTTCATGATTCCTCACTGTGCTGGATGCCTAGAAAAATATGGCTTGTATAAAGCGCCTCAAATTCAGTTGGCTCCCACATGGACAAAGGTTCAGGAATCTGCAGTTTGCAGCACACAGCAACAGGTGAAGCCTGTGGAGGAAGGCCCCTCGGGGGGAGTGTGGCACAATGCTAGAGGGTGCAGAGTTAGAGACAGAACCAGAAATTGAAGTTTCGGATGCTGGATCCCAGAAGGAAAGTTCAGATAAAGCATCAATAGACCCCTGGAGGGGGGGCCTAGCCCAAGTCTCTTAGGCGAAGATGAGATGCGGGAGGCCTTTGAGTGGGAGGTGTCGACCTCTGCACCTAGTGATGAGTGGATAGTCCCAGGGATGAGAACGACTGCTCACTCCTGGGCTCAGATCCTAAGTGAAGAGGAAGATGAGGGGGAACCTATCTGGCCTTGTGAAAAAGGAACGGGTACACAGCCTCAAGATCTTGGCTCGGAGGAATTCATGGAAGAAAGTGGTTATGCCACTGCCCTGGCTTTGCAAGAGGAAGAAGTCAGGGATCCATTTCTAATTTCTTTAAGGATGCATAGCTGGCAGAACCAGGACTGGCCACCCCCAAGCCAGGCCAGTGGTCTCAGATTGACCAAAGCAAGTAAAGAGGAAAGACAGGTTCGTAGGAAGGCAAATGAGATCTGTGGAATGACCTTTCCTACCTTTCCTAGGAAAGTCTGGGAGGAGATTGAGAACAGCAGGAAATCCTGGATCTGGGATAAAGCAATGAAAAGTGTGCATCCTGGGGCCAACAAGCATGTAAAGAACAGACTGTTTCACGAGAAGTATACCCAGTGGAAGAAATGCAGGACACTGTTTATAGACACAGTGCGAATAGTGGATGGAGAGGGATGTGAAATCTCCCACTGTGTGAATTATGTGCGCCCAGACAGGGTAATAATTCAAGCTCCTGACCCCCGGTACTATTGGCCTCAGTGCATGGACCTCTCAGTAAATGTGCCCATGCCTACTAAATGGAAAGCCAAGCAGTGGTAGTCAATACTGCCACACCAGACTGTGAAATGCCTTACTGATTCGCCAATATGGATATCCAGGACTCAGGTGCCCCACATTCATGAGTCTACAGTGTGCTGGCCTTTCCAGAAACCATCGACTGGCCCATCAGATGACTTCAGATCCAGAGAGGACACCAACCCAGCTGTATCCTGTTCATCGCCTGGTAATCGGATGACGTCAGACCAGCTGTTTTTTTTTTGTTCCTGTTCTAAGGTTCCATCTCCAGAGATGACAAGAGCCCAACTGTTCCCAGATGTGCCCTCCTGTGGTTCCCGGAAGATGTCTGCCCAGCTGTATCAGAAGAAATGCTGCCAGGGAGAGTCTTCGTCAGAGGTGTAGGTCGGTCCCAAAATTTCCATTCTACAAGTGGCTGGTAAGTCCGAACTTTTCTATCTTTATGACACTGCAGTACACACCCTACACTAACAGACCTCAAAATGTGTGAACTGTCTGCAAAGACTCTCCCCTTCGGAACTTTGGCCTGTTAGAACTGTGCTTCACCGGGCTCCGGCCCAGGAGAGACTCTTTATTGGACTAGCCTTCGGGCATTGTGGTCACTAGTTGGGACTCTTAGGGCACTCCATCCCCCCAAAATGTGTATTGTAAATAATGCTGTTGTTTTCTAATGTAAATACTGCTTTTCTACCTTCTTCAAAAAATCTTTTTGGGATTCTGCAGAGTTTTGATAGTAGGGGTCTAGGTAGACTGTGTATGCAGATTAGGAGAGTGTGTGTTGTCTTTCTTTTTCTTACAGGTGTTCCTGGGAAGACAGAAGAGAAGACAAGAAGAGGAGGAGGGGCTCATCGGACTTCCTCATCAGTGCTTTAGCATGTAGAAATTTAAAGTACTGTGGTGTTATTGTTGTTATTACTGTATTAACCCTTTCCTTCCACAGGTGTGGTTGTGGGGGTAGGGAGAAGGCAGTAACATGGGTTAAAATGGTATTTTAATGGTGTGTGGTTGCAGGTTGCCCAAGGTTGGGGAGGTCCCCGGGTTGTTTTTGGTTTTGGGGGTATTAGGTTAGAAGCAGATAGGTTTTCCCTAGAGGGTTAGGGGGGATAGACAGGCTGTGGTCCTGAATGGCCATTGGGACCGCAGTGCTGATTTATCAGGGCTATGCTCTGGATAGTTCTACCAGAGCCACTAGGTGTCCATAGTAAGCGGATAGTGTAGAGGCAGATATGTCAGCTAAAGGCCTCTAGGCCCTTAGTGTTGCCTGCCTGTGCTTGCACATGATAGGAGGGGGCCTGATCACCCCCCTCGGCAGGTAGCACATACGGTGAGATGGCCTAAGGCTGGGTAAATAATGACTCCGGACAGTCATTTTCCTGGTCAAGGGTGAGTGTAACCTCCTTGTTACCCTGGGTTACTAGAATCCCAGTAATACCTAGTGGTAGGCAGGGAAGGCAGCTTTTGAAACTCCAGTTAAATGGGTTTCAGACTGTCTCACTCTGTTCTCAGTCTCAGCTGAGACTCAGGGATGGCATCACCAATAGAACTATCGTAGCTGCATGAGCCACATTGGAATCTGCAGCAAAGGGAGTTGGTTAGAACGTTGGGGGTTTTTGAAGTCAGTCTTCAGTTCAGTCTTCAGTGAGTGTGTGTGAAGTTGGGAGCTTGCTGAGAAAGCAGCTCAGTGAAGGCTCTAGGAGCCTCAGCCCTGACAGAGGGCTACTTTTAATTAGAAGGGTGTGTGTCTCCACCTTAAAGAGAGACACAAAAGACAAGTGAAGTGGTGGAGACCGCTGTTTTCGGGTCTCAGTGCCCCCTCCCTTCGCGGGGGCAGGAAAGGGTTCCCTGCAGATTCCTGGGGCAACCCCCTAGTTCTGCTTGTGAAGGAAAAGCTGCCTATGTGTTCCAGTGTTTATTTGGGAGAACAAGAAGATTTGTGAGTCGCCTGTGGGGCACCTGCAATGTGAGGGTGAGTGTCTGCTCTTGCTAAAAGGGCCTATGTTTTTCACCCTGGGACTTGTGTGACAATGTAGGGATTGAACTAGTAAATATTGGGAAGCCTAGAGTAATGGGCTAAGCCAAGTAAAAGTAGGTTCAAGTCCAGAGTTTGTTGGGATGCAAATAATATGTAGAGGAAATGTGACAGACGTCTACCCAGAATCTACATTTGAAAGTTCAGTAAAGGAATTGTTCAGTTTCCAGAGAAAGGCTGGTTAAGGGCTGTGGGAGCTGGAGGTGGGTGGCCCCCCATCTTAAGTGACCAGGTCCACCTCTATGGACTTCTTCTGTGGATTTCTACTTTGCCCCAGGCACTTGGCCAGTGATGGGGGAAGTACCTAGATGTGGGATTGTAAGGAAAATTCTCTCTAGGAGTCAAAGACTCTAGTGTGGTTTGGGGAGCCACAACAGGATAATTGGTTCATTCCTCAAATGGACCACGGATCAAGCGGCCGGCAGGGGAGCTGGGCCAGTGGGAAAAACCCAAGTAGTGTACAAGTCGGGCTGTGTACCCAAAGCTGAGTGCAAGTCCGGGCTGTGTGCCTGGTGGGTTTGGAGCCTGAGGGCTGGAAATGGTGATAAAGTGTTCTGTTGTCTCTAATCTGCATTACCAGGAATGTAGCCCCGTGGGGGTCCATCTATGCTTTGTTTGTTCAGCTTGGATGTGAATAAAAGCCACACTGAAGAATCCCAATTCCTGGTTCTGGATATTACAGTTATTGCTTCCTGTGTTTGGATTTACTTGGGTGCCCCTGTGCAGAGTAGCCAAACCTAGGTCCCCCTGCGCTGAGTAACCTCATCCTCCCCGAACCCAGTCCCCACCAGGTACTGCTGTCAGCTTCAACAGCATGCCACCTGTCATTTTGCTAAAAAGGCAGGGGTGAGGGGTTACATTACCATAAGTGTCTGCGTTTCCAATTGCATTACCTTGACTGTGCGTGTTACAGTTTTTGTTTCCGTACGCACTTGTGTTAGTGTTTGCACTTGCGTTTCTATTACTATTTGCGTTATTATTTATGTTTGCGTCACCATGTGTCTTAGCATTTGCGTTGCCGTTACTTCACTATTTATAGTGCACATTCTCAAAAAGAATGGAAATTCATGGCAAAAAACTCTGTTTAATACATCAGTTAGGGTTGTTCCACAGTGACAAAAGTGAGGAAATTTGTTGTTAGGATTCTCACCCCCTTGCACCCCACCCCCAACCTACCCTCACCAACAGGCATCAGGGTGTGCGTGGGGTCATGGGTCCTAACTCTCACCCCATTCTCCTATACTGCACCACCTCAGCTTGTTTTCACATGGGATGGGGTGAGAGTTAGGACCAACAACCCCAATGCACACCCTGATGCCTGTGGTGGGGGAAGGGTCAGGGTGGGGTTCAAGGGGGTGGTAACCCTAACATTGAATTTCCTCACCTTTGTCACTGTGGAACAACTGTAACTGATGCATTAAATGGATTTTTTGCCATGAATATATCTTATACAAGTGCAGTTGAGCCTGTATATTAGGGTTGCATGAGCACTTCTATGTTTAACCCAAATGTTTGCATCTTAATAACTTTGCCCCTATTTATTTGATTTTAATGAAATTTGGAAAGCACAGCTTCTGTGCCATGATCTCTTGATCCTTTCATGTTCAAGTAGATCGGTGCAGGGAAAGCAAAGTTACAAAGGTCCAAAAAAAACTCATAAGTCTCACTTTTTGAGAATTTTAAGATTTTTTTGCCTCCTGATAACTTAAAAAATAGGAGCCTTTGAAGCCTGAAACGTTCATATTTGATCAAGGTTGGTCCAAGGTGTGTGCTTTTGTTGTTTTTAGGTCCCACTGTTAAGTAGTTTTTACATTATTTAGTAAAAATGTTCCATTTTGGAGCATGCACAGTTCAGAAAATCAACGTTCTATTCATAACTGAATTTTTGCAAAAGCAGCAGTTTGCATTATATGACACAGCCGTCATTTATTAAAGACAGCTGTGTCATATAGTGCAGACTGCTGCTGTCACCACTCATAGGACAGGGATGGTGCTACTATCATTGTAGCCCCACCATCCTAGCTTTGAGATATATATATATATATATATATATATATATATATATCATTAAAAAACTTTGTTTAATGCATCAGTTAAGGTTAAAGTGGCAAAATGGGGAAATAAGACATTAGGGTTGATCCCCCAACCTCCCACCACCCCACGCCCCCATCCTCCACAGACCGACAGATGCCGGGTTGTGCTATGGGGTTGTGAAGCCCAACTCTTACCGCATTCCATGTGTAAACAGGTTGACATTCTACAGTAAAGGAGAATGGGGCAAGAGTTAGGCCTCATGATCCCATGGCAAACCCCGGTGTGTGTTTGTCTGTGGAGGATGGGGGGTAGGGGGCTCAACCTAACAGCACATTTCCCCACTTTTGTCATTTTAACCCTAACTGATGCATTAAAAGAAGTTTTGCCATGAATTTCCTTACCTTTTGAAAAAGTGTAATATAACTAGTTAACTAGCATATGCTGGTTTGGGACATACGCTCCCACCAAGCTGCCCATTTGTGCATAATGATATGTGTCTGCGAGAGTGTGGGCCTTCTGGGCTCTGCACTCCCACTTACACACAGCTACAGAGCCATAGAGAAGCCTTATAGGGCAAGGAACCCTTGTAACACTAATTTGCCGATATCTTGGGAACTGTAGCAGCTAGAAAAGTGTGGTTGTAATCATGACATTGAGTAACCAAGTGACATGAATCAACTGAATCTGTGTCTTGCATCATTTATGAGACATGGGTGCTGAAAAGCATTGAAAAGGCACCCTTGGAACCCTTGTGACACTAATTTACCAATATCTCATTAACTGTGCAACCTACAAAAAAAAATTCTACTGCAGGTGCAGTCTATGGTTCCCAATCTTGTTTCTGTGGCTTATATCACTTGAAGGTGATCTAAGTCACCAGAAGTGAAAAGTCTGCATATCGCATAGTTTCTGAGATATGGGTGCCGAAAAGTGCAATGGGTGCCACAATGTTATCCTATAAGAAAAAATCTCAGCTTCGTCATGGCAAATCTATGGAACCGCTTAACTTCCCAACACCTAAATAGCATAATTCATACATGTAGGGCATCCCCTTAATATCCTAAAAATTGCAGGTCAAAAGACCAAACCGTTAAAGCCGATCCCATTTCGCAAGGTAGCAAAATCCTTGACCTTGACAGGGAGGTGTTTTCAAAGCTTTATCATGAATAACAATTTCCTAATCTTAAATGGGAGATTGGATGGAGATTGCGAGGGTGTGAGCACTTTTTTTTCTCCATGGGAAAAAGTGTTATTGACTTTATATTATGCTCTGCTCACAGTTATAACCAGTTCAAAAGATTAGATGTGGTTATACGCCCAGAAAGTGGTCACGCTGCCATTTTACTGTCTTTTTTGAATCAGAACCCTAAATTAGATGTTTCAAATTACATCTTGGAGGTGGTGTCACTACAAGGCAAACTAAGATTGAACATAAACGCGAAAACTATGGATAAGGTTACAAACTTAATTTACTGTCCCAGTTTCACCTCTTTTCCCATGTAGTTAATGAGTCCAATATAGGACAAGATGACCATCAATTGAATATATGCTACCAACAAATAAATAAAGAAATTTACTCTAATAATACTAATAAGCACAAACTAACATCGTGGTTCTACACTCAATGTGCAAGGGAAAAAATAAATCTCGGAAGATTAATTAGACAAATTAAAAACTAAACAAAGCCTGTAGAGAATATAAAAAATTTCTTCTCCAAAAAAATGTAATTTACATCTAAACAATAGGAGATAATGTATCAGGCTATAAATTCAAATGATACAAAATTTATTGGGGCATTAGTTGCCAAAGGATCGAAAAGTCAAGGGTCATTGTTGCCAGTATATATCCCAGGAGAAATTTGGACATCTTATTACAAAGCATTATTTAATAAAGTTTCAGACTTACGGGCTGAGACTTCATCTATCTTACAAATTACTAGTGATGACTATGATCCATTGGTATTTACATTTTTAGATGTGGAAAAAGCTATAATGAACCTATCAAATAATATAGCCCCTGGACTTGATTTAATCCCTGGCAAAGTTTACAAACCACATTCAAATTACTGGGTAATTTTTTTCACAAACTTCTTTAATATTTGTTTAAAAGAGAGATTTGTACCATCTTCTTGGACTAAAATCATAATTGTTCCCATTCACAAGAAAGGGTATTATCGTATTCCATCCAATTATCACCCAATCAGCCTATTAGATATTAGCGGTACAATATTTGTGAAGATACTGTTACAAAAACTTCAGAACTGGACAGAAACTATCCTCCCTTATCAATCTTTCAAGCAGGTTTTTAACATAGTTTTTTGACAATAGATAACATCTTTAATCTTGTCTCACTTGGTAGAAAAATATAAGTCATTTTGGAAAATGAAGCTATATGTGCTCTTCATCGATTTTATGGCAGCCTTCGATTTAGTAAAAAGATCTAAATTATGGGAAGTATTGATCTCCAGAGGCCTCCCTCATAACCTTTTTGTTCCAATTTACTTGTTACACTTATATACTTCGTCTGCCATTAGATGTGACAATTGTGGTAATATTTCAGAGTACTTTGGAACCACGGTAGGAGTAAAGCAAGGATGCCTACTGGCACCCCTTTTATTTAGCTTGCACATTGATTCTCTTCTGATGTTCAATGAGGCACTTATTCTGGGTTCTCCTGAAATCAATAATCTTCCAATCCATGCGTTAGCCTATGCAGATGACCTGATATTATTAGCATTATCTCAACAAGGTCTCCAAAATACAATTTCACAAATTAAACTTAAATGTGAACAACTCGATCTAACTACGAACCTTAAGAAAACTAAAATTATGGTATTCAGCTCTCATATAGTTAATAAAACAACCCCTAGATTCTATTTGAATAATGATATTATAGAAGTTGCTACTTCATATGTATATTTAGGAGTAAGATTCACTTCCAATGGTTTATGGTCATCACATTGGAAAGATCAATTTGCAAGGGCAAAGTTAGCAGTTAAAGCTTTATTATGTTTAATTCCAAATATGGTGGGCAGATGGTTATATCTGCTTTAGCTGCTGAAGAAGCAGTAATTAACCCAATTCTCCTCTACAGGGCAGAGATTTGGAGTGCACAGAGTACCTTCTCTTTAGAAGGTCCACTTTCTATGTTTTATAAATCATTATTACAGTTCCTGTTGGCTAAGTCAAACCCTATGGTAAGGGCTGAACTAGGGAGAGTCTCTATTTCTACACTAGTTGACTCTCAGGTAGCAGGATATTGGTTAAAAATTATTAATAACCAGACAAATCCCTTGCCTTTATTTTGCCTGAGAGAAAAGATTATGTGGTCTGAACAAAATTATACATCTCCTTGGTTAAAAACCCTCAAAGAAATATTAATCAGAATCTCTATGGAACAACTTTGGTTGGACTTCTTAAAAAGTATTGTAATCTCACTTTTGTTCAAGGGAATTATCAAATGGAAATTAATTATACTGGCTCAAGTGACACAAATGGAACAGGTCAGAAACCAACATCAGGCTATTTGGCTTGGACGTAATAAAACTGATTCTCATATAGAGAATTATTTAACCCTAGCTCTGACCCCCTCATATAGGATATGTATTACCTGGGAAAGGATGGGAATTATTTGCTCCAAACATGTATATTTTAATAGATGCTCTGCTGACAGGCCTTACCCCAAAACCTGCAGATGTAATACAAGCTTTAGTGAAGATATTTATCACATTACGGTCCAATGTCCATTATATAAGTCTCCCAGAGATATGATATAAATAATTTCCTCTTGAGATATGTAACTGTGAATTATGATCCGACATTTGTCCTTCTCCAACCCTTCACAGCAGAAGATTCAGAGATGGCTGCAAAATATTTTTGTGAAGTGATAAAGCTAAAAAGAAAACATCTCTCTCCCAAGACAAATTATATGGAACTGATTATGACACACCTTTAATACATGCTGCTTGTGTGAGCTCTTACCTCTTATCCTGATTTATAGTGGAGTAAAATGATGAAGGGTGGCCAAGGGACTTGTCCTGGCCTCATAGGAAGGGAATTCTACATCATGTGTCTGAGTATCCCAAAAACATTGAGTGAATTTTGCCCCCTCCCCCCAGGATGAGACAAATTTATTCAAAATGTTCTGTAGCAATTTTAATTCCACAAAACTTTGCTCAGCAATAAGAAAAATGTGTGTACTGTAACATGAAACAGCTCATTGTAACTATTTAGTGAAATCAGATACACAGCAAGTAACTGCTGTAAAGTTTTGTACAGCAGTCGATTTGATTTTGCGAGGATTTTTTTTTACGTGTATATATCTAAGTAACATTTTTCTCTCTGTAGCAGCAAAAACCAAAAACCCTGAGTAATACTGCATTTATCCAGAGCAATAGTTCACGTTTATCCTGCTGGAGAGCAGGAGGTCACAACGGGAGTCAACATTCTTGAGCTGCTGGATTCCTCCTGAGAGGAGGCAAAATGCAGTATGTTAATTTAATCTCACAAGAAACCCTAGACCAGTACTGCTACTTAAAATGGTAAGGGGTGATCACTGCCCACAGAAGCCCATAGGATCTCAGTCAGGGATTGTCATATCAGGAAGAAATCTGGAGAAGAGCTGCTGCTGAAGCTGACCATTCAGAACGATTCAATGGGAACTTGAAGAAACAGGTGATTCAACCCTTTACTCTGGTGCTAAACAGCTGCTCCTCTGTTCTGCTGTCTTTCACCCCTAACTGCTACCAAATTACAAGGCCCCAGGGTTCTAATTCCAAATACAAATTTTAAACTTACAGTATATGTCCCAGATATTTCAGGCTCCGGAATGGGGGGAACCTAACAAATAAAAAACAGAAGGAAAGTCACAAAGAGTCTGCAGTTCTTTAAAATATATTTACAAAAAGATAAATGGAACTAAACAGAAATAATTATCTGACAGTTGATGTGGGGACATCCACTTATATCTGTAAAATAAATGAGTAAAATGTTAGTAGTCTAAAGAAAAGTAAGATGGGGAGTAGCAGTTTGAAAATAAAGGAGAATGAAATGACAAAAAAATAGTAAGCAATGAGAAATTAAATACTAAGCCAGTTAAGAGGCAAAAAAGGAAAAATAAGCAAGCCAGAAATATAGTAAGAGAGAGATAAAAAGGACGTATTTATGGCAGGGGAAGGGGGCAACCAAGTGATTCTCAGCACCCAAGGGTGCTGTAGATGTCTACTTTACTTACAGGTCCCTGATAGGGAGCTAAGAAAAAAAAATTTGGTCCAGCAGTTCAGGGTTATCCTCATGGTCATCCAGTGAACCAAGTTTTTTTTTTTTAATAAATCCTTGATGTCTTGTTGAGTTGGGAGGAGTTTCTCCCTTCCCAAACTGCTAGCTCTGGTGTCTGCATACTCTTCAGCATCTGGGTGATGTTGGCTGGCTGGTAAAAAAAAGTGAAGGTCCTCTGAAGGAGCAGTACAATGCTCAAACACAGGAACAGAGTGACAAGACTGAATATTTTCTACTAGGGCCCTTACTCAAGCTTGAACAGAGCATTAATATGACATTTTGCCCATGTGCTATGGCTACTGTAATTTTCTTGAGGTTCACATGTCCTATTTGGCAGACTCCACACCCCACCTTACTAACAAGCATCCAGCACTCACCTCATGTCCTACAGTATTCAGTCTCCAATTCACCAGCTCTAACCCCTCCTTCAGTATCTGGCCCAATTCATTTTCAGGTTCTCACCCCACAGCAGGCTCTCACTTCCCACTGCTACTCTTCCCTTTTCAGGCTGACCCATTTTCCTTCATTCAGTTGCAGGCTTACTCAGTAAGTAGTCATCCCTTTCCCTTTTGTAAGATCTGAGTGCACCCATCCAGTATGCAAACTGCACTGAACCTATGGTTTTACATTTTCTCCTCCTCCCTCTGTGAAGCAGTATAGCATAGTGGTTAAGGGCACTCAGCTACAAACCTGGGTTTGAATCCATTAGCCCCCACTTGCATACTGTGTGACCCTGAGCAAGTCACTTAACTTCCTTGTGCTCACTGGTCACACCTGGAAACAAGTTTCAGCTTGGTGTGCCTTTCCTGGTTAAACAATTTCCCCTTTTCTTCTCCCCTCTTGCAGGTCCACCTCTTCTTATTATCCTTTCTACTGCAGTCTTGCCCATTTTCAGTGCCCCCTTTCGGCGAGTTCCTCCTTCCTTTTCAGGTTCCCTTTCTCTGTATTGCAGCACCCACATACATCCATTCCATGCTCATGTGTTCTCTCCTATAGCGGGGTCTGCCTGTAGTGACCCCCTTCCATTTTCTTTGGTCCATTCCCTTTACAGAGCAACTGAAAAAGTACAGGTCCAGGATCTGCAACCTCTCAAAATGCACTGCTGTAGTCACCCCTTCTTGCTTTTCATTTAAGTCACCAACGCATAGTTTTAGGCAGAATATAGACAGGTATGCCACTGTGTGTGCCTTGGAGGCTTCATTGAGATATTGCCAGATTGTGTGATCTTCCATCTCTATATCCCACCCCACATCTCTGCCTGTGTTTCAAGGGTGACTGACTCCTGTAGATCTGTACATTTAGGTGAACCACTGAAACAACTGGTGACAGCCAAAATCAACATGGGCACTGGGTAGCAGCTGATTGGTTATGCAACTTCCTGCTATGCTCTTCTTTCTGTTAGGTCATCATGGCCTGCTCCTCAAGGTGTGATGGCATTCCCATCTGATCAGAGTGTGCTGGTCTCCAGCTTCAGATGAGGGCTGACTAAGGGTCATAATTCCTGGGGGTCTTCATAAACAATCTGACTTAATTACTTGCTGTGCCACATATACATTATCCTGCCCAAGTGGAAATTTGCCTGAGGAAATTATTTCACCCATATACCCAGCACTGGTCCAGACTCACCTTGACCAGTTGAAAAAATTGTTAGGTTGGCATACATGACAGGGTAGACTGGCTTCCAAGAACACACCAAAGAAGGATGCGGGGTAACACACAAAATAAACAAAAACATAGAACTGGTGCATGGTACCAGTTTGGCAGTATTTTGCTAGCCAGTTTTGTGCCATTTGAGCCAGCATGAAAGCCCCTATATAGCTGGTATGCATCTCATTTAGAGGGGTCTGGGT
The DNA here is from genome assembly GCA_016271365.2 of Neoceratodus forsteri. NCBI lineage: Eukaryota > Metazoa > Chordata > Ceratodontiformes > Ceratodontidae > Neoceratodus > Neoceratodus forsteri. Next base: position 383,315,604 of record CM057455.1, on the reverse strand, counting down.
GAAAAATCCACTTCCAGATTGGATCAGATTGGTAAAATCCAGACTGGCTGATTGGATCAGGATTTTACCATTTTGTTCCAGTCTAGTCCCATCAGTCTAGTTTTCATCCCTGCCTAGGATGGGGTGAAAACCAGATGAGATAGGTAAAAGCCTGATACATTGATTCAGCCAAAATGGCTGGAGCAGCAATATTTTAACAATTTGTACCCAGGCCAGCTAGACAGCCCAAATTCTAATCATTTAGTCTAACAGGACAGTCCAATTTTCATCAAGTCACTTTTGAGATATAAGTCAGAAGCACCAGTGACTCATTTTCTAGTCACACAAAATGGGATCAATTTACTGGCACTTGTTATCACTTTCGTCCTCCCCTCATCTATGTCACTCCTGCTACCTATTCCCTGTCCAGTCCTTCCAAGTGTCCTTAGGCCCTTTTCACTAACAATCCACCTTGTAATAATTTTAAAAACTATGCATCAGTGCACATAGATTCTAACATATTCAGACTCGCCAATATGTCTGAATGCCAGTAAGTTCTTTAAGTAGTGTTAACAGCCTGAATTGTTCAATAAACTAAAATAGTAACCCAGTGTATTTGCATTGCAATTTTTAAGCACTGGAGATACATACAGCTGTGCTGTACAGTGGCAATCACAGACTTCAAATCAGCATTACTGAGAATGAAGCACACAAGGACTGCTGACTGGCAACAAGATAAGAAGGTGCCCACAGGAAGAAAGCAGATTTTTGTTACAAAGAACGATGGTCATTAATGACTTCAGTGCGATCACCCCTACAAACTTAATGCACAGATAAATGTGATCTGTTTGATTTTGAGATAGTAGTTCACATTTCAGAGAGAAAGAGACTGAGTGTCCCCATTCCCCTTTGTATGGGTGAATAAGCATAATTTCTGTGAGAGACACAATTTGCAAGTTTAATTTCAACGACTCAGGATCCCACTCACAATTTCCTTTGCAGAACTGATAAAGTACAGCTTTCACTCCTTCCTTTTCAGAGTTATTGCAAGCTTACTTGACCAAGTGTAAGTTTTCTGTGCCCCCTCCTGATCAACCCTAGGCCATCCAAGTCTCCCACACCTGGAGGGAGTCTTCCTCAATCCCCAGGCAATTTTCTTTCCTCTAGTAGTATATTTAAAGGCTCTCCCTCCACACATTCCATTAGAAATTCATTAAAAATAAGTCTGTTATTCTGCTTCTAAACTTCCCAACAGTCCTTCGGTCTTGGCAAATGTGATCCCCTATGCTTATCAACTGCAAGATCCCCACCACTTTAAATATACAATCAGTCCCCTACTGCTTTCCCAGATTCTGACAGTTTCTTGATATGGAAAGAAAGTGTTATCTGAGAAAGGATAAAAACTGACACATGCTGACAATCCACACATCCTCACACTGGCTGTGTGTTCAATGTTGCAACACATTGTTTTCAATGTCTGTTAAGTGCGCTTTCCAAAAAGATGAGGTTATCTCTCTTCCTGTCTTCCAGTAGGATGCAGGGTCAAACATACACATCGGGTATGTATCAGCTTTTATCCTTCCTTAGGTATTACATTTATTTATTTATTTAGCTTTTGTTGACCAGGTAAGTACACTAGACAAGACATTTGCCTATTTTCAGGTATGACCCGGGAGAGTACAATGAAATACAAGTTCATACAGAGGACAACATGATACAAATTAGACATTACATAGCATCAGGCAGAACCAGAAGAACATAACACAAGCAGTCAGTAAACACAGAACAGGAACAAAATATATACATAGAGTCACCAAGGCTATGAACAGTGCATTATAAAATTCTATACAGTTCAGAGCCCCAAAAGCAGAGTTGCAGTCAAAGCATCACCTGAAACAGAGAGTAAATACATTATATACAGAGCAGAACCCAAGCAGGCAGTATGCATCAGCAGGACCTGTGCAAGGGTACCAAAAGAAGGACATAAAAGTCCAGTGCAGGGGACCAGGGTTAGTTATGGTGGTTTAGGACAACAACACACAGAGGAGAGCTTCAAGTAATTCCATAGGGAGCTGCGAAGACATGAGTGGGAGGGGGAGGAGCAGACCTGAATGGGAAAGGAGTTCCATACTGTACTCTGGGGGCACTATTCATTTCCAGTACTGAAGTAGTATTGGAGTCGGGGGAGGGAGGGCTGATTGTGTCAGCAATCAGGAATATTGTTTTTTCACTTATGGGGACATTGTGTCAACTCTAGGGGGTATTGTGTCAGCATTTGAGGGAGAGCAGATTGTGTCTGCACAGTGGGACCTGACTGTGTCTGCTTGGGGGGGACCTGATTGTGTTTGCACGGGGGGCCTGATTGCATCAGCACTAGGGGCACATTGTGTCTGCACTCAGGGGGATGCTGGTTGTATCAGAACGTGGGGTATAATGTGTGTACCCTCAGGAGGAGTAATTGGGTCAGTGCTCTCAAATCTGATATAAATGTTTACATTTGCCCCTATACATTAAGGAGTGGGTGGCCTATGTTCCGCGGATCTGCAGCACATATGCAACCTATGACAGACTACTGCACACAGAGGATCCTTTGGACCCTTGGCGGCTTTCACAGAAGGGACACACATACATCCCTTCCACACTGGATCTGGCACCTTTAGGATGCTATATGGCATTGAGAGAAGTCAAGATAAAGACTGTCTGCACTATGCATTTGGTAACTGATTGTGTATGGATATTTTACACTTGTTAAATGTGCCCAGAGATACTTCACTAGTTAAACATGTCTGTCAGGGATGAGGCATAATGGGGGAGGGGGTGCTACTAAGAATAGAAAAGAGGATTATATGGGTGGGATGTTTGAGACAAACTATTCAAGCCTACAGATAGAACATTGCCACCCACCAAGCATTTTACAGGACAGGCCAGAAACTGCATCCTTTGATAACCTGTAAAAATGTTGTACTTGCTCACGAATGTTAAAATGTATTTGGAGTTTGCTGTTGTTCAGTATATTTTTGGGGTGGCCAGATATATTTCTGGACATGTCCAGAATTCTGTTTAATAAGTACAAAGTGGTCTCTTTACCTGGAAGGTTCAAACTTTTGTCACTAAATATATTCAAACAGTTAGCATGACTTTAGCTTAGTGCCCCAATAATTGTGAATAGCACCAGTAGACTTGTTGGGGGCCATATTCAGAGACCCCAGTGCATCGTGTTAACCTGGCATGCAAATGAGGGAACCCTCATGCATGATGGACACACTGGTATATTCAAAAGTTTCTGCACTAAACAGCTCCCATTGCATTGCTGTTAACTCAGTGCACTGCCTGCACCTCCCTCGATTGCCCAGTCCCTGTAAGTGTTAAAAGCCCTGATAGTCTAGTGGTCCCTCCACTCCTAATCACTCATTCTGCCACTTAAATCTATATTCCCTGGTGTCTATTGGACCCACTGATTACCGCTTCCATGCTAATATGTCATCTCCCTAGTGTTTAGTGGATCCTCCCATGTTTCCAAACTCACTCTCAACCAAATGACTCTGGGCCCACCATCCTACACCCCCCAACCCAGACTCTGGTCTGTAAAGTACTGACAATAGCCTCCACTCACCTCCTTGTCAAACTGCCATCTGACTGTTAGGGAGTGATTGCAGAACACTCACGATTGCTCCCTGACAGTCAGAAGGCAGTTGGCCTAGGATGTGATTGAAGGGATTGCTAGTCACTCACTATTGGTATTTTACGGACTACTGTCTGGGATGAGAAGATGTGCAGGATTTTCCACAGTGGATGAATTATGAGGAGGTTTGGCAAAATGGCAAACATGGTCGGATCCACTAGGCAGCAGAGAACATGTCTCTATGCTGCAGATTGGGTGACCAGGGTGGGTGGGGAGCAGGGAGACCACTAGACTACCAGAGAATATGTTTACTCATCTAGCATGGGTGCTATGGGGCTGCACATGCATGCTAATGAGCCTATAACAAGCAGGCAGATGGCCCCTTTGTGTCTTGCATGCTCAATGGCCTCATTTACATGCTACAGCTGAATATGGTCCACAGAAGCAGTGGTGCTATTCAGTTTTGTCAACGCTATCTCCAGTGGCCTCTGTGTCCCATAATCTGCCGAGGGCTGTGTCATAACAGCACATAGTCATGGCTCCATATTCAAACAGTCGGAATGTGCTGTCTGAATATTACACAGTGTTGGCCATGTAGCCTGCGCAGTGTGCACATACAGCTCTGAATACTGGGCTTAAGTCTGCAAATGAGGCAGACTTCTAACTCTCAACCTTTTTGCTTTTGAAATGACAGGACACTGACACAAAATAAGGGCAGTGTAGAGCATTGTCAAGTTAAGCATACTGAGAACCTTCAGTGCCTTTATCTGTTAAACGTCTAGTTTTTACTTGATTAATATGAATGTCTGCATTACAAGCAGAGTATGCAACAAATTCTCTATGGACATCTCCTTTTTCATTTAGCATAAGGACCGAGGGGTAAAATGAAGGTTTCCCTATTATGCAAAACAGTTTAGAGATATAGAAATATAAACTTTTATAGGCCAGCTCCTTTTTTTTTCAGTCTACATTCCCTCCCTTATCCTGCTTTCTGACCAGGGATAGAGGGACCCATATTTAAGAGGTTAGGGCAATCTAATGGAGCAGGGACCATATTAAAAGTTGTGCGGTGCTGACCTGACAGCGTAACCGCACAGACTATACCACTGATTCTTTGAAAATGAGGGACCCTACTTGCTTATAGGGTGCAGGGGTATATTCAGTAGTTTCAGCAGTACTAAACAGTATGCATTACAGTGCTGTTTAACGCTGCAGAAACCTTACCATTATCCCTGCATACAGCCTACCCCCTGACCTCTACACCTGCAGGTTAGTGTCAGCATCCCTAGTTTCTGTACTATGCCCCAGTTTCTCATTCTTTTTAATTTTTGAAGGAGGGTTTATATCAGTTTGTTATTGCACTTGTGTTTATCAATGTTTGTTAACCATGGATGGGATGTATTCTGTAAGGATTTAATATGTATATTTTTTTGTAAACTTATCAGTTTACTAGTAGGGGTGCATCTGTTACTTTAAGGTTTTCCTTTCCTAATTGTGATGTCTTGCTTGTTGCGCCCTTTGAGGAAGACCCATGTGGCTGAAGCACTGGGACTTCTATCTGCCTTCTGTTTCTAAGTGGTTTGGGCTCAAATAAATGGACTATAATACTTTTTGTTGACTCCTGCCTCCTTTTTTCAAGTGTCATGACATTGAATCTTCAGACTTAGCTTTTGGGTTGGCTGCTTATGTCAGCACTGGCACAATGTACTGTGCACCCTGCAACCTCGGTCCTGTTTTGTTTGTTACAGCTCTCATCACCATGGGAGTGAACACAGCAGAACACTGCTTTATTGCAGCAAGACAGAGGAGTGACTGCAGAGGGGACCCAGCAAGGTGAGACTTTTTTTCTGTTTTCATTTTTTATTAACTAGAGCTTTGTGAATACCTTTTCCTGAATATTCAGTATTCTGATCCCAGGTATTCGTTAATTGGTATTTGGCCAGGAAAGATGCCTTTTTAAAGAATTTAAACAACTCAAAGACACCTTAATGAGCAGCACAGACCCGGCAATAATTAAACGCAAAAGTTATTCAAGTCCCTGTATTATTTGTTAGCTACCATAGCTACTATTTTGCCATAAAGTGAGTCAGACTAGTTTAAATAACTTAAGACACCAAACCATCTTCTAAGAACAGTGTTCCATAAACACATCAAATAAACACCAATGACTTTCACACAGCCACCATTAAGTGTAACCCCCCTGTTACCCAGGGTTACTAGAATCCCAGTAAGACCTAGTGGTAGGCAGGGAAGGCAGCTTGTGAAACTCCAGTTAAATGGATTTCACACTGTCTCACTCTGTTCTCAGTCTCAGCTGAGACTGAGGGATGACATCATTTTAGAACTGTCGCAGCTGCATAAGCCACACTGGAATGTTGCAGTTGGAGGTTAGAGTAGAACGTTGGAGAATTTGAAGACAGTCTGTGCACAGTCTTAGAGAGGGGACTGTAGTGCAGCAGAGTGTGTGCAGGCTTTCAGTGCTTTAAGCTCTGTTTCAGAGCTACTTTTGTGTAAGGTGTGTGTTTCCACCTGAAGAGGAACACATGAACAGGTAATTGAAGTGGTGGAGACCACTTTCAATGGTTCAGAGCCCCATCACTGAGGGGATAGGGGGAAGGTGTTTGCCTGTTTTCCAGGGGCAACCCCCCTGGGTCCGGCTAAGGGAAAGAAGCTGCCTGTTCCAGTTGGGCTGAGCCACCAGAAGCTCTGAAAGGAAGATTCCTTGTGGAGAAAACACCTGTGGGGCACTAGCAACCGAAGGGGTGAGTTCACGCTGAAAAAGGGCTAAGTGTTTTCACCTGAACAGAAGGAAACTAAAGGGACTGTTACAATGGGGTCAGGAAAAGACAGCCAATTACAGTTGGAAGATGTGGGGATTGGACTGCTTAACTCAGTGGGGGGGTCTAGAGTAATGGACAATGCCACTTATAAATATGTTCAAGTCCAGCACAAAGGAAAAGAAAGAAAGTGGGGGATTGGACTGCTTAACTTTGTGGGGGGGTCTAGATTAGTGGGCAAAGCCATGTATAAGTATGTTCAAGTCCAGTACAAATGGGAAGCAATGCAGGTAGATGGAATGTGAAATACATTTAGCAAGAATCTACACAGCAAAGTGCTAAAGGATGAGGTGTTTACTGTCCAGAGAAATGACCGGGTATGAATTGTGGAAGCAAGAGGTGGGGGAACCCCCATCAGTAGTAATCAAATTCACCTCTACGGATTTGCTCTGAGACACCTTTTGCTTTCTCCCAGGTACTTGGCCAGTGCCTGAGGAAAGCACCCAGACATGGGATTGAAAGGAAGATTCCCTGATGGAGCTGTGGTGCTCTTAGGTGGTTTAGGGAGCCACCAGAAAATGTTTCCATGAAGTATGGAAGGTATCCAAGTGGCTGGCAAGGGAGCCGAGCCAGGGAAATCCCAGAACAGTGTACAAGTTTGGACTGTGTAACCCAAAGCAGTGTACAAGTCCGGGCTGTGTACCCAGTGTGTAGTAGAGCCTGAGGGCTAAAGTGATGAGGATGTGTTCTGGTCTCTTTTAATCTGCATTACCAGTAGTGTAGCCCCATGTGGGTCCATCTATGCTTTGTATATTCTGTTTGGATGTGAATAAAAGCCACACTTTAGAATCCCACTTCTGGTATTGGACATTACAGTTATTGCTTCCTGTGTTCAGAGTTACTTGGGTGCCCCTGTGCAGAGTAGCCAAACCTAGCCTTTGTGCCGAGTGACCTATTCCTCCCTGAACCCAGCCCACCTGGTATTGCTGTCAGATACAAATGGCATACCGGGTAGGGGTTACAAAAATGGAGGCACTGCTGAGGATTTGGGTTTGGAATCTAAGGAGGAATGCAAGAAAGGTGCTCAGGCAAAGGGCTAGCGTTTTGGCTATCTGGCAGTAGGTAGCCCAAAGAGCTGAAGCAAAGGTTAACTAATGTGGTGCTGTGTGCTATTGTCCATGTGCTGCTGTTAAAATGCCAACTGTTTACCAAGGAGCAGTAAAGCCTGAGTGTGTATGCCCTTGTCCTGCATCAAAATTACAGTGTTTTGCCAGCTTTTAAAACTGTTGTGACATAGAAAATTGTAGAAAACTTGTGGTATCAAAAAGAAAATTGTGCCCTGAATGTTGGAAATGTTTTCTGTGTGAGCTGAAAGACTTGTTATGTTAATGGCCATGAAAAATGGTTGAAATGGGCTCCCACCGTGGAGGCAGTTGAGAAAAATAAAAGTGTGGTTTTGCAGTTTAAATTTCCCTGCTCGACGATCACGTGAGGAGAAGAGCACTTGAGAGGAAAGGCTCATTTGCATGGCGTCGAGTAATTGGTGAGACTGCAATCAGTCCCGGCCCCAAGCCAGCTCTACAGCAACTGCCCAGCATTCGAGAGGGAGAGTGAATGGAGTGTGCGTACTGGCTTATCAGGAGGAGCGTCGCGGCGGCTGAAAGCACTGTAAAAAGTGTTAAAAACTGACTTTTCTGTTTAAATTCAGTCTCAACCCACATCTCGATCGACTGGACTGTGAGTGTGGCATTCAGAGGGGCAATCGGCAAGACTACCAATCCGTTTCTTTCCAGAGGCCTCCAAGAGTGGCTGCAGGCCATTTTCCTTCGCAGCAAACAGCTACTGATAACAGTGAGTACCAACAGAAATAATTGCTCAAACTAAGTGATTTTTGCCAAAAGCCAGCTGAATCTGAGTGTAGCAGTGTAATCGCTTTGCAAAAATAGACTGTGTTAAGTTTTTACCAGCAAAAGCAAGCATTTTAAGCCAATGACTGTGAGCATAATTATAGGTTCTGCGTCAGTATAAGTTTCAAAGCCATGAGAGAGACTGTGAGTTGTATCTGATATGCAGCAAGAGTTGCAGGCAATCCTGTGCTTGAAATACTGAGGCTTTAATGGACTGTGAGCTACAGCAATGTCTTCAGCAAGTGTAAAGTCCATGGTAAATCATATAAATGTGCTAGGAAAAAGAACAGTGCAAGTTTGTGCAGTTTGAGCAAAGTTATTAGTAGAGTGTGTAAATCGGATGCGCAGTGGCTCGACCCAATTTCAGAATGTTGATGCATAGGAGTGCTGCCGCTGCCATTACAGGGTGGGGTAGTTATGTAAACACAGCAGCAGAGGAGCCATTTTGAAAGAGAGAGAAAGTGTTCAGTGAAATGGGACTTGAAATAACTGAGCATTTGTTTGTTTTTTCTCTCTGCAGTCATGGCCTCAGGACCAGCCCTCTACCCGGATCTTGCCCAGGCTGTGGTAACAGTAGAAGTAAACAAGGTAAGGGACATTGAGAGGTGTTACTATGGAGGACAACTGTCTCCTTATGTGGCGATTCCTGGATATCCAGTGCAAGTATGTTTGATGTGCTTAAATGCTGGAAGGGACATCTTCATGGTACCTCACTGTTCAGGGTGCTTAGAGAAATATGGTTTATTTAAAGTGCCTAAGATTCATTTGGCTCCCACATGGACAAAAGTTCAAGAATCTGTAGTTGGCAGCACACAGCACACAGCACCAGGCGGAGCTTGTTGGAGAAGGCCCCTCAGCGGAGTGTGGCACAAAGCTAGAGGGCGCAGATTTACAGACAGAACAATGTGCTGATGTTTCAGATTCTGAGTCACAGAGAGACATATCAGGAAGAGCATCAGTAGACCCATGGAGAGCGGGGCCTAGCCCAAGTCTCATAGGAGAGGTCTAGATGAGGGAGGCCTTTGAATGGGAGGTTTCGACCTCCGCACCCAGAGAAGAGTGGATAGTCTCAGGAGTGAGGATGACTGCTCATTCTTGGGCACAGATTCTCAGTGAGGAAGAAGAAGAGGGGGAACCCATGTGGCCTTGTGAAAAAGGAACTGGTACACAGCATCAAGCTCTTGCCTCAGAGGACTGCATCAAAGAGAGTGGTGATGCCACTGCCCTGGCTATGCAAGAAGAAGCTAGGGACACATTTTTTGTGTCTTTGAGAATGCGCAGCTGGCAGAACCAGGACTGGCCACCCCCAAGCCAGGCCAGAGGTCTCAGGTTGACCAAAGCTAGTAAAGAGGAAAGACTTGTTCATAAGAAGGTGAATGAAATCTATGGGATATCCTTTCCTACCTTTCCTCGGAGAGTCTGGGAAGAGATTGAACAAAACAGGAAGTCCTGGATTTGGGCAGAAGCAATGAAATGTGTGCATCCTGGTGCAAACAAGCATGTGAGGAACAGACTGTTTCACGAAAAATACAGCCAGTGGAAAACAGGCAGGACACTGTTAATGGACACTGTTCGAACTGTGGATGGAGAGGGACATGAAACCTTTCACAGTGTGAATTATGAGCACCCGGATGGGGTAATAATTCAAGCACCTGACCCGTTGTGCTGTTGGCCACAATGCAAAGATCTCCCTGCGAACGTGCCCATGCCTACCAATTGGAAAGCAGAGCAGTGGTAGCCAGTGCTGCCACTTCAGCCATTGCAGTGCCTATGTTGTTCCACCAGTATGGACATCCAGGACTCAGGTGCCCCACATTCATCAGTTCTATAGTGTACTGACTTTCCAGAATCCATCGATTGGCCCACCATATGACTTCAGATCCAGAGAGGACACCATCCCAGCTGTATCCTGATTCATTGCCTGGTATTCAGATGACTTCAGACCAGCTGTTTTCCTTTTTGTTCCTGTTCCAAGGTTTCATCTCCAGAGATGACATCTACCCAGCAGTTTCCAGATGTGCCCTCCTGTCATTCCCGGAAGATGTCAGCCCAGCTGTATCGGAAGGATGCTGCCAGGGAGAGTCTTTGGCTGAGGACCAGGTTGGTGCCGTTTTTCTTTCTACAAGGGACTGGTAAGTCCAGACTTTTCTAACCTTATGACATTGCAGTGCACACCCTACACTAGCAGACTCTAGATGTTTGAACTGTCCTCAAAGACTCTCCCCTTCTGGACTTTGGTCTGCTAGAACTGTGCTTCACTGGGCTCAGGGCCAGGAGAGACTCTTTAATGGACATGCCTTCAGGCACTGTGGTCACTATATGGGACTTTTAGGGCATTTCATCCCCCAAATATGGTGTATTGTAAATAATGTCATTGTTTTCTACTGTTTTCTATTGTTTATTCTGTTTTTCTACTTTTCTAAAAAAAAATCTTTTTGGGATTCTCCAGTGTTTGATGGTAGGGGTTTAGATAGACTGTGTGTGCAGATTAGGAGTGTGTGTTGTCTTTCTTTTTCTTGCAGGTGTTCCTGAAGAAGATAGAAGAAAAGACAAGAAGAGGAGGAGGGACTCATCGGAATCCCTCACTAGTTTTTTAGAGTGTAGTGTTTAAAGTACTGTTGTTGTTGTTGTTACTGAGTGTAACTTTTTTTCCTTCCACATGTATGGTTGTGGGGGAGTGTGAGAGTAATGCATAGATATGGTATTAGCTCCCAGTGTGTGGTTGCATGGTGTCCAGGATCGGGGAGGTCCCCTGTTTGTTTTGTTTGGGATTTGAGTTAGAGGCATACAGATTTTCCCTAGAAGGCTAGGGGGGATAGACAGGCTGTGGCCCTGACCTGCAGTAGGGGTTGTAGTACTGATCTATTAGGGCCATGCTCTGGGCAATTCTAGCGGAGCCACTTGGTACCCATAGTCAGCGAGTAGAGTAGAGGCTGATGCATCATTCAAAGGCCTCTAGGCCCTTAGGGTTGTCTGCCTGTGCTGGCACATGGTAGGGGAGAAGGTAGCACTACCTCCCTGTAGTCAACACACGGGGCGAGATGGCCTAAGCTGGGTGATTAATGACTGCAGACAGTCATTTTCCTGGCTCAGGGTGAGTGTAACCCCCCTGTTACCCAGGGTTACTAGAATCCCAGTACTATCTAGTAGTAGGCAGGGAAGGCAGCTTGTGAAACTCCAGTTAAATGGATTTCACACTGTCTCACTCTGTTCTCAGTCTCAGCTGAGACTGAGGGATGACATCATTTTAGAACTGTTGCAGCTGCATAAGCCACACTGGAATGTTGCAGTTGGAGGTTAGAGTAGAACGCTGGGGAATTTGAAGCCAGTCTGTATGTAGTCTTAGAGAGAGAGACTGTAGTGCAGCAGAGTGTGTGCAGGCTCTCAGAGCTTTAAGATCTGTTCAGAGTTACTTTTGTGAAAGGTGTGTGTTTGTACCTGAAGAGGAACACAGGAACTGGTAATTGAAGTGGTGGAGACTGCTTTCAGTGGTTCAGAGCCCCACTCCTGAGGGGATGGGTGGAAGGTGTTTGCCTGTTTTCCAGGGGAAAACCCCCTGGGTCCGGCTAAGGGAAAGAAGCTCCCTGTTTCAGTTGTGCTGAGGCACCAGAAGCTCTGAGAGGAAGATTCCTTGTGGAGAAAACACCTGTGGGGCACCTGCAACCGAAGGGTGAGTTCACTCTGAAAAAGGGCTAAGTGTTTTCACCTGAACAGAAGGAAACTAAAGGGACTGTTACAATGGGGTCAGGAAAAGACAGCCAAGTACAGTTGGAAGATGTGGGGATTGGACTGCTTAACTCAGTGGGGGGTCTAGAGTAATGGAAATGCCACTTATAAGTATATTCAAGTCCAGCACAAAGGGAAAGAAAGAAAGTGGGGCTTGGATTGCTTAACTTTGTGGGGGCTACAGTAATGAACAAAGCCACATATAAATATGTTAAGGTCCAGTACAAATGGGAAGCAATGCAAGTAGATGGAATGTGAAATACATTTAGCAAGAATCTACACAGCAAAGTGCTAAAGGATGAGGTCTTTACTGTCCAGAGAAATGGCTGGGTATGAATTGGGGGAGCAAGAGGTGGAAGACCCCCCCCCCATCAGTAGCAACCAAATTCACCTCTACGGATTTGCACTGTGACACCTTTTGCTTTCTCTCAGGTACTTGGCCAGTGCCTGAGGAAAGCACCCAGACGTGGTATTGGAAGGAAGATTCCCTGATGGAGCCGTGGTGCTCTTAGGTGGTTTAGGGAGCCATCAGAAAATGTTTCCATGAAGTATGGAAGATGTCCAAGTGGCTGGCAAGGGAGCTGAGCAGCGAAATCCCAGAACAGTGTACAAGTTTGGGCTGTGTAACCCAAAGCAGCATACAAGTTTGGGCTGTGTGCCCAGTGTGTGGTAGAGCCTGAGGGCTAAAGTGATGAGGACGTGTTCTGGTCTCTTTTAATCTGCATTACCAGGAGTGTAGCCTCGTGGGGGTCCTTCTATGCTTTGTTTATTCTGTTTGGATGTGAATAAAAGCCACACTTTAGAATCCCACTTCTGGTATTGGACATTTCAATTATTGCTTCCTGTGTTCGGAGTTACTTGGGTGCCCCTGTGCCAAGTAGCCAAACCTAGCCTTTGTTCTGAGTGACCTATTCCCCCCCGAATCCAGCCCACCTGGTATTGCTGTCAGATACAAATGGCATACCGGGTAGGGGTTACAAAAGTAAAGCAAGGTACATTAGTTGTGGCATCCTTGAGTAGAGATGTTTGCAAAGTTTTAGTTCGCTGGTGAAGCGAAAGTGTATTCACTCAATCCACCTTCACTGATACTTTTATGATTTTTTTTCTGCTAATAGGAAATTCTCCGTTGACAATTTCACCAGGTAACTTCACCTGTTACTTGCCCTAGTTGGTGTACACCAAGGGCAGAGGTAAGTCGAAATGAAGTTACTGATACAGTGTCTCAGTGTTAACAATTCTCTGTTCCTCCCACTCTGTGGCAGCCTGAAGACCCTGTGTGGCACCCCCAACCCCCATGGTACCTGTTCACCACCGCAGGTTGCATCCACTAATTAATTTCAGTCAAGAGTAATTCTAACATTTTCTGACCTGTTTGCAGTCCAGTTACACTCTTCACTGGCAGTGTGACATGCTGGCAAATACCCTGTTGCTACCACTGCAATTGGGCTTAGTATAATTTTTCCCCTGGCCAGAGTCAAATACTACCCTAGGCACCTGTGTCCAGTGTGCTGTAATGCACAGAAAGGAGTTACAGTACCAGTTATTTAGCCACTGGTCCACATATCCATACTGGGAACCTATTATCCATATCGGTTTCAGTGTCACCACCATGAGCAGTCAAGGGGACACCAGCAACCTCTTCCTTGACTCATGTTCCAAAGCCAGAGATTTTGCTACCTCTCACACTGATCCTCTTGTTTCCATCTCTCCCAGCATCCACCAGCATGGATGCCACAGATGTGGCCAAGAATACTTTGGCAATATAAATGTCACCACTCCACGTCTACCAACTACTCTTTTGCTACTACTACTACTACAGGCCTCAGAGCCAGTGGATGAAGCTGCTGCAGAGGTAGTTTTTTAGGTGCAGCAACAATTTGCCCCACAGAACATGAGCACTTTTAGACTGCCTTGCAGCACCTCTCCCTATACTCCCTATACTCAATCTTCTCTTGGCTGTCACTTCATATAATTAGCTTTTTAATGTTGCAGGAAAAAAAACTGCAGTAAAACTAAAAACCAGCACCAGCAGGCAACTTTAACTGTCCCCAATATCCACTCCACCCCCCCCGAGTTAGAATCCTTTAGTCTGAGAAGTGCGTGGGGCACATGGGGTGCAGCCCCCTGCAAAAGAAAAAACAACGCCTTTATTACCGTGTACATCATGCCGATGCTATTGTTGTTGGTGCTTACTGGACCCAGTGCCCAGTATTTGATATGAAATCCAGTTTTCCTCTCATACAAAAAAAAACTTTGTTGTTGCCCAGATCTGGGCCAGAACTATGCAACAACAGGAATTAACTACCCTGGTGATAAATATCTGAAAAGACAAGAAAAAACGGGAGGAAAAAATGATTAGAGACAGACTGTTCAATGAGGCTAAACACCACCCCCCCCAAAAAAAAAACACCAATAAAAAAACTTATTTGAATACATTATTACCTTTGCTGGTAGGACACATGGTGTTACTCACACATCAGAACATCCAGATCTGGTTGTGTCATCCCACATACTATTTATTTCTTGTTGATTGTCACCCATATTAATAATTTTTCCTCTTGATACAACATGTATTAATCTTCATTTATGGATATGCAATCTATGTTTCCTCTCATAAGAAAAAAAAAATTGTCCTTAATCTGATCTGGGTCGGAACTACACAGTAATAGGAATTAATCATACTGGTGATAAAATACTGGAAAAGACACAATAAGAATGGGAGCAAACATAAGAGATAGACTATTCAATGAGACTTATGCCCCCCCCCCCCCAAAAAAAGCACACAAATAAAAAAAGTAAAAAATTTAATACTTTTCCTACCTTTGCCAGTAGGACGCACTGTGTTACTTGAAGATCAAAAACATCCAGATATGGTTTAAGCGGTCATCATTAATATCCAGAATTCTTCCTCATAAGTCTGTGCTGATTGGACATGGTAAATGGTAATTTATTTATTTAAAATTGTTCACCGGGAAAGGCACACTAAGCCGAGGCTCTTTTCCAGGTACGACCCGGGTACAAGGTGTACACAGCAGAGGCAGAGAAGTACAAACAATATCTTGTTTCAGATGAATAGTACAGTATAAGGACATTTCATAGCAGTAAGCAGTGAAGTAACAATTGTTGCTAGTACAGATGATTAGAAGAACATTGGGACATTTCATTACTAACAATTTGTATTTACAGTATAGTACAAGTATATATATAAACATATTTACAAGTAGTGGTTGTCCAGAGTGTGCTAGACTAGCACAGAGAAAGTAAGCAGGTAGTTGGTTATGCGGTATGGGGTTGGCTTGTGCAATAATGTTTACCTGAAAGGGGCCACTGAGGGTAGGCTAGGCCTGAGTTAAGGAGTGTTCAGGTGAGCAGCTTGGGCAGGGAGGCAGGAGCTGGAGAAGTTGTTTAAAGGCTGATAGGGAGGAGACCTGGTGGAGGCTGGGTGGGTTTGGTACTGGTCTGGACAAGAGAGAGTCATCATCATCATCATCATCATCATCATCAACTTATAGCAAGACTGCACTTGAAGCAGTGGTACAGATTGGTGGCAGGCCGGCTAGCACTTATTTCAGGCATGGAAATACTTGGAGAGTGGTGGTGTTACAGTGGTAAATGGCATAATTTCAGACTGGAAATACTTGGAGACTGGTAGAAATATGTGGAGACTGGCAATGCTGCAGTGGTAAGTAGCATATTTCAGAGTTGGAAATACTTGGAGACTGGTGATGCCACAGTGGTAACTGGCATATTGCCCCGAAGTCTGTCCAGGACTGCTCTGAGAAGGCATGACTGATATGGCTGTGGTTCTGGCATTCCTACTGGCTAGCCACAGTTACCATCCCTGCCCACCTGCCCCGAAGTCTGTCCAGGACTTCCCTGAGTGGGCATCACAGTTATGGCTGTGGATCCGGCGTTCCTACTGGCCAGACACAGTCACCATCTCTGCCTGCCTGCCTCAAAGTCTGTTCAGGTAATTGCTTCAGCTGGGTGCTCAGATCCTAAGCTGCACAATTGTTTGGTGCACTCTGGCAGAAGACGGCCCTTTACTGGAAACTAAAACATTGTCTCTGCTGACTGATTGGACTGAATTCTCTCCTTCTTTCTAGCTCTGCATTCTCAGCCCAGTAGTTCAGTTAGCAACTGTTGTAGTACTACATATTTAATATCTTGAATTCTTAGCTCAATCAGTAATTTTAGCAAATTTACAGGTTGTTTTAGAGTGATTACAGCCCATTTAAAGTTTTGGTCTGCAAAGTAATTTAGAACTAAATTACTAATTATTGTTAGACTATTTACAGCCCGTTCATACTAAAGTCTGCCAGGAAAATCTCAGTTTCTCCTGACCTCACCTTATCTACCTGCTTTGCTGCCATTTTCTGTCTCTAGCACCTCATGCCATATCTAACTACCTAGCTGCTACTCCTGTCCTCTGCTCCTCTTGGCCCCAGCACCCCCCGCATTCACTTCTTCAAACTGGTCTCAGTTCTGCTACTTCCGTCCTTGACTCCTCGTGCCCCCAGCATCCCCCTCTTCACTTGTTTTTCAATCTGGTCTTAATGCTGGGAACACAAATGACCCCGTCCTTGACCTCTCGCCTCCTCTTCTTGCTGACACCCATTTTTATCACTTGCTTTAGCCATCCTTTGTTTCCCTCTGTCTCTCACTCTTCTATTGAAGTATTCTAGCTATATTTTGTGCTCTCTGTCTCTCTACCCCCCCCCCCGATTTAGCCACTCCTTGTCCTTTGCTGGTCTTAACTAAGACTCTTACCATACCCTCTCTCTCTTTCTCTCTCTCTCTCTTCCAGGACTGCCTTGAGTAGGCATCACTTCTAAGGCTGTGGTTCCAGCATTCCAACCAGCCTGCCCCAGTCACCATCTCTGCCTGCCTGCCCCAAAGTCTGTCCAGGTAACTGCTTCAGCTGGGTGCTCGGATCCTAAGCTGCACAATTGATTGGTGCACTCTGGCAGAAGACGACCCTTCACTGAACACTAAAACCTCGTCTCTGCTGACTGATTGGACTGACTTCTCTCTAGCTCTGCATTCTCAGCCCAGGAGTTCAGTTAGCAACTGTTGTAGTAAGAAATATTTATTATCTTGAATTCTTAGCTCAATCAATAATTTTAGCAAATGTTATAAATCAATTTTTTCTCCCATTAGCAAGTTATACTGTACTGCCACTAGAGGGACACAATCTTTATCTAAAGCGGTACTTGCCTGTTGTTCATATAGATACCTCTCCTTTGCTCTATTTTAGCATCTGTTAAATAAAAACAATTAGACCTAGTGCCCCTCACTTTGCTCCTCCCATCTTTGTTCTTTTTTTCTTAAACCTACTTGCAGAATTTCTGCTCTTGTATAGAGATCATATTGTTACACATATCATGGCCTGCAACATGAACTCCTCGCTCCTCTCTCCCCCTTTCTCTACTCCTAGTACTTTCCCTCAGATTGGTCTCTACTCACAAATGCCTAATAACTCACCTTCCACGCCCTCCTATCTCCAGTCCACAACTTACATCCTCGCTATCACCCACTCCCTCCCTACCCTTTAAACTATGGTCATATTTGCCCTCTGTTCCTCATGTTTCATTACTAACTGTCCCATCCTTCTCTACTGCTCTTCATCTCCTGCTCCCCTACTCTCTTGCACACTACCCTGCCAGTTTCACTGGTTCCTCAACATCTAATTCTAAATGCCCCAAGCTTCACTTCCTCATCTTAGTTCTACTGTTGCCCTCCTGTGGAGATATCCACCCCAACCCTGGTCCATCTGCATCTCGTGCCCTGAATGCTCCATCATCTACAATGGCCACTTCTATTGCTCCCACTGTCCTCCCAAAGGGCTTCAATATCCTTCATCTAAATATACATAGGTTGTTTAAAAAAATTGACCTTCTGCAAACCATGGTGGCCACTCTAAAACCTGACTTACGGATCGTTATGGAAACTTGGCAAAAGAGCATGATCCCGGATCCCTCGGTCTCCATTCCTGGCTACTCCTTCCCGAGGCAAGACCGAGCAGGTAGAGGTGGTGGCATCGCCATGTACATTCTTACCTCTCTCCAGTATTCTATTATTTATTCATCCACTAGCCCAGCATCCCACGGTGCACTGGCTATTCATTTAACTCTGCCCTTCACCCTTCACATCTTTATAGCAGGCATTTACTGTCACCCAAATGTCCAGCCCTCAATTGCACTCAACCTCATAACCTCAATCATAGCCCTTTCTCTCTCTGGTGAACTATACATCTCATGCAACCTTAACTTAAACTGGCTGTCTCCCAAGACATCCAAAATATGTAATGATCTTGGAGCCCTGAACCTCTCACAATTGATCTCGGAACCCACCTGCCCTAACCATAAGACACAAAATCACTCCCTGATCGACTGGGCTCTTACCACCAACCCCCACAGCGTATTTACCTTTGGCATCCTCCCAGATGCTCTCAGCGACCACAACCCGATAGTTGTTGTCAGGAAAATCCATAGACCAAATTCTCCACATAAAGCCATTCAACTTCGCTCCTTCAAATCCGTAGACCTTGAACCTCTCCTGCACAACCTATCTCTCTCTGACTGGTCTCCCTTAGTCTCCTCCCTCTCAGTTGGTAAGGATCTAGCCTACTTCAAAGAAATATTCCTTGCAAATTAGAGCACCTCTGCCCCTCTCAAACAAATAGGGTTAGGGGTAACCACCTACTGTGGATTACTCCAAAACTCTTAGCATGTCTTAGGGCCAGAGATTTTGCCTGGAAGCGCCACAAATCCATCCAACTTCCAAGTGACCTCATGGACTACCGTAAGCTCTGAAATGCCTGTACCAGAGCAACAAGGCTAGCCAAGTCTGAGTACTTCAAAAATGTTTTCCTCACTAACATAAATTCCACTAAAAAGTTCTGGAAGGTGGTTAATGCCCTGTTTACCCCACAATCCTGCCCCCCTTCCCAGTGCTAAAGGTAAATGGCAATCCTGTAGCTGACTCCCATGCCATAGCTGCGGAATTTAACTCCTACTATACCTGCTGTGCAAACTAACAGCTGAAGTCCCTCCCTAACTACCCCTCCCCCCTCAAATGTCATGGCTGCCCCTCTATCCCCCCCCAAAAAAATGCTCCACTTCCTATTTCCCCACACCTCTCCTTCTCATTCTCTTCGGTCTCCCCCACCAATATTCTAAATGCCCTCCTCACCATCAGCCTCTCAAATGGATCTTCCCCAGATGACCTTGACCCTAACCTCTCTCTCTCTCTCTCTCTCTCAGCCCCAGCCATTGCCTACCCCCTCTCCTTAATCTTAAATCTCTCCTTCTCAACCTCCAATGTCCCTACCACAAGGAAGCGCACACAGTGGTCCTCTCCCTACCTAAAGGTGGAAGCCCCCTCATCTCCTGGCAACTATCGCCCCATCTCACTACTCCCTACCCTAGCCAAACTTCAAGAACATCTAGTCCTCTCTCAATTCACCTCCTTTCTATCTGATACCTCCTTCTTCACCCCATTCCAGTCTGGTTTCAGGAAAAAAACACTCTACCACCACCTCCCTACTTCATCTCACTGACTCCATCCTTTCCAGAATGGATAGTGGCCAAATCACCTCAGCCAGATTTGTCGACCTTGCCAAAGCTTTTTGACACTGTTTCCCATTTCCTTCTCCTTGGTTCCCTCTCATCTGCTGGTCTAACCCCTTCTGCCACTAATTGATTTGAGGCCTACCTTACTGGTAGAACACAATCAGTTAAGATTGCAGATGCCATCTCGCCACCCCTTCTGATCTGCACTGGCATCCCTCAGGGCTCCATGCTTGGTCCCCTTCTATTCCCCATCTTCCTTAATGAGCTGCCATCTATCTGCTTCCCCTCCTTAGCCATACACATGTATGCTGATGATACTGTCTTGTATGCATCTGGCACATGCACAGCTGAGGTTACATCCAGCTTGCAGCACTACTTCAACAAGGTCTAGATCTGGTTTGCAAACCATCAATTAGTCCTCAATGCCAAGAAGACAGTCTCCATGACCTTTGGTAGTAGGCAGAGACTCTCTAGGCTTCCCTCCCTGCCCACTTTCCGCACTCTTGACAGGACTTTACTTGAGGACACCTCATCCTTCAAATACATTGTGGTTTGGTTAGACCAACACCTCAACTTTGCAGGTTATACCTGCTGGCCACTAGAGGGACCTATGCTCCCTCACTACTTCCTACTCCTACCTGTACAGCACTACTTCCCTGGGATCTTGCTCACCACAATGTATTGGCCCTGCCTCACGCTCTGCCTGTGCCTATCCCCACTAGCAGTGCACTTACCCACTTACCCATCTGCTAGTCCACACTGTGCCCTGGCACCCCTCCCTCCCCTTGCTCCTGAACCTCCTCTCCTGCCCCTTGGGACCTCTGTGTGTCCCTGTCCCCTGCCTCCCCTAGCTTTCTCTCACCTCAGGCACATCTGGGTGTCTTCTTATTCTTGCTTTCCCCTCCTGTGCCTCCTGCCCACCCCTGCTCCCTTAGCCTCCACTCCCCTCCTCTCATGTCAATCGTAGGAAAACCTCTCACCATCTCCCAGCCAGGGTGTTAGTCATGCTACTACTCCTGTCAGGGAACATTCATCCAAACCCTGGCCCGGTTCCCAGGAGCTCCCCAACTAGCACCACAGGCCTATGCATGGTCTCCATGAATATCTGTAGCCTCCTAAAAGTTTGACTCACTACAATGCCTGGTCACATCAATTAACCCTGATGTCATCACCCTGGTTGAGACTTGGCTGTCAAAATCCTCCCTGACTCCTAGTCTCCTTCCTGGTTTCACCTTTTCCGATCCGACCGTGTTGGGAGGCGGGCGGCTGCTCTATTTATGTCAAGGAATCTCTCCCACTAGCACTGCCCACTCCCATCCTTGACTCCAGGGCCCAGGCGCTCACGCTGAAACTAACCCTGACCCTTTAAAGGGACCCCTTTATCTGACTACGCATATGTGCCCCAGGGACCAAATGCAGGCCATTGCCTCTCTTACAGAATACCTTACCTCTCCCTCCTCCTTCCGCTGATCAAATTCTGGTGGGTGACTTAAATGTCAACTGGCTCAGCCCTCCTCCTCCTCTACCCAAGACTCCTTTTCTGCAATAGACCTCGCAACTAGTTACCCACCTACCAGGACTAACCCCAAGAGGCTCCAGTACCCTGCTTGATGTGGTACTCACCAACGCCCTAATCGGATCCCCAATGTACAAGTCCTCCCAGACTCTCTCAGGATCACTCCCCATTCTATTCCACTGGTCAACCTCAGTCCCCAAACCCATAGCACAGTCCACATGCCAGCGGCGTCTAATACCTGGTGGACTTGATAAAACTTAAGGAACTTCTGTCCCAAATTGACTGGTCTCCTATACAGGCAACTCCTGACATCGACACAGCTCTCTCCTTCTTTACCCAAACTTTTAATAATGCCTGTGATATCTTTGCCCCAGTGTTGACCCGCCGTTCTAAAAGGAAGAATGCCCCCTAGGTTACCCCAGCTTTGATCCACCAGCTCAAACATAGGGACAACCTATGGCACCATGCCATTGAGACTGGCCGGCCCAATGACAGGCGGTTATATGCTGCCGCCCGAAACAAGTGCACTCGGGCCATCAGAAAGGCCAAGTCTGAGCACTACATCGGTCCTCACTACTGCCTTGATGGGGAATCCCAGAACCTTCTGGGATAACATTAAACAGTTAAATGGGAGTGCACACTCCCCACCCACCCAGATCAACATTAATGGTGTGATCTCCTCAGACTCAGCCCTCATAGCCAACCACCTCAACACCTCATTCACTGACCTTAGCCTATCCTCCCTACAAATTTTTGACCTCCTCCCCAGCACCTGCCGTAAATCTTTCTCGCCTTATTTTTCTCCTCTGCCGTGTTTCTGCCCAAGAACTTAGGCCGCACCTTGTCACTGCCTCAAGAGTAATAGTACAGGCAGTGACACCCTGATCCTGGTATCCCTACGACTGGTCTAGACACAGTCCTTACCCCGATCACATGCCTCATCAACCACTCTCTTTGCCTGGAGAAGGTTCCAACTGCCTGGAAAGTTGCCACTGTCACCCCTATCTTTAAAGGTGGTGATAGGACTGTGCTGGAACTATCGACCGATCTCCATTCTCCTCTCTCTCCAAGGCCTTGGAAAAGTGGTGGCCTCTCAAATCTCTGACTACCTCTCCACCTACAATGTCCTTTGTCCTGAGCAGCATGGCTTCCGGGCGGGCCACAGTACCAACACAGCCCTCCTAGAGTTCTCCAACTTTCTCCTCCTCCTTAGACACTGGTTCTCTGGCTGGCGCTGTCTTCATTGACCTCTCGAAAGCTTCGACACCTGTCTCCCACCCCTCCTTCTTGATGCCCTTAGTCTCTCTGGTTTTGCTGCTGGGCCTATCTCCTGGTGCACCAGTTATCTGTTTGACCACTCACAGCGTGTAAAAATTAATGGGACCTACTCAGACATCTGTCCCATCTTTTCTGGGGTTCCCCAGGGCTCCATTCTGGGCCCCTTACTATTCTCCCTTTACCTTAACACCCTTCCACGCTCTTGCTCGGGGAACATTCTATTGTACACTGATGATGCAGTCATCTTTGCCTCAAGTCGTAACCCTACTGCCCTCCAGGACTCGCTGCAGAAGTCCTTCACTGAAGCCGAGGGCTGGTTCAAGGAAATAGATTGCTGATAAATCTTAAAAAACAAAACCATGTTCTTCACTCATCCCCAAAACAAGTCCTGCAACTTCAAACTCCTCATTCCTCTGGGTCCTCATTCCCACTCGAACAAGTTTGCTCCTATAAATACCAAGGATCCATTTGACCCTCCTCTCCTTCCATGGACACATCGCTGCCCTAGCCACTGCCACTAATATCCGATTGGGCATCTTACATCGGTATAAACACTGCCCCGAGTTTCTTTGACCTCAGGTCACCTCCTCTATCCTGTCCCTAGTGGACTATGGACTGCGTGTGTATGGTGCTGCTGATCAGACCGCACTCCATAAAATTCGCTTACTACTCTGAATAAGGCCTGCAGGTTAATTACTGAGCACCTAGGATGACACACACCTGTCTACTGTATGCTAAAGCGCTGGTACTTGACCTCAACGCGCCTCAAATATCTTACCTGTACCCTTACAAAAAGACCCTCCTTGGGCTTTCCCCACCAGGATTGACCACCACCATACCGCTCTGTCCCACTAGTTCATACCGGACCTCTGGGAAACCTCTCTTGTTATCCTAGAGCTAGAACCTCTCACGGCCAAAGAGCCTTCAGCTTTAGGGCCCCTCCTGGTTCAACACACCCCCCTCCATCTCTGAGCTCCAACTATATCGTGCTTCAAAACTTCCATACGTAACCACCTTATTAACACCCGATGCTGTAACTGCCACTAGTCAAGCCGTACTCAATACTTATGACAAAGCTTATTACTAAGCTGCTAGGGACATATAACTCTGGTATTGTTTGCATCCATCCTACCTGTACCAGCTTGTTTGTATCTATGTCTTAATTTTACTGTTATACTTATGTGTTGTACTGCTATACTGTGTATTTTGGTTTGTCTTACTGTGACAAGGTACCTTTGTAAATGAGCCTATGGCTCAAAGGTTTACCCAAACTGCTGTTTAAATAAAATAAAAATAAAAATAAAAAAAACTTTTCTGGACGCATTGACACCATCCAGAAAAAATTGCACCCCAAGCTCCATGCCTTGTTCTGGAACTGCAGTTACATCCCTCCTGTGGCAAGGTATGAACTAGTCCAGAAGATGGTCCCTTCCCATTTTTGACTACTACGACGTAGTCTATGGTGCTGCTCCTAAGTCCTCCCAGACCAGATTGGACACTCTCTTCAACTCCTTCTGCCGCTTTGCCCTTGATGCTCCCTCTCGCACCTACCACTGTGACCTCTTTTGAGCCCTTTCCTTCCCCTCCCTTACAAATAGATGTCTCTCACACTGCACTAAAATCATGGCTAAACACTGGCTGGGTTAACTCCCTTCCTACCTCTCCCCCTCATTTATAACACCCCTTCCTCCTTGCCACTCCCTCAGATCTACCGACACTCACACACTAACTGTCCCCTACCACTACACCCTTTCTGGCCAGTCTGGGTACTCTCACCATTTCTGTAAAATATGGAACTCTCTACCTCTCCAAATCTGACACTCATCCTCCCTCTATTTCGTCAACACTTCCCTCTCCAACTATCTTACACCTAACTGTTCCTGTCATAACTTGCCTTAATTTCCTTTGTCTTACTCCTTACAGTTCGTCCCCCTTCAGAATTTACCCAATGCCTCTGTTGACCCTACTGCCTCTGCTGACCCTAGCCACTTCTAGGTGCTAGTTCTCATACCTTTCTCCCTTCCCCTACTCTCTCCCCTTTTTCTCCTGGCCTTCACACTCCCCTTGCAGGGTTCTCAGCATCCTGAAGGGTCCTATAGTGCCTAGATTTGCCACCTTTTCTTCCCCCATCTACCTATCCTTGGCCTTCCAGGTCCCCTTGCAGGGTCTCCAGTATCCTGAAGGGTTCCTTGGATCAGGCCACATCCCCTCACAGGTGTTATTTCTAATTCCCTCCCTCTCACTATCCCTCTATAATTACAATGCCTAACCACAGGAGGGTTACAATCACCTGAACATCCCTGCCCCCTTGCAGGGTTCATCGCATTCTGAAGGGTTCTCCTTTTGAGTCAGGCCTTATTTTCCCTCCAAGGTGTTAATCACACTTACTCCCTCTCTGTCTCCTCTAATCTGTACTCCAGTCCCATGTCCCCATGCAGGGTTCCCCAAATCCTGAAGGGGTCTCTCTGGGACATGACTCTGCACTATCTGTCATTTCATCCTTTCTCTCCATCATCCCTTATTTTACGATAGTACGTGTTCACTTATTACCATTGCACTTATTAATTGTTCTCACAAATTACACTGTCTGAAACAAGTGCCTTAATTAATTGTATGCTATGGTGATCTTTGTAACTTGAATGTAAAATTTCTCACCCTTACTGTACCCCTTCCCCCCGGTCACACTGGGAGATGAGCAGCCTGTTGCTCAGTGTGCCTTCCTGGTGAAACATTTCAACAAATAAATAAATAAATGTTTCAGGAGTGAAAGTACTTGAAGAATGATGCAAATATTTGAAGACAGGTGATGCTACAGTGGTAACTAGCATATTTCAAGAGTGAAAACACTTGGGAACTGCTGATGTCACAGTGGTAAGTGGCATATTTCAAGAATGGAAATATTAAGGACTGGTGTACTGGTGGGGCATGTTTATTGTTCATACTGTGATTTTGATGTATGTTTCAAATGTACAGTTAAACCCACCTGGATGAAGTGCAGCACTGCAGAATTCTGCACTAGAGTTATTGCAGTTAACAATACGATTTCAATGGGAGTTATTCATTTTGTCATGCACTAAACCTGGGACACTGCACTTCATCCGGGTGGGCTTCACTGTAGTAATCAGACAATGAGGTGGAACTGGGGCACCATCTGTCCAGGGGAGATGAGAAGAAGCTGCAACACTAGTCTCAGTTGTGGTGGGGGACAGTCTACTAGCAACAGCAGCTGGAAAGTCATTAGCATAATGGATGGAATTGGGGCACCACCAGTACAGGGGAGAAGACAAGCAGCAACACCAGTGGATAGAAGTTTTAGTAGCAATAGCAGTCACTAGGTACCAGAGGTGGGGTTCAATGGCACAAATGAAATCACAGTTATGTCATTCATTTTCAAAAGAATACGTCATGACAGTGCAGGTAATAAAGAAAAAGGGTGCTGCCTACTGATTTTTTGTAGTACTAACATGTTTGAGTAAATGATAACATGTGGTGCTTTACAGAACAATGATGGATGACACAGCATGGATTGGACAAATGCTACAACACACAAATGGTGTATCCAGTACAACAGGATTATTTAATGCATTTTTAGTGGTCATACTTGTACCCAAGGTGAGGGAGGTTTACTTTTATAAACACTAGTTGTTCCACATGTGCTGGGTCCAATGAGGATTGGCAAGGTTCCACCACATCCTTAGCAGTGCTGTACATTCATTTAGATGGCACACTGGTGGCTGTGGGGGTGGTGGGAAACAGATATATTTAAGGGCCAGCTGAGCCAAGTAAGGAGATGATTTTAACTTTTTGATCCAGTACTCCATTGGATTTTTGGAGGTTGGCTCCAGAGCATCAGCAAACTAACAAATCAGTAGATTGATGGCTGAGAGTGACTGCTGTTCTGTTTTCTACCATTGCTAAGCCTGCAGTGATGAGCTGAGTTCAGCCCAACAGTCACCCTCCTCCTCAAGGGTTTCAGGACTGGTTTCAGTTTGTGAGTCTGACACTGGCTCAGCAATAGGGTTACCTGCTGCTCTCACTAACCCAAGTATGCAGAAGTTAAGTTTGGAGCACAGCTGCTTCTGAAACTCCATAACGCTGTGTGAGGGCATCATAAGGTGTAATATCTCACACGTGAATCATGGGTCCAATACAGTGGTAAAGATGTGCCTTTTATTGCCACACAGATCTGAGAACTGAATTTACAATTCTGTGGTGAGATTTTCCACAAGGACAGTCACTTGGTGTGGGTCAGGTTTGAATCCTTCTCAGCATTTTCACTGAATCTTCTCATAGCTTTTTTGATGATCTGTACTGCCAGAATGACCTAACTTAGCAGTACTGACTCAGAGCTAAGGTCATGAATGCTCTTTTCAAATGGGACTAACACCTTTACCAAGCCCTCAGTCACAGCCTAGTCCTGATGTCCGAGGACTCCCCCATGTCAGTTTCTATGCTTAGCTCAGGAAGAGCCATCTTCTGCTTCAGAAGCCTTTGCATCATGTGGGAGGTGGAATTCCACATCCTGAATGAGACAATGCTGAGACATTTGAAGGTGCTTTTGCAGCTATACAGATGATTTATGGCTTTCACAGAATGATGTAAGTGGCTACATATACTACTGGTGAGTTTGACACTCTGATCTGCCTCTGCTGGGTTTGCAAAAGCCTTTGTCACAGCTAAACTAAGTGTATGAGCAAAGCAGCGTATCTCCTCAAAATGTCCATCTTTCAATGTCTTTATCATATTTGTAGCATTGCCTTTGACCATGAACCCTACATACAAATTGTTGCCCTCAATCCATGTAATCAACTTCTCTTGCAGGAATGACAGTATGTTTACCGCCTCATGATCCTTTTCTAAAACAGCCACAATTAGCAAAGCAGATATGTAGTGAGAGGGGGAGACAGAACCAGCTCCAGTACAAATCATCACCACCAGTGACTATTATGTGTGCTACACAACAGTGTGCTGTCAGTGACATATATGCATGATTTGAATTCATGCTGGTCCATATGTCGGTTGTGCACAAGAACACCCCACCCATAGCCTGTACCAATAGTCTGCCAACTGCCTTTCTCAAATCACAGTAGATGTTGGGGACATTACGTGAAAATGTGATGCATGAAGGTATAGTATACCTGGCATGAAAATCCTGCAGCAGCCAATGGAAACCTATGTTTTCAACTACGGAAAATAGCTGCAGATCCAAGGCTATCATCTCACCAAATAAACTGGTGATTTGCTGTGCTGTCAGATGTGATGCTTGGTATTTGGTGTGGGCATGGAAGGCTTGTGTGATGTGTATGGTCAATGATATGGTAGATCATGTGGATTTTGACTATGAGACCATGGTGGAGGGTGTTGGATTAATAACCAGCTCAGCAGAGGAAGGTGCACAGGGTGCTGCTCCTGTATGGGGATAAACCATAAGTGGTGTAGAGGGAGTAGATAATACACTGTCTGTCTCAGGAACAGAATCACTTTCAATAGTTTGTGCATCTGCTGGACTAGTACCAGAAGAGGGGCAAACAAGCGCATGTTGTGGAATGGGAAGAACCACTGTGGATCTCCGAAGCATGCAGGAATGGTTCTTTTGGGGATGATTCATCATTGCTATTGTGAGATTCAAAAGGCTTTTACCATGGCATATGGTAGACTGAACTTGGAAGTTTAGAGGGCTAGACTGTATTCCTAATTCTGTGCTGAGTCTCTGTTACCACATTGGGTATTTCTGTGAAAAGTCACTTTCAGTTAATTTCTCCAGCCTCCATCGCCCCCTCCCCAATTTCAGCATCTTTTATTTCTTCTCTCTGCAGACCCAGCTGTCACCTAGCTCACTGTCTGTATCCCTCCCTACAATTTAAACTCCCATTATTTGTGACAAAGATTTTCTGTCAATTGCAAAGCAGGATACCTCCCATTGTTTTTGGAGCTATATCTAACCCCAGCTTGTCCATTTGCCTTCAGGCATCCTCATATCCCTTTGGGCTAACAACACCTCAGATGGGGGTCTACATGCCTCCATGGCGAGAAGAGCCTGCTGCCACACTTCCCTATCCCCAAGCCCTTGCTAGCAGGTATGGCCTGAACAGCATTCCGCAAACTCAAGGCTGCGTGGCTGTCTCTGTAAATTTTCTAAGGACAATTGCCTTTATTTTGGCACAACTCTTATTGGCTGTCCGTGGAACATGAGCTCCTTGTTTGGTTCCTCATCCTGCCAGGCATTTCCAAATTCCTCCTGACTGGACTATGTCACTACCATCGGCCAGCTTATTTAACTTTTCCCCCCTCCCAATCCAGTATTGATTCTGATATCTGGTCTGCTTTAATACTCAGTGATGAATTTCTTCAGTTTAAAGTGTTTTTGTCTGCTTTTCTATTTGCAGATTACACTGCAAAGCCACTAGAGGGCAACAAGACATGTATGTTGCAGTCCTCTTGCCACTGCTCCCCCCTAACACTTCTGTCCTGCATCACTCATACCTCAATTCTCTGCCTTTTGCCCCTCTCTGTAGTGTCCCTTGCACCATCTCCCTGGCTATCACTAGACATACAACATGGCATCCAAACCAGGGTCTGAACCAGGTATCTTTCGCTCCAAAGACAGCAAACCTACCACTGCACCACTGCACCACTGTGTCTGCCACAATGTTAGGTGTCAGCAAGACCCACTCATACCTGCCCATGGTCACATCTACCACCACTGTACTCCCTCACAAAACCCACCCACACAAACTAACCATACTACTATTGCTAACCATGTTTACCCTGCTCAGCAACAAACCCCCAGTTGCCTCTGGTATGTACACACCTTTGCTGCTGGGGGAGCACCTCACCCCTCATAGCCTCTCCATCATCCTGTCTCTCCCCACAGCCCCCCCCACACCCCTCCCTTCTACCGCTCTGCCCTTCTCTCTGTGCCTTGAGCCCTCATTGTCTGTTCCTCCACCTGGCCATCCCAGCCCTCACACAACTGCCCTTTCCCTGCTCATTACTTTCTAAGCTTGCCAGCTGCCACTACCCAGCAAAATGCCACCAATTCATGGCCCTTGTCAGGATCTTCCACTTGCTTCTTCTACTATCTGGCAATGTTCACCCCAATCTTGGCCCAGCAGCACCCCCCCCCCAATTGCGGTCACCCACAGGGCTTTGAATAGCTGCTATGAATATCTGCAGCCTACCTAAAAAATGGCACCCCTGCAATGCTAGACAGCACAGCACCAACCAGACATTCTGGCTTTAACAAAAACCTGGCTGTCAGCCAAGACCCCAGACTCATTCTCTCTATTCCTGGCTACTCTCTCATTAAGCTTGATCATAACAGCAAGAGAGGTGGTGGCTGTGCCTTCTATGTAAATGACTCACTGCATAACCAAGCCCTGCCTGTGCCCTCCCTAGACCATGGTGCCCAAGCCCTCTCAATAAAACTCTCCCCTTACCCAAACCATGCTCCTCTTGCTCTCCCATCGCCTACATCCCACCCAGCAGTGAATCCCCTTCCTGTAAAGTGTTCTCTTGCTATCTAGCCAGCCACCCCCACAAAATGGAACAAATCATAGTTGGAGATCCCAACATTAACTGCTTGGTGAGCTCATCAACACACACCAAAGTTACCTTTGCTGCGTTAGATATGACCCAACTGGTATCCCAGCCTACCAGGGACAACCCCACTAAAGGAACCCACACTCCACTAGATATCCTGCTCACTTTTCATCCCCACCATATTACCAACCTGGGTGTCCTACCCAATGCCTTAAGCAACCACTCCCCTATCATCTTCAGGTGGTCAAGTTAGCTACCTAAACCACCACCAAATATCACCTTTCATCGTCGACTACACCCAGGAGGCATAGCCAAACTAAAACAATATCTAATTAACTGGGACTGGTCTCCTAGTTCCCAAGCCCAGCACATAGATGATGCATTGCACTACTTCACCACCACCTCTAATACCACCTGTGATGCTTTTGCACTGACCATCAAAGTGACCACTAAGAAATGTAGTGCCCCCAGGATCACCCAGAACTCCTACAAGAGTTCAAAATGCGTGACAACTTCTGGCATCATGCCACTGCCTCTGGTTTGCTAAGCGATAGGCGGGCCTATAATGCTGCCTGCAATAAGTGTTCCTGGGCAATCCACAAGGCCAAGCAGAGCACTACAGAACCACCATAGTCACCTCCTGGGGTAGCACAAGACAGTTCTGGGATAACATCAAGGAGCTTAATGGTAAATTCCGCTCTTTCTCCCCCCTCACAACATAGTGTTAATGGTACTACCACTGCAGGCACACTTCACATAGCTAACTGCCTCAACTCCACCTTCTCAGACCTCAACTCAGTCCTCCCTAGCAACTTTTTTGATCCAATTCAGCCTACCCCACTGCATGAGTTACTCCACCCCCCTTCAAACTCAGTGTCATTACCCCTACATAAGCGAAAGCCTACCTATCCAAAGCCCCCCAGAACTCCAATTACTGCAAGGATGCATTTGATATGAGTATCCTATACCTTGCACTAGACTCAGTTATCTCCCCACTCACGGACCTTCAAAATCTGTCCCTTCACCTGGGCCAGTTCCCAGCCTCATGGAAAATGGCAGTGATAACACCAATACTGAAATGTGGTGACAACTTCATCCCAAAAAACTACCATCCCATCTCGATTCTCCCCCCGCTCTCTAAAGCCCTTGAAAAGATCATGGCTAATCAGCTCACTGACAACCTTCTCGCACACAACCTCTTACGTAGGGAGCAGCATGGTTTCAAAGCTGGTCATAGCACTACGACTGCCCTCATAGAATTTGCTAACTCCCTGCACTCCATGCTTGACATGGGGCACCTCACAGGGGCCATGTTTATTGACCTCTCAAAGGCCTTTGACACAGTTTCTCAACCCCTCCTTCTTAACACATTACAACAAATTGAGGTCTCTCATTGTCCACTCTCATGGTTCTCCAGCTATCTTTCATCTAGAACCCAATGGGTTAAAATTAATAATTCCATATCTACTATGCTGCCTGTGCACCCAGGAGTTCCCCAGAGATCTATCTTGGGTCCCCTGCTATTCAGCATCTACAACAACGCCCTGCCTGAATCCTGACCCAGCAACCTTCTCCTCTACTTGGACAATTCTGTTTTTTATGCAACACATCCTGATCCTCGCTCTCTCTAGTGTACCTTACAAAACTCCTTCTCTCAGATTGAACACTGGTTTGCTGAACACAGATTGGTGGTCAACATTAAAAAAGGTAAAACGATGCTCTATGCCCACTGCCAAAACAGATCAAAGGATTTCCCCCTGGAAATACTCTCTGCTTCTCTCATCCAACTGGAACAGGTCCAAAAGTATAAGTACCTAGGTATTACATTTGACTCTTCCCTCTCATTCCATGAACATATAAAAATCCTCACCTCCACCACCAACACCTGCATTGGTCTCCTTTATAGACATAAAGACTGCCTGCCACCTGAAGCACTTCACCTAGCCATTACCTCCTCAGTCTTATCGCTGCTGGACTATAGCCTCACAATCTATGCTGCCGCCGACACTACGGAGCTTCATCAAATATAAGTAGTCATCAATAAGGCCTGCTGACTCCGTTCTGGTGCTGACAGAAATACACATACCTGCACCTTATGCGCAGTCACCAATATCCTCTCCCTTGAGGAAAGACTATTATACCAGGCCTGTCACTTCACCAAAAAAGTCCAACTGGATTTCACCCCAATAGGTGTCATGGCTTCTCTTCAGGCAGCCACCATCTCAGTGTCCACACAGGCTGCCCCAAAAACTATCTGGAAGGTGCCTACGGTCAGGACCAACATGGCCCAGTGATCCTTCCTCCTTAGAGCTCCATCCTGGTACAATGTCCTCCCTCCAGCTTTCACATCAATCACCAATCTAGGTCCTTTTAAAGCTGCCTTAAGGGCCCATATCATCTCCTCACATCAATGCCAGTGTAACCAGTAGCCTGTGGATCCTGCACCATGCCACTAGCCCATGCACCTGCCCTTGGCCAGGCAGTGGAGAAGAACCCTCACTATTTCTAGCCTACAGGCTCCTTGCCTCCCTTGGTTACCATATAGATGCACTGGACTATAAATGCATTGTATTTTGTATAAGACAAGGCCTCCCTGAGGCAGTTTACTACCAACTCATATCATGCATTGCTTTAGCTACTAATTGTATAGGTCTTAACCGCTCATTAGATAAATATGTCAATAGGACTGCCCTGTTTTAGCTAACAAATGTATAGGCATTAACCCATGATCATTGTACTTGTACTCTGCATGATTGCTCACCCACATTTGTTCTATGTATGTACTGTATGAATGTCTATGTTTTATTCTGACTTGGAGCCTTTGGAAACAAGTCTATGACTCAAACGGTTTTAATTCCAATTTCCTAAATAAATAAATAAATAAGACTGGCGCACAGAAAATACTGCCTTTGTTGCATCATCTTTCACACCAGTAAAGTATAGCCACACTTCACTTTCTCCCATGGACAGTAGAAGTGCTGGCCACAATAGGGTGAATATTGTCGGGTTTTGCCCCTTTCCCCTCATCAGACCAGGGTGTAATGGGTACTATGCCCTGTTCTTTCTGCACTACAGATGTAGTCATAGAAATATGTTGTGTTTTATAGCTGCATAGCATCATAGCTATGCTGATGTATTGCTATCAGAAGGAGATCTGACCAGAATTCCTAATGCAGCACAGCTGTGTTGTTAAGGCAGTGTGGAGTTGAAGCACAACTTACTACAAATCTCTCCATATCCTCCCAATTTACTGAGATGATTTCCTTTTTCTCCCTCTCCCCCAGCTCATTATTTTTATTCATTCTTGAGTTTGTAGTATTTGTTACATACTGAGCATCTTTCTCCTTGACATTTTCCTGACAATCACAATGTAATCAGTATAGGCTTTTTATAATCCCCATAA
This sequence comes from Neoceratodus forsteri, assembly GCA_016271365.2. Lineage (NCBI taxonomy): Eukaryota > Metazoa > Chordata > Ceratodontiformes > Ceratodontidae > Neoceratodus > Neoceratodus forsteri. Next base: position 383,282,280 of record CM057455.1, on the reverse strand, counting down.
TGACACAATGGATTGCACCAATCTGTCAACCCTCAATGAAAGTTTATTTGTGCTGGCTGTTAAAACTTCTGACTGCTCTTCCAACCACATTGTCTGGAAGAAAAAAAGTTTTAAATGAACAGGATAAATAAAAGATAAATAAACATTTGTGTAAGTGCCTAGCTTGGCATGATCCAAGCTCAGTTCTCCACCCAGAAGAATGAGCTCTTTCCTTTGTGTTCATGTTTAAAAGATCTTCAAATGTTGGAGTTTATTCCTACAGCAAACCAGTTAATTAACCAGGTTAATTAATATATTCCAGATCAGAACTCCACATTTCCACTTGAACGTGATGTCTTCCCTCCTCCCCATCCCAAGTAATGAGTATATTGAAAAGTTAGAGTACAAAAAAATACACACCTGTCAGTTCCTCCTCTCTCTCCCCTGTAATGAAGACTGCATTACCATTAGTTCTCAGTATGTTTTATATATTATTTGTATATTACCTTAGCAGCCAGTAGCAAAAGAAAGTAAGTCAGTTCATGTATTTAATGGTAAACGTGTGAAGGAAATGAGTTATCTGATTATAATTACCGGTCAGCAATTTTCTATAAGGGCTGAACCAGTTGATATTTATCGTAATAACTGGCTGGTTAATATGACATTCAAGCGCCCAGTCACTCAGTCGGTGACGCTCACTCATTGGATTATGTTCGGCGTCGGGGCGGGCTGAACTCTCTCACAAACATGGCGGCTCCGTCTCTCACGTCCCATGGAGCCACCAAAACAAGACGTGTCCATCCTTTTTTTTTGTTTGTTTTCTGTATCTGGTTGATCCAGCCTTTTCCCCAGCAAAATATCTGGTTGATCCTGTCGTTTGTCTGTTTCGGGACAAAATGAATAGAGCTACAAGGGAGCGTGCCAGGGAAGCGTAGTAGACACGATCATGTCAGAGACAAGCTGTAAGGTAAAAACAAAACGGAAACAAAAAACAAAAAGAACTATGTTAAGGAAGGGAGGTAGAGGGCAGAAGACAGATGAAGTCAGAGATTGTGTGTGTCTGTGTTTGTGAGAGTGTGTGTGTGTGTGTGTGTGTGTGTGTGTGTGTGTGTAGTGTGAACACTGAACTCAAGCAGGAGAAAAATTGCTGACCTTTTATTATAAAAAATAAAAGATGGTGAAGTGTGTCACATTCGAATTTAATGCTCACCCTCGGTGTGGGATGCTTTGATAAACCCCTTGGGCTTCGCCCTCGGGGTTTATGTAAAAAAAACTAATGTTATTCAATGGGATTTTTCCTGCAGCAGTAAATCTACAGTATTTTTTCTGCATTTGCTGGAAAATACTGTGGTACTGGTAAACTTTTCTATAGCAACCACTGTATGTTTAACATTTCTTAAATATAAAAATTGTAGAAACATAGAAGTTGACGGCAGATAAGGACCGCAAGGCCCATCCAGTCTGCCCATTTCTTTTTCCACCTTATAAATGTGCCATCGGCCTTTGCTCTGTCAGTGGCCTATCTATTCATACTCATTTGTATTGCTCCCTTATGCCTATCCCATGCCTGTTTGAAGCCCTGCACTGTATTAATAGCCACCACTTCTTGAGGTAGGCCATTCCATGCATCCACCACCCTTTCTGTAGAAAAGAATTTCCTTGTATTCCCCCTTAATCGGCCCCCCTCTAATCTCATGCTGTGTCCTCTTGTCCTGCTATTTTTCTTATATTTAAACATGTTAGACTCTTTCACCTTGTTAATGCCCATAAGGTGTTTGAATGCCTCGATCATATCACCTTTCTCCCTCCTTTGCTCAAGGGTATACATATTGAGCTCTGTTAATCAGTCCTCATATGTCTTCTGATGCAGTCCCTGCACCATTTTGGCTGCCCTTTTCTGGACTGCCTCAATTTGGTTAATGTCCTTGTGAAGGTGTGGCCTCCAATACTGCACGCAGTACTCCAGATGGGGCTTAACCAGTGTCTTGTAAAGAGGGATTATTACCTCCCTCTTACGGCTTGTGATACTCCTACTAATACACCCTAACATCCCCCTAGCCTTACCTACTGCTTTAGAGGTCTGCTTGGATGATTTCAGGTCATCAGTGATGATGATGCCCAAGTCTCTTTCTTCCTTTGTGACTGCTAGCAACTCCCCTCCCAGCCTATAGGTGGCTTCAGGGTTTCTCTTCCCTATGTGCATGATCTTGCACTTCTTTGCATTAAATCCCAGTTGCCACTCTTCTGACCATTTTGCTAGTTTATCCAGATCTCTTGTCATTCTGCCCACCCCATCTGGATCATCTACTCTGTTGCAGATCTTGGTGTCATCTGCAAACAGACAAGCCTTACCCTCTAGTCCATCTGCAAGGTCACTAATGAAGATGTTAAAGAGGATTGGCCCCAGAACTGATCCCTGAGGTATCCCACTTGTGACTTGCATCTCTTCTGACTGTATACCATTTACCACCGCTCTCTGTTTTCTGCCCATCAACCAGTTTGCCACCCAGTTGACCAACTTCTGACCCACCCCGAGCCTACCCAGCTTATTTATCAATCTTCTATGTGGAACAGTGTCAAAAGCTTTGCTGAAGTCAGGTAGACGATCAACTGCTCCCCTTGGTCCACCACTCTGGTTACCCAGTCAAAGAAATCTATGAGATTAGTTTGACAGGACCTTCCTTTTGTAAACCCATGCTGTCTTGGATCTTGTGCCACTATGGATTCCAGGTGTTGCACTATCCTTTCCTTAAGGAGTGCCTCCATAATCTTGCCCACTACTGAGGTAAGACTGACTGGTCTGTAGTTCCCTGCCTCCTCCCTGCTACCACTCTTGTGGAGTAGGATCACATGAGCCCTTCTCCAGTCTTCTGGGACCTCTCCTGTGCTCAGAGACTCACTAAACAGTTCTGCTAATGGCTCTGCTAGTTCCACCTTTAGCTCCTTAAGTACCCTGGGATGTATGCCATCAGGTCCCATTCCCTTATCCACCCTGAGCTTAGCAAGCTCTTGTAGGACCCTTTCTTTTGTGAAGGGGAGTAGTGCTCACCTCCCTCCCCCTGTGTCCATGGTGATGAGCTGTGGGACCTGCCCTATCTTCTCTTCATAAATACTGAGCAAAAGTATCTATTTAGGAGAGATGCTTTTACATGGTCCTCCTCCTCACATGCTCCCTTTTCTCCATTAAGCTTAGCAATTCCCCCTCTGGACTTTCTCCTTTCACTAATGTATCTATAGAAAGTCTTGTCACCTTCTTTTACTGTTCATGCTAGTGTTTCCTCAGTTTGGGACTTTGCCTGCCTTACTGCCTTCCCTGCTTCCCTTAGGGCAGTTTGGTATGCCTCCTTATCTTCATCCCGTTGTGTTCCCTTATATTTCCTGAAGGCCAGCCTTTTGCCTCTGACCTTTTCTGCTACTGTATTTGAGAACCAAAGTGGTTTCCTTCTTCTTTTGCACTTCCTTTTCTGTCTAACACAATGGGATGTTGCTTCAAGTATTGCATCCTTAATGCTTGCCCACTTTGCCTGTACCCCTCACCTGTGTTTCTTTTGCCAGGTCTAGCTTAACTCTGTTGGCCATCTTATCAAAGTCAGCTGCCTCTGAAGTCCCATATTTTTGCCTTAGAATGGGATGATTTAGATGTAGTAGTCAAACTGAACCATACCATGTGATGGTCACTGGCCCCCAGGTGACCTTCTACCTGGAGATATGTGATCCCTTCCCTGTTAGTCAGTACTAGATCTAGGATAGCCCTGTCTCTTGTGGGTTGTTGTACCAGTTGTTTAAGGCCCTTCCCCTGCAGGGAATCCACTATGTGTCTAGTTCTGGCAGATGTTCCTGCTGGTATTGACCAATCTGTATCCGGCATGTTGAAGTCTCCCATTATCAGAACCTCCCCTTTAGCTGTCATGTTTTGTATATCTTCTAACAGTAATGTGTCTTATGTCCTCCCCCTGGTCTGGGGGCCTGTAGACAACCCCAGTTCTTATGGCTGTCCCATTTCCTGTTTCCAGGGTGACCCACAGTTCTTCTGGCTCCTTATGTGTATTCTGAATTTCTGTAGCTTTGATATTTTCATTGACATACAGGGCCACTCCTACCCCCTTTTGCACCTCAGTCTCTTCTGAACAATACATAGCCAGGTACTGAAGTCTCCCAAGTGTGGTTACTGGTAAACCACGTCTCACTAATTGCTACTATGTCCAGTTTAGCCTCTGACATTATTGCCTGAAGGTCTGGGATCTTATTTCCCAGGCTGTGAGCATTTGTGTACATGATTTTCCATTGGCCAGATTTCGGTGTGTTAGTTGTTGGGTGAGGTTTGGCATTACCCTGTGTGTCGTATGGGGAGACAAACCTTTTTCTTACCTGGTGATGCAAATTAACTGCAAACATGCTGAATCCTGTTTGACCACTAGCTGAGGGGGAGGGTGTTCTTCCCATTCAATATGTGATTACTGCACCCCTCTCCCATTTGCTAGTTTAAATATTCTGCAAAGACGTCTAACTTCTGCCCCAATGCACTGACTCCTCCTTAGTCAGATGCAGTCCATCAAATTTAAAGAACTTTCGCTCCCAGAACTGTTGCCAGTTCCCTACAAATCTGTGCCCTTTTTCCTGGCACCAGCCCTTGAGCCACATGTTTAGCTCCCCTGTCTCCCCTTCTCTGACCTTCCGTCCATCTGCCCCCCTCTCCCAGACTGGCAGGATCTCAGAGAAGGAGATGCCAGATGAAATGGATGATAGTTTGTCACCCAGCCTGGTCAGGTGTTCCTTGGTCTCCACAACTGACCGGCTGGCGAGATCATTAGTCCCTATGTGTAGCAGGACATCAATGTTTTCTCCTGCTTTGTGAACAATTTTAGCAATGCGGTCAGTGTTTCTCCATGATGATGTACCTGGGAGACATCTGACCATTACCCCTGGCTGGAGATGGGTATCAACTCCCCGAATCATGGAGCCTCCTATGATCAGAAGTTTTTTGGATTTCCTTTTTGTTTTTTTTGTTTTGGTTCCTGATTTGGATGAGTTTTGTTGTGCAAGCTCCTGTGCCACAGTGTCCTGCTCTGCAGTGTCTTCTGCCTCTTTGTTTGATTTCAGAGATAGAGCTAGATACCTGTTTGTAGTGTTTATATGGTTGTTGGAGGTAATATGTTGGAGAGCAGAGAGTGATGGGGCACCCAATTTGCCCCTCCTAACCACCTGCCAACTTCCTGGTCCAACTACCCTCTGCGGTCGCGGTTTTTCTGTTGGATGCTGGGGAAATGGCGGGTGGTTCTTATAATGTATTTCCTCTTGAATATGAAATTTGAGGTGTGCAATCTCTGCCCATGCTGCCCGGAGCTGAGCCTTAAGATCTCCATTGGCCCAGCATGTAGGACAGTGTTCTAAATCCTGTAAGACTGTCCTTCTGAAAATTGTTCCACAGTACCTGCAGTTAATGATATCCATTCCAGATAAGTTGCTGGGTTTATAACCTAGTCAGAGTCATTAGAAGGAAAAAAAATGCAAGTAATGGTTTGATTGTGTTTTGTTTTTGTTTAACTTGTTATAACAAGTTAAATTACTAGTGCCCCTGTAAATGAGCTCACCTTGCGGATGCCTCACTGATCCACCCCTTCCTGCTGTGCCACAGGAAATGTCCCAACTGTGGTACCCTATAAAAGGAGTGTAGTGTGGGGTGGTTGGGGATGGGGGTGGCTGGGCCCTTCCCCTGCCGAAAAAGAAGAACCACAGACGAAAGAACAAGGAGGTAAGAGCAGAAACAATCAGTCAACAACAAATGCAGTAACCCTGAAAGCTTATCCTAATGTTAGCTAAAACTGTAAAACCTGTAAAGCACCACCTGTAATAATTTCAGAGAAGATATACGCTGTAAGAAACACTTTGCTACAGAGAAAAATAAAGCAATAAAATGTTAGGAACAAACAGTAGCAATCCCTGTGAGTAAAAAATAAAAACAACACCACACAGTAAATCTGCTTAGCCAAAAGAAGTCTTAATCCTTTTCCCTTGCTCTGGTAAGGTTCTCTACTCTGCCTTTCAAGCAGTCTTGGAAGGAAAGAGCTCAGGTGAAGCTAGGTGCCTTGGCCAGCAAACCAAGTCTTGTTATGTATAGCAGGTATTTCTCTTTTTGTACATGCATTGTTATTCATTAAAAGTAGTCGTGAAACTGCCAATTTTTTCTACTGGTCCATCTGAATTTTATAGGTATAAACTATTTATATGTAAGAACTCAGATTATTACAACATACAGAGATAGTCTGTTGCAGACTTACTTGAACTTAATATATGCTTTTGGTTATATTAAACTTCCATGCAGCTAATGTTTTCTTCTGTGTGTACTTTCTTGTAGCTTCAAATAATATGTTTATTTAAGGCACCATAGAATTAATAATTTAAATCAACCTAAAATATATGTAAGTCACCCCTCTCATGGAGGTTTACTAAAGTTACGAGAGGCTTACTAAAGTTACCTACTTTCCCTCTGGTCAGTTCAGTTTGATTGGCAGTCTGGGCCTTCTCCCGGGGGTGTTTTTTTATGCCCCTACCCTTTAAAAAGGGGGTTTTCTGGGAGTGGTTTGGGGAGAGGCTGGCAGGTTTCTAGCTACAGTAAGTGGGCTGGGGTCTCATCCCCCCTGCCAGGGAGATGTGGTCATCCTGTTTCAGTGTTGGTTGCATGGCTGGGTCCTTGGGTGGAAGTTGTAGGAGCAATGCAGCAGTGGAAGCAGGGTCCCTGGATTTTTGGGCCAGTCATGTTCCAGAGAAATGGAGGTAATCTCCACCATGTGCAGCTGGCTGAGGTCGGGGTCCTGGTTTCCATTTTAGGAAGAGCTGGCAGTGGGGCTGTTACAGCAGTGGCAGGGCTGTGACAAGGTCTCCTCAGTAGTGGCAGTGCTGAGGAAGCCGTTACCTGGTGTGTGCACACTGTCGATATCAGTTTTGGTGGCCTGCAGGGATCTTGCATTATTGAACCTGCTGTGCTCGTATCTGGGGCAGGTTCTGATCTAGGTCCAAAAGTGTAGGATGATGGAGCTGTAAGGAGGAGCTGTGTTGTTTGCTACTATATATCACTGTAACTTTTACTGGAAAGGTGTTTTGGACATGTTTGAACTTTGGCCAAGTGTCAGGTTGACAGTAATTTAATAGGCCATTTTCCCATTTGGGGTATTTTGGGAGGAGTAAGTCACTCCCCCAGTGTGAGTAGGTGCCAGTATCATTCAACACTCTGACCTTGTTCCAGCTCTAGATAATTGAGTGGAGCTTGTTCCCAGCCCAGTTTGGCTTTTGGTACCTACAACCTTGGACTGCATTCAATTTCTGCTTGTCTGGCCATTGACCTGTCTGACCTTCCACTCCATGGAGCTGTGCACTTTATTTATTGATTTTAATAATTAATTACATTTAGTTTTCTTATTTTCACTCTGGTGTACTGAGGTTATTTTTGCTACCTAAATATGCTTACTCCCTCCAAAGAAGAAAAAGATGTTCTGTCCACTCGGTCCTGGCCTTGAAGCACTCCAGCCTGCTTCTGGTTATCCAGTGAACCAAGAAGAGACATTTTCCCCCTGCTGCATGAGTTCCTGAAGGTGAGATAAGACTATCTTATACAATTAAAAGGCTGTGATTCCTGGGAAGTTTCTGAATTGAGCCTCCCCCCCCCCATTTTTCCACTAGGACCCCTAAACATTGGGGAAGGCGGCTTACATAAATATTAGCAATGTTTTAAAGTTTTTAACTTTTTAAATTTGAAATTGTACCTCATGGCTATCTTAACAGTTCCTATCTAGGTGAGAGAATCCACACTAGTCTTAGCCTGCAAGATGAATGAATCAAAAAAGTAACTATATGGCATTAAACCTTGTTGGAAGCACCAACACTGGATGTATGGTTTCACTCCAGCACATTAAAATAGATTACTACTGATGCTTATTAATTGCAGATAGAGCTGTCTTTGCATTGTATATGCTACTGAGCAGACCCACAACTCTAACAGCTAATTGCACACTTGGCTCATGTAAAACAAAACTATATTCGCTGCTTTGAAGAACCTCAACCCTGCCCCCCCAAAAGCTAGTTCAGTTGCTTCTCAGAACCCAGACTGCACCTCCCCAACTAATTGCTGGCTTGATTGGTTCACTGGTTCATAACCATAAATATATATTATACACAGCACCCCCCCAAAAGCAAAAAAATAAAATTGATTGCTGACTCGACTGGTTTATTTAAAAAAAAAATTATATTAGCTACTCAGCAAATACCCCCCCCCACACACACACACACACACACACACACACAGCTGACTGCTGGCTTGACTGTTTTTACATTCACGTGCGCATGCGCGAGGCGTCTTGGAGAATGGGACACTTTGGAGGTGTACTTTCCTGTGCAATCCTGCTCCTTGAGCAGGCATGGCGGTCCTGCACCAATCCACACCGGTGCTGTGTATGACAGCGGTGGTCTTCTCTTCAAAGAAAACCACCGCTGTGTGCTTGCGATGCATCATGCCCCCCCAAAATCTTTGCTGCCATGCTGGGAGCCCACCCTAGTGTGGCAAACATCCTGTGTCATCTGCCAATGGGGGTGCCGAAACCCCCGTCAGCTCCACAGCCCCCCCAGCCATGCTTCTGCCATGCTGGGAGCCCACCCCAGCATGGCAAACGTCCTGCGTCATCAAAATACAAAAAAAAACCTACCTGTAAATTAAAAACGGTCCCACACAGTCTCCCACCCTCCCACAACCCGCACTCCACTCACTGCACTCCTGCCTCCCCACACCCCCACACCCCCACCCCATACTTACCTCCGGAGCTTGCAACGATCATCGCTGGACTAGGAACACATCTGCACTCTTCAAAGCCTACTGCGATCTGAGGAAATGCCGGTAAGTTGTATAATGGGCTAGATGGGTTTTTTCAACTTTGTTGCATATCTCAGGGATTCTTTGGAATTTTTGCACCAAATTTTCAAAATGGGGTTTTTGGGACCCCTTCTCATGAATTCTGTCATTGTCATGGCGTTATTCGGGCCCTAAGGGTGATTTCGCAGTCACTTTCAGGCCTGGTTAATGAAACAACAGTGCCAGCGTTCATAAGGTGGGCTCTCAAAAAGCCTATTTGGAAAATTTGGTGGAAAAATTCCTAACAATGACGGTTTTATGAGCGTACGTTGTGCAGTTCCTATGCAGGCTCGTAAGTTCATGAATTTTCAATATTTTCAATCCAGATTTTCAACATTGCCATTTTACCACACCTTCTTATGAGTAGTACAGCTGTCATTTTTCACATCTCACCCAAAACATGTTTCCGCCCATGTAGCGCACAATGGTGCAGTCGGTGTGTGAAATCAATGTATGGGACACAGTAAGAAAATCACAGTGACACTATTCATGAGCAGAGGTCTTAAAATAGCTATGTTGAAAATGTGGTGAAAAAATTCCTAAAAATGACTGTTTTACGAGCATGTATTGCGCAGTTCCTACTCACGCTCATAAGTTTGTGAATTTTCAATATTTTCACTCCAGATTTTCAACATTGCCATTTTACGACACCTCCTCATGAGCAGTACAGCTGTCATTTTTCACATCCTGCCCAAAACATGTTTCTGCCCATGTAGCGCACAATGGTGCAGTCGGTGTGCGAACTCAATGTATGGGACACATTAAGAAAATCACAGTGTCACTGTTCATGAGCAGAGATATTAAAATGGCTATGTTGAAAATTTGGTGAAAAAATTCCTAAAAATGACTGTTTTATGAGCATGCGTTGCGCAGTTCCTACGCACGCTCGTAGGTTTGCGAATTTTCAATATTTCCACTCCAGATTTTCAACATTGCCATTTTACCACACCTTCTTATGAGTAGTACAGCTGTCATTTTTCACATCTCACCCAAAACGTGTTTCCCCATGTAGCGCACAATGGCGCAGTCAGTGTGCAAAATCAATGTATGGGACACATTAAGAAAATCACAGTGACACTGTCCATGAGCAGAGGTCTTAAAATGGCTATGTTGAAAATTTGGTGAAAAAATTCCTAAAAATGACTGTTTTACGTGCATGCGTTGCGCAGTTCCTATGCACGCTCATAAGTTTGCGAATTTTCAATATTTTCACTCCTGATTTTCAACATTGCCATTTTATAACACCTCCTCATGAGCAGTATAGCTGTCATTTTTCACATCCTGCCCATAATGTGTTTCCGCCCATGTAGCGTACAATGGCGCAGTCGGTGTGCGAACTCAATGTATAGGACACATTAAGAAAATTACAGTGACACTGTTCATGAGCAGAGGTCTTAAAATGGCTGTGTTGAAAATGTGGTGAAAAAATTTCTAAAAATGACTGTTTTACGGGTGTGCGTTGTGCAGTTCTATACCGCGGCTCGTGAAGTTCAAATTTTCAATATTTTCACTCCAGATTTTCAACATTACCATTTTACCACACCTCCTTATAAGCAGTGCAGCTGTCATTTTTCATCTTGCCCAAAATGTGTTTCCGCCCATGTAGCACAATGGCACAGTCAGTGTGCAAAACTCAATATATGGGACACATTAGAAAATCACAGTGACACTGTTCATTAGCAGAGGTCTTAAAATGGCTGTGTTAAAATTTGGTGAAAAATTCTAAAATGACTGTTTTACAAGCGTGCGTGCTGTGCAGTTCCCACGCACTACAGGTTTGCAAATTCTCAATATTTACTCCAGATTTTCAACATTGCCATTTTACCACACCTCCTTATGAGCAGTACAGCTGTCATTTTCACATCCTGCCAAAACGTGTTTCCCACGTAGCGCATAATGGCGCAGTCGTTGCAAACTCAATGTATGGGACACATTAAGAAAATCACAGTGACACTGTTCATGAGCAGAGGTCTTAAAATGGCTATGTTGAAAATTTGGTGAAAAAATTCCTAAACATGACTGTTTCTGGCGTCGTTCGCGCCAGTTCCTGCGCTCGTAAGTTCGCGAATTTTCAATATTTGCACTCCAATGAGTTACAAATACCTAAACAGCACATAGAAGCAAGCAACATTCAGCATTGACAAATGCTTGTACTTCTTTGTCACTGATTTTTTTAAGCCATGTCCAAGTGCCAAATACCACTGCAAATACCTGAAAGCGAACGTTCGGCATTGACAAATGCTTGTTTTTATGTTAAACAATATCAACTTCTCAGCAGAACCCTAACACCCTAATTTGACTGCTGCTTCTACTGGTTCATAAAAAAAAAAAAAAAACTACGTCACCTACACAGCAGTACCACATCAAAGAAAAAAAAAACTTGATTGTTTGCTCAACCCCTCATATGAGTAACTTTGCTCTATTTTACCATTGTAACTAGACACACATATTAATGTTGTCAGCCAGAAATGTAACTTACATCTTCAACAAATGTTCAGATTGTCTTAATCTTAGGAACATGTAGGGGACTTTACCAATATACTGCTAGCAGATTAAAAAAAAAAAACAGTAATGTAAAGTTAGTAATAGAATTGATAACATCTGCATCATACTATTGTGAATTGCTCAGTGCATTGTCATTTTCAAGCAACCAGATAAGAAAATGTTAGTGTCTTCCCTTGTTGGTTATGTGGAACTGGAAAGTAATTACTGTTTCTGATAGACTAGTGCCCGATAGTGTATCAGCCCCAAAGCTTGCAGTTGAAGAGATATTTTAAATTCCATTTTTCTGAAAATTTTGAATAGTTCTACGTCCAAAGTAAAAGTATTTATTGTCTGTGAGAGAATAAATTTCAAACATCTGCTGAGAATGCTTTCTTGATGCATTTTTAACTCGGTATCACTCAAGTAAATTATTTTTGGGGGTATTTTGTTGGTTTTCATCTTGCCTTTCACAAACTTTTGTGTTAGAATTCCTGAGATTCCTGCCACCTCATGTGCTCCATCTTGTTTTTTATTTTGTTTGTTTTGTTTTGTCTTTCTCTTGGCTTTGTTCTTGGCTGTATTTTTTTTCTTTCATTGATGGTCCCTGTAAAAAACACACAGACTTTGTACCAGAACCGGAGTCAGAATTACTTTTTGAATCTTCTGAAATGCTTCACTTTTCCCTTCTTTTACTATCATTTTTAATTATTGATCTTTGTCTATTAGCTGTTCTGGAGTGAGAATTTTTTTTTTTATACATTGTTTTTTTCCTCTACCTGGCTCCCGGTCTGCCCCAGTCTTCTGCGCATCCTGTTATCTGGCCGCTGTCCGGAGTACCCTAGCTCCCTTAGGGACCCTCGCCTTATACCCCCGTGGATTACCCCCCTGCAGTGGGGTGGCAGAGTACCCCAAACTCCACCTGGTTCTGGATCCAGTGTTCGGCGATGTCCCCCAGAGGCAGGTGCCCCCGTAGGACAACCATCAAGACACAGCGACCGGTTGCCAAGCCATTTTCCCTTGTTCTGCTTACTCCTTGTGAGTGGGTCATGCAATGGCTAAAAAGGAAGGAGTGTGCATGTGTCTGCATGCACTCTTCCCGGCGCCGTGCCCCATCTCAGCTCCCCAGTACTTGTTGCCAGTGTACCACCCCCAGCCTCTGCTAGGAGCTGATAGTGCACCGACAACTGGGATCCCCCCACCCCAAAGAGGGAGAGCAGTCCCTTGGATGCTCCATCCCTCTCTGCCCCCGCCGACCACCCAAATGACTCGAGTCTGCTCCTGAACCTGGGTCGCTGGCATGGAGTGAGGTGTGGCATCCAGCGCCTCAACCCTCAGCACCACCTGGCCCTGAAGTTAGAATTTTTGAAGTTTTGTTTTCTTCCCCTGCTTCTCATCCAGGATGTCCTCTCCAAGTCAACATCTGGACACTAACATAATCACACTTGTCTCAGTTTGCTTTATTGATTTTTCTTCTCGCTGTTTCTATTCTGTGCTTTTTTAAAACCAAGTTCAGATTTGTCTGTCTTTTAACAAACTCTGGAGCTTCTTTATGTTTTGTCAGTTCAGCCTGCATATGTTTGATTTCAGTCTGAAATTGTTCATAGTTCCCCCATCCTCCATTATTTGTATTGGAATTAGTTAAGTGGAACACTTGGCTAATGCCTCCTGCCATTCTTCCCTATGGTGATAGTTTTCCAACCCAAATGAGATTTGTTTGTCAATATAAAGCCCTGCTGATGCTTGTTCTCTAAGTTTGTAACATTGTGCCAAAGGCTGATTTCTTGCAAGAACACTCTAACTGTACAAACAATGTTTTAAACTTACATTTTCAGTCAGAGTTTGAGTGGCATTGCTTTAATGTAGTAATTGCTTTCTTCCCTCCACAACTGTCTTCAAACATTCAAGACAAGATGTTCCTAGTCCCTCTTCTGTTCCAGTAGCACTGCTCCTGTCCCATTGTGAAGCTTGACTGTTCCCTGTGATCATGTCCCAAACTTCAGGCACTTAAGTAGTTTGAAATCCTAACCTGCTTTGGAGTTCAGAAAGAGTTTACCCTGTGAGGGTTTCAGAGCACATGTCCTATCTCAGGACTTGTGGCAACAGGAAATTCCATACTTCTGATCGACGCTGTGTCAACTTTATGTGACTAATATGTTCAAAAACAAATCAAAACTGAATAACATGCTCATGAAACTGATTGCTGCTGATAACCATTGTAAACAGCTAAAACAACAACAACAACAAAAAAAGAAACGGCACAAACCGCAGATGACAGTCTGTGCAATTATTTACTGCTAACAAGTACAAAATGCATCTAGCACCTCAGGGTGCTGCACCACTTCTCAGGGAACATTGTGCAAATTCATGCTAAAAGTTCTATATTTTGGGCAAACTCACTTTGATAAAAACAAACAAAAAAAGGCAACATTGAAGTCAAGAGAAGTCTGGAATTCATAGAAACAGTATTTTTCAAAGATGGAAAACTAGTGCAATATGAGAAATTATAGGTGGAAAAAGAATGAGTGTAAAAAAAAGATAAGGATTTATGAAATACATATGCACAGCATGAAATGACCAGTCACTAACTACAAGAAAAAAATAGCTAGAACAATTAAAATGACACGCGCAAGTTTTTCTGGAGTTTGTAGTATGAAAGGGGATTGCACTTCCCAGTAAGGGGGACACAGGTTAACATTACTGGCTCCTATGCACTATCTCATGGAGTGGCTGTGCACTGCATATCTTGGGTGTGTAGTCACTCCACACCCAATGTATCCTCTGTGCTGGATGCACCAGCAGGGGGTGCAAAGCCCCAACACACCCGATCCCCCATGTCCGTGGACCGCACCATGGTAGGGGGGTGGGCTATGGGTATGCTATCACTACACGCCATGCACAATGGCATGTAGTGCTGGCCACGGGGGTGCAGAGGAGGGCCCAAGGTATGCCAAGGAGAACCCTGCTGTAAGCCTCCTACATGTCCCTTAAACACATCAGGTCTCCACCACACAACCACAGGGACCACTGTTGCTGTTTTCCCCTATGGTAGCCCGGCACCACCCACCCCAGCACACATCTGTGCATGGCCCCTACCAGGTGCCTCCCCACCTACCCAACACACAAACCACACTGAGGCACCAGCCCAAGGATGCTGCCCACTGAATGGCAATGCCAGCCCACCCCGGCCACTGGTCCACCAAGGTATATGGTGGGGCACAGTGCCCCCCGCACCACCAACAGACCCTGCACCCCATCCCTATACACAGCACTGGTGCCACATCATGGGAGGGCCAGCGGCTTTGCCCTCCTCTCACCTCCACAGCCACTGGACATTGGTTATCTACAGGGCATGTTGCTAATGCACTATGCACTTCTCACCATGTTGGGGATCCAGTGAGGAACCCGGTCTGGGCATCCAAATGGATGTCCTGCCAGGTCTGTGACTCTTCCCCAGGCTGCCTTGTGGAGTCCTGTTTGCTAGGGGGGGTAGGGCTGCAAACAGGTGGCAGCCGGTGCTGAATTCTGCAAGCATGCACCTGTCTGCAGGTACGGACCTCCACGGGCAGGATACATGCTTATGGCCCATAATTCCCACCAATTGGTGCATAGGGGCCACTGTCACAGAAAGAATCTGAATGGGTCTTCAAACTAAAACCCTGCAACCATTATGATTAAATGAGGAATTTGATGTGATGCTATATTTATAATCTTCATCAATGCACACATTAAATAATGATGCAATAACTGTTTAAACTGGGGCATACATATATATATATATATATATATATATATATATATATACATATATTTATTCCCTTTTATAACCTTGCAGATTTAAACCAAGAGAGTGAGGAAGAAATATTTCTGGATTGCTTACAACAATTTATTGCAGCATTACCAGCAAAATTCATCTTCAAAGTATTTGAATTTGGAGTGTCTAGGCATCATTGATCTGCACTAAAAACACTTCAGCCTGTCATTTTAATTTTTCTAGCTATTTTTCTCTGTTGGTGATTGGTCAATTCATGCTGTGCATATACATAAGTATGCCTAAAAGAAAAAGTGAAGATTATGGTTATGTAATATATTGCATATATTGACTCTGAATCTATACCTTTAAAACTTTACTAGTGCCTATATTTTATCTTGATCTATCTTTCCTTTGGTGTCTTTTCAGAAATCTACAATTGACTTCCCCCTACCCTATCAACACATCTGCTTTGAGCACTTCTCTAAACCAACGTTTCCTTTTCCCCTCCTCCCTTGTTCTTTTTTGTTTCAGTTCTCCTTAATTTTCTCTATTTTGGAAATCTTCAGTTTTTACACTCATCCTTTTTCCTCCTATATTTTCTCAGACCAGACTAGTTTTCTGTCTCTGAAAAATAATTTTGCTATGAATTCTAAACTTCTTTTGCCTGTGATTTTTTAAAGCACATTTGCATAACATTTTTAAGCATGACTTTGCACAATTGTTCACTGATGGAATATGCATTGTATTGGAAAGCTTGTTAATAGTAATTTTATACATGATACTATATTGGGTTAATGAATCACATATTGGCCAGCCAATCAGTGGGAGATGCCAAATGTAGCGTTGTCTGGCTGAGTGGATGATTTGCAGCTTGTTCAACTTATATAGTTTTCTCTGAGGTCCTCCCAGTGTGGGGCAAAGAAGAAAATGCTGAATAAATCAGGACAAAAGAGGTAAATGAATTCAATGCATGGTTACAAGGATAGTGCCAGGAAAAAGGTTACCAGTTGTTGGTGCCTGGGTGGACTTCTGGGAGAGACAGTTGTTTAAATTCAGTGGACTTCACTTAACCTGAATAGGGGTAATGGTACTGGGGAAAAAATACGATATCTATGTGGAATAGTTAAACTAAGTAGGGGGGAGCTTGAGGCTAAGGAACCCATTGGAGAAATCATAAATGATGGAAACTTAGTCTATACTCCCCCATGGCAACAAACACTCATCATCAGACTGGGAACAAATGAAGGGAATGAAATGGGAATAAAAGGGCCCATAAAAGGGATGAAGCAACCAAAAATGAACAAGTGAATCCCAAAATGGGGAAAATAATACTCCAGCAAATTCACTGAAAGAGGAGTGCTTCAATGACAGAAGCCTGGTAGTAGAAATGCAGTAAACTTTTAATTCACTGGGGAAATTCCGGCCAAATTGCCAATTTCACCCAGCGAAACAATTCACATAATTATGGCCTTTCAGCAAAGTTTTGCTGCCCAATTTCACCTTGAATTTCTCCTTGCGCTTCTATAAAGTAAAAGTAGGTGAAAATGGGTATTTCTCTCTGATGGTGGTCACTTAGTTGAGTCTAAACAGCCGTGAAGTGAGTGGATCATTTCCTGTGCTGCATAGCTCGAGGAAGCAGGCAGCATCTAGACTCAGAGTTAGAGCCCTTTGACCGAAGTGTGCACTTTAATACATAAACTACTTCATTTGTGCTATTTATTCTAACATTTTCTTGTTTGTCTTTGTCCTATTTCATATTTTTGTATCTGTGGAGTGTGTGTATGTGTGTGTGTGTGTGTGTGTGTGTGTGTGTGTGTGTGTGTGTGTGTGTGTGTGTGTGTGTGTGTGTGTGTGTGTGTGTGTGTGTGTGTGTGTGTGTGTGTGTGTGTGTGTGTGTGTGTGTGTGTGTGTGTGTGTGTGTGTGTGTGTGTGTGTGATCCCCCCCCCCCGGCTCTCTCTCAGAGTCTCTATCTCTGTTTCTTTTTTTTCAGTTTTGTTTGAATTGGTGGTGGGCATAATGGAAAAGGGTAGAGGCAGTGTGGCACCTGTACACTGCTTTGACAGGTGCACATTTTGGATGTCCATTAAAAATGAAATGCCACAGTGGCAGAAGGCTGTTGCCCCCAGCACCAGCACCCAGCAGCAAACAACTGTGCCCCCTCCCCAGCAGCAGGGGACGACCTTGGCCCCTCCACTGCAGCAGCAGCAGGAGACAGTGCTCCCTCCTGAGCACCAGTATACTGTTCCTCCACCCCAGCAGCAGGAGAGCATGCCCCCTTCCGAGCAGCAGGAGTCAGTGCTTGGGGCATCATCTGCCACCCCCCCATTGCCCCAATACCTGCAATCTATGCAGGCAGGATGTGCATTGTGGTAAGTCTGATTCCCACTTCAGGACATGTAGCCAGTGGAGCCACATGCGGGACCACCACCCACTTCAATGGGACCTCAAACTGCAGGAGGTGGTGGCAGCATGAACTGCAGCTGTGGGGAGCAGTGTGGGTGTGAGCATTGAAGAGGGTGAACAGGAGGGAGGCATGTCTGGACCTGTTAAACGTTCTTGCCAGGCTTGTTGGACCAGACAACAGCAGTAGTCTGCAGTAGCATCATGACCCGACCAGGGCTCCCCCTGTCAAGAGCTAGCGCACCACAGGCAGCCCCAACCCACCAGCAGTGACGCATCTGGACTTATCTGCTGTCCTGTCAGAAGTCTACCAGTTTCAACAAGAGTTAAATGATTTCAGACAGGAATTTAATGATGCCCGGGGGAAGATTACTAAACTCCAGGGTGATGTTAACAAAATCATGGGCATCCTCTCTGAACTGTGTGGCAGCCCCACTGGCAGTTAATGTGGCAGCACAAATTAATTTGTCTTTTTTGTTTTCATTTTTCTATCCTTTTTTCTGTTGTTTGTAAGTTCCTCCCTAAAAAAAAAAAAATGATTCTGTCCTCTTTAATCTACATCCTTAAGTCCTCTTGTGACTTTATTTTGTATGTAAAATAATTTGTTTGACCATTGCTGTTGTGTTTGTTACTGTCTTATGCTCCCTATGTCATTTAGTCTCTTTTCTTGTTCTCTCTCTATTACTTCTCCCCGCTCATTGTTGTATTACCCTTGTCCTCCTGATCCTGCCTGTCATTTGTTATACTTATTCTGCACCATGTCTGTGTACCCCTCCACTAATAAACACCTTATTCACTTATTATTTGTGGTGTGTGTTACTTTTTAGAGCTGGTTACACCTGCAAGATTACATTTAACAACATAATGATGTGTAATGCAATTGCATTCCATATATATGGAGTCTGCAAATGAAAGGTTGGCTCTTCCCAAAGTCTATTGGGCATCTGGGCCTTGTGCACAGAGTGCATATTTTTTTGAAGTCAAATACCTTGTGTGAGTAACTTCAACTCAAAGTTAGAAGTACTCACCACAGCACGTGTCCATAAAGTGCTCATTCTTTATTTGAGTGTAGCAAGTAAACAATGTAAAAAGTGCTTCCATATATGAGAAAGCACGCATGTGTGAAACACATCAGGTGTGACATAACCTTTGATATATCAAGAAGTATGGTGCCTTGAGGGAGCGGGCATTTTTATCTTAGTTGTATGTGAGCATTTTTTACGTTGTTTACTTGCCACACTGGAATAAAGAAAGAGCACTTTATGGATATATGCTGTCATGAGTAATTCTTACTTTGAGTTGAAGCAATTCACTCGAGGTATTTGAATTCAAAAAATACAGACTCTGTGCACGGGGCCCTGATGGCCGACGGCCTTCAACAGGTGCCAGCCTTTCCTTTGCAAACTCTATATATGTGGAATGCAACTGAATTTTTGGTCAATGTTATGTTTGTGAAAGTTATATTGAAGGTGTCACCTGCTCTTTAACATGTTTCCTCCTCCCATCCGCAAATGTCAAGTATTGCGCCTTTTAAAATAATTGTTTTACAATGCTATATGATGTTGCATCAGTTATTGTTGTGTGCAACATTCTGAAGATGTAACACATCTGGTACTGCCACTGCAGAAAATGCCCCAGAAGTCCAGAAATGTTTCCCATAGAGGCAGAAATCTGGTGTCAGTCATGCTGTTATTTGGTTCACATTCACCACCAGGACCAACATCTGCTGTTTTTGCACCATTACAACAGTTTTCAGACCTAAGCTTGCTGCTGCCACTGCCTAACATGGTCCAGAAGTCCAGAAATGTTTCCCCAGAAATGTTACAGTAAACTGAGACAGAAATATGGTGTCATTCATGCTGTTAGATGGTTCACATCCACCACCAGGACCAAAATCTGCTGTTTTCTGCACCATTTCCAATGGTTTCCAACACAAAAATAAAGCAGAAAAGTGATTAAACAAAGGGAAACCGGAGCAGAACTACTCAGAGTGAGTAACTGTTCAGATAAAGTTACCCAAAAAAGGGTCAATATGTAAAAAATATATTACAAATAAATAGCACATCAGCAAAAATATTAAGACTTAAAAGAAATAACAGAAACTCACTCACAACTTGTGAGAAATCTGTCAAATCCCTTCCAGAAATATGTGTGTGCTGTGTACATGCAGAATACATGCCATATGCTTAATTGTGCAATGTTTGCATGCAGTTCACATTCACAAAGTAAATGTAAGCGAACCATGTCTAAAAAGCAAATCAGGTTCACATGCTGCAAGCTTAACATGTCTGCAGCATGTAAGCTGGTGCGAACATCTTCTAAAAATCACATCAGCTTTGCATGTTGCACGCTTGACATGAGTGCAGGAGTTAAGCTGGTGTGAATATAATTTTAAAATCACACTAGGTTCACATGCTGCATGTTTGCCATATGTGCAGCAACAAAACTGGTGCAAATCTCATCTAAAAACAGATTGGTTTCTGTTTCTCATACTATTGCTAGCACATAGAGCCATTACAATACATTTGACATTGCTTTCCCATTAAAATTAGGTAAACTCATTAATTCTGATCCTTTTGCAAATTGCTTAATGGTTTTTGATTTTTGTCATTGAATTTCCATTCATTTGTAAAGTATTGTTTGCTTAATGCTTTAAATGCCTAGGATATAGTCAGCCAACATCCCCCATTCCAGATGTGCAAAGAGAGTCCTCTGTGTTGTGAATCCTGACCTTTTTGTTTTAGGCCATACAAATACCCTTATGTATATTTAGTGCTACAAATGTGTTTCTCCATGACTAATTCTGCTCATTTACTTTCTCTTTGTCATTCTGTATGAAGTATATACACTATGGTCACACTAAGCACTCTTTGTGCTGAGTAAGGTTTTGGAAGCATGCACCATACCTCACATTTTGTCACTGAAATGAGGGACATGGACACTCAAAATGAGGTACAATGAGGGACACTAACCCTCACGATGATCAGAGAACATCTTGAAACATGGAGATACAGTACCTCAGAACACAGTGGGAATTGTTGTATTTACTTGTACCAATACCCAAGAATGAATTTCTACCATAAAGTAGGGGTGCCATTTAAGAGGGGCAGGGATGTGGTGTCCCCTACCCCACATTTGTGCCTAGGTTGTTCTTATGGTGTGTCAATAATGGCATTCAATTTGGATATGATCTCTTGCACAATAAGTCTTGTGTGTGCTCATGCTGAAGGTGCACACCAGACTTGATTTGTCTGTACTGTGTTGTCCACTCTCTCCGCCAATTAGCGGTGGCACCATCACACATGACATGGAGGTGCTCCTGCCAAGCCAGAGCACATGAGTCATGTGAGTGTGATATTGTCTTTTGCACCACAGAGTAGACAGGCTGCACACTACAGCTTGGATGAGTCGGTGAGCACTGAACTCTCAATAGCAGTGTTGTGGTGACATATTTTTCTTGGTCTACTCTTAGTGAGTCTCTGCCTCACCTGGTAGCTGAAGAGACAGGGGGTGAGCTGGAAGCTAACTCAAGACTAGGCTACCTACTTACATACTAGACTCACCTTGCAAAAAGAAAAAAACAGGACAGGTCCCCTTGGCAGCAAGTTAGGCCTAGCAGCAACAGTGACAGTGGTGGTGTGGATAGCCTTCATAGGCCTTGATCAGTGCAGTGTAGCAGCAACCCTGGCAGTAGCCAAGCAAGAAGAAAGCAACACAGGTTGGGTGTGTTTGGTTAGTGAGGTGAGTTGTTCGAGGACCATGTTGGGAACCTGGGATGGTTAGTTCTAGTATCTAGTTTCTGGCAGAAGGATGGAGGAGGAGCAGACTGAAAACCTGGGTTGGTGGCACACTGGGCCAGGCTGCAGATTCTGGCCAGATGGCCAGGTAAGTAAACATAAACATATTTTTTTTTAAAGGGGAACTGGAGAAGGATGAAGGATTGAAATATAATGGACCTTACGTGGTTACCGTAGACTAAAAAAACCCCACAAAATATGGATATGTTTTTCAGTTTTCTGTGCATTTGGGTGGCTTCATTACATATATGGGATGGGTATTGAAAGGGATGGAGTCGGCAGAACATCAGCTAGGAAATAATTGGTTAATAACTTGGTGGGTTTATGCCCATATCTGATGCACTGCTCTGGGGTATAGACATAGAAACATAGAATTTGACGGCAGATAAGGACCGCTTGGCCCAACCAGTCTGCCCATTTCCCTACCTAATGGATAAGCTGCAGATCCTAGTTAACCAGCAGCCTACTTCTTTCTACCCCCAACCCCTAGAATTGCCTTATCACTGTCCCATGCATGCTTGAATTCAACCGCTGTTTTTGACTCCACAACCTCCTCCGGAAGGCAGTTCCATGAATCCACAACCCTCTGAAAAAATACACAGATGAATCTTACACATTTAAATTTTTCCTGATTTGCATATCACTTTTCAGTAACAGCAAATGAGTTTTATCTTTTAGAGACATTCCAGACATTCTAGAGCTTGCCACCTAGGGGCTAACTAGCACCTGGCCTCCACTGATTGTTGGTTCCCACATACTGAAATCTCAAATGCTCTGTGAGAGCAGCATGTTTCCCATGAGGGATGCATGAGGAGCAGAGCAGTTCTCAGTGATAAAATGCAGGCTGTCCCTTGCATTCAAGGACAGTTGAGCAGTATGGCAAGCACAAACTATTGGAGCCCCTCTATGGTCATGCTTTTTCCCCCCCATCCAGTGAAGCTGATTTCCACATCACAACATTCAGACACATTATGACATAGGGCAAGAGAAACTTCAGGGGCGTACACCATTGAAATGAATTAGAGTATTTTTTTTTTACATTATTGATTGAGAGTCGGTGATTAATAAAGGCCACTGTTTGACAAACAAGATATTGTTAGTAGAACAGTAGCCTTCATTTTTCTCCAGCTCACCATCATAGCATATAAAATAGTAAGGAAAAATTACTCCATTTATTTTGAGGGGGTATGACTGCACCCCAGCACTCTGACCCATGGACATCATCACTTAAAGACTCCTGCCTCTGGCTCACTAGTACTCAGGTAAGAAACTCTCAACTTATATCTATACTTGGTGGGTTGTCTCTAACAGCATGGTCATACCTGTTGCATTGTGTGTGAATGGGGGGAACTGGCCATGTGGATTGATGTCAAGAAAATTACTTCTTTTGTGTTTGCAACTTAAAGTCTGTTTGCGTGGAAGCATTCAAAACTATGGAAAGACAAAAGTAGGAGTACAGGCCAGAGAGAAGTAATTAAGTAGTTTTGTGTGTAAGTGTGTGTATTGGGGGTGAGAACAACCACATTTGTTTTTATTGGTATGTATGCTGCAGTTCAGTTGTGCAGCTGAGGGTGGACAAGAAAACTGAAAAGTATAACAGTGGCTACAAGCATGCTGCATGCATGCAGATGTATAGTATGCAGATTTATATTGAAGTACAAGCAAGCCATATGTGTGCAGGCAGTCTAGCTTAGTGGTTAAAGGCACTAAACTGTGAAACAAGGAGACCTGTAGACCTGGGTTTGAATTTTATCAGCCCCTACTTGTACAGTATATGGTGTGATCCTGAGCAAGTCAATCAACTTTTATGTGTGCACTTATCAGTGATCATTTGCTTTTTCCATGCATGCCACATGCGTGCAGTCTGTTCCAATTTAACATAAACTGCATCCTTTCCCCACTTGCTTGCTGCATGCATGCCACATGCTTGCAATTGGTTCCAATTTAATGTCTAAATCATGCTTGCAGCATGTACATCACATGAGTAGTTTTATGTGTGCAGCATGAAAACATTTCATATAATTATTTCTGTAAGGGATATTAGGAACTAGCCTGCTCTGCTTTCACATACACACACACACACCAGATGGTCAACCCTTCCCCACTCAACTCCCTCACAGTCACAGACACAGAGGAAACTGAAAACACTACCTAAGTTTAGCTAAGTATTATCCAAAGAAACCAAAACAAAAAACAATTTTCACTAGCAGCACTAGGAACTAAATTTAGATTTTGTGAGCAATTAGCTCTCAAAAATAACAAATTAAGATGTTTTTGAAGGGGTTATTGGCTATGATGCAGCACACTGAACTGCTCTCTGACTCAACAGACAATATACTGTTCAGGATATAGCCTGCACATGATATTTCAGCTATTTACCCACAACGCATTGCAATTTTGCAGGCGAAATTGAAAAACATTGGCAACATTTGGAAAAATTTCTTGTTACATGAAATCTCCATCCAAGGTGAAATTATGTTTTGACTAGTCAAAAAATTCCATGTAATGTTGTAATTACATGAAATATTTAGCAAGACAAAATTTCCCAATTTCGCACAACTCTACTTGGGGAAATAAAATTAGTGGTCTACAGGCAATAAAGGCAGACACCAATATGGACCAGGTTGAAATCAGGAAAACATGGGCCACAGAGAACAATGAGTGGGACCTCTTGGCCCAAGGTTATTCTTTCTATAGACAAGATAGGAAGGCCGTGAGGGGAGGTGGGGTGGCACTTTATGTTCATGTTGGTATAACTGCCACAACAGTAGATAAGATCAAAATGAGGGGGTTAGAATCGCTATGGGTTCAACTCAGCTCAGCATTGGGAAAAAATATATGCATTAGGGTGATTTACAGACCACCTGGACAGACAGAAGAAAATGATTCAGAACTCCTAGAGGAAATCAAAGGAATATCACAAAAAGGGGAAACTGTGGTGCTTGGCAATTTCAACATGCCAGACATCGACTGGGGCAACCTTTTTGTGAGATAATCAGAAAGTCAGACTGTGATAGATGCTTTACAGGACTGCCTACTCACCCAACTGGTTAGCATGACAACCAGATTGGACACCATCCTCAATGTTGTCCTCATAAATTCAGAGGTAATTGATGATGTGAAAGTTGGGGATCCACTGGCAAACAACAACCACAACTCCATATGGTTTGCATTGTCACCTGAGGATGTAAAATATCAGTACTGGGCAGAGTTCCTGAGCTTTAGTGGAGACAACTTTTTAAAAAATGAAAATGATGATCAAAGACAACCTGACCATACATGAAAAATCAGAGATAGAGAACATTGGGAAGATGGATTAACAAACTATACTTGATGCTACATAGCCTTGTGCTAAAACAGTGTCAAAAAGAAAAAAAACATAAAACAAACTCATATGGTTCACTAATGAGGAAAAGACCGCAATTAAAGCCAGACAAGAATCTTATCACAGACATAAAAAGAGCCAGAATGACAGGGATTGTGACATCTGCAAACAGAGAAGCAGAGGCCAAAAATGCTGTAAGGCAAGCAAAGGCATTGACTGAACTTTGAATTGTTAGATGTATCAAATCTGGCAAAAAACTATTCCTTCGGTACATCTGGAAGAAAAGAATGAAAGGGGGTGGGATAGTTAAGCTCTCCAAAGGGGGCAGGATCATCAAAGATGACATGACAAAAAGCCACTGTCCTTAGCTACTTCTTCTGCTCATTGTTCAACAAGGAACCCAACAGTCCATTGTCTGACAGTGGCATTAAAGCTACTGAGATAGGAAACCCATGGATGGAGACTCTGATGATTTCCACTGACAGAGCTAAAAAAGATGGAACACCTTTGCACTGCTGAAAGCTTAGTCAGGTGGCTTAGAGATAGAAGTCAGAGTCTAGCTGTCAATGAAGTAAGGTCAAATGACAGTAGAGTCACTAGTGGTGTGCCCCAGTGCTCTGTCTTAGGTCCGGTCCTGTTCAATATGTACATTTACAACATAGCTGTAGGCATTCAGGGTAAGCTGGAACTCTTCACAGATGATACCAAGCTGGGTGGTAGGATTGACAGTGTGGAGGTGATTAGGGAACTTCAGAACAACTTGCAAAGATTAGAAAGATGGTCTAATGTTTTGCAGCTGAAGTTCAACACAAAAATAATGCAAGGTGTTGTATCTGGGAAAAGGGAATCTTAGGATGGAATACTGGCTCAACAGGGTAAAACTCAACAATTCTCAGGAAGAAAAGAACCTAGGGGTCATCATATGTGACATCCTTTAACAGTTGACCCAATGCAATAAAGCTCATGGCAAGGCAAATAAAATGCTGGGTTGTATAGGGAGAGGACTCAGCAACAGGAGCAAGGAAGTGATCCTCCCACTTTGCAGGTCCCTGGTGAGGCCCCAACTGAAGCACTGGGTCAAGTTTTGGAATCCACACCTTAAAAAGGCTAGGGATAGGTTAGAAACTTTGCAGAGAAGTGTGAACAAGATGATACAGGGCCTCCATGGTCTCTTGTATAAGGAACACCTAAAGGAGCTAAACATATTCTCACTGGAAACAATGAGAGAAAGAGAGAGAGAGGATATGACTGAGAATTTCAAGTTCTTGAAAGCCATTAATAAGGTGCCATACCCAGAACTATTCCAAAGGGTCACCTTCTCCGCCACTAGGGGGCATGAATGGAAGCTGCAGGGAGACAGCTTCAGAAGATATCTAAGAAAGGATTTTTCCACTGAAAGGGTGGTGGAACCCTGGAACAGTCTGCTGGTGGAAGTGGTGAATGCAAGGACCGTGGCAGCTTTGAAACAAGGGTGGATTAGAGCAAGGACTCAAAGGAGAATGACAGACTAGAGTGACCACGGTCTCCTTCTACCATCACCTTTCTATGTTTCTATGTTTCACTGATCAGAAGAAAATGTAAAATTACAAGTTACTTTTTGAAACAAATGAAAAGAACCAATGAAATGTTAATAAAATGCAATAAGGATGTCATGTGAAGTTTTCTCTTATGTATTTAAACTGCACATAATCAATGGCACTTTAATAAGGCTCACTAAAAAGGGAAAGTGCATCCTGAGGCACTAGGAGTATTTTGCATTTGTTAGCCAATAAATATGTGCAACAATTCAGGTATGTGGTTTGTGCAGTTTCTGTGTTTTGTGTTGACTTTTTACGATGATTATCAGCAGCAACCAGTTTAATGAGTGGCTTATTTAGTTTTGTTTTGCTAAGACACAACACTTTCCCTACACATTTTATAATAATACTTTAAATAGAACTGGTCAAGGAGGAATTGAGGAGTCTGCTAATGAGTGTTCCTCAGTCTGCCCTCAGCATTGGAGGTATACGGATGCAGATAACTATGAAGAAGGAGAACAACTTATTTTGAGACATCATCTCTTTTTGTCAAGACTTTATATACTTTGAAAAGCTGTATTTATGTTTCATTTAGATTGGTCTCTGGAAGCCAGACTTGAAAAGAAAGAACAGAATTTATTTTTGCAATTCGGAACTATGACTCCAGCAAAAAACAGAAACTAAAAAATCTTTTTCCAAAAAGGAGAGCTCAAAAACTGTGAAAATGAATTGCTTGACAGGGAAAAACTTTGGATAACTTCATACCTAAAAATGCCAATACCTCTCAGAATGTTACTACAAAGTTGAGGAGAAGTGAAGTAATGCTACTAGATAATGTTAATGAAGACTCTGACCCCCCCTTCAGTGGAATTTGAACCTGACTTAGCAGGATGAAAAGTTAGGAATTCAATCATGCAACTCAATGAAGAAGAAAATTATTCTAAAATAATTTTTCCAAAGAAGGGAAAACAGCTGTTGTTTCCAAAAAAGGAAGAACATGAAATCCCCCAGAATGATTTTTGAAAAAGATTGTATGAGACAGAACACCTGGAGATATCAATTAATGGTGCTAATGACTATGAAATCACTTAACCGAGCAACCAGCTGCTGCTTGATGCAAAAAGGTAGTGATTCTATCTGAGTCAAGAGTAAGTCCTTTGAAATCCATACTAGGAGAACAGTCGAGCCACATCCAAGAGGGTGAAAGCAGCTCAAAACTACAGCAACAAGGAGAAATAGTCATTCGGGATCTGAAGAACCCTAACCAAGGTATAGGTCCCTTTCAACCTGAGGATACAGCAATTGCTTTGTTCACAGAGCATGGAATGAGCAAACCTATGAGAAGACCTATTGCAATGGCATCAGACTATCAGGAAAAAGGAGTGGTCTTTGATTGATTCCCTTTGGACCTGACCAGTAATGTAATTGTGATATCTTCTATGGATAAATGCTCCCAGAGCCAGACTAACAAGGAAATAAGTCAAATGGACAACCTTGTCAAAAATGTGATGAGAGATGAAATGCTCTTCCTTTTTTCGAATGGAACAAAATTAATCTTAAAACAAAGAGACCAGTCATCAACTTATTTTTCCAAATACAGAGCCTTTATCCCCCTCATTAAGCAAGCTCTGGAACAGTACTGATTCCGAATGAAAGGAAACACCTCCGTTGCCAAGCTCTGTTTCTCATGAACACAGTCCAATAAACTTACGTAAGGTAGTAAACCTTCCTTAAATATACTATCTGATAAAAAGGAGGGTAACAATAATATATCTTAGTTTAGTTTAGTTTAGTTTATTGTCCTAGGAATTATTACCTTTGAGCCAAGGCTCTTTTACAAAGGTTCCATGTCAAATTAAGTACAAACAAAAAAAGGTTACATTGAGTGGCACAACAAATTATGTTGTGGTAATAAAAAAGAAAACATAGACAGTCAAGTATCAAAGACATCTGTGCAAGGAAAGATAATTACCAAATGAACACTTTTCACCAATAAGCCAACAAGTGAGGAGGGGGAAAAGTCAAGTTAGGGAAATGTAATAGATAGAGCAGGTGAGAGAAAAGGTGGGAGGAGCAGACCAAAGCAAGAGAAAGGATCCTCTAACAAGCCTTTGTCAAGTAAATGGGCAGGGTGGAGAAATGAAATAGGTAAAGATTTAATCAAGGCAGTCACAGGAGTTGGAGGTGGCAAGGTGAGAGAATAGGCTAGATTTAAATGCACCTAGAGAGGTAGAGGAGGTAATAGTGGTGCTAAGGCCATTAAGCCAGTAGGTGGCACGATAGGCAAATGATCTTTGACCCTGGGTAGTTCGGCAATGGGGGACCTGAAGAGGCTGATTTTCTGATCTTCTGGTGAGTTGGACACTTGTGTTCTGGCATAACAGGTCTTGAATGCATGGTGGAGTGAGGCCCATGATGGATTTTTTAGCCATAAGGCAGGTGAGGTGCTTTAAGCGGTTTGAGAGTTGTAACCACCCATTTTCAGCGTAGAGCTCGCACGTGTGAGTACATCGATGAGCACCAGTGAGCAGCAGACAGGCCTTGTTAAGGAGGTTGTAATGCGTTTAAGTGCACTAGTAGAGGCAGACCCATAGACAATTAAGCCATAGTCAATGATTGAGATGATTGAGGATTGAATAGCTAGCTTCAGTGCTGGTAGGGTAAGGAGCTGTCTGTTCCGGTACAGTATCCCAAGCCGCTGATTAATAGTTTTTGCAGTACTATCAATATGGGTTGCAAAGGTTAGGCCTTGATCAAAGGTGATTCCAAGATATTTGAAAGTAGTCACCTGTTCAAGGGTGATTCCCAGGGATGTGTTAATAGTGAGTGGTACTTGCCTTTTCTTGTTTTGCGGGCTAGAGAAGAGCATGGATTTTGTTTTTTTGTGGTTTAGGACCAGCTTATGATCAATGAACCACGTCTCGACTCTGGCAAAAGCGTGCTGGAGGCTGAGGCATAAGGGGTTTGGATCTTTATGAGAGGATAGAATAAAGGCATCATCAGCATAGAGGATAATTTGCTCCAGGTAGGATTTAGGAAGGGAGTTTAGAAAAAGGCTGAAGAGAGGAAGGCCTAAGATGGATCCCTACGGAACTCCTGAGAGAACAGGCTTTGGTTCTGAGAGAACTCCAGCTAGTTTTACAACTTGAGAGCGCTGGGCGAGGTAACTTTTTATCCAGTCACCAGAACCCTGGGAGAGCCTAAGTGACTGTAGTTGACTGATGAGTAGACCATGATATACTGTGTCAAAAGCCTTTGTTAGATCAATGTACACAGCTCCAGTTAGGAGTCCTTTGTCCATAGCCTTGTGGATTGCTCCTGAGAATTCAAGTAGGGCTGTCGATGTGCTGAGCCCTTTTCCGAATCCATGTTGCTGGGCACAGAAGATGTTATATTTCTGCAGGTAGTCTGTAAGTTGGTCTGCCACTATACGTTCAAGAGCCTTTGAGAGGGGAGGTAGTATTAAAATAGGTCTATAGTTACCAGGCAGTGACTCGTCACCACTTTTGTGCACAGGAGTGACAATTGCAGCCTTCCATTTACTAGGGAATTTGCTGGAGCAGAGGGAGAGATTGAATATTCTGGTGAGGGGGAGTAGTACTTCATCCAGAGTGAGGGACAGTAGTTTAAGGTCAATAGAGTCCCTGCTTGCCCGGGACTTAGATATAGCCTTCTTTATGTATTTATGGACTTCATGTGCTTTAACTATTTTGAGATGGCACTCTGTCAGAAACAGACAGCTGAAATGGTGTTAAAGTTGAAAACATGCCTGACAGACTTATCAGAAAGTTCAGATGCAGAGTCAGAAGTGCTTGAATCTCATGATTACGAAATGGTGGTTGATTTTAATAATACTGTCCCTAACAGTATGCCAGAATTGGCACAGCTTTTGTACAAAAAAACTAAAATAATAGATTGTAAGTTATCTAAATGAATTACTCTTGAACAAAGAGCTGATATAATCCAACAGACTGCTAACTCATTATTGGTGGAAAATTAAATACTAAAACAACAGGTGGATTTAACACAGAAGACACTGATTGAGGTACAGGAGCAAGAAGCACCAATATTGAGACAAATGACTTCTATTGATAATTTACAGGAATAATTCCAAAAGGAATTATTGGACATTAAGCTATGGACTAGTAGAATAAATATTCAAATAGTAGGTATTCCAGAATCTTGGGACTCAAATCATACGTTAAAAGAATCCTTTAATAAAATTGTGGCTTCCTATTCAGAGACAGATCCCTCAGAAGTTCAAATGGAAGTCGATAGAATACACAAGCCATTAAGGCAAAAAACAGGAGATGATGCTACCCCCAGGCCAACTGTTGTTAAACTGATGAGATCTCATGATAAAAAACAATTAATGAACCATATATATAAAAAAAGAAGGATATAACAAATGAGAGCTAGCATAACAATTTATCATGATTTACAGGATGAAGTTTTAGCGTAAAGACGAAAATTTAATTGGCTTAGGACAAAGCTCTGAGGAAAAGGATAAAAGTCATTATTTATTTTCCCAGGTACGCTACGAGTTGTTCTTGAAGGACAGAGACTTATTTACTCCACTGTTGAAGAAGCCATGAAGAACCTTACTGAAAAGACATATGACTTATTGAAATAATGTAATTAATATTTGATTCTTTTTTCTCCTATACAGGATGAACCTACTTGGAAACCTAATTCATAATTAGCTTTTTCCTTTTCGGAAATACTGGATGAACCCTTACAGAAATATGTGTGTGCTGTATACATACAGCATGCATGCCACATGCTTAATTGTGCAATGTTTGCATGCAGTTTGCATACACAAAGCGAACCTAAGCGAACCAGGTCTAAAAAGCAAATCAGATTTGCATGCTGCAAGCTTGACATATGTGCAGCAGGTAAGCCGGTGTGAACATCTTCTAAAAATCACATAAGGTTTACGTGTTGCATGCTTGACATGATTGCAGAAGTTAAGCTGGTGTAAACATCATTTTAAAATCACATTAGGTATACATGCTGCATGCTTGCCATGTGTGCAGCAGCTAAGCTATTGCAAATCTCATCTAAAACACACATCCTTTTCTATTTCTCATACTACTGCTGGCAATTAGAGCCATTAAAATACATTTTTAATTGATTCCCCATTAAAATTAGGTAAACTCATTAATTCTGATCCTTTTGCAAATTGTTTAATGGTTTTTGATTTTTGTCATTGAATTTCCATTAATTTGTAAAGTATCATTTGCTTAATGCTTTAAATGCCTAGGATATTGTCAGCCAATATCCCCCATTCCAGATGTGTGACGAGGGGCCTCTGTGTTGTGTAGCCTGACCTTTTTGTTTTGGACCATGCAAATTCCATTATGTATATTTAGTGTTACAACTGTGTTTCTCCATGACTGATTCTGCTCACTTACTTTCCCTTTGTCATTCTGTATGGAGTAAATACATATGGCCATGCTCAGCACTCTTTCTGCTGAGTAGGGTTTTGGAAGCATGCACCATACCTCACATTTTGTCACTGAAATGAGGGACATGGACACTCAAAATGAAGTACAATGAGGGACACTAACCCTCACGATGATCAGAACACATCCTGAAGCATTGCAATACAGTACCTCAGAACACAGTGGAAACTGTTGCATTTACTTGTAACAATATTAGCACCTGAGAATAAATGTCTACCATAAAGCAGGGATTCCTTTTAAGAAGGGTGGGGGGGTATCCCCCCCCCACACATTCATGCCTAGGTTGTTCTTATGGTGTGGTAATAATGACATTCAATTTAGATATAATCTTTTGCACAATAAGTGCTCCCCTGGCCTCTGTGCACTCATGCTGCAGGTGTACTCCTGGCTTGACTATGTCTGTATTGTATTGTCCACTCTCTCCACCTGTTTATGGTGGCACCATTACACATGATGTGGTGGAGCTCCAGCCAAGCAAGAGCACATGAGTCATGTGAGTGCAACATTGTCTTTCCCGCCACAGAGTAGACAGGCTGCACACTACAGCTTGGAGGAGTCGGTGAGTACTGAACTCTCAGTAGCAGTGCTGTGGCGCCATATTTTTGATGGTCTACTGTTAGTCTGTCTCCATCTCACCTGGTGGCTGAAT
Organism: Neoceratodus forsteri; assembly: GCA_016271365.2. Classification (NCBI taxonomy): domain Eukaryota; kingdom Metazoa; phylum Chordata; order Ceratodontiformes; family Ceratodontidae; genus Neoceratodus; species Neoceratodus forsteri. The sequence goes on along the minus strand of CM057455.1, from coordinate 383,250,013 downwards.
AGACAGGGGGTGAGCTAGAAGCTAACTCGAGACTAGATTACCTACTTACTCTACTAGGCTCACCTCGCAAAAAATAAAAACAGCACAGGCCCCCTCAGCAGCAAGCTAGGCCTAGCAGCAGTGGAGACAGTTGTGTGGGTGACATTCATAGGCCTTGATCAGTTCAGTGCAGCAGCAGCCAAGCAAGAAGCAAGCAAAACAGACTGGGAGTATTTGGTTAGTGAGGTGACTTGGTCATGGGCCACGTTGGGAACCTAGGATGGCTCTATGATGTCAGTTTGACAACTAAGTTGTCGACTGTCATAACTGCAATGGATTTAAGTCGCCTTCAACTTGCAGTTGACATAAATCCAGCTTGAGACCTCGGCCATTTTTCAAGTCAGAGTTGGATCAGGGAGGGGGTGCAGGACAGGAAGAGAGAGAGTGCCGGGGTCTTGGGCAGTCTATTATAGCAAACAATTTGATGTTGCTGGCATCAGAATTTTCACCATAATACTGTCACTGTCCTGGGTGCATACCACCTGGGATGGTCTGTTCTAGCATCCAGCTCTTGGCAGAAGGACAGAGGAGGAGCAGACTGAAAACTGGGTTAGTGGCACACTGGATAAGGCTGCAGGTTCTGGCCAGATGGCCAGGTAAGTAAGGGTAAATATATATACATTTTTTTTAAAGTGGCGCTGGAGAAGGAAAAAGGACTGAAATATTAATGTGTTTTTCACTTTTCTGTGCCTTTGGGCAGCTTCTTGACACCATATGGGATGGGTATTGAATGGAATGGAGTCAGGGAGAGAAATTGGGACTTTTTTTGGGGGGGAGGGGTTCAGAACAGCAGCCAGAAAAAAATTGGTTAATAATTTGGTGGGTTTAAACCCAAATCAGATGCACTGATCCTGGGTATAGACAGATGAATCATATACATTTGAATTGTCCCTGAGCTGTATATCACTTTTCAGTAACAACAAATGAGTTTTACCTTTTAGAAATGTTCCAGACAATCTAGAGCGTGCCACCTATGGGCTAAGTAGCACCTGCCCTACACTGGTTGTTGGCTCCCACATGCTGAAATCTGAAATGATGCCCATGCCTTAAAGTCTAAATTTACAGGACATCCTCTGTGTGAGCAATATGCTTCCCATGAGGAGTGGATGAGGAGCAGAGCAGTTTTCAGAAGTAAAATGAGGGCTGTTTCTTGCAGTCAGGGACAGTTGAGCAGTATGGTATGCGCAGATTATTGGAGCCCCACTACGGTCAAGCTTATGCCTCCCCCCCCCCAGTGAAGCTGACCTCCACATCACCACACTCAGGCACATTATGACATAGGGCAAGGGAGACTTCAGGAGTGTGCACCATTGAAATGAATGGGGGTATTTTTATTACTATTTTATACATATGATGGAGAGTTGGAGATTAATGAAGGCCACGGTTCAACTAACAAGGGCCTTGTTAGTAGAACAGTAGCCTTCAGTATTCTCCCAACTCACCATCATAATGTACAAAATAGTAATAATAAGTAACTCCATTCATTTTAAGGGGGCACAAATACACCCCAGCACTCTGACCCATGGACATCATCTCTTAAAGACTTCTGATCCTGGCTCCCTAGTACTCAGGTAAGAGACTCTCAACTTATATCTATACTTGGTAGGTTGTCTGTAACAGCATGGCCACACCTGTTGCAGTGTGTGTGCATGGTGGGTACTGGTCATGTGGGTGGGTGTTGAGTAATTGCTACTTTTGTGTTTGCAACTTAAAGTCTGTTTGCATGGAAACACTTAAAACTTTGGAGAGACAATAGTAGGAGTACAGGCCAGAGAGAATTAATGAAGTAGTTTTGTGGTTAAGTGCGTGAATTGGGGTGAGAAGAACCACATGTGTTTCCATTGGTATGTATGCTACAGTTCAGTTGTACAGCTGAGGGAGGACAAGATAACTGAAAAGTATAACAGTGGCTACAAGCATGCTGCATGCGTGCAGATGTACAATATGCAGATCTGTATTGAAATACAAGTGAGCCATATGTGTGCAGGCAATATAGCTTCTTGACACCATATGGGATGGTCCGATGGGGGGGTTCCTGCAGGAATTCGCCGAGTTTGCTGCCGGCGAAACATTGGATTCCCCAAGATGCATTTTTCTTGGGGACTTCAATGTTTGGGCCGAGGACAGAAGTCAAAAGTGCGCCGATGAGTTACTGCAGAGTATGTCCCTCTTGGGGATGGTGCAGTCTGTCGGCGTGCCCACTCACCAGGATGGCCACACATTGGACCTGGTGTTCTCACTGGGACTTGAGATCGCTGATCTTGATATTGATCAAGTAGCTTGGTCTGACCAGTGCACAGTGAAGTTCACGTTTAGTGCTCCCGTCATAAATTCTTCCCCTTCTGAGATACTTCGCTGCCACGCGTTAAAAGATCTTACCCCTGCGAGTTATTTGGCGGCAGTTGATTTATCAAGGGTGGGTGATGCATGCGTCGGAGCGGTTGACGCCAGGGTAGACGCCTATAATGAGGTGCTATCTGGCGCCATTGACTTCCTCGCACCTGTCCGTGTACGACCTAGAACTTCATACCTGAGGTCATCTTGGTATGATGGTGATCTCAGGGAAATGAAGAAGCTGGGTCGGAGACTAGAGCGTCGCTGGAGGAAATCCCGTCTGGGGGCTGACAAACTGGTCCTGTGTGCGCATTACTGCACATATCAGGAGGCAATCAACCAAAAGAAGACAATATTTTTGTCCCAGAAGATTGCTGCTGGGAGAAGCCGACCAGCCTCACTCTTCTGGACTGTTGATAGACTTCTTCATCCATTCTGTCTTCAGCCCGGAAGAGTTTCCTCGAATGAGGATTGTGAGGAATTTGCTCGTTTTTTCTCGGACAGGGTGTCTGTGATCCGGTGGGAGGTTTCCTCAACCAGTAATATCATTGCTGTCAGTAGTCGTCAGTTGTGTTCTAAGAGCACTTTCTGTAGGTGGGGGGAGTTTAGTCCAGTGGAGGTTCGTGAGGTCATTGAGATAGCGGCCAACTTGAAGTATACCTTTTGTGAACTGGATCCCGTGCCAACGCGCTTCTTGATGAGGTGCATTGACACTGTTGGCTCGGTGTTTGCCCTGATTGTCCGGTGCTCCTTGAGTCAGGGTGTCTTTCCGGATGCCTTGAAGGAGGCTCTGGTGAGACCCCTTTTAAAGAAAGCTTCTCTGGACCTGGAGATTAGGGCAAATTACCGTCCTATCTCCAATCTTCCATTTCTGGGAAAGGTTGTTGAGAAGGTGGTATCACTTCAGTTGGGGGAACATCTCATGACCCACGAGTTGTATGATCCCTTCCAGTCAGCTTTTCGGGCCAGACATAGCACTGAAACTGCATTAGTTCGGGTGCAAAATGACCTCCTCAGGGCTAGAGATCGGGGGGACAAGACAATTCTTGTTCTCCTCGATCTCTCCTCAGCATTTGATACTGTGGACCATTGTGTGTTGCTTTTCCACCTGAGGGAGTTATGCTGACTCACCGGTATTGTCATCAAATGGTTTGAGTCATTTCTTACTAACAGGAGGCAGCGGGTTGTGATGGGTAACTTCTCATCTGTAACCTGCCTCCTTTCGTGTGGAGTCCCTCAGGGTTCAGTATTGGCCCCAATGTTGTTCGCAGTATACATGCTGCCCCTGGTGGAGATCATTAGGAGGTATGGTTTGAGTTTTCATTGCTATGCTGATGATACTCAACTATACTTATCCTTTGCCCCAGGAACATCAAATGCAGTGGATGTGATGAATATCTGTCTGGCTGAGATAAATGACTGGATGTCTTCCAGCTGGCTGCGACTGAACCCTAACAAGACTGAGGTACTGGTAGTGGAGTCGAACAGAGCTCGTGATGGGATGGCCTCTGATTCTGCGACTGGCATTGTGCTAGGAGCTGTGTCATTGATGGCATCCCGATGGGTGCGAAACCTTGGTGTGATCTTTGACAGGAAACTGTCCATGGAGGCTCAAATATTCTCTGTGATTCATTCCTGTTTTTTCCATCTTAGAAATATCGCCAGGATTAAGCCCCTTGTTCCGGCTCTGGACCTCCCTACTCTGGTACATGCCTTAGTCACTTCTAGGCTTGACTACTGTAATGCCCTCTATCTCGAGGTCTCTGGAACTTCTCTTCACAGACTGCAGCTAGTGCAAAATGCTGCTGCCAAGCTTTTGACCAGACAAAATAAGTTTTGTCATATTACTCCAGTATTGCGTGAATTGCACTGGCTGCCTGTCAGGTGGAGAGTATTGTTCAAGGTGGGTTTTCTCACCTATAAGACCCTACATGGACAGGGCCCTGGTTACCTTTCTGATCTCCTGGTACCGTCCACCTCTGTCCGGGATCTCCGCTCCTTTAGTGGTGGCCTCCTCAAAGTTCCGAGAGCAAGGTTGAAATCAGCAGGGGATCGATAATTTGGAGTTGCTGCTCCAGCTCTCTGGAACTCGTTGCCACTTGAAGTGAGAGAGACCCCCACTATAGAGGCCTTTAAGAGTCATCTGAAGACCTTTTTATTTATGCAGGCTTTTGGAGATTAAGTTTTATATGTATGATATTTTAATGTAATGTATACAGTATGACATACTGTACAGTTTTGTGCCGTGCCCAGAGCCTTTGGGATTGGGTGTCTTTTTAAATAAAATTGACTTTGACTTTGACTTTAAAAACACTGAACTGCAAACCAAGAGACTTGGAGACCTGATGATCTGGGTTTGAATCTCATCAACTCCCACTTGTACAGTATATGGTGTGTTCCTGAGCAAGTCACTTAACTTTTATGTGTGCACTTATCAGTGACCACTTGCTTTTTGCATGCATGCCGCATGTGTACAGTCTGTTCCAATTTAACATAAAAAGCATCTTTTCCACACTTGCTTGCTGCACGCATGCCACATGCATGCAATTGGTTCCAATTTAACATCTAAATCATGCTTGCAGCACGCATCTCACATGAGTAGTTTTATGTATGCAGCATGAAAACATTTCATATAATTATTTCTGTAAGGGAACCCAGTTAGAAATATAAATAAATAGTTTTTTCTCTTTGTTCTCATTTAGACTTGAAAATATGATACTGAATATATAGAATCAATATATTGAATAAACTCTTATTCGTGCATATATAAGACAAAAGAGATAGAGGAAGAGAGAGAGAGAGAGAGAGACAGAAAGTATATATAATTTATATTTATTTTTCTTTCTTTTTCTTCTTTTTTCTCATTATATTACTTTTTTCTTCAATACTGCATTTCTTGAGGACAGACTAGGACCAATAGGATATGGCTTAGCAACCTTTCTTGCTATGGGATATGTTTTTTTTTTTTTTTTTTTTGTTGGTGATAGGTCTTTATTGCTAAGAGGAGATAGTAGGTATTTTTCTTTGGGGGGAATCTCTTTTACTTCTCAGTGGGGGAAGTGATATCTCAGTAAATCAAACTAAGATAGCAGAACAACACTTTTTTGAAGTTATAGTTTTTTCTGCAGATGATAATGACTAGCAAACTGATTAAATGTGCCACACTAATGTTAATGGGCTAAATACTCTAATTAAACAATCAAAAACCTGAAACTATTTAAACATGATTAATGCCAACATTATTGCATTACAGAAAACCCACTTAACTGACTTAGAACCCCAAAAATGTAAAAGGAATTGGATCAATCCACCCTTCTCTTCAACAGGTACACAATAAAAGTGCTGGGGTCTCATTATTATTTAGAAATTACTCAAACATAAGAAAAGGAGAATCTTACTATTAAATATCGCTATTGGAAATCTACCTATCACTATAGGCTCAATCTATGCCCCTTTCCAGGATTATCATCTTTTATGGCACAAATAACTGAGGGACTAGTTACATGAAAAGCCCAAATTATAAATCTAATGGGGGATTTTGATGCCCTAATACATTGTAAGCTTGATAAAACATCTCCAACTACCCCTATTAATAAAAAAGAACATCTAATTTGCTTAATCATTTCCTTCAACAACAGGATTTGATAGAAGTCTGTTGACTAAAAAGACCAACTAAGAAAGAATACACTCATTATGGCAAAATGACAAAAAAAAAGACAAAAAACTTATGTATTATTCAGGATTGATTATATTTTTATGTCTAAATCTCTATTCCCATACTATGAGAGAAGTGCCATTAGATCTATAATAATATCAGACCATGCATTGGTTGAATTTATATTAAACCCTTAGATAAACCCACAACATAAGCAAAGAAAATGGACTTTCTATGACATCTTACTTCAAGAAGAAGATTTTAGAGACAAGCTTAGATAAGCTATAAAAGGCTTTTTCTATTATAATTAATATTGTCAGTGGCCTATTGTTTCTCTATGGGACCCTTTAAAGGTGATGCTAAGGAGCATTTGTATTTCATATCTACCTTGGAGACATAAAATTAAAAAAGGAGCATTATCATAATTCTAGAGTAAAGGAACTGGACGTTTTAATTTTAGTAGTCTCCAAAATTTTTTATCAAGAATGGATGACATTCCATACAACAAATAATATGTCAAGAAACAGAAAACAATATTAAAAAGGTAAAATGTGCTAGGTATCTTCAAGGGATAAAACAGCTAATTTACTTAAAAAACAAAGACGACAAATTATTATTGTGAATTAAAAAAATAAGCAGGTAAGTATAACAACTGACTTAGAAGAAATGAAGCATATTGTTCATGAATTTTGTAAGAATATATACCAGTCATAAGTCAACTTTGATCCAGTAGTTTTGGAACAATTTTTCCATAAAGTTTGACTCCCTAAAATACAAAAGGATAACCTGGAATTTACGTTATTTGAATGTCAAGAAACTATACAATCCTTATCCAAGAATAAGAGCCCGGGGGTGGATGGTTTTGTGACTGAATTTTTCAAGTCTTTGGCGAAGAATTGGATCACTGGTTATTATTAATGGTTCAAGAGATTCAGAGGCTTAAACCAACCCTTCCAGACATTATGAATGAAGCTAAAGATATTTTAATTCATAAGGAGGGTAAACTGAAAGACTTGCATGACGGATATAAACCCATCACACTCCTCAGGGTTGATCACAAAATTGTTAGCAAGTTAATCACAAATAGATTATTAAAACATATCCCAAACATTATTCATTTAGAATAATTCGGATTTATTGCTTAGAGAAAAACTGGCAACACCCTTAAAAGAACTCAACTCTTGTTCGAATATGTGCAGACTTTACCAAATACATATTTAGCACTTTCGTTAGATGCAAGCAAATCATTCAGTTTGGTAAACAGAGATTACATGTTCAAAATATTGGAAATATGGGGTTTCACTGATGACTATATTTATCTAACTAAGCAATTGTATCATGATCCACAAACTTATTTTTAAATCAATGGGGCTTTAACAGATACATTTAAAATGCTGAATGGTGTCAGACAGGGTTGTTCCCTCTCTCCCTTGTTGTTTATATTATGTATAGAACCACTTTTGAAAGCATTCAGATCTAATCCATTAATCAGAGGGATAGTACCAGAAAATGAAGAGATTAAACTCAGTGTCTTAACTGATTACACTCTTTAATTTTTTTCAGAACCTAAGTACTTCTATACCAGCTGTTTTATGGGAGATTCAGGAATTTGCCAGTTTTTCAGGTTATCAGCTCAATCAAGATAAATCTATTTTTTTTTAAATTACCCAGAGCCAGAAAGATCCAAATTATTTAATTACTTCTAATGTCTCTAAAGCAGACCAATTTAATTACTTGGGTCAAATATTGACAAATAATGTTCAAAATAATATTAATATTAATTACAAAAATCTAAAGAGAAAATATTTAATAACCTGCAGGCACAGCAAAACCTATCAATTTCTCTTTAGGGAGAGTAAAAATTATTAAAATGATGGTGTTTCCCCATTTGATTTATGCTTTACAAGCAATAATTGGATCACCCAAAATAAATGGTTTTCAGAGACTAAGCAGATCTTTAAAAAATTCTTATGGAGAAGGGGCAAACCTAGGATATCCTGGGATTATCTGCTTGTCCTGACCCTTACATATACAATTTAAGTAACATAATGGTTGCCTTATGGGAATGGGCTTTTTTCCATCCCAAAAGCATAAAATACTACAGAAAATAGTAGAAAAATATAGTCACCAAATAGATATAATGGATATGCTTTTCAGAACAAAATACAAGGGATTTAAAAAGATCACAATATTGAATTATTGGTTACTACAGTTTGCATATGCCAAATCCAAATTAATATACCCTGGCTGCATGCTAAGATCTCCCTCCATAGAAATGAGTTTAATACTGCCAATTCAACTATTAGACTTTTGAAAAAAATACAAAATTGAATACTGGAGGGACCTCATTGTTGATGGGTTTCTTATAAGCTATCCAAATTTTAGAGAAAAAATAAATTATGAACATAAAGGGAATTATCTAATATATGGGGCCTTGATTTGAAACTTTAACAGGTTAAATAATTTCTATGGCAAGAACTCTACAAACATTAGTAAAAAAAATGCAGAAAGATATGATAAGTACTACTCCCAGAAATGTATTATCCAAAATATACTTCCAAATGATCAGTAATACAAATGATACGCATTTCAAAATAAACACAGAGTGGGAAAAAGAACTGAGAGTTAAAGTATCCCCAAATGATTGGAGGACTGTAAGAATCAATGCAAACAAATGTATTTTATCTGCAAAAAACAAGTCTATACAACACAATATTAATAATTGAGCATATGTAACCCCCAAGATTATACACAAAATGAATCCAAATTATAATGCCACCTGTTGACATAAATGTGGAAAAACTGCAGACTTGTTTCATTGTTTGTGGGGTTGCCCTAAAATACACAAACTATTGATACAAACTTCTCACTTAATTTCAAGTTTTCTGGAGGAGGACATTCCATGTGACTCTTTCATTTTATTATTTCATTAATGTAATAAACTCAAGTTAACTAAAAATCAGAATAAGGTTATTTTCCTGGCAACCATAGCAACCAAAAGAATCATATTAGAACATTAGAAAAAACAGACCGTCCCTGAAAATTTTCCAAGCAAATGGTGCTATATTTTGAAAGAAACTGTCACATTTGAAAAGTTGTGGCACAATTGTGAAAATGTAAATGACTTAACAGATACATCATGGAAGGAACTGAAACTTCTGTTACCCACACTTGTACAGTGTGAAAAGTTGTGACTGAGGTGGAGCCTGGCAGGGGGACTGGGTTATATCTTATAATTAATTTTTCTTTTTTGTCTTTCAATGAGTTTGATCTATAGGTTTTTATGTGCATATAATTTGTATTCTTTATCTTATTCTAACAATATTTAAAAGAAAAAAGAAAGAAAAAAGAAGAAAAATAAAATTGATACTTTAAATAGAACTAGTGGACAAGGAGCTTATTATTTTTTAGTACCCAACAAAACTTTGGACTGCTTTTTAGAGAAGTAAATATATTTTCCTTGTTGCCCAAGCCAATGAGTTTTCTAACACTTTAAACAATGTGGACACAGCTCTCCATGCAGTGGAGGATGACTTGATGTACATATTAATGTAGATTGAAAGTATTTTAATGCAGGCAATGTTATTTGGCTCTCCCCCAAAATTAAAGAGCTGCCCAATCCTTCTATAAATGTTCTGCAAATATGGTACCTTGTGTAAACCCCACCGCCCACTGGCCCCCCCTTGTTTAACCAGCAGTGCTTCTCCTCTCACAACAAATGTCTTGGGGCAACAGAGAGGGGTGGGGGTTTACATTCTACAAAGACATAGAGAAAAACAGAGAAGGTGGCCACCAGTAGACTAGATGGACCAGACTGTTATACAAAAACAGTCAACCAAGTCTGGCAACTACCTGGCACACAACTGGTGGGACTATTTACCATGGCCATCAATCCAAGTCCATGGGAGAAAACGTTTGCTCACAGTTATGCTAGGTTTGCATTTCTGGACAGAGCACCTGAGTAAATCCAGACACATGGAAGCAATAACAGTACTGTCCAAACCTGGTTGGAATTCTAGAGTGTGGCTTTTATTCATATAACAAAGTAGGAATAATACACAAAGAGAAGATGGACCCCCATGGGTGTACGCATACTGGTATTGCAGATTTTCCAGGATACAGAAGTTCCTGAATTACCATTTAGCATATGGTGAAGAAACACAAAACAGCGAACACTCTGGTTCTGAAACTGAAGATTGGCACATATGGCCAGACTAGTACTGTTCCCATTTCCCACAGGAATGAAAGTAAGTGGTACCCATGACCACACTGAGCATATTCAGGCTCAACTCTTCCAGAACCCACTATAATGCGGTAAACTGAAGAAACAAAAATTCCAATCCCACATCTTGGGGTAATTATTTCCATTAGACACTGGCCAGATGCACTAAATGAAAAGGTACTGGCACCCAAACTGAACCCAGAGAGGTAAACTGGTTACTCCAGATGGGGGGCTCTCCCACCTTTTGCTTCCAAGTTTATACTCAGTCATTCATCTTGTTAATAACACCCTCACAGGTGAAAATTTGTAGTTGTCTTAAATGTTTACCACACTTAACAAACTATGGACACACCTCTGGGTGTCAAAGTTAAAAGTTCTGTACTTGGACAGTCACATTCTTGGACTCCAAAGTAGAAAGACACTTTACTTAATACTGGGTGACTGGTCCCATTGACAGATAAAGTCACCCCAAGGTATTGCAGATGCTCCTGGGCTGACACAGAAAAAGGGTTGTACTCACAACAAATGAAGATCTACAAGGTACCTTCACCAACCAAGTGGATCAAGGGATTGCCCCTGAATCCCAGAGTTCACCCCATCCCTCCTGGGATGAGGCAGGGAAAACCTTCTGGCACAGGTTTCCACCACTTCAGACAACTGTCTTCTTTTTTCTTCTTCTAGGGTGAGAACAAACTACCACAAAACAAAAAGGAGTAGCTCTTTGTCAGAGCTAATCTGAGGATCTGTCCAGTAGTTACAGCCTCCTACTCGAACTCCAATCTACTACTCCCGACTGAACATTCCAATTCACTCCAAAGCCAGCTGAGACTGTGGCTTGTGCTGCTGCGAGAGCTCTATGATTACAACATCACTTCAGCTCAGCTGAGGCTGAAGACAGAGTGTGACAGTGTGAAACCCATTTACCTGGCATGTCACAAGCTGCCTTCCCTGCCTGTCACTGATTATAACTGGGATTCTAGTAATGCCAGGGAACAAGGGGGTTATACTCATCCTTAGCCAGGAAAATGACTGTCCCCAGTCATTACTTACCTGGCACCAGACCATCCTACCCTATGTGCTACCTATGGAGAATGGTGATCAGGACCTCTCCTATGTGCCAGCACAGACAGGCAGCACTTAGGGTCCAGAGGTGACTGGCAGACTTATCAGCCTCTACACTATGATCTTACTATGGATAATCGGTGGCTCAGGAAGAACTGTCCAGAGCATGGCCCTAACAGACCAGTACTGCAGCCCCTATGGCTGTTCAGGACCACAGCCTGTCTTTCCCCCTAGCCCTATAGGGAAAATGCATCTAATCAAAAAGTTACCCAACTGGGGAACCTCCCTCCAACCCAGTACACCTGCAAACTAAAACACAGAGCTAACACCTTACCTAAGCATCACACTCTGACTATTCCCACACACTAACACCTGTGGAAAGAAAACTGTTAACACCTGTTAACCATACAATTCTACTAAACACTCTACAGAAGCAGAAGAACTCGGTTGAGTTCCCACATCCTCTTCTGGACTTCTCTTCTTTCTTCTTTACCAGGAACCACCTGAAAGAGAAAAAGAGACAAAACACACCTCAAATCTACAAAACACAGTATTATGACCATAACCCCTCCGTCAAAACACTGGACGATCCCCAAAAATATTTTTCAGAAAAGTAATAAAAAGTAGAAAACAGCAGAAAATCTCTAACTTTATATGCAATACACCTTTTGGGGGGAATGGAAGGCCCTAAATGTCTAAACTAGTGACAGCAATGGTGCCCAAAGGCAGGGTCCATAAAAGAGTCTCTCCTGGGCCAGAGCCCAGCGAAGCACAGTTCTTGATATACTGTAGTCCAAAAGGAGAGTCTTTGTGGATAGTTCAACAGTTTGAAGTCTGCCAGGTGTAGGATGTGTATTGCAATGTCAATAAAGTAAGAAAAGTCTGGACTTACCAGTAACTTGAAGAATAAAAAATGGACATCATCTACTTCTCCAGCTGAAGACTCTCCCTGGCAGCAGTTTTTGGATACAGCTGGGTAGAAATCTTCCAGAAAACAGATGGTGAACTGGAAACTGCTGGGTTGATGTCATCTAGGAGATGGAGCCTTGAAACAGGAAGGAACAGCTGGATAGATGTCATCTGAAATACCAGGTGATGAATCAGGAGAACAGCTGAGGTGATGTCATCTCGGCTATCTGGAAGACCAGGTAATGAAATTGGAAAGGCACACTGCAAGGCTGATGAATCTGGATGCACCTGGATCCTGGAACACCAGTCTGGTGGAACAACATGAGTACGGCAATGGCTGAATTGCAGACACTTGCTACCACTGCTCTGCTTCCCCCTGGGTAGGCACAGGCATATTCTCAGGAGGATGGTACACTCGAGGGTAGTACCACTCTGGGTCAGGTGCATGAATTATGACCACATCTGGGTGCACATAATCGATGAAATGGAAAGTCTTTTTCCCTGTGTTATCCATAATCCGCACAATATCTATGAACAATGTCCTGCCCAGTTTCCAAAACTACAGTCTCTCTCCTATGACTTTGTTTCTGACATAATGGGTTGCATCTGGATGCATTTTCTCACTTGCTTCCTCCACTAGCCAGGCTCTCCTGTTTTGCTCAATCTCGTCCCAGACTCTCTGAGGAAAGGTAGGAAAGGACTACCTATAGATGTAATTGGCCTTCCTACAAACCCGTCTTTCCTCCTTACTGCACTTCATCAGTGTACAACACTCAGCCTGACTTGGGTGCGGCCAGTCCTGGTTCAGCCAGTGTCGCAAACTCAAAGCAATGTAGAACTTGTCCCTGACCACATATGAGGGCAGGGCTGTGTAGTCACCAACTTCTTCTGGTTCCTCCGAGGCAAGAGCTTGAGGCTGCAGACTGGGGTCCTCAACAGAAATACACATATCTTCCTCCTCCTCTTCCTCACTTAGAATTTGGGCCCCAGGAGTGAGCAGTAGTCCTCATTCCTGAGACAGTGCACTCTTCACTGGGCACGGAGGTAGTCTCCTCCCATTCTAGTGTCTCTCAGACCTCATCCTCTCCAATAAGGCTAGGGCTAGGACCCTCTCTCCATAGATCCACTAACGCTCCTTCCAGACTGTCCATCTGCAACACAGGTGTAGAGACATCACGAGGAATCTGCCTGGCAGTTAATCTACACTCTCTTCTTTTGTGCCACACTCTGCTGGGCCCTTGCCAACAGGTTCAACCTGGTGCTGTGTGCTACTACATGCAGGGATTATTGCTTTTGTCCAAGTGGGAGCCAAATGAATTTGTAATGTTCTAGACAGACCTTGCTTCTCTAAACACCTTGAACAGTGAGCAATCAAGAATACGTCCCTTCCGGCCTTGAGGCACATTATGCATACTCTCACAGAGTAGTTGGAAATCGCAACATGAGCAGGCAGACTTCTACCATAGAAACATTTCTCAATTTCTTTAAGCTTGGCCACCTCCTCAGCTATCATAACTCAGGCTTCTGGAGAGTGGGATGGTCCCGATGCCATGTCTGTAAATAAGCACATAAAAGTTCATGGTTACTACTGAGTTCACTATACTTGAAACACTCTCTCAAAATGGCTCCCTGCTGCTGTGTTTACATTACTGTCCCACCCTGTAATGGCGGCAGCAGCACTCCTGTTTCATCAACGAATCTATCTTTGACTCAAGCCACTGCACATCCGACCTTCTGCTATTGATAATTTACTCAAACTGTTACAATTGTACTGCTTTCACCTTTCTCAGCACATTCATATGATTTTTGGACTTTACGATTAGCATTTCAATCAATTTTACTTGCTCAAAGTCACTAAAAGCCACAGTATTTCTAGGAACAGGATTGCCTGCTTGTTGCAGCCTCTGATACAGCTCACAGTCTCTCGATTGCTCATAAAATTATACTGTTGCTGAATCCGTAGTACATGCTCTCAGTCTATTGCTCAGAATTCTTTTTGCATTGATTACACTTTACAGTCCTTCTATGCAAAACAATCTCACTGTTTACACACAGATCCAGCTGGCTTTGCTAAAATCACAACACAGTTTGAGCTCAGTTTTGCTGAATGGTACTCACTGAATCAGTAGCTGTCTTGCTCCGTTGGAAAATCTTGGCCTATAGCCAATCCTGGAAGTCCTCTTGGTTGAAATGGGCTGGTGATCTCGCCAATTGTCACTACGAATACCACACTTGCTTCTCAGATGGTTGGATACTGGGTTGAGCCTGAAATAGCACAAAAAGTCTGTATTTCAGAGTATTTTGAAAGATTACTGTCACCGCGACGATCCTCCTGACTAACCAGCTCTCACATCAATCATTCTCTCCCTCTCGAACACTGGGCTGCACTCTGAAGCTGGCTAGGGGCAGGACTGATTGCAATCTCATCAATCACTCGACACCATGCAAATGAGCCTCTTTCTTCTCTCATGTTCTTCCTCCAAGGCGATCGTTGAGCAGGCAAAATTTAAACTGCAAAACAACGTTATTTCTCGGCCGAACTTTTTCAATGTGGGAGCGCCATTTCTGACCATTTCCTTTCAGAATTTGGTTGTTTCTTTAGCGACTCCCTCAGTTCACACAGCAAGCATTGAAACTTTCAGGGCACAATTGTTTTTGTTGTTTCCTAAAGTCCATGATACTTTTCTGTCACAAACTTGAGAAACTAAGCACTCTAAACACTCTCTTTTGATGCAGGATAAGGGGCACACACAATTTGGCTTTACAGCTCCTTGGTAAATATTGGCACAACACACAGCAGCACATGAACAGCAAGCACACAGTGGCATATACGGATGGCACTGCTCTGGGCAAAATCCTTCTGTGCACAGCTTCCAGTTTTAGGTACCAAACTGCCAGACAGACAAAATGCTAGCCACAACTTGAGCAAATCAAATCTGTTTTCTCCCAAAATTCAAAAACACATCATCAGACAAGCCCCCAATTTTTTAACCCCCTACCGGCCCCTCTTGCTTAACCAGCAGGGCTTCTCCTCTCACCTCAAACATCTAGGGGCAACAGAGATGGCTGGGGGTTTACATACTAATAAGATATAGAGAGAAAGAGAGAAGGTGGCCACTGTTAGACTAGGTGGACCAGACTGTAATACAAAAACAGTTGACCAAGTCTGGCAACTGCCTGGCACACACCTGGTGGGACCATTTACTATGGCCAGCAACCCAGGACCCTGGGAGAAAATATTAGTTCACAGTAATGCTAGGTTTGCACTTCTGGGCAGGAGCAGCGAAGTAAATCCAGACACATGGAAGCAATAACAATACTGTCCAAACCTGATTGGGATTCTAGTGTGGCTTTTATTCATGTAACAAAGTAGGAATAATGCACAAAGAGAAGCTGGGCCACCATGGGGCTACACATACTGGTATTACATATTTTCCAGAATACAGAAGTTCCTGAATTACTATTTAGCATAGGGTGAAGAAACACAAAACAGCGAACACTCTGGTTCTGAAACTGAAGATTGGCACATACAACCAGACTAGTACTGTTCCCATTTCCCACAGGAATGAAAGTAAGTGGTACCCATGACCACAATGAGCACATGCAGGCTCAACTCTTCAAGAACCCACTATACTGGGGTAAACTGAAGAAACAAAAATTCCAGACCCATAGCTCAGGGTAATTACTTCCATTAGGCATTGGCCAGGTGCACCAAATGAAAAGGTACTGGTGCCCTAACTGAACCCCAGAGAGGTAAACTGGTTACTCCAGATGGGGAGGTCTCCCACCTTTTACTTCCATGTTTATACTCAGTCATTCATCTGGTTAATAACACCCTCACAGATAAAAACTTGTAGTTGTTGTCTTAAATGTTTACCACACTTAACAAACTATGGACACACCCCTGGGTGTCAAAGTTAAAAATTCTGTACTTGGACAGTCATATTCTTGGACTCCAAAGTAGGAAGACACTTTACTTAGTACTGGGTGACTGGTCCCATTGACAGAGAAATTCACCCCAAGGTATTGCAGATGCCCCTGGGCTGACACAGAAAAAGGGTTGTACTCACAACAAATGAAGATGTACAAGGCAGCTTCACCAACCAAGTGGATCAAGGAGATTGCTCCTGAATCCTGTAGTTCACCCCCATCCCTCCTGGGATGGGTCAGGAAAAACCTTCTGGCACAGGTCTCCACCACTTCAGACAACTGTCTTCTTTGTTCTGCTTCTAGGGTGAGCACAAACTACCACAAAACAAAAAGGGGTAGCTCTTTGTCAGAGCTAATGTGAGGATCTGCCCAGCAGCTACAGCCTCCTCCTCGAACTCCACTCTACTACTCCTGACTGAACATTCCAATTCACTCCAAAGCCAGCTGAGACTGCGGCTTATGCTGCTGTGAGAGTTCTATGATTATATCCTCATGCCAACTCAGCTGAGACTGAAGACAGAGTGTGACAGTGTGAAACCCATTTACCTGGCATTTCATAAGCTGCCTTCCCTGCCTGCCACTGATTCTAACTGGGATTCTAGTAACCCCAGGGAACAAGGGGGTTACACTTGCTTGAAGCAGTTCAGGCATTTTCCTACCTCAGTATTACCCCGGATCCCTCCTTTGATTTCCAACTACACATGAAAAAGACTTGCAAAACAGTAAACTCTAGATAGGGTCTAACATATATAATTGGGAACAATCTCATGGTGCATGCTGTCACCAGGGGCGTATTACTCCCCAAGCTCATGTACAATGTGGTGGTATACACTCCTTCAACTTCCAATTCTATACTCAGGAAATGGAACGTTGCTTATAGTATTTGTCATTTGCACTTGAAACCAATAACCCTATGCATCACTGTACCTTGTACGTGAACACAGGCTGGCTCCCCACCAAGGGATGCAAGTGAGCTACTCCCACCTGAGCTGGCCCACTCTTGAAGGCAGGTTTAACCTTAAACTTCTCTCTTTCCTTCATAAAATTTACCTCAAAGTGCCCCCCCCAAGTATCATCTCTCTCTTCCCCCTCTCAGTCCCCATCTGGCCCACTAGAGGCTGTTCAAACATGATTTTTACCACCCCTTTTTCCAAACCAAGTAGGCACAGAACTCAATCTGTTACAACAGCACTAAGCTGTATAATAAACTACCACCCTTAATCTAGGCCTCTAGTACTGTCAGTGTATTTAACTCCTCACTTAAGGCTCACATCCTCAGTTCTTCTGGCTGTGACTGCTCCTGACCTCCTTCCTATTCTAGCTAGATTTCCAGGCTTCCCCCCCCACCTTACCTCTCCTTCCCCTTTCCCTTACTCCCCTCCCCCCTTTTTTCTCCCCCTGTACCTATTACTCCTCTCCTTGTCCCCGTTTCTCCCCCTCTCATCTCCCTATATGACCACTAGCGTTGTCTGGACTCAACCTGCCTCTTCTTGTATGACCACCAGTATGGGCTTCCCACCTCTCCCTTGCTATCCCTCTCTTCCATATCTCCCCTCCTTTTCCTCCTACCCCGTCTCCATCTTCCTCACCTTCTGAGCACTTTTACCTGGGTGCCATTCCTCTTGCATCCCCTGTTTCATACTCACCCACTGGGTATCAATCCCGATTCCCCATCCTGCACCTAGGGTTTCTACTCTTCCCTTCACTATATTATCTCTCCACTATGTCCCTTTGTCTTGATTTGATTCCTTAGCCTTGTTGTTTTAACTTTGTTTTCTCCCCCCTCCCAGTGGCCCTTATTCCCCTGGCATCCAGTCATCCAATGTGTGCCTGGTAATTAGCCAACCTGGTCTCTTATTAGTTTTCCAATACTGTCTTTAGTTTTGTTTAGTATCTGTTTGGAAATGTTACTCTGTTTATTTTGTTACTTGCACCAATGTAGTGTTTACCGGGGCATTTCTTTTGCCAGCCTACCTTGTACTGTATTTTGGTAACCTGTTCTTAAGTGTCTTTATGCTTTGTATCCTGCTTTATTGTAATTTGTCAATGTTTTTTTATTCATCCTTCACTGGGTGCTTGTGAAATATGGGTATTTTTCCTCACATGCTCTCCAGCATGCAAATAAAATTGATTGATTGATTGATAGCTACCTGTGGTACCATCTATAGCATCCTGAAGAATCAACAACACCAACAGCTGGTTGAGTTGCTTGAACCAGAGTGACCTTCTGTCAATCTGCCCCTCACTGCTTGGAGCTGGTGGTGTAGATGGCTTACTGGGGCTGGACCACGCATGTTTACAGAATTGCTGAGCCATAGTCTGTAACTGTATGTTTGCAACTTAGTGTGTATATTTGTGGTTATTGTTTTGTGGTGGAGCAAGATCGTGGCAGTGCTGTGCTGAGTGTTTTGCTACTCTTTATTTTGAGAGTGATCTGCCTTTCCACTCCTTGATTTTATGATATTTTTCATGCTAACACTAGTTTCCCTCCCTTTCTGAGAGCTAATCTGACAGTGATGATCTCCTGGTCTGTGGTTTTGTCCTGAGATCCAAGAAAACTTGAGCTATTTTTAGAATTAGAGGGATAGCTAGGGTTGCTTGGAGTTAGGCAGGGCTGGGTAAGTGAGCCAGAAACAGGAGGCAGTTTTTTGTTTCAGAGAGTAGAAGACTCTGGATCCCTACCTGTTCCAGAGCTGGTCATGAGGTTCAGCACCTGTTCCTGTCCTGACCCCGGGATCTCTTGCTGCTGCTGTCTAGTGGAGGCCTCTGGTATATGGACTGGCACCGTTTGGAAGGAGGTGCCTTTCAGAATGAAGGTGGCTGGCCTGGTCGATTTCTTCTGGACTGTGAAACTTGGACTTCTGTGTGGATCCATCTCTTCCAGCCTAACCTTTTTTTTTTTTTGGAAGGCGCTTTGCTCACACCTCAATGCGAGGGTGAGACTGGACCAATTGGTGCAGTTTGCTCATCCGACTCCTTTCCCAGGAAACACGGAAGTAGAGGGCATCCGCTGCATGCATCTCCTTGTGGAAGGCCAAATTTGCTACAGCAGTCCTTGTTGTAGCGATCTGGATTTGCCAACTTATTCCAGTCCTGCATTTTTTTGGGGGCAAATCCCAAGGAGTGCTGCTAGCCTGAGGTCCCCCCCACCACTAGGTTATCACTGAAGTGGAGTGGGGTTGGATTGGATGGTGACTGCGTGGGTCTGGACCTGGACTTTTTCAGTCTACAGTGCTGAATTTGCTTCTGGAACCCCTGGCAGGTGAGAGTGACTGAGGGAGTGATTCTCTGGATCGCTCTCATTCTAGCTGTTGAATTCTTAATAACTTCAATAAAATATCTGCCCTAGGGTGGAGGTCAGTGAGTGTGCCCTTCATCCCTATCTATTTTGGGCAGTGAAGACATTTTTACTGTAAAAACTGTGTGTGACATTGACAATAGCTTTATGTTATTCTGTTTGGATTTATTGTAAGGGGACTGATGGTCATTGCTCTCTTGGATTGAGTTATCTGATGTCTGTTGTTTCTTGCTTTCTCTGGGAGGTTGGGATGGATTGGTTTGGGTTTGGGGGTTTTAGAGGTAAATTGTGTGGCTGTGTGGTGTGCATGTTTTAGGGTTGTTATGTATTGATGTGTAGCTGTTTGTGTGATTGTTACTTAGTTAATAGTGTAAGGGGGCTATCTGGGGGTAAAACATGTGTCTTGGTAGGCCTGTGGGTCTGGGGTGGGCTAGAATCATGTATGGGGAGTCCCAGCTTCTCAATCTGTGGCCCTTTACTAACCTCCCTGTGTCCATCCCTACAGCTCAATGCTGTCAGGAGGTTGGGATTAAAAGGTCTTGCATTGACCGGGTGTGGCAGGGTGCCCCATGCTATACAGATGGGGTAAGTATTGAGGTTATCAGGTGCAGAAGGTGCCCTGGGTGTCAATGGACCTTAAGAGAGGTCAGATGTGTCTGGTTCCCATCCCCAGGGTTCCCACCAGACCGAGTGGGCTAGTAACCAGTAGGGCGACACTATCCACCAATCTCTTGAAGGCAGTACTTTACAACTCCAGATTGATCAGGAAAAGACTGTAGTTATAGTGGATTTGATTTCCTTGGTTGATCTGGCATGCATCAATGAGACACGGGTGGGTGACGATGCTGGCTCAGTTTTAGAGGCCGCCGTTCCCCCTGGGTATGTGGTAGTGCACTGCCACAGAGCAGAGTACAAGGGCAGGAGAGTGGCCATCTGTTTTAGATGTGAACTTGGCTTCACTATGCACCCAGTGAGAAAACCAGGATTTTTTGAATGTGTGGCAACTTGTGGGGTCCAGGCTCAGGCTACAGGATTCTCCTGATTTACTGCCCTCCAGGGTGGCAGGAGAATTCCTGCAGGATGTAGCCAATTTTGTCATCGGCAAAACATTGGGGTCCCCCAGATGTTTAATTCTGGGGGACTTGAATGTTTAGGCTAATGATGAAACTTCTAGGCTAAGTTATAACCTCCTCCAAATGATGTCATCCCTGGGCCTGTCTCAATAAGTTTCTTCCGTGACCCAACAGGGTGGCCACATGCTGGACCTGGTTTTCTCGCTGGGGATTGAGGTTAGTAACCTCAAGACTGATCGGGTCATTTGGTCAGATCATTGCATAGTGGAGTTCTTGTTTTGGGCCCCCCAGAGATCCCTCCCTCTGCAGAGATAGTTAGCTACCGTCCTTTGAGGGGATTGACCCTGGAGGGTTTCCTGGTGGAGGCTGACTTATCTAGTGTGAGCAGTGTGTGCATGGGGCAGTACGAGCGAGGCTGTCACCACATGTAATAAGGCATCGATGGCAGTGCTTGACTCTCTTGCACCAGTCCAAGTATGACCCAGATCCTCTCACTTGAGGTCCCAATGGTTTGATGGGGAGCTCAAGGTGATGAAGGATCTTGGGTCAGAGGCTGAAGCGCTGCTGGCAGAAGTCCATGTTGGAGGTGGACAGACTGGCCCTGCCTCCCATTATGGTGATTATCAGGGGGAAATCATCTGAAAGAAGACAGAGTTCCTGTCCAGGGAGATTCCTGCTGGGAAGAATCGACCAACTGTGCTCTTTCAGACTGTGGACAGGCTACTAAACCCAGCCTGTCTACAGCCAAAAAAAGCCTTTTCAAATGCTTTATGCAAAGAGTTTGTTTGCTTGTTGTCTGACAGAGTGTCCGCCATCCAGCAGGGTGTACCTCCACTGTGCAATAATATGACCGACAGTGGTTGCCTTGGGCATCCAGATAGCACTCCGCCTGGTTGGGGAGTTTAAACCAGTGGAGGCAGTGGCAGTTATTCAGGTTGCTCATGAACTGAAGC
This sequence comes from Neoceratodus forsteri, assembly GCA_016271365.2. Classification (NCBI taxonomy): domain Eukaryota; kingdom Metazoa; phylum Chordata; order Ceratodontiformes; family Ceratodontidae; genus Neoceratodus; species Neoceratodus forsteri. The sequence goes on along the minus strand of CM057455.1, from coordinate 383,228,538 downwards.
ACACATATTGGGAACTGAACCTGGTACCGATGCTTTTCTTATTGAGATGATTTGACACCGTGGGCTCGGTGTTTGCCTTGATTGTACGGTGCTCTCTCTCAGAGGGAGTCTTTCCAGATGCCTTGAAGGAGGCACTGGTCAGGTCTCTTCTGAAGAAACCATCCTTAGACCCTGACATTAAGTCAAATTACCATCCTATCTCCAGTCTCCCATTTTTAGGGAAGGTTGTTGAGAAGGTTGTGGTGCTGCAGACTGAGGAGCACCTCATGGCCTTTGATTTGTATGAACCTCTCCAGTCAGGATTTCATGCGAGGCATAGCATGGACTCTGCATTAGTTCAGGTACACAATGACCTCCTCAGGCCTAGACATCGAGAGGAGGGGACAATTCTCATGCTCCTCGATCTCTCTTCAGCCTTTGACACGGTAGACCATTGTGTGTTGCTCAACTGCCTGAGGGAATTTTGTGGACTTACCGGCACTGTCATCTGCTGTTATGAGTCCTTTCTCAGGAATAGGAGGCAATGGGTAGTGATGGCGAATTCCTCTTCCTCCCCTAGCTTCATGTCGTGTGGAGTACCTCAGAGTTCGGTCCTGTCACCAATGCTGTTTGCCATGTACATGCTGCCCCTGGGACAGCTCATTAGGAAGTACAGCTTGGGTTTTCATTTCTATGCATATGATACCTAGCTGTATTTTTCCTTTAGACTTGGGACATCCAATGTGGGGGAGGTGCTAAATAAATGCTTTGCCGAGATCAATTACTGGATGTCCTCCAGTTGGTTGTGACTGAATCCCGATAAGATGGAGGTACTTGTTGTGGAGTCGAACAGAGGGCATGATAGGATGGCCTATGGCACAGAGACAGGTTTGTTCCTGGGGTCTGTGCTATTGAAGGCCTCCTCTAGGATGCACAATCTTGGTGTGACCTTTAACAGTGGAGTAACAAATGAGGCTTAGGTGTCATCTGTTGTCCAGACCAGCTTTTACCACCTGAGGAATATCATCAGGATCAACCCCCCTAGTTCTGCCCCAGACCTCCCCACCTTGGTACATGCCTTTGTGACGTCAAGGCTTGACTACTGTAATGCACTCTACCTTAGGGTCTCTGGAGGTACTCTCCATAGACTGCAACTAGTGCAGAACATGGCTGCCAGGTTATTGACGGGACAGGGTAAATACTGTCACGTCACCCCAGTACTGAGTGAACTGCACTGGCAGTCAGTCATGTGGAGGGTCCTCTTTAAGGTGGGTTTGCTCACCTTTAAGACCCTACATGGGCTGGGCCCTGGATACTTGTCTTACTTTCTGACCCCCACTACCTTGGTCTACTTCCTCCGCTCCTCAGATAGGCGTCTCCTTGCGATTCCTAGGACGAGGTTGAAAACTACTGGTGACACAGCATTTAGTGTCACTGGCCCTGTCCCGTGGAATTCGCTTCTGCCATCTGTATGAGATGCCCCCTTGATTGAAGTGTTTAAAACCCGCCTAAAGACCCACTTGTTTAGCCAGGCCTCCCTGATACTCTGTATTAGATCTTTCTTGGGTTGCCTCCCCCCCCCCCCCCAGCTACAGTCCTTATTTTATTCTCTATTTATTTTCTTATACTGTTTACTTAAATTATTATTGTAATTTTACTGTTTTACTTTTAGTATCTTTGATTTGTACGGCACCCAGATCCTCCAGGATTGGGCGCCAGAAAAATAACATTTGCTTTGCCTTGCCTTTATGTTGTTGTTTCTTTCAAAACACAATAATACCCACACCTCTCAAGTATCAGCTAATAAAAACTGACTGATACTAGAGAGAGATGGAGTCAGTTGACAACTTCTCAGTCATACAGTACAATAAAACAAAGCTTGGAACAGTAAGCCACAAAACACACAGAACCCAGTGAATCAAGTCTGACACATAGAGAAATAATGCAGCAGTTTAGAGAAAACTTAAATGTACACTGCCATGCACACACAGGGAGCAAAGGCTCACAAAAAAGAAAAAAATACACATGCACAGGCTACTTATATGCAGTAAGCTGTGAGACAGAGGAGCCAGCCGACACCCTCCTCTTTCAATCGTATGGGGATCTAAGCCTATGACCAGATGACAATCAGCAGCAATTCAATGTGCCCAGCCTGACCCAATGAAGAAAACTGCAAGTTATTAAAAAACCAAAAAAATGTGCTTGTAGACAACCGTGTGCATGCAGGATGCAGCTTCCCAAAACAAGAATACAATGCATGTACAGACAAGACGTATGTGGTGAGCTGTGACAGGATGGGAGGCAGTGGACACCCTCCTCAGTCATGCAGTGAACCAAGCCCCGAACCAGGCAACAGCGAAAAATACAAATCTGCTTCATAAAAGAAAATCACACTGGGGCTGTGTGGATTGAGAAGACAAAGCAAAACACAACAGTGAGGATGGGGCAGTCAGCAAAAACTTTCACCCCTTACTGTTACTGAGCCAGTAAAAGTTGTTCACTAATGCAAAGCCAAGCTTGACTTTGCTGACAAAAAAAATTGGTAAGAAAAAAACAGAAATGTGCTTCTGCAAAAATTTACTCTGCTTCAGCTGTGTTGTGAAACAGATTTATGTCAGTCAGTCAACAATTTTGTTGTTGACCTATGTTACAGCGACTCCTTTATGTCGACTGCATTTGTGGTCAGCATAAAGGGAGTAACATCAAACTTTGTTTTCTTTGGAAGACAACGTCCCTGAACCCCCATGCGGGGGGCTCTGCCACCTGCACCCCTGCTACTTCAATAATCAACACAGAGTCGGAGTTGTTTCAGGGAGGGTGTGCAATACCACCAGAAAGCAGTGCCGAGGTCCTGCGATGATACTACAGTGACCCTGCACTGTTGTTGATGTAGTGTCGGGCGAAGTAATTTGTCACGGTAGCATCAGTATACCCTGTGAAACTGAAAGCAGTAGGGAGGGATGTCAGAACACACACACACAGTCTCACACACACTCTCCTTTTCCTTACACCTGAGCCCAGTTTCAAGGATGAAAACAAAAATACTGTCAGAAATGGTGATCATATTTTAAAACTGACCAAAATAAAGTCTCTGAATCACATAAAAAATGTTTTGAGGGAACGTTATAGGTCACAGAAGTAGCAGTTAGCTCTCTCACAAAACAACTGTCTCCTGTCCTCTGACAACTTAGAGTGAGGAGATCACATGATGTTCCTGGCTGTGACCTCCAAAAACAGCATCCGATTGGCCAGTAAAGCTCTCTGAGATTTTGAAATTTCACCCTCCAAATACTGATTCCTGAATAGTGGCCAAATAGTATACTATTTGGGAGGTCCATCTGATTATTTGGGAAGCCTACTATTCGTGACATTCAGGAAATACTATTCAGCCAATTTACAGCCCTATTAGTAAAGTTCTCGATCTGTGCAACTTTGGGAAAATATTTTCTTATTAAACAAGTACATTCCACATGAGGCCTTAGCTCCTCTTATGCCAATCTGTATATGGGCTTGTGGGATGAAAAGTACAATTCTAACCAAAACTGGAATGCTTTCTAACACAATATAAAATCCTGGGGTCCGATTCACAAAGGTCGATGCAAGCTGAGCCAAACACAGCTTGAGCCTACTGCCAGTGAGCCAGGAATCTTGCACCTGATTCACTGTTGGCTAGGGTCTCACCAGCAAAGTCCCATGGCTTGTGCCAACCTGCGCCAAATAGATGACACATCCTGAAGGTGTGCTGCAAGACACAGGGCAGCCATGCAGCAATAGCACCATGCCAGCAGTCCCTAGTGGCTACCCCCCCAGCCCTGATCACCCATTGCTTTCTATAAATAATCCCTGGTAGTGTAGTGGTCCCCCCTTCCCAGCCCTGAACACCTGTTATGATAGTTATAAATATGTGTAATATATATCTCTTATCCTTTGTAGTTTAGCACCCACCAAGCCCCGATTCCCCATTAAAATAGTTATAAATATGTATAAGATATATATATTTCTTATCCCTGGTAGTCTAGCACTCCCAAAGCCCTGATCTCCCATTATGATAGTTATTATTATTACTGGTAGTAAGTGGTCCTCCCTCCCCAGCCCCAATCTCCCATTATGATAGTTATAAATATGTATAATATATATTTCTTATCCCTGGTAATCTAGTGCCCCCCCAAGCTCCAATATTCTGTTATGATAGTTATTCTTATCCCTGGTAGTTTAGCAGCCCCCCAAAGTCCCGATCCCCTGTTAAGACTTTTAGTACCATCATAGTGGTCTAGTGGTCCACAGTTAAATCATAATTCATACTTCCTGGTTGTCTAGTGGACCCCCACCCCACAATGCCTTGCCACCCTGCTCCCCCAATCCATAATTGATCCGGCAACTGGCACAGCCCACCACTCAGTACCAAAGCCAGCCACCAACTAAGCTCTGAATGAGTTTGTACTGTATATAGCACACGCTCAGTGATTGACAGCTGCTGTCAATCACTGAGCATGTACTGTATACAGTACATGTTCATTCAGAGCTCAGTCAGTGGCTGGCCATGGTGGTGAACAGTGGGTTGTGCCAGTTGTTAGTTTGATTATTAGCTGGGGGAGTGGGGTGATAGGGCACTGCAGGGTGGAGGGACCACTAGACCACCAGGAAGTTTGAATTATCATTTAGCATCTGATTGGGGCTGGGGCAGTCCACTTGACCACCATGCATATAAATATTATAATATGAATAGTACTAAAAATCTTAATGGGGAATTGGGGCTTCATGGGGAGCTGATAGACTACCAGAAATAAGAATAACTATCATAATGGGAGATCGGGGCTGGGGGGGTTACTAGACTGCCAAGAATAAGAAATATATATTATACATTTATAACTATCATAACAGAAGATAAGGGCAGGGGAGGGAGGGAGGGGCCGCTGACTACCAGGAAAAATTATTAAAGCATTACAGAGGATCGAGGCGGGGGGGGGCAGTGGCACATTGCTGCAAATGTCAAAACCCTTCCGGAGGACACATCTAAGTACTCTTAGACTAGCAGTGGCTGGTCTAAGGGTAATTAGAATGTTGCCTTCTAGGAGGGTTTTGCGAATACCGAAATGGGGGATATGGAAGCCTGCATCTTCCACAAGCCCACTAGCACCATGCTGCAGCCCATTTTGTGGTGAAAGGCTGGCACAAGCCCCTTTGGTGCAGGCTGCCTTTCTGAATAGCTCATGGGGCATCTTTTGGCACAAGGTGCCACTTGTTTAATTGATGTTTGATGCAGGCACCTTGCATCAGTCTAAGGGCTTTGTGAATATTTGGGGGACATTTAACAATAGAAAATGAACTGTTTTTTAAGGATGGACTGCATTTAAATTTCAGTGGTAGTAGGATACTGGGAATGAGGTTGAAGAATGAGATTGAAAATATTTTAAACTAAAAGGGAGGGGGACAAATAAGGGTAATATGAGGAAAGATTCCTAATAAAAGTAAAATTAAAGGAGTAGCATCCTTAAAGGTTATGTTTTGTAATGCAATGAGCTTGAATGAAGCATATAGGTCAGAAGCAGAAATTCTGATTAAAATTGAAAAATTGGATATGGTAGGGGTAGTTGAAACCTGGTGGAGGAATGAAAGTAGAATGGAAGTGGTTGGTCTCAACATATACCTGGTTATAAACTGATAAGTAGGAATAGGGAGGAGAGAGAAGGGGGGGAGTTGCCCTTTTGTTTGGTAAGATTTGGAAATTAGGGGTGTAGAGGAAACAGCTGAGTTAGGTAAAGTAGAAAGTATAACAATTGAACTCTTGGGAATAAAAGAAAAACAAATGTAGGGTATCAGTGTTCTATAGAGCACCAGATACAGATTTAAGAGAGACAGAAGTATTCCTGGAATACATTTGTAATCTGGCAGAACATACTGATGGGGTATTTAAATATGCTGGGAATTGATTGGGGGATGAAACAGACAGGCAACAACATATCTTGCAGATTTTAGAAAGAATTAATGGCAGCAGGTATTCAGCAATGTATACAGGAGGCAACAAGGGGGAGAACATACTAGATGTCATTCTTACAAATAGAAATTATATTATTAAACAGATTTCTATTCAGCCACAAGTAGGGATGAGTGATCATAATTCTAAATGTTTTGAGTTAGATTGGACAACTGAGCTGGTAAAGGGTAATACAATGCAATACCTGTATTAAAAGGGTGATTATGGGGCAATGAGAGAAGTACTAGGGAGTATAAACTTTGAGGATATGATAAGAAACCAGAATAGAGAGAAATCATGAAAAATGTTCCTACAAAAAATTAATGAGAGTAAAGGTAATCATGTCCCGCATAGGAAAGTTTATAATAATAAGGGAAAAAAGGCCCCATGGCTAACTAGGAATATAGTCAAATTTTGTAGGAAAAAGAAAGTACTCTTTCAGAAGTTGACAAAGAACAAGACATCTGAATATAGGGATAGGTATAGAAAGATACTAAGACAACTAAAAGAGGAAATTAAACAATCTAAAAAAACAGCTAGAAATGAGATTGGTAATGAGTAAGAATAATAAAAGCTTCTATGCCTATGTCAATTGGCAGGAGGGAGGAAGTAGTATAGTAGGCCCATTAACAGTAAATGAAGAAGTGTTGTCAGAACCACTGGACATGGGGAATGAATTTGCCAAATGTTTTGGTTCTGTATATAAAGATCATACAGATACGAAAGGAATTAGGTGGGATAGATGTGGTAAACTTGATCATAGGGAAATTATAACAGAAGAGAAGGTAATGAAAAAGATTATGGGTCTGAGTGTGGATAAGGTGGCAGGACTGGATGAGATCCATCCATATATGTTGAAGGAGTTGAAAAATGAGTTGGTAACACCTATTACATTGTTGGAACAGAGGTCACTTGCTGGGGGGGGGGTGCCTGAGGAGTGGAGGAGGACATATGTGGTGCCCATATATAAAAAGGGGAAAAGGGATCAGGCGGTGAATTATCGACCACTGTGGTGGGGAAAATAATTGAGGGTATCATTGGCAAAGCTAAAAAGGGAATTATGACAAGCAAAGGGCAGGTAGATAGGTATCAGCATGGATTTTTCTCTGGTAGGTCTTGCAAGACAAATCTGATCACCTTTTATGAACAGATAAATAAATGGGTGGATGAGGGGAAAAGTGTGGACATGGTATTGCTGGATATTAGTCACGCTTTTGATACTGTCCCCCATGGTAGAATTGTGGAGAAATTGATTAGCAAGGGAATTGATATCTGTATTGTAAAATGGGTGGACCAGTGGTTAAGAAACAGAAAGCAACAGGTCAGGATTTGGGGTTGTCTGTCGGAACCTCAGGAGGTGAATAGTGTTGTACCCCAGGGGTCGGTGCTGGAGTCATTCCTTTTTGGTATATTTATAGGTGACTTGGTTATAGACAGTGATAATAAGATGGTGAAATTTGCAGATGATGTGAAAATAGGAGGGGTAGTAGATACATTTGATGATAGGTTAATTTTTTGAAGAAATTTAATACATATTTTGGAATAGGCAGAAATAAACGGGATGAACTTTAATAATGATTAATGCCTTACAATGCATTTGGGTAGGAAAACTATTCAACAGAATTATTATATGAAGGATATAAAGTTGAAAGTATCTACATGTGACAGAGATTTGGGGGTTTACATCCAGAATGACTTAAAAAGTAGTAGTCATAGTAGGAATATATCAAATAAAGCAATGTGTCTGGTAAACAGTATAATACAGGGTTTTCATTCTAGAGGTAGGGAGGTGTTGATTCCATTGTATAGGACTTTGGTTAGGCCTTTATTGGACTATTGTTTAATTGTATGGAGTCCCTTCTTAGTAAAAGACATTAAGATGGTGGGAAGGCCACAAAGGTCCTTCACAAGATTAATATCAGGGTGTGAAGGTTTAAAGTATAAGGATAGATTGGAGAGATTGGGTTTGTGGTCCTTGAAAGACATGAGAGCTAGGGGGATTTATTGTTCTTATATAAATGTTTAACAGATGAGAGTATGATGATGGAGATGGGACTGAAATTTAAAGATAAATTGTACCAACTGAGGGGACATGATAGGCAGCTGAAGGAAAAATAAGAAGAAATGGATTCAAATGTAGGGCAATCAGGATGTGGAATAGATTGCCTCAAGTAGCTGCGGATGCAGAAAGTGTGGGAATATTTAAGGATAGATTGGATAAGTATTTTACTGAAGTTGGTGACTGTTGTTACTGCCACTGAATTGTGGGGATAGCTTACGTGGTCTTTGCCTTCTTGACTTTCTGATTTTCCAGTATGAAATCCAGTATGAAATAAGGCAATTGGGTTCAGTTTATTGATGATATCATCTGTATCTGGGATGGCACAGAAGAAAATATCATCCTGTTCATGGAGCATATAATTTCAAACATCATGAACTTGAAATTCACCCATAACTACAACCAAAAAGCAATAAATGTTCTTTATCAGTCTTGAGTAATGCCAGAAAAGAACATCAGTACTGTCAGCTTTAGAAAAGTCACAGCAGGTAACTCCATTCTGCACTTTGGTAGTTACCACCCCAGAAATTTAAAAGAATCTATATCCTATGAGCAATTTTTAATAATATGTACAAATTGCTCAGGGGACTCAGTTTTTGATTTACAAGTGAGGGAATTAATAGAATGCTTTCTGGACAGGTGTTACAGCATGGAAATACTATCTAATATGTTACAAAAAGTTCAACAAATCAGCAAGAATGAACTATTAGTGCCAAAATAAAAACAAAAACAAAATGACAACACAAAGGCTGAAAAGAAACAGTTGATCACTTTTGTTACTGACTTTAATCCTCTTGCAGGGAGGGTTGGAAGTGTCCATAGATTATGGCCTGTCTTTAAAGCAGATCCCATTCTCAAGAAAAGCATCAAGCCCAGCTCAAGAGTAACATTTAGAAGGGGCAAGAATATTGGGGACAGAATTATGTTTAGCCATTTCATGCCCACATAAACAGAAAGAGGGCATCTAAATTGGTTACCACCATCAACTAAATGACTTTTTGAGTGTGGGTGATGCAGTGTGTATACATTTTCCCAAGGGGGACATACATTTGAAAAGGGTGAAGAAAAAATTGAAAAAGGGAAGTCATACAATTTACCACCCCATTTGTTGTTTACTTTGTATGGTGCTCCTGTTACAAATATTGGGCCCTATGCATGAAGCCAATGCGGCAGGTGTAAGGGTGCAAAGGGAGTGTGCGGAGGTGGCTATGTGTTAACTCCTTGTATGTCACAGTTGTGAGATGTATGAAAGGCACAAGGCAGCCCACATAGGCAATCCATGCACATCTCTGTGCCCACGACATGTGGCATATATGCAGGGGCATAGCCGCATAGTGCCATGAGCAGCAAGAGTGAATAAGACTTCAATCAATCAAAACATGCCAACAGTTCAGACACAAACCAGGACCTCAACCGGTTTCACTCAAAGGAGTGTCCTCAGGAGGATTCTTAATGATTAAAGCCTTATTCACTTTATCTCCGGTGCCAGTCATGCTTACTTCAATAGTGGTCTTATTTTCACCTGGCACTGAAGAACAGACTGAAGCGGAGCTTGTTGCTGCTTCCATATGCATGAAGACCTAGTGTGCATGCACAAAACCTGGTACGACAGCCAGGCATACAGTGGTAGATGTGTACACCTATGGCAGTTGGGAGGATGCCATAGATGTCCTCACAGTGGAGCCAGCTTGCAAGTACACTGGGCTGCATGTCCATAACCTGGACCACATAGCAAACACACCCCACACCTGTCCGACCCAGACACCAAGACAAACACTGGTGCTCATTTGCTATACCACACAGGGGACAACATGTGGAGAGGGGTGTGCATGCCGAGGGGCTATAGCATACACAGCTAGAAAGGGTGCCCAGGTCCCCACAATAACGACCCTATTGCATGCACACCAGCCATGTAGCTGGCCAGGCACACAAACCATGCATGATGTGCAGAGCATTTGTGCATTGCTGGCCAAAGGCAAATGGCAGTGCAACTCACGTATGAAAGGGAAACATTAAGGGGAAGAGACAATGCCACTCATGGTACAGTACATGCCATGGCATCATCACACCCCACACCATGCAATGCAAAGCAGATCCTGTGAAGGGATGCCAATGTGGTGGGCACTGGTGAAAGCACAGTCCGGGAATGATCATGGGTGCAGCAGCATGCAGCAGGACGGCATGGCCAAGGCACAGCTGTGAGGGCCGGCAGCAGTGGCACACAGATGGTACAGTGTACAATGGTCCTAACATACAGCATGGGGATGGTGCATAGTGAATCAGGTGCATGCATGCCAACAATGGCACAGTCCACCCCTCAAGCAAGTCACAGAAAATGCCAGTGAGTAAACCTGCATGAGAGCACCTGCTGTGACACACATGAAACTCATGCAGGACACATGCACCTGCCCCCCTGCTGTCCAGCCCTCCTGAGGTACCCCCAAACCCCTCCACCACACCTGGGATGTGTCATCCATGTTCTCCACCACCAACCATCGCACCACACCACCCATCACCCACAGAACATGAGACAGTAGCCACACAGGTGACATGTACAAATGCCTTTAATGAACATATATCAAACTGTACAGCTCATGGCAACAGCATAGCAAAACACAGTACAAAACAATCGACAACAACACACTATAACTGTACAGCACAAACAACAAAATGGGCCCTATGGCCAGTCCAGAGTTTAATGCCTTCATTCAGGGGCCACACAGTCAGTGGCACACTTTGCCACATGGCACCACCAAAGGAGCATGTCCCCTCAGGCATCCCCATCCCAGCTGTCTGCTGTGTTACTGGAGGGGCTTTTATCTTTGCAGATGAGTGGCAGCAGTAGGAGGCAGCATATAGGTCCTCTATAGGTTTGTAATGCAAATGACCTATAGTATCAATCTGCATGGCATGTGTACAGAGCACTGTCAAACATGGCAAGGGGCACAATAGGGACATCTCATGGTATGCAGCACTTACCTTTGAGGGCACCATCACTCACCATAGGTGTGGGGGTCCAGATGACACATGACACCCTATCAGGCTGCTCCACCCTGCTAAATTCCATTCTGTACAGCAGGCCGAGGTGATCCTGTGTAGGAAGAGATAGGAAAAGTACAGTTAGCACCATGGACAGCAGTCACATTCCACATTGCCCCACATCACAACCTGCAGGTGAGTTACTTACCTGGTCATGGCCCTGCAGCCACCACAGTGTACCACCACCATGGCAGTCAGTGTAGGTGTCCTCTGACACCCTCCATAGATGTTGTGAGTACTGGCCCACACACACGGTCTGTGCAGCAGCCATCGCACTTCCACTCTGTTTGACAGCCATCTCTACTACAGCACGGGGCAGTGTGTGTGCATGTTACACTTGCACAGGTAATTGTGTAGTGCATGTGACCAATGCCATGCCACTTACAGGTACACACAGGTAAACCAAAGCAGATAAAGAGGATGCAGCAGTATGTGTAGGGGGAGACTGTAAACCATAACAGTGGGGGAGGATGTGTCCCGGACTACTTATGAATGTTCACTTGTACATAGTGGAGATGGAGAGGCAGAGACATGTGGGACATGGGCCAGAGTCTTCTGACAATGGCTGGATGCTGCCATGCTGAGGGGCAACCACTGCATAGAGAGATTTAGGTTTTCCTCAGACATGATCAAACAGCTGTGCAACATGTTCTGCATCAACATTGCCCCATGTGCTTCCCGGTGGTGCTGAGGGTTAAGGCACTGGATGCCACACCGGCGACCTGAGTTCGGGAGCGAGCTCAGGAGCCAGTGGTTGGCAGGGGATGGTAGAGGATCGAGTGCCCTTGGGCGTCTCTCCTCTCTGGGTGTGGGTGGGTGAGGGATAGCCCAGTGCATCAGCGGCTCCTGGTGGAGATCAGGAGTGCTGTAGTGCACAGGCTACACATTACACAGCGTGGCTGATGCTGGCAGAGTTGCCATGCACCATTGCATCAGACGTGCCCACTCGGGGGGGGGGGATCCAAAAAAGAGGAAAACCCCTGCTCTGAGGAACAGGCGATGGCACCTGTCCCCCATGCCCTCTGCCGGTCTTACCCAGACTGGCCTGCCAGCCCACACCTGCAGCCAGAGACTGCCTTAGAAGAGTGCCCAAGAGGAGAAGGGTGACCCAACCCGGATAGGTTAAACCGGGGGTGCTGGCTCTGGGGGAGTGGAGGAGAGAGGAGGTACAGCTCTGGGAGCCTCAGGAGGGCAGGACACGGACAAGGATGCCTGAGAAATGGTTCCTTGGGCCACTACCCGAGTGAAAGAAAGTCAACAAAAAACCCAAAAAAAACATCGCCCCATGAACACTGCAGTCCAGGGTGATGACAGTGGAAACCAAGGTGTTATGCGCCTTGTCATACTATGCTACTGGGTCATTCTAGCTGGTGACCGGCAATGCCATGGGCATATTCCAATCCTCCATGTCCCAGGAAGTGGTCCAGGTGAGGGATGAGTGGTCGGACATGTGCAGGACCACATAAGGTTTCCGATAGTGGACAACAATATCCATGCCACAAAGCAGGCATTCTATGCCATGCACGTTTTGACAAACATATACAGCACAATAGATGGCACAGATACTGGCATACTGACACCGTCTGTGCATGAGGAGACATACAGGAACAGAAACGGGTTCCATGGTGTCAACTGTCAGGTAGTGTGTGTGTGATGCGTCCATTCTGTTCATGAATGTGTGTGCTAAGTACCCTGGATCATGTCACGATGCATACATACCAGACACATCACTTTTTGTGCCATGTTTCGTCCAGTGTTGTTGGACAGCTGGCTGTTGGGTGAGTATAGGGTTGACACAGTATGTGACACTGATACACACCACTGCAAGCATGTCACTTACAATGTTCTCTGTCCCCTACACAAGTGACAGAGAATACTCACTGCACCCATATCTGATGACTCCAATCCTGGCACTGAACACTGCAGTGGAGGAGGCCTACAACCATACCCACCAGAAGACCTGGAACATCATAGAGAGGAACATCAGCCCATTGAAGATGCGTTTCTGTTACCTGGACCATACGGGGGGGACAATCATGTTGTTCCTGGGAAGGGCCTGCAAGGTGTTCCCCGCATGCGCCATTCTCCATAATATGGCCAAGTGACACAATCTGCCTATGCTGGAGCAGCACCAGCAGGACGCACCTCCCAAGGTGCTGTTAGGAGATCATGTCATGGCCAAGAGACAGTGCATGGCCATGCAGCAGGAGATGCCATTGTACAGGGCACATTCCGGTGGTAGAGGGGTATGGGGGAACGGCAGCCAGACAGATGGAAGTGAGCAAAGTGCAGGGGTATGGTGGTGCATGTGTGCTTCACGTGGACATCCATGTATGCACCTGTTGTGGACATATATGCATCATAACTCCAGTGTGCCACGTTGATGTTAACACACACTGAGTGCACCCATCTGGGGGGAGGGCCGCCATCACTGGAACATGCATGTTTAGCACAGCTAGGCATGTGGCTCATAGTGTCAGCTGTACTGCTGTGGGGAGGATGTGGCATGTAGGGTGACATGCCGTGTTATGGGTGCTGCAATGGGTATGTCATGGCTGTGTATGTGTGGCAGCATATGCCTTGTGGATTGCGGGACAGGGACTGTCCCAAGATGTCACATAATGTGTGGGGCATATGCAGGGTCCATTGTATAATCAGACCGTGCTTGTGCTATACATGTGTGTTGTGTGGTGTGATGCATGTGTTGTGTAACTTCCACTGTGGGCAATAGGGCTTCACCTGTAAGCATACCAAGGAAAGTGTACGCAGTTTCTGGACAGGTGCATGTAGATGGATCATGGCCCACTGGCACCTGCTGGCCTGGGACTGATCAGAGACCTGACCCTCTGATGCATCCTCATCTTCCAGGCTGTGGCTGGCAACATGGCTGTGTATGTCCCCCTGTGTACTTTCTGTGTCAGGGTCAGGCACCTCCATGCTTTGTGTCTCGGTGTGCTGCACGTCCACTGTGCCTGCATCCTGTGGCATGATCACCTGTGTGTTGGCAGTAATGCACTCTTGTGTGTCCAAATCCTGCTCTGGGATGGCCATGCCATGGGACACCTGTGTTTGGCGTGTGCCATGCGGCGCAGTGTGTGTGTGTGCATGCCATCCATATGGAGCATTCCATTCAATTAGGTGGTCCACAAGCCTCTTATGTGGACTGACAAGTCAGTCAACAGCATGCCTTATATCCCGCACCTCACTGGTCAGGGCCTCCAGCACCTCTGTGTTGTGGCACTGCCTCCATCATGTCCAGCTCCAGCTGCCACAGCTCCCTATACTGTGCCTCCATGAAAGCATGGCTGAGTACTGAATATATGCATTCTGGTGACCATCACAAGGGGCCTTCATTGCCACTGTGTTCTGTGTTAAAAAATGTTTTACTCTGCTGTGGACCTTGGTGAAAATGAGTTTTACTCAATCGAGTTAATCCTTATCCATATGAAATTATGAATAAAAATATTTTACTTACTTGCTATCCATGTTGCACAGTGGTGCACTTCCTCTCCTGGCCCTGCCATCCTGGCTCTGTCATTCAGCTCTGGTTGCTGCGGTGCTGGCACATGGCCCTTCAGTGCAAGTCTGTGCCTATAGTCCTGAGGACAGCTGGCACACATGGCATGACACGGCCTCTGTCTGGAACCTTGCAGGACTCCTGTGTTCCCACATTCAGTGCCGCCACTGCATTGTCCTTGTCCATTTCAAACTCCAACTGTGTCTCCATCTCTACCTCCTTACCTGTGAGGAATATGGGGTTGTTGATATGCCTGTTGCCCCCTGCTGTCACCCATTGCAGGGGTGCATGTACTATGGTTAGCCACCTGTGCCTTCCTCCTTCTGCATGGTGTCATCACGTACCACCTGCACTGCCAGTGTGTACAGGCTATACATAGTTTACTCAGTTGTCATGAGTACATCAGTGGCTGTGTCTGTGGGTGCAACACACAGCTGTTAGTAAATGCATGCTGCTAAATCCCTGGGGTCCACAAAGCCAGATATTGCATGCATACCTTCCATGGTGTCCCCTCCTTGGGTGTCTGACACCATCCTCTCTACCAGTGTCAGCTGACTGTTGATGCTGGGTAGGCCACCTTCAGTGCCCTGGCATGCCCATGCCCCCATGGCAACCTTCTTTTTCATCGCTGCTCACAGATCTTGCCATATGTGTTTTATGGCAGACAGTGTCCTCACCTCCAGACCAGTGGCATTAATGTTGGCCTTGATGTGCAGTCACGGGCATGCCTTTACCTAAGGGACAGGTGGCAGTGACTGGGCCCCATACAGCTTGCTATAGTGCACACAGATGTCACAATCCATGGATGCCACCTGGCTGCTGTTGAAGTTTGGTGCATGGGGATGTGCACCACCCTGTATCTGGACACAGCCGCAGCACTGTCTGCCTGCAAGGGTTTCCCATTTGGCTTGCTCCATTGGTGGGGAGGAACCCTCCACACCTCTCTCACTCTCTTCCATTCCCTATGCTTTGGCCTGCTACTTGGTACTCACTTCCATGCCATTGCGCAGAGTGGAAACCATTACCTTATATAGCGGGTTCAAGGGGAAGGTCCATGTTTCCTTGGCATGCCTGTATGCACTGCACATTCTGCTATGCGTACCCTGTCATCCCACCCCCTGGCTATGTGCATCTCGTGTTGGCAGTCATGCATGCCATGTATTGGAGGTGCCATGCACGCAATGTAGCTATGCGCCGTGGATCCAACAGCTTTGCGCATTGTTTATGTACATTCCTGCATAGGCATCATTATGTGTAATGTACAATACACCCCTTGAAAAGAAGGACACAGGAGCGTATTAGGGCCATAGTAAACAAAGATAGGAGAAATACCCTGGGGCATCACTTTCAGGAGTTGCACCACTCTAACCCAAATGGGTTAACATTTACAACCCTAGAGCATGTTCAAGAACACCATAGAGGTGGAGACCACACAAAAATCCTTCTACAAAAGGAAACTAGATGGATGGTCACTCTGAACCCATCTACCCCATAGGTTTAAATAAAGATGTAGACTACAGTTCTTTCCTATAATTCATGTCACTTCTTTATCACCTGATACATGATCTGGATATTGTTTATTCTAACTAATTCATGTTTCCTTTTTTATCTTCCCATATCATCACCTACCCATTTTCATCACAAATCAATTCATTCAGTCCTGTAGGGTAATGAGCTGGACTGATTTAACTTCAGCTTTAAACTTGGTACTTTGCTTTGTAACCCTTTTTCCTTTTTCTAGTTTTTTATTTTATACCTTTCTCGGTAACTATATTACCATTCATGTCTATATTTGTTTTGGTTTACATGACATGGCACTCTAATTGTTTATATTCTCTCTTTTTCAATGTTAAAAGAAAATGTTAAAATTAACTTTTCCTTATCCCAACCCACCTCTCCCAGACATCCCTTTTCTATGTGCTCCTCTGTCATGTGTCTACCACCTGGTATTCCTACTATTTTCAATTTTCATAAGTTAAACATCCCCTTGTCCCCTTTTTTTACTTTTTTACTGTTACTCTTATTATTTTTCACATTTTGCTTTCCCCGCTCACAACACCTCTACAAAGGTTATTTGCAAAAAGTTTTTTTGTATTATAATGATGGGGGTTGTTAGTACCGTTCATCAAGTTCACAAATATTTCCTCGTAGTGCTTCATTGCTTTTAGTGAGATTTTGTTTTGCCCTGATCCTTGTAACCATCCTTTAGCCAGTGCCCAGCTCTTCTTCTAAATATAAAAATTAAATTTAAAAATGAAGACATTCATTCATGAACATGGAATGCAGCAAAGGTTGGTACAGGCATACACTGTATTGTGTTGTAACAGCAAGTATTGGGGCAGTATTTTATACTTAAAAGTAATAATATTTTAGCATCTCTATTTCTCAAGAAATAAACACATACATTTCCATTTCTTTGCTCCCAAGTAAGATTCCATACCATGCCCCATTTTTTTGTTCTTTATTTTTGTGAGAACATTTATATTAATTTGTTATTGTAACTTTGTTTTTTAATGGTTGTTAACGATGGATGAGGGTATTTTGTATGGATTTAATATATAGTATTTTTTCTACACATATCAATTTCTTTGAAAGGGCACTTACTGTATGATATAGGACACTGTTTCTTTAAGGTTTTCCTGTCTAAATGTGATGTCTTTAAGTGCTTGATATGCCCAATGAGGAAGACCCGTCATGGCTGAAGCACCAAGGCTTCTGTCTGCTTCATGTTTGTAAGTGGTTTGGGCTCAAATAAATGGATAATAATACATTTTGCTGACATAGAAACATAGAAGCTGATGGCAGATAAGGAACGCAAACCCATCCAGTCTTCCCATTTCTTTTTCTACCTTATAAATGTGCCATCAGCCTTTGCTCTGTCAATGGCCTATCTATTCATACTCATCTGTATTGCTCCCTTATGCCTGTCTCATGCCTGTTTGAAGCCCTGCACTGTATTCATATCCACCACTTCCTGAGGTAGGCCATTTCATGCTTCCACCACCCTTTCTGTGAAAAAGAACTTCCTCACATTACTCCTTAATCGGCCTCCCTCCAATCTCATGCTGTGTCCTCTTGTCCTGCTATTTTTCTTATTTTGAAACATGTTAGACTCTTTCACCTTATTAATGCCCTTAAGGTGTTTGAATATTTCGATCATATAACCCCTCCCACTCCTTTGCTCTAGGGTATGCATATTGAGCTCTGTTAATCTATCCTGATATGTTTTCTGACGCAGTCCCTGCACCATTTTGGTTGCCATTCTCTGGACTGCCTCAATTTGGTTAATGTCCTTGTGAAGTTGTGGCCTCCAGTACTGCACACAGTACTCCAGATGGGGCCTAACCAGTTATTGTAAAGAAGGATTATTACCTCCCTCTTCTGACTTGTGATACCCCTACTAATACACCCTAACATCCCTAGCTTTACCTACTGCTTTAGTGGTCTGCTTGGATGATTTCAGGACATTGGTGATGATGATGCCCAAGTCTCTTACTTCCCTTGTGACTGCCAACAACTCCCCTACAGCCTATAGGTGGCTTCAGGGTTTCTCTTCCCTATGTGCATGATCTTGCACTTCTTTGCGTTAAACCCTAGTTGCCACTTTTCAGACCATTTTGCTAGTTTATTCAGATCTCTTCTCTTTCTGCCCAACCCATCTGGATCATCTAGTCTGTTGCAGATCTTGGTGTCATCTGCAAACAGACAAACTTTACCCTCCAGTCCATCTGCAATGTCACTGATGAAGATATTGAAGAGGACTGGCCCCAGGACTGATCCCTGAGGTACCCTACTTGTGACTGGCATCTCTTCTGACTGTACACCATTTACCACCACTCTGTTTTCTGCCTATCAACCAGTTTGCCACCCAGTTGACCAACTTCTGACCCACCCCGAGCCTACCCAGCTTATTAATCAATCTTCAGTGTGGAACAGTATCGAAAGCTTTGCTGAAGTCAAGGTAGGTGACATCAACTGCTCCCCCTTGATCCAGCACTCTGGTTACCCAGTCAAAGAAATCTATGAGATTAGTTTGACAGGACCTTCCTTTTGTAAACCCATGCTGTCTTGGATTCTATGCTCCTATGGATTCCAGGTGTTGCACTATCCTTTCCTTAAGGAGTGCCTCCATAATCTTGCCCACTGCTGAGGTAAGACTGACTGGTCTGTTGTTATCTGCCTCCTCCCTGCTACCACTCTTGTGGAGCGGGATCACATGAGCCCTTCCCCAGTCTTCTGGAACCTCTCCTGTGTTCAGAGACTCACTAAACAGTTCTGATAATGGCTCTGCTAGTTCCACCTTTAGCTCCTTTAGTACCCTAGGATGTATGCCATCAGTTCACATTGTCTTGTCCACCCTGAGCTTATCGAGCTCTTGTAGGACCCTTTATTTCGTGAAGGGACTAGTGCTCACCTCCCTCCCCCTGAGTCCATGGTGCTGAGCTGTGGGCCATGCCTCACCTTCTCTGTAGTAAATACTGAGCAGAAGTACCTATTTAGGATAGAAGACAAAGAACCTCTGTATGTAAGCACTGAGCAATGGTTACCACAAAGGGCATTTGGTTTGGAAGCCTAGTTTCAAAGAAGTACAAAATCACACATGCCCCCACAGTGCAAAGCATCATGGGCTGCATATGCAAATCACCACAGAATATTATGCTGGTTCAACTTTAAGCAGAAATGCATGGTGCCAAAAGGCTTCTCACACAGTTTGCAAAGGGTGCCAACAGAAGACATAGACACGTGTTTCATCCTACCAGGACTCATCAGTATACCTCGTCTGTTTGACACCCCAGTGAAATGAATCAGCTACCGTAAGATGTTCTATCTGGGTTATGTTGTGGTGAACCCAATTAAAACAAAAAACTATTTAAAAGACAAAGAACCTCTGTGTGTAAGCACTGAGACAATGGTTACCCCAAAGGGCATTTGGCTGGGAAGCCAAATTTCAAAGAAGTACAAAATCACACATGCCCCCACAATGCAAAGCATCATGGGCTGCATATGCAAATCACCACAGAATTTTATGCTGGTTCAATTTTTTAGCAGAGATGCATGGTGCCAAAAGGCACTATGCATTGTGGGGGCATGTGTGATTTTGTACTTATTTAGGATAGATGCTTTTACAATGCCCTCCTCCACACATGCCCCCTTATCTCCTTTGATCTTAGCAATACCCCATCTGGACTTTCTCCTTTCACTAATATATCTATAGAAAGTCTTGTCACCTTCTTTTACTGTATGTGCTAGTGTTTCCTTGGTTTGGGCCTTTGTCTGCCTTACTGCCTTCCCTGCTTCCCTTAGGGAAGTTTGGTATGCCTCCCTATCTTCATCCCGCTGCGTCCCCTTATAGTTCCTGAATGCCAGCCTTTTTGCTCTGACCTTTTCTGCTACTGTTTTTAAGAACCAAAGTGGTTTCCTTCTTCTTTTGCACTTCCTTTTCTCTCTAACACAATGGGACATTGCTTCAATTATAGCATCCTTAATGCTTGCACACTTTCCCTGTACCCCATCACCTGTATTTCTTTTTGCCAGGGCCAGCTTAACTCTGTTGACCATCTTATCAAAGTCAGCACCTCTGAAGTCCCATATTTTTGCCTCAGAATGGGATGATTTAGTTGTAGTGGCCAAACTGAACCACCCCATGTGATGGTCACTGGCCCCCAGGTAACCTTCTACCTGGAGATCTGTGATCCTTTCCCTGTTAGTCAGCACTAGATCTAGGATAGCCCTGTCTCTTGTGGATTGTAGTACCAGTTGTTTAAGGCCCTCCCCCTGCAGGGAATCCACCATGTGTCTAGTTCTGGCAGATGTTCCTGCTGGTATTGATCAATCTGTATCTGGCTTGTTTTCTTTGTTCATGTGCCACCACATTAGATCTTCAGACTTAGTATCCCTACTTTTCAGAACTCCCCTTGATCACTGCCAAAAGCACCCATATGAGCTCTCAAATTACAGAACGTATGGTAGTTAACAATACAGCTTAGCATGCTACATAATGTTTAGTTAATACCCGCACAGTAAAGCAGTCCTATACATACCAGACCTATGCAACAAAAGGAATGTTCGCATACCATCCAGGAGCGGAGGTGGTGAGTAGAGGGAATGTACTGGTTGCCATCCCTAGGGCCAGATATTTTGACCTGGTCCAACTATGTACTTCACTGATTCGCTAAGTTGATTGTATTTCTGCCACCTTCACATTGTATCACCTTTGTTATGTGCTCGGTCACATTGTTGTTGCTCATTGTATTTGACTTGTATCCTCCCGGGTCATGCCTGAAAATAGGCATCCTTATGCCTAGTGCACTCTCCTGTTTACCAAAAGCAAATAAATAAATATAGAGGCTTCAAGCTTCACAGAGTGGGGTGTGGTGGTGTGGATAATCCTGAGTCGGCAGTTTGGGAGGATGGGTCAAAAGAACATCATGAAGGTAGCGATTGAGAGTGTGGGTCCATTAGCAACCAATGAGGATTGTGTCATATACGGTGCAGAGCGAACTATTTGGTTAGGTGACAGGAGTATAATTGTGCTTTATGCACATATAAATGGTATGGTAACATGCCCTTTGCTGTGAAGGTCTGATATGTACAAGACTGTTACACTGTGTGGGTATTGCCTACATATTGCATAGCATGCTAAGCTGTATTACTGGAATTTGATATTGTTATAGTAGGTTCATAGGTTAAAAATAAGTTCAGAAGACTGACGTCCTTAACAGAACTTGCCACCATGTCAGATTGTCATGATGGAGAAAATAAAACGTTTATCCCCCTTAAAGTTATCTAGTCCCTTTTTAAAGCTGTTTATATTATTCCTGTCAACCACTTCAATAGGTAGAATATTCTAGACATTCACAATTCTCTGAGTGTACCATTGACTCCTCTTTTGGGTTTTATTAAATTCACCATACAATTTCTTATTGTGGGACCTCGTTTTATTATATTGTGCAGGATTCTTTGATAAACCAATTAGTTCTAAAAATGCTTCTTCCCTGTTTGCTCTAAAAGCCAAACACAGTTCACCTCTCAATTTTCTATATTCCACAGCGTATAGGTTGAGATGTTTTAAACTGTCATGATAACGCAGATGTTTTACAGTTCTGATTTTTTTTGTTACTCTTTTTTGGACTTTTTCCAAATTATTTTTCCCTTAAATTGAGTAAGGGGCACAAAACGGAGGACAATCCTCAATATGGGGCCTGACTAATGCTGAATATAATGGTAGAATGACCTCACAGCCCTGCTTTTAATTGACCTCAGTATACACCTACTGTAATTATCTGATTGCATTTCCTAGTAGTAGTACTTTTTTTTTCAATATTGTATTCATCCTCCTGGTGGACTGGTGGCTTGTGTCAGCCATCCATTGCAGTCTCTGCCACAGTGGAACCACCAGAGCTGTTGCAGGGGGCTTCATCCAGGCATGGCCACCAATTTTTCCACTTTTTCTCCTTTGTTCTCCAGAGCCCCCAGAGAACATCAGCATGTGCATGGAGATGTGCATGCATGCTTTGGCCTGGAACAACTCCGCTGTGCCCACCATTGACCTAGTGTCTGGCTCCATGCCCTGCCTGTACCACCATCACACCTCCATGTGGTGGCAGTAAAAGGCTGGGATAACCAGCCTCCCCTATCTGAGAGATGAGAGCTGCCAGTGGCTGCTCAATCCTCACCCGGTCCTCCCCTGCCATGCTAACCTTCGGCATCCCATGCTCATTCCTAAACACAGGTCACCGGCTTGGTAAGAGGTAAGGTGTCCAGTGCCTCAGCTCTCTATGCCACAGGGCCAGCCTGTAGAAGTAATTCTTCCATTTATTTGTTGCCCAATCCCAAAGGCTTTGGGCACCTTACAATTACCACAAAATCCAGCATTGCAGATATATAAACATCATAAACTCAAACATATACAGTATTACGAATCTAATAATAAATAACAACTAAACACAGTATCATGAAACTCATTGGTACAACAATGCCAGCATAAAAAGATGATGTTTCCACACATTTTTTAAAGTCTGAACAATGAAGGCTTCTGAGATTTCATGGTACAGTAGCTGGGTTCACAACATGGGCACTGCTACAGCAAACAATTGGTCCCCAGATAGCTGTAATCTGGATTTGGAGACCCTCATGATGCTCACTTCAGAGGATCAGAGGGAGCAGTCAGAAGAAAGAGCTATAATAGGTAGCCAGGGCCCAATTCATGTAGGCTTTGTTTGTTAACTAACCTAACTTGAAAGAGACAAGTCACCTTACAGCCAGCCAGTGCAATGTCCACAAAATGGAACTCTATGCTCGGCATGGGAAACTGGTAACCAATTTATGTACAGCATTCTGTTCTAACTGTACATGGCAGGTCAAAGCATCACAGAGCCCAAGGTACAGAGCATTGGAACAGTCAAATGTGGAAGTCACAAAGGCTATGTGTCTTTAGGTCCTCAAGACTCAGATAGGGGTTAACATGGGCAGTATTTCTAATATTAAAAAGCCACCATGGAACACTACCAACAGCTGATGTTCTGGTGTCAGTTTTTGTTCCATGATGATGCCCACATTCTTCACCCTATCTTTGGCACAGAGAGGTGTGGTCAATAGTTGTAATCAGGATATCACACAATCCCTGCCTTCTATACTCCGAGCACCTGCATCCACCAACATCAATTCTGTCTTGTCTGGGCTCAGCTTTAGCCTTCTGGAGGCCATCCAGGCATAGATCTCAGCCAAGCATCTGTTCAGCATACTGATGCCATTTCTCTCCACTGGGGAAATTTAAAAATAGACAGTAGCTGCGTGTCATCCAAACAAACAGTGAAACAGTAGACTGTATCACCTAATGACTTCTCCTAGTGGCAGGATATACACCACAAACAACATGGGCATTAAGATCAAACCTAGAGGGACCTCAGAGGTCAGAGCAGCAGGGTGTGAGGAAGCATTTCCCCACACAACCCCCTGCACCAAACCAGAAAGGAATGATTCAAACTACCTCAGTATAGTGCCTCTGAGTCCAGCCTAGTCTTGCAGCTGAGTTGTTAAAATTGCATGGTCTGCGATGTCAAAAGCTGATGAGAGATCTAGGAAAACAAGGATATAGCATTCACCTCTGTCTCTAGTCAGGAGAAGATAATTTTGCAGCATGACAAGTGCCATTACTGTACTGTGACACCTCCTGAATCATGACGCTCAGAGGCTCAGGAATTGGGCACTGGATAAATAAAATTTGCCTTGCCTTGTCATGACTGGTGTGGTTAATATATAGAAAATGCCTCCAGGTGATCCCACAGTTATGACACCACCATCTTTATCACCTTCCCTAGAAATGGGAGTTTCTAGAAAGATCTGTAGTTGCATAACATATCCTGGTCCAAAGATTGTTTCTTGAAGAGGTTTTCACTACAACTCTTTTCAGGCTGTAGAAAAAAAAACCCTACTAAAGGTACACTGAACTGTCTCAGCAATCACCAAACCCAAGGATTCCCATCAGTTCGCCAACAGCCAGTCCTGGGTCTGGAGCACAAAAAGTGTGATATAGCTCCGAGATAAAATGGAGAACCTCTTCAATTGATATTGGAAAAAAATTTCCCCAGACAGGCAGGAGGTCCTTGGTCATCACAGAGTGGGCTATGCTGGATTACACCAGCCAACCTGGGGAGACTGATGATCAGCTGGAGAATACCCTATCAAGGAAAAACTGACTAAACTCCTTGCCTTTCTCTAGTGTCACTTTGCTTCCTGACTGCAGACAGACTGGATGTAATAGCATATATATGGTGTGGAAAACCTGAGAGGGTGTATTTTTCTCTGCAGCAATCACCCAGGACAGGAACTTTTCCTTTCTTTTCTTTTCTTTTTTCCATAGAGCTATTGTTTTGGGGTGCTGGCTGGCTCTTCAGCTCCTGCCTCCTCCCCACCAGACATTATCTTCCTCCAAGACACACCTGACATTGTTCCCTTATGGCTTTAATCTCCTGTGATGGGGCTGGGAGAGAGAAAATCCCCCTTAGATTCCTCATCTGGTTTGGAGGGGCCCAGGGTGATGGTGCAGATAGGGGTCAGGTGAGCAGGGCTTTTCTTGTTTTTTTCTTCTTCCAGACACCAAGGTCAGTGTGTATGTACTGACACAGGCATTCAGCATAAAAACATCCCACGTATTCAACTCCTGCACCTGACCCTCAGAGAAGCAACCTCATCCTGTGCCACCTAGCCTCTGCTGGGTGGTAGGCAAGCACAGCACAAGCTGTCCCCCATCCCTGATTCCTTCTGGAAGTCTGCTGTCAATCATCACCAGCTATTGTATTGGCTGTCTATGTCATTATTCCATTCAGTCTTTCTTTGTAGCTCTTACTTTGCAGTTCTATTAGGCCCTTTCCATATCTGTTGCCTAAAGAAATTATGATATTGCAACATATTTAGGGTTGTAACCCTCCTCAAGAGGATTTCTTTGCCTTCATGGTATCCCATCAGGCTGATAGTCCCACAGGGGTAAGAAAGTACAAATGGCCAAACCATCCACATATGACAGTCAAACAATGCAATCATACAACTAGCCTTCTATCAATAATGTTACACAAGAAGTACTCCACACTTTGTTTCCATACACCCATTGAATTAAAAGGCCAGGTCTGTGGTTCAGTGGGTAAGAGTAATGAGTAACTCCCCAGCTAAGCTATTTTCAATCAACTTTCTCCAGACATATTCAAAAGCTCTGCTTCTTTGCTCCTACTACTCTTTCTTCCTCCTCCAGTGGCTCACATCTCTCTTTTGACTTCTTTCTAAGGTACCTATAGCCTAAAGGAATTATGTTGCCATGGCATCTCTTGGAGTGGAGAACTCCTCTAGAGGGTTCCTTTGCCTTCATGGTATACTGACAGGCTGATAGTCTCACACAGGACAGAGTGTGCAAATGGCCAAAGCATCCACATATAACAGCCAAAAGTTCAATCATACAACCTGCCTTCTGACTGTCAACAGTGCTGCACAAGCATTACTTCACACTTTGGTTGTGTGTGCCCATTTGCACAGATAGGTACATCATGCATCAAGAAGCATACCAGATAGTGCAAGGATTTATCACCAATCCACCCCACACCTAGAAACATACCAGATAGTGCAAGAATTCATCACCAATCCACCCCACACCTAGGTAGGAGGAGAGATGCACCTGCAGGGTGGATCAACACAGCGGCTCTATTGTAAAACTTATATTCTAAGTTCTGGGCAAAGTCAGCATTTTTGAACTGAAACAAACTTCACTAGACCGCCAGGGAAAAATTAAGCTGCAAAAGTACAAAAGCAATGTTAGAGGAGAAATTGTGAACAACATAAAAGCCTAAGCTCATCTGTTGTCCAGAAAATGGAAGGACGCCTAGGGAACAATTCTTTATGCATGCATTATCAGTTCTGTTAGTTGAAAACATGGCATATCACGTAAAGTCTTATGTTTATTTTTATATATTTCTTTAATCAGGCTGTAACCATAACATCTCCTGGGATGGTTTCTTCAGGTTCTCACTTTTAACATTATTTATTGCAGGTAGAGGAGTAGCATTTTCATTTTCTAATGCATTATTCTCTGGACCACATAGCCTTTTCCTGTACAGTAAAAGATTATTGGTTACTTTCTATGAAACAAACAAAAAAAAAAAAACACAGCACCAGCACTCTGCAGTATAAATATTCAAATAGTTTAATTCTTGTACTTGTGCAAAAAGCTTTGTCAGATACAAGGCACCCACACAATTTGCAAAACACACCAATTGTTTCCATGTCATGCTACATCAGGAGATCCCTCCTACCATTATAGTGAACCTCTGTAATGTTAAAATTAGAGGTACAGCATTATTTTCTACGAGATGGTAATGGGATGGAAACCACAGTGTTAAATAAAATTATACTGCACATAGACTAAATAAGTGCTTACATATCAAATCAGTTCATAAATATTATTAGTAAACATTAAGACAACTTTGCGGGGGAGGTTACATGATGTTGCCAAGCAGAAGACAGCTTGGTTTGAGGAGCTCCATCAGGGTCATTCAAAATCTGAAGTAGTCCACTATTCCCACTCTGTCTACTGGCTGGAAAAGCATTGAGGCCAATAGTGCCAATGTCTGTACTCATGGAACCAAAGCCGTTAAGTTATCCTTATTTGACAAAGAAGCACAAGTTGTTGAGTTCTCATGGAAATGAGACTTCCAAAGGGTTCAAGATGTCAAAGGCTTGTGTTGTGACTGAGGGCTGTTGAATCCTTTGAGAACTGCTAGAGATTAAATGTTTCATGAGCATAATTGGCGAGCTCTAAAAGCTACAACATGTTCACGACAATGAAAGTGGTGGCCAAAGACTTAGATGGCCAAGCTACAAAAAGTGAGGACAGAATTAGGTGGCTGGAAGATTGATCCAGGGATGCAGAAAAAAAGATACAGCTGTAGAGAAACAAATCAAAGTCCTATGGGATAAACTAGATGACCAAGAGCTGTGGATTCATCACAATGATGAGAGGATTTTTAGAGTTCAAGAAAATTCACAGGGCTCCAACTTTATTGACTTTCTCCTGCAGTTGCTACCAAAAGTGATGAATCCTTATCGAGATGCACCAGTAGAGATAAATCATGTGCACTGTATCCCTTCATGACCAGGGCCACTGGAAAATTTGCACCCGCAATTATTTTACGGAATCCGCAATTTTCACCATTCTCTGCAAAAACTGACATGTTCCACAATTTGTTGCAATTTTTGAATTTTATATTAAACTGTATAAAAAGTATTAACATTTTTAATAAAATACTCTCAAATATATTGAGAATTTTGCATGAAGACTTGGGTTTGGCCGAAACAGTGCAGTACAAGGTAGGGCAAGGGTTTTATGTGACACTGCTACCTTTTGAATCATTGTCTTGCTTGGTTTCAAAATCCACTGGCCAAGCATAAGTGCAATTATACACTTAACATTTGTTTTGTGTTGAAGCACTCCGTCAGAAAACTTTTTGTTACCATGGAGACTGAAACAAAAGATGGGAGAAAAGGTGCAAATTATCCTCTTCACTTAAATGGGGTGCTATCTATGAAGCCTTTTTATGGATGCAGTGGGAGGAGCCTACAGATGTTTTGCTTGTACAAAAGGGCTGATGTCATGTTTTCTGTCCATGGAACTGGCTTAAGGTGTAAATAGTCTCCACTGCCTTATACTCCTCCAAGAAATGCTTTCCGCCCTCAAACAAATACGCTTTCATGTTAGTCAATGGTTACAGGGCACTATTTTCTTTCTTAAATGGGAGGTACAAGAATTTAAAACCTGAGTAGTGGGAGGCAGCATTAGTTGTTTTTTTGGGAGGGGGTAAGATCCATCCCCACCTCCACCTGAGAAGCTCCTAAAGATCCACCCCCACCTCTTTTTTTGGCTCATGTGGGAGGGGCATGAGGTGATCTATCATGTTGAAACAACTGACTATCAGAGCTGCCTGGGGCATCAAAGCTTAAGGTTCATAAGGTCCAGCTGTACCTCCCAACAATTCATTCACTCTTCTGGTGGATAGTGGTTCCTCTATGGAGGCACCTGCAGTGGAGACCAATGAGGATGCTGGGAACCTTCACAAAGGAGACCCACAGGAGGGTGGCATTGGACCCCACAGGGGAAGGAAACAACTCCTGGTGGGGGATACAATCATTAGGGGTAGAAATGGGGGGAGGAAGGGGAGGGGGAGGTAAGGTGCCTGTCTGGCACCATGGCTTGGAGGGACAGGAAGTGAATCCTCAGGATCATGGGAGCAGCTGCACGAGGGAGGGAGCTGGATGTCATTGACCACCCATGGACAAATGACCTGGCTAGGAATGGGATCAGAGCAGTGCAAGAGGAGTTTGTAGAGTTGGGGAGGGGCCATAGACAAGTAGCGCATCTGGTAACCTTCTCGGAGGTGCTGCCTGTCTATGGCAAAGGTGATGTTAGGGTACTCCTCACCAGAGAATTCAATAAATGGTTGAAAAACTGGTGTGGAGCTCTGGGTTTTGGCTTCATTGGGGACTGGGGAGCCACCTGGGGGTATGCAGACCTATACTGGTGCGATGGTCTGCATCTGTCCAGAGGGGAACCAGGATCCTAGGTGAGAGGTTTAAATGCTTCATTGGCAAGCATTTAAACTAGCCAAGGGGGGAGGCACTGAAAAGGATCAGGGAAATCCCAGTCTACCCCCACAAAACATAGTAATAAGTGAGGTAAACACCAAGGTAGAGAAGTCATTAGGGAGAAGGACAGAGGTAAATGTAAAAAAGGCAAAGGCAGTAAGGACAGGAATGGGGCTAAAATGGATAAGGCCATCAAATAGTGGAGGGTGATGAGTACCAATGCCCGTAGTCTGTGTAACAAGCTCCCTGAACTAGTGGCCTTGATGGAAGAGGGTTGCCTGGATATTGTGGCAGTCACAGAAACATTGTTCACAGAGAACCATGACTGGGGTGTCAACATACCAGGATACACAAACTACAGGAGGGACAGGGAGGGTAAAAGAGGAGGAAGAGTAGCTCTCTATGTAAAGGAAGGTATCAAAGCAACAGAACTAAAGAGTAAACAGGGAGCAGAAGAGGCACTCTGGGTCATCCTGGAGACAGGAAATGGTACCATAATCTGTATGGGGGTTGCATACAGACCCCTATCTCAGGGGGAAGGAATGGACAAGGAAATGATAGAAGGCTTCTTTAGAATGGCAGAAAAAGAGAAGATATTGTTGATGGGGGACCTGAATATGCCAGATGTTAACTGGAGCACCTTTGCTGCAGGCACATCCAAGAGCATGGTCATTCTTGATGCCCTAAAGGGGGCATGCCTCAGACAGCTAGTATTGGAATCCACTCAGGAGGGAGCAATCTTAGACCTAGTACTCTCAAATGGGGATGGAGAAAGAATCTCAGATTTAGAAGTGAGTAGCCATCTGGGAACAAGCGACCACCAAACAGTGTGGTTCACGATAAACACAGCCATACAATCAAGCCATACAAAAGCAAGCGTATTGGACTTTAGGAGGGCTGACTTTGGGAAAATGAGAGAGTGCCTCAGAAAAACACTAACAAACAGGCAAGAAGGAGGGGTGGAGGAACAATGGGGAGTAATCAAAACAGCCATCACAGAGGCAACAAGCCTTTATGTAAAGCAAATCAACAAAACACAACGAATGAAAAAAACACTATGATTCTCAAAAGAGGTGGCAGGGAAGGTTAAGAAGAAAAGGATAGCATTCAGGAAATATAAGGAAACACAGAAGGAGCAGGACAGAGAACTTTATCAGTTAAAGCAGAAAGAGCCTGGGAAGGCAGTCAGAATAGCAAAGGCCCAAACTAAGGAAAGGATAGCCAACTCTGTTAAGAAGAGGATAAGACCTTTTATAGGTACATTAGGGAGTGAAGAAAGACCAAAGGAGGGATACTGAGGCTTAATAAAGGTGAGGGAATGTGGGTAGAGGGTGACAGTGAAAAAGCAGGGATACTGAATGAATATTTCTGCTCAGTATTCACAAAGGAAGAGGAGGGGGAGGTACCTAAACCAAACAAGAGAAACACTCTGAAGGTGGGGGTCTATACCAGTCCATTTACAGAAGAAAGGGTTCTGAAAGAACTAATAAAATTGAAGGTGGACAAAGCAATGGGGCATGATGGTATTCACCCAAGAATTCTAAAGGAACTAAGGGTAGAACTAATGACACCGCTGACTACTCTCTTTAACAAATCATGGGAGGATGGGGTGGTATCTGAGGACTGGAGGAGGGCGGATGTGATTCCTCTTCACAAAAGTGGGAGCAGGACAGAGGCAGGAAACATGCAGACCAGTTAGTTTGACCTCAGTGGTAGGGAAAATGATGGAATCACTTCTGAAGGAAAGAATTGTTGAGTACCTAGAGGCCAGTGGGGCACAGGACCCAAGGCAGCATGGATTCATGATGCGAAGGTTGTGTCAGATGAATCTAATGGATTTCTTTGACTGGGTGACCAAAGTAGTAGACCAGGGAGGGGCTGTGGACATGGCCTACCTAGATTTTAGCAAGGCATTTGATACAGTCCCACACAAAAGATTAATACACAAGTAAGGCAGCCTTGGAGTGGGTCCCAAGGTGGTAGCCTGGATAACAAATTGGCTAGACAACAGGACGCAAAGGGTAGTAGTAAATGGAGTCCACAATGAAGAAAGGAGGGTTACTAGTGGGGTACCGCATGGTTCAGTACTAGGACTGGTCCTTTTTAATGTCTTTATAAGTGACATTGCAGAGGAACTGGAAGGAAAAGTATGCCTCTATGCAGATGACACAAAGATCTGCAACAGGGTTGATACACAAGATGGAGTGGAAAGGATGAGAAGGGACTTGGCAAGGTTGTAGGAATGGTCAGATGTATGGCAGCTCAGATTCAATGCAAAGAAGTGCAAGGTAATACACCTGGGAAACAAAAACCTAGGGGAAGAGTACACAATGGGGGGTGAGATACTGACAACAGTAAAAATGGAATGGGACCTAGATGTAATTATATCAGATGACCTAAAGGTGGGCAAGAAATGTGAGAAGGCAGTAAGGAAGGCTGGGGGGATACTGGGATGCATAGGAAGAGGCATCAATAGTAGAAAACAGGAAGTTGTTATCCCTCTGTACAGACAGTTGGTGAGACCCCATCTGGAGTACTATGTGCAGTTCTGGAGACCCCATCTCAGCAAAGACATAGACAGAGTGGAGGCTGTCCAGAGAAGGGCAACTAAAATGGTGCAGGGTCTGCACCAGAAGACATACGAAGAAAGACTAAAGGAGTTTAATATGTATATTCTTGAGGAAAGAAGGGAGAGAGGGGACATGACAGAAACTTTAAAGTACCTCAAGGGACTCAACAAAGTCCAAGAGGGTAGCATCTTTCAGAAAAAGAGATGTGCAAGAACAAGGGCACAATTTGAAGCTGGGGGATGACTCAGAGGTAATGTGAGGAAGTATTTTTCACAGAGAGGGTTGTGGATGCATGAAACAGCCCCTGAGGAGGTCATGAGTCAAGAACAGTGGGGGAATTCAAGAATGCATGGGACAGACATAAGGCAGTCCTAGTGGGGGGGGTAGGAGGAAGTAAGCTTTTGGTTAACTAGGATCTGCAGCTTATCTGTTAAGTAGGAAAATGGGCAGACTAGGTGGGCCAAGCAGTCCTTATCTGCCATCACATTCTATGTTTCTATGTTCTATGAAAGAAAAAGTAATTAAGGAGTGCCTGAAACTGCATCCTTACACAACACTTGTGAAACTGCATCCTGAAATTACAGCACTTGTGGAAAGCAAGCACTTGCAACACAAGAATGACAATTAAGGTATAAGCCCACAAGGGAGTAAAATATGTCACCCAAAGAAGACTATCCCATATTGGATACTAGAGTGTCTGTTTCTTAAAAGCTTTTTATACCCCACCCCCACTCACACAGCTGAAGAACCCTCCCAAATCGCATGGGGATGCTTTACATTTTTATCTTTCTGGGACCTGAAGTTTAGCAGTAGTGTTTAAAGAGAATAAAGTCTTGTGTTTTTTGCATTTGAATAGGTTTAGTGCTTTGAAGTTAAACTATATAAATATAGATACATAATGTCATGGGCACCTAAAAAGGAAGGAGATACTACTAAAATAAATTGTATTCTGATGATTTATTTGTTTATGTGTAAGATTTTAAGTGTAGTTCTGCCTAGGTCACAGGTACATTTAAGGGTTGATGTATAAGTCAAACCTTGTAATAGCAAAATAAAGCAAGAAAAATAATATATTGTGTTTTTTTTTTCTTTCAATTGTTTATCCAGGAGTGGCACACTAAGCTGAAAGTTTGTTTATGTGGCAACCTGGGAGCACAAGGAAGTTAAGTATCTTGCTCAGGGTCACCCAGTATGCATGTGGTGGCTGTGGGATTCAAACCAGATCTCCAGATTTGCAGCTCAGAGCCTTAAACCACTGTGCTATACTGCCTCCCTAGTTATGGCACTCATCTGTTTTATGGTTTATGATGTTGGTGTGGTAAGCAGCAGTACAAGGCATAACAGGTGTAAAATGTCAATAAGTACATCATGCAATAGAAGTTCTTTGTCTTTTAAATGTTTTTTTTATTTTAATGGGTTCACCACGATATATCCCAGGCACACTGCCTTAGGGGTAGCTGGTCCATTTCACTGGGGTTTCAAACAGACGAGGCATACTGATGAGTCCTGGTAGGACGAAACACATGTCTATGTCTTCTGTTAGCACCCTTTGCAAACTGTGTGAGAGGCCTTTCGGCACCATGCAATTCTGCTTAAAGTTGGACCAGCATGGCATTCTGTGGTGATTTGCATATGCAGCCCATGACGCTTTGCATTGTGGGGGCATGTGTGATTTTGTATTTTCATGCAATAGATGTTCTGAGCAGTTACTGAAGCAAGAAATGTATTTAGGATAGTAAAATATTCCTGTTAGAAAACTGATATATTGTGACATTCGCATCTCAATTTCAAGGAGGACCTTATGGGGTGTCAATGTACAATATAAAGTAGTTATAGTTTTCAAGTTGTCTGGGTAATTGCTTTGTACTACCACCATTACTAAATTAAAATTATTCTATGAAGAAAATTAAGTTTATGTAACTGTCTCTAAATGTATTAAAAACATTTACTTGTCCTTATAAGGCAATGCATTAAATGATGTTGCTAGGTTAAAAAGTCACATAACAATGCCCAGGGCATCTGGGTTTCTGACCACAGCACCCTGCCCTGTAGGGACTGACAGGTATCGGGGTGTTACTTGGGCTTGTCAACAGTAATGCTCATGCCATTCCACCCCTCTCCCCACCCTGCAGCCCGTGACAGGTATTGAGGTGTGCCTTTGACTCTTCGGCCCCAAAGTTCACTCCATTTTCTTATACAGTACTGTACCCATTTCAGTGTATTTCCTTATGGAATGGAGTGAGTGTAAAGCTTAAACATCCCAAGGCACACCTCAACACTTGTCTGTGTCTGCAGGGTAGGGTGTGGTGAAATGGCATGATCATTATGGGCAATGACCCAAAGGCACACCCCAGTGCCTGTCCATGTATTAAAAACATTTACTTGTCCTTATAATTTAATGCATTAAATGCTGTTGCTAGGTTATGAAGTCACATAACAATGCCCAGGGCATTAGGGTTTCTGACCACAGCACCCTGCCCTGTAGGGACTGACAGGCATCGGGGTGTTACTTGGGCTTGTCAACAGTAATGTTCATGCCATTCTACCCCCATCCCCACCCTGCAGCCCATGACAGGTATCGAGGTGTGCCTTTGACTCTTCAGCCCCAAAGTTCACTCCATTTTCTTATACAGTACTGTACCCATTTCAGCGTATTTCCTTATGGAATGGGGTGAGTGTAAAGCTTGAACACCCCAAGGCACACCTCAACACTTGTCTGTGTCTGCAGGGTGGGATATGATGAAATGGCATGATCATTATGGGCAATGACCCAAAGGCACACCCCAATGCCTGTCCATCTCTGAAAGATGGGGGTGGGGTTGGCGTCACTTCAGTACTTCACTGCCATTCCTATTCTGCCGGTCTGTGTGTCTGTCTCTCTCTCTATGTCTATGTAATTATTTAGCTTTCTATCAATTGCATGTATCGTTCTTTTTACCTATTTCTAAAATAAACCTGCATATCGCATTTTCCTGCACTCTGAGCACATACTTATGAAACTGTGCCTATTTGTACTCCACTTCTGCATAGACCTCATACTTTTCTAATATTCCCATCATCACAAGCATAACTATCTTACCCTTATCAAAAGCGACCCCCTCTGGAAGTTACTATCACATTTTCTTTGCTAACAGTCCATCATTACACCTGACTTCCTGTCATCAACACATTGCTTAAATATAACTTACATCACCTTATGGACAAAAACCCTGTTTCTCAAAAAAAAAAAAAAAGGAAAAAGAAACTGTATAAATAATCCTAGGGTTGAACATATGCCAGCCATTACTTTTTCATGTACTGCCACCTTCTGTACCATCATGGGGATTTGCATATGTTTCCCATGATGCTTTGCATTATTGGGGTATGTGCAATTGTGTTTTCTTTAAACTTTGGCTGTCCAGCCAATATCATCCAGGATAACACATACCTCAGTGGCATTTGCTCTGGGGTTCTTTTGTAAACCTATATTGCTTCCTATTCCTTCCATTAAAATGTACACCTCCATATATTTTTCTAATAATGTGTATGCCTTCCTTAGAACAGAAATTAAAACAAATTTTACTACTTACAAATCATTGTGTTGTTTCTCCACACCTCCTTAACAATTCAACACAACTTCACTAACTTCATTATGCAGCCGTGGTGGATCTGACCAGAATTTGTTGTAAGTGGTAGGGCAAGTTTTTCCTCATGAGCATACTTTCATTCAGACTACTGTAGTTTTAATTGAAACAGCTGAGGATGTTGGATGGCCCTGCTGATTTTAAACTTGAATAAGCTAATTAGTAACAGTGATCTCTCTCTTAGCAATCTACCACCTAGATGCTCACATTCAAAGACTACAATAAAAACCTGTGCAAAGTCTAAAAACAAGCTTATAAAACACATAAAATGTATCTGAACATTTATCTTTAACTAAACAAAATAATTGCAGCCAGAGTAAAACAAAGTTAAATTACAGGATACCCTGACTATTGTATGTAACACCCAGATTTAATGTTTAAATATGTGATTTCAAAAATAGTGTACAGTACAGTATCTACAGTGCAAATTATTAACATTAAACACTTTAATAACATTTTTCTAAAACTCAATTAGTCACCACTCTATCTGCTTATTTTTTCTTGTACCAAAGTGGGCGAATAGCTGGCAGAGCACTATAAACGACTGTTGATCAGGCTTCACTATTCTATATCCACAAACAGAAAAATGTGTTCATTCTGGATTTATTTAATATTGATTTGCTGTGGCTCACTTTATAGAATCTATTTAGCACTGTATGAGGCAGATGTTTTTAAATTTTGGAAGATAGACAACGCTTACGATAGCGTATCAGTTTAGTATTCATTTTAGGAACATAAACTTTTCTTTATGTTTTAAGCATATTCAAGTGGCAGTGTATTCATTTAGCAGTTTATATTGACTAATGGGTGCTGCAGAAAATATTAAAAGATTTATTGTGAAGCAGTCAGAGTCTATAGTAGAACTCCCACAATCTCCACTTAATTTTTACAAAAAACCCCACAATGTTGGGTAACTTTTTCTGCAATTTTCCAGTGGCCTTGCTCATGACTACCACCATTCTAGTGTCAGGCAAAACTGAGGTCCATCATGCTGAGACTACTGAGGTATCAGCATTGAAAAACCTTTCTAAACAGAGCAAGGGGTGCTAATAACTTAATTTGGCAGGGGGCCAGACTATCTATTTATTTATTTATTTGTTTGTTTTTGTTAACCGGGTAGGGCACACTAGACAACCAAGTGCCTATTTTCAGGTGCTACCCGGGAGGGTTACATAGGCAGTAGCATACAGGAGGCAATTACATACAGTTGGGCAAAAACAGGATTAACAGGTAATGGATAGGTAGCTAACAGTAAGGTACAAAAGTAGCAAGCAATAAAACAACAGACATAACCTGATGGAAAGAGGAAGCAAGGCAGCAATTAGAGTGCCTATGTTTCTCTAAAGGGGTCATAGACCAAAGAAATTCTTTTGATAGGGTCAATGATTTGTTCATTAATAAAAGTTTAAAGTACTCCCTGGGCGCATGTGCTTTCCTATGGTGGCACAGAGCACTTTAACTGGAAGCCAGTATGGCAAAGGCCGTTTGAGAAAATAAAAAATACTAGGAGAAGTCTGCTCCAATGAAACACTGAATAAGTAGCAATGTACTGGAACTATTACTCATTCACCAAGTAAAGTACTTGGAAGTCTGTTTATTAATGAACCAGTGGTACCAGTACTGCTCAGAGCAGATCTAGCCAACATTTTTACGAATGAAACCTCCACCATCCAGTATACCTCTAGCACATTAGTGCTATAGATCCCTAAATTCTATTAAGGACATGCTCCCATTTAATAAGGTAGATAGCATATTCCTGTGGTCACTTGATCAGCATTTCTAAACCTGATACCATTTACAAATAAACATCAATAAGAACAAGCTGTGGTTAGAGCCAACACAGCAGCTGTGCATTAACATGAAACAAAGTTTTATTTTTTTTCTTTTGTTACAGAAGTCTGTCAAAAAATGTAATTCTTTAATTGATATAGTCTACTTTAGTTGGTTTTGTTGTTGAAGTGCGATGTGTTAGGGGATTAGGCAGGTGGAGAGAAAAGGGAATGAACTACTTTCCAAAACTGGAGGGGTTGTCAAGGTTCTCCTAGAAGGAGGAGGAGAAATATTCTTGTTTGGCAAGTCTGATAACTCTAATGCAGGCATTCCTGAGAGAGCGATATCTTAGCAAATCAACAAGAAAACCAGAGGCCTTGTGAGTCTGCCATGCTTGGTTATGCGTATGCTGACAGACCAGAAATTTGGCTGTCACCCACAGGAGATGGGAGCCTTGGAGTCTTTTTTTCCTTATTGGAGTATGACAATCCCAAATGTTCAAGAACTGGGTTTTGAAGTAGGCCAAAGCTGAGTCAACAGAGGGGTCATTTGCTATTGGAGATCAGTCAATACTGACACGTTCCTCATGGATGGGGTGTTAAGTCATGTGACCTAAAAGAGCAAAGGTGGAGGATACTTGGCAGTCCTTTTGAGCAATGGATTTTATGTATGCAGTAGACCACATGATGGTGACTAAGTGCATCTGGTTGTATTCCTGATGTAACTACCTGGTGGGGGTGAGATGATAGCACCCAGTCAAATAGAGAGTGTTTACCCAATTTGTGGTTTAAACAGTCTGGGTTAGAGATCAAATGAGTGAGATTTAGGGAGGAGATGTGGTTATGAAGTTTAGATTGTGAGCTGGAAGATCAATTTATATTAAGATCTCCAAAGATGAGCCGTTCACCAGAAGAATAGTGGGTAGTGAAGTTAGTGATGATATCTGAAATGGAGGAATAGGGAAGGCTATGGCAGCATTAGATACTATGCCTCCTACAAAGATAGGAAGACAGCAGGGGAAAGGACAGTTTTAGCAGCAGAAGCTCATAGGCAGATGGGGTGGTAATAGAGAGGGGAAGGGAATATTGGATAGTTGATGCAATCTATATGGCTATCCCCCAACCCTGGTTAACCAGTCCTGCTGAATGAGGGAGTAGCCAGTGACAGAGATGGAAGAATCAGAGATTTTGGAGGAGAGCCATGATTCAGTGATGATCATCGCACTGTGTTTTAGGCTAACCATAAGTGGCTGAAGTGGATCAATCTTTGGGAGAAGGCTCCTGATATTGAGATGGAGTACCTTTAATCCTTTAGGGAGGTCACTGGGGGGAAGATGGGATGGGCCTGGGTTGGGTTTGATATGTCCTGCAGAAAAGAGTAGTAGAATGATAAGCAACTTGGAGGGGATAGATGTACACCTCTGAGAGAGGGAGGTTATATGAGATAAAGAGGAAGGGGTAGGAGTAGGGTAGTGTCAATGTGCGGACAGTAGGGAGCGAATGGAGGCTAAGTGGATAAAAGGTGAGTGGAGGATGGAAGGGCCTGAGCACCATGGAGAGTGAAGAAGGGGGAGGAGACAAAAGGATGGAAGAAAGGGGAGGAGGAATGAAGAAGGAGGGAGACATTGGCAAGGGAGGAAGGGAGTTGGAGGGAAGGAAGTAAGGATAAATAATAGGGGGAAGATAGTGAGGATAAGGAAGAACATAGTGTGAGTGGCAAGGAGATGTAGCAGAGCTAGATAGTAAGGAGATAAAAAGGTAGAGGTAGAGTGGGTAGGATAAGGGAAGCATATGTTTAGAAATAGAAAGGAAAAGAGACATGATGGGGTGAAGGGAGGAAATGGATTAAAAGGAGAAAGAAGGGAAAAATAAAAAGAGTTCAGCATCAATTTCAATAAACAGTGGTGGAGTAATTAACATAACTGCAAAAATGCAATAACAAGCTGAACTAAAAAATGAGTAAGAAATATTTGAATGCAAGTCACAGAGCAGTGCAGTAAAATAGATAATACACAATGACTCACCAGCAGATGGCCCTTCGTCAGTATGTACTCATTTCAACTGTTCAGAGTGGCAAAACCATTTAGAACTCTGTACTAAACACTTAAGTAGAACCCCCCAATACACTTAAGTAGAACCCAACCCTAAATCAGTAACTCTGTAATAAAGACAAAAAACCTCTGTGCGCAAGCACTGAGACAAAGGTTACCCCAAAGGGCATTTGGCTGGGAAGCCAAGTTTCAAAGAAATACAAAATCACACATGACCCCACAATGCAAAGCATCATGGGCTGCATATGCAAATCACCACAGAATATTATGCTGGTTCAACTTTAAGCAGAAATGCATGGTGCCAAAAGGCCTCTCACACAGTTTGCAAAGGGTGCCAACAGAAGACATAGACACGAGTTTCACCCTACCAGGGCTCATCAGTATGCCTCATCTGTCTGACACCCCAGTGGAATGAACCAGCTACCCTAAGATAGTCTGTCTGGGTTATGTTGTGGTGAACCCAATTAAAACAAAAAACTATTTAAATGACAAAGAACCTCTGTGCACAAGCACTGAGGCAAGGGTTACCCCAAAGGGCATTTGGCTGGGAAGCCAAGTTTCAAAGAAATACAAAATCACGCATGACCCCACAATGCAAAGCATCATGGGCTGCATATGCAAATCACCACAGAATATTATGCTGGTTCAACTTTAAGCAGAAATGCATGGTGCCAAAAGGCCTCTCACACTCTGTAATAGCCGCCCAACTTGCAGACTCCAAATATTGCTACAATTTAAAAAATTAATGCAGCGTTATCAGTCTACAGCTGTACAGATAACACTTAAAGCCTGAATTATTCTTCATTGATCACTGCAGTTGAAACCCAAACTGCTCCTTCACCCCCCCATGACAATGATTCAACACAATGTAGTATTCCAAATACAGCACATATACACTATTTTAAGTCCAAAATTTACATTATTAAGCATCCCATATTAATCTCCCTCTGACTGTAACCCAAAAGCAGAATTCCAATGCAGTGTATATAAAAGCACTTAAAACTTTAGGTTAACAGCCTTGAGCATTACAGATCAAGTCCCCCAAGTGACATTAACCCAAAAACAGAGGTACATTGAGGAATAACCATGAGCACTGTCTCAGTTCTAGTCAGAGACTTTTCATACTCTACAGCACTGTACTCCTCCTCCTCTCCTTTTCTGCCCAATCTCCATTCTGTGTGGACTTCCTTCCAATGTTTCTAGTAAATCTTCCTTCCAATGCTTCTAGTTGGTGCAGGGGAAACCCACAGAAAAACTTCCTCCAGATGTGTCTATTAGGTGCAGGGGCAGAGGGGGTCCCATGTTGGGACAAAGCAAGCCTCCTTCTCCTCTGCTGCTCCCAGACTGGGCTTGTGCTGCATGGCACAGTTTAGCTGAACTCCTTGTAAAATCTTCCTCCCAATGTTTCTAACAGGTGGAGGGGCTGGGCGCCATGGCTATTCTTGGTGGTGGTGGGGACCATTCTTAGCAGCTTAGCTGGATACCATGGCCATTCATGACAGGGAGGCCATTCTTCACACCTTAGATAGACTCCTCGTAAAAACTTCCTCCCAATGTTTCTAGTAGGTGGAAAGGTTGGACACCATGGCCATTCTTGGTGATGGGAGCCCATTCTTAGCAGCTTAGCTGGAGGGCATGGCCATTCATGGCAGGGGGGCCATTCTTAGAAGCTTAGCTGGACTCCTTGTAAAAACTTCCTCCCAATGTTTTTAAAGGGGCAGGTGCTGGATGCCATGGCCATTCTTGCCAGGAAGACCATTTTTAGCAGCTTAGCTGGAGGCCATGGCCATTCTTGGCAGGGGGACCATTCTTAGCAGCTTAGCTGGACTCCTTGTAAAAACATCATCCCAATGTTTCTAGTAAATCTTCCTCCCACTGATTATAGTTGGTGCAGGGGAAGCCCACAGAAAAATGTCCTCCAGATGTATCTATTCGGTGCAGGGGCAGAGGGGGTCCCACGTTGGGAGAGAGCCAACCTCCTTCCCCAGTGCTGCTCCCAGACTGGGCTTGTGCCAGATCATAAGATGCAGAGTAAGTTGGAGGGGGGCAGATAGGAAATCTCATTTTTAAGATGTCAGGTATCACTTTCTCTGGCTGTAGCACTTGTATCTTTTTTTCAATGAAAGCTCAGTGTGCATTAAAAAGAGGTTTACAAAAGCACTAAGCAGAAGCAGCTGACAAAGGACTTCTTATAGTTTCCATTCAGAGCTGAGGCCAGAACTGCAAAGGGTTAACTGCAGACAAGACTAATCAAGAGAGACAGCTCATGTTACAGCTTCCAGAAATGCAATTAGCTCTGTAGTGGGCAGTTCTGTTTCATGTTACACTTTCTTCAAGAGAAGATTTCTTTATAAAACAGTCCTTGTTTTTTTAGAAAACACTTATATTGTGAAAATCAGTGGAGTTAGTACTATGCATAAAGCTACTTATCCTATATGCTCCCAAAATGACTCAGAATGCTCAGAGAGATAAGAGTCCAGATGTAGAGCAGACAAGGCTGACAGGAAAGGCAGACAGAAACAGACCACAGCTTTAAATAAGATAACCAGTCCAAAGCACTGACATATGTCCACTCCAAAGCACTTAGGATAATAATGCAGTCATCATGTTCTGTCAGCCCCCTCTCTCTCTCACTCTCTCTCTCTATCCTAGTGATGCCAAAACACCTGCAGTGCTCTGCCCATACAGCTGTAAAAAATCATTTTAACATTCTATAACTTGGAGTTTTACATTTTTAGTTTTAGTTTGTAGAGAAAAGGAGAGGACCAAGCTTCTTTTTGACAGCTGATGGCTGACTGTAGACAGGATAGTATTTCAGTTTCAGTTTCAATTTCTACCATGAGCTAAGTGTTCTTTGCTGTAATTCTATCAGTGGAGCTTTATCGATAGTATGACAAGAGCTTGTAGTATTATCGTTTGAACTTCAATAGTATTACGAGAGTTCATAATACTGTCAGAAGATTCCAACAATTACAATTCCAACAATTACAGGGAATTTTTAGTATACTTTATAATCATATTATTTTAAAGATCCATATACTGTGACAATATTTTCTTTAAATAAAAATGTAGGGTTTACAGAACCCCAAAAATCTGCTGCATGCAGCTCAGCCCCCCACCCCCACCCCGGAGTTCATGGCATTGATGTTTAAGGCATCCAACATGAAATAGTTAACATATATTTATGCAATTGTAAAAGTGCCATTGCAATATCATACATTTTTTAAAGTTTTTCTGATGTTTCCTTCCCTTGCACACTATTCTGCATTATCACTTTAAAAGTTATTCCACTCTTTGATTGATGCCTGTATACAAATTGCATGATCTTGACTGGATAACTATATTCTTGAAAAAGCTCTATTTGGGATCAAAATGCAGGAGGTCAGTGATCCAGTGTGTACTTTATCTGCTGTGTCTTTTCCAATGAAAAAAATCTATCAGCAGCTGGTTGCAATGCCAAAAAGTTCAAGGTTATGCACTTACAGCTGCAGAACCCATAGGCTGTGTATGAGAAAGGATATCTGATGACGATGGGTGTGAGGGAGTTAAAGTTGTTCCATACTAGACACGGCGGTGTCTGAAATGGCTGCCCCATGTGGCAAAGTGTGGGCAAGTGCATCGGAGTCTGAGGGAGTGTGACAGGCTCCCTCTTGTTATTGCACCTTATTCATTGCTGGAGCTCAGGCATCTGTCTGTGGAAGGGGTGAAAGTCTGGATGCCCTGAGCAATACCATCTAGCTTCTGTGTGGTCATGAGTTCCCCAGCAGTGGTCTGACTGGTGTGTAGAATGAGTTTGGGTTGAACCTAAAAAAGGGCTCTTCCCAGTGTCTTTACTTGGTTAACAAAATAAAAACAAACAAACAAACCTCAAGGTAGCTGGGCAGTATGCAAAGCAGTGGGAAAGGCTAACAGGATGCTGGAGTGCATTGGCAGAGGGATTTCTATAAGGAGGAGGTAGGTAGTGCTGCCATTCTATTGTTCATGGTACCTGGAGTGCTGTGTCCAGTTTCAGATGCCACACCACTGCAAGAACACTGAAAGGGCAGAGGTTGTACAGAGGGGAGCAAACAAAATGGTGAGTGGGTTGCAAAAGAAGCCATACAAGGGAAGGCTGCAGGAACTTAACATATACTCCCTGGAAGAGACAAAAGCAAGAGGAGACATGATTGAAACCTATAAGTGCCTTACAGGAGTGAACAATATGCAAGTGGAGGCATATTTCAGAGAATGGAAGCACTAGAACAAGAGGGCATGCAGTGAGGCTAAGAGGGGAAGGTTTAGAAGAGATGTGCGAAAATACTTCTTCACAGAAAGGGTGGTGGATCACTGGAACAACCAGCTGGAGGAGGTAGTGGGGATAAAGACTCTGGGGAGCTTCAAGCATGCATAGGATAGGCACAGGTGTATATTAAGTAGAGGAACTGGAGAAGAAGAGACACCAATGACAAAATAGGATCAGTGGTGATAGAAGAGGCAGGGAAAATGAGCAATCTGAATGGACCTAAAGGTCCTGTCCTGCCCACAGAATCTCTGTTTATATGTTTCCATTAACTCTACTGGAAAAGGTGTGTGACTCTTGGCTTTACTTCTTGGGGGAGAGTTGCCATTATTGTTCTTATAGTTTGATAACTGGGTAATGACAGCTGGGCCCGAGGTACATTTACAGGGCTCTGTGTGTTAACATCGCTGTAAATACAATCACGGTACATAACACCGTGGTCACAATATCACAGAACAAAATAAAGTGAGGATTGACTATCACAGGACATAACTGTGCAGACAGGGAGCAGGTAGCAGGACAACTGTACTGGCTGCACATAAGGTAGATGTCCTCCTCGAGGAAGGGGCACCTCGGGCACAGGTAGCATTGTCCATGGCTAGAGTAGGCAGGCTGTCTGTTGGTCAGGTTTGGGGG
Source organism: Neoceratodus forsteri (assembly GCA_016271365.2). Classification (NCBI taxonomy): domain Eukaryota; kingdom Metazoa; phylum Chordata; order Ceratodontiformes; family Ceratodontidae; genus Neoceratodus; species Neoceratodus forsteri. The sequence continues at coordinate 383,184,918 of CM057455.1, read as the reverse complement.
CTGTGGGTGGATCTGTATTCCTGGGGCTCACAGGGCTGTACAGAGTGGTGCTCTGGAGGCACATCCATCCATGGGGTGCAGGCACTGGGATCCATGGCTACAGTATACCCTGTGGAGTACTGTTGAGTGCCTGCCCCCTGCTTGACTTCCAGGTGTTGGCCTTCGGTGGCTGTTGGTGTGGCAGCAGGGTGGCACTGTGGCTGTTCTCCACTAGTCAGTGTGTCACTGTACTCCCTCTTCATATGTCCTGGTGTCATGCTGACTGGGTGCCACAACATGCCTGCTGCCGTTGCCGTACCTCCACTGCGGGCTGGTAACATGTGGTATTGTTGCCCATGATGATTTTTACTTGCAGTCTTATCAACTGCGATGTGCTGCCTGCGATGTTTTGCCAGGCTTTATTTTGCAGGCGATGTCAACACATGGAACACATTTACAGAGGCAACGCAAGAGCACTAGGGAGGTTAAGTGAGTTGCTCAGCAGGGTTACACAGTATGCAAGTGGTGGCTGTGGGAATCATACCCAGATCTGCTGGATACACCAAGCTTGTTCACAGCTAACCATATAGCCTATACTGTCAGCCCAGTTGATGTTGATGAGTGAGTTCCAAGGTTTTTCTTCCTGCTGTTTACTCATTTACCTCAGGCACAAGGCATCTAGCTGCAGCTCTGCTTGTACTGAAATGATGATACAGCAAGATTGTACTCACAGGGGTTACTTGGCACATTCAGGGTTTGAATGGACCCATAAAATGTAAGTGGGTGCTGTCACATCTTATGCGGGGGGCAGATTGTTTTTCTGTATGAGACACACCAACTCCTGAAAGAAGCTGAGGAAATGGATAAACTCTGGGGCAGGAATTTGAGAGCTACCATACCACAAAAAAGGGCTCACCATCTTGTGTAAAAAGAGTATCAACTGGATACCACAGACAGTTAACTCATTATATCCTGGGTGGCCATTTTGTGTCAGGTTAAGCAATGGATGGTTTGGACTTCAGGCAGGAGGCTGTTAGTAAAAAGCACACTGAATGTAGCTCCTTTGGTTCTAGATAACATCAATAGCCAAAATGAAAATGGCAAGAGTTTTTTCATGAAGTTACTCAGGCCCTTTTAGATCTAGAATCAAAGACCTGGCCCACCAGTGCAGCAGTAGATCTACCACTTGCGACACCAACAACCCAGGTTTGGGAACAAGCTTGGTAGTTGGTGGGCCAGCCAGGGGAAGAAGGATTGAATGGCCTAAGGATTGTTCTTCTCCTCCAAGGGGGAGGGTGGGTCAGCAGGCAGTGTTCAACAGACTCCTGGCAGAAGACGGGGATCAGACATCTGGAGCTCATGAGACTGGGGAGGCAAGGCAGATGTTTGCGTGATTGCCACTAACATCACTGCATTGCATGCGTCTGGGGACAGAACAGAGAAAATGCTGACCATGAAGTATGCTGCCCACCTCGCTCTGCAGGATTTGTACCATTGCCTGTGGCACTCCCCAGACACTGAGCTAGAAGGCCAATGGAGGAAAGGGTTTCCCCTCAAAGGCCTTGCCTTGGAGGGGTAAGCTAGGGAGGAACACCAGGAAGGCTAGTCCATGGTGATAGGGCTAGGTGCAGAGGATGGACCGATGTGGACCAGTCCAGGTGGTAGGCAAAAAGCATAGTGAAAAGAAAAAGCTTTAGAAACAAAGGAGATTCTATTGGGGGAAATGTGAATGTTCTTTTGGGCTCACTGCAAGGTAAGAGTGGGAAAGGGGTAGACCAGTCAACCAGGAGGACAAAAGAATTGAAAGCTAGACTTTAAAAGTCTGGCCTGGAAGTTGTCTGGAGGCTGGGTCACCCCTTAGAACATGACTGTGCATACTGTTCTTCAGGATATGGTATGCATAGTAGATTGGACAAGTTCTTTGGCTCAGTGGAGATTTTTCGGGGACTCTCTGGAAATGATAATACAACCAGTACTGACCTTGGACCATGCCTCTGTCATGTATTTCTTTCAGCTAGAGAAAATAGACAGGGACCAGAAAAGATGCAATTGCCATGTCTCATTGCTGAAAGACCCAGAAATTAATAACTGCCTGAGGGCTGAGACTAGCAACTACATGTCAAACAGCCTCACAGAAGAGGGTGGGATGCCATTGGTGTGGGAGGGATTCAAGGCCCACCTGATGGTCAAAATAATGGTATACTCCATGGCCAAGGAGATAGAAAAGGCTAAGAAGGTTGATGATCTGTTGCAGGAGCTGGGAGACTTGGGGAAAAGAGACAGAGGGATGATAGTTCAGAGGAACTGTTTTAATGCTATGGTGCACACTAGATATGAAGTTATCAAAGTTAGTATGCAGCAGGCTGGTGCTGGGTTATATAGAACATGGCAAACTAACAGGGAGTATGATGAATTGGAATTAGTGGCTGGCAGTATAGCCAATAGGTTAGAGTAACGAACTGTGAATGAGCTTGGTACATTCATCAGACATGGGTTTGAATCCCACAACCTCCACTTCAATACTGTGTGACTCTGAACAAGTACAGACTCTGTACAGACAGTTGGTGAGAACCCACCTGGAGTACCGTGTGCAGTTCTGGAGACCCCATCTCTGCAAAGACATAGACAGAGTGGAGGCTGTCCAGTGGAGGGCAACCGAAATGGTGCAGGGTCTGCACCAGAAGACATACGAAGAAAGACTAAAGGAGCTTAATATGTATACTCTTGAGGAAAGAAGGGAGAGAGGGACATGATAGAAACTTTCAAGTACCTCAAGGAATCAACAAAGTCCAAGAGGGTAGCATCTTTCAGAAAGAGATGTGCAAGAACAAGAGAGCACAATTTGAAGATGAGAGACGGCTCAGAGGTAATATGAGAGTATTTTTTCACACAGAGGGTTGTGGATGCATGGAACAGTCTCCCTGAGGAGGTTGTGGAGTCAAGAACAGTGGAGGAATTCAAGAATGCATGGAACAGACATAAGGCAGTCCTAGTGGGGGGTAGGAGGAAGTAAGTTGTTGGTTAACTAGGATCTGCAGCTTATCTGTTAGGTAGGAAAATGGGCAGACTAGGTGGGCCAAGCGGTTCTTATCTGCCATCAAATTCTATGTTTCTATGTTTCTAAGTCACTTAACCACCCCAGTGCTCCTGGGTCACCCCTGAAAACAGGCACTTGTGCCTAGAGGGCCTTACCTAGTTACCAAAAAGAATAAAATGGGGAAAAAAAAAGGAAGGCAGGCCAGTTTCTATACACAAGCTGAAGAAGATGGAGGCAGACATAAGAATCCCAGGTATCAGTGGGGAAGGCAATTAAGACTCACCTTAGACAGTACTATGACCATTTGTAAGCCTCGAAGCTGGAAGGACGGGAAACCCAGATAAAAAGTACATGATCATTTTTATATTTGGTTTGTCTGCCAAGGTTGGTGAAGGGGAGAAAGAAATGCTGGAATGCTGGAACGCATCATGAGGATGAGAGAAATCCAGGAGGCACTAACCGGGATGATGGGAGGGAAGGCTGCTGGATGGGTTCCCTGTTGAAATCTACAGAGTGGTGGAAGACATGGTAGGGCCTCTTATTGTAGGCATCTTACAGGAGGCCTAGGATGCCTCTTTTCCCCTGACCACGAGGGATGCCACAATTACAGTATTAGTGAAAAAAAAAAAGATCCTCTCCAGTGCATTAGCTATCACCCATCTTGCTCTTGAATGTGGATGATAAAATCTAAGACAAAGTTTTGGAAATTTGGTTTAATATGGGGGTGGCACAATTATTCTGACCTGACCAGGTAGGGTTTGTGGTGGCACAGATGTGTCATATTATTTTAGGAGGCTGATCTACCTGATGTGGGTGGTGGTATCTGAAATGAACTCTGCCTCAGCTTTCACACTTGGCACCAAAAAGGTTTTTGACAGGTCAAATGACCCTATCAGTTTCAGGTGCTAGACAAATTTTGGTTTGGGGAAGCGTTTATTCAGTGGGACAAGGAAACCTTGTGTATACACAACAACCAAAAAATACAAAATCACACATACCCCTCCCCCCCAACAACCAGAAAATGCTTTCCTGAGACTTAAAGTGCAAAAAGGATTTTATAACTCACACATTAGGCCCGATTCTGAAAAGGAATGGATCAATGCAATGGACTTGCATTAAAATATTTTGATGCAAGAGGTGACTTGCGTCACAACTTGCAGCAATCAGAATTCTGAAACACAACTGTGTCAAATCCTAACACAGCTGCACCAAAGTCCCCTTGTGCCATGGTTGCATCACACAACCAGGTGCACACCAGTTCACAAGGGGGCTTGCACCACTGTGGGGCTGCAACATCCCCTTTTTTGGGATTTGTATGCCCCACCATGGACACAACAGGGGGCTGCACTTAGACCAGCCAGGATATAGTCCAACAGGAGGTTTCACTTAGACTAGTCAGCAGATGGCCTAAGTGCCCTGTGTCAATGGGGGGATCATGCTGCCAGTTGGGGGGGTACCTGCAAGGAGGGGACCAGGGACAGAAAGAGCATGTGTTGGATGCCCTAGGGGCCAGGAGGGGAGATGGAACAGGTACAGCTTTCCTTGCCATATTGCCATGTGCAGTGATATGTACAGTATGCTTTTCTTCCATTTGTGTGTTCCCCATTATAGCCATATTAATGCCTCTTCCCCAGCTTCTTGCTATATTGTCCCCACCACACATACACACACACACACACACACACACACACACACACACACATATTTTCATCCTCAAAGCACCAAGAGATGCATGTCCTTCTTGAGATCAATGACTATACATCACCCATAAGACAACAGGGTGCCCAATGATGGGTCACCAACTCTTCAGCATCTGGCACAAGCCCATCTATGGCTTGTGGCATTCCCCTCTGGTGTGCCGTTCCTTTGGTGCTGCTGTCAGTTTGTGGCAAATTTGGAAAGTTTGGCACTGTGACCCTGCTTTTTATGCAATCTGGTGCAGGGTCCCTGCCTCACCTGGAGTTTTCTGCATCCCTGGAGTGATGCAGCTTTGGTTGCTCTAAGGGATTGTTGCAAATCGGGTTCATTGTGTGATTTGCATATTGTAAAAATGCAGTGCTTTTCCACAACCTATCATGAACAGCTACTGCTTTTCTGGATACCTGAGTGGGGTTTGGCTCATAATTCCAAATCAGGAATGGTAGATGTCTGCTGCCCATATCTCTATTACCTCTCTCCAACTGTATTACTAGTGGAACCATGGAGTATCAACTAAGGTACCCTTTCACTACCAGAACCAGAAAACTGAGTCCAGTTCCCTGTTCATATGTTATTTTATCTGTTATGTCATTTCTGCAACTTAGAGGCCTTGAAACAGGGGCATTTACAGGAGGCCACCCAAGGCCCTAGCAAGCTAGCAGGTGGTAACCTTCCAAACAGTGTAGGGATTCGATTTTCGGTGTACCTGTACATCCAAGGAGCATATTTCACTATGTAGCTCCAGCCCCCAAAAAGTATGAAACCAATGTAAAGGATTTGCTGGAGTCTATGAAAAACTCAATAAAATGTTACTTTAAATAAAACTTTAAAAAAGACACACTGGGAAAGCAGAAGTGCAACATTAAACAGCATGGATAATTTATCAATGAAAGAAAAAAAAGGATAACATTAATAATTTCAAACAAAATGCCAACAGTAGTAAATTCTATGGGCACAACGTTAATAAATTTCAATCCAATGTAAATTAATTACATACAAATTGGAATCAAAAATATCCACCTGAATATGTTCTTAACAGTTATTATGGGGATGTGGCCTGGCCAGCACTAATAATGAACGTCAGTTAACTCAACTCCCCACTATTACAAAAAACATAAACCTTCTATTTTATTATTTTAATGAGTTTGACTTACATAGTAAGATGATGGGTTTCCATCAGTCTGCACAGAAACAAACCCAATTAACTTTTGGGTATGTACCAGCAAGTAGCAGTTCAGGCCCATTGCCTGAAACTTGAGCCTGGTTACAGAGTGTACCATATCTGGAAATCCCAATGAAGTCCTGATGGTGGAAGTTTCTTCAGAGTCCTCCCTCACCTTGCAAGTCACAAACCTACAAAATGAGATGCAAGCAGATTTTGTCAACATGCTGCACTGTTTAAATCACAAATCTTCAGGATTTTGCTGAGGACTCTCAGTGACCACAATCTCACATGGCACAAGGCTCACAGAAGCTAAGTAACAAGTAAGCTAGCTAGGGGACAAAATCATCGATCTGAACAGAGAAAGGGCCAGACTCCATGACACAGTCACCAAACTGCTAAAATGAGTGGATAACCAGGACATTAAGCTTGCAGGTCCAGTATCTACCTGGTAAGTCTTCCAGTGGAGTTTGAACTGACCTCCTTCATACAAAAATGGCTAACTGACCACATGGACATTAGACCAAAGGGGGCCTCATCTGAGGTGGAAAGAGCACACAGGATTACAAGTCATAAACATAAAAGGGGGGAAGACTGAGGCATTTTTAGCTAAATACTTCAGATTTCAGGGTTGAGAGGTGATGTTGATAGCTGCACAGGCAAAAAGCTCAATCCAAGAAGGCAACAGGTACATGCATATTTTGCCAGACTGTACCTTCCAACTCCAATAGAAGAGACAACAGTTCACAGATCTACAGGCAAAACTCAATTGTTGGGACTGGCAGTTGTCACAGCTATACCCTGTGTGAGGCTGACATGGGATGTACCTTCACTAATGCAGTTGAGGCAGATGAATTTGTAAACCTCGAGGAGGAGGAGGCAGCATGATGATAGTTTGGGCATTGCACTTCAGTTCCAGCCACTTCAGAAGACCTTGGGAAATAACAAATTCATTTTATATGTTGTTTATAAACCAGATCTACTCAACTGAATTGCAAACAGAGCTAGTAAAAAAGAGATGAAAGCAATGGAACTCACTACCAACTATGAACATAAGGCATTTTTACACACAGTGATCTGTATCACAACAAGCGATACAGATCAACTGTAACATTACCTTTCTGATGTATAAAGGTGATCTGTTCCACAAGAGAACTGAAGGTTCACCAATTCCATGTTTCCTGCTTTTCTGGGTTCATGGAATTTTGTTCCATTCTACCCTGCCGTGTAATAGTGCCCTTTGCTCATTTCTGTCCCAGGACAACAGGGAATCCCTTGCTCTCTTGACTGTTGCAGAATGGATTGCCTGTAAATGGCACAAAAAGGATACAGTTGATCTGTACTGCTCAATCTGATACAGATCACATTATGTAAAGGTGATCTGTTCCACAACAGAATGAGTGGAACAAAGCACCGTCATGGAATGAGCATCCCATGTAAAAGCATCTATACTCTCACTGGACTACCCAGCTAGCCCAATTGTGCCAGGTTTTTGATTTTATTTGGGGTCCATACTTGGCTGTTTCTCTCCTTCTTGGTATTCTTGTGATGGGCAGAGAAAAGAAGATAGGTGAACTCACACCTACATGCATTACAGTGATTTTGTGCAGTGACAACACTCTCACAATGGTGTGATGTTTTGGTCTTCTTCCTGTTAGCACCTGAGTAAATTTCTCTATTTTATTTTGTTTTAATTGCCACTAGATCAGGTACTGATTACCTTTTAGCACTTCTGCAGCCACCAATTATTTACAGAAAAGGAAAACTTAGGGAAGGAGTGCTGTTTTGAACTGTTAGAACATCATTAAAGGTATTTATATGACTAGCTACATTGTCCCCAGAATATATTTTTTGTCACACTGGCACCAAGGGCTGAGTGCAGTTACAAAAGAGAAACAACAAGTGCTACATTGCTTCTAGACAATTTCTAAGCATAACGTCTACTGCTAGACTTTGTGAATTTAATATTGATCATTATGTGGAATAACAGTGTATACCACAAGGCCATATTTACCTGGAACAGACATGCAGGAATATGGGAAAACTCACTGAAACTGGCAGGTTGGAAATTTAAGAAGGATGTCTGAAAACACTTTTTCACCAGAAGAGTAGTGAATAAGTGGAAGCAAGTACTGGATGAGGTGCTAAGGGAAATATCATCTGGCAGTTTCATATTTGAATGAGACATGCACATAGCCTTAGTAAGAGGGGGCAGGGACAAGGGGGTAGGACAGCCACTGGGGCCAATTAAGTGGAGTTAGGTATGATGGCAGGGTGGATGGACCTGTAGTCACTTGGTACATTGCTTCCTTCTGGAGAACGTTACCTGATTGGTCAACTTCACCAATGAAGTTCTCAATTTGCAGCTTTGTGAAGTTGACTCTATACTGCAAATTAACCCTTTGCAAGGTGGATTAATTTTACAAAGTGGCAGTACTTTGCAAATTAGTTCACAAAGGTAAATTTGGGGGGAAATTGTTGTGGGTGTCCTTGTGTTGCAGGTGGTACTGCCACTGACCTTGATGCTGATGAGAGTTTCTCACTTCCTAGGGATGGTGTGAAGCTGGAGCATGAGTAAGAGGATGGAGATAATAAGCAGTGGAAAATTACTGAATTTAAAACTGTTGGTGAGTAGAGACAACTTGAGGAATGTGATGTTGATGACATAGCCCAGGAGGATATTAGTGGCTATGAGGATGATGATGATAGGGATCGCCTGTGGGGACCCGAAAAGAAAAAAGTGGGTGGTGCTGTTGAGAGGGTTGGTCCACTTCTTACATCTGTACATTCAAATCCAAATACCAAAGTTCCCCCAAATCCTACACCTGTTTTTCCTCCTAGTGATGAGCACATTATTCACAGTGGCACAAAAGATCACACTGAAGTTTTGCAAAGCATCACACGAAAGACTATCACCTCACTCCCCTGACCCATGGCAAACCAAGGAGCTGCAAATCCTTAGTTTGGGGTTTTCATATACACTACTTGATGCTGATAATGAAACAATCGCTGTGTCAAGTTTGTCAACCTTGTGTTCACAGGGAACAAAGGTTAGCAACCTAGGCACTGGTGGACAATACACGCAATGTACTACATTGAATTTAATGCTACAAGCAAGAATGTGCAGGTGCAAGGTGAACCTAATCGTCATCATTTGCCAAGGCATTTAGAAGTGGCATGGAAATTTCCCAGGTGTAGAGAGGGGGAGGAATTCAGAGAGGAGGAGGAGGAGGAAGAAGAGACTGTGGGTTTGACTAGTAATGGGCTTAGCAGCAATGAATTGAGTAGTAGTAGTAGTACCACCTCCAGACACTGAACAGTATCAATGCACAAACCCCCTAAAATCACTAGCGTTATAAGAACACCAACTATGCATCCCCAGGGAAGTCAAATGTTACTTCATCAACAATGCCACCATGACCAGTCCAGCATACAATGCAAAGCACGTCTCTGCATCATTCAAAATGGCCAACAGTCATGCCTTTTCATGAGACCTAAATGCACCAACAGCTGAACTGTTGGTCATTGATCTATCATTATTCTCTTTTGTACAGAATGTGGGCTTTTGAAGGTTGATGGCTTGTGTCTGTCCCAAATGATAGATTCCATTTCTTTCTTATTTCTCAACGTGTGCCATTCCTGAACTGTAATGGACAGGGACACATCAATGAGGTGCAGTATATTCCTTTCTTGACAAGTCACTGCAGACAATTATCTGTGGTGACAACCACATCCTGCCAAATTCATTCCCCAACAATTTGCTCCCATGAGACATCAAACTGGACTCGAACAACAATGCCAGCAAAGGTGCCACTTTTACAACCTTTGGGCGCATTGGATCATCTAGAGGGCAAATGGTACCCACCTGGAGGTTTTATTATAATATTTATGGTGGGAGTAATTTGCCAGGGAACAAATTTGGCAGGGCCAAATTTTTGCTTCAGCTAATTGTCCACAGCAACTTGTCAGGTGGGCAGTTGATGGGAGCAAATTGGTAGCAGTAAACGACAGTGTCAGACACAGTAATCCATTCTCTGCAACATTTAGCATCACCATATCTACACCTTAGTATGGATATGTGAACCAATAGCCAAACAGCTGGTTGCTCCTATCTGTGCACTACAGCACATATGTGATTGTTGCAGTATTTGCCTCAGGATGGGGAAGAAACTGCAGTAAACCAAACTGCAATGGTAGCAACACTCTGAGTATTCCACAACATGTCACACTGGCAATGAAGAGTGTCAGTGGATCACACATGGGTAGAAAATGTTAGCATCATTCCTTAATGAGATTGAAGAGTGGCCTAATCCCCATTAGTGATAATGGCTCCAATGTAGTGAAATTTTTATTTACTGAAATTCGGAATTACAAACCTTTGAGTCAAAGACTCTTTTGCAAAGGCTCCACGTCAGTTACAAAGGGTGGAGGGGAAACACGAGTTGGGGGAAGACAGGACGGAACAGGCCAGGCAAGATTATATACAGGCACAAATTATTTACAGTTTTATGTACAAATCACATTTTAGTAACACTAGCTCTCCGGTGGTTACAGATGGTGGAGAGACATATGACAGAAAGGCAATGGAAGGCAACTTTCAAGGCATAATAAACAAGTGTCATTACTGAGTTAATTGGGAGTATCATGGCAGAGGGGCTTTTTTTTTTTTTTTTTTTTCTTTCTCGTTTGGGCAGGTAGGAGACATACCTCACGAACCCCTGCTGAGCATGGGGGGTTAGAAAGGTCAGAAGGGCCCTGTGTGGGTGTGTGTGGGGAGGGAGCAGAGACAGTAGGCCAACGTGAGCATGCACATTTTGAGCTATCCATTAGGAAGGTTTTAGCCTGCTTTGAGAGATGGATGCTGCGGAGTTGGGAGAGGGAGGGGAAGAGTGTTTAGCCAAATAGGGGCATGGTAGCGAGAGGATCTCCTGCGCGGGGACGTTCGACATGGGGAAACCACGAAGGATGGAAGCCGTGAGAGTCTGGTAATTCGCCTGAGAGGGGCCGGTTTGATGATGTGGTGAAGGGCGTTACGCTAGCAGGAGGTGGATCTTTGCTAGAATGCAGGTGTGGTACTTGAGCCTTTGGTCGAAATTAAGCCAGCCAGTCAGTCGGTATAGGTCGCAGGTGTGGGTGAGTCTGTCACTGCCCGAGACAAGGCGACATGCTTTGTTTAGAGCAGTGGTGATGCAGCTTAGGGTGGAGTTATCAGCAGTGCCGTAGATTACAATCCCGTAATCGATTAGGGAGAGGATGGAGGATGTGACAGCTATCTGCATGGCATGAGCGGGCAGGCTGTTTTTGATTCTGTAGAGGGTACCCACTCTTGAGTTGATTGCTGCCGAGAGGAGGCGTACATGTCTGTGGTAGGAGAGGGAGGTGTCCAGGGTGACCCCAGGTATTTGAAGTGATTGACGCCCAGCAGGGAACCATCCGCATTGAGATGTGAAGAGCCATCTGGCTGTGCGGGCTTTGGCGGTGAGCAAAAGGTCATGGCCTTGGTTTTGGAATAGTTAATGATCAGTCGAGTGGTCAGCGATAACCAGTTTTCCAGCTCCCGGAAGTATTCCTGGAGGGTGTGCTGGAGTACGCACGGTTGGGGTGTTTCCAGTAGAGAACCGCCAGCCATCGGCATAGAGTAAGAGATGACCACTGCAGGCTTTGGGGAGAGAATTAAGGAAGAGAGGAAGAGCAGTGGCCTAGGATTGACCTCTCATGAACAATCGGAGCGAACGGGCTTGGGAGTGGAGATGGTGGAGTTGCTTTCTTACTTGCTGCGAAGAAGTTCTGTGAGGTAGTCCTTTAGCCAGGCAGCGGCCTCGGAGACTACATTTAGTTGCGGCAGGACTTGAAGGAGTAATTCGTGGCTGACCGTGTCGAAGGCCTTAGTTAAGTCTATAAAGATAGCCCCTGCTAGTGACCCTTGGTCGAGCGCCTCATGGATGAATGTTGTGAGCTCGGTGAGAGCCGTGATGGTGCTGTGGCCAGCTCTGAACCCATGCTGTTCCTTGCTGAGCAGGTTGTGTTTTGTTAGATGCTCAGTAAGTTGGTCAGAGACTATTTTTCCAGGGCTTTGGAGAGGAGGAGTATAGAGATTGGTCTATAATTCCGGGAAGGTGGATCCCTCTTTAAGATAGGGGTGATCACGGCTTTTTCAGGTAGTGGGGAATTGGCGAGGCGCAGCAAGAGGTTTAGGATATGTGTGAGATGGGTTATGGTGGATATCAAGGGTGTTTCCTATGGAGTTTTAGGTCCAGGGAGTCGTTGCTGAAGTATTAAGATTGCTGGAGATATAACGCTGGCTAAGGAGCAGGGATGGTACGGAACCGAAAGGAGGAGGGAGGGCTGTTCTCGCCATAAGTGGAGTAGAGGGAGGCTTGGGGGGTGAAGAAGAAGGGAGGATATGTGAGAGGTCTGAGAAAGTTTCATTGAGGGCTTCAGTGATTTTAGCAGGATCTTGGGTAACGCCCCGTTCAGACTTAGTTGGGTAGGGGGGGGAAACGTGATTTGCCGCTACATTTCATTATGTTTCTCCAGAACTTTCTCCCATCTCCCCAGGAGGAGAGAGAGGGCTGCTGATAGTAATCGGCCTTGGCCTGCCGTGGTGGCCCAGGTGCATTTATTTCGGCCTCCCTGTAGAGTTGTCTGTCCTGGGAGCGCTGGGAGTCTATGGCCCTGTGCCAGAGGTTGTCCCTGTGTTGCATATGAGTTTAGGAGGGAGGTGTTATCCATGGTGTGGACCTGGTTTTCACGACCTGCCCAGTGAGGGGAACATATATATCCAGGCTTTGTTAAAGGTAGCTATAAAGTGGGCAAGAGCGGCATCAACTGATTGTGCGTTATATAAGGGAAGCCAGTAACTATTGGCTAGGTATTCTTTGAGGTTATTTATGCCTCCTTTTTTGATTTTTCGGTGCAATGTGGTTTTGGGTGGTGCAGTGGGCAGTTTGCCCGACCACCAGCAGATAACCGGGGAGTGGTCACTGATAGAGTCAGGGAGCACTGAAGCCTGGGTAATATTTTTTGGCCTGTTGGTAAAGATGAGATCTAGTAGTGAGGATGTCCCGGTTCTTGTGTCGCGCCTCGTTGGGGATGTGATAATTTGGGAGAGACCGATAGCCTGGGCAGCATCACTGAAGACGGAGGAGGATGGGGATGCCCAGTCGATGTTGAAGTCACCCATTAATATGGTTTCATTAGTATTTGGGAGGTGTGAGACAGTGTGGAGGATGGATTCAAATGCGGGTTTCTGGTTTCTCGGGGGGATATAGGCTGAGATGATGATGATTGTTTTAGAGCCCAATCTAATTTTGACTGCAAGAGTCTGGGCCTCATGTTTGGGGGGAGGGGTGTCAACGATGGTGGCGCAGAGCGTTGATTTAATGTATATCGCGCAGCCTCCACCTCGCTTACTGGATCTATCCGCCCTAAGGAGGTTATAGTTGCTTAGGGAAACAGCATCATTGGGGATTTTATTTGATAGCCAGGTTTCAGAGAGGGTTAGGATGTCTGGGGCATGTTGAGCAATCCAACCCTGCAGTAGGGTGTGTTCTTGGGAAGGCTACAGATATTAAGTGATGCCAGCAGTAGTCTTCCTGTGGTTTGTTTGGGGAGGTTTTTGCTGAGGGGACCAGGGTTGGGGTGAATGTTTCCAGAAAGGAGGAGTAGAAGGAATGCGTGTCGCAGCAGGGAGAGCCTGGAGAGTTTAAGAGACTCATGCTGTAAGCGCAATGGAGAATGTTTTGTTTTTGTTGTGGGTGGGCACTGGTAAGCTAGAGATGTCACGGGAAGAAGGGAGGGAGGCGATGGGAGAAGTAGCAATAAGTCATTGTAGCTGGGAGGGCTGGGTTATAAGTTGGGGAAAAACTGTGGTACAGTGTTTGCCCAGTTGAAATGGTGTGAAGCAAGGGTATAGAGCAAAGAAAGGTGGGTTAGTACTAGAGGCATTGGCTTTCAGCGTAGGGATGGTTGGGCAGGTAATTGTCGAGAAAGCTAAGGGAACAGGGTTGGTGGGTGGAGTCATCGGGGTGGAGGAGCCACTGGGAGAGTGATGACAAGGAGAGTGAGCCTGCTGGCTATTAGCATTGTAAATAGGGTGAGATACATAGTGGGTCTGCCAAGTGAGACAGCTGCCCTAGGGCTGGATTTCTATAACCTGCAGCTGGAGAAGTGGGCTGATAGGTTTATTTTACGTGTCACCTGACCTACTATAGAGGTATATATTCAAGAGCCGAGCAAGGGTGGTGAGTGAGGCGGCAGGCCTTCAGCTGCTGAACTCTGGTTTTCCAGTTCCCTGCAGCAGAAGTTCGCGTCCAGAAATCCGCTTTGGATTTGGCCGAGGAGACGAGCGGCAGGGCTGTGACCAGGCTACTGCATTGAAATCCATTAAAATTCCATTAAATTCCATTTATTTTCCATTAATTTCATGCAAACTCATAAATTTACCCCATTAAATCTTGTCTAATGGGAAATTCATTCTCCCATTAAATTTTCATTAATTGTTGCGGTTTCATGGATGAAAATCATTAATGTTCTCATCCATGGCATTAATTAGCCATTACCGCCATCCATTAAATATTTAACTGATGTTGTATGTCCATTAAATTTCATTTAATGTACAGTTAATGGCCTTTTTTACACCCATTAAAACATAGCAACAAGCTTTTAATAGCCATTAAAATGTCATAACCTATTTTCATTGCCATGAAAACTATCCTTGTAGTCAGTAAATACAGTAATGGGCATTAAATGTCTTCAGCTGAGAGTTTAATGGTCATGAAAATGACATGCTTTTCCGCTACTAACTATTAAAACTGAGAAACTAGCTTTTCATTGCCAGGAAAATTATATATGTTCATGCTATGCCAATATATTAGTGGCCATTAAAACTGTCCAAATGAGCTTTTCATTGCCATGAAAACTTTTGTTCATGTTGTTCAATTAACAGAAGCACTCCTGATAGAGGGGTCGATCCCAGTCCTTTCACAGAAGAAAGGGTTCTGCAAGAACTCCTAAAACTGAAGGTGGACAAAGCAATGGGTCCTGATGGAATTCACCCCAGAATTCTAAAAGAATTAAGGAAGGAACTAGTGAAACCACTGGCTACTCTTTTTAATAAATCATGGGAGGATGGTGTGGTACCAGAGGACTGGAGGAAGGTGGATGTGATTCCCTTCACAAAAGTGGGACAAGACAGAGCAGAGAACTACAGACCTGTCAGTCTGACCTCTGTGGTAGGAAATGATGGAGTCACTTCTGAAGGAAAGAATAGTTGAGTACCTAGAGGTCAGTGGAGCACAGGATCCAAGGCAGCATGGGTTCACAGCAGGAAGGTCATGTCAGACAAATCTAATAGATTTCTTTGACTGGGTGACCAAAGTAGTAGACCAGGGAGGGGCTGTGGCCATGGCCTACCTAGACTTTAGCAAGGCATTTGACACAGTCCCACACAAAAGATTGATAGTCAAATTAACCATCCTGGGAGTGGGTCCCAGGGTGGTAGCCTCGGTAAAACATCGGCTGGACAACAGGACACAGAAGGTAATTGTAAATGGAGTCCACTCTGAAGAAAGGGCGGTTACTAGTGGGGTACCACAGGGTTCAGTATTGGGTCCAGTCCTTTTTAATGTCTTCATCAGTGACATTGCAGAGGGACTGGAAGAAAAAGTATGCCTTTTTGCAGATGACACAAAGATCTGCAACAGGGTTGATACACAAGGAGGTGTGGAAAGGCTGAAAAGGGACTTGGCAAGGTTGGAGGAATGGTCAGACGTATGGCAGCTAGGATTCAATGCAAAAAAGTGCAAAATAATGCACCTGGGAAACAAGAACCCAGGGGAAGAATACACAATGGGTGGGAGGTAGTAACAACAACAAAACAGGAAAGGGACCTGGGGTAATCATATCAGATGACCTTAAGGTTAGCAAGCAATGTGAGAAGGCAGTAGTGAGGGCCAGGGGTATACTGGGATGTATAGGGAGAGGCATCAGCAGCAGAAAACAAGAAGTTGTTATCCCTCTGTACAGACATTTGGTGAGACCCCATCTGGAATACTGTGTCCAGTTCTGGAGACCCCATCTCCGCAAGGACATAGACAGGATAGAGGCAGTCCAGAGGAGGGCAACTAAAATGGTGCAGGGTCTGCAAGAGAAGCAGTATGAGGAGAGACTAAAGGAGCTTAATATGTATACCCTTGAGGAAAGAAGGGAGAGGGGGACATGATAGAAACTTTCAAGTACCTCAAAGAATCAACAAAGTCCAAGAGGGTAGCATCTTTCAGAAAAAGAGACTTGCAAGAACAAGGAAACAATTTAAAGATAGGAGGAGGCGGTTCAGGGGCAATGTGAGGAAGTATTATTTCACAGAGATGGTAGTGGATGCATGGAACAGCCTTCCTGAGGAAGTTGTAGGGTCTAAAACTGTGGGAGAATTCAAGAATGCATGGGACAGACATAAGGCAATTCTTGTGGGGGGCAGGAAGATATAGGCTGTTGGTTAACTAGGATCTGCGGCCTATCCTATAGGTAGGGAAATGGGCAGACTAGATGGGCCTAGCGGTCCTTATCTGCCGTCAAAGTCTATGTTTCTATGTTTCTATGTTTGTGCCACTACATTAGTAGCCATTAAAACTGTCCAAATGAGCTTTTCATTGCCATTAAACAATATGGTTATGTTGTGCCAATGCATTAATGGCCATTAAAAACAAATGTTCAACAATTAATGGCAATTTTATGTCTCATACATATTTTCCCCTTTATTTCCATAGGACTGACTGGACTTCAACCTGTGCTTTTATCAGATAAGTATACTTTTATTTACTATTGGTCTTATCTATGCTTTGCCCTAAGAACTATATCCCTCCTGTGTGACTCCTGTGTAATCTTTGTTTTACAGGTGCTCCCCAGTATCCAGAATCAAAATCTACACAGAAGTTCCCTCACCTGGACCAGTACACATGATTTAGTTACTTGATTAAGAGGTGGAAAATTTGAACCATAATGGTGAGCCTGCATCTGTTACAGCGGGAGTCCACAGCTTACATGTCAAGTCATCCTGGTTAATCTGCTGTGTGACAACTTGTGCCATACTATTAGTTCCAGCATCAATTGGCTCCCTGCCAAATTTGTTCCCAAACTGTGCCCCTCTCCCCCAGAGTTTAATATATTAAATTTATGCTGGGGTGAATTATCAGGGAATGATTTGTACAGGGGCTGATTAGCACTGGAGCAAATAGCACAGCAGGAGTCCTAATGGAGCAGATAGACTGGGATGAATTGACATGTGACCGTGCACTGAAGGAGTAGGTGCCATGAACTTAGCCTTATGAGGGACAGTTGAGAGGTATGTGGTCAGCCCCCCCAGATCTTGCCCCTCTGTAACTGGACCCCTCACCCTCCCTGTAGCTGGACTCCCACAGCTGAAAACTAGCTGTGTGCTCACAGCACCTGCGTGGCAGCATCTTTTCCAGGAAGAGCACAGCAATGCTGGGGGCAGGGACAATGCTGGTCTGTGGGTGGGAAGGGGGTTTCAAATGCAGGGAGGAAGGTCAGCTGATGGGGCTGGCACAGCATAAGGGTGGCTGGCCCAGTGACAGGGAAGGTGGGTCTGCTGAAGGTGGGGCAACATAGAAACATAGACTTTGACAGCAGATAAGGACTGCTTGGCCCACCCGGTCTGCCCATTTCCCTACCTATTGGATAAGCTGCAGATTCAAGTTTAGCAAAAGCCTACTTCCTCCTACCCCCCACTATAATTGCCTTATGTCTGTTCCATGCATTCTTGAATTCAGCCACTGTTTTTGACCCTACAACCTTCTGAGGAAGGCGGTTCCATGTGTCCACCACTCTGTCCGTGAAAAAATATTTCCTCACATTGCCACTGAGCTGTCACCCCTCTATCTTTGAATTGTGCCCCCTTGTGCTTGCACATCTCTTTTTCTGAAAGATGCTACCTTCCTGGACTTTGTTGATTCCATTGAGGTACTTGAAAGTTTCTATCATGTCACCCCTGTCCTTCCTTTCCTCAAGGGTATACATATTAAGCTCTCTTAGTCTTTCTTCATATAGTTTCTGATGGAGACCATGCACCATTTGTGTTGCCCTCCTCTGAACCACCTCCTGCCTGCCTATGTTCTTGTGGAGAAGGGGTCTCCAAAACTGCATGCAGTACACCAGATGGGATCTGACCAACTGTCTGTACAGAGGGATAACTACTTCCCAGTTTCTACTTGTGATGCCTCTCCCTCTGCATTCCAGTATCCCCCCCAGCTCTCCTTACTGCCTTCTCTCATTGCTTGCTTACCTTAAGGTCATCTGATATGATTACCCCCAGGTCCTTTGACATTTTTATTGTTGTTAGTACCTCCACCCATTGTGTACTCTTCACCTGGGTTTTTGTTTCCCAGGTGCATTTCTTTGCACTTCTTTGCACTGAATCTAAGCTGCCATAGGTCTGACCATTCCTCCAAACTTGCCAAGTCCCTTATCATCCTTTCCACCCCCCACTTGTGTATCAACTCTGTTGCAGATCTTTGTGTCATCTGAAAAGAGGCATACCTTTCCTTCCAGACCCTCTGCAATGTCTCCTATAAAGACATTAAAGAGAACTGGACCCAGTACTGAACCCTGCAGTACCCACTAGTACCCCCCCTTTCTTTGGAGTAATTTCCATTTACTATTAGCCTCTGTGTCCTGTTGTGCAGCCAATTTGTTACCCAGGCTACCACCCTGTGTCCCACTCCCAGGCTGGCTAACTGGATTATTAATCTTTTGTGCAGGACTGTTTCAAATGCCTTGCTAAAGTATAGGTAGGCCATATCCACAGCCCCTCCCAGGTCTACTACTTTTGTCACCCAGTCAAAGAAATCGATTAGATTAATCTGACATGACCTTCCTGCTGTGAATCCATGTTGCCTTGGGTCCTGTGCCCCACTGGCCTCTAGGTACTCAACAATTCTTTCTTTCAGAAGTGATTCCATAATTTTTCCTACCACTGAGGTCAAACTAACAGGTCTGTAGTTTCCTGCTTCTGCCTTGCTCCCACTTTTATGAAGGGGAATCACATCTGCCCTTCTCCAGTCCTCAGGTACCACCTCATCATCCCATGATTTGTTAAACAGGGTAGTTAGTGGTTCACTAGGTCCTCCCTTAGTTCTTTTAGAATTCTGGGTTGAATCCCATCAGGACCCATTGCTTTGTCCACCTTGAGATTTTAGAGTTCTTTTAGGACATTTTCTTCTGTGAATGGACTGGTGTCGTCCCCCTCCCCAGAGTGTGTCTATTGTTTGGTTTAGGTAACTCCCCTTCTTCTTATTTGAATACTGAGCAAAAGTATTCATTCAGTATCTCTGCCTTTTCACTGTCTCCCTCAGCCTACCTCCCCTTCCCTTTATTAAGCATCACTATCCCTCCCTTGACTTTTCTTTGCTCCCTAATGTACCTATACAAGGTTTTATCCCCCTTCTTAACTGAGTTGGCTATCTTTTCCTCAGTTTGGGCTTTTGCTATTCTGTCTGCTTTCCTCGCTTCCTTCTGCTTTAACTGATGCAATTCCTTGTCCTGCTTCTTCTGTGATTCCTTATACTTCCTGAATGCTATCTTTTTCTCCCTAACCTTCCCTGGCACCTCTTTTGAGAACCACTGTGGTTTTTTTACTCTGTTTTGTTTTCTTTATTTGTTTCACACAAAGCCTTGTTGCCTCCATGATGGCAGTATTGATATTTCTCCATTGTTGTTCCACCCCTCCTTTCTGGCCATTTGCTATTGCATTCCTTAGGTATTCACCCATTTTGCCAAAGTCAGCCCTTCTAAAGTCCAATATCCTCATTTTTGTATGGCTTGTCTCCATGGTTGTGCTTATCGTGAACCACACTGTGTGGTGATTGCTTGTTCCCAGATGGCTACCCACTTCTTAAGCTGTGATCCTCTCTCCATTTGAGAGTACCAGGTCTATTGAGCCCCTACAGCCATGGTGTCATACACCCTATTGTACTCCTTCTATCCCTGGCAGCAGGCTCATGGGCCCTATTCCCAGATTCAGGATTCTCAGGCCCCACAGCCAAGTCATTTGCCTGCCGACTACCATGATTATGGCCGTAGGCCTCTGATCCACCCAAGTCAATGTCGTGGAGGGCAGCATGGTTCGGGTGGTTCTAGGTTGTCCAGATTGGAAAAGAGGGTGAACATTTGTGGGCTAGTGTAGCATGTGGGTCCCCGGGAGGTCCAGGTGGTGGAAGAGGGGGGGGCCATAGCTGGGGAAACTTGGTATGAGGGGGTCTCTTTGATGATTCAGATGTGTAAATAAGCTCCGAGAGTTCCTACGGGTGATCTGTAGGCAGGAGAGTAAGGCCCAAAGGGAAAATCTCCCACCTACCTGCAGTCAGCTTGGCATCCAAGTTGCACTTCCACCTCCTCTCTCCTCAACTTCTCCCTAGGTTGGGGTGATGTGTTGGTGGCAGCACCATAAAGCAGGTGCTGTCAGCCTGACCTAATAGTAACATTTTTTTTTTAGTTTCTTTTCATGCTGAGGGTGCAATAAAGGATGGCTGTGGCCATTAGTCTGGTCAGGGCATGCATGGGAGCAAGGGATTGCACAAAGGAAGATCTATTCAAATTTATTTAAATTATTCCAGAAAGGGAGCATATGGCGAAAGGGTGTCCTTATTCAAAATTATCTAAATTTATTTAAACCGCACTCCTGCATGGAGCACACGGAAAGGGCAGATTGCATTCAAATTAAGTAGCTCCCAGAGGTGGAGCAGGGCAGGGCAAACCCTGAATTAAAGAGTAAACAGGTCTCAAGCAGCAAAGGTAGGGTAAAGACCCAGTTATAGGCAAGCTAGCCAGCTGGGCTAGAGAATAAGGGTAGCTGGCCTGAAGTTTTTTTGTTTTCTATTATTCAGAAATAAGCACCAGTGGGGCCAGTTAGGTGAAGTAAGCCCCAGATTATAAAATAAGAGTGCCTCAGGGTGATAAAGGTGGCTAGTAGACATGTGGTCACCAGTAGCCAAGCTAAGGCTAGTGTTGTAGGTGGCTATGGATGAGTTACTCAAGTTGCTATCCCATGGCTGGGGTCATGGCAACTATGCTGCTGGGATGGCTAACTGGCTGGTCCACTCCCATCCCCTTGCTCCTGACTAGAGCCAACAACTTAGTGCAGTTTAAATCAGAAAATTTCTGCAATTTTACAACAGTAGCCTTAGCTTGGCTACTATAGCCACCTTTATCACCCTGGGGCACTCACTTTATAATCTGGGTGCTTACTTCCCCTAACTGGCCCCCAGGCATATATTTCTGAATATACACCCTTCTTTACTTTATCATGCCTTTGCTCCTTCTGAAGCCCCTGTTTAACCTAATTTGGTTCAAATCCCACTGTAGCTGCTTGTGTACTATGGCACTGAGCAAGTCTTTACCTCCCAGTGCTTCAGTATCTCCCAGCTAAGCAGTAGTAGTAGAAGTTGGAGCTCAACTGTAAATGAGAGCCTGCATTTTAGTTTGGCTAGCCTGGGTCCATAACTTGTGCAGGTAAAAAAGCAGCCTTGTTCTCTACCATTCATGTCCCTCAATTTCTATTATCTGCTCCAGGCAGTAAATTCAAAGGAAATGAGAATGGTTCTGTTACTGAGGGAAATATGAGCTCCAATCAGTCCTCTGTAGCTTTTTTCAGCATTTAGCAGTGATTAATGCACAGCATTTTTTTTCCAATAAGTATTTTAGCTCTAGTCTTGCTGATCTGCCCCCTTCTGGACTGGTCCCCCAATCACATTCACCCAGCTTCTCTGTACTCACCCCCCTCTGATCTTCCATACCCTAAACAACACCATCCTTGATGAAGTGCCCTCCTTCAGGTATCTAGGGGTTTGGCTCGATCACCACCTCTCCTTTTCCACACACGTTGATGCCATCATTTCAAAACTGCACCCAAAACTTGGCACCCTCTACAGGAACTGCTCCTGTCTCTCGCTACCCGTCAGACGTGATTTAGTCCTGAAAATGATTCTACCCACCTTTTACTACTGTGATGTAGTCTACAGCTCAGCCTCAAAGACCACCCTAGCCAGACTTTATCCCCTCTTTAATGCGTTCTGCCAGTTTGCCCTCGATGTCCCCCCCTCTCACATCACTGCGAGCTCTACCGTTCACTGGCCCTGCCATCCCTGAGCAACCGGCGCCTAATTCATACTGTTAAATTTGATCCAACTTCTGGCTCAGCTCCCTCCTGCCTTACCTCGCATCCTCCCTATCTTCCCCACCTACCCCCACCCACACCCTCAGGTCCACTGACTCTAGGCTATTAGTCATCTCCCACCGAAGGGCCACCACCGGCCAATCAGCCTTCTCTTACCTCTTCCCTAAACTCTGGAATGGCCTGCCGGCCCAGAACCGCCATTCTTCGTCCAAATACTCCTTATCTTCTGCCCTCTCTAACTTCCTCGCACCAAATTGCAACTGCCCCTGACCTCCCTTGATAGCTTCTCCCCCCCTTTTTGATAGCTTCTCCCTCCTGTTGCCCCCTAGGCCTGACCAGCGGCCTGGCCATCACCTAGTTGTCTGGCTTATAAACTGCCCTATGCACTTACACTCACTCTTCCTCCCTCTTCTCACTCCTAACATCTCCCTTCTCTCCCCCTTCCTATCTAACACACGCTCATCTGCCCTACCAACACCATCCTCCCTTCCTCCCACCTCACCTAAACCTACTCCCCTACACACCTAATGCTTACTAGTCCACTCCTCCTCTACCCCCCATCTTCGCTCTCCAACTCCTACTGTCAACTTGGTGCATCCCACTGCAGCTCAAGTTGTTACTGGCACTCAAGTTCTGCTCTGGCACACTAGTTCTGCTACTGACACTTATGTAATTCATGTATTGCCTCATTGTGTACCCATGATATGTTTACCCTGTCCCTGATGTGCATGCCCTGTATTGTTCTTACCTTGCCTTGTACCCATGATATGTATGCCCTGTTGTTGATGATCATTGCTCTGTACTGCTCTCCTTATGTAACAAGTTCAAATGTAATCCCTCCAAACCATGTACATTATCTGTATTGCACTACTGCTAAACCCAACTATTGTATGTATACCTGCATCCTCTGTAACCCCTCCCCCCAGGTCGCACCATGAAATGAGCTTCTTTTTGCTCAGCATGTCTTTCCTGGTGAAACATTTCCAAGAAATAAATAAATACTCTGTCATCCTCTGCCACAGGGTCGTGGAAGTGCTCAGTTGGCAGTGTAGGGTCTGCAGAGGACTGGGCTGCCATTCAGCTGTAGTCAGGTTTTTTTGTCACCCTTTTTCCTCTCTGGGCCCACATTGTGGGCAGTGCCGCATTGTGCTCCATCATTCTCTGCCACAGGACTGTGAAAGTGCTCAGTCGGCAATGCGGTCACCTCAGCTTTACTGGAAGCTGCCATCCTGTCACCTTCCCTCCGCACACCAAACCACCAACAGCTCATCTCACACTGCCGCTTGCAGTACCTCCAGCAGCTTCATGCCCACGTGCACAGTTCCTGATCCCTACCAGAGACTGACTGCCTACTGCAATGGACCACCCTCACACATGCTTCAGGACAGTGCAGAACTATAATTCCCAGTTCCCAGAAGAACTCCAGCATGAAATGCTTGTGAGAGCAAATGGTGCGACGCACCTAGGAGTTGTAGTTTTGTCATGTAGGTGTGCACCACTGGTCGCAGCAGGGATGTGCTTGTTCAAAACTGCATGTCCCAGAAGTCCCCGCATGAAGCGTCACCAGTCCCGAGAGTGCACGCTCACATGTCAACATGGCAGACGCTGTTGTGTGAGAGAGTATTGCGTAGTGAGGAGAACAGGCGGGCGTTCAGGGGCAATATTCCATAGCCAAGGCCGTAACCGAGGAATAGTGGCCTCTGAGGGGGAGTCGCGACATACTGAGATCAAAAGGTGGGTCTGAGGAGCCTATGGGCAGAGGCATACCAAGTATGTGGCCTGTGAGGAGGGAGAAGACCAGAGACATGACAGAGGAAGGGGGCAGGAGTGCACACAGGGCCTGTTGCTGGAATCTGTGGCCCAGTGCAGCCTGTGAGAAGAGAGCCCCAGAGGTGGGCAGGAGTGAGGGGATGACAGGCTCAGTAGGCAGGGAGACAGTGGTGTGTGCCGAGGCACAGGGCCCTGCGCTAATGAGCACATAAAACATAATTTTGCTACTTGCTTGATCATGAACCAGAAATTGTGGAAGTGGAAAGGAAGTACAATGCTGAGCTAAAGCCCCCTGTAAAAATGTATACAGGAATTGTAAACTGATAAAAAGGAATCCTCAGCTAGCCCTGCTAAAAATACATGTCCTGTTGAGTGCCTGTATTTCCACTGTTCTATGTCTAAAATATGAAATCAGTCCTATTAAGTACCTGTTCAGGCAAAAAACAAGATCTGTTCTATGCCTGCAGCCACTGCTTTCCACCTGCACAGGCATCAGTCAAACAAAAGGCATTACGCAGTAGATTTACCAGTAGCTGTTTAATGCCTGTCTAATGCCTGCAGTCTCCAAGAGATTTCTGCAGGGCCTCTGTTGCTTACAGTGGCAACACAGAACAGGGTCCCCCTCTGTATCTGTTTGGGGTGTTATGCAGCTCTTACCAGCAGCATGTTCAGTAGGAGCAATCTGGAAAAGTTGTATAATTTTATTCTCTGTGGTGAATTTTATTATGATTTATTTATACTGTTAGGGACTTTGTGAAATGTGGACTGCCGGACCCAGACCAGACTAAACTGGTGAAAACTGTCTAGCTGTTCAGATCTGGGTCTGACTGTCTGGATTTCAGAAAGTCGCTATAAAAATAAAACCAGAATTCACCCCAGAGAAATAAAATGAAACAACATTCCTAGATTGCCCCAGCTGAATTATTCTTGTACATCTTAAACCAATGTATGTGAATTGTATGTATCTGTATTTAACCATTAGTGCTATTGTTATGGCCCGGATCATGCCTAAAAATGGTCCAGTGGATCAGTGCACCTACCCGGTAAACAAATAAATAAATAAATAAATAAACATGCTGCTGGTAACAGCTCCATAACCCCCCACAGACAGTTACATGAGATGAACCTTGATCTATGTTGCAACTGGTTATCAATGTTTTACAGGTTTATCTGAGAGCTTTGCCAGACCCAGACTGGACAACTGGTCACCATTCTTTTTTTCAGATTTGCTATTAGAGGGCACAGAGCCAGACTGCTGGGCCTTGACCGCACAAAAATGGTAAAACCTGGACTGCACAAATTATAATTGGTCTGGCTGGACCATTAGTCTGTTTTTTACCATTTTGGTCCAATCTGTTTGCAAACGTCAGTGCGATAATTAAGCTGTAATCAATTTGATATCGCAATAATGTTTCCTAAAAAAAGAAAGAAGTTCTAGGGTGCCGGGCCACAATTAGGGATGTTGGTTCATTGAGCCCAAGGAAATTAATTCACCATGAACATTCTCAGCATTATATCGCAATGCTGGTGTACATTCACATTGTGATAAAAGGTAGCTATGGAAGGGAAAGTGCAGGTAAGGAATGGGATCCTAGTCAAGAACTGCTGGCCCAGGATAAGAGGTATCAATTTGAGGAACCAAGATTCCTAGTACAAGGAACTATGGTGGGAGCAGTAAGGTTCTAACAGGCTTGGCAAGCGCCCTAGGGAACAGTGACCTGGAGAGTCAAGGGCATGGGTATAGGTCAGGCCATGTTGCTGAGACCAAGGACTCACTCAGAGTTGTGCTGTAATAACTATATCAAAGTCTGATTGCAGTCTCTATTTGTGACCCATATTAACTGACTTTGGGCCACAGTGTCAGCTGCCTCAGTAAATCCCTGTGTTTTTACTGTCATCAGACACAGAGTGCTCTTGTGTCAATAGCTCCTGGGGTAAGGAGAAGGGCTGCCTGACTGCAAGAGGCTCCTGGCAAGATGCAACATCATCATACCCTGATACCCTGACACAGGAGCACCCTGGCCCATGCCCATCCCCATCTTGAGCACGTGTAATGTAGGTGGGCGAACCAACAGAAAGGGGGTTATAAATAAATAGTTGGTGTCTTATTTATTTTCTGAGGAAAGTTCTTTTCCCTTAATAAATTCCTGGATCAGCCCCTGCATGCATGAGGTGTTATGCTGGTTTACATGTAACCTGAAATGACCTCATGCTTTATATTCACTATTATTTTATTACATGATCATTTATTTAATTTATTTTTGCAACCTACACACTTTGATTTACTTTATTGTGTCACAGAACCCTAACAGAAAAATGTATTATTTAACATCAAAAACCTCACTCGGCCATAATGCTCATGCCATTCCACCTGCCACCCCCACCCTCCAGCCACTGACAGGCATCAGGGTGTGCCTGGGGTCTTCAGCCCTAATGTTCACCCTGTTCTCCTATTCTGCACCCATCTTATCATATTTCCTTATGAAATGGGGCGAGCTTTAGGGCCGAAGACCCCCAAGGCACACTGCAATGCCTGTCATTGTCTGCAGGATGGGAGTGGGGGTGCAATGGCATGAGCATTACTGCCAATGACCAAAAGGCACACCTCCAATGCCTTTCAGTCTCTGCAGGGTGAGGGTGGGGTGTTAGAGTTGGAAACCCTAATACCTCATTAAGGAAGTAAATCAGGGAGGGATGGTTTACGTCACCTACCTTGATTTCAGCAAAGCCTTTGACAACGTACAACATAGAAGGCTGATTAACAAAATGGATAGTCTGGCCACGGGACACAAGCTGATAAACTGGGTTAGAAACTGGCTGACTAACACAAGGCAGAGGGTGGTGGTAAAGGGATACAACCCAGGGAGAGGGGGTGACTAGTTGGGTACCTCAGGAAACAGTCCTGGGACCATTTATGGTGCAGCTTCCACCATGCAGCACCCGTCGCTCTTACTGCTACCTCTTCTCTTCTCTGAAGCCAGTGCCAAACACCACTGCAAATACCTGCAAGTGAACACTTGGCATTGACAAATGCTTGTTTGTATATGGTATTTGCTAAGTAATCTTTTCATTGGGATGAGAGACACTGTAAAATATTATCTCTTACAAAATGGGCTCAAAAAATCCTGTAACCTGATTGGCTACAACATCTTCTGAGCCGTGTCCTTATCAGAAGATATTGTAGCCAACCAGCACTACCCTCCACTCCCGAGCCCCAGTATAACAAAAAATAATCACTGAGCTGTGCCAGCTATCAACAAAAATATAGGCTGGCACAGCTCCAAGTGGGAAAACGGCACCTCTGTGAATCCGACAGAACCACTTCAGCGGCAGACCACTAGCAATCTGGCACAGACAACACAGAATGATATGAATGAGCGAGCGTGTTGAAACTTCCCTGTCCTGTACAACTATTCAATTGTTAATCCTCTTTATATCTTATTTTAATTTTAACTCACTGCCGGTCCGTCTGTTTGTAGTAGCTGCAGCTGTCAGTCCCATTCCTGCCAATTATACATGCATTTCTGCCATCTCCAACCCGATTCGTCCTTCTCCCCCAGTTCCTCTTCTCCATCAAATACTACCCGCAACAACTCCGAACTTCCTGTTAAAAATACAGTCCACTGCTGTCACCATAAACACAAAAATAATTTTTTCTTTTATCGCCGATGGTTACTACGAACCGCTGCTTATGAAACCAAGTCTGTGTACGGTAGTGTCGTCAGGGACATGCTCTTCCCAATGAAGCTCCATAAGCATTCTCTTCCTGATTTTCAGTACCTGACTGTTTAAAAACTTCTTAAAAATTAAAACAAATTATCACTCTTTATTTGTCCCAATGTTTATTTGTGACTGTGTGGGTCAGGGTGGGAGGCATTTGAGAGGCAGCACCATCGGAAGTCACGTTCGCACCTAACCATGAAAGTGAATGTTGTGTCTCGGGGAAAGCAGCATCTTACCATTTCAGTGTACAAAAAACACCACAAAAAATATTCCTACTGTTCAATGCAGTAAAAATAACTTCAGGAAAACATGCAGCCCCTTTACTGCCAATAAAACACTTTTAAAAAGCGCTTACTAGTGGGACTATTTTTCACTATTTGAGTTCTTGAAACCTCCTTTTATCACATTTCTGACTTTTTAATGGTTTTTTACCCATAAAATAATTACTGAAAAATTAGCCCATTTTATAAGCACAATAACACACTCCAAGGTGTGGGTTATCTCCTGATAAGAGAACGCCCAGGTGCATAAGGCATTTGGCGCCAGTGCCTCGTGCCTAACAACGCACCTAGGTGTGCTCTTATCAGGGGATAACCCATACCTCGTTGTGTGCTATTGCTTGCATAACAGATCATCTTGGTTACACAGTCTAAGGTTCTTTTCTGTTTATTTTGGGAAAGCATGTTGAAATCAAATATTAATTTTTCAAAATTTGAAATTTTGGGCTTAGACAATTCCATAAATCCTGATGCATTTACATCTGTTCTCTATTTGTGAGGATCTTTTTTTATGTGCAGTCATGTTATATACAAAAACTTGTCTGGTGAGCTTATCTTGGTGTATATTGAGAATGATATTTCAATACCAAATCAAATATGCTACACTGATTTATGAAACCGTACATCATGAACCTTTAGCATTGAA
Organism: Neoceratodus forsteri; assembly: GCA_016271365.2. Classification (NCBI taxonomy): domain Eukaryota; kingdom Metazoa; phylum Chordata; order Ceratodontiformes; family Ceratodontidae; genus Neoceratodus; species Neoceratodus forsteri. Next base: position 383,156,436 of record CM057455.1, on the reverse strand, counting down.
CAAATATCAGCCTGGGGGCAGATCCTCTCTCACTTCTCATGATATACATGCAACAACAGTCTGCCTAGCAGATTATGCTAAATGGCACATTTTTTGTAGCTTTTAAATAGCCTGTATTTATGTATTTATGTTCAATGGATTACTGTGGTATTGCAAGGTGCTCTTCTCGCTAGTTTTGTTTAACCATTCCACCAATGCCACAAGCACCTCCTAGTATTTGTGGGTGTTTTGTATATGCTTGCTATGGAACCTTGGTGCCACACACGTTAAACAGTCGTTGCATGTCTTGATGTCATCAATGTGGGGCTGCATCAGTGGATTTAAACAATTCAGTAAGGGCGGGAGGTTCTCTTTGCCCTAAATAACTTTTTTTTTTACTTTTAGAGGGTATCCCGTGAGGTGGGCGCATGGGGAAGGGCGCCGTCTGTAACGCCGACTCCTTCCCGGCACAGTCCCTCATGGCGATGGGAGGGTAGGGTGACCGGATGAGGGGGTTGGTGAACTGAGCAACAGGAATGTCACTATGTGTATACGCAGGGGGGGTGGGCCGAGCATGGCGAGCGTGGGCTGGGAAGGGGCGGAGAAGCTGTGGGGGGTGGCACCATGGTAGATTGCTGAGCTGCGTTGTGGCATTGGGGGTTGGCTTGTGGCTGGGGTGGGTGAGGTACTGGATTCGGGTGCTGGTGTGATTTTATTGCGCCTGGCTCAAACCTTTATTTTTTAATGCTTTCACCCCCCCATCATGCACCCCCCTGGAGTTGAGAATTCTTTAGCAGGGGGCATGGGGGCAAAGTCCCAGGTGGTGGTGTAAAGTACGCCCCCAAAAGAAAGCTTTAAAATACATTGGGTTCTGTAAGCTCTGAGGGTGTCAGAGTGATGAAAATGTTTTTGGCACTCTGACTGCGCGATAACGGTGATCACCTTTAGACTTTCGCCGTTATCACATAGAACCCTTTTAGAGGTAAGAGACACTTTTCTACCACCCTTTAAACTTGCATACAGGGATGCACATTGACAAATATGTTAGCAACAAGCTTACTTCACAAAAGAACACTAAAGCAGTCCTGTATGCACAGACAGGATTGTTTGTTACAGTTGAAACTAGCAGTTGGAAAACTAACGGCTGTGCCTTTTAAAACAAGCATTTGTCAATGCTGAATGTTGATTACATTGGTCTGTTGAGCTCGCTCAGTGGCCCTCTGTCACTGGCTCAGTCTGTTTGTCCCGGCGCTACAGGCTGCTCTTTTGTACTGGGCTGCTGCCTGTGTTGGTACCTTTTTCTGCTGAGGAAGAAATCCGCAGCTCTCCTGACAGAGCTCCATTGAGGTTGCTCACTCCCCTTCTCTCACTCGCTCATTCTGTTTCTCCTGGCGCTGCAGGCTGCCCTTTCATACTGGGCTCCTGCCTGTGTTGGTGGCTTTTTCTATCCACAAAGAAATCCACAGCTGTCCTGACAGAGCCCCATTGAGGTCACTCACTCTCTGTCTCACTCACTCATTCTGGTTCTCCTGGCTCTTCAGGCTGCCCTTTTGTACTGGGCTCCTGCCTCTGTTGGTGCCATTTTCTGCCCACAAAGAAATCTGCAGCAGTCCCGACAAAGCTCTGTTGAACTCACTCACTCCCCTTCTCTCACTTGCTCATTCAGTTCTGCCAGCGCTGCAGGCTGCCCTTTTCTACTAGGCTCCTGCCTGCTTTGCTGCCTTCTTATGCCCACAAAAAAATTTGCAGCAGTTACAGCACAGCTCTGTTGAGCTCACTCACTCGCTCATTCTGGTTTTCCTGCCACTGCAGGCTGCCCTTTTTTACTGGGATCCTGCATGCATTGCTGCCTTTTTCTGCCCACAAACAAATCTGCAGCACTCCCAACAGAGCCCCGTTGAGCTCACTGACTCCCCCTCCCTCACTCGCTCATTCTGTCTCCTGGTGCTGCAGGCTGCCCTTTTGTACTTGGCTCCTGCCTGCATTGCCTCATTTTCTGCCCACAAAGAAATCTGCAGCAGTCACACTAGAGCTCCATTGAGCTCGCTCACTACCGCTGTGTCACTCACTCATTCTGTTTCTCTTGGTGCCGTAGACTGTGCTTTTGTATGGGGCTCCTGGCTGCGTTGGCACCTTTGTCTGTCCACAAAGAAATCTGCAGCTGTCCCGACAGAGATCTGTTGAGGTCAGTCCATCTCCCTCTCTCATCACTCATTCTGTTTGTCCTGGCACTGCAAGCTGCCCTTTTGTACGGGGCCCCTGCCTGCATTGGCACCTTTTTTTTTTTTTTTTTTTTTAATTTTTATTATTATCTTATATCCTTTTACAGATAGATAACCATATTTAGGACTTACCATCAAAACTGATACAAAACCAAAAGAGAGAGACATATCCCCCTATTAATCCAAGGATTAGTGATTCCCAAATACTTTGATACAACATATAGGTGTAATTCCAAATTACATTTACAAGTAGAGATTCATATTAAAGCTGTTTAAAGCGAGCCCATGAGCAGTGTGGCTAATTCGTTTAGTACTTAAGTGAAATTATAATCTGTCCATCTGTAGGCCCCTATATAAGGGATTAACCTTGCCACACTATCCACCTAAAGGTCCAAGTCCATTTGTAAAATATAGACAGCAACCCTCCAAATACCCTCTAACCAAACTGCCATCCCTCTTAAAGACAGAGACTAATAAACGACAATTATTACTTGCTAACATTATCAAAGCTATATCTGCAAACAGGGGAAGGAAAAAATGAAACATAAGTCAAAGTCCAGAAAATTCAATGTGAGGGCTAGGATAGGCCATATCCTTTAAAGTACGACTTTAACTTTTTAAATGAAGGATTATTTAAGAGGTCGACCATAAAAACATAATTAAGGCACAACTAAAATTCAAAGTCTGGCCTGTTCATTTTTCAAGTGTCCTCCTGGTCCTCTGACCCACTCGATTCTGCTCCACGGTCTCTCCGCCGCTTCCTGCTGGATTCAGCAAACCGCGAGGCCCACTTGCCAGCCTCCGTGGGGTCTGAAAAAACCCAAACTTTCCCTCCATGCACTATCCTCAGCCGAGCAGAGAATACCAGAGAGTGGGGAATGTTTGCTTGTTTAAGCCTTTTTCGAATCCCTTCGAATCTTTTCCGCTTGAGGCGGGTAGCATAGCTAATGTCCGGAAAAGGTGGACCACCCGTCATCTTGCAAAATAGGTCCCACTTGCCGTGCGCCGTGAGATTCGATCCCTGGTGCCCACTCCGTCGGTTATGATTAAGAGGGTGAGGGGGTTTCAGTGTCCTCACGATACCCCGAGTGTGATTCTGTATACTTTCTGCAGCCGAACTCAAATTGTGGTCATCCGGGTCAGTTTTCTGCCAACCATTCCCTCATGAACATTAAGGGGTGATCTCCTTCGATTCCCTCCGAGAGGCCTAACACTCGAACATCGCGGGCGCGGCCTGGTTCTCAAGAGTCTCGAGCCTGGCTCTAAGGTGAGTATTTTCCTTCACTAACAGTGAAGTTGCCGTTGATGTTGCCTCAGTCTGCTTCTTAATGCTTTGGTTTCCAGATCTCATGCCTTCCACTGTGGATTCAATGGACGCAACTCTCGATCCGAAGGAGTCGCTTGTTGTTTAAATCGGCCATAGAAGAGAGCAATCTGTTCAGCTTGAGACCCAAGGAGGCCATGGTTTCTTCGGAGTCCCTCTGAAACGCGGCCTGCGTCTCGATAGGGCTTCTCACCTGTTGCGCTGTTTCGGCTGTCTTAGCACCGGATCCTCCACCTCTGTCTTTACGAGGATTTCCCATTTTGTATTTAGAGGGATCCTCTTTCAGATGGTAGCATTAGTTAGGGTCTCTTCCCAGCGATTGAGGGATTTTTTAGATAATTTTTGTAAATCAGAGCCGGAGCTGTCGTTGGATGCTGTCGTCTTGCTCGGGCTCCACAGCGCCCCCCATTGGCACCTTTTTCTGCCCACAAAGAAGTCCCGGCAGTCCTGATAGAGCTCCGTTGAGCTCACTAAGTCCCCTTGTCTCACTGGCTTGTACTGTTTCTCCCACCGCTGCAGGCTGGCCTTTTGTACTGGGCCCCTACCTGTATTGACGCCTTTTACTGCCCACAAAGAAATCCGCAGCAGTCCTGACAGTGCTTCGATGAGTTTGCTTACTTCCCCTTCCTCACTCGCTTTCTCGTTCTGTTTCTCCTCGTGCTGCAGGCTGCCCTTTTGTACTGGGCTCTTGTGTTGGGGCCTTTGTATGAACACAGAGAAATCCGCACCAGTCCTGACAGTGCTCAGTTGAGCTCGGTCACTCCCCCCTCTCACTTGTCGATCTTAATTTGTCCCAAACACTGGTTTCCTAGAATGACCATGCTACTGTCCAGCAGGTGTGCAAAAACATATTTTAGCCAGGATGTGAAAAATGACAGCCGTAGTGTTCATAAGGAGTTATGAAAAAATGCCGCAGTTGAAAATGTGGCGTGACAGTATTACAAATTTGAAAAGTTACATGGGTGAGTGGAAACAGTTCAATGCACGCTTGTAACACAGTCATGTTATGGAGTTTTGTCACCAAATTTTCAACATAGGGTTTTAGGACCTCTGCTCATGAACAGTGCCACTGTCATTTTCTTAATCTGTCCTGAACACTGATTTCCCACAGTGACCATGTTATTCTGCGATGGAACTGTGAAAACACATTTCAGTCAGGATGTGAAAAATGACAGCTGTATTGCTTATAAGGAGGTGTGAAAAAATAGCACTGTTGAAAATCTGGTGTGACAATATTACAAATCTCAGGTTACAAGGGTGGCTTGAAAGTGCGCAATGCACATTGTAACACAGTCAATTGATGGGCTATCATCACCAAATTTTCAACATAGGCATGTTAGGACCTCTGCTTATGAACAGTATCATTGTCATTTTCTTAATCTGTCTCAAACAGTGATTTCCCACAGCGACCGCTCTATTCTGCGCCATAAGTGCGAAAACACATTTTGGCCAGGATGGGAAAAATGCCAGCTATACTGTTCATAAGTAGGTCTGGGAAAATGGCAATGTTGAAAATCTGGAGTGAAAATATTATAAATTCGCGAACTTACAAGCATGCGTGCCAACTGTGCAACGCACGCTCATAACACAGTCATTTTATGGAGTATCATTACCAAATTTTCAGCATAGGCATTTTAGGACCTCTACTCATGAACAGTGACACTGTCATTTTCTTCATCTGTCCTGAACACTTATTTCCCACAGCGACTGCGCTATTCTGTGCCGGAAGTGTGAAAACACATTTCAGCCAGGATGTGAACAATGACAGCTGTACTGCTCACAAGGAGGTGTGACAAAATGTCAATGTTGAAAATATGGCATGAAAATATTGTAAATTCACGAAGTTACAAGTGTACATAGCAACTGCGCAATGCACACTCGTAAAACAGTCATTTTTTTGATTTTTTTCCACCAAATTTGCAACATAGGCTTTTTGAGAACCCACCTCATGAACACTGGCACTGTCGCTTCGTTAATCGGCCCCAAAGGGTGATTCTGCACAATGACCGCGAAACCACCTTTTGAGGCTGATTAACGCCATGACTGTTCAAGAATTCATGAGGAGGTGTCCCAAAAATCCCATGTTTAAAATTTGGTGAAACAATTCCCCAAAATGCATGGGATATGCACTAAAGTTGAAAAAAAACTATTTATTACATTATACAGCTTATCGGCATTTCCTCTGTTCGCGGTCGGCTTTGAAGAGTGCAGACGTGTTCCCAGTTCACAAGATCACTCGCGCCAAGCTCTGGAGGAAAGTATGGGGTGAGGGTGGGAGGCAGGGTGCACAGTGGGTGGTGTGCGGGTTGCAGGTGGGGGCAGAAGAGCGCCAAAGGGACAGTTTCCTTTTTCAGGAAAAGATGTTGCGGGACTGTTTTCCCTTCACAGGGCATCTGGCATGCTGGGGTGGGTTCCCAGCATGCCAGCAGAGGCTTTGGTTTAGGGGCCATCAGTAGCCGATGGGGAGGGCACCCCGCCAGCAGGAACAAAACCGGGGTTACAGAATGCTGATGAGGAATCGCAAGTAAACACGGTGGGGGAGGGTTATATTGTTTAGGAACACGGCGGCAAGCCGCCGCCATGTTCACAAACAATATCAGGGGTTTCACATCCCGCTCTGCAATGATGGGTTGCTCCCTCATTGCAGCGGATGTCTGACGCTGCAATGATGAGGCGGCCCCTGATTGCAGCGGCTACTTTTTTAGAAGGTTGTGGCACACTGGCTAAACTAGTGTCAGCAGCAGCGTGCCACGGCATTGGGGGACGAGGGACAAGCCTTTGCAGGCTGTGGGGGCATTGGTCACAACAGTGCCACGCCTCCACAACCTGCTTGTGGAGAAAGTTGACGCAACATGTTTCTTGCGCATGCGCACAATCAACGTAAAAAATGCTCATAATCCACAGAATATGCAAATGCAACCTACAAAGTTTACACATTTAGCATCTTACTTTTTAAATCTGCTTTAACTTGTTTACTCTCATCTCTGTTTTGCCGTTTAGCCATCAAATGTAGTCGGGAAATGTTAGGGACGCCCATGAGGTTGTGTTAGGAGTTCAGGTTTATTTTTATATTTTCCTGTACCAGTGGAATCGGTTATCATTACAACACCACTACAGCCCATGTGATTTTGCTAGTTATAATGGTAACAATGCCTGTGTTCCTGGGAGCTGGACTGTGCCCTGTCAGTTTTATCTGTCAAGTTTAACTGATCCTGAGCGACTGTCGTGTTTCGCAACCATGGACCTGCTAGCTGCTGCTTCAGTTTAGGACCTGTAAAGCAGTTTAGTTCACTTTGTGGAGCGAATTTAAGAGTGGGGATTCACCTGATGTAGCAAGCATCTTTATATCACAGGGGGGTTCCATCAGCTCATGGTTTGCCCAGGATGTTGGACTGAGTTAAGGTTTGGTAAGAACATACAGATCTGTCAGTTATTTGACTCCATATTCACCTGCCAAAGCAAACTTGTTTTAACTGCAGCCTGTGAGCAGCATGGCTGTTTGGGCATTTTAGACCTCTCCTCAGGATTTGTCAGCAGTCTTTTTTTGTGTGCAGTCTCATGCAGTGTTTTCTATAAATATTTGTGGTCATTGTTCTCCAAATTTAAATACCTGTGCTGTTTACATTTTGAGTTATCTGGTCTCTCAGTCTGGCTCTGAGGTGAGGGCAGAGCCAGGTACCTGCATTAAATGAGTTGTGGTGATCTGTTGGTGAGAGCAAGGATGCCACTAACTTTTAAAAATAGTGTGGTGGGGATTGAAGGAAGCTGGGGGTCTGAGGGAGCTGGGGGACATTAGAGGGAGCCAGGGGACAGATCGGAGGAAGCCTGGAAGAGGATTGGTGGGAGCCTAGGAGTGGATGTGGGAGCAATTGGAGGTAGCAGGGTGGGGGATTGGAGGTAGTCTGGGGGTTGGAGGGATCCTGTGGCTGCCAGGAGGGGGCTGAGGGAGCCTGTGGCTGCCAGAGAGGGGGCTGAGGGAGCCTGTGGCTGCTGGTGGGAAGGGGCCTTATCTCAAACCTGATCCACGCATCTATGCAAATGGTTGGGTCAGGGTCTGCAGGACAAGGCCACACTTTGGCCATGTTCAGCACTGTGTGCTGATTAGGGTCCTCGAAGTTTGCAGCATACCTCATCTTTTGTCACTGAAATGAGGGATATGGACACTCAAAATTGAGGGACAATGAGGGACACATACCCTCATAATGATGGAAACAACCTGAAACTTGGAGATACAAGCTCAGAACACAGTGGGAACCATTGTATTTGTACAAATATTCACACCTGAGAATTAATTTCTACCATAAAGTCTAAATTTACAGGTGTGGGTGCATGTTTTCCATGAGGGACAAAGCAGTTTGAGAGGTAAAATAAGGAATGTCCCTCACAATCACTAGGGACAGTTGAAGGGTATGGTATGTAGAGTTAATGGAGTATGAAGCCCCACTGTAACTAGTGCATATACCCCTCTTCCCAGTGAAGCTGATCTCTACACTCCCATGCTCAAGCACATTATGGCATATGACAAGGGAGAGTGGGGGCTCTACCAATTGAAATGAATGGGGGTATTTTTTTTCACTACTATTTCATACATTGTGATGGCAAGTTGGAGATTAATGAAAGCCACCACTAAACTAACAAAGGCCTTGTTAGTCGGGTGGTGGCCTTCATTAATCCCCAACTCTCCTCGTCCATCAGCTAAGCTGATATCTTGAGTTCGGGAACAGACTCGGGAGTCAGAAGGGCTGGCTGGGGGGAGGAGGATTGAGCATCCCTAGGACTGTTTTCCCCTGGGAGGGAGGGTTGTGAGCTCTCAGAGCTCATTTGACCCATGATAGAGGGTGGGAATTAGCAGCATTCAAAGCCTAGATGTAGCGTGGGGGCATGCTGGACATCGTCGCGTAGGTGACTTACGTCATTGCACACCATGCCCCCTCCCGTAGGTTCTTCCTAAAAATTCTTATTGCCACCATTAATGACACCCTGCTCCTCCTGCCCTAATTGCCACATGGCACTCAACCATTGGCCTAGCACTGGCATCTGTTCAGGATAACCTGCCTCCATGCCCTGACCTGGGAGCACTGGTAGATGCTCCCTGCTGGCACCCTTGTTCATGTTTCTTGAGGGTCTGCACCGCTCAATGGCTCACACTGGGAGTTAAGCAAGGGAGTATCACCAAGAGATAGGTCCCAGGGACAAAGTGGGGGTCATCGTGTATAAAATGGTAATAAAAAAAAAATTCATTTAAAAGAGGCATGCCCCAGCACTCTCCCTTTCACATGTCATAACGTGCCTGAGCATGACAGCATGGAGGTCGATATACAGAGATGCATAAATTTAAGTTTCAGGATACGGGTAGAGCCTTGGCTGCCTGCATTTACAAGTTTGCACGGTCCTGTTTTTTGTTTCACAGCCTATGTGGTTGTGGCCTTTCTTCAGTATTTTTTTCTATTGGCACCTGTGAAGCCCTTTCAGAGCACTTTAAGTTTGCCACAGGAGTGCTTCACATTCTGGTGGCTCCTGCAGTTTTCCTGCCCCCGTCTCTGACCTTTAACTAGCTGTGAGTGTGGCTGTCTCCCTGGCTGCCTTCTGCCATCTTTCAGGCTCTAGGGCATTTGCCAGAATTGCTGCCAGAGAAAGTGGAGGGAGGCGCTCCTACCATGACTTCTTCCACTTCCCGTTGTGCTTTGTCTCCCCCTCTCTCACCCACACGGAGCAGGCCACCGCCTGAGCTCTGTACAGTCTGGGAGTAACAAGTGCCTGCAGGCACTTTCAATTTTAGTGCAGTCATGCTGTATGGATGGCTGCTGCAGCAGGTCCAGCTTTTCCTCCTCTTACTGCCCTCCCTGCTCTCCAACAAAAAAAACATGGTCCAGTGAGTCCCTCTAGACCCCAGGGAGGGTTACTAATTTTGTTTAACATCATTGGCCACTGGCCTGCAAGGAACTAGCCCACTAACTCCGGGTTACCCCTCTGGGCTTCCAATTCTAGAGAGCATGCCTCCTAGGGCATCCCTATCCCACAGGACTACCAGTGCTGACTCTATTTTTTAAGAGGCATTATGGTGCTGTTGTTTAGGGCACTGAGCTGCAAACCTTGGAGACAAACTGTGTAACTGTGTAACCCTGAACATTGCAAATCCAACCAGGAGCACACATCGGGATTGGCTGCCAGCAAGACCTAGTACAGCCAATCCATGGGGACACTCCAGTGGCCCTGCCTGTCACTCATGGATTCTGTGCTTCACCAACACCTGTGGGCAACCACGTGGTGCTAGAGCAGTGGGATGCGAGACCCCCCAGGAGAAGGGAAACATCCTGTCCTTCTCTCCTGGGCTGGTCCTCTGACTGTCCAAGCTCTCTTCTGTGCCTATGGGCCATCTCTTATTTGCTTATGACTTGATTTCCTTTGTATGTGTCGTCTTGCTTTTTCCTAACTGTAACTTTTTATTTAAGCTCTCTTTCTCTTTACTCCTATGCTGTCATATACCCCATTCATATCTCTCTGCCTTAGCTTGCGCTACTGTATTTTCCTCATATTAACCTTTTTTGTCTTTATTTTAGCAGGTCTGACTGGATGGATGATGACTCCTTTTTTATTACAATCTGTTTTTCTATTTAATTTTTTACAGGTCTGACAGGACGAGGGTTCCTAAATCTCATCAGATAAGTATATTTGTATGTCTATCCTGTCCCTTCCTCCCTTTTGAACCCCCCCTAAAGAGTGCAGCTCCTTTGTGACCCCTTTTCTATCTTTTATTTTACAGGTACAGTATACATCACCCCTTTGGACTCCTACCTATGGCTCCCTAGGGCAGGTAGGTCCCTATATTTTACTTATGACTAAGCTATTGGGATGAACATATTATGGAGACTAGAAGGATGTTCAATCTGCCACAGGCTAAAGAGGCTGGAGGGAAGACTGCAGTGGCTTGGCAGAGAACTGGAGAGGATGCTGGCAGAGAGAATGAGAAAGGGGCCAGGAGGCCTTCTCCCAGGGGATAACAGGAGGGTGCATCAGGAGAAGGACATTAGGTGGAGGGAGGGACACAGAGGGAGTGCAGGTTCACATCTGATAGGGAGTCAAGCATTGAAGGCAGGTCAAGGGACCAGGGAAGAGGCCAACACAGGACATTACAGTGCTGGCAGGCAACAAGCTTGCAGTGCTGGCAACAACGGTGAAAGAAGGGGAGTTGGGGGAGCACCAGGAGAGGGAGACAGTGGGAAGGGGAATGGAGGGCACAAGGGTCAGGCAGTTGAAGGAGGGTAGCGGGGGAGAGGGGTACAGCTGAAAAGCAGGGGATGGAAGGGTACATAGCAAAAAAGGTAGCTTTAAACTAGGAAAGTGGGGTGGCAAGTGGAAAGCTGGTAGGCAGGGTTTCCAAAGAGAGGAGACAGACAAGTCTTCCCCCAAAGCTACAGGGGAGGGCATCAGGGTAGAAGCAATGTGGGAGTAAATCGTAGTGGGAAAGGGATAGGAGAAGGATGGAGGGTAGTGTCCCTAAATGTGAGGAGTCTGGGAAACAAATTGGCTGAGTTGCAGGCACTCTTGGCAGTGGGGCAGGTGGACATTGCAGCCATAACAGAAACTTCGGCCACCCACTGCCAGGACTGGGATATGATGATCCCTCGATACAGGCTATTCAGGAAGGACAGGGCAAACAGGAAAGGTGGGGGGTGGTGATCAATGCAAGGGAAGAAATATAGTGCATAAAGGAAGAGGGGAGGAAGGCAGGGCAGAGGACTGGAGGGCAAGGTTTGTCTGTTTGCAGATGACACCAAGATCTGCAACAGAGTAGATGATCCAGATGGGGTGGGCAGAATGAGAAGAGATCTGGATAAACTAGCAAAGTGGTTAGAAGAGTGGCAACTGGGGTTTAACACAAAGAAGTGCAAGATCATGCACATAGGGAAGAGAAACCCTGAGGCCACCTATAGGCTGGGAGGGGAGTTGCTGGCAATCACAAGGGAAGAAAGAGACTTGGGCGTCGTCATCACCAATGTCCTGAAATCATCCAAGCAGACCTCTAAAGCAGTAGGTAAGGCTAGAGTGATGTTGGGGTGTATTAGTAGGGGTATCACAAGTTGGAAGAGGGAGGTAATAATCCCTCTTTACAAGACACCGGTTAGGCTCCATCTGGAGTACTGTGTGTAGTACTGGAGGCCACATCTTCACAAGGACTTTAACCAAACTGAGGCAGTCCTGAGAAGGGCAACCAAAATGGTGCAGGGACTGCATCAGAAAACATATGAGGACAGATTAAAGGAGCTCAATATGTATACCCTAGAGCAAAGGAGGGAGAGAGGTGATATGATTGAAACATTCAAACACCTTAAGGGCATTAACAAGGTGAGAGAGTCTAACATGTTTCAATCTAAGAAGAATAGCAGGACAAGAGGACACAGCATGAGATTAGAGGGAGGCTGATTAAGGGGTAATGTGAGGAAGTTCTTTTTCACAGAAAGGGTGGTGGATGCATGAAACAGCCTACCTCAGGAAGTGGTGGATATGAATACAGTGCAAGGCTTCAAACAGGCATGGGATAGGCATAAGAGAGCAATACAGATGAGTATGAATAGATAGGCCATTGACAGAGCAAAGGCCTATGGCACATTCATAAGGTAGAAAAAGAAATGGGCAGACTGGATGGGCCTTGCGGTCCTTATCTGCCGTCAACTTCTGTGTTTCTATGTTATGTTTCTATAGGCCCTGTGGATGCAGTTTCAAGATCCAAAGGGCAGGGTACTGAGGATAGGGGTGGTGTATAGGGCACCAGCTCAAGAGGAGGAGCTGGACAGAGAGTTGGCAGATCAAAGTAGGAGGGTTTGCAGGAAGGGAAACACAGTGGTGGTAGGGGAATTCAACCTGCCTGGGGTGGACTGGAGCACACCAACCATCGCATGTGCTTGGGAGCAGGCTATACTGGGGGTATTCCAGGATAGCTTCCTGGTGCAGTTGGTGTGTGAGCCAACTAGGTTGGGAAGGACTCTGGATCTAGTACTTTCAAATGGTGAAGCTGTAAGAGGCCTGGAGGTTAAGGGCCCACTAGCTGGGAGTAATCACCACTCAGTATGGTTCACACTCACAATGTGGAAGCAAACTGGAGGTTCAAGTACCAGGATGATTGATTTTGGGGGGGGGTGGGACTTCAACAAGATGGGTGAAATCCTGATACAGCATCTGGAGGGAATCCAACCCACCATGGATGCCAATCAAAAATGGAGTATTATTAAAGCAGGGTTGGCAGAGGCTACTGAGGCAAGTACTAGGGTACAGAGCAAGAAGGGGAAGGGCAAAGAAGCTCAGCTGACTGACCAAGGAGGTAATGGAGATGGTGAGAGCCAAGAGGAGAGCTTTTCAAAGGTTCAAGAGATCAGGGAGGGAGGAGATGGGGAAGAGTATACAAAAAAGTCCAGGGAGGTTACAAGACTAATCAGAGTTGCCAAGGCATCCAGAGATCTGAGGTTGGCACAGGGCATTAAGGATGGACAGCAGGACTTCTTCAGATACATACTGTAGGTGAATGAATGAATACAGGGACCAGACAGTGAGAATTAAGAAAGACGGGAGGTAGGGAGACGGAAGGTGAGTCACTGAATGAGTACTTCTGCTCTGTGTTCACGGTAGGGGAGACAGATACCTCATGGGGGTGGTGAGGAGGAGAGGGAGTGATAGATGGAGAAATAATGGAGGGCAGAATACTGGAAGGGCTGAGGGCACTGTGGGTGGACAAGCCACTGGGGCCGGATGGCATTCACCCTAGAGTACTTAAGTAACTGGCAGGGAGCCTGACAGGACCACTGGCTGACCTGCTCAATACTTCTCTACACATAGGATGCATCCCACAGGACTGGTGGTTAGCTCATGTGGTGCCCATTCACAAAGCTGGCCCAAGGGGTGATCCAGGCAACTACAGAGCCTCACATCAATTGTGCGTAAGCTCATGGAGACAATCCTTAAGGAGAGACTGGTGACTTTTTTGGAGGACAGTGGGCTGCAGGACAGGCAGCATCACAGGTTTATCTCAGGCAGGTCCTGCCAGACAAACCTGATTGAGTACTATGATTGGGTGACCAGGGAGCTGGACAAGGACCATGCAGTGGATGTCCTATACTTTGATTTCAGCAAGGCCTTCAATTCAGTGCCACATGGGAGGCTAGGAGGGAAGCTAGAAGATGCAGGAGTGGGCACTAAGATGGCCAGATGGATCATGAACTGGACGAAGGGCAGGCAGCAAATGCTGGTGGTAGAGGGGAAACTCTCATCGCCAACAGCAGTAACAAGTGAGGTGCCACAGGGATCGGTACTGGGGCCAGTGCTGTTAGGGATATTCATAGCAGATATTTCACACTGGACACAGAGTAAGATCAGTCTGTTCAGACTATACCATGATGAGAGCTGTGGTGGATGACATCAAGGGGTGGAAAGGACTGCAGGGGGACCTGACCAAACTACAGGAGTGGTTGGAAACATGGTAGTTGAGGTTCAATGACAAGAAGTTCAAGGTAATGTACTTCAAAGCTAAGAACCAGAGGAGGAGCTATCAGCTGGGAGGTGTACAGTTGGGGAGCACAGAGGAGGAAATGGACCCGGGGTGATTATAACAGGGAATATGAACAACTCGGCCCAGTGCAGGAATAAGGCAACAGTGAAAGTCAACAAGATGCTGGGCTGTATAGCTCTATTACTTGACAATCATAGCTTGTACATGAGCTTTAAAAAGATCAGTTGTGATAATGTTGAACTTCTTATAGTTTATGAAACACCTTTCACATAAAGACTGAATTATGTGAAACACACTATAACCACACTGCAGTCTGCACTAGTGAGGTTTAACAAGTTGTAATGTAAACAGCTAAAAATGCAATTAGTGTGTTATTGTCAGATAATGATCCAGACGCTATATTCAAGGGAACTGCATGCTGATGGGTACTGCTACGCATCAATGTTTTCTGTAACAGTAATTAGATCATCAAAAACAAATTTAATGGTGAATTCTGGTGAATAGCAGTCAGGGTTTAATTTAGCACAATTAATGGACCATTAAAATTCATGGGTCGTAACTGCATGCTGTGTGATTAATGGGACCATTAAAATGCTACAGTATCATTAAAAGAGAAATGGACATTAAAAGTGTGAAAACAATTTAATGGTGCCATTATTTATGTACTGATTAAAGGGGTATTAAGGATTTTCTTTAATGGCATAGATGCCATTAATTATACCGTTAATATGTAACTATGGTTTAATGGCCATTATTACACTGATTCAAAATACAGATTAAATTAATGGCCATTTTAATAGCAAGATTAATGGCACATTTGATGGCCATTAGCTGGCATTAATGGCTGGCAAACTTAATGGTAGAAGTCCATTAAAAATGACCATTAAAAAAGTTAATGGCAGAAAACATTAATGAATGATAGACCAATACATTAATGGCGCTTAACAACAATTAATGGCCATTCATTTCATGCCTAACTAACCTTTAAATTACTGCTTAAGTTTCATGGCATGGCACCTCATGAAAAACACATTAAATTTAAGGGGATTTTAATGCTTAGAGCTAAATTACACTGTTAATTTGACCCTTATTTATGTACCAAATAATTGGAATTTAATGGGAAACTTTAATGGAAAATTTAATGGATTTGTAATGGGTTTTAATGTAAGTTTAATGGCATTCGATGCAGTAGCCTAGCATACTGTCTTAATGTTGTTGTTCAGTTGTTTCTAACACCAATATTAAAGCAATGTTGACTGTGGCCTGTCTTATCTGTGCTTGATTAGCCCAATCTCGAAAGACTCATGACCAGCTGCTACACATGCCAATACAGAACAAACTGCCTCAGCACATGTGAAGTTTAAAGTTGTGACAAGATGGAACTTGACACTGTACATGATAGAGCGCTTGTACAAACAGCATTAAGTCATATTGGAGTATCTCCTTCTACATACAAACTGTGACAGTTCCAGAGTATCCATGCCTCTTACAACAGACCAGCTACAACTAATGGGTGGCCTGAGCATGATTCTCAGCAATGCAATCATGCAACACAGGCAGTGAGTTGGGACACTGCCTGTATCAGACAGGCCATACCATCTTTATAGGTTATAAAGCATATTCAGTTAAATGTACTGTATGCCAGGTGCTGGAGATATGTGATGATTCTGGAAGTTGTGCCTTGACGGAACACATGGTCCTTGTGTTAGACTGCAACATCCGTATTTCTGGCATCCTGCAATATTAAGATTTTGAGACTGCCACTAAGTTGGCACACACTATAAATGTAGCCTCGCATCCATGACTGAAAGTGTACATGATCAGGTGCAAACTTTGAGCTATCTGTTAATTAGACAGGTACTGTATGGGGTATAAAGGCTGAAGACCCAGTGATCAATAGCACAAGCTGAATATCAGAGTCCAGTGTTCCTCCCTTTTCAGATGGAAAGCCAGATGAAAAAAAAACTCAAAGGAAAAAGGGAAAATCCCAACCAATCTGCTTTGGGATGTGTTGTACCAGGTTGGACTGGAAGACATGGAGGAACAGGAGGAGGAGGCAGATGAGGTGCAAGAATTGCATATAATATAATAAATGAAGGATGAAAATTTGACAGACAATAGGCAACTTAGCATCAATGATGAGCCCTTGCTATGCTAAAGTGGCAAGCTCACTGACTAGTCATCATTGACCTCAGTAGTTTTTAGATTCCTGAGCCTTTACCCATCAAGTGTCAGTGTTGAGTCTGTCTTCAGTTCAACAGGGGCAATTGTGAGGGATAGGTGCACCAATCTGTCACTGAAAAATGGTGGCATGCTGACATTTATTAAGATGAATGTGGGGAACATTCCCTAGAACACACTCAACTCACCATTTCTAGCACATGAAGCAGCAGGATGTGGAGAAGATGAACATGATGTTAGTTGCATTGGAAAATTGTTAGCAAGGAAGATGGATGAATCTCTTATGGAGAAAACAAAATCCCACGAAGTGACAGCTCTACAACTTGGAAGACTGTAAGGGCTTCCTAGACATGGAATCATAATGTTCTGCATACAGTACTTTCCACCTGAATCTGAGCTGAGTCCTCTATGATTCTTGTATTACTCCTTTTTTCCTATTTCCCATTTTTTTCAAATTGTGCTGTGGTGCCTATGTGTTCATTTTCCACTACACTGGCTAATTATCTTTTCCTTTTTTCATTTTAAATTCTCATACATATTTTCTTAGGGCACTCAAGTCAATCCAGCCATGAATTCTTACCTCTCACTGATGCCTCTGTACAAACCTGAACTCTTAATGCAGTGTAAATACCACACTCTGTTAATGAGAACCAGCTGCCATGACTGCCCCATGTTGCATTCTTCCCTCTGGCCTGCTCAGGTCCTCATCTGCAAATAACAACATTGGCCATTGCTGCCATCTGATGCCTCCATACAAACATGGATACTGAACCCAGCATAAACACCAGCTGCCAGAGCATTCCTCTTCCTCAAGCAAACAACCTGCCTCCTCCTCAAACACTACTGAGGCACTGTTGTGCCATTACACATTATGATCTTCACTAATGCTATGGTAGGTATCCTACCATTATTTATTTTTTTTCATGCTTTTTACTTTTCTATTTGTCTATTCCTTTCATTGGTGCAAATAGCAAGGAGTGGTCTAGAGTCTAAATAATTTCTCTGTTTTGTTCACTGGTCTGCTCTTCTGCTGTCTCTTCCTCAGTAGCAAGCATTGTCAATGCCATTGTAAACTTTATTGTTTGACACAAGTCATTATAAAAGACAAACAACACATATAAGTGTATCAAACCATTACAAAATATCAGAAAATATTCATATTACAAAAACTAAGATGTGTTCCCAAATGTAGACACAATGAGTCAAATGTAGAAATGCAGTGTACAGTTAATGCTTCAGATATCAATACCAAGTTATACAGCACATCTAAGAGAATAAGTAATGGATATGCAATTTGGCATACATCCTATGCAAAATGTATGTAATTGTCTGGATAGATGCTCCAGGAAGGGCCTGTAAACTAAAATAATAACTACAGTAGTCACAAATCTTTATGAACAAAGAGTCAAAAGGACATAAAATGACCCTGACATTCGAGGGCATCATTCGATAAATTAACTTAGAAATAGGTGCCATCTAGAGTCAAAACATTAGCCAATGCAGAAAAAAAATGCTTGTAATCTGAACTCACCAACTGTCAAAAAATAAGTAAGGTCCTAACATGACTCAAACCAAACCTATTACAGAAAATAGACAAGAAAGAATGACCAAATAATGTGTCTAGCTATTCAAAAAATGAGAATAATATGCACCCTTAGATTAATAATCTATCAAGATATATGTAGGGTTTACCTTTCTTAATATGTTCACTAATACGAACATAACCAGATAGTTAAGTATGAAATTATCCTGAATTCTAAGTAGGAAGGTTACAGGATCATCAGTAAGATAAGAAAGCCCTGTCAAAATTGGATGAATCCAGGTAAAACTCATGTTGTCATACCATGGACATACCAAGAGAACATGCAACAAGTTTTCTGCACCTTCAGTTGGTCAGGAACTGGAGGTTTCTTGAGCATCAGAGATGTTTGCAAGTCTTGCATATAATATGTTACAGTACTTGAAAATGTCTCAAATTTGAAGCATATAAATGAATATCTTTTATCAGAATCTGTGATACAGTCCAAGTAATACAGTACCTATAACAAAACCAAACATCACATGAATAGTGGTGAGCGAAGTGCTCCCACTTCGCTATGCAGAGCACTTTGCGTATTATGTCCTAGTCTGCGCAGTGATCCACAATGAGAAGCGGATTACTCCGCCTTTAATTTGTGAAGTGAAGTGTATTGCTTTCAGTGGACCTTGTGCTACCTTGCATTACAGCATTCCCCTTAATTGTAACATGAAGTGCCATTGATTTGAATGGACTTCACTTTACTTCACCTGTTTATTTGTATTTGAGGCGAATTTTGCATTGATTCATGGGATGGCAGGTCACATGGGCTGTATATTGTCTTGCACAGCCTCAGTTCTGTGTAGTGTATGTAGTGGAAAGCTGGAGACAGTTTGCTCTCAGAGCTCTGAGAATCAAACTATCGAAAAAGCTTTTAAAGATCACTTTTGATCCAATTATTTTGTTCCAAATTTAGTACATCGACTGTAGAAAACCCTCCTGTGCTTAGATCATCGAGTGTTGATTGTTTTTCTGTGCATTTTGAATGTTAATTTAGAACATTCAGCCTGTGAACTGATAGACACTGTTGAAGTGTGCTTTGGGGGAGGGGCGTATCTGTTGAGGAGTGAGAGTCACATGAGAAAGGCAGTCTTTCTAAATGTTTTGTACTAGTAGTGTGTTTTAGTATTTGTGTGTTTATGTACACACAGTAATACTTGATAATTATTTTCTGTTTGTTGTGTTGCAGTGCATATTTTCATTCTGTTTAAAAGATTTGGTTATACAATATACTGCACTGTTAAATTTTCTATGCATTGCCTGTAGTGTGTGAGTGTGTGTGCGTGCTGCCAAGTCAGACATATTTTATAGTGCCACACAGTAATCACAGCACTCTGAGTCAGTTATCCATCTGCAGTATTTTTTATTGCTTCCTTCTATTTAGCTAGTAGATGGCTACTGCAACCCCCCACATGCAAAAGGTATAATTTATTTTTCAAGTTTGGGATTTGTGTGACCACTGGTTAAGGTGTTTTTGTGCCTGTGTGGCTGCATCTCTTCATAGTGTGCAATCTGCGTCTGTGAGTTTGGATATGTTTAGTGCCCAATCTGCATCTGTAAACCACAGTTGTTGTTTTTTGGCTACCCCTCCACCCCAAATTTCAGAAATCTCAATTTGTTGTGAATTTTTTGTGTAATCCAAAAAAATGCCTGCAAAGAGATATGCATGCAAAGATGCTCTGGCCTTGGCCTGGTGGCACTGAGGGTTGAGGTACTGGATGTCACACCTCGTGCCACGCTGCCAACCCTGGTTCGGGAACGAGCCCGGATAGACTTCAGTTAGAGGTGAATGGGTACAGAAGCTTCTAGCTGGATGCTGTGAGGAAGTAGACTTCAAAGATTTGGCTTAGCTGATTTTCTGTGTGTTTCCATCAGACAATTTGGTGTTTGTGGGTGTTTAAAAGCAGGAGGCTGTGAGGGTAAGTGGACTTGAAAGATTTTCTTAGCTGGTTTTCTGTTTGTTTCTAGCAGACTATTTTGGGTGTGTGCTGTGTGTGTGTGTGTGTGTGTGTGTGTGTTTAAAAGCTGCTGTCTGGCCTATAAGTGCAGGCATCATATTACAGTGGATTAGAGCTGTTTGAAAGTAAGGTGGGACTCTCAACTCAAGCAGTCTTCAGTTAGAGGTGAATGGGTACAGAAGCTTCTAGCTGGATGCTGTGAGGAAGTAGACTTAAAAGATTTGGCTTAGCTGGTAGAGCTTGAAGGTGCAGTGAGGGGCAGTTACAGGGCTGATACACTCTCGTGAGAGTCAGGTGCAGGCCTAGTCCCCTCCCCCACCCCTCCCTCCTCAGAGCTAGGCTGATTTTGGGGAACACCTGCCCTGCAATTGGGAAAATGCTTCAGGTGCAGCTCATGTAGTTCTATCCACTGGGGGCTGGGTTTAAGGGCTGAGAGAGAGGAGCTTAGGGAGCTGTACACTTTCCCTATAAGTTCACTGTGTAGTACTGCACCTAGTATACTGTGGGACTGTATCTAGGTTTAGTGGGTGACCTGATTAGTGGGTAGGGGTGTGTCTTGGACTAATGGGGAACCTGGTAGTTCACCTAAGGAAACCTACTTGGAGGGGGATGGGACCACATGTCATTAGGGCTGGCATCTTTGGGAGGGTGGTGGGGTGCACAGGGTGTGGGACGACCATGATACTGGACTGGGCTTGGAAGTTCGGTGGTTGCCCAGTGTGCCACCAGCTGGCACAGCTTAGGGAGGAGGTTGAGGGGATTAGGAAACAGCTGGAGAGAGGGGGGAGGTATGGTTGGGGACTGGGGCTCTTCCAAGTGGTTGCACCAAGCACTAAGGGCAGGGGCATAGGGAAAGGAGTGCAGGAGAGTACTCTGGGGTCATATAGGGACCCTGACAGAGGGAGCGCAAAAGGAGGACACTACCAAGGAGGCAGGCAGGTATCTGGGGACCCTCACAGAGGGGGGCCAAAGGGAGGAAATTCTCAGGGAAGTAGGCAGATGGCTGGGGCAGGAAAGAAGGAAGCAAGGGGGGAGGTGGATCAGACCTTAAGCTCAGTAACTGCTTAAATTCTCTTCTTCTGCTTGAGGATGATGGGGTGATGTAGCCATAACAGGGGTGGTTGGAGATAGAAAGGGAGTGGAGGGCAGGAGGCAGGGGCAGGACAGCAGGAAGAACAAGGGGGAACTTGCAATGTGGGAAAATGGAGGGAGCGGTGGATCAGAGCAGGAGGAGGAAGAGGGGGTAGAGAGAGGAGAGTGCAAGGAGAAGGACCAGTTGGGAGGAAAGGGCAAGGAAAGGGACCAGAAGTACAAGGAGGATACAGTAAAGGCAGCTGAGGGTTTATGCCAGGGGAGCAGAACAGGCAAGGATGGGCTGAATGGAGATGGGAAGGAAGGGAGGATGAGCCAGGCACGTTTAGCAGATGGGAGGGAAGGACCAGTCGTGAGCAGTGATGGGGGGGATAGTGGGTTACAAAAGGATACTCTGGAGGAGGAGAGCATAGGATCAGAGGGAGGGGTGGCCAGGGTAAATAAGAGGCGGCAGGGCATCAAGATAGGGGAGAAGCAAGGAGCTGGCTGGGGGGAGGGACTGGTAGAAAGGATGAGGGACATGGAAGAGGGGGAAATGGAGGAAAAGGGGTGGTCAGAGTGATCCTGTTGGGTGATGCCATGATCAGGGGTATCAAATGGGATAGGCAGGGGGAAGCCTGCCCGGTTAGAACAACATGCTTCCCTGGACTAATGGTGCACAGGGCCAAGAATGAGGTATATCAGCTGGCAAAGGATTGTGGAGGTTCCCCGGATATACTGGTCCACCTGGGTACCAATGACATTGAAGGAAATAGTGAGCTAGAGATACAGGCAAGGTTCAGGGAGCTTGCCAGGGTCTGTCATGACAAAGGATGGGCGATTTCCTTCTCGGAAATCCTGCCGGTGCCAAGGGCTAGTGGGGAACACAAGAGAAAGATTAGGGAGATAAACCAGTGGCTCGGAGTGGTGTGGGGCCAGAGGGTATGGATTGATGTGGGATTGGGGGGGGGGAGACCTGGGAGGATAAGGGGCTATATGCTAGAGATAGGCTCCATCTCAATTTGGAGGGGATGAAAATCCTTAAGTTGAAAATAGAGGGGTTTGTTGGTGAAAGGTGGGGTTTAAACTTGTGAAGGGGAGGATGGGAAAGAAGGCTGTCGAGGGGCCCCATAATGGAGGGACTCGGTCTCCACCCCCCTGTGGAGCTGGAGGAATGTGGGAAAAGGCCGACTGGTAAGGTGCTGACTGGGGAAGACTGAATCCCCATGGGAACGTGAGCTGGGGAAATGGAAGTATATGGAAAGGGTGGAAGGTAGTCCTGCTAAATGCCAGGAGCTTGGGCAATAAAATGCCTGAGCTCCAGGTGATGCTAACTGAGGGAGAGGTGGATCTGGCAGTGGTCACTGAGACCTGGGCCACCTCAGGGCATGACTGGGACCTGAACCTGGAGGGTTACACCATGTTCAGGAAGGACAGGGGGGAGGGAAGCGGAGGAGGGGTAGCAGTAATAGTCAAAAACTGCATTGTCATAGGAGGAGTGAAGGAGGTGGAGGGAACTGTGGAGGTGATTTGGGTCACCTTGATAACCAATGGGGGCAAGAGAGTAAAAATAGGAGTGGTGTATAGACCCCCTGCACTGGCGGAGCAGCTGGAGGAGAGTCTGGTGGCAGATGCTGGGAGACACTGCAAATTGGGCAGGGGAAGGATGGTGGTGTTGGGGGACTTAAACATGCCAGGAAGGGACTGGGAGACTATGACATTCTCAGTGGCCAGGGAACAGAAGTTGTTGGATGTCTTTCAGGATGCTTTCCTAACACAGCAGGTGGGGGAACCGACCAGGGAGGTGCAGATACTGGATGTGGTCCTGGCAGACAGTGACCAGATTGGGGGCCTGGAGGTAAGGGACCCGTTGGCCGGGAGCGACCATGCCATGGTCTGGTTCTGCCTGGACCTAGGAGGAGTAGAAGGCTGCACAAAGACGGAGGTAACCGACTTCAGGGGGGTGGATTTCAAGGAAATGGGAAGGATCCTTAAGAAGCATTTGGATGGGATTGGGCCAGACATGGACGCTGACAGTAGGTGGGAAATCCTCAGGAGGGGGGTGCAGGATGCTACAAGCACCTGTGCAAGAGTAAGAAAAAATGTGGTAGGGCCTGTAAACCTTGCTGGTGGACCAGGGAGGTTCAGGAGGTGGTGAGGGGAAAGAAGGTGGCTTATAGGCATTTCAAGTACTCAAGGAGTGAAAGGGATAGAGGGGAGTACGAGCTGATGGCCAGAAGGGCCACTAGGGTGGTGAGGGCAGCTAAGGCAAGGAAGGAGCAGAACCTGGCCAGGGAAATTAGGAGAGGAAATAAGGGGTTCTTTAGATACATTGGGGAAAAACGAAGGGTGAAGGGGCAGATTAGCAGGATTAAAACAGGGGAGGGATGGGCACAAGATCCGGGGGAGCAGGCTGAGGAACTAAATGAGTACTTCACCTCAGTTTTCACCAAGAAAAATGTGGGGTGCTGCATCATACATGGGAGGAGATGGTGAAATTGAGGGAGGGGACCTTTGCCGATCATCTGGTCTGGGGAGAGGATGGGCCATCATTGGCAGGAGGGGAGAAGGCAAGTCAGGGGGATGAGGTAGTGGAGGTAGAAATTATGGCAGAGAGAGTGAGGGAAGCCCTCAGGTCTCTTAAGATGGAGAAAGCACTGGGGCCAGATAAACTACATCCCAGAGTGCTGAAGGAACTGGCAGATGTCCTGGCGAAACCCCTGGCGGAGCTTTTCAGCATCTCTCTGAGGACAGGGTGGATGCCCCAGGACTGGAAGGTGGCGCATATAATGCCTATCCACAAAGGGGGATCAAGGGAGGTGGCAGGGAACTACAGACCCATCAGCCTGACATCAGTGATGGGCAAGGTGATGGAGGGCATTGTCAAGGAGAGGCTGGGGGGGACCTGGAAAAGTCAGGGTGCCTGGACAATAGACAGCATGGATTTGTCCCAGGGAGATCATGTCAGACAAATCTTGTGGAGTTCTATGACTGGGTGACGAGAGCCTTAGACCTGGGTAGACCGATGGATGTCCTCTATCTTGACTTCAGCGAGGCATTTGACTCTGTTCCTCATGGGGGCCTGTTGAATAAGCTGGGAGAAATTGGGGTGGGGAACCAGATGATCAGATGGATAGGCAATTGGCTCCAGGGCTGGACCCAGAGGGTCATGGTTGGCGGGATAGTCTCATCCATAAGGAGGGTCATTATTGGGGTCTCTCAGGGATCAGTTCTTGGGCCCCTACTGTTCAATGCCTATGTCTCTGACATAAGGAAGGGTATCAGGAGTGAGATGAGTCTCTTTGCGGATGACTCAAAACTGGGGGGCGTTGGTGGATGGGGAGGAGGGGAGGGTGGCCCTACAGGGGGACCTGGAGGCTCTGGAAAGGTGGTCTAGAAAGTGGAAGCTGAGGTTTAATGCAGGGAAATGCAAGGTACTGCATCTTCGACCCAGAAACCATGGCCAAGAGTACACCCTGGGAGGGGAAATGCTACAAGTCTCAATGGCTGAGAGGGACCTGAGGGTGGTGATGATTGTCAAGATGAACAACTCTGAGACTCGTAGGAGGGCAGCGGCCAAGGCCAACAGGATGCTGGGATGCATCGCAAGGGGGATCACCTCCAGAAGGAGGGAAGTGATACTCCTCCTGTATAACTGCTTGGTGAGACTGCACCTTGAGTACTGCATACAGTTTTGGAGACCACACTTAAAGAGGGACATTGAACTCCTGGAGAGGGTCCAGAGGAGGGCAGCCAAAACGATCTGGGGCTTGGGGGACAGGACCTATGATGAGAGGCTTGAAGAGCTAAATATGTACACATAGGAAGAGAGAAGGGACCGGGGGCATGATAGAGGTCTTCAAGTACATGAAGGGTTAAATAGGGAACAAGCAGTCAAGGTGCTCTGAAGGAAGGAGGGGGGAAACTAGAGGGCATGGGTGGAAGCTGGAGGGGGGGAGATTCAGGAGAGTAAGGAGGAAGTGCTACTTCACTGAGAGAGTGGTGGAGCCATGGAATGTGCTACCCAGGGGGCTGGTGGAGGCAGAGACAGTGGAGGTGTTCAAGAGGGGGTGGGACAGGTACAGGGGAAGGGTTCTGGATGCAAAGTCCAGTGCAGTGGGAATGTCCAGGACTGGGAAGGGAGAAGCCAGAGAGGATGAGGGGAGCAGTGAGATCAGCTCCCAGGGTAGGGGCTGACCAAACGAGCAGACACAAAAGACTGTTTGGCCTATTCTGCTGCCATTTTAGTATGTTAGTATAGACGGGGGTTGGCAGGGGAGGGAGAGGATTGAACATCCAACGGACAGTTCTCCTCTCCCGGCAGGAGGGCTGGGGATTGTCTGGCATACCAGTGGTTCCCAGTGGAGATTGGGGGTTCTGCACTATGCAGACAGCACAAATTGGCGTGACTGAGGTCAGCAGGGTTGATGTGCACTTGACATCAGGGTGCCCACACAAGGGGGGGGGGATTGGAGAGAAGCAACAGAGAGAACATGGAAAAACCCAGCTCTGTGGGGTAGGCAACAGCACCTGACCCCATGCTCAACTGCCGGATCCAGCTCTTCCAGCCTCTCAGTTCATCCACCCAGGCCCCTCCACTACAGCCAGGGTCTGACTTGAAGTGCACCCAAGAGGAGGGGCAACCCCACCCTGGAGGGGTTAAGCAGGGGGTACTGGCTGCAGATGGAGTGGGTGGGAGAGAGGAGGCTCCAGAGCGAATGGACCTCAGGTGGGCAGGAACAGGCAGGATGCCTGAGAGAGGCTCCGCAGTCTGTGACTGGAGGGAAAAAGAATTGAAAAAAAAAAAAAAGTTGCTTCTGGCCATGGCACTGCTGCCAGTGGCAAGAGTGGCTGTGGGCATGGTGGTATGCAGCAGAAGTGCATAGTTGATGCTAGTAAAGGGATTTCTCTGACTATGTTTTTCACAATGCAATCAGTAGCTTCACTCATGGCTTAAGATGCTGTTGTCCCCATTCGTGGTAGTGAAGTTGCTGATGGCATGAGTATTGCCCCAAGTTCAACCCTTGGCAGCAAGTTAACCAGTTTTCCAAATATCGAGGAGTCTAAAGCCATGACAGTGAGTCAGAGTGTAGTAGTTGTCCCCATTTCCACATTGGTTGAACATGATTCTGATGCTGACAATGACTCATCGCAATCTCTTGTTTCCAGCGCTGTTGATGAGGTCATGCCTGTGCCATCCAACCCTTCTAATGTTGGAGAAAAAAATATTGTATGGTCATAATAATGCTGTGGTTGGTACTTGTTATCCACAGGACAGCATCCAAGCTGAAATAGTGGATGCGGATGAGGAGTATGATGATGATTTTAGTGACCCCAGCTGGGAACCGGAGAAAAAAGAAATTAAAGGTGACTGTATGTAAACTGTTTCAGTCTGTTGGGGATAAATCGCCCTCTCTTCAAAGCTGTGATGTGGCAGTTTCTGTTGATGATGATGACCCAGTAGTAGTAATCATAGATAGTGATACACCAGTAGAGCCCCAGTGTGGCCAGCAACAGAAATCATGTAGTACCCCCCCCCCCCATGTCAGTGTCTAAAAAACTGGTGTTCAATCTGCAGCATCGGGGACCTGTGAAAACTAAACATAGGGATCAAAATCCCTCATTTGGGATTTTTTTGTACAAGATCCAAGTGATGAAGCAGTGGCAATCTGACAGCTTTGCCAAGCATGTGTCAGACAAGATAAAAAGGGTAGTCATCTGGGCACTGATCGCCAGTATACACATTTGAAGAACAGGCACATGGCACTGTGGACTCGGCACCAGAGGGGAGCTAATGCCATAGTGGGGCATACACCCTCATCCACCTTATTAGGCATGGTATCCCCCCTCCATGACTGAAAGTAGCCCAAATAGCCATGTTTGTAGTGGTGAAATAACAGCGGAGAATTACTACAGGCATGAGGAGGATGATGATTTTGAATTGTTGTCAAGTGGTGGCCTGAGTAGCAGCAGTGGTGGTGGTCTGTGCAGCAGTATTTCTAGTCCAACATCAAGCCCTGTGCTTAAAAAGGGTAAAATAACATAGTTTTTGGATTTGTCAGTGGCACCTGTGCACTCATCTTCATCACAAGGCAAAAGCACCCCACCCATGGCCGTTCACAGAGCAGAGCCATTTAGCACAAAACGTGCAAAATGGGTAACAACTCAGCTCACGTTGCAAGACATGCCCTTCAACATTCTTCCTCACCATTAATCTACTTAAGTATGGATATGTGGACAAGTGGCAAAATGGCAGGCAGGTCATATTTGTGTATTATTGCACATTGGTCGCAGGTACCGGGGGTTGTCTGTGCTGGAGGTATTGGAAATCAGTGTAGTAAGGCAGAGTGTCATGGTAGCAACCTTCCAGGAATTTAACAGCATGCAAAGCTTGCAATGCACAGTGTGGCCAGTTCCCACACTGGTGAAAACATGCTTGACTTGCTACTGACCGAAACTGATGAGCAACTGAACCTCCTGTCCCTGAAAGCTGGCTTTATAGCCAGTGACAATGGCTCAAACATGGTGAAATGTATCATTGATGGTGGCTTTGTTTGGGTTCCATGCAAGGCCCACTGTTTAAACCTTGTGGTCCAGGAGTTTCTTCAGCACCCTGACATCAAGGAAATGTTGACAGTTGTATCACACATCTGTGCACTCTTTTCATACTCTGCAAAGGCCTATGACCAACTTCGGCAGCTGCAGATTAAAAACAGCAACCCTCAGTACTGCCTCAAGCTGGAAGTTGTCACACGCTGGAACTCAACTCTTTACATGGCAGAGAGGTTGTATGAACAGTACAAAGCCATCTTGGAATACCAAGTCATGCACACTAGCCGTGACACTTCCGGGGCCTCTATATCTATGACAACAGAACAGTGGCACCTCATGGACTCAGTGATATCAATTTTGAAGCCCTTTGAACATGCCACTCAGGCAGTGAGTGGTGACACTGCCTCCATAAGCCAAGCCATTTCACTGCTGCTGGTGCTGAGGCAGACTTTGTTGAATCTGTAGTGTAGCCTTGATGTGTCAGGAGATTGTTCAAGCAGTGCGTTACTTAAACACATGCTGACAATACTGGACCGCAATCGCCACATTGCAAGTATTCTGCAAAGTGCCGAATTCGGAATAGCAAAAACTCTGGACCCACGATACAAACATGGAATTGCATCCTTACTGGAGGGAGGGCATGAACAGGTTAAGAATCTCAGTGGACAAATGGTGTGATTGGTTCATGGGGCACAGAAATCACCTGCCAAGTTCATCAAACCACAGCATAACAGGGCTGAAGGTCACTGTGGAGTACTAGGCACATCCAGTAAGGTGATTGTGGGTCCAGGTGGGATGTCAGCAATACCAGTTGCCATTAACCCACTTTGATGGGCCTTGTCCCAAGTGGGAATCTGTGACATTGATGAATCCGGTGAACAGGAGGATGATTCAACAACAGAACTGCATGCAGCACAGAGAATGATTGATTCATATTTATCTCAAAAAAAGCATCTGTCAGCAATTGATGATCCGCTACTATACAAGAGTGGAAAGGTGAGTGAATGGCCAGAGTTGACTTCAGTGACACTGAAGTGCCTGACCAGCCCACCCTCCAGTGTAAGTGTGGAGAGGGTATTCAGTTCTGAGGGGGTAACAGTTCGTGACCATCATACCAACCTTTCGCCAACAAATGTCATTATGCTGACATTCATAAAAATGAATGAAGGTCACATAGCAACTCAAACTACCACATCTGTGTTCATACCCCATCACAATGACGGTTGTGCTGATAATGTGGGAAAAGCAGACCATCCTGGTGGCATCGACAAACAGCCTACCATTGAGGTTGACAGTGCCATCATGGACAAAGAATTCCCTAGTGGACACAATTCCGACCTTGATGGCTGTGAGTGCAGCTGCCTGTTTGATGAGGATGAGGTGGATGTTGCTGGTATTTAAGTTAACTGTTTAAAAGGCTGTCATATTTTATTAATGGTAAATTTTTTTGGTTTTCATAAAATAAAACCAGTGTTCTTGATTCAGTCTCATTCCATAATTCAGATTTGCACAAATAATGACCCATCACAATCATTCCATTTTACCTTCCCCATGGTATATTTTCTGATTACACTTAAAGAGCAGGTCCCCACTGTCTGGTACTTAGCCCCCCTCACACATATATAATAGCAGACCTGCTCCAGTGTTGAAGGGTATTAAAAATTCCATGTGCTTCCCTCCAGTTAAAATGTTATAGCACCCCAAATGTGCACCCCCAAAAAAACAGAACAAAGCCTGACATGCCCCTAGAAATGTACCCCAGCCCCCTTTTATGATGTCAGAAAATAAAGGCTGTGTGTGTGCACCATAGGCCAGTATTGGCGCCATGTTTTCAGTGACTTTTAGTACTGTTTAGAGTTGCCACTTGGAAAAATGAAAGTGACAACTCCAGGAAACAGGGACTGTTACTACAGAGGTTGCTTTGATTTTTATACATGCCACCTCTAAATAGTACTAAAAGCCACAGAAATATCTCATGCATGCAGGTTAATGGAGTGCACACTCAGTATTCATTTTCTGACATCGCAAAAGGGGGCTGGAGGTACCTGCCTGTGGGCTTGTCAGACATGGCTCTGTTTTTATGGGGGTGCAAATTCGAGGTGCTATAACTTTTTAACTAGAGGGAAGCGCATGGAATTTTTAATACCCCACAACGGTGGAGCAGGTAGTGGTATGCTTTTATATATGTTTGAGGGGGGCTGGGTACCTGACAGTGGGTACCTGCTCTTTAACAGAATGTGTGCTGTTATTAGCAAACACAGTCAGCCTCTTAAACACAACTGTCCATTTGTAGAAGGTGGTAGCCACTTAAATCCTGCCATTTAAAAATATCTTCCTCCTGAGTGACACTGAAAGACTGTAACACACCATATCCAGCCACCCAGCTGTCTGTCTGACAGTGAGAGAGAACGTGTTCCTGTGTCCATGGCCCGAAGTAACTCACAGCCAGTCAAAGCCAACAATCTGCCTAATTGGGAGAGAGAATGTGTTTCTGTACCCATGACCAGAAGTAACCCACATCCAGACAAAGCCACAAATCTGTATAATAGGGAGAGAGAATGTGTTCCTGCGCGCATGACCAGAAGTAACCTGCAGCCAGACAAAGCCACCAATCTGTCTAATAGGGAGACAATGACTTCCTGTGACCATGCCCTGCTAGAAGGAGCCTGTATCCAGCCAGAGCCACCACACTTCTCAATCAATCAATTAAGCAATCAAATCTTTATTTATCCAGGCGGACACCATTGAGCAAGCACATTTACAAGGTGGACCTGCATTATACATGGTCAAAAGAAACAGAATAACATAATTGGCATGGAAACAGACATTAAGACACCGTACAGACATTGATAAAAGAACAAAATGTGAAACATTAATGTGTGTTCAAGGAACTGGCAAATTAAATATCTATTCTAACTTTAAGATGTAATCAGTACAAAGAACCCAGTTTGAAGGTATATTCAGTACAGGGACGCAGGAGGGGGTTTTGTTAGGTAATAATTGTAGGTACCTCAAGTTGGTGCGGCTGTAATGGAGAAGGGGTCAAATGAAAAAAGCAGCTCTCAGCCTTAGGTTCTTGGTATAGAGTGAGAGGGCACATAGCTCACTGAAGTGGAGAGGTTTAACAAGACTGGCTATGGCACGAGGAAGTGCCAGCAGCCCATTTTGCCAAACTTAGGTTATTGTTATGGAGTAAGGTGAAGGATATGTATCTTACAGAAACAGAAGAATTAGGGTGACCAGCTATGGCACCAGGAGGCGCCAACAGCCCAGCTCACAAGCATTAAGTTTTGTAGTGGAGCAAGGGGATTCGTGGCTTGCCGAGGCAGAGAGATTAACGAAAAACCTTGATATGGCACAGGGAGGCATCGGCCACCCAGAGACAACAAGCGGCGACCTAACTAGACTCCTGGAAGAACTTGGAGCTATAGAACCATGAGCCACTCTGGTGAATTTCAGGTAATGGTTTCGAAGGCACCCCTCAGGTATACTTGGATCATGAGGCAGCTATACTTGGAGAACTTGGTGGGGGGTCACTGGCTCTGGGAGAGAAGAATCAAAGCAAGAGTAAGATGATGAAAAGGAGGGTGAGGTAAAGGTGAGGAAAAGAGGAAGGGGTATGTAAGGTGGCAATGCAGATCAGGTATAGGTGAATACAGAAGCTATAGAAGACAAGGTCAGTGGAAGCAGTGAAATTTATCTCCGATTAATTTTGTGTATAGGGACTTGAACACTGCGATAGTTACTGTGGTTCTTAGCTTCAAAATTTTCTGGATTTCATTCCAAAGCAACGGAAGCGAGTAGCTTATGGCCACATTCCCATATCGTGTGCAGACCCTGGGGATATTTAGGGTGATAAAGGAGCAGTCTCAGGGCGATTGGACTTCTGCAGGGTGAGACCGATGGTATGGTACTTTTCCAGCTAGTGCTTTCAGAGTCCATATGGCTGTGTTTCTTTTTCATCTGGATTGTAGGGAGGTCCAGCCTACAGCAGCATACAGGGAACAGTGATGGGTAGAGGAGGGAGGCCAGTGATGAAGTGCAGCACTCTGTGATACACGACATCCAGCTTACCCAGGTATAAGGCGTTGCAATGGCAGTAGATAAAATCAGCGTAGTCTATCAGGGAGATGAAGATAGATTGTACGAGCTTTTTTTTTTTGCCTCCGCAGTTAGAAAGCGGTTTATCCAATAGAAGAGCTTTAGTCAGGGTCAGACTGGCCCACCTGGATACCTGGAAATTTCCAGGTGGGCCCCCCTCAGTTAGGTAAATGGTGACCTTCTGAACTCTGAAAACTTTTGCATTTATCTTCTTTTTTCTAATTAAATGGGGTATCTGGGACACTGTTGATAAATGTAAGATGCAAAGACAGAGCTAGTATACCAGACTGAAGTGGAATATTGATATGAGTGTGTCAACCTGGGCCCTCCTTTATTTATTTTCCAGGTGGGCCCTTGTGTCTTCTTTCCAGGTGGGCCCTCTGTACCCCAGTCCGACCCTGGCTTTAGTCTCTGTCTCAGCTTTTTTACCATGTCCTCCAAGTGTTCCCCGAAAGAGAGCTTGTGGTCTATCCAGATTCTCATATATTTGAACTTGGGGACATAGTCCAGGTTTTCCCCCAGTAAGGTAGTGATGGCGGGGGTGCCAAGAGCAGAATAGGATGGGAGATTGCCAGGAGAGAGAATCATCGCCTTAGTTTTTTTGGCATTGAGGAGCAGTTTTTTTATTGAGAAGCTAGTGTTGGTGGATGTCAAAGTCAGATTGTAGTTCTTTACAGGCAGCTTCAGGTGTAGACTGGCTTAGGTACAGTACCGTATCATCTGCAAACAGGTGGATATTGGCATTCTTAATGCCAAGGTCGATATTGTTAATGTATATGGTGAAGAGTATTGGTCCCAGAATGGATCCTTGAGGGACACCTCTAAGTAACCGTTTAGGGGGCAGAGCTCCCCTTCTGCTTTGACCTGCTGTTGCCTATCCATTAGGTAGTTCTGGTACCAGCCCATAGAGGTGGTATCTAGACCCAGCGCTTTTAGTGATGAAAGAAGTAGGGAGTGGTCAACAGTATCAAATGCTTTGCTCAGGTCCAGGAAGACAGTGCAGACAAACTTTTTGTTATCAAGGTCATGTTGCCAGTCATTGGTGACCTTGGTCAGCACCGTGACCATACTGTGGTTCATGTGGAAGCCTGATTGCATGGGATTTAGACAATTTGTCTTTTCCAGGAAGACTCGCAGCTGAGCGTTTACTATTTTTTCTAGGATTTTTGATAGTATGGGGAGTAGTGAAATTTGCTTATAGTTATTTAGGTCACAAGGGTCCCCAGATTTAAAGTGCTGTATAATGTGGGCAGTTTTCCATAGTTCAGGAAGAGACCCCTGGGAGAGTGAGAGATTAAACAGATGGGTGATGGGTACTGCCAGTGCATACCAGGCAACCTTTACGAAGTAGGGATGCAAGGCATCCGCGCTAGTGCTTTTCTTGATATCCAGGTGAAGTAGGTGCTCTTCAACTTCTTTTAACAGAGTTAAGCTAGCCCTGGCAAAAAGAAACACAGGTGAGGGGGTACAGGCAAAGTGGGCAAGCATTAAGGATGCAATACTTAAAGGAACATCCCATTGTGTAGGACAGAAAAGGAAGTGCAAAAGAAGAAGGAAGCCACTTAGGTTCTCAAATACAGTAGCAGAAAAGGTCAGAGCCAAAAGGCTGGCCTTCAGGAAATATAAGGGAACATAGCGGGATGAAGATAGGGAGGCATACCAAACTGCCCTAAGGGAAGCAGGGAAGGCAGTAAGGCAGGCAAAGTCCCAAACTGAGGAAAAACTTGCACGGACAGTAAAAGAAGGTGACAAGACTTTCTATAGATGCATTAGTGAAAGGAGAAAGTCCAGAGGGGGTATTGCTAAGCTTAATGGAGAAAAGGGAGCATGTGAGGAGGAGGACCCTGTAAAGGCATCTATCCTAAATAGATACTTTTGCTCAGTATTTACTGAAGAGAAGGTAGGGCAGGGCCCACAGTTCAACATCATGGACACAGGGGGGAGGGAGGTGAGCACTACTCCCTTCACAAAAGAAAGGGTCCTACAAGAGCTTGCTAAGCTCAGGGTGGATAAGGCAATGGGACCTGATGGCATACATCCCAGGGTACTTAAGGAGCTAAAGGTGGAACTAGCAGAGCCATTAGCAGAACTGTTTAGTGAGTCTCTGAGCACAAGAGAGGTCCCAGAAGACTGGAGAAGGGCTCATGTGATCCCGCTCCATAAGAGTGGTAGCAGGGAGGAGGCAGGGAATACAGACCAGTCAGTCTTACCTCAGTAGTGGGCAAGATTATGGAGGCACTCCTTAAGGAAAGGATAGTGCAACACCTGGAATCCATAGGGCACAGGATCCAAGACAGCATGGGTTTACAAAAGGAAGGTCCTGTCAAACTAATCTCATAGATTTCTTTGACTGGGTAACCAGAGTGGTGGACCAAGGGGGAGCAGTTGATGTCGCCTACCTTGACTTCAGCAAAGCTTTTGACACTGTTCCACATAGAAGATTGATAAATAAGATGGGTAGGCTTGGGGTGGGTCAGAAGTTGGTCAACTGGGTGGCAAACTGGTTGACGGGCAGAAAACAGAGAGTGGTGGTAAATGGTATACAGTCAGAAGAGATGCAAGTCACAAGTGGGGTACCTCAGGGATCAGTCCTGGGGCCAGTCCTCTTCAACATCTTCATTAGTGACCTTGCAGATGGACTAGAGGGTAAGGCTTGTCTGTTTGCAGATGACACCAAGATCTGCAACAGAGTAGATGATCCAGATGGGGTGGGCAGAATGAGAAGAGATCTGGATAAACTAGCAAAATGGTCAGAAGAGTGGCAACTGGGATTTAATGCAAAGAAGTGCAAAATCATGTACATAGGGAAGATAAACCCTGAAGCCACCTATAGGCTGGGAGGGGAGTTGCTAGCAGTCACAAAGGAAGAAAGAGACTTGGGCATCATCATCATCACTGATGACCTGAAATCATCCAAGCAGACCTCTAAAGCAGTAGGTAAGGCTAGGGGGGTGTTAGGGTGTATTAGTAGGGGTATCACAAGTCGTAAGAGGGAGGTAATAATCCCTCTTTACAAGACACTGGTTAAGCCCCATCTGGAGTACTGTGTGCAGTATTGGAGGCCACACCTTCACAAGGACATTAACCAAATTGAGGCAGTCCAGAGAAGGGCAACCAAAATGGTGCAGGGACTGCATCAGAAGACATATGAGGACAGATTAACAGAGCTCAATATGTATACCCTTGAGCAAAGGAGGGAGAGAGGTGATATGATAGAGGCATTCAAACACCTTAAGGGCATTAACAAGGTGAAAGAGTCTAACATGTTTAAATATAAGAAAAATAGCAGGACAAGAGGACACAGCATGAGATTAGAGGGGCCGATTAAGGGGGAATGTGAGGAAATTCTTTTTCACAGAAAGGGTGGTGGATGC
Source organism: Neoceratodus forsteri (assembly GCA_016271365.2). Lineage (NCBI taxonomy): Eukaryota > Metazoa > Chordata > Ceratodontiformes > Ceratodontidae > Neoceratodus > Neoceratodus forsteri. Next base: position 383,121,597 of record CM057455.1, on the reverse strand, counting down.
ATGGAATGGCTTACCACAAGAAGTGGTAGCTACGAATACAGTGCAGGGCTTCAAACAGGCATGGGATAGGCATAAGGGAGCAATACAAATGACTATGAATAGATAGACCACTGACAGAGCAAAGGCCAATGGCACATTTATAAGGTAGAAAAAGAAATGGGCAGACTGGATGGGCCTTGTGGTCCTTATCTGCCATCAACTTCTATGTTTCTATGTTTCTATGTTTCTATGTTTAAGGTAACTGGTGAGAAGCAAAAGGCGGCTGTCATTGGATTTGGGTCCAGAGGCAATATGTTCATCTGGGAGTGCAGCTTACAGGCAGGCGAATTATCGAAAGCCAGGCCAGCTGAGGCAAAGTGATTATTAAATGCTTGTAGTATTTCATTTTTGTCGCTAATGATGCCATTATTAGAGGATATTTTTGAGGGGAGTGTATTACCTGTCATGTGTCCAGCGAGATTTTTTTATGGTGGTCCAGAATTTTGTTGCGCATTTTGAAGCGGCGCCTAACTCTGAGCGATAGAATTTGGATTTGGTTTCCCTGATCAGCTTTGGGCATAGGCTCCTAGCGGTTCTGAAGAGACACCAGTCCTTGTCCAGCTGTGTTTTATGAGCACATTTCCAAAGCTTGTCCCTATTTAGAAAAGCAGCTTTGAGGTCTGCAGTAAACCAGTGGTATGTTCTTGACTTTATGCGAGTTTTGACCATGGGAGCGTGGGCATTGAGGGCATGGGTTAAGATTTCTTGGAAGATAGTAAAAGCATTGTTTACTGTTTTTGCTAGGTAGAAGTTTTGCCAGAGTGGAGAGGCCTTGAGGTCATTGATATAGGCCAGTGGGTCAAAATTCCTTTTAGATTTCTTAGTCGAAAATGTTGAGGTTGGTTTGGACATATGGCTAGTTCTCACACCTGCAATAAAACAGTGGTCACTAATGTCAGCGTGGAAGATTCCTGCATGGGAGAAAAGGTGGGGTTTAATTACTAGTAGAACATCTAGATGGGTGCTATTTGTTGGGTTTTTCTTATTGGCGCGTGTTGGTTCATTGATAAGTTGTGAGAGACCATGGGAGTCGCGAAAAGATTTGAGTGGTAGCAAGGCGTTGGTCAGCCAGTCATAGTTGAGGTCTCCCATTATTATAGTTTCAAGGTTGATGGAGTCCATCATGGATGATAAGTGAGTTAGTAACTGTGGTCCAGTGGAAGGTGGTCTGTAGCAGCCAATTACTCTGATGGCTGATGTAGGGGATGTTTAAATTTTTAGGGACAGGCATTCATATGTGTTAGAAAGCGAGGAGGAATCAAGGATATAGACTGAAAATTTGTCCTTCATGTAGATGGTAACTCCATCGCCCCTGGTTTGTCTGTCAGCTCTGAATAGAAGATAATTGGGTATGGCAATCTCCTCATCAGGAGTGGATGGACAGAGCCAGGATTCTGTGATGACAAGCACATTGATTTCGGTGTGGGCGATCCAAGCCTGTATGGAGGACAAGTTTTTTTAGAAGGCTACATGTATTGACATGCATGAAGCTGATACCCTTTAGCTTAGGGAGTTCTGAGGGGGAGGCGATGTCTTTTGTGGGCCCAAGATTTAGTTCCACGTTACCAGAACATAGTAGTAGAAGGAGTATAAGTTTCCTTAGGGCTACGAGTGATATTTTGGAGATTTTCATCCTTCTCCTGGTGGAAGTAACATCTGAATCTGTTTGCAGAGGCTTATTGTAGGTGTTATGTTGTCCTGTCATTACATAGCATAGGGCCCTTGCTGTGAAATACCACGAGGTGACTTCACTGCGGGAAGGTGGCTGGCTCTTTCCCACTGGTATTTGACATCCTGATGCACACCAATTATGTCCTCCATGGTAAGGGTGCAGTAGTGCAGTGGTGTTGCAGGAGCAGAGTAAGGACCTGATGTACACACATTCAATGGGGGAAGGATGGATTTCCCCGTTAGTATAGGTCCAACCTCGAAGTTCCCCTAGTAGGGGTAGGATACATAAGGCGCTAAGGAGCTGAATCCACTTTGCCATGATTTGAGGTATAAAGAATCTATTTAGAGAGGATTTTGTGAGTTACAACTATTTATTTAAAATTAGAAGCTAGTGTGATACATTAGATAGCGTCCCAGAGGACTAGTGAGTACTTGGCCGAAAAATAGGGTAGGAGAGAATAAGAAGAGAAGTATATAGTGAGGGCCAATAGCTGCAGTGGGCAGAGCAAGACCGTCTATATAAGAATGTGCAGGGAGGAGGGATGGGTGGGTGGTAAAGTTTGCGGCTTTGCCATACTTTTCACCAAGCTTTATCCGGCCTTGTGGTCTCGGGCGTCGGCTTCTGTAGCTCCGACCACCCAGTGGCCGCGGTTCGAGTGGCAGAAGAGCTGGGAGCCCTAGGAGGGACTCAGCTGAAGATGGAAGGAGAGAGGAGCCAAATTAGTACTGGTGGAGGACAAAAGGGTCTCACTAGCCAGTGACAAGAAAATTTACACTTGAATCGGGGCGATTTCCTTGGCGCCTGGGAGTCTGGGTGCAGTACCAAGTCAAGGAAGGGCTGTAATCACTCTAACATTTAGTTAACTTTAGCAAGGTAAAAACAGCTTTTTAAATGTAAATTTAACAATTTCTAAAAAGATTAGGAAATAAAACAGTCTAGGTAATTAGATTTCAGTCTGGTTTGCTAATACAATTGTGCCTTTTTGCGCTTCTAGACAGGAAAGAAAAGGTGAAGTAAAGGGACCAATCGGAGTGAGCCTGGCAAAAGACGCTCGTGCTCTGATTGGTTTGCAGCTTTGCCGTACATCTCAGCGAGCTGTATCCAGCCTTGTGGTCTTGGGTGTCGGCTTCTGTAGCGCTGACCTCCCGGTGGCCATGGTTTAAGCGGCGGAAGAGCTGGGAGCCCTAGGAGGGTCTCAGCTCTCAGCGAGCTGTATCCGGCCTTGTGGTCTCGGGCATCGACTTCTGTAGTGCTGACTGCCCGGTGTCTGCAGTTTGAGCGGCGGAAGAGCTGGGAGCCCTAGGAGAGTCTCGGCTCTCAGCGAGCTGTATCCAGCCTTGTGGTCTCGGGCGTTGGCTTCTGTAGCAGCGACTGCCCGGTGGCAGCGGTTCGAGTGGCAGAAGAGCTGGAAGCCCTAGGAGGGTCTTATTATCAGTACTTTACTGTGAGTATGTACTAATTTGAAATTGTCATACTATGGAATTTCCTTGAGCTGTGTGAATGCTTCCTTTAACATTTTAGAGATGCACTTGAGAAACATATACAGACACCATTTTTTCCTTTTTTACAGGCGTCCAGTTTCAAACAGCATAACGGACTGGAGGACAGGAGTACTACAGTACTGTCTGCAACCACATACAGGATATTAGTTTCAGGTAAGTATATCAATCTTATTTCATCACTTCTTTTGGGTATTGCATTTTTTCAAGCCAGTGTAAATCATACAAAGTGGGTGGCCATGTATGGCAGATAATATATTTTTCGTGCACATCAGTCACTCTCTTACTTCAGCAGGCCATGTGGCTGAATAAAGTTTTATCCGGGTCATGACAAGATGTCTTGGAATGTAACTTAACTTAAGACACTGGGCTAGTGCATGTCAAATGCACTAAACTTGTTAGTTGGTCTTGGTGTGGCTTACTAATACCTTGGTGTCTGTTAAGCAGGATGTAACAGACAGTAACAGCCACACTTAGTTAGAACAGAATGTGTTAGTGCAATGAAGTAAGAATTATTTCGTCTTTGTCTATTTGCAGGTAACATTTTGGTGCTGTGTGCTGCCATCAGTGCTTTCTATAAATAAGAACACAGGCAACTGGTATGAATCTGGAGGATACACAGAAAACCTGTAAAGAAGTCAAAACAAAACCATTAATGAAACTTGCTTCCAAATGATAACAACCACCCCCAAAGACTTACCTTTTCTGGCTTGACAATTTTCCTACAGCAAATTCCTCAGCAAGCCAAAAAATGTGCAACACAAGTATGACTGGATGACCTGTGAGAGAAAAAACAGCAATGAATATAATATATATATAATCTGGTTCTGTGGAAAAACACGGGCATGCAACATACAGTAACTTACCAATGGTAGCATGAGTACACACACACATAAGGCATCTTGTTACAGTCAGCACAGCATTCATTCTGACCGCCATAGCATCATCACATCATTGTTCACACAATGGTACTCTGTGGCTATCATCCTTTGGCAAGACACTGTACATCAGCCCAGTCAGCGCAGGCAGCAGAAGATAGAAGTACAGGAGCAGCAGCAGGTGCCATAGTTGTTGTGGGAGTGGGTGCACGCATAAAGCAGTGAGTCAGAAAATAATTGAGAATTTTCAGTACATTTTATCATGTTATTTCTCTTCATCTGGACTCTGGCATTTTCGGGACACGTGGACAGCAGCCATTTCTGGGGGCACACTTAAGGAGTGTGGGTTAACGCATAAAGCAGTGCATCAGGAAATAATTGAGAATTTTAAGCACATATCATGTTATTTCTGTTCACCTGGACTCTGACATTCAAGGCATTCTGGCATTGCACTCAAGGACATAGACAGGATGGAGGCGTCCAAAGGAGGGCAACTAAAATGGTGCAGAGGCTGCACCGGAACCCATATGAAGAAGAGAGACTGAAGGAGGTTAATATGTATACCCATAAGGAAAGGAGGGGTGGGCATTATAGAAACTTTAAAGTACATAAAGGGAGTCAACAATGTCCAAGAGGGTAGCATCTTTCAGAAAAAGAGATGTGCAAGAACAAGGGGGATAAATCTGTAGATAGAGGGGAGATGGATCAGGTGCAACATCAGGAAATATTTTGTCATGGAGAGGGTGGTGGATGCAAGGACAATCAAAAACTAATGCTCCACATTATGGTGTGAGAGCAGCAGTTGGAGCATGACCATAATTTGTAGTTGGTGACTCTCAATGCGCTCCAACCGCTGCTCAATGTTCAACAACTTGTTGCTCAGGTGGTCCACCTCACTCCACATCAGACCCAAATTGGCCTGTGTGGCAGGCATTTTTGCAGGGTTGCCAGCATCCCCTGCAGGTGCTGGAGCAACCACTTGCTCCATGGCCTGACCATGCTTAACCCCACGTGCAGGAGAAGGCTGTGCTGCCACCTGTTGCACAGCAGGGTCAGCAGGCGTATTCCATCCCTGTTCGATAACTTTGGCCTCCCACTCTGCACGGTGGTGATGGTGGTTTTCAAGATGGGTGCACAGCCCACCTGTCCCCAGTGACTCCCCTTGGGACCACAACATACAACCACACCACAGATATTACACTTCATGACACTGGGGTCATCAGCACCAGACACTGGACTGAAAAAAGCCCACACAACAGAGGTGCGGGAAGGACCAGGCATAGGTGGGGGTACCCAGGTGTTATTTGCTGCTGCTGCACAATTGGGGGGGGGGCAACCTGCTGCTGCTGATAAAATTGAAGTGGCTCCTTTATCAACTCCTGCTGCTGCTGAGCAGGTGGTGGTGGGGCACTAGTAGTAGGCTGGGGTGCTTCCATGGCACCACTACCTCCTGCTTAAGGGAAGGGACCACTCACATGATAAAATGTGCTCCTGTTCAGACGTGGGGTGCCACCACACATCCATACCCCCACACACTCTCCCCTCTCTCCCCAAAGGCATTTCTCTCCATTTTACTGTCTCTCTCTCTCTCTCTCTCTCTCTCTCTCACACACACACACACACACACTCAAAAAAATTAACAATTTACTACTGTACTGAAAAAAGGTGCACAACTCACACAAGAGGCAATCAAAATAAAAAAAGAAACAGCTAATTAACAAAAAAAGTCAAATGTTAAGCAGATTCAAGCAATATATTTCTCTCTCCTGTCTCCTCTGTCACAAAACCTCTTTCTCCCATATTAGGTAAGGAGAAACTGAAAGTTTTTCACTGTCTTGCCTGATTAACTTCCTACCTGAGCCATGTGACCTATAGACTGTAACACATATGATCTGTGGGCTGTTCCAATTATGACTCACTTCGCATTCACCAGAAAACAACACAAAGTGAACGCGAAGTCAGCATAACGTGAAGTCATTATGAGGTGAAGTCAGCATAAGGCAAAGTGATGTGATGCTACGGGGACTTCGCATAGCAGATGATGACGAGGAGTGTGAGACTTCGGCCCGACTTCGCTGGCGGAGTAAAACTTTGCTGCATCTCTACACGTGAACTGCCACAGGAAGAGAATCATGAGAGTGACTCCAACTTAGCATGCTGATTATATAGGTAAATCTCTTTCTTAAAGTATTTCATATATTCAAGACCAACAAGAATTCCTTGCTTAACATAATCATTCAGGTAAAGGAACCCATACTCTTTCAAGAGTTCAAAAATGTGCAGAAGTCAGGTGGACTTATTACTGTATTGAGCTGGCCATATCTCCTTTTCAAAAAGTCCCATAATCAATAAATTATCCTTAGATAATCTAGTAATTTTGATACAGTAGCTAAAATCCAGTGAATCTGCAAGAGTCGTAAAGATATCTAGGCCCAATTCAGCCCTTATATATGTCATAGGAACAGATTGATTTAAACAAAGATATGATTGAATTAACTGAATTGACAGTTTCTCTACTTCAGTGATCATGTATGATGCCCAGATTTCAGCACCATGCAAGGAATGTGGGTTGAATTTTTAAGAAAGGATCTGAATCAGCGGCTTAATACTATTTCCTTCAAGGCTGAACTGTTAGGTTCTAATACCAAGCAATCAAGTTTCCTCTTTAAATTGGACTAAGAGAGCAACAGAGAAACCAAATTATCAATATAAGCAAGGACAGGAACTACAAATGAACCTATCTTGGGTGGATCAGAAACAATTACAGTGAATGCCCTTAGAATATGATCCATATGGAAAATGAAAAGAGTTAGGGCTAAAATACAGCCTTGACAGACACATTCATTAGTTATAAATTTACTTTACCACTCATGCCCAACCTCAATCTAGACCAAGTATGATTGAGCCTAAGTATGATTGTAAAGTTTTGAAATAATAGAAATAAGAATCAGTGCCCCTGTCTACCATCAACTGCCATCATTTCATCTGTGGAATTGAATCGACTGCAGAACTATAGTCTATGAATGCCAAGCAAAATGTTTGTCTGTGGACTTGGACATATTTCTCCCAAAAGTGACTAAGAAAAAAACAGTTATTTAATGTAGAACAGTTCTCCATAAATCCTGACTGCAGAATAAACAAGCCCCAAGAAACTGTAAGTTGTTCCTGTATCCTCCTACAATAATTTTACAGAATATTTTAAAGAAAATATCCAAAAGTCTACTTAGGCTGTACATATGAGGATCCAATTTATTTCCCTTTATAAATGTTGATACTGTTTCTGATCCATGCCATGACTAAGGACAAGAACCCTCACTAATACATTTGTTAAAAAATAACAAAAGGAAATAGAGCACAAAAGAGGGGACTGTAAGTATACCTTAGCAGGAATTGGGTCAGGCCTAAGAGCCTTGTTTTCAAAGAATCTAGCACATCAAGACCTTCAATAACAGTAAAAGGCTTAGTATTATCCTTATCTGTCATAGCCACCAAATCATTCTACAATGATGAGTGAAAGACAAGAAAGATGTGGACTGCCCTTGTCCCAGAAAATATATATGAGTCAATACCATTAGAAACATTAGAGGTACCCTAGGCTACAAACTGTCAAAAAGCTCTAGCATCATGTCTGGAGATAACAGCTAACATCATTCCCACTGTTTACTCAATTTTTTCCTATGTAATAGAACTTCTTTGGTCTTTCTATCTGCATTAAGTAGTTTACAGTAATCTCTAGAAGGATTATTTTCTAGTTTACTTAAGTTTTTAAGACGTTCATATTTTTTCCTCTCTGCACAGTCTATCAAACCACTCAATGTTCCATTTACCAATTGAGCAGAAGGAAATAAACAAGTTGGAAGAAATCTGATCATAGAAGGACTCTGGTAGATCATACATAGTCACTGCAGACTGGGAGGAAAAACTCTGATGCAGCAGAAATTCTAACTGTGATAGACAGATGCCCTCACCTATGGGAAAGATCATCATTCTACTGTACTGTCTTCCTGTTTCTATTCACCAGATACATTGATGGGTGAATCACTGAATTCCCTAGAGGAAAGGAGGGAAATGGGGGATATGATAGAAACATACAAATATTTTAAAGGTAAAAACAGAATACAGGAAAGTAGCATTTTTCAGAGAAAAAGATGCTCAAGGACAAGGAGTCACACTATGAAGGTGGAAGGGGGAAGCTCAGAGGAAATGTAAGAAAGTATTTCTTCGCAGAGAGTCTGGTGGATGCATGGAACAGCTTCCCAGTGGAGGTGGTGGAGGCTAAAACAGTTACATGATTAAAAAATGCATGGGATAGATACACAGGGATCCTGGAAGTAAGGCAGGATGGAAGACTGAGTAGGGTTTGAGGTATAGCTGTAGGTAGGGAAAAATAGGGCAGACTGGATTGGTCATGAGGTCCTTATCTGCCATCATGTTCTGTGTTTCTATGTTTCAACCCAGAGATAAATTATCATGAGTATCTGGATGGCCCCTTTGATAGAAATAGAGAGATGATTTCTCTCTGTCCTACTAATGTCAGAAAAAGTACACCACATGTCAACCGGTCCATCCCACAAAGCAAAATTTATATAATAGAAGCTCCTAGGGAAGAAATGAAAGTCAGTTCACCTTTTCCATCTCCCAATAACCTACCATTTAAAGAGTAAACATTATGCTATTGCATGAACTGTACAATACCTAAACCAGCCTTATTTGTTTTAATATTGTGATATACACTTTCAGTGAGGGACAAAACATTACACACAGCTCCATCAGCTTTATTGTCTAAGATCCCATCAAAATTACCTATCCAGACATTAATGCCAGCTAACATGAGAATCAGAGATACCAAATAATTTTCATAAAGATCCTCAATCAAATCACCTAGCAGTGCCCAAGACTGGTTAGGCAATTATTTTGATAAAAGTGGAGGAACATAAATATTAATCAAGATAAATGAATAATTAAAAACCCTTACAGAACAAACACTATGAAACTTTGTATACTTTAAAAGACCCAAGATAATGTTTTATTATACATTTTGACAAAGCAAGCCGATTCTACAGAAGCCCTACCCACTGTTGTATCTTTTTTTGCTGTAACATCATATAATACTAGGCAAGGCAAAGCAATTGTATTTATTGGAGCCCATTCCCTGAGGCTCTGAGTGCCAAACTTATACAAATACACAGTAAAAAAAAAAACAAATGTTAAAATGCAATAAAATATTATATAGTAAGATTCAATAGGATTGACATAACCCTATAACAGTGTGCTTCAGGTTACTGGGGAAACCAAACTAATGGTCAGAACTCAGATCAATCAGCTTCAAATGCCTGGAGGAAGAGGTGATCTTTCAGCCTTAGCTTCAACATCTCAGTCGAGGGAGCCTCCCAGACTTCAGGTGGAAGCGAGTTCCACAGGGTCAGCCCCACAACACTAAACACACGCTCGCCCAATGTCCGGAACCGAACCCTGGTAATGTCCAGGAGGCCCCTCGACAAGGAACAGAGAGCATAAGCAGAGGTCACCAGTGTCAGTAGCTCTGACAGGTAGTCAGGATCCAGTCTGTATATGGCCTTATAGGTGAGCAAGCCCATCTTGAAAAGGACCTTCCACATGACAGGCAGCCAGTGCAGGGCACGCAGGACTGGGATTACATGACTGGACCTCAAAAGGCCTGTCAGCAACCAGGCCACTGCATTTTGCTGTAGCTGCAGTTTGTGGAGGGTCCCTCCTGTGACCCTGAAGTACAGTATAAAGATTTGCAGTAGCTGAGCATGGAGGTGACAAAAACATTTACCAGTGTCGGCAGATCAGTAGGCGGAATGAGGGGCTTAATCCTGGCAATGTTCTGCAAGTTGTAAAAAACACTTTTAATAACAGATGACAGCTGATCTTCAAAGGTCAGTCTGCTGTCCAGGATCATGCCTAGATTTCACACCCTCGGGGAAGCCAACAGTGGGGCAGACACCAGGACCGAGCCTGTGTTAGCCCCTGGTGGCAACCCATCCAGCCCGTGACCAAGTTCGATCACCAATACATCCATCTTATCTGGGTTAAGTCTCAGGCAGCTGGAAGCCATCCAGTCATTGATTTTAGCCAGACAGTTGTTAAGCACATCAACAGCTCTAGATGTTCTGGGTGCAAAAGACAAATATAGTTGGGTATCATCTGAATAGCAATGAAACTCCACACTGTGTTGTCAAATGATCTCGCCCAGGGGCAGCATGTACACTGTGAGCAGCATCAGAGACAGGATCGAACCCTGTGATACACTGTGAGAAAGAGGCATTGGGGAGGGGGAGAAATTCCCCATCACCACCCACAGCACCTTATGCGAGAAATAGGACTCGAACCACCTGATGACAGTACCAGCGAGTCCACAAAACTCACTGAGCCGATCAAGAAACATGATGTGGTCCACAGTGTCAAATGCTGAGGAGAGATCAATGAGCACAAGAACTGACCTGTCTCCTCTATCTCTAGCCATGAACAGATCATTATGCACTCTAACTGGAGCCATTTCTGTTCTGTGTCTGGCCCAAAAACCCAACTGAAATGACTTATAGATGTAAGAGGACACCAGGCAATCCTCTAGCTGTTGGACCACTAACTTCTCAACAGCCTTGCTCAAAAAAGGCAGGTTGAAGATCGGACGGCAATTCACCAGGATAAGTGGGTTGAGGGAAGGTTTCTTAAGGAGGGGTCTCTCCAATGCTTCTTTCAAAGCCACTGGGAACACCCCCTCTGCCATTGAGCACCTGGCAATCTTGGTGAAGACCAGGCCAACAGCCTTGGAACATCCCATTAAGAAACTCGTTAAGGCCAGGTCCAGTTCGCAATACATGTGCCTCAGCTCTAAGATCACCTTAGTCACTTCAGACACCTCCACTGGCCTAAACTCTTCCCAGACAGATGGAGTACTTCTGACCCTCCTGGCCCTACCACTTTGAGGCTGATGTCTCCCTGACGGAACTATTAATTTATTAATAAATATTTCCTGTTCCTTTGTGGGCCAGGTTTCCTTCAAGCCCACAGTATTAAAAGAAGACAACTGTTCAGCCCATCTGTGATCACTCCAATTATATAATTAAAGCTCGTAATATTCCATGAGTTCAGATAATCAAAGAAAGTCTCTCCTTTTTTATCCTGCAGTGCTACAAGATTAAGAGAACCTAACTTAAACTCATGTGATTTTCATTAATGTCCTGCAAATAAAGCCTGTATGTAATAGTGACATTATAAACAGCTGATTTGGGAACAGGAAACAAACTTGCTTGCAAGGGAATGTTAGTCTTACAATAATTATTAGGTACCCCACAAATCCCCATGCTGTCCGATAAGCTACTCTTGGCCAGCATTCTTGCTGCAACCTTCCCTAATCTTAATTAATATCTACCTGAACGCCATCATGATTTTTACATCTTTTTCACCAACCACCCATTTAATGCCCAAAGATATTTAGAGATAGTTTGAAAGAAAGGAACAACAATGATCCAGTTATTTTCATATTTGTTTCACCAAGGGGTCATTATAGACCAGAATTGCTCAAGGTGAAAGGAGATTTATCCAGAGAATAAGGATCACCACTGAACCAAACTTCTGTCTATTTAAGTATGTCAGAATTATATAATGTTACTAGTTGCTCATTATTCCAGAATTAATTAGCTAGCCCATGTGCTATATGGAAGATTTGCACACAGTCTAAGCCATAGTCATTTTGGTAATAATTACTTGAAGGATATCTCCTTCATTAATCTGAAGCTCCAGTGTTGCTTGAAATAATGGGATAATAAAAATCTAATGGTGAAATGTCTACAAAGAGTACTTCATCGTTATAGTCATTCAATCTAAGAATAGCATACCCATCCTCCTTTGAGATAGGGCCCACACCAGACTTACTGTCCTCTTGCCTAGAGGCTGGTAAATAAGAAATTTGATCATTCAAACATTTAAGACAACAATCAAGAATTAGAGGAGGGCTTCAGTTGGAGAAACTGTCACCAAGCCTTCTTTTTTTTCCTTTTATTATTTACCAAATGGGTACTATAAGCACTATCTTTCATGATTTCCTCAGTGACTAATTTTTTAGCAAGTTTGCCCAATATTAAATTACAATCCTCCTTAATAATAATCAGGTCTACACAAGTAGCTTGAAGCTTTGACGCCTAAGACCTTAATTACCTTATTTAATATGAGGACTTACTTAACAATATACAGTATCTAGCATGACCCAGAGGAGTGATGTTATTCTAATGGGAGACCTTAACTTGCCAGGCATTAACTAGAGCAATTTATCAGCCTCTAATCAAATGGAACAATTGTTTATAAATATGTTGACTGAAAATGATATAGATAGATAGACAGATTGATAGATAGATAGATAGATAGATAGATAGATAGATAGATAGATAGATAGATAGATAGATAGAAACTTTATTTATATAATGCCCCTTAACCAGAACTCAGAGCGTTTAACGATACAAATATTAGGACCAACAACAAAACCATGCATTGCAATTGAGCATACAGCAAAATACAGCATAAAATACTGTCTATCAGATTATTAAAATAATACAGTAAAATTATATAATAATACAATAGTCAGTTCACCTTACTTCTTACATATTAAAAGCCTGGTTAAAAAGGAAGGTTTTTAACCACCTTTTGAAGGTTTTCACTGAGTGTGCCTCTTGCAGATGTCTAGGCAGAGAGTTCTTCAAGGCTGTCATGGCCACAGAAAATGCATGGTCTCCAGAATGCTGCAGCCTAAACCTGGGAATCACAAAGAAGCAACCCTCAGAGGAACAGAGAGCTCAAGATGGGCAGTGAGGAACAAGGAGGTCTTGCAGATAGTCTGGTCCCCCTTCAAGCAGGGCTTTATAGGTCAGAAATCTGACCTTGAAGGCACTCTTCACCTAACTGGCAGCCAGTACAGTTCACAGAGGACAGGCATAATATGCTCTGATCTCAGAGCACCCATCAACTTTTCTAGCTACCATGTTCTGCAACAGCTGCAGTCAACAGAGATTGCCTCCAGATAGCCCCAGGTACAGGGCATTACAGTAATCCAACCAGGATGTGACAAAAGCATGAACCAGGGTGGTCAGGCCCTCAGCTGGTATAACAGCCTGGATCCAGGCACTGTTCCTCAGATGATAAAAAACAGTTTTGATGATGGCTGACACCTGTGCATCAAGTGTCAAGCCATCATCAAGGATCACATCCAGATCCTTGACCCAAATGGAGAAGGACAGGGGAACACCCCATAGTACTAGACCACGTTGATTTCCCAGTCCCCTCAAGTCACAATGATGACTAATATCCACCACTAGTAACTCTGGCTTGTCTGGCTTGAGTCATGGCCAATTTTGAGTAATCTAGTTCTGGATCTCCTTCAAGCAGGTGTTAAACACAGAGGACGCCATCTGGTTACCAGGTGCACAGGAAAGGTATAGCTGGGTATCATTCGCATAGCAATGAAAATCCAGCCCATACCACCTCATAATGCCTCCAAATGGCAGCATGTACACCATGAACAACAAGTGCGAGAGGACCAACCCATGTGGAACTCCTCAGTGCAGAGATTTTGGGTTAGATGAGACTAGCCCGTTCATCACCCTTTGCACTCTGCCCATGAGGTAAGATGTAAATCAGTTGATGACATTACTGGTTAGGCCACACCAGTACTGTAGGTGGTCCAGCAAAACCTCATGATCCACAGTGCCAAACACAGCTCAGAGATCAAAGAGAACCAAGATGGTATGTTCTCTCCTGTCCCTGCCATTAGGAGACCATTCAGTACCTTCAGCAAGGTACTGTAGTCCCCATGCTATGCCCATCTCTAAATACAGACTGGAAGCACTCATAAGTTGTGTCAGAGGAGGCAAGAAGCATCTCGAGCTGGATGGCCACCACTTTCTCTAAAGCCTTCCCTAAAAATGGGAGGTTGGAGACCGATCTGTAGTTGTTAAGACACTCTGGATCCATTGAGGGTTTCTTCAATAGGGGATCTAACAAAGGCCTCTTTCAGTGCCATAGAAAAGACCCCCCTCCTCAAGGAACTCCAGAGGATCTCTGCATCCACAGATCCTATCATGTACATACACCCAACCAAAAGCCGGCTTGGACCTGGGTCCAGATCACACTACGTTGGTCGCAGCCTCAAGACTATCTCATCCAACTCCTCCACTCCTACAAGGCTGAACTCAGCCCACACAAGAGGGGTACTCAGGCATGCCCCAGACTGAACCCCACAAGTCCTTTGTGTGACACTGGAAGAGATCTCTACTCTGATAGAGATCACTTTGTCAGCAAAGAACAGAGCAAATTCCTCGCACCTTGTGCTTGAACTGGATCCTCATGCTTGGAGACAGGCAACATGTAATAACCCATCTACCACATGTCAGAGCTGAGCTGGTCTGTTCCTTGCCACAGCAATTTCCCTTGACAAAAAATCTGCCTTCTTTCAGAAGATTGCCCTCTAATAGTCACCATTATGAGACTTCACGGCCAATTTGTCCTCCATCAGCCCAGATCCCCACCAGCACTGCTCCAACCTCCGGCTCCTTATCATTAACTCCCTGAGCTCCCCATCAAACCAAGGTGGCATCCAGTGAGTAGATAAGGGTCAGACACAAATGGGAGTGATCGAGTTGAAGGTGGCACTGACGGCCCTATTATAGGCTGCAACTGTCTCCTCCAGTCCTGTCGCACACGCAGCCTCCACACTTGATAGGTCCATTACCACCTGTAGTTCTACTGGAGACAATCCCTATAAAGGATACTACTGGACCATCTTCACAGAGGATGGATCCATGGGGGGGGCCCAAACATAAACCTCATGGTGCTATAATCCCACCAAATGACTGGATCAATCTTGAGGTTATCAACCCCAAGACTCAAAGTGAACTCCAGTTCTAATGTGTGGCCATGAGAGTGGATCGCTGAGGTGAAACCTTGCCACAGGCCCAGAGCCTCCATTCTCTGCAGAAGATCACATCCAAATGACTAGAGTCTGTTGTCGACCCAGGCATTGAAGTCTCCCAGAATTAACCATCTGATGGACTCCAACACCAGGCTAACAATGAAATTGCCAATCTCCCACTGGAATTCCCTCTTCCTGCCCAGTGGACAGTAGTGTAGGAGGATCCTGTAGCCCATGCCAGGATCCTCTCACACAGCAACACTCTCAAATAACCAGGCAGGATCCAACAGAAGCATTGTGAGGCCCAGGCTGGATTTAAAACAAATGAACACTCCCCCAACTGTGTGTTCCTTCCTCGGGTTGTGTATCACTGAGTACCCAGCTGGCACTGCTGCCTCCAAAATGTGGCCAGCATTCTTTTCCAGCAAGGTCTCAGTGATGCAGGACACATCTACTGAGGACACCAAGTCTGCTATTACCGCAATCTTCTTCCTCATCAACCTGGTGTTGCATAACACAGCCCAAGTAGGGTGAGGGGGAGGCTGCTGGATCAGACACCTGCCCACTTTCCATGGTGGAGTCCTCGGGTATGGGAATCAAGCAAGGTGGGCCCCTTTCCAATTCCCATTTTGCCCCAGGGCACCTCCTTGGCCTCAACACCCATATCTGTGACTCCTCAGCAGCCACTGACATGGCACCCTGCCCCATCACCTCCCACGAGCAATCTCCATTGCCCTGTACCTTCTATATGTCTCTGCCTGAAGTGAGAGGAGCTTGAAAGGGTGAAGGTCATGGAGGCGGGCCGAGTAGCTCACCTTGCAGGCTTACATCACAGGCACATCCTGACTATTAAATCTCACTAAAAAGGTTCTACTATTAGTAAATCCCAAAACAAGTATTATAAATGCCGAACAGAATTACCACCATAACATTTATAACCACACATTCACACAATAAATCACACTACTACTACCACCCACCTAAAAACCCCTACCCACCCAATCCCAGCAGCAATTACAATTATTTTAACAAACACCTTTGCACCCCAAACCCTCCCAACCATAAAACCTTAAAGTCTGTCCAGTTAGATGGAGTCTTTAACTCTGTGAGACAGTCTCCTAGCAGAAACATATTTAGATATTTATACTACAGTATCTTCAAAAATGTTGCTCTCCTCTCTCACAGGGAGTGTCCCTTTCAACGATCTGTAGACTTAAATATCAGCCAAATCTGTGAGCCAAATACCCAAAGAAATAACAAGTCCAGCAGGATCACAGTTAGAGCAGCACAGGCTCTCACCACTGAAGCAGCACTTTTGGATCTAGTTTAAATCACTTCCAGGAAACCGGGACTCAAACTCTCACACTGCTTGATGGACCCCTTAAGAGTGATTTAAACTCCTGAATAGTTCTTTACTGCATTTAGATGTTCTAACCATCAGGCAAATATAGGCACCATAGGTTTTCAAATGTAGCAGCTCAAGCCCTCTTACAGTCTTCCTCCGTGCTCATTTAGGTCTGGCTAAGTGGAATAAAATAGCAGATTCACTATGCTTTAGTCAAGCTCTTGGGCTGTAGAGATCCGCTCACCTCCTACCTCCATAGGATATTGTGAGCCAAATGTTCTTCAGTGGGATTCACAGAAAACAGTACCTCAGTTGTTTCAATCATGACATTCTTACAAGTGCAGCAACCTACACCAGATAGTGAAGGAATCCATCAAAATCAACAACATAGTAGACATTGTTCTAACAGACATGATAGATAGCATAAGAGAGGTTAAAATGTTTGGTCTGTTATACAATAGTGATCATGAGATAATTATTTTCAACATCTATACTCAAATGAAGGCCACTAAGGTGAAGACAATTGTCAAAAAATATGCAAGGGCAGACGTTCTCTCCATTGCTAGCCTTTTGGAAGAGTGGGACTGGGAGAAAATGGGTGACATATCTAATGCGAACCTCTTTTGGATAGACATTAAAAGTAAGATATTAAGTCTTGAACAGCGGTATGTGCAGAACAAAAAAATCTATAACAAAAAAGGTAAAGTCCTATAGTGTTTTTTGGGGAAAATAAAAAAAAACTCAGCAGAAAAAGATATGCATATAATGCAATGAAATAAGATAATAATACCTACAATAAAGAAAAGATATAAAATAGAGTTGATCATTAGTAAATGATTAATCAAAAATGAAAAAAAGAAATTAGAATTTAAAATATCCTTCACCGATGATAATGGGAAGGACTTTTTTGTGTAAGTGAATCATAAAACAGTAAATAGGTCAGTGGGGCCCCTTAAAAATTGTATTGAGTAAATATCAGAACCCAAAAATATGACAGATGTTTTTAATATATATTTTTGATCGGTATACGACAAGAAGGATACATTAACTTACAACAAAAAGAGCTTAAAAAATACATGAGCAATGACCAGGAAATGGGGATTGATACAGAAATCATTATAATGGATGTCAAAGCACAGTTCGAAAAAATAAACAAAACAAAATCAGCAGGACCAGATGGGCTTCAACCAAGGCTGATGAGGGAAACTAGAGAATGGATAGCAGCCCCACTGACTTCTTTGTTCAACATGTCCCCTGAGACTGGATAAGTTACAAATGATTGGAAAAGGACAATAGTAATACCAATGCACAAATAAGGAGATAAATCAAACCCATCTAATTATAGACCCATAAGTCTTACATCGCTATCATGCAAGATAATGAAAACAGTAATAAAGAGTATGACAGAGTTAGACACAAAAAATAAAAATATATAAGATGTAAATTAGCATGGGTTTAGCAAAAATAGTTTCTGTGCTACAAATCTGGTTGCATTCTATAAAAAAGTAAGCCAGTCAGTAACTAGGAAAGAACCAGTCAACATTATTTACCTGGATTTTCAAAAGGCCTTCTACAAAGTGCCACATAATGTGTTGATAAAGAAACCACATAGTACAAACTGGGTATTGATAAAACAGTAATAAACTGGATTAATCACTGGCTCCACAACAGAACACAGGCTGTAAAAATTAAAGGCAATTTGTCTGAACTGAGCAAAGTGACAAGCGGGGTACTCCAGGGTTGGGTGTTTGGCCTCGACTTGCTCAGCCTGTTTATTTGACTTGGAAAAAGGAACTACTAACTAGGCAGCTAAATTTGCCAATGATTCAAAACTAGGGACGGTGGTACAAATTTCCAAACAGGTTGTTACTTTAAAAAAAGATTTAAAGACGATAGAAAAATGGGCACTTGATCTGAGCTGCTTCCCAGACACTACCTGCATTAACACCGATGCTGCCCACCCTCACCCCGGGCTCCTGCCCGATCGGAGCTGCTTCCCAGATGCTGCCTGCATTAACACCAAAGGTACTCTTGCCCAGCCAGATTCAGTTGTGATTTTAAAATTTGGCGCCTTTTCTGGCTGATCCTGTGTCTTAGCATCACCAAGTAGCTGGAGCAGAAGTAAAGTAATTAATCCTTAGGGTGCTATTCTTTGGATTTCTCCCTACCTTGGGATCCAGTGCACAGCTTGTCTGCTGGTCTGAGTCTACTACTGTAGTCACCTGCTCTGCGGCTGTTTTTCTTTCTCAGCTCGTTTTCTGGAAAGCTGGAAACTGGAGCACCCCTACCCAGGCTCTCTCTATTGTAAGAGCTGCTGCAGGAGTAGGCTCTTGGCATTTTTGGTGTACTGTGCAATTAATTCTAAACAGTTTTACTACGTTTTTTCATTTTTTATTCATTTATGCATTATTGCAAGATAGTTAAAAGGAACTTTTATGCTCGCTGACTGTCTCAACCCTGTTAATTAATAGCTGCGATGTACTGTCTGTTTAAACCCTAGTGACTGCATTTTCCTGCATTTTGCTTCGCTTAACTCAATCTGTGCTTTCAAACTTTTGTTTCTCTCTTGCCTCCTCCTTTCCCTGGTACTGTAATCCTACTCACTGGATACCTCCCCTCATTTCTTCCTCCCCCCCGCTGTACATCCAGCCCCCACCTCTGCACCCCACTGCATCATCCAGCTGATTCTTTTGTCCTCTCTCTAATCCTCTCCATCCTGAGCAGCAAATTCCTTCCTGTCCTCAGCCTTCCTCTGTCTTTTGTCCCCTCCCTCATATTAACAAAATCTCTCTTCTCTCTCCTAGCTGCCCACCCTCGCCCTGGTCTCCTGCCTGATTGGAGCTGCTTCCCAGACACTGCCTGCATTAACACCGAAGGTACGCTTGCCCAGCCAGATTCAGTTGTGATTTTAAAACTTGGCACCTTTTCTGGCTGATCCTGAGTCTTAGTGTCACCAAGTAGCTGGAGCAGAAGTAAAGTAATTAATCCTTAGGGGGCTATTCTTTGGATTTCTCCCTACCTTGTGATCCACTGCATAGCTTGTCTGCTGGGTTGAGTCTACCATTGTAGTCGTCTACTCCATGGCTGTTTTTCATTCTCAGCTCATTTTTTTGAAAGCTGGAAACCAGAGCACCCCTACCAGGATCTCTCATTGTAAGAACTGCAATCCCTGCGCTTGTGGCATCTCCCACCACCCCCCATATGCCCACCCTATCTGGGCATTTACATGTATAGTGTCTTGTGACCAATCATTTTACTTATAGAGTGTCTTGTGACAAATGCAGAAAAAGACTAAGTCCTCATTTTTCCATTAGCTCGTTATACCTTTCCGCCACTGGAGGGCACCCTCAACTTGTCCCCCTTTTTCTCTTTACCTGACTGACTATTTCAAATTGCTGTATAGTGCAACAATCTTTCTAGCCTAGGGACTGCTTTTATCTTTTACAAACATAGCCCTATTTAGGGTATAGAATGGCCTGAAAATCCCTATCAGTGCCCTCCCTTATCCTGTTTCTGACACTACTGAGTATCTTCACACTTATCGATCCTGAAAATCACTCCCACAGTGGGGACATGGATGCAAATGATTTCACTTACTCTAACATCTTAATTATATCAGATAGAAGCCTTGATGTGACCCCTGCCCTCCTTCCTAGACTTCTCATCTACTACGCTACCGCCTCTGTTACTAAGTGGTGGCATATCTATAGCTGTGTAAATCCCTCAAATTGCACTGAATAAGTTAAGGTATATTATATTACTGATCCTGTTATTGTCTGGGGATATTGAATTGAACCCTGGACCAATGCTGAGTCAATTACCCCTAAATTATACCGACAATGATATTAAATGTCTACACATGACCCATCTTAATGTTAGGAGTCTTCTCCACAATCATGTGGAACTTGAAGCCTGGGTGGCCAACTACCACCCTGATGTGCTCTGTATATCCGAGATGTGGCTAAAACCCTCTATCCCTGATACCTACTGCATGCTCCCAAACTACAACCTTCTTAGGTGCGATAGGCCACCTCCTAAGTGTGGTGGGGGTGTTGCTATCTATTACAAAAATAATCTAAACCTCACTATGATAAATGACAAGCGAATCTCCTTGTGTGAATATATCCATGCTATACTCCGACTAGGAGCTAAGAAACTTCACATTGTTTGTGCCTATAACCCCCCCAAAACTGGTCTAAATGGCCTAGTGGAGTTACTGGATCATACGGCCGCATATGTAGGGAAAAATGAACTTGTCATTCTTGGAGACTTAAATTTTAAACTGGCTTAGCAAATCCCAAGATACTCTACAATCTCTGGTGCAGAGCTACAACTTACATCAAATTATTACTGATCCTACAAGGGTATCTGTTACTGCTGATTCCAGCACCCTTATTGATTGAGTCGTAACGAATCACTTGGATAGAATTGCAGGAACAGGTACACTACTGGACACCATTAGTGATCATTCCCCCGTTTTCGGTATATGGAGTCCATCTAAAATCTCTACATCCCCTCAACACTCTATATGCTTCAGGAATTACGCTACAGCTACAGATCAGTTACAGAATCAAGCCATACAAAAGTGAGGGTACTGGACTTCAGGAAGGCTGACTTTGGCAAGATGGGAGAGTGCCTCAGAAAAGCACTAGCAAACAGGCTAGAAGGAGGTGTGGAGCAACAATGGGAAATCATCAAAACTGCCATCACAGAGGCAACAAGCCTTTGTGTGAAGCAAATAAACAAATCAAAACAAAAGAAAAAGCCACTATGGTTCTCAAAAGAGGTGGCTGTGAAAGTCAGGAGAAAAGATAGCATTCCGGAAGTATAAGGAAACACAGAAGGAGCAGGACAGAGAGCTGTACCAGTTAAGGCAGAAGGAAGAAGGGAGGGAAGTCAGAATAGCAAAGGCCCAAACTGAGGAAAAGATAGCCAATCAGTTAAGAAGGGGGATAAAACCTTTTATAGGTACATCAGTGAGCGTAGAAAGACAAAGAGAGGGATAGTGAGGCTGAATAGAATGAAGGGTGGGTGGACAGAGGGGGACAGTGAAAAAGCAGGGATACTGAATGAATATTTCTGCTCAGTATTCACAAAAGAGGAGGGGGAAGTGCCTAATCCAATTAACAGAAGCACTCTTGATAGGGGGGTCGATCCCAGTCCTTTCACAAGAAAGGGTTCTGCAAGAACTCCTAAAACTGAAAGGTGGACAAAGCAATGGGGCAGATGGAATTCACCCCAGAATTCTAAAAGAATTAAGGTGGGAACTAGTGAAACCACTGGCTACTCTTTTTAATAAATCATGGGAGGATGGTGTGGTACCCGAGGACTGGAGGAAGGCGGATGTGATTCCCCTTCACAAAAAGTGGGACCAAGACAGAGGCAGGAAACTACAGACCTGTCAGTCTGACTTCTGTGTTAGGGACGTGATGGAGTCACTTCTGAAGGAAAGAATAGTTGAGTACCTAGAGGCCAGTGGGGCACAGGACCCAAGGCAGCATGGGTTCACAGTGGGAAGGTCATGTCAGATGAATCTAATAGATTTCTTTGACTGGGTGACCAAAGTAGTAGACCAGGGAGGGGCTGTGGACATGGCCTACCTAGACTTTAGCAAGGCATTTGACACAGTCCTACACAAAAGATTAATAGTTATATTAACCAGCCTGGGAGTGGGTCCCAGGGTGGTAGCCTGGGTAAAACATTGGCTGGACAACAGGACACAGAAGGTAATTGTAAATGGAGTCCACTCTGAAGAAAGAGGGGTTACTAGTGGGGTACCGCAGGGTTCAGTATTGGGTCTAGTCCTTCTTAATGTCTTCATAAGTGACATTGCAGAGGGACTGGGAGGAAAAGTATGCCTCTTTGCAGATGACACAAAGATCTGCAACAGGGTTGATACACAAGGAGGCGTGGAAGGGATGAGAAGGGACTTGGCAAGGTTGGAGGAATGGTCAGAAGTATGGCAGCTAGGATTCAATGCAAGAAGTACAAATATTGCACCTGGAAACAAGAACCCAGGGGAAGAATACACAACAGAGAGGTAGTAACAACAAAAAAAAAGAAAGGGACCTGGGGTAATCATCAGATGACCTTAAGGTTAGCAAGCAATGTGAGAAGGCAGTAGGGAGGGCTGGGGGTATACTGGGATGCATAGGGAGATGCACCAGCAGCAGAAAACAGGAAGTTGTTATCCTTCTGTACAGACAGTTGGTGAGACCTCATCTGGAGTACTGCGTCCAGTTCTGGAGACCCCATCTCCGCAAGGACATAGACAGGATAGAGGCAGTCCAGAGGAGGGCAACTAAAATGGTGCAGGGTCTGCAAGAGAAGCCGTATGAGGAGAGACTAAAGGAGCTTAATATGTATACCCTTGAGGAAAGGAGAGAGGGGTACATGATAGAAACTTTAAGTACCTCAGTGGAATCAACAAAGTCCAAGAGTGTAGCACCTTTCAGAAAAAGAGACGTGCAAGAACAAGGGGACACAATTTAAAGATGGGGGGTGGTTCAGGGGCAATGTGAGGAAGTATTAGTTCACAGAGAGGGCAGTGGATGCATGGAACAGCCTTCCTGAGGAGGTTGTGGGGTCTAAAACTGTGGGAGAATTCAAGAATGTATGGGACAAACATAAGGCAATTCTTGTGGGGGGTAGGAAGAAATAGGCTGTCGGTTAACTAGGATCTGCGGCCTATCCTGTAGGTAGGGAAATGAGCAGACTAGATGGGCCAAGCAGTCCTTGTCTGCCATCAAAGTCTATGTTTCTATGTTATGCCAACTTAAACCAGGCTCATTTTCTCTATGATGTGTCTCACACTGACTGGTCCCCTGTCTACCAATTACTGAACACGGATGCCGCCCTCCATGCCTTCCTAAGTAAATTTGTGCCCCTTCAAGATAAACATACTCCGGTCATTACTCGGGGAGTTCATGGTAAACAAACCCGATGGCTGCATAAAGACCTCCTTGCATCACTCAAAAATCGGGACAAATGCTGGAGAAAGTTTAAAATCTCTGGTCTCAAAGCTGACTTTAACATCTACAGAGAACAGCGATCGAAGTGCAAAACACAAATTAGACATGCAAAAAGCCAATACTGTAAGGGCCTTCTGATAGATGCGGCTGGTGACCCAAATAAATTTTGGTCTCATATCAAAACCTTCCTCGGTTCTAAACAAACTCACCACAATAGTGACATGATACTGAAAGGAGTTCACTGTAATGACTTATGCACAATTGCCAATGCATTCAATACTCACTTCTCTGGCATCTCCGGATATACTACTGCTTTCTCTCCTGATAACTTACTCTCTGGATCCCCCACCTGGGAAAGCATGAAAATGACACCTTCATTCTACTTTAAAGCTATTTCAAAGAAGGATGTCCTTAAACATCTTAATTCTATATCAGACAGTGCTGCTGTTGGGTCTGACTTCCTTGAACCAAAACTCCTAAAGCTAGCGGCCCCGTTCATTGCAGGTCAGCTATCCAGAATATTCAGTTTGTCCCTGTCCGAAAGAGTGGCGCCTGATACATGGAAATTAGCCAGAGTCACATCAGTTTTTAAAAAAAGGTGACAAAAAAGATATAGCTAACTAGGCCAATAGCTATACTGTCAGTGTTAAATAAAGTCCTTGAAAAGCTCGTCACTGCACAGATCTCTGAACACCTCTCCAAGTATAACCTCCTGGACACAAACCAGCATGGCTTCAGAAAAGGCCATAGTACTCAAACTGCTTTATTACAGCTAACAAATGATGTTCTTCAGGCCTTGGATCAGGGTCTTTAAACCGGTGCAGTATTTATCTATCTGACAAAAGCTTTCGATCTTGTTAACCACCCTCTCTTGCTTGCAAACCTCCAGCCCCTGGGTTTCTCGACTGGCGTTGTAACCTGGTTTCCTAGCTACCTATCGAACAGAACTCAAACGGTAAAATTCAACTCGGCCATCTCCGAAAAAGCAGTCATCAATGTTGGGGTACCACAGGGATCTATCCTTGGACCCCTTCTCTTCTCAATCTTCCTTAATAATGTAACACAAAACATTTCCTCCTGTTCATCATTGCTATACGCTGATGACCTTGTTCTTTACACTAGCTCAAACAGTGTTCAGTCTATTAACCATAAGCTCTCTACGGACCTACTAAATATTCAGTCCTGGATCAGCAGAAATAAGTGCATTCTAAATGTCAGCAAGACACAGGCCATTCTCTTTGGGTCTTCCATTAAACTAAAACAGAGCAGAGACTTTTTCCAGGTCTCCTGGGCTGATGGTTCCCCACTGGAGATGGTAACTTCATTTAAATACCTGGGTGTCTGACTTGATGAATCCCTCACTTACGACACCCATATAACCACAACATGCAAGGCTGTAAATGCCAAACTGGGCTTAGCCTACAAAACAAGCCATAATCTAACCCCTTCTGCAAGGTTGGCCATTTCTAGAGGTATCCTACTACCGTCACTCTCATATGAATCCGTTATGTATGCTAACGCGTCTAAGGCTACTCTTCAGAGGTGGGACACAACTTATAACAATATATGCCATTACACCTCCGCATCCTCCAGGTTAAGACATCACTACCCACTGTACTCAGACCTAAATTGGCACTCCCAATTGCGCACCGGCTCCTCTCTCTTGGGAACCTCCTGGACAGTATACTGCAATCCCGTATGCCTACCAACCTCGCCTCCATGCTGACCCATCAGCCCATCTCATATGGCCTCCAATCTTCAAACCTTTCCTTGCTTAGCATTCCCAGATGTAGAACTATCAATGGGAAATCAGGTTTCTCTCACTTAGCTCCCACATCCTGGAATTCCCTCCCTCTAGATGTATACCTGGCCCCAAGTCATGCTTCATTTAAGAAGAGGCACCATGCCCTCCTTGCTGCATGTGCCCGGTACACCTGTTTCAACCCTCCGTAGATCTTGACTCCTCTGCTTGTGCTGCCTCATAACTTACCCTCCATCTTCTGTGATGTGAGCTGGCACCCTGCCCCTCTCTGTTTTTTCCCCCACAATTTCTATCCTACCCCCTTCTTCCCATTCCCTTTCCCTCTCTCCTCTCCTCTCCTCTCCTCTCCTCTCCTCTCTCATTTACCTTTCTCCCTAACCCCTCCCAAAATAAAACTTTTTTTTTCTGTCAGCTGATTGTATAATAGTATTACACCATTATGATACCCTGTGACATTTCTGCACTTTAAATCTGATATTAAATGTGATATTACCATAATTGTTACCCACGGGCACTTACCTTCAATCTGTATAATACACACTATGTGCCTTGGTCCCACTATTGTCTAAATCTCATTTCACTTTTGACATGTGATGTATTGTATATTTCTTGATACTGTTAGCCATGTACCTGTATCTCTCAATGTTGTGACCTCCCAGGTCGTGCCTGAAAATAGTCTGTGTCTAGTGCACCTACCCGGTTATCAAAAAATAAATAAATAAATTTCATGAGTTTCAACCCCAACAAATGTGTCGTTTTACATCTGGATAGAAACAATACTCATAACACCTATAGTCTCATGGGCAACACCCTGAAGCAAGTTGAATCCAAAAATGATTTGGGAGTCCTGATAAATAAAGAACTCAACTTCAGCAATCATTGTAACAAAGTCATCAGTAAGTTCACCACGATCCTGCAATGTATTAAAAATGCATTAATCTCAAGAGATAAAAACTGCATCCGTAAAATATATGCAGGATATATAAGGCCCTACTTGGATTATTGTTCATAGGTCTGGAGCTGTCATTTGTAAAAAGATATCAGCAACACAGGCAGAGTACAGAACAGGGCTACCATGATGGTGGTGGCAAGGTTGAAGGACATGACCTACGAGGATAGGTTGGAGGAGTTGCGATTGTGTACACTCAAGGTGAGACATCAGCATGGCGATATGTTACAAATGTTAAAAATTTTAAGGAATAAAGAACTAATGAACAGTCTTGGTTTAATTATGCATAAAAATAAGAACAACCTAAGATGCCATAACCAGCAAATTTTAATTCAGCATACAACAAAGAATACAAGGAGAGGCTACTTTACATACCAAGCAATAAAATGCTGGAACTAGTTTCTCAGAGATGTGGTCTCTGCAGGTTCCCTGTATATATTCAAAAGAAGATTAGACACTCATTACTTGAATCTAAAGGATTAATGGCCCCACTAAAGTGGGAGACAGGCTGATGGGCCAACGACTTCTCCTGCCTTGTTAACTTAGTATAGAACTCAGTATAGAACCTTCCTCCACTGATCTGTAGAACCTGTGTCTCTGTATCCTGTTTCTTACAGCTTGTCTCCTCCATTATTTTATTATTTTTTTTACAATCCAAGGGGATCATGCTGTTGCTTGAGGGAATGGAGGGAGTCACCAATAACTGACTCTGATAAGTGCTGGGGGATTTCCTTTTCTTCCCTTTTTTGTCACATTCTTACTCTTTTAATCTCTTTTCATTTTATTCTCTTTCAATGAATCCTGCTCAGGAAGATTATGAAGCTGAAGTTAGGTCTACTACCAATTACTGGCTGCTCCAGCTCCATAATACTGAGTAGAATTCCTTCAGAGGATGAATTATATGAAATATTCTTAACATATCATCCATCCTAGCACCGTTATTGGCCATGTCCTCCCTGACAGTATCCAGTTCATTTCTTATAATATCCAGATAAAGGCCTTGTTGGTCTATCATGTCTGCTCGATTGATCAGTTTGTGGTTTATTCCATATTCCTCTCCCCCCACTTTCTCTCTTAGATGGGTCCCCTCATGTACTTATTTTACCCCTGACTATATCTCATCCCATCCTCTTTTGAAGGCATCCACTCTCTTATGTGAGACCAGCCCTTCTGGTAGCCTATTCCACTCCACCACCACTCTCTACATGAAATAGTTTCTCCATTGGTCCCTCTTGAATCTACCCCCCTCCAGTTTCATGCTGTGCCCCCTAGTGACCCCTCCCTTTTTAGCCTGAACATGTGGTCTGCATCTCCCTTTTTTATGCCTTTTAGATATTTAAAGGTATCTATCATGTCTTCCCTGTCCCTTCTGTCCTCCAGGGCATGCATGCATGCTGAGCTCCCCCAACCTGTTCTCATAGATTGTAGAGAAGATTATTAAGGATCGCCATCCAGTAATTAGTGAGGATGAAACCCTTAACTGTATTTTTCAAGAACTACCACTACTATCTTTTAAACAACCACCTAATTTAGCCAACCTGATTATTAGGAGTCAACTTGAACCAGAACAGAATACCATGACATCATATGGTACACAACCCTGTCATCAACGCACATGTAAGACATGTAACCGCATTTCCACTTCAGACTGTGTGGTTACATCACAAAACAGACTATTCAGGATACAGGGAAATTATACATGTACATCAAGTAATGTGGTCTATTTTATCCAATACAAGAAATGCCTCGCACAGGTTATGTGGGGGAGACAAGTCAACAACTCCGCATTAGAATGAATTCACACAGACATTCTATTAATCACAAGAAGATTGATAAACCAGTAGCCCAGCACTTCTCCCAGGATGACCACTCAATCTCAGATATGTCTGTGATGGTCTTAAAAGGACATTTTAACAGTACACAACAGAGACGAGCTTCTGAAATTAGACTTATTTTACTTCTCAATATGGTGGCTGATGGACTGAACATTGATGTTGGTTATATGACACATTATTCCACTTAAACTTACACAGACCTTTACTTTAAAAGATGGACATAAATACTTTAGTTCTTCAGCGGGCCTTTGATTTTGTAAGTTTATGGTTATCTACATGTTGACTTCTCACCTTAACACTGTGGTGACTGCGTTTGAGTGTGTGTGTGTATCCTGATGTATGTATGTATGTGTGTGTTTGGTATGGGTTGTGTTTTTGTGTGTTGTGGGTATTGTGTGTGTGTGTGTGTGTGTGTGTGTGTGTGTGTGTTTTGTTTGTTGTGCACGGTGTGGTGTGTGTGGATTGTGTTTGTTATATTTGCTGTGTGTTGTGGTTGTGTGGGGTGTGCAGGGGTGTGTGTGTGTGGGGGGGTGGTGTGGTGTATGTACACACATATGTGTGGGGGGAGCATGGCATGGGGCAATTGTTATGTGGCTAGGACACTTAGTTTTCACATATAGTGTACATTTACTTCCTTCTACTAGTTGTCAGTGGTTGGATTACACACTGTCACATTTTTAAATCTGCTCATATTAAGATGCATATCTCATTTACTTGGGGGTTCATAAAAGGTGTAATTCCTTTGGGTTTTCATTTAGATTCCTTAGACTGATTCTGTGCATTTTTGTTATACACGGACTCTGTGTTGAAATCTGCACTTATCAGGCTCATGGTCTCATTTTCTTGGGGGGTCCTTGACAAGTATTTTTGTATTTTTTTATTTGGCACTTACACTTACAAGTGATACTATCATGCATCATGTATATATGTGTATGTTAATTTGAGGCTTGTTTTCAACTTGCAGTTATACCTAATTTCAGGATTTTGTCTCTCATTATCTGTTCTTTAATATATCAGGACAATTGGAATGTAAGTTGTAAGCTCATCTTACATGTATTAGAGAGAATGCCCCCACGTTTTTTTTTGTTTTTTTTTTATATCACTAGAATGCTTTCTTGGCATACTGAGACATTTTAAAATTTATGTGACAAGATCTCTCTGGCTGTAGAGAATTCTTGATAACCTTTGCCCTTCTGAGGCTCCTCAGTTAAAGGCATACTGGTGTTAATTAGCTTCTCTGATGTAATCTTCTGTTGTGTTTTTAAGTGTATATGTTAAACCAATGAGAATTATTTCTGTTTTTCAATATAATCTGGTGTTAATAGTATGGGATATTTGAAATAACTGCCACAAAGCTTCTGAAGAAGGACCTGGTTGGTTCAAAAGCTAGAGCACTTTGTTCTTTTCTGTAACATCCATGTTGGTCCAATAAAAGGTATCAAATCATTTGTTTCTGGATCTGTTCTTAAAAGGACAATATGGCACCTACAACATTTTTTTTAAATAGATGCTCAGTAATTGTTGTTGATTATTAATTCCCATTTATTTTTCTTTTTTGTTTTAGTTTTTTTTAATTTTATTTTTATTTTGCGTGGTATTGTAACGCAGGTGCCCTGCCTTAAATTATGTCCGTTCTTCTTATTTTTTTCTACAGTTTTCCCATTTTCACTTTTTGCACTGTTAATATTTGAATCATTCATAGATTCAAGGAGTGGGGGAACAGGGGTTCTTTTGTTTACATTTTAACCATTATATACAAATAAAACTCAATGGACAAATACACACAAAATTAAATCAGTTCAATCAATATATTAAAAAAATAAGCACAAAACTATCAAACTGTAAAATCTGCTAGTAAGTGCACAGAGGTGCTAAATAAAATCACCAGTCCTTAAGTTAAAAAAGTGAAGATATAGGTGATACAAAGATAAATCAGCAATGCTGCACTAAGATCCTTTATGTTCTGCTGCACATCTTCTACATTCTCTGGATTAAACAGCTTGAGACACCGGTCCATCTTGGCACTTCAGGAATACACTCTTTCCTATAACCTTTGATAGTGATGCCGAAATACAGCCAGCTCCACTATAGAAGTTTTTTAAAAAAGAGAATGTAAAATACTTAAACTTAAATAACACCAGTGGAATTATTAATTGGGAGAAAAAGTCCTTTAAACAAAAACACAATTCCTATAACCTAGAGAGAATAATGAATAAGTTACATAGATTCACGTTAAACTGTCACTAAACATATAGCATATAAGTCTAGAAAATTTTTAAGAACAGTTTCATTAATTAAAACTGCACAAAGAACTATTCAATTGCTAATAACATCCACTAGCTCCTCTTAAGTTTCTAAATATTAAAGTTGATTAAAGAGACTAAAGCAGTGGCATGTTTTAATTAAGCATTGATCTGTAATCTTGATTTATAGTGAACTTACTGTTACCAATCATAAATCAAGATCCCAATTAACACATGTCACAGACAATGCTTCTACAACTGTGTTGAATAGGCACACATCTCAGTTAAGTGAGTTATACTCAGAACCTGTACTTAGCAGGTGCAAAAAAGATGCAGCTCTACTGAGTAGTGGAGTACTGAAGCTCTATTTGTTCCACTTGTTTAGCTGGAGGTACATGGATTACCACAGCTACTGGCATAATAAAGATGCCACTTGCACACTCAAACTCAAAAATGAAAACACTTTTCACTCAGCAAGGGCAACAACATGAGAAATAGGCCAGTTCATACATTGCTGTACTGTGGAATAGACTGATACACCCTCCTGTATGCTCAAAACTTTTTTTCCATCTGCTGCTCTTATAGGACTGTGCACTGTGGAGGATTAAGTGTGTTTTTTGACTGATGTCAACACAGTAATGGTAATTTACAAGGTGTTCTGAATTTCTTTGAGTGTTCCAAGCAATAAAAAAAATAATCAACATCAGTTAGAAGCGTAGCAGGTTAACCAGAAACATCATGTGCAAAAGCGACTATTACTACCTGGTTTAGGAATACATGGTTACAATGGATATGTTTTATCCTATATTTAATGACTTAATTAAATTGAATAGAACACCTCTGCCATCAAGTCTCCATGTATGACCATTTGAATAATTTTGTTTTCTTTTTTTTTTTCAGAATTTGGATAATAGTGTATGATACAGTAATCATAAAAGTATGAATTGCTAGACACATAACATTCACAGGGAATTCTATAATATAACAAGATAAAGAAACTCAACAGTCAAAACCTTAAGCTGTAAAAATAAAATCATGTAGAGAAAAGGCTGTACTTAGAATACAGATTTACAGATTTAAATAAGAGTCCACCATTAAAATATACAGTAAACTCAAATACTAGCTGAGCATGGCTAGGCTGAAGAAATCTAACAGCCTCAAATGAGCATGTTCTCCCTCAGAGGCACTTTCATACTCCAGCTAAAAAAAATCTAACTGCATCAAATGAGCATGTTCTCCCATGTGGGCATTCTCATACTCCAGATAACCCCCAGGCCAGCAAAAGGGACAATAAAACAATTTATACAGGTTTAAACATGCTAGCTAAACAACAGACAGCCCTTGTTTTTTCAAACTGTGACTCTAGTACAAAGTGAAACAAAGCAAACAATATTGTTTTTAAAACAGAACGAGTGCAAGAAAATAGTAAAAGTACAACTTCAGAGAGTTGATGACATTTGATGCCTCTCCAGTGTGCCATTTTTCCTCCATCATCGCTCCATTCAAGTAACAAACAGATTATCTCCTTTTTTCCCACCTCTGGGGCACTGATATGCCACTACATGGCATGGCCATCACTAATGTGATGGTAAATATCATACCATGATGTTTTGTATTTTTGTTTCCTTTTTTAGTCTCATATCCCTTTCACTGGTACAATGGTCCATGGCACACAGGCACACTGAGGAATAATAATTTCTATCTTGTGTTCATGGGTGATAGACAGGTATATTTAGACTTAGAGTGGAATACAGATATACCGTGTGGCCACCATAGTAGCCAGCTGAGGAAAAAGAATTTCTCTCTTGTGTTCACAGGTAACAGCTGGGAGTGGACGATGGATACACTGTGCAGCCACCATCGTGGCCAACTAAGGAAAATAATGTGTCTCTTGGATATACATCTTAGTCACCCTAGTGGCCAAATAAGAATAAATAATTTCAGTCTTCACAGGTATCAATGGGAGTGGACAATGGATAAATGATTCAGTCAGCATAGTGGCTACTTGAGTAGCTTCAAAATAATTTTCTCCTGTCTTCGCAGGTCTCTTGTCCTGCTTTTGCATCCTTAAGCAAACTAAAATACCTCCTCCTTCTCATCTGTCCCCTCTGTGTGGAGAATAAACATGTCATTTTTATGGCACATCCACTACCAATGTGATGGTAAGTATTCTTTACAAACAGTTCTTTTACCTTTTTATTTTCCTTGGTTTTGTATGATAAGGGTGATTCCCTTATCTCGTGGAACACAAATCGCAAACCAAAGAGCGTCTGATGTCCCAATCTCGACCAACACAAAAATTAAAACTGCAAACAGCGAT
This sequence comes from Neoceratodus forsteri, assembly GCA_016271365.2. Taxonomy (NCBI): domain Eukaryota; kingdom Metazoa; phylum Chordata; order Ceratodontiformes; family Ceratodontidae; genus Neoceratodus; species Neoceratodus forsteri. The sequence goes on along the minus strand of CM057455.1, from coordinate 383,089,157 downwards.
TCACTATTTCACTGACAGCAATAACTGCACTCCCAAATAAAAGATCATCAACTCCAGGGTGGGTGGACTTCGAAAGAATGGAAACAAAAACTAGTAAAAAAATGTGTCTCATACCAGGTCTGTTGGATTCATAGGCAGTGCCTCTAGTCACTATGCCAAATGGCCAGCTTGGCAGGGCTTGGTTACACACCTTTGTATATCCTACTTTAGCAAGTGTAGCTCCCTGCTACACTTGCTGTACAGAATATCTTGACCTCTTGTACCAGTTGCTCTAAATACAGTACAAGCAGTTTTATTGAGTCACTTATACTGAGCCATTCAGTAATACTCTCTAATATCACTATACACCTTTTCCTTTCCCTTTCAGAGGTGCAACATGACAGGGAGTGGACAAGAGCCCAAAAAAGTTGTTCTTGTCCTTATAGGTTTCTTGTTCTCCTTTACTGAATGTCTCCTCTTCCTCTAGCAAGCAAGTCCCTGCTATCTTCTCCACAAGCACATGGACATGGTCAATGTTGCAGCAGACACAACTAGCAAAACACTACTACTACTGTTAATACTGTCAATCCTTATTAAATGCAAATAAACTGCTGCAGATGCTACTCAGCATCAGCATGCAGGAGAACAACTCCTTAGAAACCTGCAGACTCTGTCTTGTTAACTATTCAGCTGCTGCCTACTTCTGCCAATTAGATCATGTAATTACCTGGCCGATACCTGCTTGGGCATGCAACTACTTCCTTTATGGAACTTGAGAAACAGTTGTACAGTCAGATTTTCTGCACACTGTGGTGCTTTACAAGAGGTTTTGGTGGGGGGAGACTGACACAATATGGCATACAAAGATTAGCAAGTGGTGCTGTAGAGGGACTCAGTATAGATGGGAGACTGACAGGTGAACAGCAGCAGCATATAGCAGCAGAAATAGAAACATTCAGGAAATGAGAATTTAATATAGTGTGTATTCACGTGCAATAAGGTGCCTTACAATAAAATAATGCATTAGAGGGACTCAGTCAGGAGGGAGATTGGCACAGAACAACAATTCTTAAATACAAACACATTTTTAATTTCTGGGACTTGGGAAATGAGAATTTTATTTAGTGAGATTCCCTGTGCACTATGATGCTTTCAAGAGATGCCGTGGAGGGAATTCAGTCCTGGAGGTAAACTGGCACAGTGCAGCAGCAGCAGCATATAGTAGCAACATACATAATGTTTTGAGACTTAAGAATTTTAGATAGTAATGGAGATTGTCTGTGCACTTCAAAGCATAACAAGAGATGCTGTGGAGGAAGACTCACAAAGTACAGCAGCAGCATATAGCAACAGAGTACAGTTGAACCATCCAGGATGCAATGTACTAAATATAGAATAATGCATGGGGGAGTGTAGTTTATGAGGATTTTATGCACACCCAAGGTGTATGATGCCCCATAAACCCCAAGAGCAAAGCCCAAGGGGTTTATCTGGGCATCACACAATGAGAGTGTGCATAAAATACAAATCACCACACTTCCCCATGTTTTATTTTTAGTATTTAATGATTACTACTGCTTAATTTAGTAATTAAGACATTGAAACAGTTTCTGTGAAGAATATTGTTTTACTTAAATGGAACAGAGAAAACTGTAAATGAACAGACTATACGTAAACAACAACAGCTGAAGCTTTTTTGTGTAAAGAGCTTTTGACAAGTGCTTTAACTGAATTCATAACATTTAAAAAATGTTTTTTAATTTCCTTCACCCTTTCCAATTTCAGCTGAGAACATCCCGAGAATTTTTTGTTAATTAGAAGCTTATGCAGGTCAGTGTAATAGAATGGCTAACTTATCTGTAGAGAAGTTCTAAGTGAAAGACAGTCTTTTGAGAAGTTTTTTACTTCTGTAACTGTTCTTTGTTTGTTTCAAGTGGAAGCTGTTTTTCTTGCACTGGTAGGTTTCAGTGAGGCTCTCAAGTAGACTGCCAGCATGAGGACATGTTCTGGAAGGACAGTTCAGGGAAACTCGCATTGGTTTGTGGTATCTATGGTTTATGGAACTCTGTAATCACAAATGTGAATTGTGGAGTTTCCAGGGGTCTGCCAGTGATAGATTATTAGATACATAGATGTTGTTGGTAGGGGTCTTGTGGTCCATTCAGTCTGCCCTATCCCTCTTTCTAATGCTTAAGTTACCCTACATACTATAAGTTCCCACCCCTTTTCACCCTAGTTTGATAATTCCCCTGTGCCTATCCCACAAATTCTTTTTCTTTTTTTGTGATTTACTTTTCTTTTTTTTTGGCCAAGCCCCCTAACCACGTGAACAGGCTCGCCTAGGCCACGGTACCCTACCCTTACTCTGGGAAGCCTCCCAGAGTGGAACCACCAAAGTGGAACTGTCGTGGCTGAAGGATCACTCACCATGCCTGGCTCATACGCGGGAGCTGGCAATTTTCCTTAGTTAGAGTCCCCTTTGGAGCTAAGACATGCAATGACACAAGGGTGAGTGCATCTGTCCTAGCTCCACCCCACATCTAGGTTTGGCATGTTTTGTCCCCCAACCTCCGCTAGAGGACAATTGATGCCAATATTCTAGAGTCCCCCCATCTGGAGAAGGAGAGCAGTCCTCCGGACACTCAATCCTTCTCCTCTCCTGCCAACCCCCCTATCCCACACATTCTTGAATCCCTGAATGTGACCTCCCCCACCCCTTCCTGGGGGAGACTGTTCCATCTCTCCACCACCTTTTCAGTGAAGTAGAACTTCCTCAAGTTCCCCCTAAGTTTTCCACATTTCAGTCTCATGCTGTGCTGTCCTGTTCTGCTATTTCCCTTCATGTGAAAGATGCTCCCCTTTGGTACCCTGTTGATCCCTTTTAGATACTTCTAGATCTCTATCATGTCCCCCCCCCCTTTCCTCCAGGGAGTACATATTGAGAGCTCTTTCTCCTGCCTTTACTTTATAGCACTTAATATGTTAATCTAGACTTACTAGAAAACACAAGAGCTCACACAAGGCTGCGGTGCACTGGCAAAAAAGCAGACATGGAAACAGAGAAACCAGGCACTCACCACCACATGTAGTACTGACACTGCAAAGAATATTTTAAAACATTTTATTAGACATAGTAGCTCACCTAACGTGTTTTTGGTCCCACCGGACCCTTTTTCAAATCTAATCTAGAGTTACTTATATAGTAGTAATGGCATTAACACAAAAAATTAATTATTATCTATATGGAACGTGCTTGCTATGTGAATTTATTTATGCACTTAAATTAACTATATGTAGGGCGCTTTCTTTGGGAATTTGCTCTTGCTCTAAAATGAACATAGTACTGATGGATGTATTTATATTTTTATTTTTTATTGTTACTATAGGAAACATTGCACTTCTATTTTCTTTTTTCTATTTCTATTTTTTATAAAATTACAGATACAATTATAATATATTATGTGATGGAAATGTGATATACAAAAATGTGACTATAAGTAGGGCACTTGAATGACAGCTGTTCCTTTAAATCTTAAATGTGTTGCTCATGAATATGTAATTAATTTGAACTTAAAATGAGCTGCTCTATCCAATCATGTTACCCCCTTGAAAACACGTAGTGAATCAAGGCACTAGGGGAAAGCAATGCATCACTGCTACCTGCTGTGATTTGCAAGGAGTTTCAATAAACCACCTGGTTTTGATGTGAAACTTACATCTCCTTGTTCTTCCTTTGAGTGCACACCATGTTTTTGTCATCTGGTTTCTATCATTTTATCTACTATCAAAGTCAAACTGACTGGGTGGTAGTTTCCTGCCTCCTCCTTGCTACCACTTTTGTGCATGGATACCACTTGTGCCCTCCTCTACTCCTCTGGAACCACATCGGTTTCCAGTGATCCACTGAACAGCTTAGCCAGAGGTTTAGCCAGTTCCTCCCAGAGATCCTTTAGGATCCTTGGGTGTATTCCATTGGGCCCCATAGCTTTATCCACCCTAAGCTGTTCTAGTGCTCTTTTTACTCTGACCTCTGAAAAAGGTCTAATGTCTACCCCTTCTCCCTGCTTGCCATTCTCCATTAATGGGGGACTATCCCCATTGTCTTCTTCTGTGAATACAAAGCAAAACTATTTGTTGTGGATGATTGCCTTGCCAATGTATTTCTCCACTATCTTGTCTCCCTCTTCGCTAAGTCTCACAATCCCCCTCCTTCTTCCTCCTCTCACTAATATACCTAAAGAATGCCTTCCCTCCTTCTGTCACTGATTTAGCTAGCTTTTCATCGGTTTTGGCCATTACTGCCCTTACTGCCTTGTTCGATTCTCTTCATTTTTCCAAGTATTCTTGACTGTTCTCCTTGCTTTGTGTTGCCTTGTACCTCAGAAATGCCACCTCTTTTCCTCTTACTAGCTCTGCTACTCCCCTCAAGAACCACAGTGGTTTTCTCTTTCTTTTGCTCTTGCTGAAGGGCCTGGTGCAATGATTTGCTACTAGATGCAAGTCTTCCCTTATCTTATCCCACTGTTACACCACTCCCCTTATCTCATCACATCCCTGCATAGCCTTTCAGAATTCATCCTTCATCTTACCAAAGTCTGTCCTCCTGAAATCCAGGATTCTAGTCCTTGTGTGACTAGCCTCCTGTGACATCCTTATGGTGAACCCCACAGCTCGATGGTCACTAGCCCCTAGGCTCCCCCCACTTTGACTTCTTTTATCATGTCCCTATTGCTTAGGACAAGATCCAGAATTGCATTCTCCCTTGTAGCTTCCCTAACTAGCTGTGTGAGACCCACCCCTTGCAGGGATCTCACGAATCCTTTACTAATGGCTGATGCTGCTACCTGGATGCTCCAGTCCACTTCTGGCAAGTTGAAGTCTTCCATCAGCTGCAATTCACTCTTTGTTGCCATGTTCTCTATAGTCTCCAGCAGTTCTCTGTCTACATCCTTCAACTGCCCTGGGGGCCTGTATATCACTCCTGTTCTAAGTACCGTTCCCCTCCCACCTCCATGGTTACCCACAGTGCCTCAGATTTTCCCCCTTGTCTTGTGGAAGTGTCACTTTTATCCCTTCCCTGATGTACAATGCCACCCCTCCACCCTTCTTGCCTTCCCTGTCCTACCTGTGCAGCATGTACCCTGGAATGGCAAGCTCCCAGGCATGGTTTCTGTTGCAACCATGTCTCTGTGACTGCCATGATATCCAGGTCCCTGGAGACCATTAATGCCACAAGTTCCGAGATTTTGTTACCCAGGCTGTGGTCACTGGTGCACATAGCCTTAAAATCATGGCCTTCCCCCTTTGTCATAACCCCAGTACCATCCCCCCTTTTCTGTGTCTGTCCCTCCTGTACTTTACATGAGGTCCCTCCTTTTTTACCTATGGCCACTTCTTGCTCATGGCCATGCCTGTTTCCTTTAGTCTAATGACTGGTGTTCTCTTCCATTCGACGATACCCTTACCTTCATCATTTCTTTCTGCTGCATCCTCATTTAGGTCTTCATCTCTATGCTGGAGACCTCCCAGTTTAAACCCTCCAAGAAGACCTCTAACTTCTGTCTTAGTGCTCTCACTCCTTCTCCTGTGAGATACAGACCATCATGCTTGAAGAGTTTCCTCTCCCAGAAGGTCCCCAGTCTTTAGTGTAGTGCATCCTGTTGTCTGTGCATCATCTGTGGAGCCACTGGTTGAATTCCCTGATCTCTTCATTCCTGATCTTGTCCTCACTTCCACCCTTCCTTCAAACCAGCAACACCTCCGAGAAGGCCAGATGTGTTGTGTACTCCTTTAGTCTCTTCCCTAGGGTCTTCATTTCTGCCTTTGCTGGAATTATGTGATAAGGCTGAGTCTGTAATCACGCCGCTCACAAAGAGTGATGCAAATATCACCTGAATCAAAAGGGTGACAGAAACAAACACAGATCACAGCAAATAGCAACGGTCCTCAGCAACACAAAAAAAACCAACAACACATAGCTTCTTTTTTTTTTGCGGGGGCTATCACCCCCACACCTCTCTTTGTGGGGAACAAACCCCTGCACCCCCAAAAAAATTAAATAATCAACTCCGGGGGGGGTGGACTTAAAAAAAAAAAAGGAACATTTTGCTGTGTATTGTAGGACCTGAACCTGGATCCACTGGCTCTGTAGGTGGTAGCTCTAGCCACTACGCCAAATGGTCAGCTCAGCAGGGTTCAGCCAGACACCTTCCTACATCCTGTCATAGTGAGTATAGTTCACTGCTACACTCTCTATACAGGATCCTTCACTGTGATAGAATATTCACCCTAAACATGAACGGTATTATTGAGTCTCTCATATTGAGTAGCACAATAATACTCACCCATAAAGGGTGTTACCACCTTGGCTTCTTCCACAGTCCTATTTGCTATGTCAATTGTCCCATGGTGGGCAATGATCCCCACAAAATCCTGATCTCTTCTCACCAGCCATCCTATTCTGTCCTTAGCTCTTCTTGCAGATGCTCCTGGCATGCATTTCACTGTGGTTTCAGTTCCATTCGCACTGATGGACTTTGCCTCCACTTCTTGCAACATAGTTTTCCATTACCAGAATTCTCCTGCTGCTCTTTGTATTGCTCCTCTCCTTCCTTGTACCTCCTTCCTGCATTCTTGTATCAGGTTTGTCCTGCTCAATTCTTCCTCACCTGGTTTCTTTCCCCTGGATAGGGAAGCAAAATGATTCTGTGTGTGGATAGTGTGTGGCTTGTGGTGCTTCATCTTAGCTCTAGGTGTTCTGTTGCCCCCTCCCACCATCCTCCATCCCCATTACCTGTGGGCCTTTGGGGGAGTGGGTGGGTAAGGGGGTGGTTCGCATCCCCAATCCAGTCTCCTCTGTAGCCTCATGATCTCTTGTCTTACCTGCCATAGCTCCCTCCATAATTCCACAACTGTCCTGCAGAAGGGGCACTCCAGTCTCCAAAGAGTCTGTCTCGCTACCAGCCCTCCACAGCTCTGGCAGATCTGGATATCCATGTCTGTTTTCCTCCTTTCCTGTGGGTGTCACTGTTTCTTTCTCACTTCACCGTGTCTTCTGTGTCCTCTCTTTCTGTTCTCACTGGTGTCTTCCTTTGGGAGTCCTGCAGGAAGTTTGCTTGGGCTTCTATGAATGTAGAAAGAACCTGAGTGATTGGGAGGGAGGTGGCAGGGTGATTAGTATTATTAATACCCCTTAGCAGTAGCTATTAGCAGTTAAGTGATGGGGACAGTGGAGATTATTAACCTTAAAGGGAAACATCCACGTAAAGTTGGGCCCCACCTCCATGTGAAGTGGGCAAGTGAAGTGGGGCCCGATTAGCAGATGCAGTAGAAAAAGTTAAAAATAAACTTACTCAGTTCTAAGTTATATCAAATTGTATCTGGCTGATCCTATCCCCTCCTTGCCCCAACATTTTAGGAAGCAGAGCCCTCCCCATAGCGCTCACAAGCACCTGTGGCTGTCCCCGTGATGACGTTTCAGGTGGGGAGCAGCCACGGGCATCTATATACTTAATATGTGGCTGCTTTGTAAAATAGCTCCGGTTTGGAGCCTGGACATTTGTGGGCATGTCTGACACAAGTACTGGCTGACAAGTACCTTGTCAGTCAGTACTTGGTCTCAGTGTAGCCAGGAAACGCATCGATTCTAAACTGGGTTATTTGAAGATTTGTGGCAATATAGTAACCTGTATTGCAAATCTTCAAAATATCTCCGGTTTAGAATCGATGAGTGTCCTGGCTTTGTGGAGGAAGACTGAAACACAGCAGTGGCATATAGCAGCAGCATAGATAATTTCTGGGATTTGTTTCTGTCTCCCCTGAAGCTTCTGCTCATGTTTTTGTATTCTGCTCATGTTTTTGTATTTTTTTAAGTGCTCTTTTTGGAATTGTTCCACTTGTGTAAGCCTTTATCCATGGATTCCTCCTCATGCTCCTGCTCTAATACATCGTCAGATTGTCTGCCCAGGAACTGATGCATTGGGGGGTGCGTTTTGGATCTGTCTGTGCTCGTAAACTGTTTACATTGGCTTAAAAGATCTTTCCCTATCAAGGGTATTGTGTACAATTTTATTAAGCTCCTTGAATGACAGGAGTGTCTGCATAATCAAATCTCTCTCACTATTGTAATTTGGGAACCAGGCACTCCATGTCTGTAGTAGGGCTTTACCGTCACTAGGCAACACAGGGGACCTTACAGAAGACATCTGGAGTTTGCAGTCCATGATCCTTGTGAGGGACTATAACCCAAACATTTTGTATCTGTAGGGCTGATTGTAAGTTGTTCTTCTTTGGGCAAGGACTAAACTTAGTACAGGAACATCAGTAAGGCACTCAGTGCCAATTTTTAAACTATTTTAAAAACTTTTGTTTTTTGACCTGAAGAACAAGTGGTCACGTGATTCTCTTGCTTCTGGTTTTGGGGGGTGGGCTTTAAATTCTCCCCTCTATCCCTTATATATGGACAATATGAGTGACCTCATTACTTTAAATGCACCACAGGAAATTCAGGTGAATACACCTGTCCGCCCTTCTTTAACTATGAGATAGACCATTATGACATTAGATGGTGCTATTGGATTAAAATCCACCAGTTGCCACATGTATAAACTGTTTGATAAGCTACCATCTACCTATAGCTTTATACATGAAAACTGTGTTAACAATAGTGTTCTACAGGAGGACATTACAAACTTGTATAATAAATTTGACATTCTTGAAAAACACAGGCCTTGATGCAAAACAAATTGCAATTAAGATATGATAATATGGTACCCCCTTCTAATGATTCCAGACTTTCTACTGTGGTTCAGTCATCAAACCATGAAATGCTGGAAACTACTGAGGCTCAAAATAAGGATAAAAGGAAATGACCAAGTGAGGAGATGGATAATGATGACAATGAGTGGACTGAAGTAAATAACAGAAAAAGGGGCAAAAAATAGATGTAGAGCCACTGGAAATATGGTCGACATAGGTAATAGATAGCAGCAACTCACTAGCTTAATTAATGGAGAAATGGAAGGGATTAGTGGAGCATACTACCTCGGAATCATTAAAAGATAGTGGTTGCAAGTCACAAAATTCAAATGACCAAGACAAATCTCCCAACTTGGAATCAGGTAGGAGCCCATACCCGATTCCAAGTACCAGTGGAATTACTTCTCCAGTTACAGAGGAAGGTGAACCCAGGGATGCAATCCAGAGTAAATCTTCAGATATCCCCCACCCTATTCCCAAAAAGGATAAGCATTCAGAGATCCAGACTCAGGAGTAGACGTGGTGGATATTTTTTATAATAAGGAAGAGTACTCCCCCTTAGTATTTACATTTTTGGAAGTAGAAGATGCCATATTGAATTTACCAAACAATAAAGCCCCAGGATCTGATTTAATTCTGGGTGAAGTCTTTAAAGCACATTTAAACTACTGGGTAATCTTCCTTACAAATTTTTTTTTTAATCTTTGCTTAAAGGAGAGATATGTTCCTCCTTGATGGACTAAAAACGTAATAGTACTGATTCATAAGAAAGGATACTATCAAATTTCATCTAATTACCGTCCAATTTGTTTAATTGATATTGTTACAGAAACTCCAGATTTGGACTGAGTCTAGATCCCCTTTATCCATCTTTCAAGCTGGCTTTCGTCATAGCTATTCGACTATAGACAACATTTACGTTCTCTCATACTTGGTGGAAAAATATAAATTGTTCCGCAAAATGAAGCTTTATGTTTTGTTTATTGATTTTTCAGCAGCCTTTGACTCTGTAAACAGAGTCAATTGTGGGAAATATTGGTTGAGAAAAGGCTTCCCTTGAATCTTCTGGTCCCAAATCATTTGCTATATGTGCATACCTTAACTGCTGTTAGATAAGATAACAATGGAAATATTTCAGATTATTTCCCAACAACTGCAGGTGTAAAACAAGGATCCCTTTTGGCACCCCTTTTATTTCGCATATATATATTGACTCCTTGCTGACTTATAATGAGGTAACCAACCTAGATTCCCCTAAAATTAACAATATATCGATATTCACTCTTGTATATGCAGATGATTTGATATTATTAGCACTTTCTAGACAAGGACTTCAAAACAAAATAACACAACTTAACATTAAGTGTGAACAATTGGAATTAAAAATAAATACAAAAAACACAAATGTATGATTTTTGGGCTCCAATCGGTCAAATCAACAAACCTAAAATTTCACATAAATAACAACTGTATTGAAAGGGTCACTTCATATGTATATCTGGGTATTAAGTTTACCACAAATGGATCTTGATCCTTGCATTGGAATGACCAGGTAGCAAGGGCAAAGTTAATAGCTAAAGCACTGCTATGTTTTAATATCAAATATGGGGCCACTTGGTACTGCCGGCTTTATTGACAGGAGAAGTCAAAATTAACCCCATCCTTATACTTGGAGCAGAGGTTTGGGATACAAATTCCCCAAACTGTTTAGAAATGCCACTCTCAATGTTTTATAAATCTCTATTACAGGTCCCATTATCTATGTCTAATGCTCTATTAAGGGCTGAATTGGGGAAAGTTCCAATCGCCACAATAATTGATTTATAGGTGTTGGGTTATTGGTTAAAGATTATTAATAATCAGATAAATCTTCTTCCTTTTTGGTGTTTGAAAGAAAAGATTAGGTGGCAAGAACAGAATTATATCTTCCCATTGTTTAAAGCCCTTAAAGGAACTTTGGGAAGATTATCTATGAACCATTTATTGTCAGATTTTGAAAAATCACTTGCAATCTCACTCTTGTTTAAGCAGATTATTAAAAAGAATCATATAAGGCTTGCACAGGAGAAACAAATGGAGCAGGTTAGAAATCAATGCCAGACTATCTAGCTAAGCCAAAATAAAATAGATGCTTATTTAGAGAACTACTTAATATTACATTTGAATCCATCATATAGGAAATCTATTACATGGGCAAGGATGGGAATTATATGTTCTAAATACTCATATTTTAATAGAATATATCCTGACTCCCTTTGTATGGGAAATTGTAGACGTAACAGGGGTTTTCTGGAAAATATTTGTCATATAGCAGTACAATGTCCATTATGTAAAACCCCACAGATAAAGTTATTAAATGACTTTCTGGTGAGATACATAAATGCAGACTATGACCTGGTATTTGTTCTTTTACATCCACATACAATTGAAGATGCAGAGATGGTAGCAAAATTATTTTATGAAGTGATGAAAATTAAAAGAAAACATCTCCCTGGTCTCAAAAAGTAAAATATGTGGTTGAAATTTACAAGAGTTAAAATATACTGTCTTAATACATTGTAATATGGATATATTTTTTGCCCAGGAAATATTTTTGCAAGATCTAATAACTCATGTAAAATGAATTTTATTGTCTGTTGTATTTATCTACTGTTCTTAACTTATTATGTATGATCGTAATGTCTATACAATTTTATGGAAGAACAATAACATTTGACTTTGACTTTGGTAAGCATCCACTGTCCACAAGGAATAATACAGATAATTTCCCTAGTATCATGGACACTAGTTAACCATTGAGTCTTCCCAGACAATACTTCGTATTGGATGACTCAATAGTTAAATATGTAAATAAAATTGTATATAGAAGGGACAAACATAATATAGCTTGTAGTTCATTTAAGGGGGCAGGTCTAAAGGACATCCATAAAATGGTGACAAATATTTTAAAACATTCTGGACAGAAATCACTTGTTGTAATTCGTTCAGCTACAAATTATATCAATAAACTATCGCTTGAGAAAATAAAGAAAGAGTTCATTGAGCTAGGGAATACATTAGAGAAAGTGAATTGTGAAATACACTTCTCTGAAATCCTGCCTGTCCCGAGAGCAAATTATAGCAAGGAAAAGAAAATCAAATCAGTCAATGAGTGGTTAAGAAAGTGGACGATACAAAAGGGTTATGCTACTGTTGCTTACTGGGAAGCATCAAAAATGATGATGCCCTATACTGTTTGGATAAATTGCACTTGAGTAAATGGGGCACATTTAAGCTGGGTAAATCTTTCAAGGAAATAATTACTCGCACTTTAAAGTAGCGATTAAAGGGGATAAGGGTAAAACAACAGTCCAACAACAATATACAATCACAGAATGTATGTTACTGAATATCAGTGCTAGAAGCTTAAACCAGACTAAACTAAATTAACTTGGTATTTACATTAAAGACAATAAAATTGATATAGCATGTATAGCTGAAATTTGGTGGGATGATGCTATTGGCTGGACTAACAGCATTCCAGGTTACCAATTGTTTTATAAAAACCAGGCCAATAAAAGGGGAAGGGGTGTTTGCTGTCATATTGCAAATCATATTCATTGTACTGAATTAAGTTTCCCAGACAAACACAATGCAAATTTAGAATCTCGTTGGGTGAACTTGCAGTTTCCCCACTCACCTAAGTTAGTTTTGGGTATTTGTTATAAACCTCCCACTAGTGAGAAAAACTATAATACTGCCATTTTACACAAGATCAAACTGGCAGCCGAACATGGTGATATTCTAGTAGTAGGGGATTTCAATGCTCCTGGCATAAATTGGGATACTTTAACAGTACAAAATGAATTTGAAAGAGACCTTTTGGATACCATGACATCTAATGGATGTGATCAGTTTATTACTGAGGCTACAAGAGAAGCAAATATATTAGATCTAATCATATCTAACAATTCTGGAAGAGTTATTGACCCCAAGTTCTGGCACATCTGGGCTCTAGTGACCACAATATGACTGAAATTACTATACTGAACTGTAAAACCAAAGTAATTGACTCCACCAGGGTTCCAGATTAAAAAAAAGTGGATTAGCCCATTATTTCAGAAACATTGGGTAACATTTCCTGGGATAAAATATTTCATGGCCTACAGGCTGAACAAATGTGGGACAAACTAAAATGCTGCTTAATGGATGTAATACATCAGAATGTCCCTATGCATTTGAAATATAACAAAAAGGGGGCAATCCCCTTATGGTTCAATAAATCAATTAAACGTCATATCTGTAAGAAAAATAAAGTATTTCAGAAATATAAAAAAATACCCTAGCATTGAGAATTTGCACGCCTATAAACAGGTAATATCTGATTAAAAAAAACGATAAAGAGAGAGAAAATCAAATTGGAAATATGGTTGTCTCAAAAAAAGACAACAAAAACTTGTATGCTTATATTAATAGGAATAAACAATGTAACAATAAAATCACAACCATTATTAAAGATGGCAAAGTTATATCTGACAATACAGAGATGACCCAAATATTCAACGAATATATTATCTCAGTATTTGGTATTAAAGCTAATTTAAAATCCGAATTTCCTGTAGAGTTACACCCGCAAATTGTGTTCCATTAAGATGAGGTGCTAGCTAAGTTACAAAATCTAAAAACCAGCACCTCCCTGGGCCTGATGAGATCACTCCTATTATACTCAAAGAACTCGCTAATGATCTAGATCATCCCTGTTGTTTAATCAATCAGTATTAACAGGACAAGTACCAGCTGACTGGAGAAAGGTGTCAGTCATATCCATCCATAAAAAGGGGAGCAGGACTAATATGACAAATTATAGGCCAATAAGCCTAATGTCAATTTGTTGCAAATTAATGGAGAGGTTGATTAAAAACAAATTAGATAAAGAGACCTTGTGACTAGGCCTGGAAGATCCAGCTCAACATGGGTTTCGAAAGGGATTATCATGTGTGACTAATTTGGTGTCCTTTTATGAATTTGTTAGCAGAAAAATGGATGAAGGCATTCCAGTAGATGTGATATTACTTGACACTGGAAAAGCCTTTGACATGGTTTGACATGATCTTTTAGTCAAGAAACTTATAACCTTGGGATATAACAATTATATGAAAGGATGGATCAATAATTGGCTAATCAATCTTATACAATCAGACAGAATAAATGGCACAGTGTCAGATGAGGGGCCCATTACCAGTGGGGTGCCTCGGGGATCCGTGCTTGGGCCTGTTCTATTCGGTCTGCATATTATTGATATGGGTGCCACTTTAACCAGCTATGTTTTTAAGTTTGCAGACAACACTAAAATTGCTGGGGAAGTAAACGCACAGGATAAATATTATTCCTTAAACCAGGACATAAAAAAGACAGAAAAATTGGGATTGAGGAATACAATGAAATTCAATGCCTCTAAATGCTCTGTCATGCACTTTGGACACAAACATTCAGGGTACACATATTATCTCCATGGGGTGACCCTTAAATCATTGTATAAAGAAAAAAATCGGAGTATTTGGATAACTATCTTTCCTCTGTTGATCACTGTAGACATGTAACACAAACTACTAACAGATTAATTCACTGTATAAAAAAAGGCATTTATCACCAGGAGTAGTAATTGCATTATGAAATTATATAAAACTATGGCTCCCCGATTTGTAGTCCTTACCTAATATGGGATGTTAATTTGATTGAAAGAACCCAAATGAAAATAACTAAGTCCATAAGAGGGCTAAGTAACCTAAGCTATATAGATCGTATACACTCCCTTCAGCTTTTTCCACTAACTGTCAGAAGAAAATGTGGTGACTTGTTATTCGTGTACAAAGTTCTGGATAACCAAGTACTAATGAACCAATGTGGCCTCAAATATAATTTAAAGGGACACTGTCAACCCCCCATTAGGCCTCAAAGAGTCCCTTGTTTAAAAAAAACACATTTTATGACTGCTAACATTCTGTAAAGATTGTTGATGTAGCAAGCAGTTTGATTCTGATTTTTTTTCCTTTAAAAAGTGAAAAAACAGACTGTTTATCATACTGGTATTACCACACAAAAACAGGTTTGTTGACATTCCTTGATCAACTCCCACTGCATCTTTCCTGGACTTAGGAACACCTTCAATACAATTTAACTACTCATGTTGCAGCGGGAGTTTAGGTGGCTACTACCTCATGAATGGCTGTACTGTTTGGAGGTACTTCTAATGTTTAGGAAGTATTCAAGAAGAATAGATTCAGGATTTGAAAGAAAACAAATATGTTTATAAATATACATTACCATGCATTTCAGTTCTACTAAACAAGGAGGCAGACAAAACAAACAGCAACATTAATGAATTTTAGGGAAGATAAGCAATCAAAAAATGTGGGTTGTTAACTAGAAATAATATGATGCAAAACAGACTGACAGTGTCTCTTTAAGGACAAAAAACCTTAGATGTCATTCTAGACAAGTGTTTATTCCTACATCTAGGACTGTGAAAAGACATAACATTTACACTATAAGAACAATGAAGGTTTGGAATACCTTACCATGTCATATAGTTCAAGCTCCAACATGTGAGTCCTTTAAAAACAAGCTGGATGCTTATCTGGTCCAAAATATTATGATTGAATAAATTCAATGGGCTTTTAGCCTACTTTGTCTTCTCAAACCAGGTAATACCAAATAATACCAATACTTTCCTCCAGCGATGTAAGTAGTTGTTTCTATAATATACTTTCTTTGCTTTCTGGCCTTTTTTTTTTGTGAGTCCTACACGTGTTCCTTAGTCTTTGATTTTGATCCTCAAATTCCCTAGAATGCTCCTTCTTCAGCAGATCCTCTTTTATTTCATTAATCTTCTTTAAGACATGTCTCATGCATCTCACACTCTTGGACCAGGAGGATTTAAATCAGTGTAAAAGTAAGTAGGTCAAATTCTGCCTTCCACCTTTTCTGTTACCTTTCTTTTAAGAAACCACCCACTTTGCTTTGTCAGTGGTCAATCCTGTTGGTAGGGCACTTAGTTGTCTAGTACTTATTTAAACTATTTCAAGTATAATAGTATAGAATTTCAATTTCTCTAGTTGAAGTTGTTATTTAAAGAATTCCCCTCTTCCAGTAACCCTTTGAAGTTTTCAGAAAAGATGTCCACAGTTGTCTGTCCATGACTCAATGATGCAGCAGTTTTCTAAAAGGCAGTGGTGATGCCTACCTTTTCTGCTCCTCTGGCAACAGTTTCTTTAATGGTTGCTAATTCTGATTCAGAATCCAAACTCATGGAGGAATAACCTTGTGATGGAAAATGCCAAAGTGAATGCCTGTCAGGGAAAGCTAACTGTTGAAATCAAAGTGAAATGGATACAATAAATCATCATGTAAATATATGTTAAGTAAACTGTGATGTTTAAATTGAATATTCAATTCTGTAATTCAACACAGAGGGAATAATATATGGGTGAACATACACAACAATCCTGTGTTTCTATTGAGGAGTTGAAATAACAGAATATGGACCTTGAGAGTGAAGCTGAAGAGGTCCATGCTGTTCAACCAATCCTGTGATGGAAACACACGGTGAGTTGTGTGTGGTCACCCACATTTTATTTTTCATAATAGTGTATATGGTTTTGAGTAAGCAAAATGTTTATGTTGTTTAAATGTATATTGGGTGTTAGACCAGCCCAGTGTCATGGAGGGCTGATACAATGATACCTTACCTCCTGCCACAATAGCAACCCAGCTTCAGAAATGGACACAGGTCACTTGGGTGTGGGAGGGAGGATTGAGCTTTTGGTGGACAGCTCTCCTCCCTCAGGGAAGGGGGTTAATGTGACCCGCTGCAATACTGCCACCTGGAGGTGTCCTTGTGATAGTGCAGGTCTGGACACATCAGGAGAGATGGGCCACACCTAGGCATGTTGGGACATTTCCATCGAGGCGGAACTTGTCTGCCTCACTATTGCACAGTTGGGATGTGGGCGAACCTAACCAAGGAGGAAAACCCACTCTGGTCACTGGATGAAGTCTTGGCTCTCACAGGTCCTGCACCTGCAATCAAGCACCCTGCCACTATCCAATAACCAGGACATTGTCGAATAAACAAAGTCTCAGAGAGGCCGGATGACAGAACTTGGGGGAATGATCAGATGGGGCATGCCAAGAGTTAGTAGGTGGCAAAAAATGTATATAGAAAAAATATATATCTCAGGTGCCAATATTTTTCCTTTCTTTGTCAAATGAAGCACTACTGTTCAGTGAGAGAAAGTGGGAGAGAGTCAGCATGTGTGGGGCATAGCAGCATTGACTACAGAGCGTGCACAACAACATTTTTAGAATGTGCATGATAAGGATTTTGAAGCCACTGATTTCTATACACAATAAGGGTCAACAATATGCTATTAGCAGTTTATCATCACTTGAGATGGGTAGGATTTTGATAACTCACTTGTAACTCTGCCACTCATTATTTATGGTCCTGCCAGTGACATTGGCATTTGATTATTTCAAACTATTTTAAGTCAGGCCATTACATTTCCCATATATACACATATATAACACATGTGTTCAAACACTGATAAAAGTGGTGTGGTGAATGCTGGAAGTGTGTGGGTGTCAAAGTACAATCTCTCAAAGTGCTTAGTCAGATAGAAACTTTCTACTGAAGAATACTGGCATTTCCAAAATGGTTTACAAAAAAATTAAATTTCTTATTCTTAAAACATTATTTTTTAATTTGGGTTCTAGTTTACAAAATTTAGCAGCTACAGTATCTCATGCACTTTCATCCACATAAACATTCATATTGTAACTGTAATTGTGTAATAAATATTTCTTCATTCTTCCATACAATTAACCACTACTTTTTGGAAGATAACGCATTTATGAATTCTTCTTTCTCAGCCTTCTCCAGCCTTGTCTCAGTAATAGGCTGAACAGGACTGAAGTGTGCATTAAAACAATCAGTCCCAGGTCAGGTTGCTTCTTATCCCAAAGCTTTGTTTGTCCTGGATTCCCCCCTTTTCCCTCACAAAAGACAGAGACCATTGTTTGTTGTTGTGCTCAGATTGGCAATTAATTTATTTATATTCATAATCCAATATTCCATTTCCATTTCTTTATTATCATATTTCCAGAAATTTCATTTATTTCCATCCACATATCAATCTCTGATTATCCCTCCCCCAGGTCAAAACCTGGGTGCCTTCTGTTTCTCCTTTTCCACTAGGTAACGGTGAAAACCGAGACTGCTTTCTTCTTCCTCTTCTTCCTCTTCTTCCTCTTCTTGTGTTATTCTTTTTTCTTCCCCCCCCC
This sequence comes from Neoceratodus forsteri, assembly GCA_016271365.2. Lineage (NCBI taxonomy): Eukaryota > Metazoa > Chordata > Ceratodontiformes > Ceratodontidae > Neoceratodus > Neoceratodus forsteri. The sequence continues at coordinate 383,071,100 of CM057455.1, read as the reverse complement.
TTTCCCCCCTGCCATCCACCTGTGGCAGTCCACAACCATATCATCACCTGCCATCCACCTTTGGCAGTCCAAACTGACCAACCAGACTCGTCTGTCATTCACCTTGACAGAACCACCATACAGCCCCCTTTGACTGTCTTCCCCTCTTGCTCTGTCTAGTAGGGTGGGTGGGAGGAATCAAAAAACTCCAGCAAAAAGTGGCTGAGGCCCCCTTGTGCAGTCCCTTATGTACCTCCTTTATCCCCTTCCTTTCCTGTTACCTGTCCTTTGTTCTGGTCTTTAGCCACTCCCCTTCCTTCCCCCCTTCCCTCCTGAGCGCAACCATTCCATGACAGAGGGAAGGGGTGTACCAGGACAACCTGGTCTGCCCCCTAAAGGGCAAACTCCATTGTCCCGGATGCCCCCCTTTTCCCTCACAAAAGTCAGAGACCATTGTTTGTTGTTGTGCTCAGACTGGCAATTAATTTATTTATATTCATAATCCAATATTCCATTTCCATTTCTCAATTGTCATATTTCCAGAAATTTCATTTATTTCCATCCACATATCAATCTCTGATTATCCCTCCCCGAGGTGAAAACCTGGGTGCCTTCTGTTTCTCCTTTTCCGCTAGGTAATGGTGAAAACCGAGACCGCTTTCTTCTTCCTCTTCTTCCTCTTCTTGTGTTATTCCTTTTTTCTTCCCCCCTCCCCCCCCTTTTTTTCCCCACTAGCCAGTCTCCAGCTTGCATTGGATGTCTGGCTTCCCCCAATACTTAGGGTATCACTCTTCCTTACCTCAGGGACGATCCTTTCTTCCCTTTTTTTTTTATATACCAGTTTTTGCCTGTTTTCTCCATGCCTCTATGAAACCCATTATTTCTGTATTGAACATGTCTATGGCTAGATCCAACAGATGCACATCGTCTGACCTGTAGAAGTCCTCCACCCATTCTTCTACCCCCCGCAGTATCACCTGTCCCCTCATCTGCCTTATCAATGTCCCCACCCTTCTGTTCATCTTTCTCCTGGCCCTCTCCACCACCCTGTGGCTGTGCTCATGTCTCCATACCCTTCTCGGTATCATATCTGACCAGGCAAGGCACACCTGAGGCCACCACTGTCGTATTGCCACTAGGTCCCTTTTTATCTGTAAGTATGTGCGTACCCATGGTCTGCCCACCAGGTCGTTGCCCCCTAGATGTATAATGATTAGATCTGGACTGGACCAATGTCCCTTGATTTCTTTCAATGCGGGAAGCAGCTGTGCCCATCTCATCCCACGTATGCCGTGCCATACCAACCTACACTGTCTTACATCCTGGTACAGCTGCTTTCCCCCAGCTTTCTTCTCTGCTCTCTTTTCAGCCCAATAAATATAGGAATGGCCACAGATCCAGACTTCCGTGATCCTCCCTCTACATACGGGGTGCAAGGAAAATTATTTAATTTACACATACTCATAGTGCCATCACCATATTATCCCCTGCCTCTTTCCTTTCCCCCAACTTTCCCCTTCCCCTTTACCTGCGATTCCCCTAGAGCACTACCTTCTATACCACACTTTTTCTTTTTCTTTTTTTTTTTTACTTCAGTGCTCTGATGTATCTCTTATAACTGGTTGACCGCCAGTGCCCTTTTTCCAAAATGTCCTTCACGGGTTCTCCCATTGCTGCCCACTGTGAGGCAGCCCCAATCCATAGGGAATGGGATGAGTAATTAGCTGGGTCCTCCCCATAAATTGCATGCCTTTTTTCAGCACTGCTGTGACTTGATAGCTGGTGACCCTTTTCTCATCACCATGTACAAATAGCTTTCCCGTCCTGGTCACCTGGTCTGTGATGAAAGCCCACAGAGCCTGCACTGGGCATATTGCACCTCTAATTGCCCTTTCAGTGTTACCATGCAACCTTGCTCTTTTTGGTCCATTTTTGACCTCCTGAGCTTGATCCGTATCTCTTTCACCCCCCAACTTACATCTCCCCATTCCAAGCCTCCTTCCTTGTCCTCTTTCCCATGGCCTACCACCTCACTCACTCTCATAACCCCTGCAAACATTATCACATAAATTGTGTGAAATAGCTGGGCCTCAGCCTTTGATCTGCATATTACTGGGAGCACCTCTTTTAGCCTTATTAGCCACTGCTCCCCTATTGGCCTCCTATTATCTCCTGGCCCACGTTTCAACCTGCCCCATCCCTGCATCATTCTCCTGATTAGCAGTGATTTTGTCAGGTCCTTCCACCCTTTTAGGCTGCAGATAACACTAATCCCTGCCAGATAAACCCCCATTGTGGTGTGAGCAGTCCCTTTCTGCCACTGCTCCATGGTGAACATTCCCAACTGTTCTTCTGTGAGTGGCCCACTTACCTCCATGTGGTGCTCAGCCCTGAATGTCTGAAACACCCGCCAGGCCCCGTCATAACCCTCAGAGTCCGAGGTACCCATGAGCTGTGAAACAACAGTTCTGCTCTTTCTTGCCAATGTCCCAGATGTTCGTTGGTATAGGTGTGTTTTGTTCCTCCGCTGCTGGTGCCAGCCTCCAGAAACGGTCCAGCTGCAGATGGGAAAGGCTGTCAGCCAGGGTATTGTGTACCCCTTCTATATGTTTTGCTCTGAATGACATGTTCAGCTGCAAAGCCCTTAAAACTAAATGTCATGATACCTTCATGACCGTCTCTGACCTGGCTCCCCCTGTTGTTTAGTACCTCTACCACTGATCTGTTATCACACCAGAATGTCACTTTCTGATCCCATAGTTCCTCCCCCCTTACCAGGGCGCATGCCCATATGGGCATGATTTCCAGCTAGGTTATATCTCTTATTGTCCCAACCTTTACCCAATTACCAGGCCATGGTTCTGTGAACCACCTGCCCCTCAGGTAACCCCCCATGCCAGCCCCCCGCTACATCTGTGTAGAGATCAAGGTCTGTGTTGTACACCCACTCTTCTTGCCAGAACGAACAGCCGTTATATCCCTTCAGGAATTCCTCCCATATCCCAAAATCTTCTCTGACACCTTTTGTCAGGTCCACCCAGTGATGTGGTCTGGTAACCCCTGATGTAGCCCTAGCTAACTTCTGTGTGAATGCCTTCCCCAGTCCAATGGCCCAGCAGGCAAAGTTCAGGTGCCCCAATACTTGCTGGACTATCCTGCTGGTGTGTAATTGAATCAATTCCTTCAGTTTCTTTACTTTATTGTCTGGTAGCCTGAATATCTCTTTCAGTACATCTATCTCAATCCCCAGAAATTCCATCACCCTGCTGGGCCCCTCTGTTTTTTCTGGTGCCAGTGGCACCCCTAGCTCCCTACATAGTTCCTGAAACTTACCCAGCATAATCTACATCTCCCTTTTCCCTCTCCCAATGAAAAGGAAATCATCTAGATAGTGAATGACCGTTCTATAACCCGTCCTTTCTTGGAATATCCATTGCAAACACGTGCTGAAAGCTTCGTATGTCACGCACGCTATGGAACATCCCATTGGCATGGCTTTGTTAAAATAATACTGCTCCCCAATTTTAAAACCCAATAGATCCCAGTCTTCTCTCCTAACCGGTAGTAGTCTAAAGGCAGACTCAATATCCATCTTTGCCATCCATGCATCCTCAGTAGCCTGGATTATCCGCACTGCATCCTCCAGTGTCGCATATGTCACCCTACTGTGTTCCTCCCTGATGAAGTCATTCACCGAATCCCCTTCTGGATAAGACAGGTGGTGAATCACCCTGTACTCTCTGTTTCTCAGGTACCAAGCCCAAAGGCGAGATCCGCATATCTCACAGAGGAGGGGTGTCGAATGGTCCCTCTACCCTCCCTGCTGCCCTCTCTTTCTCTATCTTCGGTCTCAGCATTTCTTCCTTTCCTTTAACGGATCCCAAGTTGACCGCCTCTCTTGCTTGCCTGGGCCCATCACACTGTAGTGAAAACCCCATCTTAAAACCCTGTATAATCATCCCCCATACTGCTCTGTCCGGATATCTGTCCAAACCGGTTGCCCATGCCTCTATGTTGATGGGGGTTCTGGCTATCCTGAATTGCTCCTTGTCTATCCCCCCTTTTCTGCTCCCTGGCCCCCTTCCCATATTGTGCAGGGTTCTTTTGATCAGTGGTTCTGACCCCCCCTGCTCTTGTGCCCTCTACCCCTCCCCCCTTATTCCATGTCTGCCCTTTAAACCCCTGTCCCTCCCGAAAATACTGTTGACCTGACCCTTGTCCCCCCATGTCCCTGTGCCCCCTGGGTCCATGCCATCCTGCATCTGCTCGTCGGGTGTCCTCCACCACATTTTGAGCAAGCATAGTGAAAATGACATTGGGGCCATGAGCAAAAAGCCCTGTTGTAGGCCCAACAACATGTCTGGGGTGTCGAGCCTTTCTTTCCCCATTCCCCTTCGGGAGTGGACTGATCAGAAACATAGTCCATCCACAAATCTAATTGCTTCATGTCCCATCTCACATCCCTGAATGTTGCCATTCTCTGTCGAAAAAATTCATCATAATATAGCCACTCCACTCCCCCCTTTTGCCTTTGCCCTCCTTATTATCAAGGAGTACATGATGAGCGGGATACCCAGCTCCAGCTTTTTCTCTAAGACAATGGCTGAGAAAGTGACAAAGCCTACTAACCATCCGTCCCAGGTCATTCCCTTCGTGAACTTGTCCTCCTCCTTTTTCCTCAAAAGCACTATTGCCGCTGCCATTTCCCTCTTACCTATGTGCTCAGTTTCTTTGTACTTTGCTGCCACTTCCCAGCTCACCAAAGTGAATATATCTACATACTCCCCTTTCCATATTTTCTCTTTCGTGGCCAGTGGGACATGCTCTCCTATCCTCATCCCGGGTGCCCCTATCTCCCTTGTACCTTTTCCTTCTTTTTCTGCACTCTTTTCATTACTTTTTGGCCCTTCTTTTTCCCCCCTAATCTCTGCCAGGGCCAATTCCATCTGCCCTAAACCTCCTGTCCCCAGCACCGCTACAATTTGACCTATGTATTCTTTTATACTATCCCCCACTGCACTGGGTGCGTTACCTGTAACCTTTTCCGGGCCGTGTGGCCTGGCCTCTTCCTCTTGCCCCCTTTTCTCTCCTTGTGGCTGAGGAGGAGGGTGAGCTCCTATGGTTTGTGGAGGGAAAAACACATCCTGGGGGTCTGGCCTGGGTTCCCCAGGGAAGATCCCGCCTTGATCGGGGGGAGGTACTGGCGTTCCCGCATCTATGGGCTGCAGAGGTACTGGATCTGCCGCCCTTGGGGGTTCCACCGCTAGCGGTGGTACCCAGGTGGGGCTAAGTGACCCTCCGGCTGGCCGTTTCCCTCTGCCCACTTTCCTTTTCTCAACGGGTCTCCATGGTTCCTCCCCCTCCACCAGCTCCCACATTCAGTTGGCCTTCTCCGCCAACTCGATTATGACCCTGTTGGCGTCTTCTTTTGATGGCTTGTTTTCCTTTGGTGCCATTTCCTTCGTTTTTTCCCCTGTGAAGACAACTATAGGAAGAGAACGAGAGTCATTCCATGCCTGCAATACTATATATATATATATATATATATATATTTTTTTTTTGCACCCTCATGCCCATTCGGCTTTTCTTTCTTCCTGCCTGTCTTCCTTTTTTTTTTTTTATTCCTTTCACCCCCAACGTCTCTTCCCTTTTTTTGGGGGGGTCGTCACGCTGCGTGTGACCTCACGCCGGGGTCACTATCTGCTTAAATCCTCTGTTGGCCCACCTTTCCCCCTTCTTTTTTTTTTTTGAAAAACCCTTCAAACTATGCCCTTGTGTCTGTAACCCCTCCACCTCTATGCCCCCCCAAGCGCTTCCTCATGGCCTACGCCCTCTTTTTTTTTTACCTTCTGTCACCCCCCCTCACGAGGCCCCATGCTACCAATTGCCATACTTTGCTGTTGCCCGTGTCACCCGTGGGTCGTTATGGCAAAAACCTCTTTTTTTTTTTTTTATATATGGGCCTCTCCCTATTAGCCCTTTCTTAGAAACACTCCCCAAAAGCCTTGTCTCACTGGGACTCCTCACTTATCCCCCCTGCAAAGCGTTTTCTTAAGTGGCCTACCCGTGGCGTGCTCCTTCGCACCATGTGGCCGCATGCACAAGTCCCCCACACAAGAAAAACCCCATATTTTGATTCCCCCCACATCTTCTCATCCTGGCCTCTTCCCCTCCATGGCTTGTAACTGCATTTCTTAGTCACCCATGTCCCATTATCCCAGCGCCAGCCCCAGCTCTTTCCAGCCAGGTGCTAGCCGGCCCATCGGCGCAGCGGTTGAGATTTCCGCCATACGCCAGGCACCCGGTTCGAAGCGGACTCGGCCTGGAGGGCTGCCGGGGAGAAGAACCGAGCCCACGGGCTGCTCTCCTTCTCCGGGGGAGGATGGGACAGTGTCCGAGCCTCAGCGACCCTGGCGGAGGCACGGGTATCGTGAAACCGACCCAGCGCTCTCTGACTTGGAGGCGGGAGGCAGGCGGTGATCATTGCGTCCGCCTCCCAGAAACCAGGGAAAATGGACGGCTGCCGACCGCCCCTACATGAAGCCGCTATTGACGATTAGCCCCCAGGCCAGCTTCCTGACCAATTCCGGTCTCTGCAGGGTGTTTGGGTCCGCACCTGCAGCTCCACCATGGGGTAATCCACGGGTGCATCGGGGAGCCATGGTCGATCTGGGGGTTGAAGCCGGTGGCCCATGACCGGGCAGAATTACCGGGAGGTCGGCAGCTAGGAAGGGGATAAAGAAGAAAAAAAAAAAAAAATTTCCAGCCAGGTGCTGGCCTGTTCCCCTCGCTTCTGACCCATTGCAGGCCTCCTCCCTTTTGGGCATTTTCCCCTGCCTCTCTCATGAGGCCCCTGTCATCAAAACCCCACCACTTGCTAACCCCAGGCCTTCCAGGCCTGTGCTTCTGCTCCCATCTCCCCAGTGGCTTCCAGGCCTCCAGTCCCAGTCCCATGCAAGGCCCACGCTAGTCACAGACCCCGTGCCATGCTGCCCACATGTTTGGTGTGATATCCGTAGCACCATTCCAGCATTTAAAATGCCCTGTCCTCCGGTCTCAGCCCTTGCCCTTCCCTCAAGGCCCTTGCTAGCCACCCTACCCTCGTAGTTCCTTAAATCAGCCTTGCACTGCGCCACCATGCTCGTTCTCGTGGAATCAGCCCTTCTCCACTCAGTGCTTGCTGCTCCCCGCTCGCTACCACTGAAGGCCCCTCCCGATACCGCCAACCACGTGTTGGGCCCAGAACACTCGTTCCTCTCTTTGACAAACTGCTCTCCCCCGATTACTTCTCGACACTGCTCCACAAAACACTCAGTTCTCTAACACTGCACGCCACAAGATTACTGACAATGTCCTTACCATGTGCTGAAAAAACACTCGTTTTCATTTTTTTTTTTTTGATTCCCTCTGGCAACATCTGCTAACCTGGATTGCTACCTGGCCCCACTCTCGGCCATGTGCCACAACCAACAACGCTTGTTCATTTTCTTTTCAAACCAAAACTTGCTCTCCCCAGGAAAGCTACTTCCAGGTCCTTATTATTTATATATATATTTTTTTTTAAAAAAACATCCCTCGACTAGCCTGCCCAGACAAGCTCAGGCACCGCTTGCTCCACCACTCGCTCTGCTCCTGGCTCTGCATCCTAAATGACATCTTGCCAAGCCATGCAACTCAAACATAAAAAAAACCTATGCAGATAAATCAGTTCTCTTTTTTTTTAAACAACTAGCAACCACTGTAAAACTTCATATTCTCTTTCCAGCATTGTATGAAAAAACTTCTTTTTTTTTAAACACATCCAACTCATTATTCTCTTCCTTCAAATTTTACCTGTTTTCCTGGTTCACAGACCTCCAATAGATCTGCCAATCTGACGTGCTGCAGCTTCCGTAAATCAAAAAAATCCAGCAAAAAGTGGCTGAGGCCCCCTTGTGCTGTCCCTTATGTACCTCCCTTCACCCCTCCCTTTCCTGTTACCTGTCCTTTGTTCTGGTCCTTATCCCCTCCCCTTCCTTCCCTCCTCCCCTCCTGAGCACAATCATTCCATGATAGAGGGAAGGGGTGCACCAGGACAACCTGGTCTGCCCCTTAAAGGGCAAACTCCTTTATGCAAATGTTGCAGTTAATAACACATGTAGAAAGTGCAGACCTGGGGTAAAGCAGTGCATATACAACACTGGCAAAAGTGCCTTGGAGCTTCGATCAGTTAGGTCTTCATCAAGTGGTTTGAGGAATACCCATTTTATTGTACTGTCTCTTCAAAGGCTCACTGACACCATCCTGAAAATGACTGATCTGGACCTTACCAAAGGCTTTTGATACCTTTGCCCACTTCATCCTACTCTTCAAGCTTTCTAATACTGGTCTATCATACCCAACTGTCAAATGATTCAACTCCTATTTGTTGGCTAGGTCATGAGCTGTCCATGTAGGTAACTTTCTCTCCCCACACCCAGTCAGTTCAGGATATTCCCCAAGGCTCTGTTTTTGGACCTATCCTGATCTCAGTTTTCTAAAATCTTCTCCCCAGGTCCCGTGTCTTATTGTATATTAAAAGCAACACAGATACTGTGCTTTTTGTCTGTGGTTCCTAATTAACTACAACTGACTGCTAAGCTTCACCAATGATTGTTGCTTTTGTGAAAGTGAGATTATCATTAAAGCAAATAAAGTAACATCTGTGACATTTGGCAACAGGTAGCTACTAGTAAAATTCTAGTCTCCCCTGGAATTCATAACCCTTGATTGCTCCCAGAAGGAGGTAGCTCCTCCTTTTCAATATCTGAGTGTCTGGATGCATCATCATGAACTCTCTGACCACATCAATACCAATAAGAAACTGCTCCTTACAAGTGTTGTGCTATTTAAGTTAGAGTGAAAAGGAGGACGTGGTATATCATAAGAAATAATCACACGTTGGTTGGATTGTGGGGCATGAGGCAACACTGAGCTCAGTTAACCACTAAGTAAGTGCAACCAGCCTGTCAGCACAGTGATACCACTGCTGCTCACAATGCCAGTGACCTGGGTTAGGGAACAAGCTCAAATTGTCAGAGACAGGCCAGGGGAGGAGGAGTGGGCATCCCAGTGGATGGTCTCCTGCTCCAGGGAGGTTGGGTTGCCAGTGCCACCCTCACTGCTATACTGCCACCTGGGTGACCATAGGTGGCAGTGCATTTAGCAGTGCCATGGGAGGGTGGACGTAACTGGGGGTTCAGTGCAGCAACACAATAATCTGCACATGTTCCTCAGGCCTCCCATGCATGTGTTTGTCCATAGGGCTTGGTGAAAGCCAAGGAAAAACTCACTATTTGATGGATACCATACTCTTGTGGACCAGAGGAGACCAAACATTCACTCACTAAGTGGTCTGGCTGCTGAAGCACAGTGCAGTAAAGGGGGACCCTCCCATCTTCCTCACCCCTGGTGGATAGCCATGGCAGTATGGAGGTAAGGAAACTGTAAGGTACAGATGTCAGTGAAGTCAAGGCACCTGGTGCAACCATAGGAAGGCTGACGTAGTAGCAGAGGAGGAGGCATAAATAGAGAATTAAAAAAATATAATAAGTGACAATATGCCACAACATATCACATACTGCAGTATATTATTGAGTTGACTGCTGCTCCCATGCCTATCACTGTTTCCTATACTCCTCCACTTATCTTCCTTTTCCTCTCAAGGTCTTTCCACATTACCAAATTTTGACTCTGTTCATTCCCATGCTGTCGCTGATCCCTCCTCTCCTGTCCATGTACCTACTCATACTCACTCAGAAACTGAAACATCTAAAATTTCTCTCTCTCTTTCCTCCACCCTCCCCCCTGACACCCTATAATTTCTGTTGCCCTGGCTGTGACCTCTTGTAGGATCTCTTGACTCAGGTATAGCCCCCTTTCTTTATCTGCTCCTCCTGTTCCTTTATACCATAATGTCCGTGGGCCCACTTCACAAATCCTCCCAGAATAGTGCAAGGGGCTTGTGCCTCAAGGAATGGTGCAAAGTGCGGCTTACACCAAAAGATGTGCTGGGAGCAAGTCACTAAAGCAGCCTGCATCAAATGCAAGCTGTGTGCACCAAAGGGGGTCTGCCTTGTCCTTGTGGCACAACATGGGCTGCGGCATGGTGCTGGGGGCTTGCAGCAGATGCAGGCTGCCATATCCCCTAATCACAAGGTTATTAAAGGTTGCACTCCCAAATGAACAAAAAGTAAGCATAAAGTTGTTAGTGAAAAATGTATTTGTACCAATGTGAAACAAATTTCCAAACAAGTAAGCACTGTGTGGTACCCACAGAAACAGAAACCCCTGCGCTTCGACCTAAGAGGGACTTGTGCTTCAACCGTTAGGTCTTCCAAAGGGGGCAGTTTCTGATTTGTAAGACCCTATTCAGAGTGCCATCATACATCACATAATCACATTTAAATTCATGATTTACAAATATTGTAAGGCACCAATGTCCATCTATAATAAATCTGATTAAAGGAAACAAGTTGAATAAGCAGTCCCATTTGAATATAATCTATCACAACACAATATTTAAATACATGTGGCCGATCATATTTAGGCAAAAATATTCAAACACATTTGTATACTGCAATATTAATTACAACCATCTGAGCAGAAACATTTTGCACAGAAAGAGGTCAAGAGAATGAGTGCACAGTCATTATAAAAGGGGTGGGGGGAAGGGAAGAAGCGAGAAAGGTGTTACTGGTGTGTATTAGGAGCTGATCTTGTGTTTCAAATTTATTCACAAGGAAAACAGGAACATCCTTTAACCTGTGTTTACCACAACAACACTCGAACACCTAAAAGAAAGATAAAGAGAGAATTTTAAATAAGTACATGGATGCAGTATAGGGCAGAGGTTTAGGGCTCTGAGCTGCAAACCTGGAGACTTGGGTTTGAATCCCACAACCCCCATGTGCATTGTGTGTGACCCTGAGTAAGTCACTTAACTTCTTTGTGCCCCAGGTCACACCTGGAATAAAGCTTTGGCTTAGTGTGTCTTTCTTGGTGAAACAATATCCCTTTCCCTGACTTTGCAGATTACACTATTACTGTAAATAAGGTTTAATGTCCAATTCATTATTCCGACCTTCTGTATTGCAGCTACATAGAGTGAAGGTCCAAAAACTCTCCTGTTGGAGTAGTTTGTTTAATCAATCATCACCCCATTTACCCATGTTCACCTGCTCAGTTTCCATGAAGTGGAAACTACCTGAGGTCACTGTTGTGTTGGTGCCAAAAATGTTCAGCTACAGGGTTTGTGATATCCACATTCTTTATGTCTCTCACATGTTCCTGTATTCACAGTTTTAAATTTCTGGTAGTACATCCCACATAAAGCTTGTTGCAACAGCATCAAATAAACAATTTATGTTGAAACACATGAAATGAATGGTCTGATTCTAACTACCTTAGAGCCTTTGAGAAAGGATCAGGTTTGACCAGAAACATGTCAGGCACAGCATTTTATTGTTTTGCTATGTAACTAGCTCATAATAAAGCTTTTTAAAAACATATCGGTGGTGTCAGCATTAATATGTGGTGGTGTGTGCACAAGTTCGTTTTTATGTGCTTTTCACTGTGTGCACCACAACCTAATGCAAACTCATAAGGTTTTTGTACTACCTTACAGCTACTCTTCAGAGAAAATGTGTTACCTTGAATATAATATTTGCAAATATTGCAGTTTACACACACGACCGTTCTGGGTGGCCTAATCAGTAACCATGTTTTTTTTTCCTCAGGGTTGGGTCTAAAGAAATATCTTGACACCAAACTGTCCTTTAAAATCTGACCCCACTTAATCTGAGGCTTATTACCAAGTGCATTGGAAAGCTTCACATCATTTGAAAGGTTTGCACAGTACATTACTGACTCTACTGGACACACTGTTAAATTCAGTAACACATGCTACGTTGTTGGATTCATTATCAGTTCTGATTTTTGGTCCAAATAACTCTATACATTCAACTGACTGTGCCCTGGAAAAAGCTTCATCCAATATCTTTGCATTGTACCCCCTTGTCAAAAATCTAGTCCTAAGGTCTCTAGCTTGTGTGAGGAAGTCTGAATCTAATTTACAATTTCACCTAAGGTGGAGGAATTGGCTGAAAGGGCTAGAGTTTTTAAACTCTGAGGGTGAGACAGAGCTGTTGGCATATACTAAACTGTTTGTGGAGGTTGGTCTTCTATATGCCATGCTGATGATTCTATTGTCATCACTAATGGATAGGCTCACATCTAAGAAAGTGAGCTTGTGATCCTGTATTTCTGATATAAATCTCAAATTAATTTCATTTTTGTTTAGCCACACCACAAACAGTAATGCCTCATGCTTTGTACCCTTTGAGATACAAATGATGTCATCTATATATCGAATCAATTCTATGATTTTATGGCTGAATGAATTCACACTACAGGCCTTAATGGTGCTTTCTTCCCATATTCCCAATTGGAGATTAGCATAGGATGCAGCCATAGCTGCACCCATTATCATCCCACAGCATTGCAAGCAGTATTCTTCATCAAACATAAAATAATTATGTGTGAGTACAAATTGTAACCCTTCCATGATCTTTTTTTTTTTGGTTTAACATCACCTAAGGAATCCCTTTCAACAAAATAGGCACAAGTCTTGAGTCTGTCTACATGTTTGATTGACATGTAGAGGGATTCCACATTGATTCCTATCCATAAAAAGTCAGGTTCCCAAACAAAGTTTTTTAGTTTCTGTAGGACATGCATAGTGTCCTGTGTGTAAGATGGTAAGGAGATAACATAGCATTGCAGAAAGAAATCAATAAAGGTGCATAAGTTATCAGTAAGAGAGTTGACTCCGGACACAATTGGGCATCTGGGTGGATTCTTTAAATTCTTATGCACATTTGGGGGAATATGCAAAACAGGTGTGATCGGAAACTTATTCCACAGAAATTGTAATTTAGTCTCAGTGATCTGTTTACTAGTTTTGGCACTCATAAAAAGTTCAAGTACTCTAGTTCCTTTCTGAAACTTGGTAATGGGTCCCCAGGTAAAATCCTGTAATTACCTTCTTTGTTCAACAGTTCCATCACTTTATTCTTGTAAAAGTCCCAAGTAAGAATCACCATATTATCGCCTTTATCTGACTGTTTGATTACTATATATTTGTTCTGTTTTAATTACTTTAGTGCATGCCTTTCTACTGATGATAGGTTTGAGTTGCTGTGTTTGTTATTGTTCAGAATGTCAAGCACCTCACTCCACACAATTCATCTGTATGTCAGATAAATGAGTTTGACAAGTTGGGAGTAAAGTCTGATTATGGTTAAAATTTAAAGTTCACTCTTTAATCAATCTCTCTTTCTGTATATTATTCTCTGAATTCAAAAGGCAATTTCCACTGGCATCATTAGTCTCTTACCATAGTGATTTGAGAATCCAAAGATTTTGAAAATCCATGTCCATCCAGTAAGTATCCTCTATATTGAATGAGACATCCTCAATATTGTAGGTGGAGACATTGCCATCCATCGAGAAGTCCAGTATTGAAGGGTTAAGCATGACATCATCAGTAGGCAGCAAGTGGGATTGTGGAAATAACGGGTGACCCATGTTTGGATTTTTCATAAAAAAGTCCCTCAGATAAAGCTTATCATAAAACTTTGGTGAAAAGGAGAGATTCTTCTTGAGAATTGATACTTGGGCTTCAGTTAAATCAATACTTGTTAAATTTATGACTTGCAGCTCCATGTTTGTATCCCACTGTCTATTCTTGAGAGAATTATTTCACCCTCCCCTCCTCCCTGTCCTTGTCCTTTTCATCTTTTTGTTTTTTCTTTTGGCTTTGTGCCGGTGTTGTTGCTGGAAAAAGAAATGGTTTCATGGATTACGTCTGTTGCTGGTATGTCACTTGATTCAGTAGGGTTTGTTTCAGTTTGTTGCACTGTGGAGTCAATAGTCATGCTGGTAGATTTTTTGATATTTAAAGATTGATCACCTGGGGCAGCTGATTTCTTTTTTTAAATTTAAAGTTTATTAATTTTCTCAGTACAGTCATATTACATCTGTGATACATTGACAGGATACAGGAGTATACATCCTCCCCTACTCTCCCCTCCACCCATCCCAGTCCCGCCCTCCACCCCACTTCTGCCAGGTGCCAGTAATATTTAATAGAGAGGTACATTGTAAGAATACATTAGATTTAGCTGGTTATAGGTTTATCAAATGGGTTGTAAGGTATATAGACATGCAGCCTTTCCCATCTCTTTTTATAGGACCCCATGTGGTTTGATAGGCTAGCCATAATTTTTTTTCAACTCTTAGGTTGTGAAGGAGCTCCTGAGTCCATTCCACATATGAGGGCTGCATATAGTCCTGCCGTGGTCTTAATACAACCTTCTTCAGCAACAGTGAGATCATCAATATATGATAATGGCAAACCATTAATGGGAGGCCTCTGAAGTCTTCTAACAGGCATACTTCTGGAATGAAGTATTCCTGCAGATGTAGTAAGGGGTCTACTTTGGCTTTAATGAGGTCCCACAAAGGAGAGATTTTGGCACTGTCCCAAAACAGATGAAACAAAGTACCAGTGTCATTAATGCATCTGTTGCATGTTGGGGTCTCTTCCCTTCCCATTTTATACATTTTATAGGGAGTCAAATACCTATCACTCAGAAATTATAACTGCATTAATCTTCATCTGTCCTGTGTAATGCATTTATGGCAGGTCTCCCAGATTTTAGGCCATCTGGAGGTGGAGTAAGGGTACAGATCAACCCAGTACTTGGGAATGCTATCCACATTTGGAAAGATCAGGGAATATAGAGAGGCATATATTGAGGAGACAGCATGTAGGGCTGAAGCTAGGATTCTACAGGCAGGGAACCAGTCACCCAAGTTACCAGGAGCAATTTTGGTCCTGAAGTACGTCACAAGCATGTGGCAGATCTGATAAATTTTAAAGGACCATTTTTGTGCCAAGCCAAATTTGCCTAGTAGCTCCAGTGTAGTCAACCAGGCATTACCCTGGGTGTGGAAATCCTGTGCAGTACAGTGCTGCA
Source organism: Neoceratodus forsteri (assembly GCA_016271365.2). Lineage (NCBI taxonomy): Eukaryota > Metazoa > Chordata > Ceratodontiformes > Ceratodontidae > Neoceratodus > Neoceratodus forsteri. The sequence goes on along the minus strand of CM057455.1, from coordinate 383,056,062 downwards.
TCAGTGGGACCCAGGTGAAGGGAACTTTTTTCCCTCCCAAGAGGAAATTTGGGTTTTGAAATATGGGCAGGGTTAAGTCATAAGTGTTCCCATACTTCATAGTGGCACATAGTTGGGAGTGTGAGGAGATCCAATGTCCTATTGCAGTATGGTGTAGGGCAGATGGTAGTTTACCTACTTTGAGGAAAGGTAACCGCTGCTGGGTTTATGCCAGCTGAGATTATCCATTCCTTTTCCACCCTAATCCATGTTGGGACATATGCTTGCAGCGCCTGAAGCCCATGCGACTCTGCCCACCTCAGGTATTTACTAATTTGACTAGCCCAGTGATATAAACCAAAATGTGGGAGTTTCAATCCTCTGAGATTTTTTGGTGCAACTAATTTATGAAAGACTGTTCTCAGGAGCTTCCCTTACCAGAGAAAGTCAGAAAGGTGTGAGTGAACCATTTTAAACCAGTCTTTAGGGAGTCACAAATTTAATAGATTGATGGGTAGAAGTGGTGTGGAAGAATGTTAATTTTAATTATATTCACCCGCCTCCATAAGGTTAAGGGGAGAGCCTGTCATTTTAAGTCTTGTTGTATAGTTTTGAGCAGTGCTTCTAAATTCAACTAGCACAATTGGGTGTCACTGGTTGAGAGATGTAGACCTAAATATTTAAGAGATTTAGGAGCCCATGTGAGGCCCAGTTCTAAGACTTCCTGTTTGATGACTTTATTGGTAAGTGGAAAGATAGAGGATTTTTACATAGTAAGTTTATAGTTGGAGAGTGAACTGTACTCTTGTATTAAAGTAAGAGACTTTGCATGGAAGGTTTGATGTGAGTAATATGCAGCAGTATGTCATCTGCATATGCTGCAATTATTTCTTCCTTAGAGCCTAATCTAATTCCTTTTATCTCCGGGGACATCTGAATGGAAACTATGAGGGTCTCTAAGTATAAATTGAACAGCAGGAGGGACAGAGGGCATCCTTGTCTGGTTCCTGCCACTAGGGGGGAAATGAGACGAGAGGGTCCCATTGCAGAAAATGCGAGCAGTGGGGGCTGAATATAGCACCTACAGCCATGAAATAAACTTGGAGGGGAAGCCGTATCTATGGAGAGTCCTGAACAAAAAAAATTGCCAGTCCACTCTGTCAAATGCCTTCTCCATGTCCAGGGAGACCAGAGTCATGGCTTGATGAGCATCCCGGGATGCGGAGAAGACATGAGACAGCCAGCGTAGGTGGTCTACCGAGGACCTCCCCCCTCATGAAACCGACTCGATCGGAACCTATAAGAGTGTGGAGTACTCAGTTCTCCCTTTGGGCTAGTAATTTGGTGAGAATTTTCATGTCGCAGTTGAGAAGGGATATAGGCCGGTAGTTTGAAATCCATGTTGGGTCTCTCCCAGGATTAGAAAGGACTACAATGGCGGCCTCTAACATTCTGGGATAAAAGTTGTCAGCATTTAACATACTTTGAAAGACCACCAGGAGCCAGGGAGCTAGCTTAGTAGCAAATTTCTTGTAAAAGTTAGGTGAGTAGCCATCGGGTCCTTTGGCCTTATGTAAGGGGCAAGGCAAGGCAAGGCAAATTTTATTTTTCTGGCACCTAATCCCAGAGGCTCTGGGATCCGTACAAAAACACAATTCAATTTATACGTACAAAACTATATCCTTATACAACTCCCATAAATATGTAAAACCCTCAAACTTTAAAAAGGACTAATAACTCTAAGGGTAGCTCTTTAATAACCTGAATAATATCCTCTTCAGTGAAAGGTGTAGTGAGCCCTTCAGCTTGTATTGCAGTGAGTGTGGGTAGGGGAAGATTATCTAGGTATTGGTCCACTACAGTCTGGGATGGAAGATTCGACATTTGAGCATGCAAGCTCTTCTAGTATTGTTCAAATTCTTTAGAGATATCTTTGGCATGTATTAAGAGGAGTCCTTGGGGTTCTCGCTGTATTGTCGCAATACATTTCGATGATTCCTGTCTTTTAAGTCTAAGGGCCAAGAGCTGGACAGCCTTCTCTCCCTATTCTGTATATTTGGCCTGTGTTTTTAATATTGCCCATTCTGCTTTTTCCCTTAATAGTTCATAATATCTATCCTGCAATATTAGTAGTGCTTCTTTATCCGAATTGGTAGATTGGGTGGATATGTACTTCTCCCTCTCTCTAATTTGGTTTAGGAGTGACTTAATCTCCTGTTCTTCCCTCCATTTTTCAGCTGCTGAAAGATTAATAAATTCTCCACGAATAAAGCATTTTAGTGATCCCCATTCCATAGATGGGGAAATGTGCTGTACCCTAATTGTCTGTTTTAAATTGGTTCAAAGATGCTGTGATGCTCTGCGTGATCTTTTTGACCTTTAAAAGTTGGTTATTTAATCTCCACTACTTGTCTGATCCCCAATTGAGAGACAGGGAGAGTTGGCAGGTCACTATGGAGTGATCTGAGTCTACCCCTGGTTCCATCTTTCTGTCCATCAGCCCACTCAGAAGTGATTTGTTCAAACGAAAATAGTCAATGCTCAAGGCTGAGCCATGAACAGCAGAGTGGAATGTGAACTCTTTATCTGTAGCATGTAAGATCCTCCATGGGCCACAGAGTCCCATGTGGTCAACTAGTTCTCTAACTGCTCTCTGTGCCGGGGAGAGATTCCTAGTTATTGGTCCCTTGGACTTGTCCAAGAGGAGATCAAAAGGAAGGTTTCAATCTCCTCCCAGAAAAAGTGGAATGTCCAGAAAGGGTGTCAATATGGAGAGGAGTTCCATAAAAAAGGAGGGGGAATCAGAATTAGGGCCATAGATACTACCAAAAATTATGCTGAATGACTGGATTTTACCTTTAATGAGTACATACCTGCTCTTTGTATCTCATATACACTGCTCACAAGCGAAGGGAAAAGCTCTTGTAAACAGTATAGCCATCCCCCTGCTGTTCCAGCTATCACCTGTGGTGGAAACCTGTCCCACCTGCTGTCGCCTCAGTAAGGTGCCCTCTACCTCTAAAAGGTGGGTTTCTTGCAGCAAAATCACATCACTATGCAAGATCCCCAAGTGTTTAAGTACTTTCATGCATTTGAACAGGTGTCTAGCTCCCTTTATGTTCCACGAGCAAAATTTAAAGTATTGCACCATTATCACAGATTACAATTGGTATTACGACCACCTGTGTCCCAAAAACAAACAACCAGCTTATAATCCTTGCCCAGTTTCTTAAAGGGCACCACTTTACCCTCCCACCCAAAGGTAAACCTAACCCCCCCGGTCCCTCCCCTTATTCCCAAAGCTAGCCCCAAATACCCACCCACCGTAGTTGACCCTATGACCTGGAAAAAATTGAAAATATAACTCCTATTGAACCATCTAACATGAACACCTAAAAATGTTGAACAGTAATGAGAACCCCCCCCCCATTGTGCTGGTTCGTGGCGATCAGCATACCGATGGCCCTCTCTTCCCCGCTCACCTGACTGCAAATAGCCGTTACTGTAAACACATACATTTCTGTGTTATATAGAGAACCCCCTCTTGGGGGAGTATGATAACCCTCTGTACCTGGTTGAAAGTGCTCCAACAGGCTTCGGAACATCATATAATTAGTCTAAATGGCCATCACCTATGCTGAAAGACCCCCAAACACACCAAGAACATTAATAGAGTGGGTCTCCTTTGTCATGCTATATCACTTTAGAGTGGTTGGTCAACAATGACTTGTGAAAAGAAAGGAAAACAGGAAGGGAAAAGGAAAACCCATTGCAGCTTTCAGCCTTCGATGCTGTGCCCCCCCCCCAAGCAATCTTAAGAAACAAAGTCATGTAGAGGCCAGAACTGTAGTGGGAAATCAATAAATGCAGTTATGCCTGCTGCAAAATCCTTCTTGGGGGTAACAATAAGCTTCTGTATATACTCAAGGGTAACCTGAATTGTCTTGTGATATTTAACTTCCTCCAGTTAAACTGAGCCAACATAATATCTGAAAACCCTTAACATAGTTATACTTCTTATGCCCAGTTCAATCTGTTAGGCACAGTACTTAGTTTTGTCATCGTGAAATAAAAAGAAAACTTTAACACAGGCTTAGATAACTGAAGCAGTGGTTATGTCTACTGCAAACTGAAAAAACAGTACCAGGATGAAGCCAGTATTAATACAGGAAGTCAAAATGTAGGTTTTATGTTCATTATAAGGCTCCCACGGTCTGCCAGTTAACAAAACAAGTCCTCCATGTGTCAAGGGCAAACGTGTTTAAGCGGGGAGCTTATAGAGTTCACAGGGGCCAAAATCCCATCGGAGCAAGGGTCCCTATATTAGCCATCCATGAATGTGGGCTGTGCACCCACAAGCCTGGGACGCTGTAGGACAGTAAACCTCATGAGTAGTCATGTGCAGAGTGCAAGCAGAACAGTAAGGCAAAACCACATTTGCAAGTCTTCCTACTATGCTTTACCAAAGAAAACACCTGCAGTCCTCGAGACTCCCTCAGTGGTCAGTAAATAAAGTTGGTCATTTCTGTTTGCAGAATTCTAATGCAGGGTCGACTTCTTCAAATGATGACCAGGATCTTTCCAGGAGTATCTGCAAGTTTGGAAGGTATGCCATGTTAAATTTTATTCCTGAGGCAATACATTTAGAGACTATTGGGTGGAAGGATGCCCTGCACCGGCGAACAGTAGCTAGCAAGTCCTGCATAACCCTTATTTTCAGGCCTTCCCACAAAAATTCCTGAATTTCTCTCAGTTTCAGTAGCACATGTTGTTTTTCTTGGAAATTCAGAAATCTGAAAATCAGGGGTCTGGGCTGTGCATTGGGTGGTGGCATGGGTCTGAGCACCCAATGTGCCCTTTCAATGATGTAAGCAGACCCATATGGAAAGGGCCCCACCAATTTAATCTGCAGTTTCTGCATGCATTGAATAGTATCTGAGCCCTGTTCTTTCTCTGGCAACCCAATCACAACCACATTATTATGCTGCCTTCTGCCTTCTAGATCTTTGATTTTAGATTATAGTTTCTTGATAGTTTGGTGGTTAGCTGCTATAAGAGAGTCCATTTTGTCTGCCCGCTTCTCCACCGAGATAATGCAGGCCTTGTTGTCTGTGGTATGCTGAGCGACCGCTTCCAATGAGTCTGAGAGTACCTTTACATCAGTCACCAGAGAACAAACCTCCTCCTTAAAAGATTGAAATTCGAGAAGGAATCACTCCAAAGTTAGAGGAGTCGATTCTGTGGCTGAGGGAGATGTTGTTGCAGTATGCATATGACCTGTAGCAGGAATCTGCACCCTGGGTTTCTTCTGTGCTTTTTCTGGAGTGACAGGCAGCGTATACTGAGATGCCACCTGTCGCATCTCCACTTCCATTTCAGCCAAAAAGCTGCTTCCGGTGGTTAGGAGAAGCTGCCCCAGTCTGTAGGAGGTCGATCCCCTAGCTATATACTCCGAAAATGTGAAAAAATATTGAAACACAAGCCAGGTGAGCAGAGCACAGGAGGAGCATGTCTTACATGGCTAGCTGCATCATGTGACTCCTCAGGGAACTGGATTTCTTAATTGTCTTTCTAGTTTTTCTGTGAGTCTCGTCTCAACCTGGAGTGACCCCTTGATTGTGATCTGTTACTGACAAAACGACTCCAATTATATATTCTGCCTTCCTTGAAATCAAGATAGTCTCGATTCAATTTAGTGTGTTTTCTCTCCATTAGTTCAGTTTTGTGTTTGTTTATCTTCTGTTGTAGATTTGTGTCTAGATCAGGGAATATGGGATGTTTCAAATATGCTTTTAAAGCAGTTTTTGTGGCCACAATTCCCTCTGTCAGCAGATTGTGTTTGTATGTATCTTCTTTTATGAGAATTTAAAGGATGTTTTGCTACAAGTAGCTGCTGCAGCCTCCAAGTCCTCTTTGTGAACTAAATTCTCCAACCCATCCAAAGACAATACGGTGATTCTGAGACCCCTAGGCACCACGTTCTGCTCAATGTAGTTTTCTAAGCTCAGGATGTTGTAAGTTAAATTAAGTTCAGCAAAGAGTTGGCATTCAAGTGTATTGAAAACTGATTTTACTTCACCAGTCTCAGTTGTAGTAGTGGCTTGTTCAGCTCCAATCTTCACCTATAAGTAGGTTTATGCTGTTGTAGACTCTCAGTGTCCATTAAACACACCAGAAGATGATCAGATGTAGACAGTTCTGTTTCTGCATTCATTGCAAACTCAAAGTCCTTCCTCCAGTGATGGAAACTGCAAGTGTATTTAGGTGGATAATACTATTTGTATACCTGTATTGCAGGGGAGCTCCACTGTCGGGGATCATAAGCAAAGGCAGTAAATGTGAAACAGGTTCAATGAAGCTTGCGCCTCCAACCGGAGACACGTGGGGTGCTGACCTGACAGCCAGCTCACTGGAACAATCACATGGTTATTAAAAGTTGCACTCCCAAATGAACAAAAAGTAAGCAGAAAATTGCAAGTGAAAAATTTATTTGTACCGAGGTGGAACAAATTTCCAAACAAATAAGCATTGTGTTGTAACCAACAGAAATCACTGCACTTTGACTGTTAGGTCTTCCTAAGGGGGTCTAAGATTTGTATTTCTCTTCCTGTTGGTCTGGAAGTCCCTCCTCCTTATTCCCAATCTCCCCCTTTGTAAAACATGCTTCATTCCCTGGTGGTCTAGCTGGACCCTCACCCCCCACCCTGGCAGGCAGTACCCCACCACCTCACTCCCCCCGGTCCCATCCCCAATTTGACAACTGGCACAGCCCTCCACTCTCCACCATGGTTGACCCCCTGACTGAGCTGTTAATGAGTGTGTACTGTATAAAGTACGCTTTCATTGTCTGAGCTGTCAAGCAATTTGCACATACTGTATACAGTATATGCTCATTGACTGCTCAGTTGGCAGCCAGCTGTGGTGGAGAGCAGAGGGCTGTGCCACTTTCCGCTCAGGGATGGGGCAGGGAGAGCTGGGGGTGGGTCACTGCCAGGGTGGGGGGTCCACTAGACCACCAGGGAATGAAACATGTTTTATGAAGGGGGAGATCAGGGATAGGGAAGGGCTCCACTAGACCACCAGGGAAAATGTTATATAATAGAGGCAGATCGGGAATAGTGAGGAAGATCTGCTAGACCACCAGGGAGTTCTGTTATGTACATACAGGGGACATCAGGGATGGGGAGGACCACTGGACTCCAGGGAAGAGATGTATTGTACTTGGTTCTTACATCATGCTGGTCATCATCCATGGGCACAGCTGCCTCCTGACAGTGCCCACTGCTTGCAGGAATCTACCAGATGCACTGTTTGTTGTTTGGTGCACAGCCACAGTTTCCAAAAGCTGCAGGACTTTGCCACCAGGACCTTACCTGACAGTGAATCAGGCACAGGGACTCTGCAACACCAGCAATCGGCGCAAGCTGCCAATGGCACCGTTTGCACTGACCTTTGTCAATCAAGCCCCTTGTTTTGTAAAAACACTCTTCATTGCTGTACTTACATCTAGCTATCCTTTTTTTTTTAAACTCTATTTTATTGTGAGTGAGGATATCATTACAGATATACATGACATAAAAGCATACATTTTTACAAGTTCTTTGAGGTGCAAACTGTATTATAGGTCATGTTGTAATACAGGGTACATTCAATTATACAGTACTCTTCTGTGTGTCTTGTCTGTTTGCAATATACTTTAGGATATTGTTCTTCTGTTCTCAATCACATTTATATCATACAATATTTTTAACCAACCCATATAAAAAATAACATGACTGTCATGCCAACTGTGGCATTGAACTTAATTCAGCACTGTAACAATTATAATGTTGGTTGTACAGCCCTTAGGTCAAACTTTATAACTGAGAGTAAATTATACTGTTCTATTAGCTCTAATGGCTGTGTGTTTCTGTGTTCTGGACCCTCACATCATTCTTCTTCTTCTTCCCTCTCCTCCAGATTAGGGCTAATTTGTGCTTTCCACCCTGCCCAGAGTTCAATGTGCTTTTTCATTTTGAGTCTTTGGCTGTTAATTATTACATTCTCCTGAAATGATCGACCCTCATGGACCAGGATTTAAAGGAAGGTGGAAGCACCTGCAATCAATTGACTGTAATGTATTTCTAGGCTGTAAAGCACAGAATCCAAAGGAGCCCTTGTTGTTTAGGGCCACCAATGTCAGTAACCCTTAGTCCAAGGATCATGTTTTTAATGTCTAGGGGAATCTGGACGCACCAGAGTCTTGTAAGTTCTTCTTGTATTGTAGATCAAAACTATAAAATCTTCAGGCTATGCTGGCCCTGCGGTGCAGTGGTTGGATTTCCATGTGCGATGCCGGCAACCTGGGTTCAGGAATGGACCTGGGTCACCGGAGGGCCAGCTGGGGGGAGATGGATCGAGCATCCCTTGGACTGCTCTCCTTCTCTGGAGGGAGGGTGGCTGAACATCCAGTGCACTACGGACCCCTGGCAGAGGCCGGTGGATCTGTTGCAACCGCCATCTTGATGTCCAGGGGGGTGGGGCAAACATGGGATGTCATGCACGTCCCCCCTCCAAGGAAACAACATTCTTTTGGGGACACAAAAATCCCCAGTCAGCGCCTCTATGATGCCCTCCTCACTGCCTCTCCATGTGTTACCAGACTGGCTCCCCGATCTGAACCAATGTCTGCGACACCTTGGCCGGTGCCGCGACCCCACCCTGGGGGTAAGCCAGGGGGCATGGGGGGAGCACGGCTCATTTGGGAGAAGGAGGCAATAGGGGCTGTGGGCAGATGTCCTGATGCTTGCTGGGACAAAAAGCATAGTAAATAATAAATAAAATCTTCTGGCATGCCCAAAATATATGATACTGTAACCCTAACTGTCCACACCCTGTCCAGAATAGATTAGAGTTGCCTACTGTGAAGTGTTTAGTAAACGTAGAGGTATTAAAAAAATGCACCTCCATTTAAATTCTTTCCAACCTGGTGATGCTGTCATCCTCCAGCCCTATTCCCATGTCTTTTTTCATGCTTCCTCTGGAATACAGATGCCTGTCTCTGCCTCTCACTTTACCTTAAGGTTATTTAGCTTCTGTTATCTTCTCCAAACAGGGTCTGGTAAGATCTGAATGCCATCCCCATTTTGCCCACAATCATGCCCAGTATGAGAAATTGTTCAGGGGTGTTAACTCTATCCACCATGGGAATAAATGATTTAATTGGAGGTAGTGCGTCATCTACAAGTTCCTAAGAAAAACTGTTTGAGAGGGAAGACCATAGTTCACTTGACGTTCCCCCAAAGGGTAAGAAGACTTCATTATGAATAAAGGATTAATATCTGGCTAGGAAAAGTCTATTCCATCTGGCAACGCCTGGGCCTCTATGAGGAGGTAGAAACTGGGGTCTTTAATTATGGAAGTAAAAGGGCTCATTTCGTTCAGGGTCTGTGTGGGCATTCTAGTTTTTACTAGACTTTTTTTTGTGTGTGTGCTGGGTCCAGGGGTTTAAAATTTCTCTTTAAACTCCTGGAGTAAGAGCCACATGTGCTAGAGCAAACAGAGGGATATTTCTGAGTTGGTGGAATTCAGTTTCTCTCCACTCCAAATCTACCTCTGTTTAATCCATGTCATGATTTGGGCTAGTTGTGCTGAATATTAATAAAGCTTCAAGTCTGGCATTGCCATTTCCTCCTTTCTATTGCTTGAATTAATAATTTGTCATTAGTTCCATGCCTTCCCTTTTTTCAGATGAAATTCAGAACAGCTTTACTGTACTTATCTGTTTCCAGAACAATTCCAGAATATGAATTGGTAGAGCTAGGAAGAAGAATAAGAAGAGAGGCAGAATATTTATTTTGAAAGTGGCTATTCTACCCACTAAGGAGAGGGGCAGCATCTCCCACCTAACCAGTTCTGCTCTTACCTCTGCACATAATTTATCACATCTGAGCTTACAGAGTGAGGTTAGATTTGGCATCATCTTCACTCCCAAATATCTTACAGCATGGCTGGCTGCCCATTTGAAAGGGAAGTTTACAAAAAAATTCTCTAGAAAAAAAGACCTCTTCATCTAATGGTTTCTGATTTTTCAATATTGATCTTGTAACCTGAAATTTGCCACTGGAATTCTAGTTTTTATAACAAATGTAGTCACCGATGTTTGTAGTGAGGTGAGAAAGAACAGAGTATCATCCTCGTAAAGGAATATGTTGTGAATTCTATCAACAGCAAAGATCCCTTTGATAGTGTTATTGTCCCTAAGTGTGTAGGCTAGGGGTTCAATGCATATTGGAAAAAGCAGGGAGGATAAGGTGAAGCCCTGTCTTGTACCTATGGTCAGATGAAACCTTGGGGCCAAGACTCCATTCACCTTTATTGCGGCCTAAGGTGAGGCGTCCAAAGTTTTAATACTGTCCTGAAATCTAGGCCCCAGGCCCATCTCTGCCAGGGTTTTGTGTAGGAACCTCCAAACCACCTGAACAAATGCCTTCTCAGCATCCATAAAAATGGCTAGAGCTAGATCACTTGTTTGACATGGCACGATATGAAATTCAGAAGGTGTCTAATATTATCATGAATTATTATAAGGGTGTCAGAAATGCTGCAATCTCATTGGCTGTCAGCATTCTGAGAGTCTTATGTTAATCTACTGTATGTATTAACATACTTGTGCATCCTGATTACCCAAGTAGTGATTTGTGCATTTTTCAGGATTCCAAATTGAGAACTAAAAGCTGCCATTAAAGCTCCCACTAAACCCATTTTACTGCCACTTGTGTGTATGTCGCAGCCATTTCACCCCAACTCAATCATTTTTGAAAAAAAAAAAATCCTTACCCACTCACTACAGTTGTCAGTCACCCTCTCATTTACTACTGATGGTGAACGTACACTTTGTCACCTCTTTGGATGCCTGCCTGTAACAGGATGAGCAGATCTTTGAAATTAACAGCCACATGTTAGCTTCTGGCTGGGTGTTGAAATTAACCACTGCAAGTCAACTTCTAGCTGGGTTTTGAAATACACAGCTGTGGGTCAGCTTTGATCTGGGCTTTGAAATTACCAGCCACGGGTCAGCTCAGCCTGGATTTTGAATCTAACAGCTATAGGTCGGCTTCAGTCTGGACTTTTAAATTAACAGTCGAGGGTCAGCTTCGGTCTGTGGTTTGAAATGAACAGCTGCATTCAACTTAACAGCAAAGCAAGCACTGCCAGTTTGTGAGTGGGCAAGTGGAGCAGTTTAAATTAATAGCCATGGTATAGTTTAACAACCAAACCAGCATTGCCAGTTTGCGAACAGGTGGGTGGGGCTTTTGAATTAACAGCCACGATGCGGCTTAACAGAGCTGGCCCTGGCAGTTTGTGAAAAGATGGCTGGCTGGGACTTTTAAATTCAGAGCAAAGGTGTGGCTGAACAATAGAACCAGCATTGCCGGTTTGCAAAGGGAATGGTGTGGCACTTAAATTAACAGCCACAGTGTGGGGAGACTATTTTATTACTTTCACACAAAAATAAGCAAAAAAATATTTAAAAATTATTCAAACTACAGTATCTCATAACCCAATTATAATAATAGCAATAATGAATTCAGGGGTTACATTAAAGTTCAAGTTAATCACCCCCTGGGGGCACTATGGCACTCAGCTGCACCTCATGCCACATTACACCCCCAGGAAGTGATTAATTAGAACATTAATGAAACCTTTGTCTTTCATTATTGCTTAATTAATCTTCCATTAATAAACCCTGTTTGGTCCTGGTGGATTAGTGCCCCCATGCAGAAGTGGAACCTATATGCCAGAAGAGATACAAAAATCTTTTGTTTCACATTCATTAGCGAGATAGGCTGTTATGAACCACACAGAGTGGGGTCTTCCATGGTTTAGGGATAATTGAAATTTGAGCATACTGCCACACAGGGGGAGCCCCCTCTTCCTCTTCTGTTGCTCAAAATACCCTGCCTAATTGAAGCAGAAACTCCTTTCTAAAAGTCTTAAAGAATTCTGCTGCAAGCCTGTCTGTGCCAGGTGCTTTCTTCACGTTATGCCCTATCAGGGTTACTTCCTATCTCCTCCTGTGTTATGGGGGCATCCAGCACCTCCATCTGTGCCTGTGTGAGTTTTTTAACTTTTACTCTAAGGAAGAATGTCTCTATTTTTCACTTGGTAATTCTCAATTTCTTCCTGAAAGTACAGATTCCTGTAGAATTCAGTAAACTCCTGTCCTACTTTGTGGGGGTCTGACTCATATGGATTTGACCTTGGTTCTCTCATAATTCATAGAACCATTCTGCTTGTGGCTTCCTTGCAGATTTGCCACACAAACAGCCTCCCTGCTTGGTACCCAGCTTCATAGTATCTTTGCCTGGAGTGTCTCAGGACCCCCTTGAGCTTGTCATCTAGCAATTTGTTTAGTTTGACCCTGCATTTCTCCAACTTCTTCCTGCCCTCCGCATTCAGAATAATCTTATGTTCGGCTTCCAGTTCAAATAGTTTTGCCTCACAATCTCTTTGTTCTTCCTGTCCGTCTTTTTTCAGGCCAGACATGTAACTTATGGCTTTACGAGTTACCACTGCTTTGAATCAGTCCCCCCACATTGCTGCAGAGGTATCTTGGAAAGGGTTTGAAGCAGTGTATTCCCTTGGGCAGTCTTTTACCAAGGTTTGTATTATTCACAATTTAGTGAGTGAAGGACAGTTCCATGACTATCATGTTGTAGTCTAGTATTGTTCCATGAATTATTTGAGATGTTTTCTAAGGTGTGTAACCATTCTGCAGAAATGAACATTAGGTCCAGTCTGGAATAGGCCTGAAATTGCATAGCCAAGCATATGTAATCCCTAACCTTCACGCTAGCAAATTTCCAGGTCTCCACCAGGCCTATTTCCTTTGTCAGTCCTGCCAGGCCTTTTGTTGCAAAGCTACAGGGTTCTGACCAAATGCCTGACCTATCCAGTGTGGGATTCAAGACTGTTGAAGTCTCCCCCAATAATGAAGAGGCCTACTGGGGGAGGAGCTGATTAAGATGATGCTCTTAATTAGGCTACCAGAAGATTTAGAACGTATAGGTTTTTAGGACATGTATACACACCAGCGGCAAAGAAAGGGTTAAGGAATTGGGTATTCTCTCTCTCTCTCCTGATTCAGAGCATAGATATTTAAAAGAGAGCAGATAACAAATCTATATTTTGCTTTAAGCAAGTTGTATCTACACTGGTGGTCCTGCTGTAGTGCTGTGTGGAATTTTTAAATTCTGGTTGAATTAAATTTCACAGAATTTTTGAAATTCTGAAGAATTTCACTGGAAATGGAGAGGTGGAATTCAGCAGCATATAAAATGTGGAATGAGTTTTTCCCCAAAATTCCTGCAGAATTTTATTCTGCGGATCTCAATATTTTCCACAGAAATGGTTGCAGGGTGATTTTCTACAGAAACAAAATGCTGTTCCACAGAATTTTATTCTGCAGATCACAATATTTTCTGCAGAAATGGTTGCAGAATGATTTGCTGAAGAAAAAATGGCATCCCACAGAATATTATTCTGCAGATCACAGCAGGCGGAATCCCACAGAAGAATCAGCAAAATTCCAGTGGAAATTCCATGGGAGGAATGGTCATTTCACGCAAATTCTGCTGATAGAATTCCATATTCCACACAGCACTGTCCTGCTGGCTTTCCTCCACTTCAAACTGGCATTGTTTGTGAATCAGGGTTGCCACTCCTCTCCTATGTGGGTGGTTTTGGTAGGAGGCATGATACATCTGCCCTATCCAGGATCTTTTTAGCTTAGCATTCTCTGCCTGTGTCAAGTGGTTTTCTTGCAGGAGGACCACTTACACCCTTTGTTTCTTTAACTCATTTAGTAGCCTCATTCTTTTGATGGGGTTGTTAATACCCCAACATTGTAAGTTATTATTGTGCCTGAAGCCATATTAGGTTTATTAAAACACTCATATTATATGCTAATATTGACAGTGCTCTGAGAACTCTTAAACTTTTAACATATATACATTGTAAACAAGCTGCATAAAAATTCTCAATCCTCTCATTGTACAGTGAGCACCCTGACTGCATGTATGCTGTAGTCTGGTCAGCAGTGGGAAGCTCCCTTCTGAGGGGCATTACAGGAGATGTGCGCTTTTGAGCTGCCCAACATATTTACTTTCAGCTGGTAGCTCCAACAGAATCTACATCCCTGTTGTACCAGGGGATTGAAAGGTAACCTATCAACTCATTTTTCCATCCCCTACTGCCCCCTTATTCTAATAAGGCTGCAGGTCCAGTCCAGCCTCGAGGCTAAGTTCTCTGCCTCTGAGGCTATAGTCATTGAGCAGGGTGTTACTCCCCTCCCATTGTGGGAGCCTTTATCATTATGCCACAAATCCCTACTTCCTCTCCTGGAGGGCATATCATATTGCAGAGCTCCGCTGTGCTCCCTGTTTCCCCATCTTGTTTGTGATGTGGCCAAGTCCACCAGCCCCCCCATCCATTCAACACTGTACATTATAAGAGTCTGCCACATTGCATCACTGCTCATGCGCCAGCACCCCAGCACTGCAAGACACCATGCTTTGCTTATTCCCCCATACTTTTTTTTTTCAGGTAAACAAACTGATTACCCATGGTGGACTCATGACTTTACCCCACCTGTTAAAAGGCTAGTCCATACATTAGGAAGTGGCTAGGTTCTGGGTGTTTGGTGCCACATTACTGAAAGGCTGGAGGAGCCAACTCTTTTAATTAGCTGAGTGTTGCATGTTTCTGCTTTCAGCATGTTTTATGCTTATCTTGCAGGGCAAAAGGAAGGGGAGGGCCCATGGTGCTCAACAGACCATGGTGGTAAAAGGAAAAAAAACACTCCCAGAAAGAGGCACCATTATCTCTATCTCCTCCCCTGATCCAGAGTCAGATTTTTCCTGTTCATGCAGATGGGGGATTAGCAATGCTGGACTGTTACTGCAACTATTACTTGGAGGGGGTATCAGGAAACTGGAGAGGTGAGGGCAGACCAAATGTGGGTTGTTAGTTTCACTGCTTTAATCGATCACCTTCTGTATACACAGATGGTCAGTATTGTGGTTACTGGTTGAAGTCCCCCCTCACATCACAAATCCCATTTTTTAGCTGACTGATTTCTCCTGCCTGCAGACATAGACCCTATGGAAGCCATCCATTGTAGGTGCAATCCGGGGGTGGGGGCATCAGCTGTGCATGACCTCTGCCCAGCCTCTCAACCTCAGGCTCAAGCCCTGCTCCTCTGGACTAAACCTCCTCATCACCTGAAAACATTACTAGTGACCCTGGTCTACATCATCAACAACCTATAAATTTTTAGAACATAAAATAAATCAATAATGCATTATGAGTAAACAGTTTAAAACATCAAGTCTCTATGCAGGCTATTCTCTGCAACTATAAAGGCGTCTTTATCTGCAGACCACTATGAGGTCTGCTACTTTGAGCTCCACAGGCCATCCATTTTCAGCTTTTTGGTAAGTCCCTTTTTATTTTCCTTTCATTGGGCCTTGATGCTAGGATTTGGATGTGCAAGGCTGTGGTTTATTTACAGCCCTTGCTTGAGACTTCTGGAGTGGAAAGGATGTTGGATTCTTCTTCATGGTCTGTAGGCCTTGTTCCATGGTTCATACTAAGGTGATAAGTGATCAAGGAAGCTAGATAGCTCATAAAGGCTCATATGCTAACCAAGTTTAATAATAGGTTAAATGTTTAGTGGATAATAAATAATTATCCAATCAAGCTTTAAAGGTTTCTTTATTCTTACTTTTAATCACATTTAGTGGCAACTTATTCCAAGGTTTAATCACTCTTATGGTATAGAAATATTTCCTTTTGATGGAATTAAAAGATTTACATGACAATTGGAGAGGGTGGCCTCTGGTGTTATAGGATAAATCCGTAAAGTTTATTCCCAGGTCTACCATTAATTCTGGGTCCTGAACTATATCATAGAGGCATAATAAGTCACCACGTAACCTACGAGTTTCTAAAGAGAATAGGTTGAGGTTAGACAATCTAGTTTCATATGACAAATGATTCATACCCTTAAGATGCTTAGTAAATCTTCGCTGTACTTTTTCTAATTGTTGAATGTTGGACTTCTTTTAGGGACACCAGAGTTGAGATACATATTTAAGATGAGGGATAACATAAGCATTGATCAAGGGCATCAAAACTTTGGGATCTCTAGAAGTGATGTTATGTTTTATGGACCACATTACCCTATTAGATTTATTAATGGATGCATTAATATGGTTAGAGAAATCCATATCATTTGATACCATGATGCCAAGATCTATTTCATCAATAGTTTCACTAAGAGTAAATTGTCCCAAAGTATATGTTTTCAATGGGTTGGTGTTACCCAAGTGCAAAACTTTACACTTGGAATAATTTAGCCTCATACCCCATTCATAGACCCCATCAAAAATCCTATTTAGATATTGTTGTATAATATCATACTCCAATTCAGTAATACATGGGCCACCTAATTTAATGTCATCAGCATATTTGATAGTCAATGAAGAGCAATTTGTTGTCATATCAAAAACAAAAACTTGGAATAAGCAAGGTCCAAGCACCTAACCCTGGGGGATGCCACTAGTGACACTACCAACATCAGATAAGCTTCCATTAATACTTACTCTTTTAGTGTGGTTTGATAACCAGTTTTCAATCTAAATTATTATATATGGATTTATTTTTAATTTCTGTAGTTTAATTTCTAAAGCCCAATGTGGCATTGCATCGAATGCTTTACTAAAATCCAAGAAGATGACATCACATGGAATATGAGTATCAACCATAATGCTTATGTTCTCATAAAAGCTCATTTATTTATTTGCTTTTGTTAACTGGGTAAGCACACTAGACAACCAAGTGCCTATTTTAAGGTGCGACCCGGGAGATTACAAGGTACATATATGAATATCAGGCAAAAAACAAGTGAAAGGTTACATTTAAGAGCATTAGCACACAGGGTCACTACAAGTAACAACAGAGGTTTACCATGCAGGCAGCAGGTAGAATAACAGTATGGTACTTTTATGAAAGTCAGTGATCATCATGCCGAGCAGCAATGCAGGAAGGATTGCAGGTGGACAGAGAGGAGACAATTGGGATCAAGGGGGCCCAGAGCAGGATAAGGAGATAGTACAGTAACAATGCTCTCCCTGTTGGGCAGGTGGGCCTAAGTGGTCGAAACCTTCTAGTAAGCAATGAGCACAGGAAGTGAATAAAGTGCAGAGGGCCACTGCCTTTGTCATATTATTTAGGTAGCGTCTCAGTTAGTTGGAGCGGCATAGGTCGAGGGGGTTTATCTAGTGCAGAGGCAGATGGAGGACGTTTTTGAGAAAGCCCCAAAGGGATGCTTTAAAGCATTGGTGGGAGGGAGAAGAGCGAGTGTTTAATGGAAGAGAGTTCCACAACCTGGGCGCATACGCAGCAAAGGCCCAGTCTCCCATTTGGGTGTGAGTCTTAGGTACCAGGAGGGCATGAGAGTCACTGGATCGCAGATGGTAGGAGGAAGTGGCCAGAACGAGGGATTCAACGAAGACAAGGGGGTGGCAGATCTGATAACACTGTCTATGAAGTTGCCCATGACATTGGTGCGGTGAGTTTCCAGTGGAAGACATTCAAGCCGGGAGTAGAGCTCACAGCGGTGGGTGAGGTGGGGGGCTGAGAGTGCAAAGCAACATATATTGTTGTACGCTGAGTCCCATTTTGCTAGACTAGTTTTTGCAATGTGGGCGAAGGTGACTAGTCCATAGCAGAGCGTAGGTAGGAGGATACTCCTGGCTAAGGTGAGATGGGCAGCTGGGGTGAGACAGCTTTTTGCTCTGTATGCATGGCCCAACTTGCAGTTTGAGGCCCTACATGTATTGCGTTTATGCAGGTTCAGATCCAGTTGTGGGACAAGAGTCATCCCCAGGTACTTGACAGAATCTGCAACTAGCAGCAGGGACCCATCAGCCCCAGAAATCTGTAGTGAATGCGGGACAGCTTTTGTCTTGGCTGCTGAGCTGAAGAGCTTGGCTTGCATCTTCTGCAGGTTAATCATGAGCTTATGGTCCTGTAACCAAGCCTGGATTAGGTCAAAGTCCAAGTTTAGTTTGGTGTTGATGGTAGAGATGTCCCGGGAGCTGGTCATGATGACCAGGTCATCTGCATACAGCACTGAGGACCCATGAGCCGGAGCTGAGAGTAACTCATTTATTAAGATGGAGAACAGGAGAGGCCCCAGGACAGAGCCCTGGGGGACTCCACAGTTTACTTGGGCAGGCTCAGACAGGGCCTTGTTGAACTGGGTGTACTGCTGCCTGTCCGAGAGGTAACTGCTGATCCAGGAAAGGGTGGGAGAAGAGCAGCCAAATGCCAGGAGAGAGGAGCACAGTAGTGCTTGGTCAACCCGATTGCAGGCTTTCGAGAGATCTACAAAGATGGCCCCAGCTTAACAAATTAGACAAGCATCCTCTACCTTTTCTGAAACCGTGCTGTTCAGAATCTACAGTATTCAGTATGGGAGTTAATACATCCCTAATTAGACTCTCAAAAATCTTACAGATGGGATACATGAGACTTACAGGTCTGTAGTTAGAACAATCTGATTTTAAGCCGTTTTTATATATAGGGATGACATATGCAATTTTCCATTGAGTCAGAAAAAAACCTTCCTTCAAACAGGACTCAAAAATCAATTTAAATGGAAGCAATAAGCATCCAGACAATAGAAATAGATGACCCAAGATATAATCTGGTAAAATGCTAGTTTTCCCTTTTGTTAGTTTTATTTTCTTTTTAATATCAACTTGTTTAAAATAAACAAGTTCTGAGCCACTATTATCAAGACTATGTATCCTTCAATCCGAATCATTATACTTTTTACAAAATTCTTTGTTAAATAAATTGGCCATATCCTTCAGATTGTGTATACTTTTACTTTCCATCATCAAAGGGCCCACTTTACACGATGGCTTTCTGAAGGAAATAATATAAGAGAAGAATAATTTACTATTTGATTTAGTAGCATTAATTGCCAAACTGGGTTCCCATTTTTGTTTTGCCCTTTTTATAACAGATTTGCATTGTTTTTGAGCCTTTAAATATGACTAGTTTTAGATTTCAGATAGCTAATATATTTCCAATTTTTTTTTTTGCTTAATCAGACACTTAATAGATTTAGTCATCCATTTAGGGTGGATTTTACCTTTAGAATGCTTAGATTTACAGGGTATAAATTCATCCCTAACAAAGGATAGAGTATTATACAGGAGTTCCCAATAATCCTGTAATGGGAGATTTGCGTGTTCATGTTCCCAATCAATCTGATTAAACACATATTCCATCTCAGGAATATTTGCTTTATCACACTTATAGATCAAAATACATTCAGACTCAATTGTAATGGGTCAATTTAACTTAAAAGAAATGACACTATGGTCATTATCACCGAAGGGTGCCTCCATGGAAACATCATAAACCTCAATACAGTCCTGATGGAGAAAAATATCCAAGAGGTTATTACCTCTAGTAGGATAGAGAACGCTCTGCTGTAAGTGGAACTGAGCACATGCTAATAAAAGTTTTTACCACTCAAGGTTGGAGCTGTATGATCACGCCAAACAATATCAGGCAGGTTTAGATTACCCAGTAAGATAACACTCCCAATTTCATAAGCAGTCTCTATTTTATATAGAACTGTATCCATGTAAGTTATAGAAGAGGAGGGGGGCCTGTAGCACCCACCTAAAATAATAGATGACATATTAAAATGATTAAATTTGACCCAAATGATCTCAGTTATAATATCATGTTTTTTAATTTGTTTGGAAATATCTGTGCTCTTAAGATGTCTGTTTAGGACTAATGATACACCACCACCCCTTTTTTCAACACGTTTAAAGGAGAATATTTCAAATCCCTCAATAATAAGCTCCCATTCCATTTTGCTGTCCCACCAAGTTTCCACAATTGCTACTATGTCAGCATTTGTCATAGCTATTCTAGATACAAGCTTATTGAATTTATTATTTAAACTCCTAGCATTTAAGCTCAAAATATTTAAATGAGATTTAAAGTTTTGATTATGCTTCCTGGGAAGATGTGGTGAACATTTAATTAAGGAGAATTATGCCACCACCCCCTTTTAAGTTTAAATGTTGACTTATAACATCAGATATGATTTTGGCCATCAGGGAAGTACCCATTTTACTCAAATGTAGACCATCCATGCAGAATAACTCTAATCACCCGATAAATTCTTCCCAATATGTAATGCATCTGATGTCTTGTCGCAGACACCAGTTATGCAACCAATTGTGTAGACATTTTATTTTGTCATTGATATAATCAGAAGCAGCTGGATGGGGTTAGAGTTCTGATATATAAATATCACCTCTCAGAGAAACTAATTTATTATTTAGTGCTACATAGTCCTGTTTGATGGAATTGAGAGAGTGCTTATGTAGGTTACGTGTACCTGCATGAATAACAACCATGGGAGACATACCAGAATCAGGGATAATGTCACTAACCATATAAGTAATATCTGATATCAAAGCCCCCTTAAATAAAGAACATGCCCTGTTCTGTTTGTCTGCATTACATACTGCCCTGTCCAAATGTTTAATCATTGAGTCTCCTAAAACAAATAGTTGCTGCTTCTCTATATCAGGAACATTATTCAAATCAATAATAGTAGGGGGAGAGTTAACAATAGGGCAAACATTTGCTTCGGCTGTGTTTAGAATAACTGAGGAACCCACACCATGCGATGGGAGATTTAACAAAGATTCAGAATCCTGTTCATTGTTACACAAAGCAGCACTCAAAAGATTGTAACTGTTGCACAATGGCAAGGAGAAAACACTGGCTTTCCTTCCTTTTTTACTTAATCTCGAATGTTGCACGGTATACCAGCTATTACTAGAATCATCATTATCTGAGTTGCTTCTTGCATGTTTATTAGTCACGCCTCCTGTTGCTTGATTAGAATCATAGTTTGGGAAAGGATTTAAATCACTGGGTATAACTGGAGACCTGGAAACAGCTGCATGAGTGGGAGTAACAATGGGGGGGGGCAGGATGATGTTCTTTGAGGCGTTCCGACATAAAGACCTGACTGAGTTCAAGTTGTGACATTCTACTATTAAATAGTAGTATTTCATCTTTTAATTCAGTTACCTCATGACATTTAATGCAATTATATGGTACAGTAGGAAGAGGGAGGGATACCAAGCTATACATAGCACAAGTAGAACACTTAATGCCCACATCCACCTCCAATGTCATAATCGAATCAGCCATTGTATTTACATTAAAGAGATAAGATGCTGCAGAGCTTCAAGCTCTAACCTCAGATGTTATACGAACATATGAGCATACGAAATTTGCCAACAGATAAAGGCCTAGAGGCCTATCAAGTCTGCTCGAATGTGCAGCTAGCACCCCTTATTCTGCAGCTGCCCCTCCCTTCCACCCTTCCCCTTCATTAACTCTCCCCCTTGTCCTGTCCCATCCCCTTTTGAAGTAGTCCACTGTTCTACTGGATACCACTTCTGCAGGTAACACATTCCACCCAGCCACCACCCTCTCTGTAAAAAAGTGTCTCCTCATCTTCCTCCTGAACCTTCTTCCCTCCAGTCTCATATCATGGCTCCTGGTGTCCCTCTTCTTCCCTACTTTGAACAGCCCCTCTGTACCTGTCTTGTTTATTCCTTTCATGTGTTTAAAGGTTTCAACCATGTCCCCCCTCTCCCTCCTCGCCTCCAGTGAGTACATGTTCAACTCCATCAACCTCCTCTCGTATGATAAGTCCCCCAGCCCCTTGATCATCTTTGTCGCCCTGCGCTGCACCCCCTCCAGTAACTTAATGTCACTCTTCAGATACGGGCGCCAGTTCTGCATGCAGTACTCCAGGTGCGGTCTAACTAATGACCTATGCAGTGGGAGAATCACCTCCTCCCTCCTCGAGGATATACCCCTTGCAATACAACCCAGCATTTTGTTGGTCTTTGCAGCTGCCTTCCTACATTGTGCCGAGTTGTTCATTGACCCTGTAATGATCACCCCCAGATCCTTCTCCTCCTCTGTCTGGGCTAGCTGCACTCCCCCAGCTGGCAACTTCTCCTTGGGTTCTTCATCCCAAAATGCAGCACCTTGCACTTTTTGGCATTAAATCCCAGTTGCCAGGTGTCTGACCAGGTTTCAAGCTTTGCCTGATCATCCTGCAACCCGTGCCATCCCCCTAGATCATCCACCACTGCTCCTGCCTTAGTATCATCAGCAAACAGACTGATCTTGCTCTCGATGTCCCATGATATGTCTGCAATGAATATCCCAAACAACACTGGTCCCAACACCGAGCCCTGTGGAACATCGCTCGTCACTACCCTTGGGTGTGAGAGCTACCCACCCACCACTACCCTCTGTTGCCTTCCCTGAAGCCAGTTTCCTACCCATCTCACCAGCTTTGCACCCACCCCTGTGCCTACTAACTTACTTCCCAGCCTTCCATGTGGCACCGAGTCAAATGCCTTACTGAAGTCCAGATACAGGACATTCACTGCATGGCCCCTGTCCAGTTGCCTAGTTACCCAGTCATAGAACTCCACCAGGCAGGATCTGCCCCATATGAAGCCATGTTGTCTGCTGTCCTGTAGCCCTTTGGCCTCTAGGAGGGCCACCAGCCTCTCCTTCAGGATAGTCTCCATTAGCTTACCCACGATGGATGTGAGGCTCACTGGTCTGTAGTTTCCCGGTTCATCCTTGGGGCCA
The DNA here is from genome assembly GCA_016271365.2 of Neoceratodus forsteri. Taxonomy (NCBI): domain Eukaryota; kingdom Metazoa; phylum Chordata; order Ceratodontiformes; family Ceratodontidae; genus Neoceratodus; species Neoceratodus forsteri. The sequence continues at coordinate 383,033,307 of CM057455.1, read as the reverse complement.
CATGAGCCATCCTCCAGTCCTGAGGTACACACCCTGAATGTAGTGAGGCATTAAATAGGTCTGCCAAAGGTCCTGCAAGGACCTCTGCCAGCTCCTTCAGTACCCTGGGATGGATGCCATCTGGGCCTGGCGCCTTGTCCACCCTCAGTGCCTTCAAACCCTTCTGAACTCTGCCCTCCATGATTTCCCCATCTGTCACCCCTTTCTCCCATTTCTGCCACTTCTCCCCCCTTGGGTGTCACCCCCGTCTTCTCTTTAGTAAATAATTTAGTAAATAAATTAGTTATGTATTATAACTACTCAGTTCTCTGGCTACTATTACCACGGTGTTAGTATTCCCCCTACTCTTACATATGAATTCTTACTTACAATAACCAGCCAACACTATTGTCTACAGGTAGCCTGCCAAACACTCAGGACACGCTGGACACATTAGACATGTGCAAACATGTGTGTCTCTGGGCCCGTCTCCGTGCATGACGTACGCACACTCTCCCTGCTCACAGAGCACAAGCTATTTAACTGCAGAGACCAGGAAGTAAATTATCCACGGGTCACTTGTTTCCCAGACACTACCCAATTTTAGCAATTATTTAAAATGTAGTACTAAAGCCTATGCCCAGGATAGGTGCAAGGTGCAGGCACAAGAAATCCCAGAACAATATGTGGAGCCCGATTTAATTGCACAGTGTGAAAGGTGTAGTTTCTCCTGAGGGCCTAGAAACTACAGCCCACACAGCTGTTTCCTGGGTCACAGCTCCGCTAGTACAGCAATACAAAGCACCAGATAAAAGTTGCACTCAAGTTGTTTAGTGTGTGGCAGAAATGCACTAGCTACTTGTATGCACAAGCACAGAGCTCAGACAGCAAAAATGCAACTCGCAGAGTGCAAGCTATTTGACTGCAGAGACCCAGAAGTAAATTATCCATGGGTCACTTGTTCCCTAAACACTACCCCATTTTAGCAATTATTTAAAATGTAGTACTAAAGCCTACACCCAGGATAGGTGCAAGGTGCAGGCACAACAAATCCCAGAACAATATGTGGAGCCCGATTTAATTGCACAGTGTGAATGCTGTAGTTTCTCCTGAGGGCATAGAAACTACAGCCCACACAGCTGCTTCCTGGGTCACAGCTCCGCTAGTACAGTAATACAGAGCACCAGATAAAAGTTACACTCAAGGTAGTTTAGTGTGTGGCAGAAATGTGCTAGCTACTTGTATGCACAAGCACACAGCTCAGACAGCAAATGGTGCTGGTTGAGTAGCGACCTCAACAGTAGTGCATCTGGGTGGTAATACAGTTCAGTGGAAACACCCCATTTCTGCAGGGTAGTTTTTGCTTCAACTGGAGTCCAAAAGAATGCTGGATCTGCCTGCAAAAAGAACTTTAGTTGAACAGGGGCCAGCAGGTACATTTTCATGTTTTTGGTGATAAGATATTTCTAAATGGCCAACAAGTTACGTCTCTCCTGCTGGGTAAAATGAGTTCAGCCATGACCAAAGTACAGTTTTCTATCTCTGAAAACTATCTATTTCTTTTTTCACCCAGGTCAGGTGAAAGACTTTAATTTTAGTCTGGAAGTCCAAGATTTTCATGACAATGGAGCATGGATTTGATTTTGGATCTGCCAATTTTTTCGTAAGTGCTCTGTGGGCTCTCACAATATTGAGGGAGTCATAAGCAGGGAGGTTGAGCAATTCTGTCAAGAAAGTCTGAATGAATCCCTCCATCTCTCTTGTTTTGGTGTCCTCAGGTGGCCATAGAGTCTTAGGTTATCCCTCTCTCTCTTCTTTGCAGATATCTGAGGGCTGTGTCATGCAGCTTGACTGCCTCAGATGTATCTGTGAGGCCAACTTCCAGATCAATTGTTCTCTGGCTTATTTCAGTCAGCCCCTAAGCCATTTCTGCCACTGCTTCCTCTAGTTTGACATTGTTGAATTTACTTTACCCAGCTCTTGGAAAAGTCATTTGGAAGTGATTATAAATGACTCTGTCTCCTCCTCATCACTTCTGTCACTATTATTGCCCAATGATATGGAGGTGGAATGGGTCCAGCTTGTGGCCCTGGTGTTGCAAGGGTTGAAAGACATCAGATAGTCCAAAAGTGTGTCTTTTTGCTTAGGTTTTGCTGGCACAATGTGGCAGCATGGTATTCTTGAAATTTCACAGTTGCTGAAGACGCAGACTGGGAAGACTGGTATAGATGTAAATTTTTGGGAGTTGGATCTGTAGTTATTCACATTCTCATTAGGCAGAGGTGAAGCCAGAAGGCCCCCTGGACCTCTTCTTAATCCCTTAATCCCTCTTCTATCCACCCCTTTTCAACAATCTCTCCCTTTGTCTCCTCTCAACTTCCCAGATCAGTTTTAATTCAACCAATACTTTTGCTATAAGTAGACCTTTTCAAATCAAATACGTTTTTGCTAGCTGCTCAGATTTTTTAGCTGTCTACATACTTGCCAATTTGCATATATATTATTGTAATACAATCATCCACTACCATACTCTAACATTGTAATGTTTGCATACAGCACAGATTTTGCTCTTGATTTAATGTGTTCCTTCTTTATCACTTCAAATATATCATTTTATGTGTTGTTAAATTATTTATTTTATTTATTTAAAAGCTGGTAACCAGGAAAGGCACACTGCACCAAGGCTTGTTTCCAAGTGCAACCAAGGGAAGGGGAAAAGGGAGAAACATGTAAAAGTGCAAAACAATATACAAAACTACAAAGAAATGCAAGTTAACAAAGAGAATCAGCATATTAAATACTAGGATAATGGTAAACTCTGAAGATATATCAAAAATCGAAGACACAGTCATGGTAAAATCAATTGCAGCAGCCATAACCAGATTAATTATGCAATAAAAGAATAAGGCTGTAACAGTGTAATTAGGCTGTGGTGGAAAGGGGTGTACACAGAGGAAGTGGTAGGGGGAAGATGCAGCAGATATACAGCAGGGAGCACAATAGAAACATAGAAACATAGAAACATAGACTTTGACGGCAGAAAAGGACCACTTGGCCCACCCAATCTGCCCATTTCCCTACCTACTGGATAAGCTGCAGATTCTAGTTAACCAATAGCCTGCTTCCTGCAACCCCCCACTATAATTGCTTTGTGTCTGTCCCATGCATGTTTGAATTCCCCCACTGTTTTAGACCCAATGACCTCCTCAGGAAGGCTGTTCCATGTATCCACCACTCTCTCCGTGAAAAAGAATTTCCTCACATTACCCCTGAGCCGTCCCCCCTCTATCTTTAAACTGTGTCCCCTTGTTCTTACACATCTCTTTTTCTGAAAGATGCTACCCTCCTGGACTTTGTTGATTCCCTTGAGGTACTTGAACGTTTCTATCATGTCCCCCCTGTCCCTCCTTTCATCAAGGGTATACATATTAAGCTCTCTCAGTCTCTCTTCATATGGTTTCTGATGTAGACCCTGCACCATTTTAGTTGCCCTCCTCTGGACTGCTTCCATCCTGTCTATGTCCTTGCGTAGATGAGGTCTCCAAAACTGCACACAGTACTCCAGATGGGTCTCACCAACTGTCTGTATAGAGGATAATCACTTCCTTTTTCTACTTGTGATGCCCCTTCCTATGCATCCCAGTATCCCCTGGCTCTCCTTACTGACTTTTCACATTGCTTACCCACCTTTAGGTCATCTGATATATTCTCCCAGGTTCCTTTCCATTTTGTTGTTGTTAGTACCTCCCCTGCTATTGTATACTCTTCTCCTGGGTTTTTGTTTCCCAGGCGCATTACTTTGCACTTCTTTGCATTGAATTTAAGTTGCCATATGTCTGACCATTCCTCCAACCTTGCCAAGTCCCTTCTCATCTTTTCTACCCCCTCTTGTGTATCAACTCTGTTACAGATCTTTGTGTCATCTGCAAAGAGGCATACCTTTCCCTCCAGACCCTCTGCAATGTCACTTATAAAGAAGTTAGAGGATTGGACCCAGTACTGAGCCCTGAGGTACTCCACTAGTAACCCCCCTTTCTTCGGAATGTGTTCCATTCACTATTACCTTCTGTGTCCTGTTGTGCAGCCAGTTCACTACCCAGGCTACCGCCCTGGGACCCACTCCCAGGCTGGCTAACTTGATTATTAATCTTTTGTGCGGGACTGTGTCAAATGCCTTGCTAAAGTCTAGGTAGGCCATATCCACAGCCCCTCCCTGGTCTATTACTTTGGTCACCCAGTCAAAGAAATCAATTAGATTAGTCTGACATGACCTTCCTGCTGTAAATCCATGTTGCTTTTGGTCCTGTGCCCCCTGTACTCTAGGTGCTCAACAATTCTTTCTTTCAGAGTGATTCCATCATTTTCCTACCACTGAGGTCAAACTTACAGGTCTGTAGTTTCCTGCTTCTGCCTTGCTCCCACTTTTGTAAAGGGGAATCACATCTGCCCTCCTCCAGTCCTCAGGTACCACCCCATCCTGCCATGATTTGTTAAAAGTGTGGTCAGTGGTGTCACTAGGTCCCCCCCTTAGTTCTTTTGGATTCTGGGGTGAATCCGTCAGGCCCCATTGCTTTGTCCACCTTGAGTTTTAGGAGTTCTTTCAGGACTCTTTCTTCTGTGAATGGACTGGTATCAACCCCCTACCCAGAGTGCTTCTATTGTCTGGTTTAGGTAACTGCTCCTCATCTTCTTTTGTGAATACTGAGCAAAAGTATTCATTCAGTATCTCTGCCTTTTCACTGTCTCCCTCTGCCCACCTCCCCTCTCCTTTATTAATCTTCACTATCCCTCCCTTAACCTTTCTATGCTCCCTAATGTACCTATAAAAGGTTTTATCCCCCTGTTTAACCGAGTTGGCTATTTTTTCCGTGGTTTGTGCCTTTGCTATTCTGACTGCCTTTCCTACTTCTTTCTGCTTTAGTTGATACAGTTCCCTGTCATGCTCCCTCTGTGATTCCTTATACTTTTTGAATGCAGCCTTTTTCTTCTTAACCTTCCCTGCCACCTCTTTTGAGAACCATAACCAAACAATAACATATTCTATAACAGGCGAGAGTATGTAGCAACTGAACTGCAATGGTTAGAGGACAGAACTGGGAAAAGGGTTATTGAGTTAGGGAGGAAAGCAGGAGGGCATTGGTAGTTGTCTCAGCTGAAGTCTAAAGGCAGGGAGAGAGAGGGATTAGGTGAAGATGACAAGGAAATATGTCCCACGTGGAAGGGAGGCAATAGAAGAAGCATGCTTGGCCAGCAGAACAGAGAGGGTGTGGAATGAGAAGGTGAGGGAATTCTTTGGACCACAGAGAGTCGGAGGAGTTGTGAGCAGGGGATAGAATGGAAGAGCGATAGGAGGGAAGGGACTCAAACCAATATTTGGATGATGAGGGCAGCACAGTGGGCCAAACAACGTGATGGCAGGGGGGAGGAAGAGGGAACTGTAGAGGGAGCAGTGACAGGTATGAGGAGAAGAGTTGGTGGCAAAACTGCAGAAGGCATTGAATAAGGGTATCCAGTCTGGCTTGGGAGGAGGCAGGGGTGATGCCGTAGACTATATCTACATAATCAAAACTGGGAGTACCATTTCGACTAGTAGTTCTTTGTGGACCTGCAGTGGGAAGCAGTCTTTGTTTTGAAATAAGGCATCCAGTTATCCTAGTTTGGAATGGAGTTTGGAGTGGATGGCATCTATATGGATGCAGAAATCAAATTTGCTCTCCAGCTAAACTCCTAGATATTAAAACATGGGGACAACTACTAGGGGGGTACCCTCAGTAGTGGTGAAAATGGGGGGACAACAGCCTTGCCAGTTTCTTGGAGGAGCCAAAATTCATGGTCACTCTCTTTTTGGTGCTGACCTTGAGCTAGTTTTCTCAGAACCACTATAGAACATTCTGAAAGTCCTGCTGGAGTGGTTTGGTTACAACAGGTGCCATAGGGCCAAACAAATAGATGACTGTGTCGTCCACATACATATGGATGTTTGAAGATGTACATGCAGAAGGGAGGCCATTGAGGAAAATGGAGAAAAGAACTGGCCCTAGTATGGAACCCTGTGTAATTCCAGTAAGGATACACAGATGTTGTCAGCAGATAAGGGCCTTGTGATTCATCTAATCTTCCCTATCCCTCTTTCTAATGCTTAAGGTACCTTAGATGCTACAAGTCCCCCCCTTCTTCACCCTAGCTTGATAATTCCCAAGTGCCTATCCCACTCATTCTTGAATCCCTGAACCATGGCCACCCCACCACTTCCTGGGGGAGACTGTTCCATCTCTTCACCACCCTTTCAGTGAAGTAGAATTTCCTCAAGTTCCCCCTAAATGTTCTCCCTTTTAGTCCCATGCTGTTCCCCCTTGTTCTGCTATTTCCCTTCATGTGAAAAATGCTCCACTCTGGGACCCTGTTGTTCCCCTTTAGATACTTGAAGGTCTCGTTTATGTCCTCTCTCTCTCTCTCTCTCTCGCTCCTTTTTTTCAGGGAGCACATATTGAGAGCTCTGAGCCTCTCCTCATATGACTTATGCTGCATCCCAGACAGCATTTTTGTCAACCTCTTCTGTACCGTCTCCATCATATGTCTTTTTGGAGATGGGGCCTCTATAACTGAACACAGTACTCCAGATGAGGACTTACTTGGGAGTTGTACAATGGTACCACCACTTCCCTCCTTCTACTTGTTATACCCCTCCCTATGAACCCTAGTATTCTGTTAACCTTTCTGACTGCTTTCTAACTGCTTTGTGTCACTGTTTAGCAACTCTGAGGTTGTCTTCTCTGAATACCCCTAGATCCCTTTCCTCTGTGGAGGCCTCAAGTGTTACCCCATCTAGTTTATACTTGACTCTAGTATTCCCTCTCCCTAGGTGTATAATCTTGCACTTTTTTGCATTGAAACCCAACTGCCATTCCTTGGACCAGTTTTATAACCTCTTCAGATCTCTTCTCATTTTTTCTATGAATTCTTGTGTATCTGCCCTGTTACATAGCTTTGTATTGCCACGAACAGGCTAACCCTCCCTTCTAGACCCTCTACAATATCACTTATGAAGACATTGAAGAGCACTAATTCCAGCACTGATCCCTAGGGTACACCAATTGTTACCTGTCTCTCCTGGGAGCTTACCCCATTTACCACCACTCTTTGTGTTCTGTTACTCAACCAGTTTCTAACCCACGTGACCACTTCTGAATGGTGGGGGGACAGAATAACCCCCACTTGATCTGACTGTTGACAGCCTGAGATACAATCAGAACCAACTGACAGCTTCAGCTGAGAGGCAGGCGGAGCACATTTTGTTTAGAATGAGGGGGTGAGACACCAAGTCTAAAGCTTGGGCAAGATCAATGAAAATAGCTGAGGTGATGTGACCCTCATCCATCCCTGTAAGAATGGATTTAGTGAGCCGCAATAGGAAGAATACGGTAGGGTGGTGCTCTCTAAAGCCAGAATGCAATGGTAAGAGGAAGTCTAAGGAGTGTAGGAGGCTGGTAGTTCAGGAGTAGATGAGGGACTCCTGGAGCTTAGCAAGGGAGGGGAGGAGGGAGATGGGCCAGTAGTTGCTGGGGAGGGTCTCCCCTTTATTTAAGAGGATTATCCTAGCAATTTTCCATACCAGGGGGACCATGTAGGACCATGTAGTGGGAGAATGAGAGGTTCATGATGTGAGCTGGGGATACGGAATGGCTAGGGCTGAGTTATGAGAGAGTTTAGGGTCCAACCTGTTAGGGCTATACTTGGAGGGTTTGAGAGAGGTGAGAGTGAGGAACATTTCATGGGGGGAGACAGGAGGGAAATGGTAGCTCTTGGGTGATGACAGAGGAGCAAAGGTACAGGAGGCATGGGTAAGGGGGCAAGAGGGGTAGGGTAGGGCCCAGGGGATGAAGAATTTATTGTGATGGCTAGCAACTGAGGAGAGGTCAGAGACTAAACAGCCATTCACCAGAAAGACTGGGGGGAGTGGGATTTGACAGGGGTGATAAAAGATGGAGTGGATTACATTTCAGCAGGGGAACTGAGGGTTGACTGGAGGTTGTTTTTGAAGTATAGGGCCTTGGCAGCTCAGGTAGCCTTGGTGCATGAATATCTAAGCAATCTGTGGACAGATGGTCAGGTAGGGGTTTGGAGGATTTAAAACAGGCCCAGACCCAGTTATGGAATCTGCATGGGGCTATAAGATGTGGTGTGCTCCACCAATGGTGAGTACGTTTGACCCTTGATTTTCTTAGGGGGGCATGTGAGTTCCACGTGTGAGAAAGAATGGCTGGGAAGTGGGATAGGGCAGTATCAACATCATGGGTGAGGGAGACAGGGGTCCAGTTTGAGAAAGCAGGTCATGGATTAGGGCATAATAGTCACATGATCTGAAAGATTTAGTCCAAATATATTTGGGGCAGAGTAAGTTTAATTTTTCTGACACAGTAGGTCATGCTGTGATTGCAGAATGCATCAGGTAGTGTGCTGGCAGCTAAAATGCAATGGGGGTGGGACGCAAGTACCCAGTCCAGTAAAGAGTGATTGGAGAAGTGAGGGTTTAGTTAAGTTGGTTCAGAGATTAGTTGGGTGAGGTTAAGGGACTCGATCCTTTGGAGCAAGGGATTGGAGGAAGGGGAAAGATAATTTAGGTTGAAGTCACCTAAGAAGATAAGTTCACCAGAGGTGGTATGGGAGACCAAGGACAACAGGATTTTGAGAAGGAAGGGGGATGAGATCTTAGGGGAGGCATGAATGACACCTACAAAAATGGGAAGTGTTGAAGGGAGGGTAATTCTAGTCATTAGGAGTTCTTATGATAATGGGACTGATTCCTTAAGGATGATGGAGCAGAACAGGATCTGGCAGATATTAAATACGACCCCTCCGACATGCTTACCACAGTCCTGGTGGCAGTCTGGGAGTGCCAGGTTTGAGTTGGGCACCCTCAAAAATAGCAGAGACAAAGTTATATGCATAGGAGCTTGGGACAGTACTAAGAGACTTACTCTTTGGTAGGTCAAACTAGGGAGAAAGCGCCTAGCATTTAGGTGGAAAAAAAACTAAGGTCTTTAGAGAGAGTTGGGGGGGCAGGGTTAGGTTCAATGTCACCCACCAGGAGGAGCAGCATGAAGATGGAAAGAAGGAGGGAGTGTGAGTTCCACCCCCAAAAGCAAGGGGGGAGGGGAGATAAAAGAGAAGAGGGGGATGCAGTGAAGGACTTCCAGATTAAGAGATGGGGATCAGAGAAGCCCAGGGTGTAAAGCTGGCATGCAGCAGGGGAGGGAGATGAAGGGGGGAGGAGGAAGTAGTGGAGTGTCAGATAAGGCTGGTGGGATGGAGAGGATCAGGGGTGGAGGAGGATGAGGGTGAGGATAGGAAAGATAGTAGGAAGTATGGCTGTGCGAATACCTTTTTCCAAATATTTGACACAAATATTCATATTTGGCGGCCAGCTATTTGGTTATTCTTATTCAGAGCCAATTAAAAATTAAAATTAAAAACAAAATCCCCTTCCCATCTTCCCCAGCCCCAAAATATTAAAATGTAACCCCCTTCCCCACCCTCTATCAGCAGGACAATCCCACCTTCCCACTGAATCACCCATAATTTGTTGTTTTTAATTATAAAATGTAATAAATCCCTTGATGGATGACCAGTACACCCTCTCACCTCAATGGCTGGACACCATCTTTCTAACTATATAGCTCATTTTGTTAAAAAAAAAATGTTATGTCTCTCCCCCCACTCTGGCAACACCCTACTCTGACCCTTCACCCCCATCACCCAAATTCTTGATAGGAGAAGGCAACTGGCACAAACCTGCCCTTCACCACAGTCAGCTGCCTCTCATGAATGAAAAAGCTTGCACTTGTTTTGTGTAAAACAAAAAACAATTATGTCCTCCCACCCTATCATGGCAGCATCCTACTCCTACCCTCCCAACACCCAAATCTTGATAGGAGGATGTGACCAGCACAAACCTTCTCTCCTCCATGGCCAGGCACCTGTCATGAAAGAAAGCGCTCATGCCCTCTCTGTTTAGTAAAACCAGGTCACTGGCTTTACTATACAGAGAGAACATGAGCACTTCATTCATGATAGGTGGCTGGCCATGAAGGAGGGTGGGTTTGTGCCCATTGCCTTCTCCTATCAAGATATGGGTTTTGGGGGAACTGGAGGGTGGGCATAGGGTGCTGCCAGAGTGGGGGGACATAACTAATTTTTTTTTCCTTTACCAAATGAGCATGAGCACTTCCATCTATGAGAGGCTGCCAGTCACCTTCTACTATCAAGAACTGGGGGCTGGGGTGGAGGGGTGGAGGGTGGTAGTAAGGTGCTTTCAGGGTGAGGGGGGGGGAACATAACTGATTTTTTTTTTCAAAACAAGCTATAAGATAAAAAAGACAGAGGCCAGCTGTGCAGATGGGTGGGTTGTGCTGTTCATGCCATCAATGGATTTATTTAACATTTTGTAACCAAGGGGGGAGGAGGGTGGGATTGTACTGCTGACAGATGGTGGGGATGAGGGTTACATTTTACTGAGATTTTTGGGCTGGGAAGGAGGAGGAAGGAGCTTTTTCTTATTTGAATTTATTTTTTGTTTTGTAGCTGGCCAAATACTATTTCCCAAATATGAATACTCCACTATTCGGGAAGGGCTTCTGAATATTCAGGAGCCCTACTATTCATGGAATTCAGGAAATAATATTCTGCCCTATACAGCCCTAGTAAGAAGACACACTAGGGAGGAAATGGAGCATAGTGAGGGAGGGTTGAAGGCAAGTTACAGGGGAACCTGTTAGTAAGAGAGAAAGTACAACAATGTTGTGGTGGTAACTTCAGTAGGAGAGTAGGTTGGAAGCACCGTTAAACAACAGGGTAGCTTAGTGAAGAGAGAGGTAGCAGTATGCTGAAGTAAGGACCTCAAACGGCAGTTGAGGCAAGCAACTGCAGGCATGCACACAGGAAAATGACTGGTGAGGTAGGGCAGTTCAATATCTAACTTAAGCAAGCACCAGACAAGTACCTAATTAGCAGGCTGTGTGACTAACTAAGCAGGTGATAGTCAGGCAGGATAAATTGATACATTGTATATCTTCGATTTAAAACTGTGGCTAATATTTCAAAAATATGGTTGGAGGTGTGGCTTATGTATGAGGGCGGCTAATCATCGAGGGTGGTCATTATTAAATCATCCTCTTTTGCCAGCTGATCGCCATCTGAAAAATGTTAAAAGTATGTCAGCTCTGCTTTTCTTTTGTGTCAGTTCCAAGTTTTTGTGAGTAGCAGTGATGTCCAAGAGAAAGTCTTTCGATTTAGAGATTAAAATTGCCATGGCTCGCAGGGCTTAAAAAGAAGGAAATATCCCTGTCTCTGCAGCACTTCATGTAGATGAGAAGCAGCTTAGAGAGTGGCATAAAAAACTGCCATCTCTAGAAGAGAAGGTGCCATAGCTGTGTGCATGGGCTCTAACAAGAAAAGGAGAAGGCTTGATGGTGGTGGGCATCATCCTAAATACCCAGACAGCAAGTTCATACTGGCTGCATGGATCACTGAGCAGTGGGAGCAGCATTATCGGGTAACCTGAAAGACTGTGGCATTTAAAGCTATAGCAATAATTCAAGACCATTCATTTTCAGCAAGTTGTGGTTGGGCTGATAAATTTCTTTGGAGGTGGGGGTTTACAATGCGGCTAAAAACCACAGTTGGCCAGAGACTACCAAATGATTTCATGTCTAAAATCATTGACTTTGCTTGCTTTTGCAAGCGACAGATTGACACATATTTCCTCATTCCATCCATGATCGGAAACATGGATGAGTCAACCATTTGGGCTGACATGCCTGACAAGAGCACAATCAACCATGTTGGTTCAAAGTCAGTGCCTTTAATTACCACCAGGCATGAAAAGCAATGTGTGACCATCTGCCTTGCAGCTATGGCAGACGGCAGGAAGCTACCACCATTTGTTTTTTTTAAGGGTAAAAGAGTCCCCAAAGAAACTGTGTGTATCACAGGTGTTGTGGTAGCGATGTCCCCAAATGGCTGGATGGATGAGTCACTTACATGTGACTGGCTTTCGAGAGTAAGGGGCTCTATGGCATTTGGCAAAAAAAGAATGCTAGTGTGGGATGCATTCCACTGCCACATTTGCCCCAATGTAAAATCAGATGCCAAGTCAAAAAAAAAATCAATTATCTCTGTCATCCCAGGGGGATGCACTAAAGTCCTGGGCTGCTAGGATCCATAGTAGCTAAGCATGTTGCTAGTATCCCATATTGCTATGCAGGTTGCTAGTGGTGGAGGTTGCCATGCACTACATGTCACCACATGTGACAGAACTGCTCAGAGAACATATGAGCGTGGGGCTGTGGTGTTCGTCGGTCACTATGGACCAAAGTTGGTAGTAGTGAGCAAGTACCGGTACGTTACACAAACTTGGATACCATATTTTTTTTACTGGGGTCATCTAGAGGGTGAAGCTCCACCTGAGAGGATAGAGAGGACATATACTGGGGAGTTCTGGGGTTCATTTGTAGTAGAACTGACCAAAGAGGATGACAGCATGTTTGGTGTGCTTCCTTCTATAGTCTGGAGAAGGAAAAGGTAAAGGTAAAACACAAGTAAAAAAACAAGTGAATGGGGTCTTTTGGTGTCTTTTGGGGACATGCTTGAACAAATACAGTTTCCAGACAATTATTAAAAAATTGTTAATTTATGATACTGGTCTATATTCTACGGCGGTCTACGTTAGAGCTTTCCTTTCAGTGCTGTGGCTTTAGATAGACGGTGGTGTATATTCGAGGGCAGTTTTAAAATTAAGATAGTAATAACTTGATGCAGGATACAACACTGAACTCAATTAAGCAGGTAGGCTATTGGTAATCATGCAGACGAGCAAACACAGGCACCACTCTGCTATCAGTTTAATAGACTTTATTACAAAAAGTTACAAAACAACAAAAAGTCCCACAGACTGTGTCACAAACAAGATCCACAACTGGTGTCACTGTCATTGCGTCCTCAGATGGATCTGATATATTTGTAATACAGCCTTTTTTACTGATGGCAGAGTGCTGCTGGTGTTTGCTTGTCTGCTTGTATTACATTTATACCTTTCACACTTAGTTCAGAGGAGTAGTCTTTACTGTTTCTATGGCAAGCACCAGTGTAGCCGGCAGAGTAACAACAGTTTGAATAGTTGGAAACTATGTAAATAAACCATGGCTAGGTATGCTGATACAGCATTGCTAATTCCCATGTACTCTTTTCCCCTGGATATATCTAGCAATGTGCTGTCTGGTTGCATAGAATACCTTCCTGCTAAAACCTTAAATAAATACATAAATAAAGTAAGTAAGATGACCATCACAAATACAGCTCTATGACCGGACAGACCATGTCAACTCTCTGTGCTGTAGATCTCACATAACCATGGTACTGCATTTTCTATTCCACGTTTTATTACAATACTTGTTTATAAGTGCTATAATGCACTCCAGGTTGCTGTCATGTGTTTTTGTCCAAACAGTGTGAACAGAAGATGGTAAAGTGGTGCTCAATGTCAGGTTCCCAAAAGTCATGAGGTCTTGTGACACTGCTGTCAGATTGTCCCTAGTGATAAATACTAGTAATGATGTCTGGAAACACTATGCAATTCAACAGTTAGCAAGTGCTTGTTCCATCTACCCATGCCAGTTCATTACTGAAGATCCTGATCGAGATGACTAGAGAAGAAGGAACCTGACACTGGGCATTACTGTATAGTATACAGTAGAAACCGTATACTGGGGATGTCCTGGTGGTGGACTTTTTGTCCCGATTAAGCAGTCATCCCGTTTAACAGAAGGCAATAGAAACTGATGTTTTGCCTCTGTTGATGCCATTTTAGCATGTTTTGTTGTTCCCAGCCCTCCCCTATCATTCGTGATGCCGGTGACCTGTAGTGAACCTACCCACTCTTGCAATTAAGATAGGTGAATCTTTTCCCTTCTGTTCTGCTATGGAGTACTGAAAGACAGCAGACAGAGAGACAGCAGTCACACAGTACCGAGCAGAAGATTGGGGTGACTGAAAATCTCCACTTTCTCCCTTCCACTCCAGTGACTGCAGTTTGTTATGGCAGACAGTCTCTGATTTGTGGCTGTGACACTTATGAGCCTAGAGAGAGAGAGAGAGAGAGAGAGAGAGAGAGCTGGCACTCCAGAGCATGGAAAGAGAGAGAGAGCGGCAGCACTCCAGAGCATGGAAAGAAAGAGAGAGTGAGCAGCGGCATTCCAAAGCATGGAAAGAGAGGGAGAGAGAGAGAGAATGAGTGGGTGATGGCACTACAGCATGTACAGAGAATGGCAGCACTCCAAAGCATTGAAAGAGAGAGACAGAGCATGGATCGGTGCTGAGAGAGAGAGAGATAGAAACTGAGAGGGTTTGGGGGTGAAATGTCAGCTCGATTCTTATCTTACAGACCTAGATAACTCACTTGCACTAGAGACAGGGCAGGAAGGCAGTAGTGGTGATAAAGAGTTTCTAAAAGGATTAGCTGGGGGTGATATATCAGCTACATTTCATACCAATTCAGCGCACTTGCTCACACTGTAGATGGGTGAGGAGGCAGAGGTGAGAAGCAGGTGCAAAAAGGGATTAATGGGAACAGCAGCAGCAGAGCTCATATGATTAGTGGAGATTAATGAGACAGGATGGGACAGAATCTACCCAATTGAATGGCTCCTTCGTCCCCATTAAGCAGCAAAATTGCCCATAGAAGTACATAGCCACTTAATCCATTCCCTGAGGGTCGTCCCAATAAAACAGATCCCCATAATCAGCGTCCCAATTAAGTGGCTTCTACTGTATAAACAAAAGAATCATTCTATTCCATTGTTAAAGGAATCATAAGGATAACAGCTATCTTGATTTGATTTGATTTAAGAATACACAGAATTTGAAACTACACCAGTAGTTGCACCTTTTCTGCTCCTTGCTCTGTTCCTTCTAAGGGGATGTCTGATGCAAAAATGTGTGCTTGCCTTCTAACATCTTTAAGTAATTGAACTCCACCGAATGAAAAACATACCAACTATCCTTGACTGCCTCTTCCACTTTTTGTTTGGTTCGTGAAGTGATCCAGAGTACTCCCTGGTGTTGCCATAGATTGTCTGTGGTGGTCCTTAAAGAACTGGTGACACGTTTAGGAGAACTTTAACAAAACATAATATTTAAGCACTGTCCATCTTGTCTCTCCCATTAGTTCTATATTCCTCCTCCCCATTATTTTGTAGTGAGGTCATTTGCATTCAAACAGGAGCTTTGCATCTGATGAGTTTATCTATTCCTTCTGCTTTCTCCCTACCTGAAGTCATAGAGCACTACTTGTGACCCCACAGTTGCTCCCATGGCAACAGATTGTGACATCACAACAGAGGTTTATGGCTTGAAGTAATGAGTAAACTACGGAGGCAGATGAACTCAAAATGAACTGTAAGGGACAACAATCATATATTAATACACATTACTTTAGTAATAAATGATGGGAAGGAAAAATATATAAAATATAAATGGAATGCAAGTAGAATTGTACCTAATTATTATGTTTTTCAAAGTTTTCTATGAGGCATCATTAGCTCTTTAAATGGGTCTTGTGTCTCTGTGGTAAACTAGAATTGTTAGTGACCACTGATGGATTTCATACAGCAGCTATGGCTATTTTAGTGAGCATGTGAAAAACAAATCCAGTAAAACTACTTCTGCAAAAAGTCTTACCATGATGTTGATAACTATTTAGAAAAAAAAGCTGTGAAGCTAATCACATTATTTTCAGGCACTGTATGTCTGACAGATAGTATATAGATCAAATAAGCTTAATCTTCATGCAGACAGCATAGCAATAAGACAGTGTGACATCAGTTTACTGCAGAGTCAGCAGAGAACTGCATTCACTTAGGGAAGACAATGGGATGTCAAACTAACAACATTTCCAGCAATCAAAATAGGAAACATGCAGTCTGCAAACAAAAAGTGTACAACCAAGACATGTGTATGTAGGTATGTATGCATGTTTATATGTACTGTATGTACTTTAGCACCATGCATCCCTGCTTAAAGCAGAACCAGCATACAATGTCAAGGTGATTTGTATATACATCCCATGATGCCTTGTATTATGGTGGTATGTGTGATTTTGTATTTCTTTGAAACTTGGCCTTGTTGGCAATGCCCTTTTTTGCACAACCCTTGCCTCATTGCTTTTATGCTGATATTCTTTCTTTCTTTCTTTCTTTCTTTCTTCTTTTCAGCATGCTTTCTTGTTTTGTGCCCACCATGAACCAAGCCCATAAGACTACGTAAGGGCAGCTTTATTTTTCCTCTGGGGTAAAATACAGATGAGGCACACTGATGATCCATTTGCAGGATAATACGTGCATCTGTCTTCTGTTCTCACCCATTGCAGACTGTATGAGAGGCCCTTTAACACCATGCATTACTATTTAAAGCAGAACATGCTTAAGTTTTCATAGTTATTTGTACATACATCCCATGATGCTTATGGGGTATGTATGATTTTGTATTACTTTGAAACTTGGCTTTGTTGCCAATGCTTTTTTGGGTATCCCTTGCCTCAGTGTCTTTATACTGAGGTTCTCTGGTTTTTTTTTCGGCTTGTTTTCTTACTGTATTTTGGTCCAAGAATGGCTGAAACTTATAGGGCCCCATAAAGGCTGTGTTGTTTTTCACCTGGAGTGAGATTCATATGAGACACTCTGAAAAGCCCTGTGTAGGATGAAACATGTGTCTGTGTCTCTGTTCTCTCCATTGTTGATTGTGAGCAACTGGAAGCAAAATGAGAGAGTGAAGAGAAATAACAAGTACAGTAGGGAAAAGTTCAAGCGGGATAGTGGAATGATAAATCAGGGCAGTAGATGGAGGGACAAGTATGGGGGGAGGAGGAGGAGGAGTGGGACTAGCCTCGGATCAGCAGCAACTGCAGATCCGCTTATGTATTATAAACATAAATATTTAGAACGGAGGGTGGATGACCTGGAGTTGAGGGGAGGAAGATGGGATACCAGTTGTGGCAGCCCAGTGTGCTTAATAAAAAGATAGATGGATGGATGGATAGATGCATTGATAAATAGCTAGATAGATAGATAGACAGACAGACAGACAGACAGATAGCTAGATAGATAGATAGAAAATCAAACAGGCAGAAAGAAAAAGAGAGAGACAGAGACAGACAGAACAGGGGACTGGTGACTCACTGCTCTCTCTGCAGCCCATGGCACACCTTCCAGTGGTGGCTGCAAAATTGAAGCAAGCCCCTCTGTTCTCATACAGAGAATGTGTGTGTGTCTTGGTCCTATGCCTACAGTCTCAGACCACAGATAGAATTGTCTCTTCTCTTCTCTTTTACAGAATCAGACCAACTGCTTACTTCTCCCGAGGATATTGTGGCCTATTTTCAATCTTTTTACCAGAAGCTGTACACCCCAACTTCAGCCATTTTTGGACTGCCCAATTTGAAACCTTTCTCCAGGATCTTGTCCTATCTTATCGAAATGAGATACAGACAGAACTTTTGCAGGCACCACTGATCCTAATAGAAGTGTGCAATGCCATCGACTCCTTGACCCCAAATAAATCCCCGGGACTGGATGGATACACTCCCAATTTTTTATAAAAACTTTAAAACCCTTTTAGCCCCTATTCTATTGGATACCTTCAATTCTATCTCTACCCAGGGAATCTTAGATCTTTCCTTTACTGAAGCTGTCATAGTAGTTATACCAAAGCCTGGGATAGATCCCTTGCTTGTTTCTAACTATAGGCCAATATCACTTATTAATGTTGACATTAAGATATTTGCTAAAATATTGGCCAATAGAGTGAAACAAGTCTGGGGACTTCTTATCAGCAGAAAACAAGTGGGTTTTGCATCAGGGAGGCTCTCTGCTGATCATCTGTGAAAATTTTCCCACCTTATCTCAGCATCTAGGGAGTCCCCTACCCCTGTGGCACAGGCCTCCCTGGGTGTGGAGAAAGCCTTTGATGGGGTCTTTTGGGACTATCTGATCTTACTCTTATGCAAATACCATATCCCCTCTGTTTTCATTCAGTAGATGAAGGTGCTCTACAAATGCCCTTTGGCACGCATACTTTGTAAAGGGGTCCACTCAAAAATGTTTTCTCTACAGCAAGGCACCAGACAGGGCTTTCCATTTTCCCCTTTTCTATTTAACCTATTTTTAGAACCCTTAATTAGAAAAAATAATGTTATCCCCCAAATCTGTGGTATCCCTGTGAGTCCATACCAGTACAAACTTTCGGTATATGCGGATTATGTCCTACCACATGTCACTTTATCTGAAACCTCTTTACTTGCTACCCTTATTACTCATTTTGGCAAATTCTCCAATTACAAATTGAACCTAGCCAAAACTGAAATTATGCCTCTGAACATGGTGATGACAACGGCAAGTGCGTAGCACCTGGGACTGGTGTGGGTTAAAGATGAACTTAAATATCTAGGTATTTATTTAAGTGTCTCTCCCTCTAAACTGAAACAATATAATTTAGACCTGGTGGTCAAGCACATTAAAACAGACCCAGATTGATGGTCTCTCCTGCCCATTTTATTGTGGGGTCTTTTAAGTATAATAAAAATGAGTGTGCTGTCATATCTCCTGTACCGCCTTCTAATGCTTAATCAAGCACTACCACAATCATCAACCAGATACACAGAATACCTTCTAACTTTCTGTGGCAATGCAAACCACCTCAAAGAGCATTGCACAAGCTGATGTGATCCAAAAAGAGAGTGGGTTTGAAGGTTCCTAATTTCTTTTTATATTATATGGCTATACAGTGCTCTAGATTTTTCCAATGTTACAAGCCAAAATCAGAAGACCAGGCCCTGTCCTATACTCCACAATGGTTGGAAATAGAGAGATAGCAATGCTCACAGTTAGGGCTGAATATTCAAGCTTTATTGTATATTCCCCATAAGAAACTCTCCCACTGTATGGTAGGCACGCCTATATATATGTCGCTACAAGCCCATAAGCAACTGTGCTCTTTACTCAAGGTAGATCCTCAAAGAGATGTTTCTCAAACCCTTCTGTGAAATCCAAACTTTAAAATTGTGGGTCATTTATTAACCATGTACTTTTGGCCCATGAGGAAGTGAATATGGTAGACCACCTTTTACAAAATGGTAAGTTACTCACATTTTTGGAGATGCAAATGAAATACAAGTGGCCTTCCTCATCATGTTTCAAATACCTTCAGTTGACTCACGTGCTAATCCAACATTTTGGGACTGGTTTGTGGCATAGATTATACGAAACATAGATTCTTACTTTGGCTTTAACTGCACCCACATCTCACACCATCTCTTTTTATTGCAACAAATTACATGAAGCTTGTTAAGATAAAGAGGGTGAACTGTTTTATTATTGGGATCAGGCCCTTCCTGACTCAAATGGACCACATAATTGGTCCTATATCTAGAAGAATATTTTTATGCAGTTTCAACTTCTTCATATCCTCTGCTACACTCTGATTAAACTGCATAAAATGGGTAAGTTCCTGTCTGATATTTGTTCCAGGTGTAACAAAGATCCTGGAACATTATTACATACAGTATATTGTGGACCTGTGAGATGGTAACTCCCTTTTGGGATGATATACAACATCGACTGGACTGTATACTGGGCTTGAACTCTGTGTATCCCCCTGAAATTTGTTTTTTTGGAGCATCTGATGACGATCTAATTGGAAATCAAAGACCCCACATGGCTTTGATATCGGCCTGTGTCAAAAAAGTAATTGTCAGGCATTGGTGTGATGAAACTGTTCCTCAATATATAGAATGGTATAGAGAAATATTGTTTGCACTGCAAGCAGAGCAGATTATTGCTAGCTTAGCAGACCATATGGATGATTATAAAGAAGTCTGGGAGCCATTGTACCTTCTGCTAACCCTTTGAGCAGTTGACGGATCCCCCAATTAAGTCCCTTATATACCATCCTGCATGGTGGCATAATATTATAATAATTGTACTAGAGACTCATATCTAAAGGATTATGGTAATATTTGTTGATTATAGCATCCTATCATATGAACTGAGGAATTTGCAATTAGGTTCTAACCCTTGGGACCACTCTGTCTCTCTGATGTATCCTTTTCTTCTTATTTTACTTTACTGTTTTTACTATTCATATACTAGAGCTTTTGTAGATTTCTCTTCTGGGTGAGGGGGGGAGGTGGAAGAGGTGGGTGTTGGGGTAGGACAGGGTATGGTGGAAGGAATAAGGAATTGTTTCAGATAATTGTTGCTGTTTGAAAAAGTCCTATTTGACTCTATGTTCATTTTATAGCCATTTTTTCACACCACCTCATGAACATTAAAAGTTGTCACTTTTCACATCCTCTCCAAAACATGTTTTCACATCTGTGGCATGGAATGGCATTTGGCACAGATTTAAAAATCATAAGAAGACTGTTGAAAATTTTGGGTCAAAATATGAAAAATGGCAATGTTATGAGCATTCATTGCAATTTCGCTACACATGCTTATAACTTCAGAAATTTTAAAGATTTTGACCCTAGGTTTTCTACATAGGGTATCAAGTGAGAATAGTGACTGTAAATGAGTGACTGCTAAAAGAGTGACTCATTTACAATGCTGTCCTCTTGGGCTACCCTACAAGGGTAGAAACCCTATGCAAAGATGATGCTAGAGTAGGGTGACTGGAAGGGGAGGAATAGCATAGGGAAGGGGAAGGGAAGGAAGAGGGTTTGTGAGGGGGTAGTGTGCCTGCTGCAGCTGAGCTAGCCATATGGTGTGGTGGTGAAGGTGGCTAGCTCTGGTGCTGCAGGTGCTGTGTTTAGGGCTCAGGACCAGGGGAAACATTTTGCCACTGCCTGCTGCAGCTGTGTTTATTTTTTTCCTTATGGAGTGTCGCCCCCTTCCTGACATGCATCCCCCTGTAGTTGGTAATCATAAATCAGGGAGGAGCAGGGGGGCATAGCCCCTATGGGGGGGCACAGGGGTCACAGACCACCCCGCATCAACACTTACTGTAGCTGCCAGATGTCTTCTCGCCAGCATATGTATATTGCCAATTTGATTTTCAGTGATATACACTCTTCATAATAGTGATCACTGTTTTGCGATCTCTATTATGACATGGAACCCTACATAGCCTTCTTATTACTCCACCTCATGAATGTCACAACTGTCATTTTTCAAATTCTGGCCAAAATGTGTTTTTGCACCTGTGGTGCGAAATGGCATTGTGGTTATATATTGGCAGGGATTTAAATATTTTCTGCACTGGGTACATGAGGTGGATTAATACAATGGCTATGTTGTCAATGTTGTCAATTTGGTCACCGTTGTCCTATAAATGATAGTGCAGGGGCCAGAAGGCCCTGTGCTTCTACAGTTACATACATGTACTCATCTATGGAGGGATGGGACTGCAAGGCCCTCACAGGCAAATAAGGATACAATTATATTATCTCAAAAAGTAAGGAAATTAGTAGCAAAAAACTCTGTTTAATGCATCAATTAGGATTAAAGCAACAAAAGTTGTAAAATGTGGTGTTAGAGTTGGACCTACACACATGCTACACATACCAACAGGTGTTGGGGGTGTGACTTGGGATCATTAGCCCTAATACTCACTCCATTCTCCTATACTGTACACATCTCAGCTTATTTAATTATGGAATGGGGTGAGCATTAGAGCTGATGACTCTAAGACACACCCCCACTGCCTGTTGATGTGTGCAGGGTGGGGGTGGGGTGTTAGGGTTGGAAACCATAACACCATATTTTACTTCCTTTTTTGCTTTAACCCTAACTGATGCATTAATGGACTATTTTTGCAACATATCTATCTATCTATACGTACATACACATTGTGGTGAGGTAGCACCACTATAGTTAGGGTTGAGTAGGCTATTTAATGTTAAACCCAAACTTTACACTTTAGTAGCTTTGCTCGAAATGTGGTTTTCCACAAAATTTTGCATGCGTGGTCAGGCGGGGAAGGGCAGAGTCTCTTGACATGTCAAGTTTTTCTCCAGTTGAATATGAAGATTCTGAGCTCCATATAGTGTATTTTTAGGAAAAATCAATGCTTTTTTGCTTTTTTTTTTGTCATTGGTTTTTCGCACTGCAGGTGGAAAAACACATTTTGGCAAGGATTTGAAAAATGACAGTTGTGACATTCATGAGATGCAGTAATAAAAAGACTATGACAAAAAATTGGGTCAAAATATTTAAAATTCCCAACGTACAAATGTGTGTAGCAAAATTGCAATGAATAGTTATAACTGCCATTTTTAATAACTGTGACCCATAATTTTCAACATAGCCTTCTTATGACCCCACCTCAGGAATAATATGTCTGTCATTACACAAATCCTGCTGGAAAGGTAATTTTGACAACTGACTCCAAAAGCAACTTTCCAGTGGTATTTGTGTAATGACAGTCAATTATATCATAAAGTGGTGTCATAAGAACGCTATGTTGAAAATTTGAGGTAAAAATATTTAAAATTCCCAAAGTTACAACCCTGTGTACTGAAATTGCAAAATGGTCAAAACTCCACCATTTTTAAAAAAATGTAACCCTAACTTTTCAACATAGTCTTCTTATGACCCCACCTCATGAACAATATGACTTTCATTAAAAAAAAAAAAACACCAGAAAGGTGATTTTGCCAACCAACCACAAAATCACCATTCCAGCAGGAGTTGCATAATGACAGGTCAGTTGTTCATGAGGTGGGTCCCCAAAAGGCCATGTTGAAAATTTGGGGTCAAAATCTCAAAAAACGCCAAGGTTATGCATAAAAGTGGAAACCCCCATTGAAATATATTCGACTGCATTTACCATAGTTTCTCTTATTGTAGTCACTGGTTCAAGCAGCAAGATATGTCTTCAATCAGGAGAGCAGATATTGAACCTGGGACCTCTTCAGGTGAGTGAGAAGGTGTCAAAGGTGTGTGCTGAGATGGGTGCACAGTGGGAGGCCGGGTAAGGGGTGTTGGTGTGCTAGGTGATGTATAGTTTTTTTTTTTTTTTACAGTTAAAAAATATAAAAAGATGTAGAGGAATGGTTTTCTTATTTTCAGCAGAAAAAAAAACATGGCAGGGTGGGGGGATGCCACTAGCCACCAACGAACTGCCAAAACGGAATCAGGGATCAGGGAGGGAGGGCCACTAGACCACCACAAAATTTTAATGAATAATGAAAAAAATAGTAAGATTGGGGATCAGGGAGGGAGGGAGGCTACTAAACCAGCACAAAAATGTTGGTTACTATTATCATTCATATATATTTATACAATAGGGGTGAGTTGTAAATGTTTCAAATAAAACCACGTATTCACACCAGAGTGAGAATTAATGCTGATGACATGACTAGAGTGAAAATAAATGGATTTATTTTCATTGTGGTGATGTCATCAAACCAAAAAGCAGCAGAAAACACTCCTATTGTATAAATCGGAAACATGATGTGCACTTGTGTGATATGGAAAATATTTCACTCCTGCACACTGACCTCTGGATACTCACAAGTGGCTCTTTAAAGGAGTGAAAATATTTTCCACATCACACTCGTGCCTATCATATATATATATATATATATATATATATATATACACACACATATACAGATATATGTACATGTATGTATATGTGTTTATATATATATATATATATATATATGTATGTATATAGGGATATAGGGGATACATGATGGGCATGAGTGTGATATGGCAAATATTGTCACTCCTGCAGAGTGAGATATCCAAGCTCACGATGCAGGAGTGACAATATTTGCCATAGCACACGATCTGCCCATCATGTATTCGATATGTACAATAGGGCCAAGAGTTTCAGAAGTTTTGTTATGCTGTCTTGTGTTCGGTTCCTATTTATGTGTTTGCTCATTCTGTGTGTGAGCTTTTCTGAATGGGCTGGCAGTGTTATAAACTCTGAGAGACACTTGAGTGTGTTTTGCAATGCTAAATGAGTTAGTTTTAGATAGGAGTGAGAAACATACTTTTGTGAAGCTGTATTGCTTAGCAGTCTGGCTGCAGTGAAGTTAAGAGCATCACAGTAATTGTAATGAGCTGAGAGGCAGAGTGTCAGAACAGCTGATACTGTTTTCAGTGGTAATTAAGTTAGCTGCAGGTAGAGTGCAGAGTGTTCTGTGAAATTGTGCTCTTTAGGATTCAGGCTGCAGTGAAGTTGAGATTGTCACAGTAATTTTAATGGGTGAGAATCAGTTTGAGGAACAAGCGAGAGTGTGTTTCAGTGGTAGTTGAGTTAGCTGCAGGCACTGTTCTGTGAAGCTGTGCTGTTTGGAATTCTGGCTGCATCAAGTTGAGAGCATCATAGTAATGAGCTGTAAGTTGGGGGAGGTGGATAGGTGTGTTTTGTAATGCTCACAGAGTTAGCTGTAGGCAGCAGTGAGACCTCTCAGGTAGTTCTGCATTTGTGTCTATGGCAACAGGACAGGTATTTCTTGCATGCTGAGGGGAAAGCTGCCTATGGTGATGATATCAGTGACCTTTTGTGACCTGTGTGTGTAAATGGCTGATATCATCACAGTAGAGCAGAGGGTAAAAATATCACACTGCAGTGGATGATACGCTGTTTTATCTCACTCATTTACCACTCACCTGATTGTGTATATGCATATCTAGATATCTATAAATATATATATATATATATATATGTCTATATAAGTATATATATATATATATATATATATATATATATATACCCCTGACCTCTAGCTCTAGCCACCCTGTCTGCTGCCTTTCTACTAGACACCAAAGTAGCCCCCTGGTTAGCAACCCAGATAAGCCTCAGGCTACCATCCAAGGCACCCAGCCACCATTGACCTGCTACTCTTGCCAGACCTTCCTCTACACTGAGACCAAGATAAAGCCACCTTTCAGCACTAACAAATATAGAATGTATGCTCTTCCCTACTAATGTTGGCCTTCTTGACCACCCTGCTACTTGAAGCTGACCTATGCGGATCAATCCTGGTAGCTGAGCAGCCGAAGCCCTGCCCCTCACCCACCCCATATGTAAATTTGGACATTACAATCCATGTAAATGGACCTGAACTCACGCTCACCAGTGAAATCCTCCTGGAATTGCTTACTAACTATGAACCCTGACTCCTTTGCCTTTTTATGCACTCCACCACCCTCCAATGCCCCCTTCGCCACCCCCCTGAATTGCTCTCTCCTTACACTTATTCTCCTCTATGGAGACATAGAAAGTAATCCTGGCCTGGGGAACATCCACATTGACCACACAGTCACAAATTGATTAAAACACCTTGGGCTGAAAATAGCCCATATAAATATTTTTCAGCCTCCCATCTAAGCTCCCCGAGCTTGAGGCATGGGTAGCGCTATACAAGACACACGTCTTAGGCCTCTCCAAAACCTGGTTAAAGCCCACACAGCCAGACTCCCATTTACAACTACAAGGGTACTCATTCCTGCGCCAGGAATGGCCAGGCAGAAAGAGGGGTGGGGGTGTGGCACTGTACATGCAGGAGCATATTACTGTCATCACCAGCTGCTCAACCCCCTCCTCCCTAAGCGAATGACTCCTCACCAAATTAACCCTTGGTGCGTCTAAGAAAAACTATATTTGCTTCTGCTATAACCCACCTTCAGGAGGCTTCACAGGGCTGTCTAGCTTCTTGGATGGCATAGGGGGCACATCCCCCTCACATGATTTGGTCATGACTGGAGACTTCAGCCTAAACTGGCTGGATGTCCAGGCTCCAGATTATGCTAGCATGCTAAGGAACACAGTCTGGAACAAGTTATCTCCTCCCCAACAAGGGACAATGCCCACTCACTCATCCACTCCCTCATTGATTGGGTGGCCACAAACCATGCTGACTTGGTCCTCCAGACTGGCACAATGGCTGACTCAATCAGCAACCACGCCCCAATCTATGCCATACTGTCTTTCAAAATGAGTTGCCCTCCATACAAGCTCCTAATATTCACAATGTTTGACCATCAACACCCAGCGCCGGTCCTCAGAGAGGTCTGGGCAGCAAACTGGTCTGTGCTCTACCACCACAACAACATCTTTGAGGTGGTCAAGCTCTTTACCTCTACCCTCACTCACACCCAGGATACACACTCCCCCCTCAAAACCAGAAAGATTAGAGGAGGTTGCACCTGCTGGCTATCCAATGAACTGCAGGCACAAACAAAAGACCAAGACCATAAGTGGAAGGAATACAAAGCATCCCCCCCCAACTCTGGAATGTATACAGACATCTGCGCAACTCCTGCAAGCAGACAGCCAAGTCACTAAAGCATAAATATTATCTAAATATTATCTAAATCAACAAATCAACAACCTTGGTAACCCATGAAATTTCTGGGCCTCCATTGGTTCTCTCCTAAACCCCCAAAATAGCAGGCAGATAATGCAGCTCTTATCCCACTTTGGTCTCATCTCGGGCCCAAGTGAGACTGCAAACATTTTCAACTTAAAATTTCACAGACTTAGAAACATAGAAATATAGACTTTGATGGCAGATAAGGACTTCTTGGCCAACCTAGTCTGCCCATTTCTCAACGTACAGGATAAACATCTTTCCTTACTGGTAAAACTCAGAGAGTTGTCTCGGGGAATTTTTTCTTCTGAGTCTTTCTCTCTGCCTTGTGGGATCCTTCAGGGCTTGGTGCTGTACCCCATGTTGTTTGCGGTGTATAAGCTGCCCCTCAGAGACATTGTAAGATGGTATGGGCTGAGGTTTCACTGCTACGCTGATGAAACCCAGCTCTACCTGTCTTTTGCTTCTGACCAGGTTAGTGCTTTCTCAGCATTTAATAGCTGTCTTGCTGAAATCCAAGACTGGATGAATTCGAGCTGGTTAAAATTGAACGCAGGTAAGACTGAGGTTATGGTTGTGGACCCAGGATGTAGGATAGAGGGGTTGAAGACTGATTTGCCATCCAGTTTACTTTTGGGAGGCACTCAGATCCTTACCTCTGAACGAGTGCGAGACCTGGGAGTGGTACTTGACGACGGGCTGACTCTTCATTATCAGGTGTTGGCAGTTGTGAAGTTAGCCTTTTATCATCGCAGGAACATTGCCAGGATCAAACACCTCTTTCCTTCCAGTGACCTGCCTGTACTGGTCCACGCCTTTGTGACCTCACGCCTTGACTATTGCAACTCCCTTTACTTACGGCTTCCTGGGGTTGACATCCACCGCTTGCAGCTAGTGCAGAACGCTGCAGCCCGTTTACTGACTGGGGTATCTAGGAGATCACATATTACCCCAGTGTGCACGATCTGCACTGGCTGCCGATTCAGTGGTGGATCACCTTTAAGGTAGGCTTATTAACCTACAAAGTCCTACACAGACTTGGTCCCAACTACTTGATAGAGCTTCTGATTCCTTACATTCCTGTGTGACAGCTTCGTTCGGATGACGAGAGGTTGCTGGAGATTCCAAGGGTTACTTTGAATTCTTCTGGGGCCTGCACTTTTATGTTTGCAGCCCCAACTCTCTGGAATTCTCTGCCCCGTCAGCTTCGGGAGTGCAGGACTGTGGGGTGCTTTAAGCAGGCTCTAAAAACGTTTCTGTGGAATAAGGTTTTTCCTGATTTGCCATGATTTTGATACTGTGTTTTAATGGCTTGCTTTTAAATTTTGTGAAGTGCCTTGATAATTGAAAGGTACTCAATAAATAAATACATTATTATTATTATTATTATTAAGCTGCAGATCCTAGTTAACCAACAGCCTATTTCTTCCTACCCCCCACAAGAATTGCCTTATGTCTGTCCCATGCATTCTTAAATTCTCCCACTGTTTTAGACCCCACAGCCTCCTCAGGAAGGCTGTTCCATGCGTCCATCACCCTTTCTGTGAAAAAATACTTCCTCACATTGCCCCTGAGCCGTCCCCCCCTCTATCTTCAAATTGTGTCCCCTTGTTCTTGCATCTCTTTTTCTGAAAGATGCTACCTATTCTCTTAGACTTCTCATAGTACTAAAGTTTCTATCATGTCCCTCTCTCCCTTCTTTCCTTTGGGGTATGCATATTAAGCTCCTTTAGCCTCTCCTCGTATGGCTTCTTTTGCAGACCCTGCACCATTTTAGTTGCCCTTCTCTGGACTGCCTCCATCCTGTCTATGTCTTTTCAGAGATGGGGTCTCCAGAACTGGACACAGTACTCCAGATGGTGTCTCACCAACTGTCTGTACAGCGGGATAACAACTTCCTGTGACTTATCCCATTATCTCAGCAAGCTCCCCACCCAGTCCTCCCCTGCCCCAAACCGCCAACCAAACAACTCATCCTCCTCCTCAACCACCATCTTGCACCCTCCTTTCCACTTAAGGACCATCAGGCATATGGACACTGCCAAGCTACTAAAATCCCTACCAGTCAAAGAAAGTCCTGGCAGCGATGGTCTGTACCCTGCATTTCTAAAACTCATCTCTCCTGCAATCGTAAAACCACTCACTTTCATCCTCAATTTCACCCTTACCACTGCTGCTGTACGCAACTCCTGGAAACATGCTATCGTCATACCGATTTTCAAAGCTGGTGATCCCCTTCCCCGACAACTATTGATCCATCTTCCTCCTCCCTCACCTGAGCAGGCTGCTTGAAAAATCCATACACTCTCAACTAACAGTACCTAGAAAAGTACAGCCTCCTATGCCCCCTCCAACACGGCTTCCATAAGCAACACAGAACCTCCACTGCCCTGGCCCTCTTTTCCGATCATGTACTAAAAAGTATGGACCAGGGCAAACCCACCCTTCATTGATCAGATAAAAATGTTTGACCTGGTTGACCACCACATCCTCCACTCAACCCTGCTTTGCTTTGGCTGCTCCCCAGGACCTACTGCCTGGTTCTGCAGCTATCTATCAAACAGGATTCAGTCAGTTATCATCAGCAAGGCTCCCTCTGCTCCCCTTCCTGTACTCAATGGAGTTCCCCAGGGCTCCATTCTCAGACCATTGCTCTTTTCTATGTTTACTAATACACTCCCCAATGACAGCCTCAACTGTTAAGCTCTTCTCTATGCTGGTGATTTGGTCATCTATCATAACGACAAATCTATTGACTCAATCTCATCCACCCTCAAACAAAACTACACATCTGTCCATCATTGGTTCCTTTCAAACAAGCTCCTAGTCAATGAAAAAAAGTCTAAATCCATGCTGTTCAGTTCCAAACCCTTCCTATCCAAAGCCACCAAAGCCAACTCCTACATCCTAGTTCTCACTCCTACTGGTCCTCCCCTTGAAATTATCACATCCTTCAAATATCTAGGTGTTACCCTTGACCCCTCCCTTTCTTTCTCAGAACATCTCAACCACATGGTGGGTAGGATCTACCAGAAACTAGGCACAGAGTACCACCACAAACATTGCCTATCCTCCAAGGCATGCCTGGCCATTGCATATGGCAACCTACTTCCCCTCCTTGACTACTGCTCCACAGTTTTCTCACATCTATCCACCACCCTGCACAAGTGGCTAAACTGGACACATAACTCTATCTGTCAATTTGTCCTTCAAGCCCCTTACCACTCCCAACACTGCTCACTCTACCAGTCACATGGATGGCTCACTCTACAAGGTCACTTTGACTATGTGATGGGATGTCTGGTGGAAGACTCCCTCAGGAACCAACATATGTCCCTTTACGCACCTCTCCTGATGGGTACAGTGGTCCATAGGAATCGCAGGTCATCCTCAGTCCCCCAGCTAGAAGTACCCCATGCCTCCACCACCATGGGAATCTGAGGTTTCTCAGCCACAGCACCCTCCCTGTAGAACAAGTTCCCCTGTCTGATCATGTATCCCTCCCATCTAGCTTTTAAACATAATCTGAAGACCTGGATCCTCACTGCTACAAAATTTCACTGTTCTGTACAGCAACAATGGGGTCTACAACTCGACTATGCTTTAATAGCATTCAGACGTTCACCTGATGCACTACAGCACTTAGACACCCCTTCTGCCCCCACTAGCCTGCCTCTTTTTTCCCACCTCTCTCTTTTCTGACCCCACCCCTAAGCTTAACTCTGCCCTCTTTCCTCCTGTCTTGCCCCTATGATGTTATGAACTATAATTGTTTTCCTATTTGAATTATTACCACAACTGTTTTTACTTACTTGTACTTGAATTGGACCATGTACCTGTATACTATTACTGCTTGTATTATTTTGCCTGTGGCTATGCTTATGTACATACTGATATTGCATTACCTGTCTACCCTGTCTGAACACTGCCATTGCATTACTACTGTTCTCCCTCTCTGTCTCTCTCTCTCCACCTTCACTGTCAGCTGTTCAGTGTGCATGTATTGTATCTTGTAATTGATTGTACCTGTACCTATTTTTTGCTACCCTGTGGCCCAGGTCATGATTGAAAACAGTCCTCTGGATCAGTGCACCTACCTGGTTACCTAAGACATAAATAAATAAGTAAACTAATTAGTTAATTAATTAATTAATCAATGCTCAATGTAACCTTCTTATCACCTCACCGTATGTACCCAATACAGAAAATATTCATATCCCAGTTGAAATGCAATTCTGTGCAACTGTAACACCATTCTGCACCACATGTGCAGAAATATTTTTTTTTGCAGGATTTGAAAAATGATGGCTGTACTGTTAATGAGATGGTGTGAAAAAATGGCAATGTCCAAAATTTGAAGTGAAAGTATGATAAATTGCCAAAAGTTACACACGTGCATAGCAAACTTTCAACGACCATGTGTAAGTTGGCCATTTTTGGATATTTTTGCACCAAATTTTCAACATGACCTTTTTGTGACCCCACCTCATTAACAGTGCCACTGTGATTTCATTACTCAATCCCATGAGATGATTTTGCACAGCAACTGCATCATTCTGTACCACAGGTGTGAAACCACATTTTGGGCAGGAAGTGAAAAATGGCAGCTTTACTATTCATGAGGAGGTGTGAAAAAATGGCAATGTTGAAAATCTGGAGTGAAAAAATAAACAAATTGGAAAAGTTACAAGTGTGCGTAGAAACTGCACAACACATGCTCATAATGCAGTCATATTTGGGATTTTTTGCACCACATTTCAACATGGGCTTTTTGGGACCTCCCCTCATGAACACTGGCACTGTCATTTCTCTAATTGGTCCCAAAAGGTGATTCCATGCAGTGACTGTGAAATCATCTTTTGGGACTGAGTAACAAAATGACAGTGCCAGTGTTCATGAGGTGGAGTTCCATGAACCCCATGTTGAAAATTTGGGGTCAAAATTCCTAAAAATGACTGAGATATCAACATAAGTTGAAAACCCCAATGACAACCATTATAAGGCACTTACCTTGATTTCTCAGTTTGCTGTTCAGCTTTGAAGAGTGTAGATCTGTCCTGGTCCACAGAAGATCACAGCCGCTGACCTCAGAGGGTAAATATGGGGTAAGGGGGGTTCAGGGAAGTGGGTGCACACAGGAAAGGTTGGGATGAGGAGGGGGACAGGGAAGACAATGATGGACCGTTTTCTTCTTTACAGGCCTTTTTAAAAAAAAAGATGATGGGGACAGTTTTGTTTTTTTCAGGTACATACTGTAATTGTTTGGGGACACTGGGGGTGGGATCCCCAGTGTGCTACACTACTTTGGGAGTCCTACATGGATGAGGACACTGAGAGTGGGCTCCCCAGCGTCCCACACTTCCGGGGGGGGTTGTAAATGCTGACATGGGGATTGGGCACCCCGATATCTGCAATAAATAATTAATTAATGGACACTGGGAGTGGGCTCCCCAGTGACCCCCAACAAGGGACCATTTTGTTTTTTTTCCAGGGTTTATTTATATAAAAAAGGGTCAGGGACTGATTGCAGGACACTGGGAGTGGGCTTCTCAGTGGCCCACAGTGCTTGTGGGGGTGTTTGGGGACACTGGGAGTTTGCTCCCCAGTGTCCCACAGTGCTTGGGGTGGGGGAGATTTGTAAGATGTATAATTCTGCATCAAAATGGCAGTTTGATGCAAAATTATGCTTCTTACAAATTGCTTATCACAATTCTTTTTGTGTTTGTGGTATCATTACCGTTACTGCTACCTTTAGCATTACCGTTACCATTTGCATTTGTGTTAGTGTTTGTGTTACCATTAACATTTGAGTCTGTGTTTGCATTGCCATCAGCATTCACGTTAGCATTACTGGTTGCTTTTGTATTTCCATTTGCATTTGAGTTACCGTTTCAGTTACTGTTTGCGTTTCCATTACCGTTTGTGTTTGTGTTTCCATTTCCATTAGCATTACCGTTGCTGTTAGTGTTAGCATTTGTGTTTGTGTTACCATTAACGTTAGCGTTACCATTACCTCTACCATTAGTGTTATAGTTATTGTTAGTGTCACCGTTAGCGTGGCAAATCACTGTTAGAAGGGCTGCAGTATGGCTTCCTGTTTTTGTGTATGTGGGAGCGTGGGTCTCATAGGTCCCGCACTCCCACAAACACATATGATTAAGAAGAAATGGGTACACTCCCACCACCACATACCATTCACTATTTATATTTCACATTCTCAAAAAGAAGGGAAATCCATGGCAAAAAACTTCATTAATGCATCAGTTAGGTTTGTTTCCACAGCGACAAAAGCAGAGAAATTTAGTGTTAGGGTTCGAAACCCTAACTTCACATCCCCTCACCACCACTAACCCCACACACACACACATACATGCAAGTAGGGGAAGGATCAAGGCAGCACAAGCAATCACAGACAACCAGTAGCAGGTAACAGAAATAACATACAACTCTCTAAACGTACTACAAGACACATCCATCATCAAGGTCCACCAACTATATGAGTTCTGCTGCCATCCGAGTGCCACCAACACATACAGATTACTATTTATATAACACCTTTTCAAAAAGAAGGGAAATTCATGGCAACAGACTCCGTTAATGCATTAGTTAAGATTGTTTCCACAGTGAAAACACACTGGGTTCTCACCACAACACCCCATCCCCATGTTCCCATCTTCCACACACAACAGATGTCGGGGTGTGGCATGGGGTCATCAGTCCTAATTCTCACCCCAGAGGTTTCACGCTCCCTCAAGCACATATCATTATGGACAACTGGGCAGCTTGGGCCCCATGCTCCCACCAACACACAACACAGACCAGACATTTGCTTTTTTGGGGTTTAGAAGCCCCAAAACTGCATTTCTGACATTTTCTGAAAAATACTTTCACTAAATACTTTCGCAAATGCGAAAGTTTCGTGCCTTGCATTTGAGAAACTTTCATGTTTGCAAAACTGTTTTGCGAAACTACTTTGCATGCTTTTGCAAATGTGAAAGTGTTGTGTCTTGCATTTGAAATGCTTTCATGTTTGCAAAAGTATTTTGCGAAACTATGCTCAAGATAACTGCACATCTTTGCCATCCTTCTGCAACCAAAAGGTTGGGTCCTTTGGGCTGAAATGTGCAGGGTGGCAAGCCCTCGTCCCACATATGTGCCTTTTGCTGCTTTGGTGCAAAAATAGTTAAGGCTCACAAAGTTATGGCATTCCAAAGTTGAGCAATTTCCCATAGGATGATACTGTGGTGCCCATCATGCCTTTCGGCACCCATATCTCGAAAATGATGCGACGTACAGAGTTTTTGCTACTGGCAGCTTGGTTCACCTTTTGGTGAACTAATCTAATGAAATAAGTTTGGAAATACTGTATGATACCTACAGTTTAATTTTTTCCCTACTTACTATGGTAACAGAGGTATAAACAAAAAACATATTCCAAGGGTTCCAAGGGTGCCGTGATGATGAATGTGTTTCATACGTTTAGGGAGTTGCATGTTATTTCTGTTACCTGCTGCTGGTTGTCTGTGATTGGTTGTGTTGTGGTCCTTGCTCTACTTGCATGTTTGTGTGTGTGTGATGGTGGTGGGGGTGGGGCATGAATGTGGAGTTGGGTTTTGAACCCTAACACAGAATTTCCCTGCATTTGTCGCTGTGGGAACAACCCTAATTAATGCATTACTGGGTTTTACCATGAATATATATATATATATATATATATATATATATATATATATGTGTGTGTGTGTGTGTGTGTGTATATATATATATATATACACACATATATATATTATTAGTATACAGTAGGTAGCTACCATGAATAAACTGAGAGCCATTTACAGTTAAAGGGTCAAAGGGTTAAACTTTGCACCTTAATAACTTTGCCACTGTTAAACAGATTTGCCTAAAATATGGCATGCACAATTGGGCATTGTAGATCTTGGGACTTGCCAAGTTTTGTACCAGTCAGATACAGAGCTGCGGAGTTATTAAGTGCTAACAAAATGTGCATTTATGCTTTTTGCAAATTCTTTGCTCTCACCTACAGGATGCATGGTTTGCATGACCCATCCAAAAACATCAGGAAATGTGTGGCTGGGATCCCCAATGTGCCTTTTGAAGATTTCATGAAAAAATATTAAACAGTTCAAAAGTTATTCAAAAAACAAGTTCCCATTATAAGTCAATGGGAAAAGTTAACAAAAAGTGCGAAAGTGTCGTACATGCAGTTCTTAGTGTTGCAAATGACCCTAGTAGTGTCATGAGTCAGCCATTTTTTTCAGTTAGTGATCACAGAAATGCTTGGCATTTAAATTTGGGACCCTCTAGGAACACAGTTCTTTTTGTATTCACCTAGTCGGACCCTGAGGATGCTAGCCATGTCTTTATTTTGGGGTTAAATACCTCAGAAATATGTTTTCCAAATTTCCAGAAAAAGTAGTGTCACAAAGTAGTGTTGCACTCATGACACTTTTGCAAAATTTGCGAAAGGAGTTGCAAATTGCGACACTACTTATCCAGGCTATGGCCAAAATGACAACACTTCTTTACCACCCTGCTGCAAAAGAGCAGTTTGGTCTTTTGAGCTGAAATTTGGAGGGAAGGCAGCCAACATCACACAGATGTACCCTTCCATAGTTTGGTGAAAAAATATTGCATGGCACCCAGGTTATGGATCTCTGAAGTTGATGTTTTGTCCCCTAGACTAACATGGTGGCATATGCCATGCCTTTCAGGGATTGTATCTCGAAAATAGTGTGAAATACAGATTTTTCATCGTGACTTATATAGCCCTATGTAATGCAAAAGGGTAGCCAGGAAAATAATGATTTCTGTGAAATTTAAATTTTTTTTCTGCGTTGTACGGTTGCTGAGATATTTGCAATTAAGTACTTCCAATGCTCGTTTGAAGCTTCCATTCCCATTACAATGTATACATTCTTTATGCACACTTTATGCACACTGTATTTCTCTATGCAGTTGTCCAACAAAAACAGGGTATGCAGTTCCGTTACTGTTACACTTACTGTCTCAACTTGCATTTATGTCCCTCTTTACGTTATCGTTCCTGTGTACGCCACTGTGTGCGTTACCCTTTGCGTTGTCATTTTATGCATTTTCCTTACTGTTACCATTTCCTTTTCCACCTTGTGTTTTGCATTTGCTGATCCTGTTACTATGTCACAGACGTCACACATGTGGGTGGGGTAGCAGACTAAAGGACTACGCTCTACTGCTACGTACATTCACTATTTCTCATCATCATTCTCAAAAGAAGGTAAATTAGAGGCAAAAACTCCATTTAATGCATTAGTTAGGGTTGTTCCACAGTGACAAAGTGAGGAATCTGGTGTTATGGTTTAAGCCCCCCTTGGACCCCAGTCCACCCCCCAACCAGCATCTGGGTGCGTGTTGGGGTCGTTGATCTAACTCTCACCCCATTCACCTATACCTCTGCTTCTTCACACATGTGATGGGGTGAGAGTTAGGGCTGGCAACCCCAATACCACCCCAATGCCGTTGGGGGTGGGCTGGGGTCCAAGGGGGCTTTCAACCCTAACACCAAATTTCTCACTTTTGTCGCTGTGGAATAACCCTAACTAATGCATTGAATGGAGTTTTTGCCTCTAATTTTATATATATATATATATATATATATATATATATATATATAATTATAGGGTGCTGCTGTGCACCATATAGTTCGGATTCAGCGGTCAGTTACATACTAAAGTCAAAAGTTTGGGGCGTTAATAACTTTGGACCCGTTCAATGTATTTGCCTGAAATTTGGTACTCACATTGGGGCATGGTAGATCTCTTTGTTTGCCTAACTGTGTTTTGGTCAGAGTGCCGGTCTTTGTGTACGAAAGCGCTGAAAAATGGAAAATTATCAATTTTTGGAGGCACATTTTGCCATTCTGAATGTGGTCCTGCACGGCTGTCATGTGGGATGCCACTCTGTGAGATGGCTCATTTGAAAGAGCTATGATGGTCGAACATGCTGCTTTTTGTTTGGTGAAAAAATATTAATGCATTCAAAAGTTATGGCACTTTTAAGTTCCCATTATAAGTCAATGGGAAAATTTTTAAGTATATTTTGTGATCAAAGAATGGGGTTCTGGCCATCTCATCCCACCTGACGATCAAAGAATTTGCAGCCTCAAGGTTCAGTAATCTTTGTCCCTGAGGAATTTGAAAAATTCTTTGATCGCAAGGTCCGCCATCTTGTTTTCAGTTTTCTGATCGCACAAACACAAATATCTCGGCTCAGGGGTCACTTCTGAAGTAAAACTTTGATGGGTTTTTCTCAGGAGACCCCGATCTATCGAGCCATGGCTTTGGTTCCATCCAAATCAGTCAAAAAATAGAGTTATAAGCTTTTAAAATCTTACTTCATGGCTCGCTAATGATCTTTGATTGCAAACCTGTAAATTCTTTGATCGTGAGATTCTTTGATTGCGATCTTGCATTGCGACCTAAAAACACAAGTGTCTTGGCTCAGGGGTGACCTAGGGACACAAATGAGGGTAGGTTTTGTTCAGGAGGGTCCTTCTATCGAACCATGGTGTTGCTTCGCTTCAAATCGATGAAACATTTGTGTTTCACCATTTTTTATTCTTTGATCATGAGGGTGCAATTTCTTTGATCGCGAGCCTGCAAATTCTTTGATCGTGAGATTCTTTGTTCACGATAGTGCATCGTGAGCGAGGGACGAGATGGCCCAATTTAAAAATCAGTTTTCTCAGCCCAGGGGTGTCCTAGGAAGTCAAATGAGGGTGGGTTTTACTCCGGGGGCTTCGTTCCATCGAACCATGGCAGTGGTTTACCACATTCCTTCATTTGTTTTATTTATAAGGTTTTCAATTCTTTGTTCATGAGCCTGCAAATCCTTTGATTGCAAGCCTGCAAATTCTTTGATCGTGACATTCTTTGATCACCATCTTTGATTGCGAGGGAGGGACAAGATGGCCAGATTTTTTACAATGGAACAGAGTTAGGACTGATGACCCCAATGCACACCCCGATGCCTGTTGCTGTGGGCAGGGTGGGGGTGG
Organism: Neoceratodus forsteri; assembly: GCA_016271365.2. Classification (NCBI taxonomy): domain Eukaryota; kingdom Metazoa; phylum Chordata; order Ceratodontiformes; family Ceratodontidae; genus Neoceratodus; species Neoceratodus forsteri. The sequence continues at coordinate 382,995,898 of CM057455.1, read as the reverse complement.
GGTGCAAGGGTGGGAACCCTAATGTCGAATTTCCTCACTTTTGTCACTGTAGAAAAACCCTAACTGATGCATTAATGAAGTTTGTTGCATAGAATATATATATATAGTTATAAAATGGGTAGGGAAATTGTTGTTCTTTTATTGGATGATGAGCATCACATGACCATGTGTATATCAGAGCGCGACCGCACACCTGCACTTTTACCCCCATCAAAACAATTTTGACATTTTATAAGATAGATAAACCACTCTGAGGTGTGCTGTCTTGCTCTGATGTACGCATGCCTTGGGCGGTTGGCGCACACCAAGGCATGTGTATATCAGAGCGCACCGCACACCTCAGAGTGGTATATCTATTACATATATCTATCTATATATATATATATATATCTATTCAGATATATATATATATATATATATTTAAAATTAAGTTAATTCATAGATATGGGGGCTACATATAGGGATGGGGGATTGTGGCTTGGAGGGAACACTCCACTACCCTGCTGCAACCTGCATCTTCCGCAGGCAGCACTCTACTGCAACCTGCATCTTCTGCAGACGACACTCTGGTTTCACAAATTGCTGCAAGGCATAGCGGTTTCACAGTACAACCAAACGCTGTGTCGCAATTTGCAGAGCAAAGATGGTTGTTTCGCCAAAGAAAGTAACACTTCTGTGGCAAACAATGCTGCAGAGAAAATAAACAAATTTCTAGGCATTCTTTTACAAAACTGACCCCAGAATCCAATTCCTCAGGCCCCGAATAGGTTAACAGAACTGGTGGTGTTTACCAACTAACAGCTGTTTTCAAAATATTCACGTTTGTTTGCCTGCCTCGCTAACTGAAAACAAGATGGCCACAGCATGAAAGAACATGCCCTGTTTGAGAAAGAGAATGACACTTTTGTGAAACAGAAGCTCACTTTTGCATGGGGCATCTAACTTTTCCTGTAGGAAGAAATGTAAAACTTTGAAATATAATAAATTTAAATGGATTTATATTTTTCAACAAGCCTTCAAAAGGCACATCTGTAGCACAAGTCAGACATACCCAGCAAATTTCAGACAAAACACCCAAGCCATTTCTGAGAAAAGGTGTGACAAAGAATTTACATAAAAATGGTAATTTTCCCAATTTTGACATACCGTATCTATGCATCCTCATATCTGACAGAAACAAAACTCACCACATCAAGAGATCTTTGGTTCCTGATGGCACATGCAAAATGTTATGGTAATCGGTCAAATGATTGCAAAGTTATTAACGTGCAAGATTTGGAGTTTAACATAGAAGTGACCATGAACCCTAACTATAGGATAGATAGATAGATAGATAGATAGATAGATAGATAGATAGATAGATAGATACATACATACATACATACATACATACATACATACATACATAGATAGATAGACAGATAGATACCATATATATATATATATATATATATATATATGGCAAAAAACTCTGTTTAGTGCATTAGTTAGGGTTGTTCCACAGCGACAAAAGTGAGGAAATTTGGTGTTAGGGTTGAAAGCCGCCCTCAGACCCCCCCCCACACTCCCAACTGGCATCGGGGTGCACATTGTGGTTGCCAGCCCTAACTCTCACCCCATTAGATGTGTGAAGAAGCAGAGGTATAAGAGAATGGGGTGAGAGTTGGACCAACAACCCCAATGCGCACCCGATGCTGAGTGAGGGGAATGGGCGAGAGGTCGAGGAGCTTTCAGCCTACCATTCCTCACCCCCTGTCGTTGTGGAGACAACCTAACTAATGCATTAAACAGAGTTTTTTGCCTCTAATTTCCCTTCTTTTTGAGAATGATAATGAGAAATAGTGAATGTAATGTGGCTGCGGGAGCGCCTGCCACATGATGTCTTGTCACATAGTAACACAGTCCCTGCAAACGCAAGTGGTAATGCGTATGGTGACGCAAAGTGAAACACAAAGATAAACAGTACTGTAGAGACAAATGGTTAAAATAATACAAACGCAAGTGCAAATGAAAACGAAAAGGGTAACGCACATGGTGCCATAGATGGGAACAGTAATTGAAACGGGTACGGAACAGCAAGCAGAAGCGGAAGGGTAACAGTAATATAAGCACACAGGCTGGTTTTCTTCAAAAGCTGCATAGAGAAAGACAGTGAGTACAAAGAATGTATGCATAATAATGGGTCTTGGAGCAGAAAATGAGGAGTTGGAATACTAAATTGCTTATATCTCAGGAACCGTACGACGTAGAAAAAAATGTAAAAATCATATGATTTATGACTTTCCTGGCTAGTTTTGTACTTAGCCCCCATTTGTGGGGCTAAGCATTTTTCTGATGAAAAGTCCATATCTCGCACCGTTTCCGAGATACGAGCCCTGAAAGGCGTGGCGAACGCAGTAATGTTATCCTATGGGAAAAAAAGAGAAGTTCGGAGTGCCATAACTTTGCCTCCCTGTAATATTTTTTTTAACAAACCACTAAAATTCACATCTGAGGGATGTTGGCTTTCTTCCCTTCAAATTTCAGCCCAAAAGACCAAACTGTTATTTTGCAGCAGGGCGGCAAAGGATTCCTGTAATGCGGCGGATGCTGTAATGTTATCCTATGGGGAAAAATCATTAACTTTGGAGTGCTGTAACTTTGCCGCCCTGTAATATTTTTTCACCAAAATACTGGAAGGCACATCTGTCAGATGCTGGCTGCGTTCCTTCTAAATTTCAGCCCAAAAGACCAAACTGTTCTTTTGCAGCAGGGTGGCAAAAAGTGCTGTCATTTTGCCACAGCCTGGAAAAGTAATGTCGAACTTTGTGAAAGCTTTCTCAAATTCATGCAACAGTGTCGCAAGTGCAAAAGTACTTTGTGAAAGTACTTTTTCCAGAAATTTGAGAAACATATTTCTGGGGTGTTTTACCCCAAAATAAAGACATGCCTAGCATCCACAGGGTCCCACTAGGTGAATATAAAAATAATTAGGTTGCTAGAGGGTCCCAAATTTAAATGCCAAGCATTTTTCTGATGACCAACTGAAAACAAAATGGCAGATTTGCGACAGTAAAAGGGCCATTTGCGAAAGTAAAAACTGTATTTGAGACACTTTCAAACGTTTTAACTTTTCCCATTGGCTTATAATGGGAACTTATTTTTTGAATAACTTTTGAACCGTTTAATACTTTTTTCACAAAATCTTCAAAAGGCACATCGGGCCACCGGCCACATATTCCCTGAAGTTTTCGCACCAGTCACGCAAACCATGCGACCTGTAGGTGAGAACAAAGAATTCGCAAAAAAGCGTAAATACAGATTTCGTTGGTGCTTAATAACTCCACAGCCGTGTATCAGACAGGTAAAAACCTTAGCAGATCCAAAGATCTACTATGCCTAATTGTGCATACCAAATTTTAGGCAAATCCATTGAACGGTGGTGAAGTTATTAAAGTGCAAAATTTGACCCTTTAACCTTAAAATGGCTTCTCAGCCCTAACTACAGTGGCACTACTGTGCCACTATAATATATATATATATATGTTTTATTTATTTATTAGTTTTCAGAAATACCTTTGAGTCAGAGGCTCTTTTAGAAAGCTTCCATGTCGTGGATAACAAAAATACAGAGCATCAGACATAGTACATATAACAACTGGTACAGGAAACAATTTTCTAATTACAGAATATTTACAGGTCTAGTACATTTGAAATTCAGGAGCTAACAATTTCTGGAGACAGAAAATAAAATAAAAGGGGGGGAGGGAGACAGTTCCGAAAGTGGAAGGACACAGCATTGCAGGAAGGGTTAAGAATAGTTCCAGAGGAGCTATGCAAAGTTAAGAACCAGAACCTGCTGGGCAAATGCAGTTGCATCAGACTAGAGCAGGACAGGAAGTGAGAAAGAAGGAGAAAAGGGTAACATAGAATAAGACAGAGAAAGGTGAAGTAAAGCGGAGGGGAGGTGACAAGGGTAGAGGGGGAGGAGAGGGAGAAAAAGGCAGAGGGTAGTCAGGGTAGGCAAGGAGGGACGGTGACCGAGACTAGAGAAGGGGGAGAAGAGGGGATGGTGGTGTGGGGGAAGGATGGAGCACAGGAGAGGTGGGCAGGGAGGAGGGGAGAATAAGGGGACATACCAGCAAATGGTGGTGTCAAAAGGGAGGTTGGGAGGGAGTGAGACTGGTAGAAAGAGAGGGATAGTAGAGGGGTAGGTTAAGAGGGTGGATAAGAGAGCACGGGAGGAGGAGGTGCAGCGGAGAAAGAAAGAGTGGTGAGCAGGGGGTGAGAGGGGGGAAAGTGCTAGCATCAGGAATTGTAGCCACTAGGAGGGAAGGAGAGAGCCTAGATTCAACAGTCACATCTACTAGTAGATGCAAGCAGTGTGCAAAGTTTAGCCTCAAACTGAGTAAGCCTAGTTTCCTTTTGTAGATCTACATTAAGAGAGTTTGTCCTGGAAGGTATTCGGTATTCAAGAGACCACTGGCCTTTCACCATATGGCGGAAGGGGACTTTGAGAGTGTGATTCTGGGTGTTCCTGGTGCTTCTGGAGGAGTCAGGGAGGCTAATGAGGTTCCTGATACCCAACGGGGAAATTCCAAGGGTAACTTTTTTTGCCAGCAGACAGACGTGGTTCTGAATCCTGCAATCCAGGATGAGCCAGTTAGTCTGAGCATATAGGTCGCAAGTGTGGGTCCTCTGGGTAGCTCCCAAGATAAGTCTACAGGCCTTATTTAGGGATATTTTTACCCACTTGAAGGCTGTAGAGGTTGATGATCCATAAACTACAAGTCCGTAGTCAATGACCGATAGAACTGTGCTAGTGACTGCCATTTTGAGGGCTTCATAGGTTAAGCAGTGTTTGTTTCTATAGAGAAGCCCTAGCCTTGAGTTTGCTGTCTTAGCAACTAGGTCGATATGTTGTGAGTAGGAAAGAGTACTGTCCAGAGTTACACCTAGATATTTAAAGCAGTTAACTGTCTCCAGTGGGGAGGTGCATTTGTTGTATGTTTGTAATTTGAAGGATTTGTTCTTACTATTGCTGGATGCAAATATCATGGTTTTTGTCTTATTGTAGTTTAACAAAAGTCTCGATTTGAGGAACCACTGCTCAGCAGTGGTGAAATTGACTTGTAGTTGACTTTCCAGTACAGTAGGATCTCGGTGGCTTGAAAAAAGTACCGCGTCATCTGCGTACAGAAGGATATTGTTTTTAAGAACTCCGGGGAGTTGGTTAAGGAAAAAGCTGAAAAGAAGAGGTCCAAGGATGGACCCTTGGGGAACACCTGTCTTTACTGGTTTGCTATCAGACAGGGTGTTTTGGATTTTTACCCTTTGCCCTCTACCAGAAAGGTAACTCCTGAACCATGGGATTGTGTCAGGTGAGAGACCAACTTGGGTTACTTGATGCAGCAACAGTTCATGGTTAACGGTGTCAAAAGCTTTGGTGAGGTCAATATAGGTTGCACCCACCATGAACCCTTTGTCAAGGGCATTGTGAATAAAGCCTGTAAATTCTACTAAAGCAGTTGTGGTGCTGTGCCCTTTCCGGAAGCCGTGCTGTTGGCGGCACTGTATCTGGAACTTGTCCAAGTAGTCTGTTAGCTGATTCACGATGATATGCTTGAGTGCTTTTGAAAGTGGTGGCAGGATTGAAATAGGCCTGTAGTTTGTGAGATTTGTGTGGTCCCCACCTTTATAAATAGGCGTGACCACTGCAGATTTCCATAGGGCCGAGAAAACCCCAGTGGTAAGGGACAGGTTTATAATTTTTTTTAGAGGGCAAGGAGGATATCAATGGCAAGCCCAACAAGCTTTAGATGGAGTGAGTCACTGCTAGCTCTGCAGTTGTTGAGAGCTTTAGATAGGTATTTTTTTGCCTTCAATGGGGAGATGATCTTCAAGTAGAAGGGGGGTGAAAGGCCCTGGTATGTCCCCCGGGTCTCAGAGTGAGGCTTGTCCTCCAAGGATTCTAGGAAAGCAGGGGGCAGGACCGAACTTAAGTCTGTAAATGCATTGTTGAATGTGTCTGCAGTAGTCTTTGGGTACATAGTAGGGGTATCGTCAATATTAAGTAAAGTGGGGGAGGTCTTGGTTGTTTTAGCTGTGAGCTGCTTGATGTTTTCCCAGAACCTTCTGGGGTTCCCCCACGTATTGGTTAGTTCTGATCTAAAATGGAGGCTTTTTGCTTTCCAAATTGCCCATGTACAATTATTCCTAGCAGTTTTATAGTTCTACAGGTCGGATGGTGTGCCAGAGTATTTGGCTTTCAACCACAGGTCATCCCTGTGTTTTAATAACTGAAGAAGCTGAGGTGTGATCCAGGTATTATAGTAGGCCCAGATCTTCCATGTGGTGGTAGGAGCGAAGATATCACAGGTTTTGTAAAATGGTAAGTTAACCCGGCAAGTGCAGTGTCTACATCATTTGTGGTGTCAAGAAAGCTCCAATCATGCTGTCTCAGGTGTGCTTTAAAGGCCTCCAACTTGCCTTTTTTCAGCAACCTGTGAGTGACAGTTCTTGGTGGAAGCTTTGTGCATTTTTTAGATCAGCAACAAATAGCCGGTGAGTGGTCACTAATGGAGTCAGGGAGAACTGAAGTGCTGACTGTTTTATCTGGGTGGTTTGTAATGAGCCAGTCAATGAGAGAAGTTGTTCCTGTTTGGTAGTTAGTCCTCATGGGGGAGCAAATCTGTTGTGACAAGTTAAGTTTGGCAAGGGCATCTTTGATTGGACCAGCTTCAGGGGATAGCCAGTTGATGTTAAAGTCCCCCATCATTATGAGCTCTGTCCTAAGTCGTTATCTGGCCAGAAAGTTATGTATAATTTTAAAGCCATTTTGTTGGTCCTTGAGTGCAAAGTAGACAGGTGCCACTGTTAGCGATTTTCTATTTTTGTCTAACAAGACTTTGATTGTTAGGACCTGGGTGCCACCAGGGGATGTGTCGTTAGGTAATATTTTAGTCTGGAGGTGTTCTCTTATATATAGGGCACATCCACCCCCTCGTTTACCATTCCTATCCAGCCTAAATATTTTATAGCCTGGTAGCTGGACTGCTGCATCACGAGGTATATATATATACAGATACAGTATATATCTATAAGGGATATGCAACAGGGACCTAGAAACATAGAAACATAGAAATGTGATGGCAGATAAGGGCCATCTGGCCCATCCAGTCTGCCCATTTTTTCCTACTTTTACCACATTCCTTGCTTACCCTTTCTACTCTACTGCTATGATTTCCTTATGTCTACTTCATGTGTTTTTGAATGTCTTCACTGTCTGTGTCCCCAGCAACTCTGTGGGGATGCTATTCCAAGCATCCACTACTCTTTCAGTAAAAAAAATTTCCTCACATTACCACTGATTCTACCTCCATCCAGCTTCATATCATGACCCCTTGTTCCTGAGCATTTTCTTTTCTTAAAGAGGCTCCCCTCCTGTACCTTATTTATACTCTTGAGGTATTTAAACGTCTCTATCATATCCCCCTCTCCCTTCTCATCTCTAGTGAATACATATTGAGGTCTTTCAACCTCTCCTCAATTCGCTTCTGGTATAGCCTATGCACCATCTTTGTAGCCCTTCTCTGGACAACTTCCATTCTGTCTATATCTTTCCTCAGATGTGACCTCCAGAACTGGACACAGTACTCCAGATGAGGTTTCACCAGTGATCTGTACAGTATCCCGTGATATTAGTGTGGGAATAATAGCGAGTCAAATATAGCGAGTGATAAATAGTGAAAGTGATTACCGCGACATGTTAAAAATAGCGACTGCGCTAAAATAGCTAAAGTTAGTGTATGCCAGCAAAACATAATAGCAAATAGTTAATAAGTCCAAGTTCCATTGCTCTGTCCAGTATTAGAGACTGAAGCACCAGTAACTGCAATTTTAAACAGTACCCATGACCACACCATTGGGAAGAGGCATTATGGGGCCAGAACTGAGACAAGGCATTCTGGGTGAAGGCATTCTGGGAGCAGAATTACTGGTTACCCATGGCGACATTTAGGAAGACTAACAGGGAAAACTAACTGGGTTACAGGTAGGATTTTGAATACAGAACTGCATCCTTGTGAATTTAGAAAAAGGGAAAGGCATGATACCTGATCGCTATAAGCCATGCTCGCTAATTTGTGGTTCACTGCACTTTACCGTCCCCGTATTGACACTCGCTAATTACGAATCACTAACTTTTACGTCGTGATTAAGCGATCACAATTTTCACATGGAACCATCTGTACAGTGACATCATTACCTCCTTTCTTCTGTTGGTGATGCCCCTACCTATGCATCCCAGCATGCCGCTGGCCTTCCTTATCACTTTCTTACACTGTCTGGCCATTGTTAGGTAACCCAATATAATTACCCCCAAATCATTTCCTGTTTGCTGGCTGTCAGTAACTCTCCCCCCAACCCCACTGAATACTTCTTTCCTTGGTTCTGCACCCAAAGTGCATAATTTTGCACTTTCTGGCATTGAATCACAGCTGCCATACTCTCTACCACTCTTCCAGCTTGCTCAGGTCTCTTCTAATCCCTCCCCAGGACTGTCAATCCTATTGCGGATCTTTGTGCCATCTGCAAATAGACACACATTACCCTTCAGCCCCTCCACAATGCTGCTAATGAGGACATTAAAGAGGAATGGGCCAGCGTGCTCCATAGCGCCAGGTGATAGGTGATTGCCTGGCATTCTGGTGACCCAGGTTTGCATCCCAAGCCTGGGGAGACTGGAGTAGAGGCCAGCAGGGAAGACTCCAGAGTGCCCTTGGGTGCCCTCCTCTTGGAGGGATGGACTAGGACATATCACCCTTTGGCAGCTCCTGGTAGCCAGTATGGCATTATGCAATGCAGCATGGGTGACCACATGCCCCATGCATGAGCAACCAGGATGCCTTGGCATATGTCCATTATGGGTGAGGGGAAAAATGGATGCCTCACTGCCAGATGAAGGTGACCCATCCTCCCTATGATGTGGTAGCCTGGAAACCCTCATGCTGTGCTCTCTCCTTCCCATTAACTCCTCCACAGGTAGGGCCCCCCCATCAAAGGGATAAGGTGGGTCAGTCGGGGTGGCAGGAAAAGAGACAGTGGATGGCAGAACCAAGGATCATGGCAGCAGTAGGTACTGACCACGTGAAGGAGTGGCTGGCGAGGATGGCTGAGGCAAGTCGAAAAAAGATAAGACAAAAAAGGAAAGAGGACTGGACCCAGCACCAAACGCTGAGGCACCCAGCTGGTTACCACCCTAATCATGACCTGAACTCTGTTCACTACCACTCTTTGTGTCCTGCCACTCAACCAATTTCTAACCCAGTTTACCACTCTGTGCCTGACTCCCAGATTGCTCATTTTGTTTATTAGCCTCCTATGTGGGACAATGTCAAAGGCCTTACTAAAATTCAGATAGACCACATACACTGCCCCCTCCCCCGATTTATCACCCTGGTCACCCAAACGAAGAAGTCTATCAGGATTGTCTGGCAACACCTAGCTGCTGTGCTGGTTTAGATCCGGCTGTCTGCTGGATTTGAGGTACGGCACAATTCTTTTCTTGAGTAATGATTCCATCAGTTTGCCTACCACTGAGGTTAGGCTGATTGGCCTATAATTTCCTGCCTCCTCTCTACTCCCACTTTTGTAGAGATGGATGACATGGACCCTTCTCCAGTCCTCTGTGACCACCCCTGTCTCTAACAATCTTTTGAACAGGTCCACCAAAGTTGCTGCTAGCTCCTTTCTGAGTTCCTGTAGTATTCAGGGATGTACTCAATCTGGTCCCATTGCCTTGTCTACACTCAGATTTTCTAGCCTTTTAGGACTCTTTCTTCTATGAATTGGCTGGTTTCTAGCCCCCTTCCCTGGCTACCTTTATCTCATAACTATGGTCCCTCCCCTTCTTCTGTAAATACTGAACAAAAATATTTATTCAGGATTTCTGCCTTTTCCTGGTCCCCTTCAGCAGACCCTCCACCTTCCCTTTTTAGTTTCACAATCTCTTCCCTAGTCTTTCTTTTTTCACTAATGTATATAAAAAAGGTCTTGTCTCCTTTCTGAATTGCCTGGCCTATTTTTTCCTCTGTCTGTGCTTTGGCCATTCTGGTATGTACCTCTGACAGTGACACATTTACAGCAACTGTCAGTACAGTGACTACAGCACCAGGTCACTGTACAGATGGTCGCTAGACCCAGGCACTGTATTAAGGGGATTTGCACACCCTCCCCAAATCAGCTCCAACTCAGAGTTGATAATATAAAGTGGGGGTGTGTGAGGGGCATAGCACCCCATGTGCTGGGTTCAGGGCAAAGCCCTGGAGAAAACAAGGTTGACCTGGGCATCCTTGCATGCAGTCGACATGATGGTTTCGCTGTCCGGAAGTTCAACAAACTTTTTGTTGAACACTGGTCGTAGATCCGGACATTCTTACTGCTTTCCCTGCCTCACTCAGTCTTTCTAGATATGCTTTTCTATCCTCCTCTTCCTCCCTCTGAGTTTCCTTGTATTTTCTGATTGCTGTCCTGTTCTCCCTTACCTTCCTGGCTACTTATTTTAAAAAACATATTTTTTTTTTCTTTCTCTTGGTTTTACTTATTTGCCTAATACACAGACTTGTTGCTTCAGCTGTGCCTCTCTTAAGATGTGCCCATTGCTTCTCCACACACCCCTCTGCCACCCTTCCTCCCAGGGCTTTCCTTAAACATTCTCCCATCTTTGTAAAATCTACCCTCCTGAAATCCAGGATCTTCACCCTCATGTGGCTGGACTCCTCCACCATCCTAACACTGAACCACACTGTATGGTGATCACTAGACCACAGATGGCTACCCACTTCTGCATCTATGACTCTTTCCCACTGGTGAGCACCAGGTCCAATATAGCTCCTTCCTGGGTGGGTTCAGCCACGATCTGTCTCAGACCCACCCCTTGCAGAGCTTCCAGGATGTCTCTGCTCCTAGCTGTGGCTTCAGTATGAGTGCTTCCATCAACATCTGGCAAATTGAAGTCTCCAATTAGCAGCACTTTTCCCCTTTCTGTCATTTCATCTATAATTTCCACCAGTTCCTTGTCCAACTCCTCCCCCTGCACTGGTGGTCTGTAGACCATACCTGTGCAAATGGCTGTATCATTTTCCATCTCTAGCATGATCCACAGTGCCTCCACCCCTTCCTGTATTTGGTGTATATCCATAGCTCTAATTCCCTCTCTTATGTAGATAGCCACTCCACCCTCCTTTTTTCCTCTCTTATCCTTCCCGAATAATAGTATACCCTGGTACTGCTGTGTCCCAGGCATAGACCTCTGTGAACCATGCCTCTGTGACAGCAAAAATGTCTAGTTCCACCTCTGACATCAAGGCCACTAGGTCTGGAATTTTATTTACCAAGCTATGGGCATTTGTACACATGGTCTTCCGAGCCTTGCTACTCTTCTTTTCTTATGTTTTCTACCTCGCCCCTGCATTATTCACTCAGTCCCTTCAGGTGCCCCTCTTAGTAGGCTTACTTTCTTATTGATTTCAGACTGGGATTGGTGCCCTCTCTCTGCATTTGTGTTAGTCAGCTTTTGCTTAAAATGTGCATCCCCTGCTTGTGGGGGAGTCTTGGCTAACTTCCCATCCTTGATAAGGACTTCTGCCTCAAGCTCCCCCCACTAGTTTAAATGACTGATGCTGATGTCAAACATTTGACCCAGTACCCATACCCCTTTGTTTGTTAGGTGCAGTCCATCATATCTGAAGATCTTCTTTTCTCTGAAGTCTTCCTAAATTCCTATGAAGTGGTAACCTTTATTCTGACACCAGCTCTATAACCATAGGTTGAATTCCTCAGTTTCCTTGTTCCTGATCTTTTGCATGCTATTGCCTTTGCCCCATATGGGAAAGACCTCGGAGAAGGTCAGGGAGGTCAAATGAATGGCCAATCGATCACCCAGTTTACTTAGGTTCTGTCTGGCTTCCTCTACCAACTGACTTGCCAGGTCATTCATCCTGAGGTGTACCAAGACTTTAATGTCTTCCCCTGCTCTTTCTACTAACTTCCTGATGTGCACAGTCTCATGCTTTGCTGAGGCACCAGGGAGACATCTGACTAGCACCTTTGTTTGTGCACAGTCTCCTTGGGGGGATTCTACTCCCCTTATCATGGAGTCTTTTACTGTAAGTACTCTTTTGTTTCTTGCCTTCTTACACTTTGTTCTACAGTCATTGTTTTTCCCTCTGGGGTAACATCTTGTCCCATCAGCAGGCTTGTTATCCACCTTTCCATGTCTGTAATCCTTTTCCTCAGTTAGAGCTGAAACACTGTTTGTAGTTGGTATGGGTTTGGCAATGGCTGAATTCAGCTGAACCATTCTGCTGATTTTACTGTCTCTCTTCCACACTGCCTGCCATCCTCCCAGACTAGATTGCCTCTGTGGGAGTGAATTCTTTGGTGGGATCTGAGGGTGTGGAAAAGGAGGGTGTGAAGTCCTGTCTCTATCCAGCAGATGTTGCAGCTGGGAAACCCTTACCCGTGCTGCATTTAGTTGTGCACAGAGGTCTTTCAGAGTCCTGCATATGGGACACTGCCTTATTGTCCAGAGAAGCCCTCTTTGGAAGAGTGCCCCACACCCATGGCAACCAATGATATCCATACTGGCTTGGTGAATATAGCCTCTTTCCATGGGCTGAGATCTGTTGTTCCCCATTGGTGCTGTCTCTGATCCTGGACTTTTTTTTTGTTAGCTCAGGCATGCAAAATAGTCTGTGCTCAGTACCAATTTGATGCCACCAGGGACATAGTTCCTCCTTCTTCACTTATTTGTTCTTTTTTTCTTTTTCTTTCTTTTCTAGTGGCCCATGCTTTGCCCCAAGATGCCTCAGCAGACTTTTACTGTATGTGGGAATTTTCTGGTTTCACCTTCCTGTCCCTGCAGAAAGTCACAACTGTCAATCAGCTGTAGTCTCCAATAAATAGAGGAACACACAGGTGAGCAGATGTGCAGATAGTGTTATTGAGACCTGTTGAATAAATGATTTACAGTTACAGCCATAGATATGTGCAGATATTTCACAGTATACCTAAAGAGAGTCTCTCTGGTGGCCCAAAGGATTACTGTAGGCAGGCAGAGAATTTCTCTAGAGATGTTACAGAATTTTCAGGAAATATCTGGCCATGTATTTGACTAAAATTGTATTTATACTAGAGCTGTCTGACCTTGGGTAACCTAACAATTGGTGTAAGCCACAAGTGATTTACATAAGATAAAACAGCTCTAGTGGAAATAAATCATTTATTTCAGAGAGTCCCTGCTGTGTATTTCATTTATGCAATAGGGATCCTTTAGTGTAGGGCAGGAAGTTGTTTATCAAATTGTTTATTTTTTATTGTGAATTTTAACAAACATGTTGTGCTTCTTGTACTGTATCTCTGCTTAGCATATTGATTGCTAAGCAGTTGCCAAAGACTCTCTGACATCCTAATGTTCTGATAATCCAAAAGCATCTTTCTACAGGTAGAGTGCAGACAGGTGGCTGACATTCTGTAGAGAAAATATTGACCACTGTTAGTAGTGAAGAAAGAAGTTGATAAACGAGATTAAGGAGAGTCCCATGGTGAAGAACACTCCAAAATATGTTTGTGCTGTATTTTTAAATTGGGCTCAGTTTGATTTGTTACAAGGGTTGTTGGAGCAGGAATGTGTGGGAGGTGTTGTGTGGTAGCAATGGGTGGATGGTCATGGAGAATAAGATGACCATGCTGAGGTACATTGAGTCATTTTTTTTGCAATGAATTTCCTTACCTTTTGAGAAAGTGTAATCTTACCCTTTTATGGTTTTCAGAGCACAGGGCTCTCTGGGCCCTGTGCTCCCAGTATTGCATAATGGATGGCCCTGCTGTCCCATTACTGCATAATTGTATCCATGTGTGGGAGTGCGGGGCCCTCTGAGCCCCGCACTCCCACCTACCTATAATTATAGAGATGCAGTGCAGGTCTAGAGACAGTCCAAGTAAGCCTTGTGCTGCAAATTGCAAAATATTTCAGTAACCATAGCAACTTTGAAAAAAATTACACTGCAGTTGTAATCATGGACTAGTAACCTGCATGCATCTTTAGTACACCTACATTAGCTTAGCAAAAAATCCATATCTTCAGCCATTTTCAAGACATAGGCACCGAAAGGCTCTGCGTTCACCACAATGTCATCCTATGAGAAATGTCTCAACTTTGGAATGGCATAACTATGGAACTGATGAAAATGTTTTATATCAAACCAGCATAGTCACATTTGTGGTACAATCACTTTGTACCCTGCAAATTTCAAGCCAAAAGTAATGTTTCTTTTCAGTGAACTGCCAAAAAAACCCAGCAAATTTAAAAATTCCTGTCCATGAGCTGTTGAAATCCCTGTTCATGAGTCAATCCCTGTTTGTGAGATAGGGCCATCTGGTCATCCCCTCAAAAACAGGGATTTTGATACCTCACAAACAAAGATTTCTCATGAACAGGGATTTTCACTCCTCATGAGCAAGGATTTTGACACCTCACGAACTGGGATTCCTTTTCACAATCCCTGTTTGTGAGGTTTCAGAATCCCTGTTCGTGAGCCAAATCCCTGTTCCTGAGCTGCCAAAATCTCTGTTTGTGAGCCAATCCCTGTTCGCAGTGTAGGGCCATCTGGTTGCCTCCTCACAAACGGGGATTTTGACAGCTCACGAACAGGGATCAGCTCATGAACAAGGAATTTGACACCTCACAAACAAGGTTCAGAAGAGAGTGATGAACACAGATTTTCAAATTTAAAAACAGCCATTCTTTGACTAAATGAAATGAAACCAAAGCCATAGGTTTGTTGAGGGTGATACCCTGAACAAAACCCATACTTTAATTTCTACAGAAGAGATCCCTGGGGCAAGTTACAAGGTTTTGTTATTGAAGAAAATTGAAAACAAGATGGTGGCTCACTAACAAGGATTTTTTTTTATATGAACAGAGATTTAATGAATTCCTGTTTGTGAGCTGCCAAAATCCCTGTTCATGAGCCCTAAATCCCTTTTCTTACCATGAGGCTATCCAAAAGACTGAACTGAGCATGCTCAGAACCGAAATTTCAAAATTGAATAACTTTAGAATGGATTATTATTTTTTCACAAAACCAATGCTAGCTTGTTCTTTTAGACAATCTCTTTCTATCCTGAAAATGTCAGGCCAAAATTCTAAACTGTTGGCTGCAGCATTATGAGGAAAATTCTGCAAAAATGGGCAAAAAAAAGTGACTTTTATACTTTTTGCATTATGCACAAAATCTGCACATCCAATCAAAATGAAACTTGGCATGTCAAGAGATCTACCCCATGGAACTGTACATACCACATTTCATGCAAATCTGTTTAATGGTTGCAAAGTTACTAAAGTGCAAATTTGAGGATTCACATTAAACTGTCTACTCAACCCTAATTATAGTGGTACTACCACCCCACTATAAGATATATTCTTTGTAAAAAAAACTTCATTAATGCATCAGTTATGGTTGTTTCCACAGTGACAAAAGTGTGGAAATTCAATTCTAGGGTTACCAACTCTAACACCCCCTGCCCTACCCCCCACCACCCTCCACACAACAACAGGCATTGGGATGTTCATTGGGTTCATCGTCCTAACTCTCACCCCATTTCATTTGTAAGTAAGCTGAGGTGTTGCAGTGTAGGAGAATGGGGTGAGAGTTAGGTGTGATGACCCCAACAAGCACCACAATGCCTGCTGTTGTGTGGAGGGTTGGGGGTAGAACAGGGGGTGTTAGGGTTGGTAACCCTAGTGTTAAATTTCCACACTTTTGTCACTGTGGAAACAACTCTAACTGATGCATTAATCAAGTTTTTTGGAAAGAATTTCCTTACTTTTTGAAAAATTGTAATATAACTAGTAAATGGCATGTTTTTGGGAGCACAGGGCCTAAAAAGCTGCCTATTTGTGCATAATAATATGCATCTGTGGGAGCGTGGGACTATCAGGCACTCCCACTTATACATAACTATGGAGCCATACAGCAACTCTATAGGGCATGGAACCCTTGCAACACTAATATGCCAATGTCTCAGCAACTGTAGCAGCTATGAAAAAACTTCCAGTGCTATTGTGATCATGACAGTTAGACCTCAACATGAGATAAGTCAATAAAATCTATATCTCACATAATTTCCAAGACATGGGCACTGTAAAGTGCTGTGGGTGCTAACTTTGAGGGCATAAAAGTGGCCTATGGACATGAAAATGAGCCATTGGAATACTAATTTTCAGATATCTCAGTAACTGTACAAGGTAGAGAAAAATGTCAAAATTCATGGTGTTCATGACTTTGAAATCTAGATCTGTACTGAGTCCCCACAGGAGGAGTAATCATTTTTGCAACAAAAAATCCTTATCTTGAACAATTTTCGAGATACAAGCACCGAAAGGCATCACAGGTGCCACAATGTTATTCTATGGGAAATTTGTCAACTTCAGAATGCTGTAACTATGGGCCAGTTGAATGGTTTGGTACAAACCACCAAACAGCACATTTGTGCGACCAGGGCTTTCCACCCTGCAAATTTCAGCCCAAAAGCACAATCCACCTTGGCACAATGTAGTGACAATGAAAATAGCACATTAGAAAATGTGTTCATGTAGTATTATTGTGATTTCTTTAATGTTTTCATGGCACTCCTATCTCTATAATGGGAATGTTGTCACATGCAGAAAAATGTTGTTGAGGTTATTTTTTTTCCCCCTCACGAGCAGAAAATGGCAAAAATGTGGAACAAGTTTGAAAAACATATTTCTAGACCAGCTGGTAAAAATCTAATGCCAGTGTCGTGTTACTCAGGGACTGATTAGGTAAACACAACTGTTGGTGTTTACCAAAGGGCATTATTTTTTGACTTACAGTACATTTTTTGCCTCTTGCTAACTGAAAACAAGATGGTGGCAGCACAAAAACAAATTCAGGGAGCACGGCAACAAAAATATAATTGCAACACTTTTTGCAATGCACATATAAATTTTCTCATAGGCTATAATGGGACATGAAAAAAATTGAATAACTTTTGAACTGAGAAATATTTTTTCATAACTTCTTCAAAAGGCGCCAGTTCAACCCAGGCCACATGTAGACAAACAAATCTGAATCCACTGAAATGCATTCTTCAGTCCATTCTGGCCAACTGAAAAAATACACAAAAGTTGGCCCTTTTATATGTTTTAAACACCCTGTGGTTCCACAAATGTACATGCGACTGGACCAAAGCTTTCTAGGTCCAGAGATATATGGTTGGTGGTTCTGTATGCAAGTTGTCAGGCAAATCTGACAAAGGGTTACAAAGTTATTAAAGTGCAAACTTTTAGGTTTAACATAGAAGTGACCATGTAACCCTAACTATACCAGCCCTACTGGGCCGATATATATATATATATATATATATATATATATATATATATATATATGTATATATATATATATATATATATATATATATATATATATATATATATATCTGTATATATATATATATATATTCTTTTGAAAACTGTGTTACTGTACCAGTCGCGGAGTTTGGATGTGGCATTAGGACTTCCAACCCTAACTCCCCACCCCCACCCTCCCAAGCAGGACAAGGAAAAAAGTTATGTTTTTTTCTGCCTGACTCTTATTGAATCATGGGTGTGGTCTTCCTTGGTGTTCTCAACCATATTGCTTGCCACATTGTGATATAGTCTTCAAACATAGAGAACACTTTCTCCCCATAGGTTGCCTGTAGGTCCTGCCTGAAGAAAACATATCACAGTATGCAAGTGAAGTCTGTGGGAATCAATCACAGGTTTGCTAGATATACTAAGCTCATTCACAGCTCATTACTCTTACTTCTTGGCTACACTGCCAGCCTCACATGTCATCTTCTTTGGTCATGGAATAGGGTGAGCATTAGAACTAAGAACCCCAAGGAAGACCCCACCATTGATTCATCAAGAGTCAGGGCAGAGAAAACCATATTTTTTCCCCTGTTCTTGCTTTGGGCTGGGGGTAGGGATTTAGGGTTGGAAACCCTAATGCTACATTTTTCTACTTTTTGCTAGTTTAATCTGAACCCTAATTTATGAATTAACACAGTTTTTACAAAGAATTTCCTTACTTTTTGAGATAGCAGAATGGTATCCTCATTCACACAGGTACATTTGGGGCCTGTATGAACACATCCATCAGGCTAAGGCTTCCATCCCTAGATGTAAATGTCCATCTGAATGTGGACATGCAGAGCCTGAAGAACAGCAATGTATGTGTTGACTGTTATTGTTCTTTGTGGGGCTCACCTCAAAGGCAAAAAATATATATTTATTGTGCCTCTTAACTGCTTTTTTTTTGCTTTGTTACCCATAAATCAGTAACGTTTTGTCGATTTGCTCTGAAATTTAGTATGGTTATACAGTAGTGATAGACAAGATATGCTTTTGGTGAATTTTTTAATGATCACACTTTCATTGTGGATTTGGCAATTGGCACCATAGTGAATCTTGGAGGTAATTTTGGGGTTCAGTGCATGCCCCATGAATGTTTAGTGGGGGATTATGTCTTATTATAACAAGAGTCTGAGAAATAGTGCTTTCTGATTGGCTGCAGATATTCTATCAGCTCTATGTTATTCTTTGATAAACATACATGTACAGCCTAATCATATGCTGAACAAGGTTTAACGCTATTTAAAAAAAAACATTTTTATTATAATAGCAGTAAGGCACTCCCAGGGGTTATGTTTATGGTCAATTAATCACCTTCTAGGGACATGTAGCACTTGGCTGTGCCTCATGCCACATTGCACCCCTAGAGAGTGATTAACAGACCATTAACATAACCCCTGGTCATGCCTTATTGCTGAAATGTCATATTAATCACCAACACCTTTTTTGATATATACATTGTCCTTCAACTCCAATTACTGATGGACTTCTGGTGTGTTAAAGTTACAGAATTATCTTATCTAATGTTTAAGTTTTCACTTAAATTTTTTTTTACATGGCCCCTAATTCTTTGGGGGTGGGGGAATTATGTAATAGTATTGTAGTATTCATTGAGACCTTTTTATAATACATAGATTCTCCCTTAACTCCATAGAGTGCTGTTGTTATTGCTTGTTGAAGTTGCAATGTTATCCTACGGGAATTTTCATTTTATAATTTTTGTTTTTCTTCTAAATGGCCCGTAACTGTTCTGGGGAGGGGAAGTATTATCTGTTAGTGTTGCAGTACTCATTGAGAACTTCTTTTATACATAGAGTCTTCCTTAACTCCAGAGAGTGATGAAGTTATGAATTTTAAACTGCAATATTATACAACAGGAATTTTCATTATTTAATCTTAATGTTTTTTTTTTTTTATATGGACCCTCATTTTTTTGGAGGGGGGATTATTATGTGTTAGTGCTGTATTACTCATTGAAACCTGTTTTTATACATAGATTTTCCCTTCACTCCACAGAGTGACAGCATTTTTGCTTGTTAAAGTTTCAGTGTTATCCTATGCAAATTTTCATTTTTTAATGTTTATGTTTTTTATGTGACCCACAAATTGAGGGGAGGGAGCATTATATATTACTATTGTACTACTCAGTGAGATATTTTTCATATGTAGATTGTCACTTAGCTCCAAAGAGTGACAGACCAACAGCTTGTTAAAGTTGCTATGTTATCCTATGAGAATTATAATTTTTAAAGTTTTATGCTTTTCATATGGTCCCTGAATTATTTTGTAGGGTATTATGTCTTACTGTTGTAAAACTCATTAAGACCTTAATTCTAATATGTACTGTAGATTGTTCCTTAACTGCAAATATTGATGGAGTTATGACGTGTTAAAATTGAAATGTGGAAAAAAATAAAATAATAAGTCTAAATTATTGTTTTGTAGTGTCATTCTCTCAAAAAAGGATGCCTTAATATGAAAAAAGAATGTGAAAAAAACAGTCAAAATTCTTTATTTTTCTTTTTCATATGAAGGAATCCTTTTTTATGAAAGTGTGTCATTCTAACAAAAAAAAAATTATTTTATTTATTTTTATCTATTTAAAGTTTGGTAACTGGGAGAGGCACACTGAGCCAAGGCTCGTTTCCAGGTGTGGCCCAAGGGAGGGGAACAAGGAGGCAAAAATTACATAGGTACACAGTAACAGGCAGGTTGCAAGGTTGCCTGGGTAAGAGCAAAGTAAAATACAAAGTATATGGTGAAGAAAACAATCCTAGACAACAAGATTAGATAGGTAGTCTACAGAGCAAAATGTATAGGCAAAGCAAATACAAGATGTAAACAATTTAATAGCAAGTTGCAGTCACTGCCAGGTCCAGTAAGCAAGCACAAAAAATATAAATACAGTTGGTCAGTCGAAGAGCAACAAGAATGTAGAGCTAAACAAGGTGAGCATGAAAATTGCAAACAGTTAAGACTTGGTCTTCGGTACTTGCTGTAGAGGAATTAATGAGGGTGGTAGCAAGTACAAGAGAGGGGTGTGGAGTGGTGGGGGTATGCTTAAATAGGTTTAGTGATGGAAGCATATGGAGCGAGGAGGTAAGGGAGTTCCACTTGTGCAGGAAGTGGAATGAGAAAGCAGCTTTTCCAGAATTGGAGTGAGGATGGGGAAGGGTGAAAGTACCAGGGTCTTGTGTGCAGAGATGGTGAGATGTATGAAGGGAGGAGGGAAAGGAGGGAGCAAGGTAGGGGGTGAGAGAGCCAAACTAATATTTGACTGACGTGATGGAAGTGCGATGGCTGCAGCAGGAAGATAGGGAGGGGAGAGATAGAGAGGAGTAGAGGGTGCAGTGACAAGTCCTAAGGGGGGGCATTTATGATGAAATGACAAAAGACATTGATGAGGGAGTCCAGTCTGGAGAGGGTGGATGCAGGGCTGAAGCCATAGACAACATCTGCATAATCAAAGAGAGGTAGTATTATTTTGGTGAGGAGTGTCTGGTGAACAGGGGAGGAGAAGACATCTTTGTTTTTGTAGAGAGCACCAAGTTTAGGGCTGAGCTTAGAGTGCATGTTCAGTTGTTAATGTGTGTGGAGAAGTCAAGACAACTGTCTAACCGGACACCTAGATAGTTGTCGGCTGGAACTGATTCCAGTGTGGAGCCATCGAGTGTACTGAAAGGGGGGGGGTGTGGTGAGTCTGGCAAGATTTCTGGGGGGATGCTGAAGTTCATGGAGACTGTTTTTGGTGTGTTAACTTTTAATTGGTTTGCATGGAACCACTTCAGGATGCGCGTGAAGTCAGATTGCAGCTGAGTAGTCACCTCAGGGGCAGAGGGGCCAGAAGCATAGAGGATAGTGTCATCAGCATAAAGGAGTATTTAGGATGAAGACATACTGGGGGAGATCATTAAGAAAGATGGAGAAGAGGATAGGACCAAGAATTGATCCTTGCTGTACCCCTGTGAGAACTGGACAGGAGAAGAGGATGTCACCTGCCTGGACACATTGGGAGTGGCCAGATAGGTAGGCACAAATCCATTTGACTGATTCCTTCACATGAAAATAGAATGTGAAAACAAATAAATCCAAATTCTTTTTTTTTTTTGCATAAAGGAAATTTTTTTCATGAGTTTGTATCATTCCTTGCTTTATACAAAAAAAGAATTTGGACTTAGTTTTTCTCACATTCTTTTTTCATATGATAGGATCTTTTTTGTGAGAGTGACAGAATCCCATGAAAAAAAGATTCCTTCATATGAAAAAAGAATGTGAAACTAACACTATGTCCTAATTATTTTTTCATTTTAGCGTAATCTTTTTCATATGGCCATATTCCTGTTTTGTATGGCCACAAGAAAAAGGAAATCATCTCACAAAAAAATGTTTTTAAAATGTGTTAAAAAAATGTCTGGGTTTTTCGTCCAAAAATTAACTGTAGAATCCTGCTAAATGAGTCTTTATCAGATCTATATATGTGTTGGTGTCTTTCAATTATATGATTTTTATGGGTTTTCAAAAAAAAATGAAGTAACAATATGGCAACCTTACAAAAAAGAATGTTTTCTCACAAAATGGAAATAGCTCTGTAACCCCCTTGTTACCCGGGGTTACTAGAATCCCAGTCAGACCTAGTGGTAGGCAGGTAAGGCAGCTTGTGAAACTCCAGTTAAATGGGTTTCACACTGTCTCACTCTGTTCTCAGTCTCAGCTGAGACTGAGGGATGACATCACCAATAGAACTATCGCAGTTGCATGAGCCACATTGGAATCTGCAGCAAGGGAGTTAGTTAGAATGTTGGGAGGTTCTGAAATCAGTCTTCAGTTGAGTGTAAGTCAGTGCAGTGTGAAGTTGGGAGCTTGCTGAGAAAGCAACTCAGTGAAGGCTCTAGGAGCCTTAGCCCTGTCAGAGGGCTACTTTTAGTTTAAAAAGGGTGTGTGTCTCCACCTTAAAGAGAGACACAGAAGATAATTAAAGTGGTGGAGACCACTGTTTTCAAGTCTCAGTGCCTCCTCCCCCCAGGGATGGGGCAGGAAAGGGTTCTCTGCAGATTCCTGGGGCAACCCCGTAGTTCTGCTTGTAGAGGAAAAGCTGCCTATGTGTTCCAGAGTTTATTTGGGAGAACAAGAAGATTTGTGAGTCACCTGTGGGGCACCTGCAACGTGAAGGTGAGTGTCTGCTCTTGCTAAAAGGGCCTATGTTTTTCACCCTGGGACTTGTGTGACAATGTGGGGATTGAACTACTAAATTGTGGAAGCCTAGAGTAATGGGCTAAGCAAATTAAAAGTAGGTTCAAGTCCAGAGCTTGTTGGGATGCAAATGATATGTAGAGGAGATGTGACAGACGTCTACCCAGAATCTACATTTGAAAGTTCAGTAAAAGAATTGTTCATTTTCCAGAGAAATGGCCGGGTATGGGCTGTGGGAGCTGGAGGTGGGTGGCACCCCATCTTTAGTGACCAGGTCCACCTCTGCGGATTTCTTCTGTGGATTTCTACTTTGCATCAGGCACTTGGCCAGTGATGAGGGAAGTACCCAGATGTGGGATTGTAAGGAAAATTCTCTCTAGGAGTCGAAGACTCTAGTGTGGTTGAGAGCCACAACAGGATAATTGGTTCATTCCTCAAATGGACACAGGATCAAGTGGCGGCCAGAGCCAGGCCAGTGGGAAACAAGTAGTGTACAAGTTGGGCTGTGTACCCAAAGCTGTGTGCAAGTCCGGGCTGTGTGCCTGGTGGGTTTAGAGCCTGAGGGCTGGAAATGGTGATAAAGTGTTCTGTTGTCTCTAATCTGCATTACCAGGAAATGTAGCCCCATGGGGGTCCGTCTATGCTTTGTTTGTTCAGCTTGGATGTGAATAAAAGCCACACTGAAGAATCCCATTCCTGGTTCTGGACATTACAGTTATTGCTTCCTGTGTTCGGATTTACTTGGGTGCCCCTGTTCAGAGTAGCCAAACCTAGGCCCCCCTGTGTCGGGTAACCTCATCTTCCCCAAACTCAGTCACCACCAGGTACTGCTGTCAGCTTCAACAGCCTGCCACCTGTCATTTTGCTAAATAGACAGGGGTGAGGGGTTACAAAAATGGAGGCACCACTTTGGATTTGTTCTGGGAAGGAAGGTGCTCGGGCAAGGTGGCTAGCATTTTGGCAATCTGGCAGTGGGTAGCCCAAAAAGCTGAAGCAATTACCCTAGTGTTGCTGTGTGCTGTGGATCTTATGCTGCTGTTTAAAATTGCCAACTGTTTACCAAGGAGCAGTAAAGCCAAAGAGTGTGCCCTTGTCCTGCATCAAATTGTTTACAGCATTTTTGCCTGCTTGAAAAATGAACTGTTGTAAAGAAAAGTGTGGAAGACTAGGGGTAGCAACAGGAAAATTGTGCCCTGGATGTTGGAAATGCTTTTAAAATGAACTGTGGTAAAGAAAAGTGTGGAAGACTAGGGGTAGCAACAGGAAAATTGTGCCCTGGATGTTGGAAATGCTTTTTGAAAGTATGAGAGACTTGCAGGTGTAATGGCTATGTTAAATGGCGAAATGGGCTCCCACCGTGGAGTCAGCTGGTAAAGAAAAAAAAGTTGCATTCTGCAGTTTAAATTTGCCTGCTCGACGATCGCCGTGAGGAGAAGAGCCCTCACGAGGAAGAAGAGGCTCATTTGCATGGCGTCATGTGATTGGTCAGGCTGAGATCAGTCCCGGCCCCTCAGCCAGCTCTACAGTGACTGCCCCAGCATTCGAGAGGGAGTGTGAGTGGAGTGCGTGTACTGGCTAGTGGAGGAGTGTCGTGGAGTGTTAAAATCACTGTAAACATTTTAAAAATAGACTTTCTAGTTTAAAATCGGGCTCAACCCGCTAATCGATCATCGAAATTGCAAGTTTGGTGGTTGAGAAGATGATCGGTAGGACTGCCCGCCCGTTTCTGTTCTGAGGCCTCCAAGAACTGGCTGCAGGCCGTTTTTCCCCATCGCAGCAAACTGCTACTGATAACAGTAAGTAACAACCTAAAAACTGCTCAAACAGTGATTTTCTGCCTATGCCATATAAATATGTGTGCAGCAGTGTAGTAAACTTTGCAAATGATCGACTGTGTCAAGTCCTGCCAGCAAGTGCAAGTCTGTTAAGCCATTGACTGTGTGCATAGTAATGAATTCAGCCTCAGTTTAAAGTCTGAAGCCAGAGAGAGACTGTGAGTTGTAGCCAAAGTGCAGCACTAGTTATACAGGCAATCCTGTGCTAGAAACCTGAAGCTTTAAGGGACTGTGAAAAAAAAAATGTTTCCAGCATGTAAAAAGTCCATGGAAAATCAAGTGAATGTGTTTAAAACAAGAACAGTGCAAGTTTGTGCAGTTTGAGCAAAAGTTATCAGTAGTTTGTGTAAATTGGGTGCGCAGTGGCTTGACCCAGATTCTAAATGTTGATGCACAGGAGTGCTGCCGCCGCCATTACAGGGTGGGGTAGTAAAGTAAACACAGCAGCAGAGGAGCCATTTTATGACTAAAGAGTGTGTTCAGTAAAGTGGGACTTTCAGTTACAGTGAACTTTTGTTTGTTTTCTGCAGTTATGGCCTCAGGACCAGCTCATTACCCAGATCATGCCCGGGTTGCAGTAACAGCAGCAGTAAATAGACTGAGGGATATTGAAAAGTGGTGTTATGGAGGACGTAACACCCATGTGGAGGTTCCTGGATATCCAGTGCATGTATGTCAAATATGCTTCACAGCTGGAAGGGACATCTTCATGATTCCTCACTGTGCTGGATGCCTAGAAAAATATGGCTTGTATAAAGCGCCTCCAATGGACAAAGCGCTCCCACATGGACAAAGGTTTAGGAATCTGCAGTTGGCAGCACACAACACCAGACGGAGCCTGTGGAGGAAGGCCCCTCAGGGGAGTGTGGCACAAAGCTAGGGGGTGCAGAGTTAGAGACAGAACCAGAAGTTGAAGTTTCAGATGCTGTATCCCAGAAGGAAAGTTTGGATAAAGCATCAATAGACACCTGGAGGGGGGGCCTAGTCCAAGTCTCTTAGGTGAAGACGAGATGCGGGAGGCCTTTGAGTGGGAGGTGTCGACCTCCGCACCTAGTGATGAGTGGATAGCCTCAGGAGTGAGGACAACTGCTCACTCCTGGGCTCAGATCCTCAATGAAGAGGAAGATGAGGGGGAATCTATGTGGCCTTGTGAAAAAGGAACGGGTTCACAGCCTCAAGATCTTGCCTTGGAGGAATGCATGGAAGAAAGTGGTGATGCCACTGCCCTGGCTTTGCAAGAGGAAGAAGTCAGGGATCTGTTTCTAATTTCTTTAAGGATGTGAAGCTGGCAGAACCAGAACTGGCCACCCCCAAGCCAGGCCAGTGGTCTCAGATTGACCAAAGCAAGTAAAGAGGAGAGACTGGTTTGTAGAAAGGCAAATGAGATCCATGGTATGACCTTTCCTACCTTTCCTCGGAAAGTCTGGAAGGAGATTGAGAACAGCAGGAAATCCTGGATCTGGGATGAAGCAATGAAAAGTGTGCATCCTGGGGCCAACAAGCATGTGAAGAACTGACTGTTTCATGAGAAGTATACCCAGTGGAAGAGAGGCAGGACACTGTTTATAGACAGAGTGAGAGTGGTGGACGGAGAGGGATGTGAAGTCTCCCACTGTGTGAATTATGTGCACCCAGATGGAGTAATAATTCAAGCTCCTGACCCCCGGTACTATTGGCCTCAGTGCAAGAACCTCTCAGTAAATGTGCCCGTGCCTACTAAATGGAAAGCCGAGCAGTGGTAGTCAATACTGCCACACCAGACTGTGAAGTGCCTTATTGATCCACCAATATGGACATCCAGGACTCAGGTGCCCCACATTCATCAGTTCTACAGTGTACTGGCCTTTCCAGACTCCATCGACTGGCCCACCAGATGACTTCAGATCCAGAGAGGACACCAGCCCTGCTGTATCTTGTTCATCGCCTGGTAATCGGATGATGTTGGACCAGCTGTTTTCCTTTTGTTCCTGTTCTAAGGTTCAATCTCCAGAGATGACATCATCCCAGCTGTTCCCAGATGTGCCCTCCTGTGGTTCCCAGAAGATGTCCACCCAGCTGTATCAGAAGAAATGCTGCCAGGGAGAGTCTTCATCAGAGGTGCAGGTCAGTCCCAAAATTTCCGTTCTACAAGTGGCTGGTAAGTCCAAACTTTTCTATCTTTATGACATTGCAGTACACACCCTACACTAACAGACCTCAAAATGTGTGAACTGTCTGCAAAGACTCTCCCCTTCAGGACTTTGGCCTGTTAGAACTGTCCTTCACTGTGCTCCGGCCCAGGAGAGACTCTTTATTGGACTAGCCTTCGGGCATTGTGGTCACTAGTTGGGACTTTTAGGGCACTCCATCCCCCCAAATGTGTATTGTAAATAATGTCATTGTTTTCTAATATAAATACTGTTTTTCTACCTTTTTAAAAAAAAAAAAAATCTTTTTGGGATTCTGCAGTGTTTTGATGGTAGGGGTCTAGGTAGACTGTGTATGCAGATTAGGAGTGTGTGTTGTCTTTCTTTTTCTTACAGGTGTTCCTGGGAAGACAGAAGAGAAGACAAGAAGAGGAGGAGGGGCTCATCGGAGTTCCTCAATAGTACTTTAGTGTGTAGAGATGTAAAGTACTGTGTTGTTATGGTTGTTATACTGTATTAACCCTTTCCTTCCACAGGTGTGGTTGTGGGGGTAGGGAGGAGACAGTAACATGGTATAAAATGTGGTATTTTAATGGTATGTGGTTGCAGGTTGTCCAAGGTCGGGGAGGTCCCCGGGTTGTTTTTGTTTTTGGGGTATTAAGTTAAAGGCAGATAGGTTTTCCCTAGAGGGTTAGGGGGGATAGACAGGCTGTGGCTGACCTGCAGTAGGGACACGCAGTGCTGATCTATCAGGGCTATGCTCTGGATGGTTCTACCAGAGCCACTAAGTGTCCATAGTAAGTGGATAGTGTAGAGGCT
Source organism: Neoceratodus forsteri (assembly GCA_016271365.2). Taxonomy (NCBI): domain Eukaryota; kingdom Metazoa; phylum Chordata; order Ceratodontiformes; family Ceratodontidae; genus Neoceratodus; species Neoceratodus forsteri. The sequence goes on along the minus strand of CM057455.1, from coordinate 382,968,467 downwards.
GTATATGTCAGCTAAAGGCCTCTAGAGCCTTAGTGTTGCCTGCCTGTGCTTGCACATGGTAGGAGGGGGCCTGATCACCCCCTCCAGGTAGCACATAGGGTGGGATGGCCTAAGGCCGGGTAAACAATGACTGCGGACAGTCATTTTCCTGGTCAAGGGTGAGTGTAACCCCCTTGTTACCCAGGGTTACTAGAATCCCAGTCAGACCTAGTGGTAGGCAGGGAAGGCAGCTTGTGAAACTCCAGTTAAATGGGTTTCACACTGTCTCACTCTGTTCTCAGTCTCAGCTGAGACTGAGAGATGACATCACCAATAGAACTATCGCAGCTGCATGAGCCACATTGGAATCTGCAGCAAGGGAGTTAGTTAGAATGTTGGGAGGTTTTGAAGTCAGTCTTCAGTTGAGTGTAAGTCAGTGCAGTGTGAAGTTGGGAGCTTGCTGAGAAAGCAGCTCAGTGAAGGCTCTAGGAGCCTCAGCCCTGACAGAGAGCTACTTTTAGTTTAAAAAGGGTGTGTGTCTCCACCTTAAAGAGAAACACAGAAGATAATAAAAGTGATGGAGATCGCTGTTTTCGGGTCTCAGTGCCTCCTCCCCCCAGGGATGGGGCAGAAAAGGGTTCCCTGCAGATTTCTGGGGCAACTCCCTAGTTCTGCTTGTAGAGGAAAAGCTGTCTATGTGTTCCAGAGTTTATTTGGGAGAACAAGATTTGTGAGTTGCCTGTGGAGCACCTGCAACGTGAAGGTGAGTGTCTGCTCTTGCTAAAGGGGCCTATGTTTTTCACCCTGGGACTTGTGTGACAATGTGGGGATTGATCTATTAAAATAGTGGAAGCCTAGAGTAATGGGCTAAGCAAATTAAAAGTAGGTTCAAGTCCAGAGCTTGTTGGGATGCAAATGATATGTAGAGGAGATGTGACAGACGTCTACCCAGAATCTACATTTGAAAGTTCAGTAAAGGAATTGTTCAGTTTCAGAGAAATGGCTGAGTATGGGCTGTGGGCTGGAGTGGGTGGCCCCATCTTTAGTGACCAGGTCCACCTCTACGGATTTATTCTATGGATTTCTACTTTGCCTCAGGCACTTGGCCAGTGATGAGGGAAGTACCAAGATGTGGGATTGTAAGGAAAATTCTCTCTAGGAGTCGAAGACACTAGTGTGGTTTGGGGAGCCACAACAGGATAATTGGTTCATTCCTCAAATGGACCGCGGATCAAGTGGCCGGTGGGGGAGCCAGGCCAGTGGGGAAAACCCAAGTAGTGTACAAGTTGGGCTGTATACCCAAAGCTGCGTGCAAGTCCGGGCTGTGTGCCTGGTGGGTTTAGAGCCTGAGGGCTGGAAATGGTGATAAAGTGTTCTGTTGTCTCTAATCTGCATTACCAGGAAATGTAGCCCCATGTGGGTCCATCTATGCTTTGTTTGTTCAGCTTGGATGTGAATAAAAGCCACACTGAAGAATCCCATTCCTGGTTCTGGACATTACAGTTATTGCTTCCTGTGTTCGGATTTACTTGGGTGCCCCTGTTCAGAGTAGCCAAACCTAGGCCCCCCTGTGCCGAGCAACCTCATCCTCCCCGAACCCAGTCCCCACCAGGTACTGCTGTCAGCTTCAACAGCATGCCACCTGTCATTTTGCTAAAAACACAGGGGTGAGGGGTTACAGCTCCTTATAAAACAGAATCCTTTCTAGTATGGTCAAATTATTTTTCTATATAAAACAGCTATCCAAAATAGTGTACTGAGTATGCTGAGAACCAGAATTCCAAACTCTTATAACTCAGGAAAAGATTAATATTTTTCACGAAATCAATGAAAGGCACACTCTGGACTATGCTCTTTCTACCGTGAACATTTCAGACCAGAATTTAAAACTATCTGGATGGTAGGTGATGACAAAAAAAACAACAAAAAAACACATCACAAAACTTTGACTCATTTCACTTTTTTCACTATCCAGATCTCAGAATCTGCACATCTGACCACATTGAAACTTGGCATGTCAAGGGATTTTGCCCATGATATGCATGCAAAATTTTGTGCACATCTGTTGAATTGGAGTGAAGCTATAAAAGTGCAAGGTTAGAGGTTTAACATTAAACAGACAAAGAACCTCTGTGCGTAAACACTGAGGCAAGGGTTACCCCAAAAGGCATATGGCTGGGAAGCCAAGTTTCAAGAAAATACAAAATCACACATGCCCCCACAATGCAAAGCATCATGGGCTGCATATGCAAATCACCACAGAATGTTATGCTGGTCCAACTTTAAGCAGAATTGCATGGTGCCGAAAGGCCTCTCACACAGTTTGCAGAGAGTGCTAACAGAAGACATAGACACGTGTTTCGTCCTACCAGGACTCATCAGTATGCCTCGTCTGTTTGACACCCTTGCCTCAGTGTTTACGCACAGAGGTTCTTTGTCTTTTAAATAGTTTTTTATTTTAATGGGTTCACCACAATATATCCCAGGCACACTGCCTTAGGGGTAGCTGGTCCATTCCACTGGGGTGTCAAACAGACGAGGCATACTGATGAGTCCTGGTAGGACGAAACACGTGTCTATGTCTTCTGTTAGCACTCTCTGCAAACTGTGTGAGAGGCCTTTCGGCACCATGCAATTCTGCTTAAAGTTGGACCAGCATAACATTCTGTGGTGATTTGCATATGCAGCCCATGATGCTTTGCATTGTGGGGGCATGTGTGATTTTGTATTAACATTAAACAGCCTACTCAACACTAACTATACTGGTGCTACCATGCCACTATATCTGTGTATCTATCTGCCTGCCTGCCTGTCTGTCTGTCTGTCAGTCTATCTATCTATCTATCTATCTATCTATCTACCTACCTACCTACAGTATATATCTACAGTATCTACTGTATCTTTCCATCTACAGTATCTTTCTCTATTTATCTAGCTACTGTATCTCTCTCTCTGTCTATCTAGAAAAACATGAAATAAGCAGAATATGACCTGCTTTTCAGAATAAGAAGATAATTTTTGTCTAGTATTTGCATGATATATATTTACTTTGTATTTTTTTCCCTTCCTTTTGGGGTTTATGTGTTTCTTCTTGATAAGAGTACAAATAACTTAGGTACAATTGATATTTGATATTTCTTTAAGAGTTCATTTATTTATTTATTTGCTAATGCTGTTTAAATGCCTGGACCTGCACTGCAAGCTAAATTAAGCTGTGCTATTAAGTTCTTTTATAATTTACAGAACAGATTTTCATAAAGTATTTATGTAATGTACTATATTATTCTTTCTTTTCCAATGTTACAATACTAGTCAATGTAAGATCCATATTTTTTCCTTAATTTAAAATAAGTATTAAAACAATGAAATGTTAAAAAATAAAACCTATTGTGGTGGTTATAGAGCATCCGTCATGTTAAGTACAAGTCTACCCAGTGAAAGATCAGTAGGCCAACACTGTTGTTTGGATAGTCACAGATATGTTCATCATACCTCTACAGTACTCCAAAGCAGATCTACTCAGATAAGGACTGGGATCTTGAGAGTCTCCTTGTAAAATAAATGCTGTCATTGTAGGGAACTTGGAAGTCCTAGACAACTCTGTATCACCCTCAAGGTGAACCCCAGCCTGAACATTTCAACTAAACCTTGCTTAACATGTTGTACATCCTCAAACCAAAAGGCAAGGTCAAATGGAGCCAGCAGTTTAGTGTGCTGGTATATACATACTTGTACAACTATATGAAAAGTGAAGACACTGGATTTTTCCCATATTACTTAGTGTTGGGCAAGGAGGCAGGCTGACCATCAACTTGAGCTTTGCAGCCTCATCTAACATAGCTCAGCTTAGTACCTACCAGCAACATGTGCATCAGCTAAATTACCAATTGGAAAATGTCAATCATTTTGGCATCTGAGATGGCTGGAATAAAAAAAATCTAGCCAACAAGATCAGTTATAACCAAAAAGTTAAAATAAATTACCAACAACCAGGAGATTACATAGAATTTGACGGCAGATAAAGACTGCTTGGCCCACCCAGTCTGCCCATTTCCCTACCTAATGGATAAGCTGCAGATCCAAGTTAACCAGCAGCCTACTTCTTTCTACCCCCACCCCCTAGAATTGCCTTATGGCTGTCCCATGCATGCTTTAATTCAACCACTGTTTTTGATTCCACAACATTTTGAGATTGAGAGTTAATGTGGATCTTGGCTCTACCTGGGAAACACAAACCTGCTGATCAGTGGGAAAACACCCTCCACGTTGGGCTGATGAAATTCCAGTTTTTACTTCCACAAAATTTCACAAAATGTGAACATTTTGAGAAATCTCACCAAAAGTCTAACTTCCGTTATGTTCATCTAATTTACAAAGTATTTATCTAATTGCAAGTTTGATATTATGACTTCACCAAGGTCCATACTGACTTGTATCAAGTTTCAGATATCTATCTTTAATGGTGAGTGAGTTATAAACCTCCAGACTTTCAGAAATGTTAAAATTACATTTTGCAATCATATAAACTGAAAAATGTTAAGCCTCGGTAGCTTTAAAACTACAGTACAGAGTAGAATACAACTAATTTTGCTAGGTCTGTTGACACTAAATATTAGGCTTTGAAGCCACCCTCATGTCCCAGCAGCAGATTGTTATGCAGTCATGCTGATGACTCAGGTTCAGGAGCAAGCATAGGAAGTCACATTAGGAAGCAGACCATGACCAAGACAGTTACTGCTTGACATTGCATCTCAGTTGGGGATGGTAGGCAGTGGGTTCCACCAGCACAGCAACCCCTGCAGCTAGACCAGGAAGCATGCTCCTGCCACAAGGGAAGCTGTGGCTGCATGAGGCTGAAAGAGTCATTACCACCATCAGGAAAGATGGCAGGGAAAATATGTTGGAGTAAAATCTGGTAGCCAACTGAATGATGGCTGCATTCAGCATGATCAGGATACATCCCTGTGAACAGGGTATACCCCTGATAGATGAGCTGCCAGCCAGGAGAAAACAGCAATATAGAAAAAAGGATGATATGTGTGTCAACTCACTAATCTCTTACTTAAAGGCTAGCCAAGTTACAAGCAGCCAAAGGTTCTAAAATGACATCAGTAATAAAAATTTTAATTCCATGAGATTTTGTGAAATTGTGGAATGTTCTGATACTTTTGTCGAAGCTATGTCCATACATTTTGCCCAGTCATACATTTGAGTTGCCATTGTAGAGGAAGGTAAAGGCTGGGTAAAATGGCAATACACTAGCATTCATAGGATACTCCATAGTAACAGCATAAAGGTGGCAAGTGTCAGGTCACAATCTTGAGTGACAGACCATGAAGAATAGTAATGGACATCACTGTGGACAGGCCTGAATTCTTGCAATATGTCAGATAACCACTAGAGATCACTGACTTAATGACTTGTAGAAGAACATGCACATGCAGCATTGTTTCTGTACAATGCCACCTGCTCACTCTTTAACAACCCTGTGGTTAATTGTATCTTTTAACTATTCCAAAACAATGGTACCAAGTGATTCCAAGCCTTACAATTAGCTGCAACTTAGACTATTGTGAAATAAGTATCTGGATATCTTTAGTCATAATGGAGCATGAGGCATTGCACCACTGTCGCAAGAGTGTTGGAGGGCATTGCAAGGACATGATGATAGTGCAGATAAGGTCATTCAGTGGTGAGAAGAACTTTGTGAAAGTTAAATTCTACAACGGGAATTCTAATGGCATTACTTATTAGGTGCCCATGAATTTCTGAGCAAATTTCACCAATAATTAATTTCTAAAGTAGCCACAAAAATGTTAACCCATTTACCACATTTACTCAGCTTAATTTGATTTCAGGACATATTTGCTTTGGTATGCACACACAATCTTGAGAGTATACCAGAAACAGAAGTGGAGCTATAAACATCCAACTATTTAAAAACATTTTCACATAAATTAACAAATAATTAAATTGTCAAATGTTGAACTCCTGTAACTTACAATTTACACAACCAATTACCTCTATATTTAGCAGTTTCCATACCTCTTCCATGAAAGTATGATACATTTTCAGTCATCTAGCTCCAAAGGTGGCTAAGTTCTAAGCACAGAAATATTTTCAGAAATGTTCACATGAATAATAAATTGCCAGACTTTGAGCAATTATATCTTCCCACCCCCTCATACATCACTTTAGGGCATGTTCAAACCAATAATCATGCCACTTATCATATCTGTAGGTATAATATGGACTGAGTTATGACCAAGGAAAGATTTTCTGAAAGTTTTACAAAATTGTGTGGCATTTTGAAAACTTTTGTGGAATTTCTTGGAATTTTGTGAAAACTCAGTGAACTCAGAATATACTAATTTCCCCTAGCACTATGCTCATATAATTGCAGAACAAATATTTGCTTACTAGATCCACTCTGAAGCTGAATCAGGAGGAAGCAAAAAGATGTCCTGGAATCACCTAGAGCCAACTGGACATACAATATTCCAGAGGACACAGTGACACTAAAGCCAGACAGCCACAGACCCAGTCTTAAACCCATCAAAGTTAGATCACTGTTGTGCAACAACCCACCCCTGACCAAAAATGACTGCAAGCCTACAGAAATGGATGCTCATGTGACCAAGTACTACTACTTCAGGGACATCACCAGCCCATGGTCAACTAATGTTCCAAAACTGGGCAATTGTAAACCTCCCCACTGATATTTCCCTATATGTGATGCACAAGAAAATATTCAGTATGTTGCTCCCAGGTCCCTTCTTCATATCAAATTCACAGGTGCTCAGGAGTAAAAGTCAACTAATGTGTTGGGCAGGAACCATTTGTCTTGGCAAGTGATATAATGTCAAAGACTAGGAATCAGGGGCCAGATTTTTGAAAGCAGTCACAGTGCCTGAGTGAAGCCTTGAAGCCATGCTGCACAATGCCACAGGTGCACCATGTCCAAATGTCACAACTGCACGCAGTTTTCTAATACCTGATGCAGTTATACCACTAGGACAAGCTTTATGGCATCTTGTGGCCAGAACTGGCTGCAGACTATTTCTAGAGACATGCAAGAGGTTCCAGAAGTAATGCACCCTAGACAACAAAACTGCAGTCTAGTGGGCAAATAATAATTGATGCTAGTGATAGAAAATCTTGTATCATCTCTGTTACATTAGGGACTTTAGGCAAAAAAAAAATAACTTTCAAATTTGAGCCACAGAAGTCTAGTTTTAGCCTTTTGTAAATACAGTTATTATAAGTTTGAGCAGTTTAAACATTAACAGCTGTTGTCTAAGGGCTGCCATTTCTTAAGTGGGGGATAGTGTAACCCCCCAAAGTGTGGGGCTTACTGGGTCATCAGTTGGCCCATTTGGAACCATTGCTGCTGACATTCTGTCTCCTCTGGCCCCAGGACCATAAAACTGTAGGAGGGAGACTGGCAGGATGTGGCAGGAACCTCCAGAAGTGAAGTTTATTTAGTGACTCTTAAACCATATGAAAATGCCTACTGGGTCAATATGTCATGGACAGACCCATGCATGGAATATCATGCACAACACATAGAGTGGTGTACTAGTGTGACAGGGTATGAAACCCCACAAGGCACATATGTTGCACACTGTTTTGTATCCTGTCACACATGGGTGGGGAGGAGAAGTGATGCAGAGATAAAGTCCTCTGTTGGGGAGCTGGTCCACCAAGCTGCTGCCATAGCTCAGTGGGATGAACTGCAGCAGTGCAGGGGTGCTATGTGTCTGTGGACCTGAGCTTGAATTCCAGTCCTAGACTTTTTCAAAACCGCATTGTGCAGTTTCCTTTTTTTTCTCCACCAGCAGTGTTTCTCCCCATCCTTGTGTTGACCCCCCCTGAGTTGATTATATTAATAGGGGGGTTCAGGGGGTATTGGGCAGAGCTACCTGTAGAAAACAAGGAAGCCACTAGCTTCTTTAGCCAAAATGTGTTTTGGCAGTTTGTCTGAGTGGCAGCAATATATCTGCTGTAATTACAGTGTGGTACATTGCTGCACTATGTCATATGACATAATGACCCCATGAAATGGAAATGCAGCTTCAGCTGCACATGAAATGTTGGCAGTTGCTACCACCAAAGGAGACCCCAAATGGTGCTACAACCACAATGGAAATACTCTAATACCCTCATGCCCTAAAATGAGGGACAGGAATTGTGTCAGAGAATGGAAGACCTTAAGTTAAAAGAACGTTGGGGCCGTTGCCTAGGACAGTGCAGTCACCACCATCTTACTGACCACTGACAGTGATTTTTTTTTAATTTAAGTTTATTTTATTTTGATACAGGAAACAAACAACTCTCAACAAATAACAAGAAAACAACAACCTTCAAACAACTATTTACAAAGCAGGTGCTTAGTCAAGATAGAGCAAATTAATTATAACACTTTGAAGAATACAATAAAATAATGAGAGAGCAGGTGAGTTATAAGAGATATCAAAATATCAAAGTCTATAAAAAGAAACTCTGGGTCCCAACCACCCAAAGGATAAAGAAAAGAAGAGGAGACAATTATTAGGGTGCAAGGAAGTCAAACAACCTATGTCATGGTATAAAGAGTGTATAATTTAGAAAATGGTTTAATATATAGGCCAAGTCTGTTTTGTGTACTGGCAATCAGCTTCTCCAGGTGCAAATTGCTCAACAATTCATGACACCACTCTGTATACACAAAATTATGTTGATCTTTCTAGTGTGATGCAAAATTAGCCTTTTGACTGACAATACTATAATTAAAACAGAATATTTTTGTTCCCTAGAAGATATCACAGTAAGATCACCTACCAGGCATATCTCGGGCATCAAATAATCTTGAATATCTAACAAGAAAACTGCCTTGTGTTTCATCTTTGCCCACAGCTTATGAACAGGGTGGCAGTCCTGAAATATATGTAGCAGGGAGCCTTCATCTGATCCACACCTACTACAGGCATGAGATTTGATTTTCCCCATTTTTTATAACTTGCTGCTGGGAGTATAATACAGGTTATGTGTAGATTTACAGATGTGACCACTGATTCTGGCTGCTATCCAGTCTAGTGGTTTAATTGCCAAGCAGCCTTCAGGAGGCAGGAGGCCTTTGGGAAGAAGAAGGAGGGCTGTGGATTTTGATGCTCTTTTTGAGGGCCAATGACATGTGGAGTGTGGACCACCAGGACTGCCTGGATTTGATTGACTGATTTTTGAGCCATTGGAACCAGTCATTCCTGACTGAAGAAGCAGGAGGCTGTGCCTAATTGGGGAAGATTTTTGAAAGACCTTGAAGAAACAGGCCTGCTGTCCAGGAAGAGATTTTGGTGTGCCACCACAAGCCATGCATCTATAATGAACTGTGAGTTCAAGCTGCTAGTTCCTGGTGAGCAAAAAAGTGATGCTGTAGAAACCAAACTGGAGCACAGAGTGGAGAAGCTGAAGCTGGACTAGTTTGGGAGTTCTGATAGTAGGCACTATATCTAGGAGTTTGGTTATGATAGCTCTGAAGGAACAGAAGCCAAGATGTGTGGGCTGGTATGGAACAGCAGAAGCACAAGTACGTGATAGCCAGCTTAACCTCCAGGAGGAACCAGCGATGCTTGCACCTGAAGGAGTATATAAAGAGACCAGAGCGGGAGCCCAGCTGATGGAGAGGTACAACAGGTGAGCACAGGTCCAGAGGCCTGCAGTCTTAGAAACGAGCCAGCCGAATGGGTATCTTTGAGTATTAGAAGTGCTTTTCCTGCTCCATTTGGAAATGTCACTGTTGCTTACAGAATTGTTCTTTGTGATTTTCCATTGGGAAAGGATCTACAAATGCTTCAAGTCTTAGTTTCAGTTTGCACCATTTAAGCTATTGCATGGCCTTTGGGAGAAGATATCTGAAATTGTTGCTCTGCTTACAGGTAAAGTGCACCAGTGTCGGGCAATATCACCAGCCCTACACAGATTTTATTATGGGTACCAGGGTACTGTGCAGGGAGCTCCTACATAATAATTAATATATATTGCTGGTATTTGGTGGGAGGGGGTAGCAACCTCCAGTATAGGAGTACCATCTTAGATAGCTGCTGCATTTGTTGGTGGGAGGGGGCAGGAAGGCCAGGGGAACAGAGGTGAGGGTTCATCAGCCATAGAGATGGGGAGAGCATCATAGCATGGGAGATCTGCTTGGTGGCTGGGGTCCAGCTCAGTGTCTCATGGTGAGAGAATGGCTTGAGGGTAGCTCATCATGATCTATGTGTGGGGATTCAACATGTTCTCCAGGATGGTAGGCAAGGAGGTAGCTCATCAGTTGGATGGCATCTGTCAGTGGATCCATACACATTAGCTCTCTTATGTGTTCTCATCTGGGAATTAAGGGTAGGCCATTCTAATGCAGAGAGTGAAAATAGATCTGTTCACCAGAGTTATGGCAGGGGTAACATGGTGCATCTCAGATGCTCTGGCCCATGTATTAAGAGGAAATAGAAAGAGTTAAACAAGGCCCAAGTAGGACATTCAGAGAGTTTCTTGAGGGAGGTACTGTAAGTGATTCTGGTTGGCACACCCTCTAAGTGCATGGCCTGATGGCCTGTGGGACTGAATTGAATGCTTGGGAACAGATGTTCAATGGAGAAGGGAGTTGGGCAAGAAGAAGGCCTAACAAGCATAACCTGGAGCTGGTGGAAGCCAGAGCTGACTGAAGATTGAAGCAGTAGTCTGTGTTGGTAATGTGTCACCAAGGAAAAGATGGGAGAGTTCTTTACTTTCTTCTGGAAAATATAGGAGAGTTTTCTACTTTGTTCTGGGAAGGGTCCCTGAAGAAAATAGCTTGCTGTGCAATCAAGGTCACCAGAGGGGGAACCCCCTCAATATGGTTTACTGCGATGTGACATGGCAAGAAAGCAAGGCTTGACAGATGTCATCACTGCCATGTGTGCATGGGGCATCAGGAGATGCTGCATGGTTCAGGAAAAACGCCTGAGCTGGAAAAGAGCTAGTTACCTGAAATACCCTTTGGATGCCTTGATTCAGCACACTGTACCTGTGAAAATGTTGTCTGCCACTCATTAATTTTCCGTAAAGTTTATTGGTGATCTAAGAATCCAGTATAGTGGCATGGGAGTTAGGGACATGTCCAACTTGTTCACAGTTTGGGAAAGCTTATAGTGACTGTGACAGTCCAGGAAAAGTGTAAAAGGCCAAAAATAAGGGAACCCCTTAGAACCTGGCTAGTTCTACAATTTAGAGCTTAAGAGAACTTCTAATTAAAAAAAAAAACAGGCCAGCCCAGTGGCATAGAGGATTGAGGAGCTGGCGCCTTACCTCGTCCCACGCTGGTGATCTGGGTTTGGGAACAGACTCGGGGCGCCGGGCATCGGCAGGGGGTGGAGAGGATTGAGCATCCGAAGGACAGCTCTCCTCTCTGGGAGTGGGATCCGGGATCGCATCGCTCAGCAGTGGCCCCCAGTGGAGACTGTGGGCACTGTCTGAGCATGCATTGACAGGACAAGGAAACCAGGAAAAGTGGCAACTGAAGCGAGCGGCTTGATGGCTGTCCGCAGTTTCACCGAGGCACCCACCTTGATCAGTGCTCCATGGGGAGTTATGAGCCGGGGCTCCCTGTGGCTCCGCTGTGGGGGGGGGTAGCTGCAGAGTCTAGGTGTCCACGGCAGACGTGGGCAGCAGCTGGATGTCCCCGAGGGAGGAAGCAGCTCAGGTGACCAAGGAGGAATAAAATAATATATATAAAAAAAAATAGATACAGGGTCAAAATGCATGTTAGTAACAGCCACACTGATGGTGCATTGTCTATTAATTAGCATATACTAAGGTTCATACTAAGGTTCTAAGAAAGCAAGAGAGCATAAAGGCCCATTGGCACTCTCATACTAATCCAAGGTCAATAGTATGTAAGAGAAATATCTGATAATAAATATGCATCCAGTCTTGCTCTAAATACTGCCCTGTCTTTAGCAATAATAATGTGGAGTGGCAATTTATTCCAATGGTTGATTACCCTTAAGGTGAAGAAATATTTTCTCCTTACGTAATTAAAGGTTTTTTCAATCAATTGAAGTGGATGATCTCTAATATCATGTAAATTTTCCTTAAATTGTAATCCAAGATCAGACATTAGGACAGGGTCCTGAATAATATCATAAAGAAATAATAAGTCCCCTCATAGCCAGTGGGTCACTAAGGATAACAAATTAAGACTAGATAATCTAGTTTTATAGGGGAGTTGGTACATTCCATTCATATGTTTAGTAAATGTTTGCTGGACTTTGTCTAACTGATTGATATTTGTTTTCTTATAAGGGCACCAGAGCTGAGCCATGTACTCAAGGTGTGGCCTGGCATAGGCTCTAAACAATTGCATAATTACCTTAGGAGCTCTAGCTGAAATATAACATTTAATGGATCAAATAACTTTATTCATTTTGTTTACTGATTCATTAGTGTGATGGGCAAAATCCATATTGTTAGAAATTGTTATACCCAGATCTCTTTCATTAGTTGTTTCCACAAGGGGGTAATTTCCTAGCACACATGTTCTCATGGGATTCTTAGGACCAAGGTGCATGACCTTACATTTGTTATTTTTTAACTTCATGCCCCATTCAGTAACCCATGCAAAAATGTTATCCAGATCTTGCTGAATGATGTCAAAGACATTTTTATTTGTACAAGGTCCTCAAATTTTAATGTCATCCGCATACTTAATGGATGTGGATGGACAATTAGATGTTAAATCAGATACAAAGGCCTGAAACAAGCATGGACTGAGAGAACTGAGCCCCGAGGTACCCCACTAGTGACGTAGCCCACATTTGATAAACGACCATTGTTAATGACCCGCTGTGTACGATTTGTAAGCCAAGTAATGATCCAAGTTATGATATATGTATTTATTTTTTAATTCTGGAACTTAATTTTTAAGGCCCAATGTGGCATAACATCAAAGGCCTTACTGAAATCTATAAAGATAACATCACATGGCATTCTAATATCCACTAACTGACTGATATTTTCATAAAAATTCATTAAGTTAGTCAAGCAGCTTCTACCTTTCCTGAAACCATGTTGTTCTGTGTCTGAATTATTTAGAATGGGAGTTACTAATCTCTAACCAAACTATCAAATATTTTACAAAAGGGTGAAGTAAGGCTAACAGGTCAATTATTAGCCCAATCTGATTTAATACCTTTTTTATAAATAGGAATAACATTTGCAGTCTTCCATTCTTTTGGAAAAAAACCCTATAAGAGACATGATTCAAATAATAGCTTTAAGGGAACCACTAAGTAGTCAGTCAGTAAGTATAAAAAATGCCCTGTAATGTTATCTGGTCCCATACATGTTTTGCCTTTCTGTAATAATAGTTTGTTAGCAATGTCTATAGCCTTAAAGACCATTGGGTCTTAACTGTGATGTGGTAGACAAGGCATGGGGGGAGTAGAATCTGTATAAATATTACAGAATTCAGCATTAAAAATGTTGCCCATATCCTTAGGATTCTGAATTACTATATTATTAACTTGAATAGGTCCTACAGTATCGTACATTTCAGTTTTTCTAATGAATTAATGTAAGACAAAAAATGTTTACTATTGGATTTGTTTGCATTTTTAGTTAGGTTGCGTTCCCATTTTCTCTTTGTTTTTTTATTACAGTTTTACAATGTTTTTGTGCCATGAGATTTGTTGTTCGATTTTGGGTGGTTTTTGGTTTCAAATATTTTGCATATTTATTATTCTTTTGCTTTATAAGTTTTCTAATGGATTTAATAAGCCATTTAAGATCTAATTTCCCTTTTGCATGTTTAGTTCTGCAGAGTATAAACCTATCTTTAATAAGTAATAGGGTGTTATACAATAACTCCCATTATTCTTGTAGTGGGAGATCAGCACGTTCTTTAAACCAGTCAATTTGTCCTAAGGCTTGTTCCATCCCCATTATATTTGCTTTTTCATATATGTAAATTGTAGCTGACTCTGAATCAATAGTACAAAAACATTTTAATTTAAATGCAATGGCATTATGATCACTATTTCCAAGTGGAGCTTCTATTAGTATATCATAAACATCAAGGATGTCACTATGTAGCACCAGGTCCAATAAATTGCTACCTCTAGTGGGATGGGAAACACTCTGTTTCAAGTGGAGCTGTGAACAGGTAGTCAAGAGTTTTTAACTATATCTGATTTTTGCAATATTGTTACACCAGTCTATATCACTAAGATTAAAATCCCCCATTACCATGATGTTCCCTATTTCACATGCAGATTCTATTTCATAAATAATGGCCTCCATTTAAGCTATTGAGGAATTTGGAGACTTAATAGCAAGTACTCAAAATTAGTGGTAAGGAGTTTGCTGGTGTAATTTCAACTCAAAGAGTTTCGGTTATAAAGTCGTAGTTTTTTATTTGGTCTGATATGTCCAGACTATCTAAGTGGTCACTGATAAAAAGTGCCGCACCACCCCCTTTTTTCCCATCATGTTTGTGTGTAAACATATTATAACCCTGTATATGAGGGTCCCAAGCGAATTTGTTATCCCACCATGTTTCTGTTACGGAGACTATATTAGTACCTGCCAATGCCATTCTAGTTTTTAATTCATCCATTTTACTTTTTAGACATCTGGCATTTAAACACAACATTTAGATGAGTGGTACTAATATGTGAAGACTTAACAAGGTGATTGTTAAGAGTGGCAGCAACTTCTGACCCCCTCCCCCCTGTGATTCAGTTTAAATTATGATTTATTACTTCAGATATTTTTTTTTACCCAGAAGGGAATTTCCCATTCTGCTCAAATGAAGCCCATCACCACAGAATAGTTCAGTCTTCCCTATAAACTCCTCCCAGTGTGTAATGCATTTAGCATTTTGGCACAAAAACCATTTACAAAGCCATTCATTAATATGCTTGATTTTATTGTTAATGAAATCTGGAGCTCCTGGGCATGGCAAAATTTCAGACAGGTAAATGTCACCTCCAAAGGAGACCAGCATGTTGGTTAAGGCTACATAGTCCTCCTTGATGGAAGGAACTAAGTTGCCAAGGATATTATTAGTACCAGTATGTATATATGTGAATTACTAGGTTTGAAAACAAGAACCTTTTGAACCATGGTCAGAGCGGAGGTGGTCCACAGGAGGGCAACTAAAATGGTGCAGAGTCTGTATCAAATGTCCTATGAGAAGAGACTAAAGGACCTCAATATGTACACCTTGGAACAGAGGATGAAGAGGGGAGATATGATAGAGACCTTTAAATACCTCATGGGGGTAAATAAAGGTACACAAGGGGAATATTTTTCAGAAGAAATTGTTCTCAAGAACAACGGGACATGCTATGAATCCGGAGAAGGTAGATACAGGAGAGATGTGAGGAAGTATTTCTTTACAGAAAGAGTTGTGGATTCCTGAAGCAGCCTTCCAGCAGAGGTGGTGTGGGCAAAAACAGTGGTGGGGTTCAAGGGTGCATGGGATAAGCAAAAAAGTATCAGTGGAAAGGAAGGGAGGAGGAGGAAGAAAGAGCTGCAAGTCAGGCATGTCTGAGGTAATAGTGTAGGTAGGGAGAAATGGCAGACTGGATGGGCCAAGTTGTCCTTATCTGCCATCAAATTGTATGGTTCTATATTTTTTTTCCTCTTTTCCTGAACTCTCATAGTCCCAATAGCATCCTGAGGTTTTGGGATGCACTGCTAGTGGCACTCAATAGAAAATGTCAGCAGAAAGGATGGCTGACTCAACCAGATTAACTATACAACACAGCTAAGCAAAAATGTAATTCTTTGTGCAAAATTGCTAATGAGGGGACTGCCCTACACTGAGGTATAGGTGCTGGACAATGAACGTTTCCCTTCAACTAGTTTATAGAAAATAAAAATGTTCATTCTACCATTTATTTCTAGTTAGCATCATTTTGTTTTTTCTCAGTACTCTACTGCTTCCTTTAGCTTCCCCTTTTTAATATTCAACATGTCTTTTGTGTTCTCAGTAGCTATGACATTTGGGATTTGCTAACTATATCATGCAGACAGTCTGCTTCTTTTTATCTAACAAAGGGAGCTGATTTGAAAAAAACTATAGTTTACCCAGACATACAGTTTGTGTGGCTTATTTTATAAAATGAACAGTCTAGTCTGCAGAGAAACACAAGGCTATGGCCTTCAGAACATGCTGTTAAATCTAAATTATTGTTCTTTGTACAACAATGAACCTAAGGAAACAATATACTGTAGATAAATTTCTACAAATGGTTGGCCTCGAGTTTGATGTTTTCCAAATAAATTAAGTCTGTTGATGGACTGGCTTTGTGAAATTCACTAGACAAAAATGAAATTATGATTGTTTTCCATTTCCCCATTAAATAGGGTTCCTGATCAGTGTGAGATTTTCCCCCAAGACTCCAGATTAGATTCCTTATGTCTTCAAATAAAAGGCATTAACTCCTATGTGACCCAAAGTGCACTGTGTTCCTATATAGGCTGTATACTGTAGGTCTATGGTAATAATTTCCATATAAAGGGTTCAGTTGCCCTGCAAAACAGAACAGTCTTTGTAGATCTGGCAGCTTTAAAAAAACCTGTGATTATTAATCAACATAGGGCCAGATATTCAAAACTTTGCCCTGGGGCTAAATTAGCCCGGAGCGCAAAGCAAGCCATATTCAAAAGGAACAGCCCAGGGCAAACAGCTTCTGAATATAGCATAGGAATGAGGCCGGGAAACTGGGCTGGGAGTGCAGGGCAAACTTAGCCCTGGAATAAGTCAGCTCTGAATATGGCAACCAGGAAGTGCAAACCACAACTGCAACACAGTGCACAGCGATGTGAAGGTAGGTAGAGGTGAACTATGTGGCCAATGTGTGTGCCAGCAAATGCATGGAGCCAGTACAGCTGCAGGCAGCAGCGTATGTGAAAGTACAGTGTGCAAAACTGTAAAATATTCCCGAACTGTTTGTGCAGCGCTAACACGTTTGCATGGGTTTAGCGCAGAGCTAAACTGTTAGCCCGGTGCAAACACATTTGCCCAGCGCTAAACTTTGCCATATTCAAAAGTGACATGCAAATGAGCCTACTTAGGTAATCTCTGGGCAAACATCCAAATTAGCATCTCATTATGCCCTGATTTGCATGTAGTTTGCACTGGGCTAACGGTTTAGCCCTACGCTAAACCCGAGCAAACATGTTAGCGCTGCACAAACAGTTTGGGGAATATTATACAGTTTTGAACACTGTACTTTCACATGTACTGCTGCCTGCAGCTGTACTGGGACAACATGGCATAGGCACAGATGATGGTGGTGCTGCATGCAACTGTCACACTATAGGTCATGCTACAGTGCACAGCAGACACTACAGTAGCAAGGGGGATCAGTAGTGTGTGGACACAGCAATGCCTATGGTGTGTACGGCAGTGATGATGACTGCACTATACACAGTGAGAGGCCCAACCTGCAGATGTTTACTGACAGTGGACATTACTGTTATGCTGTTGTGTGACCCACAGATGCTGCACATCTGGCATGGGATGCTCACAGTGACATATACATGTCTGGCTTTGTGTGCTGTTGCAGTTGAACAGCTGTGCGGTATGTGGCCTGGGGGGGGGGCATATATTATCAGAAAGGTACACTGGTGTTGGGGTATTCCCAATACTGGCCCATGTGCACTGCAAGATGTGTCTCAACCTTGTGGCCACACCTTGTCTGTGGCACAGCCTGGCCACCCATACACTCTCCCCTCAACATCCTCCATGCCCACAGTGCTGCATGTGTGTGCACTGGCATCTGTTGGTGTCCACAGAAGAGTGGTCTGCAGGTGTGTGCTGTATGGCCACACAGCCATGCTGTCCACTGGATGCAGGGTCAACACTTGCTGCCTGGCATGGCTGGGAGTGGTGGCAGATGATGGCATCATTGTGATGCCATCAGTTAGCAGCATGTTTCCTCTGTTTGGCCTTGTCTATGTGTCATATTTATTTGTTAGGGTCACGCAAAGTGGTGCAAAAGCCATGCAAACACCTCGCAAAGCTGATTGCCCAGGGTTAAGATGAGCTTTTCCTGAGCGGTAATGTGCACCACGCTGAATGTTGCGCTAAGTCACGCAAAACCACTTAGCGCGGCGCTAGTTGCTGAATATAGCGTTGCGCCTGTATTCATTTCAGTTTGCCCCTTGCATACATTATGACTTTGCCCAGCGCAAATACAGTTTGCCCGTGCTATTTGGCCTTTTGAATATAGCAGACTCATGCTAATCTCGCGCTAAAACTGTGCAAATGTTTTTTGCCCAGCATAAAGTTTTGAATATCTGGCCCATACTGTAGTATAATGATTTACCACTGATCTGAGGTATGACATTGTTCCTCAGCCCCCTGCTAAAATGAGTTTCTCATATGCACGCTCTGAATTCCCTGCTTTCTCCCCATCTTTGTAGGAGTGGACCATTCCTATCCTAGCTTCTTGACATCCTCTCTTTCTCATCTTCTCCCTTTCTATTTTTCTAAGTTCCTTGCACTGGGAGATATTAATACAAACTGGATCTCAAACAACAACAAAATAGTATGCAAAATTCAAACCCTGCCTCAGAATCAGCATATTATGTAGCCAGCCAGGCTTAATGCATTTCCCTTTAACCATTTTCTTATTCTCTCCAGCCACCCCCATCATATACTGGAAACTGATATACTCCTAGATGCACTCAACAAATACCACATGGTCTATCCCTCCTTGGTGGGGGGTGATCCTGTGATTCCCCTTAACCAGTCGACCCCTCTGCACTGCACCAGATGCAGTGCCCATGCTCGAGCCCCTCCTCCATTCCTCATTGCAAGCTGCATTGTGGCGGGTACTTACCCCACAAGCCATGGAAGGCCCAGGGTCCGGACTTGGAGGGAGCAGCCTGAATGTGTTTGGTGTGGCACTGATGAGGCCAGCCTTCATGAATGCTGTAGGATTGTTTTTTTTTTCCCCTTTGACTTCATGGCACAGGCATGCAGTGATGTCAGTGACACTGCTGTGCATGCTTCTGTGACTGCCCGTCTGATGTCTATTGGCAATGACTCTTTGATCTGGCCGCTCAGTGCACCAAACCCCAGCCACCTCCAGGAGCCAGTAGCACAGTGAGTCCATCCCCCACCCTCCCAGGAGGAGGAGAGCACTTCATGGGATGCTTGAGTCCTCCTCCCCCAGCCGACCCTCCAGTTCCCATGGTTGCTCCTGACAATGAGTCACTGGTGCTGTAGGTGATAGGTCTATGCTGTGCGGGCGTGCCAGCCAGCTCCTATCCACTTCAATAGGATTCAATCTTTAGGTCTCCTGACTTGTCCTACCACTTAGAAAAACTCAACATCATTTACTGGTCTCCCAGCACTGTATCCACCACTGCTGATTATGCCTCAAACAACATTTAAATCAACTTCACTAGTCTGTAGTACTCGTGTCATTCTTTGGAAAGCTCACATAAAAAGGCTTTCACCTCCTGTAGATCTCTGCCATGATTTCTGCCTATCTTCAAGCTTTTTTAATTTATTTCATGTTATTTAAAAGTTAAGTAGGATACAGAACTGGTTCTATGAGAAACACGTCTCGTTTACAGAACGTCACATATCATTAAAACAATGTATACACAAGTTAACTTGGAGAGCTGCTTGCCAATGCTATAAGGCCTCTGGCTATCAAAGAATTTAATGAGGTACAAGCAGCTACAGTACCTGCACCAAATCTACCTGATTGACTAAATCCACACACTTCACTTCTAACTTTCAGAGCAACTTTAATGACCCATCAGATTCTAGATGGTTACCCCTTTTTATTTAAGCCATACACTAAATCCAAAAACATTAAAGCACATTCAACATCAGTGACAGCTTCAATTCTTACAATGTGTGCAGAGTGCTAATGTCACATTAATAATGTGCTGCTAAATATGCTGGATCTGTGCTGCTTCAGCTTCCTAAATTCTGAATTAAATATGCTCAGAACTCTTTAGTAAATTACTATGTGCAGCATTTTAATTGCCATTCTAACACATAAGTGCAAGTGCTAATAAAGCCCATATATAGTACTACCAGTACAGGACAGCTGGAATGCCCTTGATGATGCCTTAATGAGCAGTGTGCTGCGGCAAAGCATGGTAGCTGCAGATGAGTACTTTGTAATACTGTGGCTTTTTACTATGTGAGATTAAACTACGGTATATGTATTTCTGTGCAATATGAGCTATCCAGTACTGCTAATATACGAAATTTGACAAATGCCACTATATCATTTTTTATTTTGTCATTTCCACTCATACATCTATAAGTTGTATAGTACAGTGTTCAGATAGAGATGCAGTAAAGTTTTACTATGCTGGTGAAATTGCCGCAAAGTCGGCAATTTCGCCCCATGTATCACTTTGCATAATTTTCCCAAATAACCCATAATTCACCATTTGTTACTTCATCTTGCTTTGGGGGTTTTTACAAACATGCAAACATACAAAAATTTCAGCAGATACAGGCCTAACAGTCTATCTAGTCTGCTCCATTGTGCAGCTAGCCCCTCACCTCCTTACAGCTGCCCCACTCCCCTTCCCTCTTCATAATTACCCCCCCCCCGCTCTGTTACATCCCTCTTAAAGCCATCTACCATGCTTCTAACTCCTCAGGCAGAACATTCCACCCATCCACCACCCTCTCTATGAAATACTGTCTCCAGATTCCCCTCCTGAATCTTCCCCCCCTTCAATCTTAGCTGGTGCCCTCTCGTGACCCTCCCCCTTCTGATCTGGAAAATCCCTTCTGTAGTAGTCTTGTTTATCCCCTTTAGGTATTTAAAGGTTTTGATCACGTTCCCCTATCCCTCCTCTCTACTAGGGAATACATGTTCAGGTCACCCAGCCTCTCCTCATATGAGTATCCCTCTAATCCCTGAATCACCTTTGTTGCCCTTCACTGTACACCCTCCAGCAGTCTGATGTCCTTCTTCTGGAATGGGTTCCAGAACTGCATGCAGTATTCCAGGTACAGCCTGACCAGTGCCCTGTAGAGTGGCAGGATCGCCTCCCTATTTATAGAGGAGATTCCCCTTGCTATGCACCCCAACATTTTGTTAGCTTTCACTACCACCTTTCTGCACTGAGCCGAGTTATTCATACTCTCCATTATGGGCACCCCTAGATCCTTCTCCTCCCAGGTGTAATCCAGCTGTACCCCCCTAGCTGATAGCTCCTCCCTGATTCTTTGCCCTGAAGTGCATAATCTTGTACTTTTTGGCGTTAAACCCAAATTGCCATGCCTCTGACCATTCCTGTTGCCTGGTTAGGTCCCCCTACAGCCCCCTCCACCCTTCGATGTCATCCACCACCATCTTTCTGTTGTAGCAAAGAGACCGATCTTGCTCTGGACCCCACGGGAGATATCAGCAATGAAAATCCTGAACAACACCAGTCCCAGCACTGATCCCTGAGGCACCCTGCTTGTCAGATCCCTCAGCGTTCAAAGTCCCCCCCACCTTTACCACCCTTTGTTGCTTATCCTTCAGCCAATTGGTGATTCAGTTTACCATCTTTGTTCCCACTGCTGTATATTCCAGCTTCCCCCCACAGCCTCCCATGTGGCATGAAATCAAAGGCCTTACAGAAATCCAAATAGAAGACGTCCACCGCATGGCCTTTGTCCAGTTCCCTTGTCATCCAGTCGTAGAACTCAGTTAGGTTTGTCTGGCAGGATCTTCCCAAGACAAACCCATGCTGCTGACTGTCCTGGAGATCATTGTCCTCCAAAAAGGTCACCAGCCTCTCCTTTAGGAAAATCTCCATCAGTTTACCCACAATTGATGTGAGGCTCACTGGTCAGTAGTTGCCTAGTTCATCCTTGTATCCGCCCTTGTGAATGGGTACCACATGGGCCATCCTCCGATCCAGTGACATGCACCCTGCGTCCAAGTAGGTAATGAACAGGTCAACCAATAGTTCTGCCAGATCTCAGCTTGTTCCTTAAGTATCCTAGGGTGAATGCTGTCTGGACCCATTGCATTATCCCCCCTCAGTGCCTTTAATCCTTTCAGCACTCTATCCTCTGTGATCCCTATATCAGTCACCTCCTCCCACCTCCCACCCACCCCTCCTCTCCCTGGTAATGCCAGCCCCTTCTTTCCTTCATAAACACTGAGCAGAAGAAATCATTTAGTGCATCTTCCTGGTCCTCCCTCCTCTCTACCCAGCCCCTGTCCTTTTTTATACTCACTATCTGATCTTTGTTTTTTCACCTTTCACTGATGCATCTGAAGAAGTCCTTCTCTCCATTATTAATGCCCTGCACCAATATCAACTGCCTGGAAGCCTTGGCTGCTCTGACCAGCCTGGTAACCTCCCTGGACTTCTTCTGATATATCTGCCTGTTGTCCTCCCCTCCCGATCTCTTTAGTGTCTGAAATGCCTTTATTTTGGCCCTCACCCCCTCCATGACCTCCTGCGTCAGCCAGTTTTTTTTTTTTTGCCCTCAGTTTCTTACTCCTTGTTCTGGTACATGTCCCAGTAGCCCCAACCAGCCCTTTATTAATAATATCTAATTTTTGGCTAGCATCCATGCATGATTTTATACCCACCAGGTACCTGCCCACAATATCCCCCATCCTCTTAAAGTCCATCCCCTTAAAATCAGTCACCCTGGTCCTTGTTCCTCCCAATTCTCTGATCATATTGAGTGTGAACCATACCATGTGGTGATCACTCCCAGCCAGAGGATTCTCCACCTCCAGATCCCTTACAGCCTCCCTATTTGGCAGTACCTCCAGATCTCTTTCAGCCTTTCCATTTCACAGTACTAGGTCTAGAGTCCTATCCAAAGTTGTTGTTTTTTTAATTCTTTTTCCTCCTGGTCAGGTTCCTGGGAGCCTCTCTCGGGCATCCAACCCAATTCTGCCTTGCCTGAAGCCCCCCCCCAACTGGACCTTCCTCTCTCCTCTGCCCCGCCTCGCAGCCGGCGCTCCTGGCTTAACCCTTCCGGGGTGGGGCCTCCCCTCCTACTCTGGACGCACTTGCACATGTAGTCTCCAGCTGCAGGCATGGGCCCATGGTGGAGGAACCCTCAATGCCGGCCGAGTCAGATCCGGCAGTAGGCATGGAGGATGGTATCTTCGCCTACCCCCAGGACCAGGTTTGTCTGTGTTCTGCGGCTTCACTTCCCCCATGCATGGACATGCCCCAAAGCTGTGGTGCACAGCAACCCCTGCCTGCATCGGCCACACTAGTTCATGCTTCCTGGCTTGCTGCAGTGCCCCTGGTCTCCACTGGGGGTCCCTGTCTCGTAGGGCAAACCCATCCCCTTAGTCCGGGGAGGAGAACACCACATGGACGCTCAGTCCTCAACCCTTCCCCTGCCGACCTCCGGCACCTTAGTCCGTTCCAGAACCCAGGTCGCCAGGGCAGCTCGAGGTGAGGCGTCCAGCGCCTCAACCCTCAGTGCCACCAGGCCGGCCCTATCCAAAGTTTTTAAGTGCAAATTGCACTTAAAAAACCCTAAACCCCCCAAAGCAAGTAGAGGTCACAGATAGATAATCCCGCCAACACCACCCTTGATCTATCCCAGGTGTCTAGTGGCCCCCCACCCACCCCCACTCTGTCAGGTAGTACCCCCACCACGCTCCCCCCAACCCCAAGAAGGATCATTTGAAAATATATATTGTTTTCCCTGGTGTCATTTCTAGGTGTTGGGACTCTCCTATAGCAGTCAACAGAGAAAGATGACGGGGGTGTTGGAACTGTCATACAGCTTTTTAAGAGGTGGAGGAACAGAGTTCCTCTGGGCTCCTGCCCAATTTAACCCTTGGTTGGGACAAAGATTTACCACCAAGTAACAACAGGTTGTTTTGCTGTATCATGACATACCAGGAAAAGTAATCATATTTGAAACAGTTGCCCAAGGGTCATGGGACATAAGAGAAGTTTTAAAAGTGATATTCATCATTGTGAAGGCAAGCATGACACTTGAGTCCTTTCTGATATTGGTGGGATGCAATGGGGTAGCCATGGTGACTTAGTCAACCAATATGAATGGATTTTGCTATGGTGTGGGAGCAGTCCACAAACAGGAGGTGGGCAGGGTTGAAGGAGTGAACAACTAGGGGAAAACTGTAAGTAAATTAACCAAATTCATCACTACATTTTAATGAGAAGCCCCACCTATCATGAATGCATCACATGATCCCTTTAATGTCACGGAATCTGATTCACATTTCATAAAAGAGTGCAAGATTGCCATTGTTACTGGAAATAAGAATGTTGCACACAGAGAGTGAGGGTTAAAAACCCATACATTTTGTTTGTTCACTTTCAAAAAGAACACCTCACAGAAAAATGTTCAAAAGTGCTCATTAGTGCACATTTTTCACATATGTGCAAAACATGTGTCCAAAGCGAACTTGCACTGACACAAAGTTTACTCAGTCCTCCAGGTGTGTACAGA
Organism: Neoceratodus forsteri; assembly: GCA_016271365.2. Lineage (NCBI taxonomy): Eukaryota > Metazoa > Chordata > Ceratodontiformes > Ceratodontidae > Neoceratodus > Neoceratodus forsteri. The sequence goes on along the minus strand of CM057455.1, from coordinate 382,944,031 downwards.
AGGGGTGCTCCAGTGTCTCATGAGTGGGCAGGATGGGGGGAATGGCATTATGGGGGGAATGGCAACGCCATTCCCCCCATCCAGCCACCTCTGCCAGTGACTGGTGCAGCCCCCTACCCTTCTGTGCACCCCTGCAGGACTGAGTAAATTACCATGACTTGTCAATGAATGAGCGAGTGCTTGTACAAAGATGCACTCATTTATTGAGTTAAGTCAGGTGGGCTGCCGACTGTGGAGGTGAGTAGAGGGATGTGCTGGTGGCCCACTGCCATCATGGTTGGGGGGAGCGGGGTAGGGGGTACTACATGACACAGTGGGGGAGTGGAGGCCACTAGACACCCAGGAAAGTAATTTTTATTTTACACGGCTCCGACTCGAGGTTGTGGGGGAGCGTGGTGGGAGTACTACCTGACAGGGTGGGGGCCACTAGACAGCAGGGAAAATAATATATTTTTTTACAGGAATCTGACTTGGGGTTGGGGGGAGCGGGGTGGGGGTACTACCTGACAAGGTGGGGGCAACTAGACCCCAGGGAAACAAAATAGATGTGTTTTACATATTCCAAAGTAATGTGAAGTACCCACATAAAGGGGAACTTTACATTACTTCTGGATGCGTAGTTATTCGCTTCGCTATCTGTGGTAAGACCCAAAGTTTGGGTTCTACGCGAAATACTATGGGTAGCGAATTTAATGCACTTCACCCACCACTAGTTGCAGTAGTGCTGTGGAACACTTCTCACTCCATCCTGGAAGCAGGAGATCACCCACTGGGATTCTTAGACTACCTGTCCCTGAACAGCATCAACGACCAAGGCTCATTCCGAAACCTGGGTCACTGGCATCATAAGTGGCAGCCCTACCATTGCTCCAATGGGCCCGCATGACAAATGCCACTTTCTCAGCACTTACACTTATGTGTTGGAATGGCAAATAAAATACTGGACATAGTAATTTCCAAATAAGTTCTGAGCATATTTAAATGTGATCTCAGGGATCAATCCACATAAGCTGCACAGCTGCTCTGCACCAGCCTGGGCTGTGGACAGCAGTAGTCCCCTATGTGCATGATATACACCATTGGGGTGACCCCAGCATCCTCAGTTATGTCTGCATACCCACTCTAAACCCAATACCAGCTGTGAGAACATCTCCATGCTGGGCTGAGTCAAGGACGGGCAAGGGGGTGGGTAGATAACTGTCTGATCCTGAATGCTGTCAGGACAGCAACACAGCTGGAAGAGAGGGCGTAACAGCCCTGTAGTGACCATTCCACCAAGATTGTTAGGAAAATGTAGTTAGTTTTTGGATATCTAAAAAATAGGTCAATGAGGATCTGGATTCTAGTCCCTGGTTAGGTAGGAACTGTCATATAGAGTATGGGTGGACCCTTCAGGTAAAATAAAAGCAGCATCAGTGTTTTAAATAGGAATAAAAAAATAGTAAGCATTTTAAATAGCAAATAGCTGTGTTTTAGTGTGAGCATATTATTAATTGTTTCATGAAGCTTAGGAAGAACTACCTGGTTCTGGCGTTCTTACCTACATGCATTTTTGTGCTCATTTCTAGTGACTGGCATATTTTTTACTTAAATGGATTGTAATTGCAGAAGAAAATACAGTAGTAGGTTTTAATCATTGGTAGTCAGTAGGCTAGTAACTTGCATTCCCTGGCTACCGTAACATTACCCTGGTGGTCCAGTGGTTTTATTTGGTCTGCCTAGGTTGTGTGTTTGTAATTTAATGTTTTTATATAAAGAAAGAATTCCTGTTTAAAAATGAAATGTGCTGCTCTGTTTTAATGTAAAAAGGCATAGTGGCAGCTGCAGGCACTGGCTGTGCTTTGGAGAGGAGTGGGGAGTGTGAGCAGCCAGTCATCAGCTCCACAGTGAGCCTTGTGCTTGAGAGGAATCCCCAGGCTGCCTAGGTGGTCACTCCTCTACTGCAACCTTAATTGCGAGTTAAGTTTCAGCCTACTGTGAAGCGCCATGGTACAAGAGGGAGCAGCAGCGCTAGGTGCTCCTCTCACAAGCCAGATCAACCAGATAGTATTTCCCTTACTCTAAAGGTGATGAGTACCAGGGTAAAAAGATCTATGGATTGGTTCACAAGAAATAATTTAAATAAAACAAAAATAAGTTGGCACAGTCTGTGTTTGGGGTTCCGAGAGTCCTCAGGAGAAACGGAGGAAGAGAAAGTGTAAAAAAAAATACAGAAGCTATTTCTTGTGACAGTAATTAACTTGTTTGTTTGAAGAACCCATGGCAAATGGGAAAGCATAAAATCACAAATAAAACACATTTTTATAATAATAAAAGCCATAATGGGGCTAAGGAGAATCCTGGTTATAAAGCAAAAATAGTGGGAATTCTCAGAAGTGCTTAGTTTTAAAAAACAGAGTAGTTTAAAGACAGGCTGCCTAGGTGGTCACTCCTATATCATGACCTTGGTCATGAGTTAGGCAATGGCCTACTGTACAATGCCATGGTGTGAGAGGGAGCAGCAGAGTAAGGCACTCCTCTCGTAGGCAGGATCAACCAGATGGTATTTCCCTTACTGTAAAGGTGACGGGCGCTAGGGGAAAAGGCTGTAGGGACTGGCTCACATGAAATAAATTAAATAAATCCAGAAACTAAAACAATGGATTAGCTATGCATTTTACAAAAAGAGACTGCGACATAGGTTCAAACTCATTGTATTAGAAAAAGGTGTCTCTAGGACCTAGGGAGAAGGTGGCTTTGATACTCTCCTAATTAGAAGAGTAACATTTTGGCAGTATACACTTTGAATGAAGAGAAAGACCTTTGGCCCATGCACATGGAGACCTGAGTGCACTCTAACATGGGTCTGGAAGAGCTATGAAGACCTCAAGGGCAAACTTAAGTTTGGAGTAAAGAGGTGAGGGGGATACATCCTTTTCCTTAATAGATTTTTTTAACAAGGTAAACGAGGAGGAGGAGTTCATGGCGGGCCTGGGGGGAGCCATCCCAGTGACTGGTTAAGAGAAAAGCAGTGGATAGAGTATGAGGCCATCAGCACAAATCGACAAATGTTATTGTAGGTTGTGTTAAGTCTGGAGAGTCCAGCAGATGTAGTTTGAGAATAGATAGGGTAAGCAGTAATCCAATAAGGAAGTAGGGTGCCCTGGGTGATGACGAGTCTAGCTTCAGGGCTAAGGTAGTCTTTAAGCCTATATCCAACACCTAGCTTCTGGATCATGTACTGAACAGTAAGAACTATATAATCAGCAAAGGTCCATGTAGGATCAAGGGTAGTACCAAGGTATTTGAAGGAGGTAACATATTCCAGGGGGAGAGCCATTGGGAGAAAGGATATTGAGTGGGAGATGTCCATGGCTACTCTGATTAGTCTGGATTTTGATCTGAGGAGCATGGCCTTGGTTTTCTTGGCATTGACCATGAGCCTGTTGTTTAGGAACCAGTGATGGGTGACATGAAAATTGATTGCAAGTGTGGTGGAGAGTTCAGCAGGAATTTTGGTGCTATGGTGTAGGATAACATCATCAGCATACAATTGAGAGTTGCACATGATGCTATCCGTTGGAAGGATGTTAACAAATATTGAGAATAGGATGTGTCCAAGGACAGATTCTTGTGGGACACCATTAAGCACCTCCCGGGCAGGGGGGAGGTTGAACCACCAGTACAGACCATTGTGCTTTGACCAGAGAGGTAGTCACGGAACCAGGCGGTGGATGAGGGGGAACAGCCAAAGTCCTTGAACTTACTAAGTAAGATGTGGTGGTCCACCAGGTTAGAGGCATTGGTAAGATCCACAAATATTGCCCCAGTGAGTTTACCTTCATCTATATTGTGGAAAACATGATTAGTAAAGCAGGTCAGGGTGTTGGTAGTGCTGTGGCCCTTCCTGAAGCCACGTTGCTGAGGGCAGAGGAGGTTGTACTTCACCACATGGTCAGAGATTTACTGGTGCATGACTTTTTTCAGAATCTTGCTTAGGTGGGGTAGAATAGATATAGGGCAGCAGTGTTCCACTAGTTGAGGATCATCAAACTTGAAGATGGGGATGACTTTGGCTTGTTTTCATATTCTGGAAACTGTAGATGTGGTGAGGGAAAGGTTGAGGACTGTAATTAGGGGTTTGGCAGTGGCATGGGATACAAGTTTCAGGAAGCAGGGGAGAAGCTATCAATATCAGAGCTTCTCTGGTTTGGGAGGTTTATAAAGAGCATCAGGGTTTCGTTAGAGGAGATGGGTTTGAAGTTAAATGGAGGGACAGTCTAGTATTCCATCAGTGAGTCGAAAGGCAGCTGGCAAGGATCAAGTTGTTGAAGTTTGGTGAGATGATCAAACAGGTCAGTAAATTTGGCATTGAAGATAGCAACAACTTTGGATGGGTCAGTTAGGGGTGCATTCTCAATAGAGTTGAATGGCAGCCTGTTGGACCCTGGGAGCTATCACAGAGTTTACCACATCCCAGAAGTTTTTGGAGTTGTTAAGGTTGTGGGTTTGTAGGTTACAAAGGTACTCAGCCTTACATGCTTTAACTGCTTTTTTGCATCTGTAGGCATTCCAGTGGAAGGGGAAAGCTTTGCAGGCTTCCCATATAGCATCCCTCTCCTTCGTCATCTTAAGAAAATATATGGAATGCCATCTCAAGTTGCCTTCACATACTCTCCTAGTGGTTAGCAGGAAGTGCCTATTCTGGACTGCAGTCAAGGCAGTGATAAAGAAGCCCAGTGCAGAGTTGACACTGGACATTGTGTGCAGGGACAACCAGTTGACAGCGCTAATGTCAGAAAATAGGTGGGGGCATCATATTTGGAGAAATCTCTGAAGGTCAGAGTGGGTTGAAGTGGTAATGAACCACCTTCTGAAGACACATGAGAGTAGAGGAGCTGGGGGTAGAGCTGGAGCAGCAGAGACATGCAGGATTACTTTACTATTGAAGCAATTGTATGCCTTAACCAGAAATAAATTCACCTTTGCTTCATTTTGCAGTGTTTTGCTATTTCTGTGAGTGCAACTACTTTCAGACTTGCTGTAGTGGGGTGATAATGAATTGGGCGAGGCTGAGTTGCTCTAATAGGTCGCCGTACTCCATTTGGAGTTGCATAGCTAATACAGGTTGAAATCTTCCAGCATGATAATCTCTGTAGGGGGGGGAGAGCAGGCCCATGTCACTCAGTAGATGGGTTAGGCCAGTAATACCACTCTAGGGGGGATTATAGTAGCAGCCAATGTAAATTGTTTTAACATCCTCAATAGACTGTTCAGTGATTAGCCATTCACTGATAGTGTTGCTGGCTGAGCTGCAGGAGGCAAGGGTGGCTGTGAGAGAGTCTTGCAGTTTAGAAGCACTTCATCACCCTTCTTGGAACCAGGGTGGTCTTTACATAGTAGAGTGTAACCCTTCAGGCAGCAGCTAGTGTCTGGAGTGGCAGACTTAAACCAGATTTTGGTGATGCCAAAGATGTTGGAACTGTAAAGAGAGACCCATACCTTGAGCTCAGTGAGTTCAGACAACAGGCTGCAAACACTGAGTTGCACAATTTTTTGCCCATGCTTATTCAGCAAGGTGGGGTCATTGGGGATAATGGAGGGAGGTTGGGCCCAAGTTGCTGTCAACATCCTCAGCTAATAGTAGCAGTAGGATAGGAATGAGATGGGTATGCAGTGAAGTGGGTGAAACCCAAAAGAGCGACACCCAGAATCATGACTGGAAAAGGAAGAAACCGAAATGGCAACAAAGGTGTCACCCCTTCCCCGAAGTGCTACAATCTCGGAGTTTGTTATATTAGTATGAGGGGTATAAGGGGGTGAATCCCACTGGAAGAAAAAAAGTCACTGTTTTGGGTTTCACCCAACTGATTTCATGGTTCTGGGTTCGCTCTTATAGTTTCACCCTTATTACATAAAACCATGAGATACTATGATTGCAGGAGGTAGGGAGCATAAACTAAGGGCAGGTGAGTGAGGACAGGAAGGCACCCAGGAGGTGATGCTCTTTCTTATTAAGGAGGGCAAGGAGAAGTGGGGCAAAGGGGGGGTATCCCCGGTGCTCAGTTTGGGGTAGGAGGGAGGCCTGGCTTCCTGTGTGCGTGAATTGAGAGAGACTGGCTTGGTTTTTTGGCCAAGATGTGGGTGCTGAGCTCTGATATCAGGAAACATGCAGTAATAATGGAGGTCAATAGGAAGCTAGCCACTATTGGTTCCATTTTTCCAGGGGAGCAATCCAGGCTTGAAACAGTGGAGTAAACTGGGGGACTGCAGTCTTTAGTGAGTGTGAAATCATTGCAACTGGTTGGTAAAACCTTACATGAAAGACGAAGATACTAAGAAGGAAAAGTTCTAATGGTCAGGAGTTAACGTGATATCCAAAGTTAGGAAGGTAGACCAGCTAGAGGTAGGGTCCCAGTGGTAGCAAGCTAGGTGGTATGCGAGATATAGTTTGCCTTTTCAGTGGAGGGTGGCTCAGCTAGTAATTAGCTCTAGAACCAGCATGTGCACAGAGTCGTAAACAACCTAAGAAGGCAGCAGAATCTAGGAACAGGGAGGTGTGGGAATGATCATACATGTATGTACCAGTTGCTGTTAAGCAGCTCAACAGACTAATCAGTAACCCAGTGGGACAGCAAGATCAGTGCAAGCAATTTAGTACACAGTGCCTAGATGTGGTACCAGCCAGGCAGTTTAGTTTGTAAGGGGCCAGCTAGAGTTTAAACATGATATAGACAGCAATAAAGGATAGTCTTAGACACTGTAGTCACAACAGAGAGCAGATTAGTTACTGGGCAGGACTGCAGAATAGTCCCGGGGATACTAAGCAGGTATTAGCCTCAATTCTGTGGAAAAACAGAGCACACACTTTAAAGAGCTACTAACGCCTCAAAGAAAACTTGAAATAGCACAATAATTCAGTACAACTCTGCCTGCATTCCATTTATATTTTATATATTTCTCCTCCCCATTATTTTTTACAAAGGAAATTTTCATGAATATATGATCTTTATCTCTTAGAGATCCATTAGAGTCCATCTGCCTCTATAGCTTTCTCCCTACTTCAAGTCATAATTCTCTGTTGTGACATCAAAATCTGTTGTCATGGGAGTAACCGTGATATCACAAGCAGTACTCTGTGATTTCAGGTAGGGAAAGTGCAACAGTAATAGCCGAGCTATTCAGGAGCAAACATCCTGCTTTCATACAGATGACCACAGTAATAAATGATTGGGCGGAGGAATACAGCACTAATGGTAAGTACCAGCTGAACTTTGTCTAAATATTAGATTTTGTTAAAGTTCTTCTGAATGTATCACCAGTTCTTTAAGTAAGCACAGTCACCTGCAGCATGTCCTGCCTTTGCCATGTCTGTTCTGGTGGACTCCGACAGACTCCCAATGTCCTTTGCGTGGGTCCTCCTCATGAGGGCCACAAATGGGAGGGCCACTTGAGTAAATAATTCTTATAGGAGGGGGAGCACCCCACCTTCTGTTCTGAGCTGGCTCCCTGATTGGTGGAGCTCAACTCTGAGCTGTGGGACCAGATGGTCCTTTGTTTGCCACTTGTGGAAGCATGGAAAGGCTATCTGTGGGAGAGGGGTGCAGCATAGTGTTATCTGGGAGATGCTCTCTCTACCCTTTCAGATCCAGCGTTCTTCTGATCCCTGGAGTGGCTTGGGGTGCTGTAAATGCCCAATGGAGTTTCTGGATCAAGAATGTCCCACCCTCTGTCCTGATCTGGATCCCCAATTGGTGGAGCACAGCTCTGAACTGTGGGATCAAAGGGTCCTTCGTTTACAGCTGCAGTGGCTTGGAGAGGTGATTAGTGTGGGGAGAGCACAAAGTCTGCTGGGAGCTGCTCTCTCAACCCCTTCAGGTGGGATGGCCTTAAAGCCATCCTTAGAGTACACATAATTTCTATTCTACACATATGAATAGAAATTACTAATGATGGGCCCTATGCACGATGCCAACGTGTCATGCAAACTGGGTGCATTGGCATCGTTAACAATGAATGTCGTGGAATGGGTACCACGTGGCATTCACCAAAGGGCATGCAACAAATATGCACCGATCCCCGGCAGTGCAGAGATCAATGTGCCTGGGGTGGGCGAGGGGCGCCAGCACTATGTGAAATTCACAAAGGCATGCAGTGCTGGCAGCAGGGCAGAAGAGGACTGAGCAGATTAGGGCAGGTGGGACCCTGCCATAACTCACTGCACACCCCCACTGATATGATGTGCCGGTCGCGGCGGGCCCCTAGAGTCCCACAGCCATGCTGACCCAGCTCTTAGGCCACCGGTAAGGGCTGGAGCTGCTGCAGGGGCCAATGCTTCGACATTGTGGTGCCATGCCCTGGTGGTGCCAGTCACCCCCCAACATGGCGTCCCTGTCCCTGATGCATTGAACTGCCCTATTTCCAGATGCTGGAGTGATGGTACCGACTGGTGGGTATGGAAGTGGGGTGGTTGCTGGTGCCACTGGTGGGTGGGGGAGCACCGGCATGACAATTGCTGGGGTACCTGGTAGGGGGTTGGGATTCCCCAGACCTGGGCATGTGGGGTGGAGTAAGAGTGCCATTATGGGTAAGGGCTCTGCTGTATGGTGGGGGGGGCGTCCATCTGATGGCCTGACTGGGCGTGCAAGTCCAGGGTGCCTGCGGTGGGCATTCATGCACCTGGACCCATGCCTCACCGTGCAAGGGATCCTCTTTCATCCCAGGACAGGCACCCGGTTGGATGCCTGCCTGGGACCACAACTCTGTCCCCATCCACCCTGCAGAGTCCTGAAAGCCGTGGGGGAGGAACTACGGACAGGTGCCCACCGGTGGTGAATACTGGCATATTGACTTATATTTGACAACATCGTGGCTTCCTCCTTCTTTATATTCTCAATAGAGCCAGAGTTGTTTGGTTCATAGCACTCTTCATCTGGGTGCAGCTTCTCCTCTTTCTTTATTGTAAAATATAAAAATATTAAATAGAGATTTACAATCAAATGCTTCAGTTATATTAAATATTCCAAATACGAAATCTAGGTTAGGTGAGCAGGCATTCTCTAATTATGCTCCTGTATTTTGGAACAAGATCCCATGTACTTTACAACATATTGATGGAATTAATGCTTTTAAAGCATCAGTGAGACAATATATTTTAAGTTTAGTGATGTGTAATTGTTATTAGATTATTGTTATATGTAATTGTTGTATTAAGATGATTATATTGTATTGTTTTATGTTTTCTGTTTATTACATCCTGACTGTAACATTGATTATTGTCCCGGGTCACATTTGAAAAGGGCCTTGGCTCATATTGTTTACCTGGTAAACAAAAGTTTAAATAATAATAAAAAAATAAATTAATGCACCCCTGTTCACAGGCGCAGACCTATGCAGGTGGGATATGCACCTCTGGCACAGATTTCCCACCCTATAGTGCATAGGGCCCAACATTAGGAGACTTCAACCTATCTGGAGCAGAATGGAGCATTCCATCTACCTCCTGTGCCAGAGAACAGATCCTCCTGGAAGCTATCCAGGACTGTTTCTTGTCACAGGCAGTCACGGAATCAACACAGGAGGGATGCTTTCAAATGGGGAGCAGGTCATTAATGTAGAAGTGAGAGAACCCCTTGCAGGCAGTGATCACTGTACTGTGTGGTTTTCCATCTGCTTGGGAAAGGAAGCACCCACATCAAAAATGAAGGTGTTAGACTTTAGAAGGGCAGATTTCAATATGATGGGGAGCATAGTGCAGGAGTACCTGGCTAAGATTCTTCCAGAGATGGATGTGGACCAGAAAAGGACCATCATTAAGATGGGGATATTAGAGGCCACCAACACATGCATTATAGCTTGGAAAAAGAATCCCAGAATTAGAGGCCTTGCTGGTATAACAGGAAGGTGGCAGAGAAAGTTAAAGAAAAGCGGGCAGTCTTCCTGAAGTACAAGGGTACTTTGAGGGAGGAGGACAGGGAGGCATAAGCTGAGAAATCCCAGGTGGCTGGTAGAGAAGTCAGGGTGGCCAAGGCTGAGAAGGAGTTTAGGCTGGATCAGGCGATTAAGGAAGGGAGAAAAAGACTTTTTCCGGTACGCAGGAAGAGAAGAAGCAGAAGGGATGGGATAGTTAGAATTAAGAAGGAGGAAGGCTGGGCAGAAAAGGGGGTGGAGCAAGCAGAAATTTTAAATTAGTACTTTTGCTCAGTCTTCACCAAAGAAGAGGATGGTCCTATGCCACAGGGCAAGAAGTGGGGAAACCTAGTGGGGGGGAAGGAGAATAAGGGGGAGACTGAGGTAGACTGGGTCTTAAGGGTTCTAAAGGAACTGAGGCAGACAAGACACCAGGCCTAGATGGAGTGCACCCTAGGGTGCTGAAGGAACTGGCAGGGGTATTAGTGGACCCTTTGACAGAGCTATTTAACACCTCACTGGAGAAGGGGAGTGTGCCTCAAGACATTAGGGCAGTTCATGTGGTACCTCTCCACAAAAGTGGACCCAGGGATGAGCCAGACAATTACAGGCTGGTTAGCCTAACTTCTATAGCCTACTAGGTCAATATGTCATATGCTTAATAGTGTACAACAAAACCCCATAACTGCAACAGCGCAGTACAACTGAGGGAGAGGGTGCAATACCGCTAATGGGTCTGTGCGCAGTAGTGCACCCTCTCACTGTCCCAGTCAGAGGATAAGACTTCTGCTGGGAAGGGGTTCCAGCAAGCAGCTGCCATGGCTTGATGCAGTGAGCCACTGGCAGCAAGGAAACAAAGCAATGTGTTTGGGACCGGGTTTGAGTCCCGTCCCAGACACATGGAAATCTTCTGTTTTTTCTTACTTTGTGCAATATTGTGTGATAACCCCTCACCTTCAGATTTAGTTATACTAGTTGTCAGGGGGTTTAGAACAACCCAATAGAGTGTGGGGGAGGCAGTGCCCCTCTGAAAAAAAGACTTATGCCACTTGGCATATATCGCTTTGCTTTGGCAGTGTGACATATGGATTATGCATAATGTCTTGCGACATTATGACCCCTGCCCTTCCATAGTAGGTGAGTTGATGGAGACTATTCTAAGAGAAAGGTTGGTGTCCTTCTTTGAAAAGAATGGTCGCCAGGATGATAGGCAGCATGGGTTTGTCTGTGGAAGGTCTTGTCAAACCAGTTTGGTAGACTTCTTTGACTGGGTTACCAAATCCCTGGACATGGGCCAAGCAGTGGACATGCTGTACTGAAATTTCAGCAAGCCGTTTGACTCAGTACCACATGGAAGTCTAATCAGCAAACTGGGAGACCTAGGAGTGGGGGACAAAATGCCGAGGTGGGTCAGGAGCTGGCTAAGGGATAGGATCCAGAAAGTGATGGTTGGGGGAAAATTGTTCAAACCTAGACCTGCAACCAGCAGTTACACAGGGCTCAGTATTCAGACCTGTGCTGTTCAACATATTTATCGGTGACATTGCAGAGGTAGTCAAAAGTAAGATCTGCCTTTTTGCTGATGATACTAAACTCTGTAGAAGGGTGGATACAGAGGAGGGAAGACAGGAATTAAGGGAGGATCTTGCTAGGTTGGAGAAGTGGTCAGGCATCTGGCAGCTGGGTTTTAATGCAAAGAAGTGTAAGATAATGCATATGGGAGCCAGAAACCCAAAGGCCAGATACTGGCTGGGGGGAGTACAGGTTATAGTATCTGAGGAGGAAAAGGACCTGGGAGTAATGGTCAGGGGTGTCATGAAACACACAGCTCAGTGCAGAAAGGCAGCAGCCAAAGCAAATAAAATGCTGGGCTGCAGCGCAAGAGGAATCACCTCTAGGAGAGCGGAGGTTATACTGCCACTGTACAGATCGCTGGTGACACCACACCTGGAGTACTGTGTTCAGTTCTGGAGCCCTTACCTGAAGAAGGATATCAAGCTACTGGAAGGGGTCCTGCAGAGGGCAAACAAAATGATTCAGGCCATGGGGAACAGAACATATGAAAAGAAGCTGAGGGAACTGAGCATGTACTCCCTGGAGGACCGAAGAGAGATAGGGGATATGATTGCGACATTCAAGTACCTACAGGGCATACACAAGGCTGATACTGCAGACATCTTTAAGTTAAGGAAGGAGGGTACAGCAAGGGGGCACAGCCTGAAATTGATGGAGAGTAGATTCAGGAAAGAAATGAGGCACTTTTTCACTGAAAGGGTGGTGAAGGGGTGGAATAAGTTGCAAGAGCAGGTTGTGGTGGTGAAGACTTTAAGGCTTTAAGAAGGGGGACAAGGTTAAGAAGAAGATTAGGATGGGGAAGACTCCAGGGGGAGTAGGGGAAGGAGGGCAGCTCCAGTTATTTAGCTGGGCCATGCACTTGAGCAGATTAGATAGAACTTTGTGGCTTCTTTCTGCTGGCAAATTCGTATGTTTGTATATAAAAGGCAGGTGGAGGAGAAGGAATGCAAGTTGAGGGGAAATATAGGGCAATTGGAGATGGAGCATAAACACCAGACCACCCCACAGGTACTTTAGCAACTTAAAGGAACAAGAAAAGAACTTGATAACCTGGTATTATGCAAAGTAAAATCCCAATTACAATTTGTAAATCAAAAATACATCAAACATGGCAAATGTGCAGAACACCTGCTTGCTCAGCACCTCTATAAACAGGAGGCAGACCGTCATATCCAGATGGTTAAAAAGGTTGATGACACCAGGGAATCTGTCTATCGGCCAAGGGATATAGCTGCTGAATCTGCAGACTTCTACTCCCATTTGTACACTAATGAAGCAACAGGTCCTTCTTCCTAGGCAGTCACTGCCTTTTAGAAAGGTATAATGATGCCTGAACTTACTGAGGAGCAGAATGAAGATCTAACTACTACTATCACAAGTGACAAAATCGCTCATGTAATCTCAATTTTGCCACAAATAAGGCCCCTGGTCCTTCTGGGTACATCCCCAAGTTCTACAAAACATTTGCCTCTGAACTAACCCTTCCTTCTGAAAGCAAGTCTAAGGTGTAATCAAAACTGCAAAGGGTGCCCAGACACCTGGCAGGATATCACCATCTCCCTGGTTCCAAAACCATGCAAAGAGCCACAGCAATGTGGCTCATGTAGGCTTACTTCCTTGTTAAACCAAGATGGGAAGCTATTGCTAAAATATTGGTGAACCTCCTGGACCAGGTAATACGGGGACTGGCACATCCCAGTCAAATGGACTACATACCTGGGAGACACACCTATGGCAACCTAGGAAAGTTACTAAATGTAACAGTAGCAGTGGAGAGCTCCAATGACTCAAATGCACTTTTTAGCCATCAATGCTGAAAAAGCATTTGACAACCAAGAATGGAGCTTTCTGAGACAAATGAAGAAAAAAGATAAGATTGGTGAAGTGATGAAGGATTTGGACAAGGCACTGTATGAACATCCCATGGCAAGTGTTCAAGCTAAGGGGGTATGTTCAAGGCCATTATCAATAAGGCATAGAACTAGGCAGGGGTGACCATTGTCCACCTACTTTTTGCAACAAGTATCGAGCCCTTGGTAATCAGGATACAGGACTCTCCAGATGTCTGAGACATGTGGGTGGGTGGGGAAGAAGTAAAAGTAGCTCTTTATGTAGACGGCATGCTGCTTTTTTATCAAAGAGCTGAAATGAAACCAAGATGCTGTCACAAATATCTTCAACACTATGAGGTGGCTTCCAACTTTAAAGCAAATTAAGACAAATCAGAATTGATGCTGCTCAGTGCTTCAGTTTCAGACCAGTGGAAGGCAGAATGCCTGTTCAAATGGGTCACTGCCAGATTTCATTACTTAAATATCCTGATTTCAAGGGATAGAAAACACCCATTTAAAGTAAACTATCTAAGAGAGGGAAGAACAGATCAAAGACCATTTGTTTAACCCCATCAGGAAATAGGACTTAAAATTGTTTCAAAATCCCTGGACACAGACCATGCTCGAATCCCGGAGTGGGATGGTGACAGTAGTCAGGGATACCAGCAATTTTTTCAAGTACAGCCCCATCAGATTTGCAGGAGGCTTCCTTCCTGTATCTGAAGACCCCAAATGTGGGAGAAACAAAGACTATGTAGGCTGGGTCAAGTTATAGAAGGAGAAAGGCTGAAAACTTTTTCTCAAATTAGGCATGAATACACTTTGCAAGGAAGAGATTTTTTTCTTAAAGTTAAGACATTTCCACTCAACAGACCAGAACAAAGCACATTTAAAAGAAATGGTAGGACCCCTGCATACACTGGTTGGCTTACAGAAATCATCTTAACATATCTAACATCCAAACTAACTAAATTGTGTTCCAAGCTTTCAACAGCTACTAAAGTTATGTATACAACAAACTGTAGAGATGCAACAAAGATATTCCATGTTTTCAAGATAGGTTCCGCTATCTCCAAGTGACAGATTTAATTTATTAAAAAATTACTATTGTCTGACTCAGACAAGGTAACAGTCCATGCAATGGTGATGATATTACACTCAGCCTTGGAAGGTATTGCTCTGCTTCCCCATATTATATCCTATATTTATGATGCCTTACACCAATTACACGCAGACTCAACTGATACTCATACAGTCCTGAGAAGCAGATATGTATCAACCTATCAATGCCAAAAACTAGGAACGACACCTTAAAACCTCATTATCAGTGTCAGTAGCTCAGCAGGTAGCACACTCGTCTCTGAGACCAGGAGATCAGATGGCTGTGGGTTCAATCCCCACACCAGGCACTTAGGGTTAAATCCCAATACTGACACTCTAGTGCAGTGTGAGGGGGGTGCTGCACTCCTGAGGTGCCATCTTTCAGATGAGACGTCAAAATCGAGGTCCCATCTGCCTGTTCTGGTGATAGTTCAGGTGGTTGTTAAAGATCCCATGGCACTTCTCAAAAAGAGTAGGAGCATTTTTTATTCAGCAAATATAAAACAACAAAACTTGGGAGAGAGATACAAGAAAAATCACACAATAATGTATACGGTTCAGAATAATTTCCCTTGTATATACATCCTTTCTATATACATAATTTCTAATCCAGACAAGAACTCCCCCAAAAACAAGACCCTAGACCAAAATCAACCCAATTAATTTCCATAATATTAAATAGGATTGGTTAAAAGTATGTCTATTACGCTTACCTAAAAAAAATCACATGACCTGACACCTAGTAATGACCCTTGCAATCAAACCATAAGATTATGTATATAAGTGAGGCCTCCTCAGTTACAGTCTTTCCAACTCACTGCTTGAGGAGAACATCCAGACAGAGAGAAAGCATAGCTTACCTGGATCATCACATATCCCTTCATACAACAAAAATCCCATTGTTCAGACAGCACATGAGGAATTAATCTAACATACCTAAAATGCCCCCCTAAGTTCTTCTACCCCCCAGGTCATGGGCAGTATAATGTGTACATTATCCTATATTTGTCATCTAAACAATGATCCCCCTTATCTATAGGTTAGGGAACCCACTAGTAAACAAGACAATAAATTCCCTTTTTTTTGGGGGGGGGGTTATAACAGAATCCCGGCGCAAGTTCAGATGGTCTTACTGAAATACTGTCCATAGTGTACAGAAGAGACCCTTTTTTTTTTTTTAATACTGCTTTCAGAAAATGTCTCCACCAACTATTATATACTGGCAGAGGTAGGACGTTTTTTTCCTTTTCTGATATCGGATTTATTTCTTTTGAAATATTCTCAATAAGGCCTATTATACCAATATATTTTTGTTGTAAGGCAAACTGACAACAGACTTGCCACATAACCCACTTTATAACTGCCATAACCACTCTGAGGGACCCTGGATATAATTTACTCCAGTCCTTTTCCCTTGAAAACTGACCGTAAATTAATATTTTGTATGTTATCATTCGAAATTGTGGAAAATCCCATTTCTGGGCTAAAAGAATCCAAAAATGTTCCATATATGAGCATTCAAAAAACAAATGCTGCATGGTCTCCATTTGGTCTACACATCCTTCTCTTGTGTATTTCCTTTCCTGGATACTCCTGTGATGGTGGTTACCCCACACATTTAGGTGATCGTGGCAACACGACCACAGAGTATCTAAAATTTTTGTGGTATACAGACATCTGTTAATTGAGCAGTAACTTCCTCTGTTCTAATACTACTGGGGTAAGAAAAGCGCGGCACCATACAAAACTCTGACTATATCATTTGCTTGTATGTGTTTTTCCTAGTATTATATAGAATAGTATCTTGAGTTACTTTCCAGGTTTTCAGTTTTTTTAAACATGTCAACTAAAGTCAATGTGCTTCCCTGAGGGAGTACCCTAAAATGTCTCCAATTTTGGGTTTCTCATTTGTTTAAAAAGGAGAAGTAGTGAATTTAAAAAGAAGATGCTCATCATAGAAGTTCATCTTGAATTATTGGTAACATGTTAGACTATACAAATATAGACAAAAAGAACACTATGGGGTTTAGCATGTCTAAGCCCTCATCTTTAATTGGCTGATATGCGATTGCCCTTTTTACTGGGTTTAGTCTACTGCCCCACAACAATCTAAAGTCTATGTTATACATTTTAACCTCTAGTTTTACCAGCAGTGGGAAGATGTAACTTATCATCAAAAGGGTCAATATATTAAAGGTTTTAAACATGTAGACTCTTTTTTTCTGTGTCATTGGATATGTTTTCCATTTGTTAATTTTTTCTTCTGCCTTTTGTATTGCTTCTTCCCAGTTTGTAATCGCTGGGTCCACTGTGCCAAACCAAACTCCAAGGATTCGGAGTGGTGAATTGGAAATTTGTATTCCCTCAATATCAATGACCTGCATGTCTGCTGGCCAGTGAATAGCTGTACCGCCACTTTTTTGTTTATCAATGGCAGAACTAGATATCTCAGAAAATGTAGAAACTATCTGTAGTGTCTTTACACTAGACTCCTGATCAGCCTCTATTATGCATTCATCGTCTTCATAAGCTAGTGCCACTGTAAAGTCTTGTTGACCTGGACCCTTCATGTGCTCAATATGTACCCTCATATTGAGTTTCCTAAGGAGCGGATCAATAGCAAAAATGTAAGGTAAAGGACTGAGAGGGCAACCCTGCTTACTCATCTCTTTATTGGGACATGCTTCCCTAGTCTACCAATAACACAGGGCTTGTAGAAACCTCTGCATATATGATTCAGAGCCAGGTGATAAATAGTGGTGGGCGAAGTGGGCTCAATCCACTCTGTGAAGTGATTCATGGAGCAAAGGTGGATTCGTGGAGTGCTCTGTAACGCAAAGTAGAGTACGTTGCATTATAATGAGGAACGCAAAGTCCATATGAAACAATTACTTCACGTTACTTCCCCCCCCAGACCACTACTCTGCCAAATTTAAGGTGAAGTGCATTGCAGGCAGTGCACTTCACCTCACTTCACCTTGTTTTTGAGCTCCAAAGGCAAATTTTGCAGTGATTCATGGGATATCAGGTCACATGGGCTCTATATTGATCTACACATCCTCAGTTCGGGGTGGTATGAGTAGGAAAGAGTAGGAGGCAGTGTGCTCTGATAGATGTCTGTGATAGGAGTTTAGTAAAAGCTGTTCAAAAAGTATTTTTGTGTTTTTTTGGGGATCCAACTTTAGTTCATCGATTGTAGGAAACACTACTGTACTGATATGCAAAAATGTAAAGTAAAGGACTCAGAGGACAACCCTGCTTACTCCTCTCTTTATTGGGACATGCTTTCCTAGTCTACCAATAACACAGGGCTTGTAGAAACCTCTGCATATATGATTCAGAGCCAGGTGATAAATAGTGATGGGCAAAGTGGGCTCAATCCGCTCTGCTAAGTGATTCGCGGAGCAAAGGCAGATTCGCGGAATGCTCCACAATGCGAAGCGGAGTACTTTGCGTTATAATGAGGATTGTGAAGTCCATTGGAAACAATTCCTTCACATTACTCCGCCTCCCCAGACCACTACTCTGCCAAATTTAAGGCGAAGTGCATTGCAGGCAGTTCACTTCACCTCACTTCACCTTGTTTTTGAGCTCCAAAGGCGAATTTTGCAGTGATTCATGGGATTTCAGGTCACATGGGCTCTATATTGATCTGCACATCCTCAGTTTGGGATGGTATGAGTAGGAAGGAGTAGGAGACAGTGTGGTCTGATAGCTGTCTGTGATAGGACTCTTGTAAAAGCTGTTGAAAAAGCATTTTTTCATTTTTTTTTTGGATCCAACTTTAGTTCATCGATTGTATTTATTTTTATTTATTTATGAATTTTCAGAAGACCTTTGAGTGTAAGCTCTTTTACAAAGGTTCCACGTCAGGGTGGACAAATAATACAAAACACCAGTACAGTAGTTACAGATTTCAGAACAAATACAGTTATTAATGGGTAAGCACATTAGGCAGTTAAAGAGTAGTATGAGATGTATTAGCAAGTAGTGGAAAACAAATCCAACGTCAGAGGAAGTTGGTTATGTCTTGGAAGATTCTTGGGGTGGCTCATCCCTAGAAACCTCGAGAGGTCTATTGATAGACTATGGTTGAAAAGGTGGGGGGGTTGGGGGCTGTACGCAGTGCCTGAGAGGAGGACTAGTAGCTTACTAGTGTTCCTGGCTAGGCCAGGATGAGGTCAAGTTTTCTCGGTGTCAGTGCTGGGTTTAATGGTGGGAGCGGGTTAATCTTTCAGGTTTGGCCCGAAGAACACGTGCATTGTGAGCAAGACTGTAGGTGCTGTTTGAGGCCTGTTTTGAACTGTGGCAGCCTGTGTGTTTGTAGTTTCTGTGGGAATTCATTTAGCCAGAGGGGGGCTCGGAAGGAGAAAGTACGCTGCCCAAGTGAGGTTCGCCGGAATGGGATGAACAGTGCTCCATTCTTCTTCCCTCTGGTAATATGGGATGAGAGAGAGGCCTCCGGCAGGTTTTCTATGCAGGGTGGTGTTTTTCCGAGGAATGCCTTTTTACCTAGTAGACAGGTTTGATATTTGAGCTTGTCTTTTAGGTTAAGCCAGTTAGTGCTGTCATATAGGCTGCAAGTGTGAGTGTAATGGTCTGCGCACAGGGTGAGGCAACATGCCTTATTTAATGCAATTTTGACCCTGTTGAGTGCAGTGTCAGTGGCAGCTCCATAGACCACAAGCCCGTAGTCTATCATGGGGAGTATTGAGCTGGAGACTGAGATTCGGAGTGCTTCTGGAGTGAGAGATTTCTTATGTCTGTAGAGGACCCTGATCTTTGTATTTACTGATCTGACAAGGAAGTCAATATGGTTCGTATACTTGAGAGAGTCATCAATGGTGACCCCTAGGTACTTGGATGATTGTACCTGCTCAATCTGCTCACCAGCGTTATTGGTAATATCGATAGGGTGTAGCCTGCATTTATTGTAATGGCTGGAATGGAGCACGGCCTTGGTTTTCTTGTAGTTCAGTAGCAGTTTTTTCCTACAGAACCAGTCCTCAAGTTTGTTAAAGGAGGTCTGTAGTTCTGTTTGTAGTGCTGCCTGGGAGGTGCCACTACTCAGCAGCACAGCATCGTCTGCATACAGGATGAGATTGGTGTCACAGACTGTGGGCAGTTCATTAACAAAGAGGCTGAAAAGCAAGGGACCAAGAATTGATCCCCGAGGAACTCCTAGGAGTACCTCTCTGGAGCTGGATAATGTCTGCCCAATTTTGACTCTCTGACTCCTTTGTAATAGGTAATCATTGAACCAATTTAGGGTGTTTGGTGCCACTCCCAGTCTTTGGAGCTGGAATATCAGTAGAGGGGTGGTTGATGGTATTGAAGGCTTTGATGAGGTCGATGAAGATGGACCCCACCAATTTGCCTTTATCTAGTGCCTTGTGTGCATAATCAGAGTATGCAAGCAATGCAGTGGTGGTACTGTGTTTTTGGCGGAAACCATATTGGTTTGGGCAAAGCAGATTGTACTTGTTTAGGTATTCTGTGAGTTGGTTTGCCATGATTTTCTCCAGCACTTTGGATAGAGGGGAGAGGATAGATATTGGCCTGTAGTTAGATACCAGTGCCTTGTCACCATTCGTATGCACTGGAGTTACTAGGGCTTGCTTACAGACTTCTGGGAATTGAGCTAGGGCCAAGGATTTGCTAAATATCATCGTAATGGGTTTGATCAGAACATCAAGTGTCAGAGATAGTATCTTCATGTCTATCCCATCACTCCCCAACCTGGTTTTTCCTAGGACTTTCATGACCATTGTTAGGGCCTCCTTTTCCATCACCTGCTTAAAGTAGAAAGTTGGATGGTTTGTAGTGGTATGGTTGGCACAACCTTGATCATCCACCGGCAGAAGGTAGTCTGGGGGTAGTACTGGGGACAGGTTAGTGAAGGCCTGGTTAAAGGCATCAGCAATGACTAGAGGATTTGTGGAGGGTGCATTGTTGATATTGAGTGTTGTAGGACTAAGCTTCTGGTCTTTGCCAAGGGTGTTCTTGAGATTATCCCCAAACCTCTTTCCATCTCCCCAAGTGTTGTTGAGCTGGGTCTTATGGAAGTTGGCCTTTGCAAGCCAGACCAGTTTGGTGCACTGATTTCTAGAAGTTTTGTAACATTGTAGGTCATGCTTCCAGCCAGAATTTAAGGCTTTGGCCCAGATGCAGTCCCTTTCTTTTAGGAGATAGAGGAGCTTACCATCCAGCCAGCTGTTTTCCACTCCTCGAATTTTACGTTCAGTGCATGGAGCATGAATATCACAGATGGAGTTGAAACCCTCTGTGAAAAAGCTGAGTGCTTGGTCCAGAGTGGGTGCCTAGTGTATGGGGGACCAGCTGTAGGCAGACAGTGATGATTTGAGGGAACCAAGTTTGCCTTTTCGCAGGACCCTGCTCTCGATGAGATGTGGTGGGCTTTTGGCAATTTTACTGTTCCAGAGAAAGGAGACCGGTGAGTGGTCACTGAGTACTTCCGGGATAACTCTGAGTTCAGAGAATCTGGATGGTGTGCTGACCAGAACCCAATCAATTAGGGTGCTGGTGCCAGCCTTGTAGTTCTGTCTGGTGGGGTGAGCTACGAGTTGGGTGAGATTGTGGGAGGTGATTAGGTCTTTGGCAGCTGTCACCTCTTTACAGAGCCAGTTTATATTAAAGTCACCCGTCAAGATGAGATCTGAGCTCTTTTTGAGGCCGCTTATTTCTTGCATAACCATTGAAAGGCCTTCCTTGGCTTTTTTGGGGGCAGGTAGGTTGTGGCAATGGTAATGATCTTGCCATTAAGGCTGGCTTGAGTTTTTACCACTAATAGCTCATAGTCCTCTGCAACTTTGGAGATGGGGAGGACGGAGCAGCTTAGCATGTTTCTGACATACATGAGGCAGCCGCCACCTTTCCTGCCTATTCTATCTAGTCTAAAAATGTGGAATCCTTCAATGAACACCTCACCATCTTTGATCTTGTTTAACAGCCAGGTTTCCATTAGGCAGAATATGTCCGGGGTGTGAATGGTCACCCAAGCTTGGAGCTGGTCAAATTTTGCAGTTAGGCTGCGGATGTTTAGCGATGCTATCTTTAGGCCTGCCACAGAGTGGGCATCCCTGCTCCTCAGGGTTGTAGGTCCAGGATTTAGGTGAATGTTGCCTGAGAGTAGCAGTAGCATGAGCGTAACCTTCCTGGCAGATAGGGTGATGTTTATTTTTACTTGGGACCGTCTCTTGCGCTTTAGATGGGGGTCTGTCTAGATGCATGCATTACATAAGGGGGAAGGTTAACTATTATGGTTAGTGAAGGGTAGACTAGCTTAGTGGTGACTGTGAATGGGAGGTGGGGGATGGGGGGTCTGATATTACCAGAGGTGGTCATGGCCATGTTCATGCTTTTGGGCCAGGATGCGCCCAAAGAGGTTTCAGGGTGTGGAGTTTGGGGACCGAATTTGTAAGTGGTGCCAGCAATGCCAACAGCGGTAGAGAGAAGTAGAAGTGGTATTATGTGGTTTTGCCCCATATTAGTTAGTTTGGTGTGTCAGTCCTGCTTGTAGGAAACCCTCCTGTGCTGATATGCAAAAATGTAAAGTAAAGGACTGAGAGGGAAACCCTGCTTACTCATCTCTTTATTGGGACATGCTTCCCTAGTCTACCAATAACACAGGGCTTGTAGAAACCTCTGCATATATGATTCAGAGCCAGGTGATAAATAGTGGTGGGCGAAGTGGGCTCAATCCACTCTGCCAAGAGATTCGCAGAGCAAAGGTGGATTTGCGGAGTGCTCCGCAATGCAAAGTGGAGTACTTCACGCTATAATGAAGCACATGAAGTCCACTGGAAACAATGACTTCACGTTACTCCGCTTCCCCAGACCACTACTCTGCCAAATTTAAGGCAAAGTGTATTGCAGGTAATGCACTTCTCCTCACTTCACCTTGTTTTTGAGCTCCAAAGGCAAATTTTGCAGTGATTCATGGGATTTCAGGTCACATGGGCTCTATATTGATCTGCACATCCTCAGTTTGGGGTAGTATGAGTAGGAAGACGTAGGAGACAGTGTACTCTGATAGCTGTCTGTGATAGGACTCTTCTAAAAACTGTTCAAAAAGCATTTGTTCATGTTTTTAGGGGATCCAACTTTAGTTCATCGATTGTAGGAAACCCTCCTGTGTTGATATCATCAAGCGTTTTTGGTTTTGTGTAGATTTTGAATGTTAATTTACAACATTGAGTGTGAGTGGTGAAAATCAGTGAAAATGTGCTTTGAGGGAAGGGCGTATCTGTGGTGTAGGTAGATTTAAGTTGGAGAAATAGTGATTTCTTTCTTTTTTGGTTATATTTTTGTTACATAACTGTGTTAATGTACACACAGTAATATTGTCAGTAATAGTAGAAATGTTCTTGCTGTTTGTTGTGTGGATGTGGTGCAGCAGTTCATAAGTTCAGGTTGTTTACATTACAAATATACAATACGTAACGTGGCATAATACTGAACTTTTGCATTTGCTACGCATTCCTCATTCAGCATTGCACATAAACTGTTCTGTATGTGAGTGTGTGTGCAGTTTTGCATCCATCAAATAATACACCTTTTATTGTTCCACAGACTAGTGTAATTGCATGCATAGCAGTGTGAACCTGCTATCCACTGCAGCTGCCTGATTTTGTACTGCAGTCGTGGTATCTGTTCTTAGTTTTGCTACTTGTAGTGCCCGTAAAAATCTGCACTATCTACATGCAGTGCTCCCCCCCCCACCCCCACATTCAAAAGGTATTTTTTTACCAGATTGGATTGTTTTTGTGACCTCATTAGCATCACTGGTTACTGAAGTTGTTTTCATTCTGTGACAGTCTCAGAGTAGTCTCTTATCTGTTGCTGAAGCCACAGTTGTTTACTTGGCTTCACATCCAGCATCCTTCCAATCAGAGAGTGAACGTATCAAAATCTGAATTTGGTTATAATATTGTGGTTGATCCCCCAAAATGCCTGCAAAGAGACGTGCAAGCAAAGCTGTTTCTCGCTATGGCAATGTTGGCAGTAAGATGGTCTGTGGGCGTGGTAGTAGTACACAGATGTAGAAGTGCATTGCTGATGTGAGGAAAGGTATTTCTCCTGCAATGTTTTTTACAGCCCAATCAGTAGCTTCACTCATAGTTGGAGGAGATGATGTTTTCCCAGCCTGTGGTGTTAGTGTTACTGGTGTTAGCGGTGGTGGAGGTAGTATTAGTATTGTTGCGTCAAGTTCTAATTCCAACCAGTGTACTGTATCCAAAAATATTGAGTGTGAAGCAATGCAAGTGAGTGGCAGTGTAGATGATGTCATAGTTTCCAGTAACATCCCAGTAACTGAAACTGAAGAGTCTGATAATCATGTCAACGATAGCATACAATGTGATATTCCATCCACCATGGCACTTAACATCACACATTTTCCTTGCAGTGATTCACAGTGTGGTGAAAAAATATCAGGTGATGGTGGTGTAGATGCTGATGATGAATGTGATGATGATGATGATGTTGCTGTAGCTGCAACATGCAGTCCACATGCTAGCATCCAAGCAGAAAATGTCGATGTGTGTGACGTTGATGAATATGATGATGATGTAATTGACCCAAGATGGAAACCGGAGAAAAAGAAATTCAAAGTGGCTGTGCCTGAGTCTGTTTGCTGGAATCCCCCCCCAACCATAAAAACTTGTGATCTACTGGTTTTGGTTGATGATGATGATGACCCAGTAATCAATATGATAGGTAGTCATGGTGGTCAGTTGCAGTCCAGGTGTGAAGTGCCCGAAACATCACGTGCATCCCTCACTTCACTGCTTAAAATAACAGCCTTAAATAAGCCACATCATGGACATGTTAAAAGCAGAGCATCACAATCCCTTGTTTGGGATTTTTTTGTTAAAGATGCAAATGATGATTCAGTTGCAATCGGCCAGGTTTTCCATGTACTTGTGAGTCGAGGTAAAAAGGGGAGCCATCTGGGCACAGGAGGACAGCATACACATCTTAAGAATAGGCACTTGGCACTGTGGACGCAGCACAAGCTGACAACTAATACCACAGTGGGGCATTCAACCGTGTCACCGGCAACCATAGCCAGCATGTTATCCCCTTCCATGACTGTTAAACCCAGTAGGAAATTAAACATGTGCAGTAGTGCGGTAATAAGGGCAGAGTATTACTACAGACATGATGAGGTGGAGGACCATAATGACTTTGAAATGTTGTCCAGTGCTGGTGAGAGTAGCAGTTGTTGTGGTGGTGGTGGTGGTGGTGAATGCAGTATTTCTAGTACAAGTGGTACATCAACCCTGGTTGGCAAATCTGGCAAAATAACAGCATTTCTGGGTTTGTCATCATCACCTGTGCAACTGTCTTCATCAAATGTCCACACTCTACCCCCTGCCAATGTCATTCATCACAGAGCACAACCATTTGTGATCAACACAACCCGTGTAAAACGTTTAAGTCAGCCCACGTTACAGAGTATTTTTGCGCGTAAGCTGAAGTACCCCCCGAATCATACAGTGTCACGTGAAATCAATGCTGCTGTAGCGGAAATGTTGGCAATTGATCTTTTGCCCTTCTCCTTTGTGGAGAATTCTGGGTTCCGGCGGTTTGCTGCACATGCCAGTCCAAAATGGAAAGTCCCATCCAGGACGTACTTTTCTACCCATGCTGTCCCTGAGTTGTTCAGCACTGTGTCCAACTCAGTAAGACATGCCCTTCAACAGTCCTCCTCTCCATTCATCCATTTAGGTATGGATATGTGGACAAGTGGCAAAACAGCTGGGAGTTTATATCTCTGTATAACTGCACACTGGGTGCAGGTGCCGGGGGTTGTTTGTGATGTTGGTAGTGTGAATAATCAGTGCAGTAAGGTGGATTGTCACGGTAGCAATCTTCCAGGAATTTGACAGCGTACAATGATTGCTATGTGCAATATGATCTGTTCACACACTGATGAGAGCATGTTGAACGTGGTACTGACTGAAACTGACAGATGGCTAAACCCTCTGTCCCTGAGAGCTGGGTTCATAGCAAGTGACAATGGGTCAAATGTGGTGAAATGCATCATGAATGGTGGTTTTTTTCGTATTCCATGCATGGCCCACTGTTTAAATCTTGTGGTTCAGGAGTTTCTGCAGCACCCTGATATAAAGGAAATGCTAATCACTGCACAACGTATCTGCTTTCACTTTTCAAGATCTGGAAAGGCCCGAGACCAACTGCCGCAGTTGCATAAACAAAACAGCCTGCCTCAGCACCGCTTGAAGCTGGAAGTTGTCACCCGATGGAATTCAACTTTATTCATGGCAGAGAGGTTGTATGAACAATACAAAGCCATCTCAAAATATCTTGTTATGCACACTAGCCATGACAGTTCTGGGGCCTCCATGTATGTGACGACTGAACAGTGGTGCCTCATGGACTCTAATAACAATTTTGCAGCCTTCTGAACATGCCACACAGGCAGTGAGTGGTGAGTCTACCTCCATTAGCCAATCAATTCCACTGCTGTGGGTGCTGAGGCAGACATTGGTGAATGTACAGCATAGTCTTGATGTTGCCTGAGACGGTGGTAGCAGTATGTTGCTGCAACACATGCTGACAGTATATGATCAGAATCGTCACATTGTGAGCATTCAGCATAGTGACAACTTTCCCATAGCAACAATGTTGGACACACAATACAAACGTGGAATTGCATCAGTACTGGAGGGAGGCCGGAACAGGTAAAAAATCTCAGTGGTCAACTGGTGCGTTTGGTTCATGGGGCACAGAAGTCATGTGCCAAGGTCAGCAAACCTCAGCAGCATAATCCAGCTGAAGGTATACCTGAAGGACCATCAAGCATATCCTGCAGTGTGAAGAGGACTGCAGTTCCAGGTGGTCTGTCATCCAAAGTGGCTGGCATCAACCCACTTTGGGATGCTTTGTCCCAAGCGGTTATTTGTGAAATAAATGATTCTGGAGAACAGGATGATGCATCAACAACTGGACTTAGTGTGGCACAGAGAATGGTTGAGTCATATTTGTCTGAAAAAAGGCATCTGACAATAACTGAAGATCCTCTTTTGTACTGGAGTGGAAAGGTCAGTGAATGGCCAGAGCTGACTGCAGTGGCACTGAAGTACCTTACATGCCCACCCTCCAGTGTAAGTGTTGAGAGGGTATTCAGCTCAGTAGGTGCAATAGTCAGGGATCGTTGAACAAACCTGTCTCCTCCAAATGTTAGTTTGCTAACATTCATTAAAATGAATGAGAGGCACATACCAGCACAGACTGCAACCTCGGTATTCGTACCCCAGCCTAGTCATGGTGGTCTTGCCAATGTGGAAATAGAGCATCCAGGTGGCACTGGCAGTGGCTGCCTGAAACAGCCCACCACTGATGTAGATGACAACACAATGGAGAAAGGATGTCCAAGTGGTCAGACTTCAGACATCGATGACTGTGAGGGCAACTTTCTTTATGTGGATGATGATGTGATTAATGTTGGCAGGTTTTAACTGATGTTTTTAAAAGGCGGTGTGCCCCTCCCCCGAACCACCCCAACCAGGACTGATGTAAGCCACTGCCACCACTGCCACCATGAGTCTGTCTGTCCCCCGGACCACCACCTTTGGGACTGATGTAAGCCACTGCCACCATGAGTCTGTGTGTCCCCCAGAACACCACCTCCGGGACAGATGTAAGACACTGCCACCACTGCCACCATGAGTCTGTCTGACCCCCGGACCACCACCAACAGGACTGATGTTAGCCACTGCCACCACTGAGCCTGAGTCTGTCTGGACCACCACATCCATCCCCCACAGACACAAAGCTTCTTAATATTTAAACCATAAAGTGAGTATGTGTACTCATGTTTGTTATGCTGCTTCACTTCCTTTAGTTGTATGTTTTGTTTTCTGTAGCTTTTCAGAGCTGTAATGGTAAAACACATACGCTACACTTCTTTTCTTTCTTTTACAGGGTAACAAAAAAAGGCTCCATCGCTAAAACTCATTGGGAATGGTACTGTAGCTGTACTGTACAAAGAGGAAGCGATGTAATATCCATGTGAAATCCATTCTGGTAAGTATGAAGATTTTATTTCATCTGTTTCATTGTTTTGGAAAGACTACAGCAAATATTGCACACAGGTTGTGTTAGTTGACAAGATGTGGGTTTGAAATGTAACTTGAGTTTAGATTGAGATTTGAGAACCAGGGAGGGACACATAACAAGTTGTTAGAAGTCATTAATTTCTTTTTTTAGGAAACTTCCAGATGCTTTGTTGTTCTGTCAAAGTGGCCTTATCCAAGAAAGTTCTTCAACATCAGGCACCCCCCCCCCCCGAGCTTGGGCACACATGCAACATGCAGAAGCCGTTTCAATAGATGACCATGACCATCCTAACAGCCGGACTCCAGAAGGATGCTGATGAAATATGTGAAGAAGTAACAAAATAAGAAACCATTAGAGACAAACCTGCAAATATGATTCCCCCCAACCCACCTAAAAAAAAAAACTTACCTTTATGTGCTGGACAGTTATCCGTTTCCAATTTCAGCACAAAAAATTCTCATTGAGCACCGGAATGTGCACACCAACAGTTTCTGTGTGACCTGTGATGCAGAACAATACGATGAGTACATGTCCATGTCAACCCCCTTCCTCACCCTGCCCCCCCCCGGTGAGAGCGATGCTGGTGGTCACGAGGGCTCACGGTTCTGCCCTCCCCCTAGCAAATTAAGTAGAGGCCAAAGCCCCCCATGATAGTGACTCTGGTGGTCGCGAGGCCTCACAGAGCCGCCCTCCACCGGAGCAAATTAAAGCAGAGCCGAAGCCCCCCCTAGAGATAGCGACGCTGGTGGTCGCGAGGGTTCACAGAGCCGCCCTCCCCCGAGCAAATTAAAGAAGCAGAGCAGAAGCCCCCCTGGAGATAGCGATGCTGATGGTTGTGAAGGCTCACAGAGTCACCCTTCCCCGAGCAAATTAAAGAAGCAGAGCCGAAGGTACGAATAAATGGCAGAGAGGGCACACAGCTCTGAATGCACTGTGTCTCAGCGGAGTGTGTTTGCCTTAAGGATTTTCTAACCCCGCACAAATGAAGATAGTTTTTATAGTTAACTATTTCAAATTTCTTATGCCTATACAAGCTGTTACTGTGTGTACTTTAAGATCTGGTGTGACTGTATCTGGAAACAAGCTGGAGATGGAGTGTTTTGGCGCCAACTCTCATTTTGAATTTCCCTATTCTGTTAAAGCTGTTTCCTCGCCAATATTTTTACTGCCTAAGCTCTACTGCCTTCCTGACTACTGATGTAAATTGCAGCTCAGAGTATATTTCTGTTTTTTTCTTGAGTTAGATTTTTTTTCTACCTGTCTACTAACATGCCTTTAGTTTCTTAGTCTGTTCATTTTTTCTCGGCCAAAATTTAACTTTGCCCCAAAAATAAAATGGCTCTTGCTGCACATTTAGTGATTCGATCGTAAAGTCACCATACCGCTAAATTTACTGAAAATTCTAGTGAAGGACTAGGTTGTTTTCAGGAGTGTACAGTGGAGGAAACCGGTAGCAATCCTTGAGGCAGACCCTAGCTTTTCTAAACGAACGCATAGAATTATCGCTGTAACGTACTTCTGCTTGCTACCCCACCCCCCTCACAAAACATTTTTCTATAAATACCTCTGTTTTGTCCTCTTTCCTCAGCCCCCCCCGGAGATAGTGACACTGTGATCACGAGGGCTTACGGAGCCTTCCTCCCCTGAGCAAATTAAAGAAGCAGAGCCGAAGGTACAAATAAACAGCATAGAGGGCACATAGCTCTGAATGCACTGTGTCTCAGTGGAGTGTGTTTGTCCCCACTGACGCTTCCTGTCAGCTGCCCCACTGCCCCCACCACCACCCTTGGTGAGCATTCCACTATATAGTCTGTATCAGGTGACAATCTTAACCAATCACCCTACTTTCCCATCAGCAGCTTACCAGTTCTCGACACTAGCGGCCACTACAGCAAATTGTTGCACCAAATTCCCCTCTTGAAACGCCATGCTACACATAGCCTATAAATCTATTTTAGGGTTTGCCCTCCTTGCCACACTAGCATCCCTCCCACCCTCGCTTCTCCCTAAATCACAGCCTGGCTTCCCAAAATTCACTTCACAAAACACCCACCCTAGTCCCAGCTCCACCGCCATGACTGGTCAGTACCCTCTCGGGCCTCACTGTTCCTGGATTCCTTGTCCGTCCATCCTTCCCCCATCCTTTCACACCGGGCTGACAGTACTGAAACTCCCCATGTCGTGTTATTTCACAGAGCACCCCCAGACTCCCTCTTCCTACCATAGGCCCATAAAAATTCTGGCAAACTCAAAACTGGTACTAACCTTAGTACTCCTCCTCGCAGGTGACAGCGACCCGGACCAGCCACCTGCACTAGCCACAACCCCTCCCCCACTGGCCAACTACCCAGAGGCCTAAAAATAGCCCACCTAAATATACGCAGCCTCCTATAAAAAATGCCCTTACTACAAACACTAGTACTAACACTATGTCCTGACATCCTGATTATCACTGAGACCTGGCTGAAACCACATAACCTGGATGCTGAAGTAGCTATTTCTGATTACTCTATCACTCGTCATGACCACCCGGGCACAAAGACAGGTGGCAGTATAGCCATTTACATATCTTCCCTGTTAAATTCTCACTGGTCTTGCTACCCGCCCTCCCAGAAAACATCGACACCTCACTAATAAAAATCTCCTTACCCCACTCAATCCCCATTTTTATAGAAGGCTCCTATTGTTCCCCAGACTCCCAATTAAACTCTGTCACAACACACCTGGACACCCTAAAAACCCCTAACCTCAGGAGGGGAGCTCCACATCCTTGGTGATTTCAACATAAACTGGCTCACTAGTACCAGCACCAAGCTCCGAAACCATGTTGCAACATTAAATCTGTCGCAACTAATCACTGAGCCCATGCGTCTAAACCACAAAACTGGGAACCACTCCCTGCTGGATTGGGCCCTCACTTCTCACCCACACAGGATAATAGTCTCAGGTCTCCTACTAGACTCCCTGAGCGATCACCATATGATATATGTAGTACGAAAAATATTCAAAGCTAAATCACCCCCTTCAAAAACTCTCCTTATTAGGTCATATAAATCCCTTAACCTGGATGGTCTCCTAAAAGTCTTAGCAAACTTGGACTGGACTTACATGCCCAGGGCCACATCCATGGATTCCGCTCTAGACTTCTTTAAGTTGAAATTTCTTGCCGTCTGGGACCACTATGCCCCACTCAAAAAGGTTAGAGTAAGGGGAGCACATCTGCTGTAGATCACTGCTGACCTCATGGATAACCTCTGCACCAGACACCAGGTGTGGAAAGCCTATAAGTCATTGGGGATGCACGCCGATCACCTACACTATCAAACACTTAGAAATGCCTGCACCAGGCTTATCCATCAGGCAAAAGCTCACTACTTCATATCATCCCTCCCAAAAAATTTAAATCATCCAACCAAGTTCTGGAGGTCAATCAAATCACTTTTCTCCCCTCCCACCCAGCCACACACTTCTGCCCTAGATGTAGGTGGCTCCACCATAGCAGAACCGCATGCAGTTGCCATGGTTTTCAACACAGTGTTCACTAGCAGTGGGTCCCCCCACTACTCTAACCCACCACCCACTACACAAAACATGACATCCACATACCTACCCACTCAAACTCTGCACCCAGCTTTCTCCTTCTCCCTGGTTATCCCATCCAAAGTACTCAAAACCCTGCTTGCCCTAAATCCCTCCAAGGGTAAATGCCCCTCAGGTTTGGATGCCAAAATGCTCTACCTTTCTGCCCCAGAAATCGCCATGCCTCTAGCATCCATCTTCAACCTCTCCTTCACTACAGCCTCTATACCTTCAGACTGGAAGCATGCTACAGTCATCCCCCTCCCGAAAGGTGGTGACCCATCCTCCCCCAGTAACTACCGCCTCATCTCCCTCCTACCTACTCTAGCCAAAATCCAGGAACATCTAGTCCTCTTGCAACCTTCCTTGACTTCGCCTCCTTCTTTACCCCATACCATTCGGGTTTTAGAAAATCCCACTCCACTGTCACTTCCCTCCTCAGACTCAGAGATTCCATCCTTACAGGCATGGACAAAAGTCACATCACATCTGCCATTTTTATTGACCTAGCTAAGGCTTTCAACACAGTCTCACATACCCTTCTCCTGTCGAAACTCTCCAATGCAGGTCTCGCCAGTGCGGCCACCAACTGGTTCAAATCATACCTGGCAGACAGGTCCTAATCGGTAAGAAATGGTGCCTCCACCTCTAACCCCCTCCCTGTCACCACTGGTGTCCCCCAAGGCTCTGTCCTTGGCCCTATCTTATTCTCCATTTTTCTCAACGACCTGCCATCAACCTGCCTGCATACAGCCATTCACATGTACGCAGACGATACAGTCCTGTACACCTCAGGCCACTCCCCACTGGAAGTAGCATCCAAACTCCAGCAAGACTTCACCGAAGTTCAGCTCTGGTTTTGAAAAAGTCAACTTATTCTAAACACCAAGAAAACAGTCTCCTTGACTTTCGGCATGAGACAGAGACTCTCCCACCTCCCTGCCTTCCCCACTTTCAAAACCCTTGATGGGGCCCCTCTAGAAGTTTGTACCTCCTTCAGATACTTAGGGGTCTGGCTGGACCAACACCTCGACTTTTCTACTCACATCGAAGCAACCCACAAAAAACTGCACCCTAGGCTGGGCGCATTATACCGGAACCGTAGTTGCATTCCTCTGCCAGCCCACAAAGAGATACTGCAGAAAATGATCCTCCCTATTTTTGACTACGGGGGCGTAGTATACAGTGCTGCCCCTAAATCCACCCTGGCTAGACTGGATTCTCTTTTTAATTCCTTCTGTCATTTCACACTGGACTGTCCACCCTCCACCCACCACTGCGACCTCTACAGGTCCCTTAACCTACCCTCACTTTTCAATAGGCACCAGTACCACTGTAACAGACTCACAGCCAAATTCTGGGCCCAGTTACTACCCTCCTACCTCGCCTCTACCCTAACTGCTCAAACACCATCTACATACTCACTCAGGAATTTCGACTCCCAGCTCATACAATCCCGTACATGGCTACCTCTGCCGGCCAGTCAGTTTTTAGAGCCTGACTACCAAAACTAAGGAACTCCCTGCCTGCTGACATCCGGCTCTCCCCCTCCTCTCAGCAACAAATCTCCCTACTTAAAGGGCAAGACCCCACAAGCTGCTCATGTCACCTAGACTTGCACTAGTATTGGCCAGCTCACCAGCTGCACAACTATGGTAATCACTCAAATGCCTAACTGCCCCAATTAGTTGTCACTGCCTTTTCTACTAGTTACTGCCTGCTGCTTGCTGTGTACATACTGTTTATATTCCTGTATATACTATTATAGTTTAGTATTTTAGTATCTTTCTTATATAACCTATGAAAGTTCGGTATTCTGTATCTGTACCTCTGTATTCTTCACTTGTATGTATCATCCCATCCCAAAAAACCCCAGGACACATCTGGAATCGAGCGGTAGTCTGCTCAGTATGCCTTTCCTGGTAAAACTTTTAAATAAATAAATAAATAAAATACACAACCATATGTCGATATATCTATATCTATCTAGCTATCTATCTATATATATATATATATATATATATATATATATATATATACTCACCAAGGCTATTATTAGTGTACAGCCAAAGGGCACCCTTGAATCCAGTTGAGATGATCACATTGCATTTGCTCGACTAGTCTCGCAGAACACATTGGACCAGCATCACGATGCTCACAGTCATCACTTTGTACTGGGGTATGTGCTGAAACACTCTTATTCCACTGTATTACCACTTGTCAATTTTCTGCACGCAAGCAGGATACATTTTGGGCCAGCAGAAAAAATCTGGGACTCTGTGCCACCACTTCGCACATGACTGAGTGTGCCATTAATTCTGGGGGACTTTGTATTTGCTGAAACACTCTCATTCCACTGTGTTAACACTTGTCAATTTTCTGCACACAAGCAGGATGCATTTTGGAGGGGCAGAAAAAATCTGGGACTCTGTGCCACTTTTGTGCGCATGGCTGAGTGCACCATTAATTCTGGGGGACTTTGTATGTGCTGAATTACTCTCATTCCACTGTGTTGCCACTTGTCAATTTTCTGCACACAAGGAGGATGCATTTTGGGCCTACAGAAAAATCTGGGACTCTGTGTCACCACTGCTCGCATGACTGAGGGTGCCATTAATTCTGGGGGACTTTGTATGTGCTGAAACACTCTCATTCCACTGTGTTAACACTTGTCAATTTTCTGCACATGAGCAGGATGCATTTTGGGCTGGCAAAACAAATCTGGGGACTCTGTGCCACTTTTGTGTGCATGACTGAGCACACCATTAAATCTGGGGGACTTTGTATGTGCTGAAACACTCTCATTCCACTGTGTTACCACTTGTCAATTTTCTGCACACAAGCAGGATGCATTTTAGGCCTGCAGAAAAAATCTGGGACTCTGTGCCACTTTTGTGTGTTCTGTGATTGTTGCTGTGAGCTCATGATGTCATACTGACATTTTTACAATTAAAGCAGCATTGCAAAAATGTCCTTAGTCTCCTGACAGTTTTGAACTGTACTTTTTTATGCTACTTTATATTGCCACAGTTACCACCAGTTACCTCCAAATCATGACTTGAATGATATGTTTCTTTTCACAATTTATGTCTGCTTTACTTATTTGTTAATTTTTTCATGTATGAAAAAAAAATGAGCACGCCTTCCAATATTGTTCGGACCAGGTTTGTATTTATTTGCAGCTGCTTTTCAATAACTATTGTTCCATGGTGTCATAAAACAGTGTCTGTTGCATAACTGTTAAATAACAACAGAAATGATATATAACAATTAATTGATGTGTTGGAGAAAAGCAGAGGAAAACAATGACAAATACGTGGTCAGCACCAATTTAAAAGGAATGCTCCTTTCATTATTTCATACATGAAAAAAGGCAGTACAGCAGACTCAACTACTGTAAATTTGCGCATCATTCCAGTCAATCAGGATGTAAGTAAAGGAAGTTGTAACATCGCATTAAAAAATATAGGTCAGAGTTCTCAACAGATTGCTGCACTGCTGCTTTACAGAGATTCCCCACATTACATAGTTATGGTGATGCACATAAACTAATATGTGGGGGCATCACTACCACTGGAATATTTCTTGCTCCACAGAGTGCAATATATTTCTGTGAAAACCACCCATAATTTCATTACAGTGTGTCATGTGATGGAGGAATTACCGATCAGAAAAGCCACCCACACTTTGCCCCCGATTCTCAGCAATGTTAGGACGTGATGCCAGGGGGAGCACAGATGCATGCTCCACTATAGTGAATGTTTGCAGCTACCCCAATGTTTCCTTATGTTATAAGGTTGACTTTGTGGTGAAATGTGGGAATGTTTCCACTAACAAGACTCTTCTTACTGGAAACGTGCCCACACTTTTCACTACAAACTGACCATTATAACAAAAAGAAACATTCGGAAAGCTGCCAGACAATCAGATATTCACTGTAAGGAGCACGCACACGAGCTCTCCCTGCCATCACATCCTAACGTTGCTGACAAGGAAGGCAGAATGTGGGCAGATTTTCAGAACGGGAATTCTTCAGTCACGTGACACACTGTAATGAAATTATGGACAGTTTTCATACAAATGTATTACACTATGTGGTGCAAGAAAGATTCCCCTGGAAGGGAAAATGTGTATGATTAAACAACAACAAAGAAAAAAACCCCACAAAAACAGTACAACACAGTAGCGGAGTGGGGGGCAGAAAACAATCCCTTAACTTACTGTGGCCATGGGATGCCGTGGTGGTTCAGCAGGTGCAGCAATGAAACTATTTGCTGCTGCTGTTGTTCTGTTCTGTTCACCTGCTGCTGCAAAGCACTGAACCACACATTATTTTCTTCAAGAGCTGCCCACACCAGGGCGATGTCAGACTGTGTTGCAGGGACTGTGCCAGGGTCCACTGCAGCAGGGAATGCAGGTAGTGTTGGTGGTTGTGGAGAGTGTGGTGCTGGTGGCTGTGGTGGTGGTGGAGCAGCTGCTGTACTAGCCCTCCTCCTGCTATGGTGGTGATGAGGCACAACTCCCGCCCCAGCAGCACCCTTGGCCACTGCCATGGAAGGGTCAGCAGGTGGATGCCTGGCCCTTTCTGTAATGTGTCCCATGGGGGGCCACAACGAACCACCACACCACACAGATGGCACACCACCACCGTGCTGTCTCCCACCACAGAGTTAAAAAACTCCCACACTGGGGAGCTGCGGGGGGGACCAGACATAGTCCTCACATGATTCCCACCAGTGTTTTCCAGGGCCACCTCCTGTGGCTGTGAAGGTGGTGAATGGGGTGCTGCTGGATCCCCTACATCTGCTGCTGCTGGTGGTGGTGGTGGTAGTGGTGGAGAAGGTGGATGCACAGCAGCCACCAGTGGCACTGGTGCTGCTGCTGCTCCTGTTGCTTGAACATCAGGGGAAGCAACACCCAGGAGTTGGGAGTGGTCCAGCATGACACGACCGCGCCGTCCTCCACGGGTCCGCACTCCCCTCTGACTGTGCCCATGGGCCAGCGACTCACCTTCTCCAGGGTCCACGCTCATCCATCCCACATAAGTCCCCGTCATACACACACTCACACACAGTCATTCACACACACACAAAACAAAACAACACTTATAAAAAAAAATTAACTACCAAAAAAAATCACAAACACAATACAAAAACTAAATAAAGATAGCTTTTAAAAAAGCTGTTGTTTTACAAAGGCAATAAGCACTTTGTCACTGACTCCTACACTGCTCTCTCACAAGCCTGCTCCCTCTATGAATGCAAAGGAGAAAGTGAAACTGCTTCTCTGACTCACTTCTTTCCTGCCTGGCTAAAGCGTGTGACTTATAGTACTGTAAGCCATGTGATGCGTGGGGGGCTGCCTATTCTCTTCTCACTTCACCTTACTTCACGTTAAGGCATAATGGCAATGTGAAGTGGTAATAATAATGACGTGAAGTGAGCACCTTGCAGTGCCTACTTTGCATTGTGCTCCATGGACGCGAAGTGGCCACTTTGCGTCCACTTCACCAGCGGATAAAAAATTTGCTGCATCTCTAGTGATAAATAACTCAAGAATACCATATTTTTCCAATACTGAAAATAGATACTCATGGGGAACTGCATCGAAGGACTTCGACTGATCAAGACTGAGAACAAATCCTGATGTTTCAGGACATTATTATATTTCCCTGAGTACTTTGATATTATCAAGCATAGACCATTGTGGTAAAGCACAAGTTTGGGCAAGAGAAATAACACATTGTGTTACCTGTATCAGCCTGTTACTTAATATTTTTTCATAATGCTTTCCAGTCTACATTGATGAGGCTTATGGGCCTCCAGTTATGTAGTGTAGTTCTGCTGTATTTCTTATGTAGGAAAATTAACATGCTGTCCTCCAAGGAGGAGGGGAAAGGTGTAAGGCCTATTAAGACATCATTAAACACTATAACCAGGGGTTCAGCTAAAATATCTACTGCTTTTTTATAAAATTCCTCTGATATCCCATCTGGTCCCGGTGCAACCCCATTTTTTAAACCTGCAACTGTAAGTTCTATTTCAGCTTTAGTGACGGGGTGTAAGATATGCTTTTTTATATCATCTGTTATCTCTAGGATTTGTATGTCTCTCAGAAAGCCTTCTGGGCTTTGAGAGCACTGATTTACTTCTCCAAATAACTTTTTTACATAAGCATCTACAATTTGCGTTATTTCCTGAATATGACTAGCTTTGTCCCCAGATGGGAGTGTAAGTTCTGACATAGATTTGGATTCTACCCTTTGATTGCAACTATCATAAGGATTAATCTGTTGTGCTCATCCTTGGGTGCTGAATTTTTGCTCTATGAATAAACACTGGGCCCTGTCATATAGATATGCATTCATTTCTTTCTTGAGTTCCTGTATTTGTGCTGCAAGGTTTGCCCCTGTCTCTACCATTTGTAAAGTAAGGACTTGTAAGTGATTTCTTAATTTTAAATAGTTTAAATATTTATTCAGGAAAGTACTTTTAGCCATTTTGCTGCAGCATTCCGGAATACCATTTTTAATGTCATGCCACCATAACAAAGAATTATTGTACAATTCAAAAACTGAGCTTCTGGCACTCAATTCACCTTGGCGCTCCCCCTAAGATTGTTGGTCCTCTAGGACAAATCCATTTAACCTCCATAAAGAATTAGATAGGGTGTTGTTTGTTGGTTTTCCAAAGCCTACTTTAACAAAACAATGGTCTGAAGTCTCAACAGGAATTACGGAATAAATATTAACAGGCACCCACTGGGAGACTAAAAAAAAATCTATACGTGTAGATAATCTGCCCTTAAAAAAGGTGTGATCTGATATACGACCCCTTACGGTCACACAATCGCTCAGCTTAGCTGTTTGGTACATTCTAGTTAAGAAATTAGAATCATTGTATAATTTTTGTGTTTTGCCAGTTTTTTCATCTAGGGACAAAATACAGTTAAAATCCCCCCCCCCCAAAGATTACTGACTTAGTTGTATACAAGTAAGGTTGATTTTTTTAGTTGCTCTATTCTCTGGTGTTTTTTTGGGGGGTTATACATATTAATAAGCCTAAAATCTTGATTTTGAAAAATCCCATCTAAAATGAGCACCCTCCCAGGGATCAAATAAATCAGTCTAGAGATTTGAAATCCTGTCTTATTAAAGAGAATGCCAAGTCCGGAGCAAGTTTCTTCCCCCAGGGACCAAAACGAGGGTCTGCTGAACCATTCTCTGGATGCTTTCTGTATTTCTTGAATGGTGTGCAATCTGGTGTCCTGTATAAAATAAATGTCTGCTTTTAAGTCTCAAAGGATGGAGAAAGTGGTTTGTCTTTGTTTTGCATTCTTCAAACTATTGGCATTATGGGAACCACAAGAAAAGTCTAAATACATTTTGGGTAATGGTGTAAGGTAGCTCAACCATTCTTTTCTGGGACCGGGGTTTTTGAACTAGTTCTTTTGGATTTCTTTTTTTTTCCTTTGTTGTTTTAGAGTCCCCTGAAGACATCTTCATTTCAGTTGTAGGGTCTGGTTGAGAAGAAGCTATCGAAGACACATCCGAGTCATCTTCATCTTCTGTCCACTGCTTCCATTTTGACAGAGTGGAAAATCTGTTCTTTGTGCTGACCTCAGGTACAGATGCAGATTATGCTGAACTCCCTTCTCAGGTGATGCTGCTGTGTGTGAACCTTCAGGGTGTTTGGTGCTCCCATTGAGCCATGGTAGGTGGTGGCATATCAGGCACTCCTGAGGTGGAAAGAAAGGGTGACTTCTGGGCCACTGCCCCACCTTGATTGTCAACTTCTTGGTCAGCATGTGGAAGGCCTGTTTGGTTATCATCAATCTGCACCAGTGTGCCTCCTTCTGAGTTTGCCAGGTGTTCTAATTTTGTAACAGCTCATTGTGAAAGGGCTTGTGGCTGGGGACCCCCACTCTGGGTTTGAACTTCAAAACTCTCCCTCTCTGGCTCAGATCTGCTAAATGTGCATTGGGTTCTTTGCAGACGGGTTGTGGAGAATGCTGCCTGCCCTGCTCTTGAAAAGAGATCTTCTTGGTCATCTTTCTCTGTATGTAGGTTGTTGTGCATGGCCCATAGATGGGCTTCATGAGTATGCATTGTTTCCTCACATAAATTGCATCTAACTGGTGATGGGCAATTTATTGGTGCATGACCAATTCCTCCACATAGTGAGCATTTTAGCAGGTCACATACATTGTTTAAATGAGTGGAAGCACCACATCGGAAGCATGACCTGGGCTGACCAGTGTGGAATTTAAAACTCTGGGCTCTACCGAGGCAAAAGCAGCTTGGTAAATGCTGAATAGCTCCATTATTAGGGGGCAGGTGTACCCTGATGCACCATCCTCCTGTCCAAATCTTTTCACTGCCCATGATGGGATCTGGAAAGCCTAATACTGTACATTTAGCCTGTAACCAAGATATCTGAAATGGCAACTCCTTCATTATTAAATTGCACCATAATTGTGTGAAAGGCTGGCTTTATAAGGGGTATAACAATAAAAGGAGACCATTATGAAGTATTTCTGAGGCCTTGATACCATTGCTAAAAAAGTTCATGTCCAGTAGCCATTTTAAAACTAACATCAATGTTCTGGTCTCCCGAAGAGTGAATTAAAGCATACATTTCTTGCACAGAGAATCCCATGCTATCTTTTATCAGTGTTTTTTTCCAACATATATTCTGTCTGGATATGACTCTAATCCACCCCTATACTTGATTCTCATGGCATTGCACTGTTTTGCTGGTTCAGGAGGTGTGTAGAACAGTCCCGCATAAGTTCTAGCATTAGAGTGTTGGTTTCTATTGTCCCTTGGTTTGGGGTGGAAAGCGTTCACTTGTCTAGGGTTCGCAGACACTGGGATTGTGGGGTGGGGGGAGACTCAGCCTAATAGCATCTTGCTGCTGCTGATCCAGTGTGGGAACATTCAGGGTGCACACTGTGGGAATCATAGTTTCTGTGGGTGCACTGTCCCTGGTGTTAGTCTCAGAGTGTGGCATGTTTAGTAATGGAGAGTGAACCATTTCTAAGGAAGATGGTAATTCCAGGGGATCCTGCAACATGAGTTTCTCCTGTATAAGCCCCCCATGTTTGGGTGAGGTCTAGGGCTGTGATTTATCTGTTCTAACCCATCCAGCTTGTCTTAGAGCTTCCCCTACAGTAGGGCCAGATACCAACATATTATCATCGTACTCTGGACTGTTTGCCACATTAGGTTCTTTACCACTATCTGTACCTAGCAACACATTGGTAACTGGAGTAGATTGCAGTTTATTACTACTCACACCCACTTCATGTGGCGTGTCAGGCCCATGCTCAGAGGCCCCAATTCTAGAAAAGTTACACCTGGTGTAACAGCAGTTGTGCCAAGAAGAATGGTGCAAGTAGCAACCTATGCCAGCAGTTGCGACATGCGCGATTCTACAAAGTGGCCTGTGACATATCACAGGCTGCTTGCGCTGAACAGTAGTTATGCCATTATGGGGTTTATGGCAGCAGTTGTGCCCCATTCCAGAAGGGCAGCAACAAAGACCCCAATGTTGGGATTCTACAAGAACCCCCAGAAGAGAACTGGCATCATAAGTTACACCTGCATTTAGCTGGTGTAACTTACATACATCCTCTGAGGGTTCTGTCGAACCTGGTCCATGTGCCCCCCATGCCCAGATTGCCCCCATTGTTGCCCCAATGGACACTGCACAAACAGTTCTAGACTGGGGCCATGATCTCGCCCCTTCCCCTAACTGTACACCCCCCCGTACAGTAAGTGCCCTGCAGGACTGCCCACACCAACTACCCCCAAATCCCTGTGCATGTAATGCCCCCCAGGGCTTCCCACACCTCCAGCCCCCCACCATCCCCTGATGTGACATACCCTGCAGGGTGGCACTGTCATCCCCCACCCATGATCCAACCCTCGAGTCGCTGGTCGCAAAGCAGCAAATACCCTGCCCTGGTAGTCTAGTGGCCCCCCACCCAGCCATGCCAGCCCACCCAGCACCCCACCCATCCCTGGCTGGTGGCTGACACAGCCCACCTCTCACCACCATGGCCAACCACCATCTGAGTTCAGTATGAACACGTACTGAAAAGACTCAGGGCATTACATGCACAGGGATTCAGGGTGCAGGGTAGTGGGCAGCCCTGCGGGGTTCTACTTGTACACCTGGGGGGGCAGTAGATGTGGGCAGCCCTGTGGGGCACCTATTGTAGCTAGCTGGGCATGTTGGGCACTTGCGATCTGCGTTGTGGCTTGCAACATGCTTGCCAGGTGCATCCTCTGTTTGGGAACCTGGCCACATGTCGCAAGTCACAGGACTTAGCTGTGGTGACCCTGCCACTTCTAGAATAGGGCGCAGGGTCAATGTCACAGTTGTGGGTGGTGCAAGTTGCAATTGGCAGTGACTTGCGCCACCCTTCTAGAATCGAGCCCAGAGTCTCTGTGGGGTAAAACCCCGGTATCAGCTCTATTGTTCACAGGTAGCACTGGACTAAGTTCTATTGTTTCCCCACAACCAGATAATTTTCCACAGCAGTAGCCCCTGCAGTGTGTCTAGCTTCCCCATTCTCTGTTTCCATTTCAGTTGCAGAAGTAAAAGAGCTACATACAGTTTTAGGTCGTTGCTCCTGTTGGAAAATCGCAATGTCTGCTTTGGATGTCCCGCCATTGGGAGTTTATACTGCCTCCTCCTCCCAGAATTGGCGTTCTTCTGTGTCTAGAAGTGCTAACAGGAAGACCCTCCTCATCCTGTCTTTTTCTGCTCTGGTACTGTCCTCAGGATTCAAAGTCTCACTTCCAAGACCACCAACCATATTTATCTTCATATTGGATGAAACCTGTTAAACCGCTGGCATTTGCAAGCTGTCTTGCTGTGCCTTCTCAGTTGACTGGGTTGGGAGGGAAGCAGGCTCCTCCACCTGGGACGCCATCTTGCAACTGACTCCTCCAGCCACACCAATCGGACCTTCACAGCGCCCCCTAGCAAAGAGTAGGGGAAGTTTTTATTTAAAACCAAAAACATACATTTTAGAATCAAAACATTTTTAAATCACTACAAACATGTCTTTTAATCAATTCCAATAATGTCTTTCCATAATTCTCCTGCTCTTTTTTCTCCCAACAATCTACATTCTTCTAGAAAGATTCTGTCTATTTCATCTTGGAATTTGCATAATAAATCTTGTACTGTAATTTCCTTATTTTGCATAAATCTTTGACACCTATTTTGCCATATAGACCATTTCAAAACCGCAAATATTACATATACTGTGTTCTTAGTTTTTTCCACTCCTTTGACAACTGTCCAAATAACAAAATGACATATGTCATACTTTTAAAGACCTGCATCCCCCAATAATTTGTCACCATTTCCAAAAAAGGCTTAATAAACTCACATCCAAAAAATAAATGCTCCATACTTTCTTCCTGATTGCCACAATTCCACTCCCCGTATATTCTTTCTTCTATTTTTTATGTTTATGATTGTCTCTCACATTTAACTTGTCATGACTAAACATCCACACTATTGCTTTCATTTTCTTTGGAATTATTTTTTCTAGTGTTATTTCTAAAACTGTTTGTACATTTTTTGCACTTTCTACCTTAAAAACTGGTGTTTCAAGAGGGGCATGGCCAACCAGCAACCAAGATGGCGACTTGATCTTATAGCTCTATATAACTAAGAGCCCAGAACCCAACTAAATACAGTCATTTGTGAATCCCGATGGGGAAAAC
The DNA here is from genome assembly GCA_016271365.2 of Neoceratodus forsteri. Taxonomy (NCBI): domain Eukaryota; kingdom Metazoa; phylum Chordata; order Ceratodontiformes; family Ceratodontidae; genus Neoceratodus; species Neoceratodus forsteri. The sequence continues at coordinate 382,901,203 of CM057455.1, read as the reverse complement.
TTAGTCTAACAGTGGTCTGAAGGAACCCACTAACTGCAGGCTGAACGCGGGAAGGATCTGAAGCAGGATTAACCTAATAAAATGCAATCTGATCTGAAACCACCTGTACAGACAGGAAGCATGGCGCGTTCGGCATCAGGAGTGGAAGAACCCTCAGTTAGAGACATGTTCGCCTCTATCATGATCAGTATAGATGTCCTAACCTTAGTGGTGAACACTACCGCAGTCTCCATGCAATAATTAGACACAAGGATGGATCGGGTGGAATAAAAAACATCAGCCCACGATGACATACTCCAAGGGCACTTAGCCACTATGCGAGAGCAGGCAGCCCAAATTCGTCTCTTACAAGATAAACAAGAGGACATGGAAAACAGGAGTCACTGTAACAACCTGAGACTCCTTGGCTTCCAGGAGGGTTGTGAGGGTGGGAAAGTGCTATCCTTTTTACAACAAATGCTTCCAGAGATTCTTCAACTTCCTAGTGGCATGAAAATCATGATTGAATGGGAGTACCATTCACTGCAGCCCAGACCCACAAAGGGTGACAGGCCTCAACCATTTAGAGCACACATCTTAAATTACACCGAAAAAGAAGATATTCAAGCTAGGGCCAGGGAATTGGGGCAACTCTGATGGAGGGATCATACGATCATGATCTTCCAGGATTAAGCTAAAGATTTAGCCGCGAAGCAAAAAGTCTTCTCCAAAGTTCGTCGTAAGCTCCATGCTGTACAAGCCCCTTTTACCTGGATCTACCCTGCCAACCTACAGATCTAGATCAATGGCACTGCACATCAATTTTCCTCCCCAGACACTGCCATGGCCTTTATTACAGATATGCGTCCGGCAGGTCTGGGCTCCTCGTCTCTCAACCCAAATGAAGGATGAATCCATCGATCTCTAGCAAAAGAAGGCCTCCAGAAACCACAGTGGTGACACTCCCCACAACCCTCCACACAGGTCTAGAACCCCGCAACTCTAAAATTAGGAAGAGGCAACTGAAATCACTTTACTCCAAGCGCGATCATCCACAGGACAGGAAGCACTCCTCAGAACAGCAGGCTCAGAATTCCATCACAGCCGAAGTGGCCGAACCAGAATACGTCAGCCCGTATTTTGTACATAATCACTTTTCCATACTGAAAGACTTACTAGACACCGATCACCATGAGGAGATGGATACCAGCCACGCAGACCCTGAAAGAAGCAACCCCGAGGATGAACACACCTCATGGGCCTCTACTATGGATGCTGCTCTGCCCATACAGGACCTAGAAATATGATCCCTGGCTCCCAGCTCACCACCAGGCTGCAGCACAGAAAATAGCCCTGCTGAACTGCAGCAATCACACCCAGGATGAATACCCAGAACAGTCAACTCTGCATACTGATTGATAGTCAGATAAGTACCAAGGGGCAGGTGTCTCAGGAATTAAGGAATAGAAGGTGGGGGATAACAGGAGCTAATCAGGGTTTATACAGCCCGGAGTACGCAGCTCCAGTTCACCTAACAAAACACTAATGCTGAACTTATCTTTGGCATTATGGAACCCCCCTTATTATTACAAAATAAACTTGCTGAATCAGACCAGTCCTTACTATTGCTCCCAGACGCCTTACCCGGAGGTATATAACAATTGGGTTGTACTGTAATGTTAGCGTGGCAGTTACCCAATGCTAAGTATATAGTAAAGTTTATAAGCTGTGTTGTTAATCCACTTGGATATGAGTGAAAAGGTGCCACTCGGCTGTATTTCTGCCCACTTCCATCAGGCCAACAGAAACCTCCCCCTTCCTTTTCTCTTCTCACCAGCCTACTGATATGTATTGAGGAGAAAAGTCTGCGTTGGCCCTAACAGAATGGGTGCAACAGCACCCATACTGCACCCTCAGCAGACCCCACCCTGCACACAGCCTCTCAGTCCGTAAGAGTATAAGGTGTCTCATAGAAAAACAGTCTGCTGAAGTGAAGCACTCACACCCAGGATGGGCACTAGGAATGGAGAACCTCAACATTTTATCTGATGATCAGACAAATACTGACTGATGGGTGTTCCGGGGAGAGATAGGGGAAGAAGGAAGGGAGACAACTGCAGACAATGCTGCACAATGTCTTGGGCTTAGACCCATTTTGTAAAATACCCGTAATGCACCCCTCACCTCTGTAATGACATCCTCTACTACAGACACGCAGACATAGACTGGGTTTTATTCCTAATCCCAGGCACCTCCACTTGGAGATATATACTACAGGCAATGTACTTTATTGTTAGTTACAAGATGTTAGTTCAAAGCTGTGTTCAAGGTTGTCTGCCTAAAATGTTTGGCTTAGATGTTATTATTGTTCCCTAGGCTTATCTCAGACTGTTTACAGTGATTTTTCCCCTCCTTCCCACCTTACTGTGATGCAAAGATGGGAGGGTTTTGCAAGGGTACTAGGCATATATGATTAAGATAGCTCACAACCTGTACTCCCCCATCACCAGCAGAACTCCCGTAGGCAGACCATTAAATCCTCAGGAATGTGGATCCAGTACTTTAGGCATGTTCCCAAGGCTTTTCACCAGCCAGTAAACCAGATACTAACTGAAGGATCACCCAATGTGCTCCTCAACTCCCTGTATGGGGGGAGGGTCACTTATAGCCCTGTTTACCCTGATAAGGCTCTGTGCAATGGTCTGCACAGCTGTTCTCACCTGAAAATGCTGAAAATATTGTGCTGGATAAACTCAGTACAAGTGTCATAGTGCTGGGGAGGTCCCCCCCCCCTTATTGGGGCTTATTTCCTCCACGACCCCAAAGGCGATCGGGCATACCATTGGCTTGGGCACCAGCCAGTTTAGTCCCATCGTACTGTTCACTGCTGTTTTGTTGGATAAGTTAAGTAGTTTAGACTGTTAGGTAGTATGTAGACACAGGGCTCATTTGCAAGCATTGTATATTGTTATTTTCAATCCATTACCACAGGTGGAGTATAGTAATCCCTCACCCACTCAATGTATACTACTGCCTTTTACTATACCCCTCATTGGGCTTTTCCTAGTCCCCTTAGTGACCACTAGAGCAAAATGACAGATATTGCGATTCACACTTGGAATGTCAGAGGGCTGAACTCACTGGTGAAACACATGAAAGTCCTGGCCCATTTGAAACGTTTACATTCTAAAGTGTCCTTTCTACAGGAGGCCAAACTGTCAGGAGATTATCATACTCGTATGAATGAGGAATGGGTGGGCCAGCAGGTTCACTCTAATGCCCCAACCAGGAAGCATGGTGTCCTTATTCTCGTTCATAAGTCTCTCACCTGGACACTAGTCCAGACACTTTCAGACCAGGATGGCAGATGGGTAATAGCTACTTACAACACACCAACGGGTCCATTTACATTATGCAGTTTTTATGCCCCCAATAAGGACATTCTTCAGTTCTTTCATAATCTTGCTGAGGTGATTCTGGAATTTAGCCCCCCAGACTGCCCCCTACTCATAGGTGGGGACTTCAACCTGACACTCATACCTCCACAAGATAGAAATGATAGAGGTAAAGAGGCACACATAAGAAGCGGGAAGGCCCTTCATCAAATTATTTCAGATCAGGGGCTTACAGATTTTGGAGACTTTTTCACCCAGAACGAGAGAGTACTCCTTCCATTCAGAAGCTAATGCCTCCTACAGTAGGCTGGATTTCTGGCTGGGCTCATCCACCTTAACATCTAAACCCTTTGATGTCTCAATTCTTCCCCAAACTATTTCTGACCTTGCCCCGGTTCAGCTCCATATACAGTGGGACCATGTGGCCCCCCTACCCAGACAATGGAGATTAGAACCTCTCCTAACGAGAGACCTGGACTTTATTCCCTGGGCTAGGAATGAAGCCTCTCTTTTTTTAGCTGAAAATTCTATAACAGACACCTCAGCTGATACCACATGGGAAGCTTTTATGGCCATGAAGCGGGGTAATATCATGGGGTTTGCAGCGGCAAAATGCAGAGAAAGGGAACACCAATTGGTTACCATGGAACAGAAACTAGCCACAGCTGAAGACATCTTTAAGTCCATGCCCTCTCCCTCCATTCACTCCCCTACAGGCAGAACCATTCTAGGTCTCTGTTTTGAAATTAACCAACTTCTTAATAGAAAGGCTAAAGTAGCCATCCTTCGCCTAAGACACCTTCTGGGATGGAGGTGATAAAGGGGGCAAAGTAGTTGCATACAAGCTTCGTAAACAGCACACCAGTAGATATATCCCAGGACTGAAGAACAAGCACGGGGAATTGGGTATGTCACCAGAGGACATTAATACTATTTCTATAAATTGCTTTATTCCTCCACACATACAAAACCAAATGGATACACCCAATCATTTTTGGATACTTTACACCTGCCTAGATTGCAGAAGCAACAAGTACAGCTCCTGGACCTCCCCATTTCCAGTGAAGAAGTAGCTGCAGCCATTCAAGGCTTGAAAAAGGTGAAATCTCTGGGTAGCGATGGCTATACTGCAGAATTTTACCAGGCATTAGCCCCGATTATTTCACCTCTCCTAACCCAAGAATTCCAGGAGAAAGAATGTAAGGGCACCCTTCCTCCCTCCATGCATGAGGCAATCATTGTAGTCATCCCCAAAAAGGGCAAGGCTTCCACTAAACCCCAGAAGTTATCGCCCGATTTCTCTCATTAATTTGGACAGAAAATTGTGCACCAAAATTCAAGCAACTAGACTTAGTCTGCTACTCCCCGGACTTATACACCCTTCACAGGTGGGCTTTATACCTCAATGTCACAGCTCAGATCATTTGAGAACCCTCATGAATCTGATGCCCTTTTCCAAGTCACTTTCTACACCGGCAGCTGCCATTGCAGTGGACTTCGAAAAGGCATTCGACAGTAGAATGGGCCTATCTCTATAAGGTCCTTACTCACTTTGGGATAGGAGAAAAATTTCTCTCTAGGATACATGCCATATATGCTGGCCCCTCAGCCAGAATTTATACAAACTCCACACTCTCCCCCTCATTTCCACTGGAAAGAGGTACGAGGCAAGGCTGCCCCCTCTCTCCCTTCCTATTCATAATGGCAGTTGAACCGTTGGCCACAGCATTATGAACCCACCCTGATATAAATGGCTTGACAGTGGGAAGTACAAGCTACACAACCCTTATGTATGCCGATGACCTCCTTCTTCTCCTGGTGGATGCCCACCAAGCCATCCCTCCCCTCCTCAGTCTCCTAGAAGCCTTTTCTAGATACTCAGACCTACAATTGAATCAGAATAAGACTGAATTACTCCCCCTTAATACCCAGTGCACACAACAGATGGTGGATGCAGCTGACCTCCTTTGGGCCCCTAACGGTCTCACTTATTTGGGAATTGTTTTGACTTCATCTTTGGATGCAATATGGCAGGTTAATATACAACCCCTTCTCTCCTCCACCAAGACAGAATTTGACAGATGGAAACTCCTAGTAGGGAAAATTGCGGCCGTCAAAATGATATCAGTCCCTAAACTCTTTTATTTCCTTATGCACTTGCCTGTCCTTCTACCTAAGGAATGGCACCAGGCCATTGATAAACTATTTGGGGACTTCCTATAGGAGGGTTCTAAACCCAGATATAGCTAGTCCAAACTTAGGTCTCACTGGGAGCAAGGAGGATGGAATCTTCCATGGCTAGAGGGATACCGCTGGGCTTTTTTGCTAACGCAAATGGTTAAGTGGGCACACCCCCCTTCCTTTCTTTCCCCACAATGAATACAACTTGAACTGGACATCACAGGAATTATTCACCCCTCCTCCCTTTTTGTAGAAGATATCAGTTCCAAAGTTGGATCATTCCATAAACCTATTATTTATTTTTTTTATTTAGTTTTTGTTGACTGGGTAAGTGCACTAGACAAATCCTGCCTATTTTCAGGTATGACCCGGGGGAGGGGGATACAGATGAATGCCAACTGACCGTGAGCCAGATTAAGCTGTTGGTGGTATTTTTAGTGAAATTACAGATCATATTTCACCTATGGTGGTAATATCCAGATCCAACTGGTTTAGTACTCATCCGAAGATGAAAATGGACCCTCTCCCGCTCCCCCATGTACCTCTCTGTCAAAATCCCTCTATTACTATAGGAGGAACTGAAGTACTATGGAAACAATGGGCAGATTTGGATATTTCCAAATTGGGGGATATAATGGCCCCAAACCCTAAAGCTTGTCACACATTCCAATCTTTACAGCAGATATGGGGCATCCCATAATCGGATTTTTGGAGATACTTCCAACTTAGAGATGCAACGTGACACCTTTTATCCCCTAGCTTGACTTATGGTAAACCCTCTGCCCTTATCACCTGGACACTACACCCTCAGGGTCTTGCAGGTCATATATATGCTATTCTTAGGGATACTCTTCCATCTCAATCTGATGATGCAAGACGTAAATGGGAGAAGATGCTGTAAACCCACATCTTACCTGGGGCCTGGGACCAGGCCTAGAAAGACACGCATAGCTGGTTTAAGGATGCCAGATCCAGACTAATTCAAATAAAAATTGCCCATTCTTGGTACAGAACCCCTGCTATCCTTCATAAAGCCAAACTACTAGAGTCTGATAGCTGTTGGAGATGCCAGAAACCGGGGGGGAAGGGATCTGCTGCACATACTATGGTCCTGTTCAAAGATTCAACCCCTATGGCGAGAAATACAGACAGTAGTGTCAGGAGGTCTAAACCTCACTTTCAGGTTCTTGGCAATATTGGGAATGCAAGTAATCACAGACACATTGCATTAGAGTGATAAACTTGTTTAATACTACCAAAAAGGATAAAATCACGGCTGCCCTAAGCAGTTCTTACCAATACGAATCGGGAGCCAGTGCTAAGCATTCCCTATACCTCAAGGTTTCTTTGTGTATCTTGGGATCTCTGAGGTACAAGACTTAGTGTATCATATTATATACCTATGATAATTACTATGGTTACTGTAAGATAGAAACATTTCTAGTTACAGAGATGAGCCATATTGGCTAAATTAGAGGAGGCTCCATGGTCCAAGATAACATTATACAATTTTGTAGTAGTCATCAGTTTGTGAAACAAAAGAGTTCTTATATAAAGTCTTACATAACTCAGTGTAGTAGTACAAATCACCGAAAGGTGGCAATGCTGACTTATATATCATAATTATTCCAAGGACAACGGTGTCCTGACATCTTATAAGTAAAGAATACACAGAGAATTCATAGAATATTTATGTATTAGCAAGCAAAGTGTATTACAATAATATGCGTACATATCCTGATATCTACTCTTATACTGTAGATGCCCTTAGCCCTATATGTTAGTATAACATATGCCTAAATACTAGCTGTCTACGGTGTATCTCTGAGGGTAACAATAAGGGTGCAGGGACCTCATGTAACATTCCTCCCTTGCTGCCTCCAAGAGCAACACAGGCAAATCTAGGGAAAGGTCAGGGAGCAGTGGTCATTTACAAACCCGATGCGCAAGCCTTGTAAAGGAACTTGAGCTGCTCACGGTGTTGGTACAGTGTACGCCATAGACAGCATAGCATAATAATCAAGAAAAATACCAAGAATGCTTGTATAATAACAAAACCTTTAAAATTAATTTCTAACCAGGTGTTAGTCAATGCATCATTCATATCACCATCATTAATTAATGAAAGGATAGCTTCATTGGCCTTGGTCATATTATTGCTGATGTGGATGAGGTGTGTGTCTTTCCTGTCTAAAAGTGATTTTAATGTAAGTGTGAGTGGATCTATGTGTACATTAGAATATGGTAAATATTCTGAAAGTGTGAGCAGATAATCGGGGTTACCATCAATGATGTCTGCATCAACAAGGGGGATGGGGGTTATAATGGTATGTCCAATAACAGTTTTCTGGTGTGGGACAAAACAGAAATTGAGGAATTCAATAACACATGTTTCAGATCCATAAGTATAGCTTTTGAAATTAGTTACCACGCAATACTCCCCATCAGAATTATACTGAGAGTGTACAGTAGGGAGTCTCCACTTTTGCAACTGAACTGGGCAGGTGTAGGTCAACTTGGAAATCCGTGTTGACAGGCAATGAACCTCCTCATGATATGAGCGATAAAGTTTATCCGGAGCCAATGATGAGTCTGCAAAATCCATGCCATTTGTGGTGATGTCATCATCCATGGTAAAAGTCCAATCAATGCTATCTGGAGAATAACCACAGACAGGTTGAATAACATCAAATACATAACATCGACACAAGTAAATGTATTGTTTCTTCGCACAGCAGTCCATGTGCGGAGCAATCCAGTCATCCAGGAAAGGATGGAAAACCAGTAGAGGCAGTAGATCCAGGTGTTCTCTGTAGACGTATTCATCCAAGTGCCCAATGGAATATACCAGTGTAAGCTTGTCGAACAAGGCTGTAGTGGGATCAAAGCGTTGTAAAGAGACAGTAAATGAAACAAACATTGTATCTCTTATGGAACATTTCTTAGCAGTGAAACAAGGACCAGTGTTAGGGTGTCTGGTCATAAAACCCAGGTTTCTAGCTATAAAAAGAGGAATGGTTAGGGACTATTGCATACACATAGCAATACAGCTAGGGGTTTTACATTGTGGACAATACCATTTGAAAATGTGTCTATCATGTATGATATCAGGGATCCTTCCAGATTCTAGATCACGGAAGAGACTGTTGATGGTAGTGATAATGTATGAGCCATAGGCAGAGCAGAGAATCTCTCTAGCAATGTATTGTTTATCTACTTCTTTGTTATTCTGTGCAATGAGTGCGTTAATCTTGTCTTTAGAGTCTGTGAATGCCTTAGCAATGTTGTGCATGTTGCATACAGTGTATCTTTCTTCCTGACTAAGGCCAGCCACACCACGCAATAATGGGGGTAGTATATTATTGACCAAACCAGTCTGAAATTTGGCAGAATGAGATCTGATAGCAGCAATGTCTGCCTTATTCCAAATAGACATAGCTGTACCAGAGAGACCTGTGTTGCACCTGTGACATGAGAACTGTCAACTTCACGTGTATTACGTTTATGACTTTGATCATCAGGATTGGGTTTTCTCCTGAGGTTGCCTCTATGTGCAGTTGTATGGACCCTGGCAATGGGGTCTTGAGTGTGAGTCTGAAATGCAGCTAAACTATCAAGCAATAACGTACTATAAAATTCTGACGTGTTAGTATTGTGACACATACCAAATTCTTTCATATTCCAGTAAGTAAGATTAAACAACACAGGTATATGCATAAATTGTAGATTATTAATCAATGAACCAGGGTGGGCAGTAGCTGTTAGACCACTGCGGTGACCAGGAGTGTGCTTTGGACATTCCAAAAGCTGTTTATCAGTGGGTGGTAACACAGAGAGATACATGGCAGTAGAAGCCATGTGGTGTACAGCACAAAATTTTCAAGCAGTATCCTTAGACAAAGAATTACAATATGAAGGATCAATTAAGGCAGTGATATTGTATAAACTAGAATGTCTAAGAGCAGTTTGTAGCAAGGACAGAGAACCATTTGGGGATAATTTAGCATTGGGCCAACCCTGGAAAGTTCCTTTGGAGAGTTTGGCTACAGGGAGAATTTGTCCTTGCGATGTGGTTTGCCACTCAGTTTGTAGGGTAGATTTATCAGGAGCGACAACTGAGGCAGTGAGGTAAGTATCAGAACCTTCCTGGACAGTAATCAGACTATCGGGTATATTGAAGGAGATGCTGGATGATCAAGATGTGGTAGGAGGTTCGGCACCGTGCCTTGGATGCAGGGGATAACTCCTGAGATGAGGAGATAATGGAACAAGATAGCCATCTTGTCAGTGTATCTGAAAAGGAAAATCAAACATTAGTAAATCAGTACTATTCTGCCCAATGGGGAGAGGAAAAGTAATTAAACTCCTTTATACAGTTTCAGTTGGTTTGCATGTAACCATTTGTCAGTCAATTTATTATTGTGCAGGAGTCTAACTTGATAGACTGCTGGACTGAGCTTGTTGACAATGGGGTAGGGGCCTTACCATTTATTGGAGAAGGAATGGGTGGGATGTGCAATTCGGAGTACCATTACCTGATCTCCAACCTGCCAATCCACTTCTTGTGTGTGCTTGTCAAACTGTATTTTGGATTGTTGCTGGGCCTTATCCATGCAGTTAGCAGCATACAAGTGTGTGTGTATGAGGTATTTTCTGAGTTTTTCCACATATTGATCTACAGACTCACGGTCTGCAGTGGGAGTGTGCACGTCAAATAACAGGTGTTCAGGTAATCTCATCTGTCTTCCAGTCATCACCTCAAAGGTTGTGAGGTGGGTGGTGGCTGAGGGTGTGCCCCTAATTGCCATAAGGAGTAATGGCAGTAGGGAATCCCAGGTTTTGGGATTGTCTTCAATAAATCTGGAAAGCATTTGCTTAAATCCATCTTTTGGCTCTCTCTACTTCACCTGAAGATTGGGGGTGGTAGGGTATGTGGAACTTTTGATGAACTCCAAGGAGTTCAAGAGATTCTTTCATTTACTCACCTGTAAAACTGGTTCCTTTGTCAGAGTCTACCTTAAGAGGTTGGCTCCACCTGGAGAAAATTTGTTCCACCAGGATTTTGGCAGTGGTTTTAGCAGTGCATGTTTTAGTGGGGAAAGCTTCAACCCTCTTGGAGAAGAGGTCAGTTACCACAAGAGCATAATTGTTATTTCTGCTGGTATTGGTTAAGGGACCAATAAAATCAATCTTATGGCATGCCAAGGGCCCGAGTGTCATTCTGGTAAAAGTTTGGCATTTTGTTTGGTGGGGATGGGGTTGTTCTGTGCACAAACAAGGCAGTTATCTATGTACTGTTGGACATCTTTGGTGATAACAGGCCACCAGGCGGCGATCTGAAGCCTCTGGAGGGTGTTTCCCACTACTTGGTGACCACCAGTGGGTGCATCATGCACTTCGTGCAAAAATTCAAGCCTAAGGTGTCTGGGAACCACCCACAACTTGGTGGTGGAATCATCTGGCTGGTACCAGATGAGCTTGTCATCTGGTGACAAGTGTAATTTACCTTCATTCCTCTGGTAGGGGTTATGTGTGGGAAGTTTCTCTTTGGTACTCTTATCAAGGAATCTGAACACTTCTTTGAGTTCAGTATCAATGTGTTGGGCTGCTGAGAGGTCCAAGTGGGAAAAGGGTTCAGCTTTTTTCCTGAGTGCTGCAATATGTACGGCCGCATTGGCCTCTGTGTAGTCCATCATCCATGTGTCCCCCCCTTGGGCCCCTTCCTTGGCAAGGGTATCTGCTGTGTCATTGAAGGCATGATAGGGATCATGGTAAGAGTGAGCTTTAACTTTGTGTACATAAAGTTTGTGTGCAAATTTTTGTGCCAGTGTATGTATGTATATTACCAATTCCTTGTCCTTCATTGGACTGCTGTCAGACGAAAGGAAGGAGTTCTTCTGCCAGAAAGGAGGAAATTCTGTAAGAGAACAAAAACCCAATTATAGTCTGTAAAAATTATGGTATCCTCGGTCCCATGCTGGATGAACTCGAGGGCACAGGCCACCGCTGCCATCTCTGCATACTGTGATGATGAGACACTGTAATGCTTAGAAACTTTAACAGTGTTCCGATAAGGGTAAATCACTAGGATGCCCATCCCTGCAATTTGTTCTCCCTGATAGTAGGATGCTGAACCATCAGTAAAGATACTGCACAAAGAGGTGTTGTCAAGTATTTGTGGTGTGACAGGGAGGAAAGGACCTGGATCTAGAAGATCAGGTGACTACAGTGTACAGTCATGGGGTTCTCCTTGGAAAAGGAGTCCATGAGCCAGCATAGATGGAATTTTTGTTGAGTGCACCTGTATGTCTCTATCCTGGAGAAGAAATAACCAGTGTGTCAGCCTGGTATTAGAGACTGACCCATCCTTGACTCTATCCGAGAGCAGAAAGATAATTGGTGTGTGGTTGGTGTTGATAATCAGTGGAGAGTATCCAATGATATACAGAAAGTGCTTGACAGCCCAGTAGGTGGCCAGAAGGTTCCTTTTGCAAAGGCTGTACTTCTGTTCCACTGGGGTCAAGAGCTGTGATGCATGTGCAGTAGGTCTCAAGGTGTCGTGAACCTTCTAAGCCAGCACTGCTGACATGGCAATGTCAGAGGTGGCACATTCCAGATGGAATGGTAGTGATGGATTGGGGTTGACCAGAGCTGGGGTGGAGGCCAAGGCCTGCTTCAGTGATGTCACAGCCTGGGCATGTATAAGACCCCAAGTCCATGGGATGTCCTTTTTCAATAGCTCATACAGAGGAGCAGCTTTCTGAGCAAAATCACAGATAAAATCTCTTGAATAATTTACCATCCCTAGAAACCGTCGAAGAGTTGCCAAGCCGGTAGGCAATGGCAAGTCTTGCAATCCTTGTATCTTCTTCCAGGTAGGGCTTTGACCTTGGTCAGTTATTTTTAGACCCAGAAAGAGTACTTCTTTCTGACATAGTTGTGCTTTTGCTGGATCGCATTTCAGGCCAGCTCTCTGAATGAGAGTCAGTAGTTCGTCCAAGAAATCCTAGTGTTGTTCCTGTGTGGCAATTGTCAGCAACAGGTCATCCACATACTGCAAGAGACATTGGGGAGTAGAGAAACCCTCATAGGTTTCCATCATATGCAGATGGAACAGGGACGGGCTGTTATGGAATCCCTGTGGTAAGAAAATCCATGTATACTGTCTTCCTTCAAAGGTGAAGGCAAACTTATATTGACTCTTAGGGGCCAATGGTAATGACCAAAAACCATTGGAGATATCCAGGGCACTGAACCATTTCAGGTCAGGGGTCAAAAGTCATAGCAAATCAGGTGTGGATGCTACAGTTGGTGAACAACTGGGGGTGACCTGGTTCAGTTTTCTGTAGTCAATAGTAAGTCTCCAGGTGCATGTGGGTTTTTTCATGGGCCAAACTGGGAAATTGGCAGTAGAAATGCATGTTCTGATTACTCCTTGCTTGAGATGTGACTTGATTGTTTCTCTGAGAGAAGGCAAGGCCTCAGTTGGAAAAGGATATTGCCTTTGCCTCTCATTTGTTGGGGCTGGCACTTCGATGACAGTGTGCATTCTGCCACAGTCATGCTTGTTGATTGCAAACACTTCCAGATGTCATTGCAAAATGGGGAGAAGCTTTGGAAAAAGCTCATGGTTTTTGAACAAATCTATGACATCATATTCTTTGTTGTTAGCAGATATTGTTGCCACAACGTGTGAATCAGGGATCAAGATAGTGTGGTACTGATCCTGAATTTTTATCAATAGCATGTTAGCTAAATCTACCACACAGCCATGTGGTGCAAGGAAGTCAATCCCTATGATACTATAGTGATCATGCATTACCATAAGTTGGAAGGTGTGTGAGGCCTTTAAGTGGCCTAACTCTACCAGCAAGGGTCGAGACCAGTATGCAGGTAACCTAGTACCATCCACTCCTGACATGTTGGTCCTCCGTCCGGTGGACCAAGGGGATACGTCCAGGTGGTCATCATGTAATACAGACACAACCGCACCTGTATCTAGTAAGACTACAAGTAGGCGGCCCCCGACCTTAGCCTCGGTGCAGGGCCTTCCATTTGTATACAAGACCAGCTTGTTTACAATTTGGACTTGGGCCTATAATTGTCAATCTGTATTGCTGGGGGCATGGAGAGGTTGGGCCTGGCTCCTTTGAACCACTTCACTATGCTACAGTGATGCTATATAGGGAAGAGTGTCTGGGTTCAGGCCTGTATGGCCCTGAAGGCCTGTACTTCCGGTGTCACCATGGCCCATCGGAGTTTGGGTCACCGGTTGTACAGTTGCCAGGGAGTGAGCGGGAACAGCATCCACCACAGAGCGCACTTGCCCCAGAAGCTCTCGGAATTTCCAGTTCTCTTCGGCTATCTCCCTATACAAAGGGCCCATTCTTTGCTGTTGTTGTTTGCCCTTGTTCTTATGTTTTTTATTCTTATTATAATTCCAGTTCCCACCCCATTGCTGTTGTTGCTGTTGTTGCTGTTGTGGTTGTTGGGCCTGTTGGGGGCATTGGTTGTCTGCAGGGAGGGACTGTTGATGTTGGGCCTGCCCTTCCATCATGTAGTGCATCGCCGCCTCTTGAATAGGCTCCACAGTGGTTACTTTCTTGGAACCAGAGCCCAGATCACGGATGTACTGTAAAGTTAGTAAACTCTCTTGGTTTTCTGAAGGATATCAGCAAACCTGTCCTTGTTGGGGTAAGTGGTTGATTCTACCTTTTCTCGTACTGCGGGAATCATTTTCCTAAGGAACAGTATTTTATATTCTATATGATCTACATCCACAGCTTCTTGTGCCAGGTGCTTTCCTGCTATGTAGGCCATCCAGAGTCTTTGGTGGTAAGTCGCTGGACTTTCCTTTGCATTCTGTTTTTTCAGGATATGCAAGCATCACTCCTACTACACCTGGGCTGTGTGCAGCAATGAGCTCAGCTGCAACCTCATCAAAGGTAGCGTTGCCATCCTGGCAGATGGCATCGGGAAGTTTGGCCCACAAACTAGGATCAATGGTCTTGCGTAGTATCTAGACCTGATATTCTGCAGCGAGGCTAAGCATCTCGCATTTAGAATGCACCTTTTCCAAGTGGCAGCTGAGGTTGTCGGATGGGTTCATCCGACCGATACTGTCAGCTATTTGCTGAACAGAGTAGGCCATTTGTAGGGGATTATTGGGCCGATCAGGTAGAGATAGATTATCTCGGGCACTGTCTAGGGAAGCCCGAGCTGCAGCCTCTGCTGCAGTATGAACAATGCCATCCTGAGTACCAGCTTCTTGTAGAAGCTGTCTGATTTGGGTTTTAATGGCCTGTTTACTTCTCTCAGGAAGAGGTACATTACCTATTGCATTCTCAATCATTGTTTCTATCTCCTGCCTGTCTTCCACATTAATAAAGGCTATCGGTGGTGCCATCAGGACCATGCCAGGGCCTGCTCCCCCCCATCATGGGGGCCGCCATGTTAGCGTCTTCCATGATGGGTGTCAGGAAGTCGACAACGTATGACATGGTGTGGGTGGAGTGGGGACTCACCATGTTGTGAATGACTGGGTGGGGTTTCTGGGCTATAGTAGGGGTGTTACTGGGCATTGTACTGAGAGATGTCATCATCTGATACCGCCCCCTCAGATGACATGTGTAAGGCAGGGGCTACGCCTCCCATCACCTTAACATGTCCAGCCAGAACCTCCCACTGATGGTGCAGTTTTGCCATCTTTGTTTTACATTCAGCATGACTCACAGTTGCAACATCCATATCAACCTCATCCTGCATTTGCTTTTGCAACACTCTATAGATGGCACTTAATTCACAATCGTCCCTAGTAGCCTCATCTAAGTCATTACATACCTGGTTTATCTCGTCCTGTAGCTCTCCCATCTCCTCACTCAATTGTGCATTCGCAGTACTTAACAAGTCATTCACATGTAATGCCTGTCCCTTATCCTGTCTCAAACTTTCACACTCCTGCTTCAACATACAAAGTTTCTGTTCTCCAGCTTGAGCTGAATGATGCAAAAGTGAATCCTTTTCATTCCACAGAGTTTGAAGTTCAGACTCCAAATTCTGCTGCAGTCTAATACATTCTGTTTCCTACAAACCCATCTCTTGCTTAAGAGAAGAAATTTGCAGATCAAGGGTTCGAAACCTCACTTTGGAGGCTTCCTGAGCAGAATAGAGAGTCGCGACCATCAGCCCTTTAGCATGATGCTTATTGGTTGATTGTCTCGTCTCTGTGTACTGGGTTGAAATCCTCAATATAGGGTTTTCAGATTGACTTGCCTCCCGTGCAAAGTCAGCCCATCTGCCATTGGAGGCAAGGAAGTTCGAGACATAGAATCTCAGTTCTGCGCAGACATTTGATACGGTGGCCATTGTGTGGGAAACGAAAAATCAAACTGTGAAAAAGGCGTCGTGCTATGTATCGATCCACAGCAGGAGCATGTTATACACAGTCAGGCTACTGTAGAATTCATAGGCTTACAATTCAAAGCTGCTGTGGAGTGGGTCGAGTCGGTATTGACCACACCCGAGAAAAGCAGCCAGAGTTTGTAAGTGACTGCAAATTGGTTTGAAAACGGGAGAGGTGATATGGCAATGCACACCTACTGTCCCCATTGGGAAGGGAAAGTTGTAGCAACTAGTGAAAGCTTACAAATACCAAATATTGCCTGCACGTGATCACCAATTGTCAGGAGGTCTTAACCTCACTTTCAGGTTCTTGGCAATATTGGGAATGCAAGTAATCACAGGCACGTTGCATTAGAGTAATAAACTTGTTTATTACTACCAAAAAGGATAAAATCACAGTTGCCCTAAGCAGTTCTTACCAATACGAGCTGGGAGCCAGTGCTAAGCATTCCCTATACCTCGAGGTTTCTTTGTTTCTCTTGGGATCTCCAAGGTACAAGACTTAGTGTATCACATTATATACCTATGATAATTACTATGGTTACTGTAAGATAGAAACATTTCTACTTACAGAGATGAGCCCTACTGGCTAAATTAGAGGAGGCTCCGCGGTCCAAGATAACATTATACAATTGTGTAGTAGTCATCAGTTTGTGAAACAAAAGAGTTCTTATATATAGTCTTACATAACTCAGTGTAGTAGTACAAATCACCGAAAGGTGGCAATGCCGACTTATATATCATAATTATTCCAAGGACACAGGTGTCCTGACATCTTATAAGTAAGGAATACACAGAGAATTCATAGAAGAATATATATGTATTAGCAAGCAAAGTGTATTACAATAATATGTGTACATATCCTGACATCTACTCTTATACAGTAGATGCCCTTAGCCCTATATGTTAGTATAACTTATGCCTAAACACTAGCTGTCTACGCTGTACCTCTGAGGGTACCAATAAGGGTGCAGGGACCTCATTTAACAGTAGAATCTAAGGTGACACATCAACAGATCCCCCTTAGTCCTCTCTTCTATCTCCTGGGAATACATAGTGAAATCCCTAAGTTATCCACACAGGTGTACAGGTGGCTTGCATTGCTGACTCTGCAAACTAAGAGAGCCATTCTCTGTAAGTGGAGGTCTTCTCTGGTCCACACAACATCAGAGATACTGGTGTCCCTTTCCACCTTGGCTAAACTAGACAGAATTTCTCACCTTCAGACATTTCAGATTCCCATATTCAGACTCTGCTGGGTCCCTTATCTTAACTATGTCCAGCCTCAGACAGGAATAGGATGAATACTTCCACATACCTTGCTGGATACAATGAGATTTGAATGTGGCTCATTGGCAGGTGGCCCAGTATTTCATAAGGCTGTCCACGCCTATCCTTTGTTAAGGTTCTGGTCTAGTATAAGATTACCCTTCTATTTTCAGATTTATCTGGCTGTACACTTGATTTTCTATTCACAACATAAAAGTATTTAGGTTAAGAACTTAAGCTTTGGGATATATTTGTTTCTGTACTAGGTTAAGTCCGAATTTTGCAGAGCATATACACACTCTTGCCCACCTCTTCTCCCTAGGCCGTGAAAAGGGATTGGATTGGCTTTCCTAGACACAAGAGAGTACTTCTGGTGTGCTTATGTCTGGCAAGTACGATCGACTGGGATGGAAATCTGGCCCTGGTGAGTACGACAGCTTGATATTTACTTGGACACATATTGAGAGCAATGCAGTACACCCCTCTTGGTCATTATCCCCACCTTCAAACATCCAACCTCTTATTTGTACTGCTTCAAGGGTAATAATGACTAGATAATAACTTACTCTACAACCTGACGTCTGACATTCCTGATTGTCTGTATTAACTGTTAGATTTACCTGTACACCTCTAAGAGAATAATTTGATGCCTGTTCTTATCTCCCAGTTTCTTCCTTCCAGTCTCCAATTCTTCTCCCTGGTCTCTTTCCTTCTCTTCCTTCCCATCTCTTTCCCTCCATTGCCCCTCCTCCTCCTCCTCCTATTGCCCCCCTCCTTTTTTCATACTGGAAATATGCACTTGTACATTGCCTGTTGATTGGTTAAATATATGGTACAGCCTCTGTGGATGTATACTGTATCTTGTCTACCTATTTTGGAAGTAAAACATTTTACAACAAAAAACTGGTGTTTCAGAAAAATTATTCTCCGAAATTCCTTTATACATCTGTTTCCTATTGCTTATGATTAAAGAATCTACTGTCACTCCCCACAGAGTTAAATACTTCCTACCAGTTTCCATATATACATGCCATAATTTCCCTTCTACTACATTTCCTTTTTTCCTAATACACTTGATTAAAGTTGAACTCCATTGTTGTGTTAGAAAGGACCAACACCTTCTCTCTCCTTTTGTCAAAGGAACTGTATTTGTAAAAACAAATATATTCACATAAAAAACTATTGGTTGTATCATACTTATTCCTCCATCCTTTATTGCCCTATATCTAATTCCTCTTTTGATAGGATTCAATTTATTACCCCATAATAGCTGAATAAAGAGACCTAGTATTTTTTTTTTTTTGCATTTGTAATGACACTGGAAATACATATGCTAAAAACAAGAATATTGGAACTATGAAGGTCTTTAGTAAATAAGTTATTTTTTCTCTTGTCATACTTCATTGCTTCCACCTGCATATTTTCTATCATGCTATTTCATACGTTTCTTCCCAGTATTGCTGCATCACCTCTTGTCCTCCAAATGGAATTCCCAAAGTCTTAATACTTCCCATGTTCAATATCTAATTCCCCTCTTTTTTCCATCACAACTTCCCCTAATGGGTACATCTTACTTTTCTCTTTGTTTATTTTAATCCCCATATACTCACTGTTTCTTTCCACTAATTTTATCAGCTTGTCCCCCAATTATTGGTCCTTGACTAAAACTACACAGTCATCTGCACATGCACTTGTTTTATTTAATTTCTTATTTTGTCACACAATGTTCTTTATCCCACTTTCTACTTCTATTTTCCCTAAAAGTGGATCTAGACATAAGACATATAATAAAGGACTTAATGGATATCCTTGTCATACCCCATTCCTTATGTACATTGCTGTTCCTAAATGTTCATTAAACACTGGACAAGTTTGTGCTTCTTTATATAATGCCTTATTTAAACTCATTAATTCTCCCAGGATCTTACATTCCTCCAAAGTGTCCCATATCTACCAGTGTTTTATGACATCAAAGGCTGTTTCCTGGTCCAAGGCATATAAATACCCCTCTAGTGCATGGTCTTGCACTTTATTTATGATCTCTCTCTTATGAAAATTTAATTCTGCTATATGTTTCATCCTGGTATAGCACATGTTTGTGTCTTTAATATTAATTTATCTGAAAATGTTCTCAATCAATTATTGATTATTTCTGCTAGTATTTTGTAATCTGATGTTAATAAACTGATATGCCTCCAGTTTTTAAGTTGCGCTTTTTCTCCTTTTTTATGCAGAAATATGGTTATTCCATTTTTCATACTTTCTCCCAAGTTATCCCCATTCAAAATGCCATTATACACTTGTGTCAGAATTGGGGCAATTTGCTCCTCCAAGATTTTATAGAATATGATGGGAATCCCATCCACCACTGGTGCTGTGTTGCTAGTTAAGGTTTTTAATTTTTCTTTAACTTCTTCCTCTTTTATTTGTTTATTTGTTACCTTTGCTGCTTCTTCCTCCAGTTTTGGCACATTTGCTGTTTGATCACCACCCACTGCCTTTTGGTTGTTGATATTTTTCCCTCAGAAATTCTTGTACAATGCATTTAATGCTAGCTATGTCAGTATATACCTGTCCTCTTTTGTCCTGCATCTCCTACACTATTCAATTTTCTATTTTTCCCTTATTGCTATCAAAGGGATTTTGGTGATGTTTTGCTCCCTGTGTACCACTTTATTGCTCCATGACAAGTGATTCAACTCTAGTATACTGAATGTCCTTCATTTCCTCCTTTACTTCTTCTACTTGTTTTGATTCATCCACTTTATTCCTAACCTGTCTAGTCATAAGCTTATATAATTTTGCCCTTAAATTCAGATATTTCCCATACTTTGTTGCTTCTGTTCATTGCCCTTCTTCTATCATAAATTGCTTAATCTCATATGTGCTGTCTTCCTACCATTCTGATGTGCTGTCATACTACTCTTTAACCATTAACTTATCTTCCAAAAGTTCTTTTACTTTTCCTCACACTTCTCCTCTTGTAACTTTGCTATATTCATCCTCCAATATCCCTATCCAATAATCATCCTACTACCTAGATCTATTTCTATTTCGATTACTATGTCATCAGATGTTTCTACTGGAATATTTCTGATATTTTCAATTTTCAAATTTTTTTTGTACCATCCAAAAGTCAGTTTTGTTAAACATGTGCCCTTAAAATATGTGTGCTCCCCTTTTTTCCCTTTAATTTTATACCCATTCTCCATCTCAGCATTATCTAATATTTTCCTTAAATAAATGATGTCACAAAAGATTTTTGCTGTTGCCCTTCCCCAATCTTCTCTATTCAAACCACAGTTTAAATCCCCTCCCCATCCCACTAATTGTGAAGTATGTAGGTATGGTTCTATTTGTCTCATTGCAGTATTTCTATCTTTTTTACCTGTGGATTGTAAATTATGATTATTCTCATTGTTGTTTTTCTAATTGTACCATCAACAGTAAGAACTCTCCCTGGCACTGGATCTATAACTTTTACTATTTGTACCTCATGAGATGTAAAAGCCACCTCCACCCCCGAACATCTTTCTATCTCAATGGACCACAATGATGGCTACCATATCCAATCTCTTTGGGCTTGCTGTATCTCATCTGTGATGTGTAACCTTGTATCCTGGAATATATAAACATCATTTTTAGAGTCACTTAATATTTTGAAAGTCATTTGCCTCTTTCTTCTATTTTTAATGCTATTCAAATTATGTGTGAAGCATTTCAAACTCCCCATCAGTTTTGCTGTTTATTAATTTCTCATCCCACATCTTTTGATTTGTTTCTTTTTTTGACACCTGTGTGTCCATTGTGTCTCCATTTGCTACTTCATCACCTTCTGAAAAGTCTGTACTTGACCTGTCTGACCCTTCATCCATAGTAGACCACTCTTTATCTTGCAAAAGCGTGTATTTGTTTGAAACTTCCACACC
Source organism: Neoceratodus forsteri (assembly GCA_016271365.2). Taxonomy (NCBI): domain Eukaryota; kingdom Metazoa; phylum Chordata; order Ceratodontiformes; family Ceratodontidae; genus Neoceratodus; species Neoceratodus forsteri. The sequence continues at coordinate 382,880,049 of CM057455.1, read as the reverse complement.
TTCGTGATCCTTTTCATGTGGTATTGTTTGTTTTGTTACAGTTTTATTTCTGTTTTTTGATCTAGTCACCATTGTAAATTTACTGTGCCCTGTCTCTTTTTCTTCTTTTTTTCTGGGTTCCATCATTTCTTTTTTCTGTCCTATTTCCTTTTGTCTTGCTGCCCCCTACCTCTGAGTTGGGGATTGGGATTTTTTTTACTTTCTAATTTTCCACCTTCCTGCAGTATCTTCATTTAAGGCTTCCATCACTACTTTGTCCTGCTTATTTTTTTTCCTTTTGCACTAATACTATGTAGACATCTTGTTCCTCCCTACCCCCAGTGTCTGGGCTGTTATGAGAGGCCCATGGGCATTCTGAAAAAGTATGGCCTTCCTCCTCACACAAGCTACATTTTGTTTTATTCCTACATTCATCCCCCAAATGACGTATTAAACCACATAGGTCACATTTAACTTTCCCACATGCATTACTCAGGTGTTCTCTCTCTCCACATTTGTAACAGGCCCTAGGCTGACCTGAGTAGAAAACAATACCTCTATCTTGTTGTAAAAAAAAACAGTTTGGTAAATGTTGGATTTCACCATCTATCTGTTTTAGAATTATTCTATATCTCCATCCTCCTGTCCAGAGGCAATTCTCGTCCAATGTTGGTTCAGGTGGTCCATGCATTACACACTTCTGTTTTATCCCAAAATGTTATGTCTATCACATTTACTTCTTCATTTCAAAATAAGAGTGTAACAATTTTAAAAGCAGGTTTTGTTAAAGGAAAGCAATAAAGTCTTTCCAAAATTCTGTGAACTTTATCTGGTGGTACAATTTCCAGAAATGGTCAAGCCCTTGTGAATGTTTAAAACTTATATTGTGCTCTGAGCTCCCAGGTATATGAATGGGGGCGTAAATTTCTTAAAGGGTAGAATTTCATGCTATCCATTAGTAGCTGTTTTCATATAAATATCCTATCTGGTGCATCAGCTTCATAGTTTCATAGTTTGGGATCAAGTTCAGGGAGACCTAGTTCCATAGATGAACTTGCCACCATTTAAGTTTTAATGGTTTAACAGAAGAAAAAAAAAATCAGCTATAAAGATATCCAAGCTGTTTTTAAAAACTGTCATACTTTCACTTTCAGCCACATGTCTCGGCAGTATGTTGCAGATGTTAACAACTCTCTGTGTGAACCGCTGACTTCTTTTGACAGTTTTATTCATTTCTCCAATTATTCATAGGTTATGTGACTGTATGTCTTTATAATGAATTGTGTTTTTATTTAAACCAATAAATTCAAACAATTCTGGGTTATTGTAAGCTCTGAAAATCAGACATAATTCACTCCTCAGTCATCTGTATTCCATAGAATATAACTATAAATGCTTTACTCTGTCATGGTATTATAAACCCTTAACTTCTAAGATTCGCCTGGTAGCTTTTTTTTTGTACCCTTTCTAGTCTGTTTCTCCCCTGAATAGAGTAGGGGGGCACAAAAAGGTAGATGGTACTCTATATGTGGGCAAACAAGTGCTGAGTACAGGGGAAGAATAACTGCAGTGTCCCTGCTGCTTATTGACCTCAAAATACACCGTATAATTTGATTACATTTCCTAACGGTTATATCCTTGTGAAAATCAAACTTTAAATTATTGGTTATCCAAACACCAAGGTCTTTTTCATTAGTGCCGACTTCTAATAGTATGTTATTAATACTATATTGGAAGTTTAGATTGTGAGTTCCAAAGTGCATAACTTTGCACTTTTGTTCCTTGAACACTAATTTGTGTTCATGTGCCCAATTAGCTAGATGATCTAAGTGATCTTGAAATAATTTGGCGGATACTGCATTATAGACTATGCCACCCATTTTGCAGTGATCTGCATACTTACAAGACCAAGTGCCTGGTGGAACTTGCATGGAGAAAAATAGAATGCTAAATAAAATAGGACCCAAAACTGAACTCTGGGGGAACCCACTAGTTACTTCTCCCCAGGAGGACTTGTAGCCCCGTACTGACGCACATTGGGTTCTGCTGCTCAGCCAGGAGTTAATCCACCTAATTATATTCAGATGGAACTGGAGTTTTATCAGTTCTTGAACAAGGATTTTAATAGAGATGGAGTCAAAAGCTTTTGAGAAATCTAGGAACACCACACCCACTGGCATTCATTTGTCTAAAGCAGCAATAATTGGTTAAAAGAAACACAACAGGTTAGTCAAACATGATCTACCAGACACAAAACCATGTTGAGTCAGATCATGGTGCCCTATATTTATTAGATGTTGTATGATGTGTTTCTGCAGTAACCTTTTGAAGACTTTACCCAACACAGACGTCAGACTACTAGGCCTGTAATTTTTTATGTCTTGTTTCTTTCCACCATTATGAATTGGGGTTACAAGAGCTTTGTTCCAGATTTTTTTGAATTCCCACTTTTCAAGGAGGCATTAAACAGGACAGAGAGAGGTCCAGCTAGTTGAACAACTAGTTTCTTCAAAAACGTTGGTGTCAAACCATCCAGTCCAGCTGATCTATTATTTTTTATTAGTTTGACAGTTTGTATAATATCGGAAGGGCAAAATACGGGATGATCAGGTTGTAAAACTGTTAAATCACCAGAAAACACCTCTTTCTTTCTGTGTACACTAAGAAAATATTGATTGAAGGCAGAGGCCATATACATTTCAAAGCTCGTAATTCCATTTTGTGTTAAGATTGGCCCTATATTGTTGTGATATTTTTTTTAATGACCCTATATAATTAAACATTTTTTTTCTATTATCTGTTATTATAGTAGCTAACCTAAATTCTGCAGCTTTTTTAGCATTTTTGATTATTTTGTTTGTATCCTTGACAGCTTTCATGTATGCTACCTTGTTGACATTAGTGGGGTGTGTTTTAGCCTTTTGGTACATTTTTTTTTCTTTTTTTTTCTTATGATTTTTTGGATGTTTCTGGTCCATCAGACAGGGTCCCTATGTTTTTTTTTTACATATTTAGTCCTTTCGGGCACCCAAGTGTGAATACATATATTCAACTAATTGTACAGTTTATCCCAAATCTGCTCAGCGTCAAGGTTATCTACCTCATTCATCCAATCCCATTAACCTAGGAAATACTTAATGCTATGGTAATCTGCTTTAAAGAAATCCCTAAATGTGGTTATACCATTGATAGGCTTATTACCTGTGATTTGTAAATCAAATTGGATTACGTTGTGGTCACTACTGCCTAGGGAAGGCAATAACTTTTGGCCAGAGAAACTTAAGTCTGGGTTTATAAATATTAAATCTAGTATGTTTGCCATCCTTGTACCCTCATGCACCACTTGTTCCAGATTACCCTTGGTGGTTATATCAATAAATCTGTTTTCCAGAATACCAGCCCCAGTTAAGTTGTACCAGTCAAAAGATGGAAAATTGAAATCACCCATAAGTATGACATCATTTTGCATGACCATGCTTTAAATTTCATTGAGGAATGCATGTGTTTCCTCCATAGTCAAACTGGGAGAGCGATAGCCCAGACCAATAATTAATTCTGTAGGAGCTGCAGATAGTTTTGCCCATATTATTTCACTGTCATTGCCAGAAACTTGTTTTAGCTCAATCTCATTTGGTTTCAGTTGGTCCTTAATATAAAAGGATACTCCACCACCGTTTTTGTGTTTACATACTTTATTAAGCAGGGTGTAACCAGGGATGGTTATACCCCATTCTTTCTCTGTAAACCAAGTTTTGGGGATACCACAAACATCAATGTCATTGTTATGCAGAAATAAATTAAGTTCCTCTAGCTGTAGTACCTCTGAATTTTATCCTTACATCATTCCTCCTCTTTGCTTGCTGTGGCTTTGTATCATTTGGAAATAATCTTTCTTTTGTGTTTCCACCCCAGAGCTTTTCTTTCTGCCTTTCACCATCTTCACTCATTTCTTTGTCAGTTGGGGTCATTTTCTGTTCAAGCTCCATAGATGCGTCTTCACTATCATTGTCAGTTCCTTCAAAAATTATTTCTTTTGTTTTGTCTGCCTCTGATAATGTTTCTTTCTGCTTCTTTTCTTCAGCATTTTCAACCTTTTCAACACTGCTTCCTTTTTTTAACGTCTTTTAATTTTATATTGTCCCCAAGGTGCTGGCCTGTTTGGATCCCAACTATACCCATCCTCTTTCCCCTTCCAACCTGCTTTAGCTAATTCTTTTGTCACCCACCCAGGTGTGTCTGCAAATTCTGTAAAGGCTTCCTCAGCCGAGTCTGCTATGACATCCTTTGTTTCCATATTATTTTCCTGGGGCCCATTTTTTCCGTATTATTTTCAATCTTTTTATCCTTCTCTTCTTTATTTTTCCCAGTTCCTTCTGTGCTCATGACATTAGTTTCTACAGCCCATCTCAGGCCAATCCATTTCTAACTCACTTTGGCCTCCCCTTTCAGGGCTGTCACTTTCTTCTGATTTCTAACAAGTTCTGCGGGTGCGGATCTCTTTGGTGCCGCTGCGTCACTATTCCTCATCTGGCTCTGACAGGAATCCAGTCTGTTTGCTTCACTCTCTGTTTTAGCTTTATCTGGCATCAACAAAATGCCCTTTTTATTTACTTTTTGCTGATTTTTCTTAAATAATGCATTTTGTTTTACTCACGCTTGAACCTGCATTATCCTCCGTCTCCATGGGAGATATTTTATGGACGCCTTTATTTCAACCCTTCTCCAACTCCTTGTTGCTCCATTCTTCATTGATCTGATCCATTTCCTCCACATTACTCATTTTCAGGCCTCTAATAGTATCAAGACCAGAGAGGATTCCCTCTCCTTAGTCTCCCACGCATTTTCCCTCTCCAACTCCCAAAACAATACTGATGCTCCTCTGTCAGTTCAGCATGAATCCCCCTACAGGATAGTAGGGGAATTTCCCCAGTACCCTGGCCAAATTTCCCCAAAATTCGCTAAAAATACCACCAACAGCTTAATCTTGTTCAAGGTCAGTTGTCACTCATCTGTATCTCCCTCCCCCCTTCCCGAGTTGTGCACGAAAATAGGCAGGATTTGTCTAGTGCACTTATCTGGTAAACAAAATCTAAATAAAAAATAAATTCTTACATTCAGTCAAGTTGTCACAAGGATGGAAGGGATTTTCTTGGAAGGTGACAGTTTGGTACTTTCGAGTGCCAAATATACAATGTAAAAACCTTCCAAGGTGGGGCACAACCTGCTGGAGAGATTGTGACTATTCCCCAACAACATGTGGGCATATCTTTTGGGGATGCCTGGTATTGGATCCATTTTTTTAATGCCTTAAGTAATGCACTATAGGGTATTTTTGGAATACCTATCCAGTTGACTATAGACTTTTTTTCAGTTTTCTCATTATAGTGGCCCCTTGCAGTCATTGCCTACCAGGAAACTCCTAAATATTTGTATTGTGGTGGCCAAAAAAAATCCATTACAAAAAATTTGGCTAACTAATAATATCCCTATGATTTCCTTCTAGTAGGATCTCATTATTGGGATCTAAAAAAATGGAAACACTTACGGCACAAAAAAAACATAATCTTTACAAGTTCAGACTACTACAGGGAAGGTGGCTGCTGTAAATCATGCAACATAGGCAAGACTCTGTTCCTTAGGTGAGGGAAAACTGAAATGCTTTTGGGTGTGGGGGGCCATACCCTGCTGGCACACCATTATAACTGTGTTACAAGGGGTTGTGATGAACCCATGATGCCTTTCTTCTTGTTGGTTATGCTTTCCCTCTTCTACACAAGTCTTATTTTGGAGGGAGGTCTTCACTTTACTTTTATAATTGTTTTACAATTCTCATCATGTTTTATATTTAATGGATTTTTAATTTCTGGGACATTATTACCTGTTTACGAGACTATGGATTCTGGTCTCAATATTGTATCTAGACATCACATATATGTGTTTTTCTTCAGTTTCCCTACTTGCATTATTGGCTATTAACTTATTTATTTTTCAAGCATTTTTTCAATGACAGCCAATGTATTTTGTCTCTATGCTGGTATTGCATGTTTACATGTTTTCTATGAAAACTGTATTAAATAAAGAGTTAAAAAAAGAAGCTGGGATAGTACTCAAAAAAAAAAGGAAGGGGAAAAATGTTGGGTGGGAGCCAACAAAACTACCCCCATAAATCTGTGGAGCGAGTATAGATGAAAAGTGCTTGCTAGATTTTCAAGACACCAGCCAACTCTGTGCACTACAAGGGACTCATGCACATATTTTTTGGAGCTCTCCTAAACTGCAAGCTTCCTGGGGGAGGTTACATAGATACTAGGACAAATGTTGAGAATACTCCTTCACTCCACATCAAACATCTTGTTTTGGGTATAGATCCACCACTGGTCAGATCCAGGAGGAAAATACATTTTGACAAGTTGCATAGGTGTGGCAGCTAAAGCAATTACAGAGACATGGCTGCAGCCTGTACCTGTACAGGGAAAATGTGTCTGGCAAACTACAAATCTATCCTGCAAATGGAGTAGGTCACAGCCAAATCCAGGTATGCCACTGAAAAGATAAAACATTTTGGCTCACCTGCATGAATTATTTGCAGAGCACAGAGGGCACCTCCACCATAGAACAAATGTAATCATCCAAGCAGACCACTAAAGCAGTAGGTAAGGCTAGGGGGGATGTTGGGGTATATTAGTAGGGGTATCACAAGTTGGAAGAGGGAGGTAGTAATTCCTCTTTACAAGACACTGGCTATGTCCCATCTGGAGTACTGCAGGCAGTACTGGAGGCTACACCTTCACAAGGACATTAACCAAATTGAGGCAGTCCAGAGAAGGGCAACCAAAACGGTGCAGGGACTGCATCAGAAAACATATGAGGACAGATTAACAGAGCTCAATATGTATACCCAAGAGCGAAGGAGGGAGAGAGGTGATATGATTGAAACATTCAAACTCCTTAAGGGCATTAACGAGCTGAAAGAGTTTAATATAGTGATGGGTGAAGTGGCCCCAATTCACTCCATGAAGTTATTCGTGGAGTTTAGGTGAATTCGCGGAGTGCTTCACAACGCGAAGTGGAGTACTTCGCGTTATAATGGGTAACACGAAGTCCATTGAAAACAATGACTTTGCGTTCCTCCACCTTCCACTTCGCCTCACTTCACCTTGTTTTTAAGCTCCAAAGGCAAATTTTTCAGTGGTTCATGGGATTTCAGGTTGCATGGGCTCTAAATTGTTCTGCACAGCCTCAGTTTGGGGTAGTGTGTGTCGGAAGCTGTAGGAGACAATTTGCTCTGAGAGCTCTCTGCGATTCAAACCTTCAAAAAGCTGTTAAAAAAACCTTTTTAAGTCATTTTTTTTGCTGACACTTTAGTTCATCAATTATAGGAAACCCTCCTGTGCTCATATCATCGAGCGTTTATTGTTTGTGTATCGAATTTGACTGTTAATGTACAACATTCAGTCTGTGTACTGAAAGACAGTGGAAGAGTGCTTTGGGGGAGGGGCGTATCTGTGGTGAAGGTCGATTAACTTGGAGAAAAAGACAATGTTTTCTGTTTTGGTGATATTTTTCTTGTATGTCTGTGTTAATGTACATACAGTAATATTTTCAGTATTTCTTGCCATTTTTTTGCTGATTGTTGTGGTGCAGCAGTGCATCATTTTAGTTTGTTTAAAATATGTGGTTATATTACTGAGGTTTTCAATTTGCTATGCATTACTTAGTGTGTGTGTGAGTATGTGTGTGACATGTGTCATCAAATCTGACACCTTTTATTGTGCCACATAATAATTTCAGAAATGTGAAGCTGCTATCCACTGCAGCTGTGTGATTTTTGTACTTCTCTGTGGTATCTTCACTGGTATTAGTACTAGTGACTGTTACTGCAGCAGTACAGTACACTGCCCCCCCCAGCTCGCCCCAACCGGCAAAGGTATTCTTTTAAAGATTTGAATTTCTGATGGTAAGCACTGGTTAGGTGTTGTGCCTTTGTATCTGCATCTCTTCAGTACACAGTGCAATCTTAATCTATCTGTGCATTTGCATCTCTTTAGGGACCAATCTCCATCTGTAACTTAAGTCACAGTTGTTTCTTTGGCTTCCCTTCAGAGTACTGGACAGGTGTGGTGCTTAATTCTACATGATCATTGTACTCATTAATATGCGTTTTTAAGTCAGGACCATCATCAGGAGTTAGTCGTGATACAGATCACGTTCTTCATCATCACGGTCACAAATGCAGTGACAAATCACGTTTTAAGATCATTCACATTATGAATCACAACATTAATTTTTTTTCTAGTTACTTGAATGTATTGTAAGCCTGTTTTGTAGTATCTCTCCATGCTTCACCACCCCACCATTGTACTCATTAATGTTTGTTTTTAGGTCAGGGAGTTGGACAGTATCTACAGTACATACACAGACTGGAAAGAAGACTGACTGCACACATGCATTTTAGCACAGTATACTTACACTGCTCAGAATACAAAGTGTCACACATACGGAAGACAATAAAAAAAGGGCATAATTAAATACAAGGGTCAGGGATGGTGGATGAATACATGTTATAACACAGCAAGGAAGGTGTGGGGGGCACATGGTGTGAGAAAAAAAAACTAATGTGGGATCCCATGGTGATCCAGCAGCAGTTCCAGCATGGACATAATTTACAACTGATGTCTCTCTTTGTGATCCAGCAGCTGCCCCACAGCACTTACCCTTTCATTGTTCTCCTTGACAGCACTCCAGAGAACTGCCAAGTCAGCCTGTGTTACTCGCAGTTCTCTGGGGTCCACACGTTCTGTAGGCTGACCTGTTGGTGGTAGTGGTAGGGGTGCTGATGGAGCAGCAGGTGCTGCTGTGGCCCTCCTCTTCTTAGGGATGCCACAATGCACAGCTGCACCCTCTGCCACAGAATGGCCAGCAGGTGCAGGCATGGTCTGTTCTGTAGTAGCCTGCCACTCCAAGTGCTGGTGATTGAGCATATGGGTGTGCTGGCCCCCAGTCCCCAGGTGAGTCCCCTGGGGGCCACAGCGCACCTCCACCTCACATAGGCAGCACTTGACCACACTGCTGTCCCCCCCGACACAGTCAAAAAACTGCCAAACAACGGAAGTGCGGGGAGGACCAGGCACAGGTGGGGATGGCCAAATGAACTGGCAGCTAGCTGGTCCCAGTGCTGAACAGGGATGGGATCCACACCTGGGCCCCGGGGAACAGGCTCATCCTGCTCCAGAGGACCTGGTGCTGGACTTTGTGTTGGTGGTTCAGCTGCCTCAGAGTCAAGACAGGAGGCAGTGCTGGTCCTGCTTCTGGGGGGGCAACACTCACAAGTTTTTAGTGGCCCAACAGGAATAGGCACCCATGCCCTCCACACATGCGCATGGTATGATGCTTACCAATAACACGCTCTCCCAGAGCTACCACCACCCCAGACATTCCCTCAGCCTGGTCCATCTCTCCTACTGAGCTCCCTCAGTCTAAGCAATCACTACTCACACTGTCACACAACACACACACACAGTCACACAGACACAGACAATCAACTAACTACTTATAAAGGTAAGAAAAATAAAATTTACAGAAAGAACAAATTAAGCAAAAAAGAGTACAGAAAAGACAAAAAAATTTAGTTTTAAAAAAAGCTGTTGGGTCTAAATCAAAGTTTAAATCTCCTCCTCGCTCTGATCTCAAAGTATCAGCAGTCACAAAACACACTACTCTCTCTCTCTCTGTCTACACAGGAGAAAGTAAAAGTGCCACTTTCTTCCTGCCAGCTAAAGAGAATGTGACTACAGTACTGTAAGCCATGTGATGTGTGGGGGGGGGCTGCCAAATCTGAAACACCAAGTGGATCACTTATAATCATAATGAGGAACGCAAAGTCCATTAAAAACAATGACCTACTTTACTTGCATTGCCATTCCGCCTTAACACAAAGTGGTAATGACAAGGCAGAGTGAGCACTGCATGCCCACTTCGCATAGTGGAGTGGCAATGTAAAGGCCTTTACCATGTTCACTTCTGCCGGGCAGAATTTAAATTACTACATCTCTAGTCTAACATGTTTCAATATAAGAAAATAGCAGGACAGAGGACATGGCATGAGATTAGAGGAGGCCGATTAAGGGGTAATGTGAGGACGTTCATTTTCGCAGAAAGGGTGATGGATGCATGGAATGGCCTACCTCAAGAAGTGGTGGATATGAATACAATGCAGGGCTTCAAACAGGCATGGGATATGCATAAGGGAGCAATAAAGATAAGTATGAATAGATAGGCCATTAACAGAGCAAAGACCGATGGCACATTTATAAGGTAGAAAAAGAAATGGGCAGACTGGATGGGCCTTGTGGTCCTTATCTTCTGTCAACTTCTATGTTTCTATGTTTCTATTACTCTCTGAACTTTTCTGTCAGCAGAGTGGCCTGATTGATTCAGCACCTACAGAAGTACAGGCTATGGGTTGTGTTGCAGTACAGCTATAAGGACATTTTACCGCCTCTTGTGCCATATATTATCAATTGATTAATCCTGTTTAAGGTGATTTTACTTATTTTACACTATTTATGCTCAAGAGTTATTCATTGCTAGTGCTTCTCTCATCTGTTAGCAATGGCTACAATAGCTCAATTGTACTGCTGTGCTGTGTATTAAATTATCCCTGACTCGATCGCTGATCAATCAAATGTTTCTGTGTACAGACCTGCATCTGGTAATCATATTCTCTGTCTGGGCTGTGCCATCACTAGTGTTAGTTTTGTGTTGCCTTGCTTGTAAATGCAGACTGCAGCACTCATCTAGGCTGTGCTTGTCCCAGGTCACCCGCAGCAGGCTGCGGTGTTCCTAGCTGCCCTTTCTCCCCAACAACAGTTACTCCCATTACAGTTTTGGATAGCTCCACTGCCCTGCTTATATTTCTTCTTCCAACAGCTGTCCCTTACATTGCTCCAGTGATCCAGGATCAAGAGGGTCAGGAACCTAGCAGCCTCCCATGCTGCAAAGTGGGCAGCAGCCCCAGGTACAAATCTGAACCAGCTACACGCAGGCTTTGGCATACAGCACTGCACAGTGCTTCCTGATCACCCGCCCACCCTAAGGATGGTTGCTGTTTATACCTGCCATGAACCAATCAGCTCACTTTCACCCCCCCATTGGTTTGTCCTGGACTGGTTCCCCCTAGACTTCCCGACTGGGTCCTTCGGTATACTTACTATTCTACAGAGAGATGACAAAGACTCAAGGCTTCCCTGTGGGTTGGAACTTGCTATGTACCCTGCCCAACACCTTTCTCCTCAAGACTCTACCCCCACTGCTAATAGGCATGGTCAGTGCCTTTTCTGAGACTTCTGACGTATTATGGCCAAAATCAAGGCCAACGCAAATGAGTGCTGTCATTGCCTTCCCTGAGCCTTCTGCCATATTAAGGGCAAAATCAAGGCCAGTTAAGCATCCTAGCAATCACCCCTAATTTCCCCCACCTTGTCATTTCAGTTTTCCCCTTCTGCCCTTTCCTTCTTCTCCATGATCAAGGGTACCCATTGTCTCCACCCTCTTCTCTTTTCTCTAGCTTTTCTTCCCCCTCCTCTTTCCCTTTCTCCCCTACTCTCAAACCCCCCTCCTCTCAGCTTCTATTCTATGTCCTGCCCTTTACTCTACCTCTCCTCTACACCTACAGTACCTGCGTAGAAGTGGAAAAGTCCTCGGTCCTTTAACCAGGTTTTCAACTCTGCTGGGCAAGCCCAAAAGAATTGCTCCAAAAGTGCAACCTCCTCAATTTTCTCTACAGAGTTTGCCTCCACTCCCTCTCACCAATGTTTCAAAAACTGTCTGGTTTTGGCTTAAACTGGGGAAGGGGAATCATTGAAGGACAATGATAGTTGATTTTAGGGAGGTGGATTTTTAGAACATGGGGGAAATTCTTAAGGGGCATTTGCGGGAGATAAAACCAGGTTTGGACATGAAAGGTAGGTGGGAGATCATAAAGCAGGGGCTACAGGAGGTCACCAGGACCTGTGCAAGAGTGAATTGCAAGGGTGGAAGGTCTAGTAAACCATGCTGGTGGACCAAGGAGGTCCAGGAGGCAGTAAGGAAGAAGAAGGCTGCCTACAGTAGGTACAAAAAAATGAGAGGAGATAATGATAGAGAGAACTATTGCCTTGCAACCAGAAAGTCACCAGAGTGGTGAGGAGTGCAAAGGCCTAGAAAGAGCAGAGGGTGGTGCAGGGGATACTGGGTGGGGAAAATGGTTCTTTAGGTATATTGGTGAGAAAAGGAAGGTCAAGAGCCAGCTCATTAGGTTGAGGACAGCTAGGGGGTGAGTAGAACCGTGGAATGTGCTGCCTGGGGAGCTGGTACAGGCTGCTGCGGTGGAGGGATTCAAGAGAGGGTGGGACAGGTATAGGCAAGGGATGAAGCAGAGGCTGGTTTGCTGGGGGTGCAGGACTGGGGGATGCAGTAACAGTGGAAGGAGACAGATAGAGGGCTACGGTACCCAATCAAGGTGCTGAAGCACAAGCAGACTTGATAGACCAATAGGCCTACTCTGCTGGCGTCTAGTATGTTAGTATGTTTTGTGGTGAATTCCTCGTAGTTTATGTCAAGGCTTTTTCAGAGCTTATGGAACTTAACCCTGTATGCTTCAGGAGTTAACCCATACTTTTTAAGCAATGCAGCTTTATTTTTCTCATAATCACTACTGTCCTGATTGTCCATTTGACCTAACGCTTAATGACCTTTCCCAGTAAGTAGCGGGGATAACTGGAAGCTCCAGGACTCCCTGGGTATTTTTGCCTGAATACAGACCTTTTCAAACAAATTCAAAAATGCATCCATTTCCTCCCCCCTTTTTAAATTCTGCTATTCATTTAGAATTTAACTTGTACCCCAGTCATGGCATTCCAGGTTCACCACTGCCACTTACTTCCTCTGGCATTGGTCATTGGAGTTTTAACTTCTGCAGCTCAAAATCTCTCTGGTGCTGTTTTCCTTTTTTCTCTGCCTCTCTCTGAAGCTGTTTTTCCTTTTCCTCTGCCTCTCTCTAAAGCTGTTTTTCCTTTTCCTCTACCTCTCTCTGAAGCTGTTTTTCTCTTTCCTTGGCTTCTCTCCTATGCTGGTTTTCTTTTTCCTGCATCTCCAGCTTGAACCTCCTCTGCTTGAATTCCCTTTGCTGCTGGGCTTCAAACCTTTTCTGCTTAAATTCCAGCTCCAATCTCCTCAACTCTAGCTGCAGCCTGATCCCTTCCAGCTCCAGTCCTGTTGTGACCTTCCCTTGCTGCTGTGGCTCTGGGTCCCTTCTGGTCTTGCTGTCTGCCTTCCTGGGACTAGACTCTGCAATGGATCCTGGCACCCCCATGACAAGGCCCTGGTTCTTTTCAGTCACTGACTGTGACTTGAGGTTCTGGGCAACTGCTAGTTCATCGGCTGCAATGAGAAGCTCCACAGGGTGTTTTTTGGCTAGCCCCTTGCGCTGGACTCCTCTCTCTTGGCACAACTGCTTCAGGTATTCTACAGAGTATTCATTGTAGATGGAAGTCATCTTCTTTCCTAACTACTGCTACACTAGCTTGCACCGAGAAAAAAACAAAACAGGTTGGGAACTTGATACTGTAACCAAAATATACATATTTTTAAAATCTCTGTCTTGATTGTGTGAGGGCTGTTTTCAGTTTACCATTCTGATACATTGGACTTGGAATTGAGCCCAACTTTTATGCCTGTGGCCACCAATCTCTCAAATCACAATGCAACCAAATCTATTGGATCTCAATGCTGCACATCAGATCTGTCACAAACACACTCATAAGGGTCAGATCACTGAGCTCACATTGCCCACCCTTAAGTACAATCCATAACAAGGAGGGGGGAAAACAGGGATACTCTCCTTGTGTCCTTCCAGAGTGCTCTCTGGGTTTACAACTGAACACTCACCACCAGGTCCCAGAGTATCCCTCTATACTTTGGATCAGGGTACAATGCCAGTCTCAAGTCTTGTAGCCAAATATGAACCTTTTTTGGTGGCTATTACACACAGGAGGAAGGCCCACGTGCTACACTCTCTTTGGTGTAGCAGCACACCCCCTGATTTGGTCTTCACCCTACAGGACATGCAATAGCCCAGTTCACACCCCCGGCAGACTCTTATGAGACTCTGGTATTCTCCTCAAAGCCATCTGGATTGTCCCCACAGGCCCTTTAAATTTAGTTGCTATCTGTGACCCTTCTAAGCAAGTAACAGTCATCACAGATTATTAATAAATCTTCTACAGTCACACATACAATATGAAAACTCTCACACAGGTAGAATTTCTTTAAACAAAGGTTTTACTAAAAATATTAAAAATTTTATTATTTATTTATTGAAGAGTTTCACCAGAATAAAACTTGCTGAGCAACAACTTACTCACCTCACAGTGCATCCTGGGGGAGGGAGAAAAGGGGGACATACGCAATACAGTACAGATAAATCGAATGTACATTTTCAATTACAGTTTGATACGATATATACATAGCAAAACAGTGCAGATAAAGTGAATGCACATATGCAAAAATGGTTGGATAAGACATAAATATAGGTAGAAATAAAACAAATACATTTACAAGGTTATACAAATACTACAACAAAGCAAAATATTCTTGAAGTGCAAAAAACATTGTGAAATACAGTAGAATCTTCATTGAAAGGTGCAGTTTGAGGAGTAAAAATTGTGTAGGGCCTGGGAGATGGAAGAAGGGGATAGGTAGTGAGTTCTAGAGTGTTGGGAAGTGATAAGAGAAAGCTCCTTGGCTGCTTGTAGTAGTAAGTCATGGAAGAGCTAGAGTGCAAGAGTCAGTGGATCTGAAAGAATGGTGTGTGGGAGGAAGAATGGAAAGGGAGGAGCATAGGTAAGAGGGGAGAGAACCAAACCAGAATTTAGAGGTAAATTTCATGCAGTGCAAGAGTCATCTGCACTCCAGGGAGGGGAAAGCAAGGGAGTGGTAGAGAGAGCAGTGGTGGGTATGGGGGGGAGAGTCAAAAGCAAAGCGATAAAAAGCAATGAAAAGGGAATAAAATCTGGATAGGAAAGACTTAGGAGCAGCACAATAGACTATGTCACAACAGTCAAAAATAGGGAGAATCATTTTCTGAATAAGGTCATGCCTAGCTGACAGAGGTAAGCAGTTGCGGTTCCCACAGAGGACACCAAGCTTGGGGGTGCAGTTTCTTCAGGATGGTGTCAACATATTCAGAAAAGTTTAGGTGTTGGTCAATCCAAACACCTAAATATCTGAAAGAGGTGGCATTCTCAAGTGTGGTCCCATTGAGGGTGTGGAAGGTTGGTATGGAGGGAAGCCTAGAGAGTTTCTGCCTTGTGCTAAAGGTCATGTAAACTGTTGTCTTGTCATTCAGGAAAAGCTGATGTGACTTAAACCAGTGTTGAACATTATTGAAGTCAAGCTAGAGGCTGGCAGATACCTCAGAAGGACAGTGGCCAGAAGTGAACAAGACTGTGTCATCAGCATACATATGGATAGAGGAAGAGGAACATACTAACAACAGGTCATTTAGGAAAATAGAGAATAAAAGTGTGCCAAGTATGGAGCCTTGAGGCACATCAGTTGAGATGGGCAGTGGTGAGGATGTGGAGTCAGCTATTTTAACTGGTTGAGTTCTTCCTACTAGGTAGGCTTTAAATCAGTTACAGGCCAACTGGGAAATGCCAGCTGAGGAAAAGGTCTCAAGAAGGAGAGTGGGAAACAGTGTCAAATGCCTTGACAAGGTCAACAAAAATGGCAGATGTGATATGACCACTATCCGTGGCAGAAAGGATAGAGTCAGTAAGCCTAAGTTGGGAGGTGTTGGTGGAGTGGTTCTTCTGAAATCCAGACTGGAATGGACTGAAAAAGGAGGAGTCATCCAGGAAAAATGATAGCTGGGAGAGAACCAGGTTTTTCTGAAGTTTAGTTAGGGTAGGTAGAAGTCAGATGGGGTGATAGTTCCCTGGAGCATAGGGGTCACCACCGTTAGGTAGAGGAAGAACAATGGCATGCTTCCAGGCATTAGGGACAGTGGCAGTGAGGAAAGACAAGCTGAGTAGATCAGTTGGGTAGGTGGAGATAGGAGAGGCAGAAAGGCAGATTTGCTTGGGATCCAGGCCGTCTGGCAAGTTGCCTTTTGTAAGGTTTAGAGAGAGAAGCGCATGTAGGGTGTCATGTGAACAGATGGGAGAAACGCAGAAACTCATGGCTGGCAGTTGTGGGGGGGTTGGGTAGGTGTAGCTGGGGATGTGTGCGGTGAGGATAGGAAGGTTAGCAGAGCTGAGGCACACGTTGTAAAATAGGAATGAAATTCTGCTGGTACAGCAGGGTGTTCGACTATGAGCTGGTTGTTCATTTTAATGATAGGAGGCAGTGGTTTATTTTCAGGGAAGAAGGGTGAATGGACCACCTTCCAGAACTTAGAGGGGTTATTTATATTTGAGCGGGAAGTGGATTTGAAATATTCTGCTTTGGCAAGCCAGATGGCCTTGGTGCAGGAGTTTCTGAGTGAGCAGTAGATATAGATCTCAAGGATGTTTGGTGGATTTGTGGGTCTTCCAGTTTTGGTCTCAAGCACGTTGGCAGGCCAGTAGCTCAGGGGTAATCTGGGGGGTGTGAGAACCCCGAACTCTCACTTGTCTTAATGGAGTATGTTTGTTCCAAATACAGAGGAGGCTGTCTTTGAAATATGCTAAAGCATGATCTATGGACTGGGTTGAAGCTATCTGAGTCCACTTAGCATGGGTGAGATCATGGTGGAATGGAGCAAGGTCTAGGGAGTTGTATGATCAGAAAGTAAGGAGTCTGTGGGGGGCCTTAGGTCTATGGAATTTTCTAACTAGTTAGATCATGTGATGATTCCTGAGCGCACCTGATAATAAGCCAGATTGAACAATCCTGTTGGGGTGAGAGGTAAGGGCCCAGTCTAAGAGAGTATGGTTTAGTGTTTTGTGATTTAAATGGGTGGGTTCAGTAAGCCATGTGATGGGTGGGGGCCCAGAGGCTGCCAATGTTGTTGTCACTCCACCTTACTTCGTGTTAAGGTTGAATGACAATATAAAGTCACAATAACAAGATGAATTGGGCATTTCATGCTGGCCACTCCATGTAGCGGAGTGACAATGTGAAGTGCCCACTTCGTGGGCACTTAGCCAGCAAAATAAAACACTGCACTAACCATGATCTTGATGCAAAAGTAAATGTCAAGGGCCAAGCCTTCTGGTCCTTACCAGGAATTACCTGGAACAAGTGGCTGCACAATGTTTGTATGACAGACTACATAATGCAGTGCATAGTGGAGATTCTATGTAATTTCAAGTTCCCCTATATCCCTGGCTGACTCCTTAGGAAAGTGCAAGCCCTTATGGCACTAAGAGTGCTGGCATTATGGTGCCAGGCAATTAGGGAGCCAAATGTGGAAGTTGCCGGCCCCTCTTAAGTTCTGCCTGCCTCACCCTGGGTTGGAATCCATGAGTAGGAGAGATGTGAGGCAGAGCCCCACAGAGGGGTGCAGGTGGAGCAGCCCCTGCAAAAAAAGTGATCAGCAACATTGCCAGTTGGTGCCCTAATTGCCCGGCACTGGAGCCCTGCCAAGTTCCAATGATGGAACCAAGTACAAGCCTCTCATCAGCAGGTGCTGGCCAAGGAATCCCTGCCACCATCAAAAAGGTAACCCTGATGCCATGACTCACTCTCAGAGGGCAGCATTTGAACAAGCCATCAATATGGTGAAGTCCATGGAGGTGGATCACAGTATTCAGAGTGGTGCAAAGTTGGTAACCAGCCCTGATAGACTAAATACCTTCAGTCAGGTGAAAGTACCTTGTCTCAGTGATACCATAAAAAAGAAGACTACCAAATGCCCATAATTAGACTGGTCCCCATCAAGGACCTGTCATCCATCATCCCTTATGGTAAGATCCACAGGAAGGAGGAACAACTGAATTCTGGTCCATCTGCTCCCTGGAGAGAAGTAGCTTCTTTCTTCCCTTCTCTCCATCCTTCCTTTCCTTTCTGATCCTGCCCAGAAAAGAGGGATATCATCTGTTTCACCTCTCATGTTCTGCTCCAAATTCTGTCATTTTTTTATTTGTAAAAAGCAAATATTTTTTATCCAGAAATGACAAAGAAGTCTAGATGACTGAAGAACTAAAGCCAAGATCCAGCAATTACTGCAATTTACTATAGAGAGGCACACGCTGATCCAGTCATGTGGAGTAGAAGGGCTTAACAATCTTGGAGGGTGATGTATACCTCAACTAACTAATGGAGAGTGAAGTTCAGCAATACACCACTTTGCATCCCCTATGTCACCTAAAAAGATACTTTTTGTTGGTGACATTCTGAGACAGAACCAGTGATGCTTGAGGATCAGAGACTCTTTAATAGAAACACCTTTTCTAGACTTTTATCTCACTATTTAATCTGTCACTGGCATGTATGTACAGTAGGATGTCTGCAAGGAGACTGCAGGTCTGCAGGAGATTCTTCCCCTGAGGGAATCAGATACTGCAAGCCTCGAGTGCTGTTGCCAGCAGTCCCAAAGAAAAAAAAGGAACCAAACAACTCCATATCTTAGGTACACCTAAGTACAGTATCAACTGATCCTCAGCAACTTGGTAAGTTAACTTTAATATGTGACACTGTAGTGTAATAAATGCTGTAAGACTGTGGTGTTGTATCTCCTAAAACAAACTAGAATCCCTGCCCAAATGCCTATATATGGTAGGAGTACAGAGGCAGTGCTAAGGAGATAGTAGCGAGAAACAGTAAACTTTGGGTAGGTAGCTTCCTTATCCAAATCATCCACATAGTATTAAGGTACAAGGTAGCAATCTAGGAAGGTCAACCAGTTAGCAAAGTTGGACATTAAGCAACAAGTATGGTTGTAGTTGAAATGCACTAGGCAATTGAGGGACCCCAGGTTATCAGTTGTCTAGGGATATCATAGGCTCAGTAAGGAGATTAGTGAGGAAAACACTAAGGTAGAGAAGTTGATAGGAAGCAGGACAGGGGTCAATGGAGAAAAAGGCAAGGACAAGGATGTGGCTAAAAGGGGCAAAGCTATGAAAAAATGAAGGGTGATGAGTACCAATGAACATAGTCTGGGTAACAAGCTCCCTAAAAATGTAGCCTTGATGGAAGAGGGACAGAAACATGGTACACAGAGAAACATGACTGGGATGTTAACAAATCAGGGTATACAATCTACAGGAGGGACAGGGAAGGTAAAAGAGGAGGAGGAGGAGGAGTAGCTCTTTACATAATGGAAGGGATCAAAGTAAAGGAACTAGTCATAATACATGCTGGGGTTAATAATGTTATGAACCAAAATGTACAGAGAGTAAAAGAAGAAATTGTTGGTCTTGCTAACACACTTATTGAGCTAGGAAGTGAAATAGCCTTCTCGAAAATCCTCTCAGTTGCCAGAGCTACCAAATACTAAACAGACAAAATCAAGCATATTAATAATTGGCTGAGAATATGGTGTTACAAACAAAACATAAGATGTACTGTATCACCCACTGGGAGGAATTTGTTGATAATAAACACTTAACATGTATGGATGGTCTCTACTCCAGTAAGCAGGGCTCTGCACTTCTGGCACATTACATTAATGCCTTTATCAACAACAATTTAAACTGATAACTGGGGTGGGTGGAGGGGTAGGACCAATACTACACTCCTGTCATCCATCAAGTAATGGACATGTGTAACAGCTACTGAGCATGCTCAAGTACCTGCAATAGTCAATAATAGTACTAAAAATGATAGGGTTATGTCCACCTTATTGGATTAAGCTAAAACTTTCAGTTATCCCTCAGAATTAAGAATTCTACTTGTCAATGCAAGAAGTTTAACAAACAAACTTGATGAACTAACATATATATTTCATAAAGACAATATAGACATATGTGGAATCATTGAGACTTGGTTCTCTGATTCTGATTGGGGTACTGACATAGCAGGATATAAAAAGATTTCTAAAAACAGTAAGAAGACAAAAGGTGGTGGAGTTGACCTCTATATTGTTTATCAGCTCATGACTAAGCAGTCATGAGTTGATAAACAACGCTAAACATATCAAAGATAGTGAGATTATATGGGTTAAAATTAAATGTACAGAATGACCACTAACAGTTGGTCTTGCTTACCACTCTCCCAGTCTTGATCCCATAAGTAATGAGGCCTTCATGAAATCTATAGGTGATATGGAAGTATCTGAAGATAATCTTCTTATGGGTGACTTCAACCTCCCTAATATGAACTGGGATTGTAGGTAATGGTAGGCTTGAAACCAAATTTGTTGAAATTACTTTACAACACAACTTGGAAGAACTTGTAATGGTACCAACTAGGAAAAACAATATGTTGGGCTTAATTCTTACTAACATTGAAGACTCAGGAATACCCCCCAAAATTTTTGAACCACTTGGTGATAGCGATCGTAATAGGATATTTTGGACACTTAGACGCAATAGATCTGAAATAGCTGGAGTAAATAAATTCAGAAACTTCAATACAGCCCACTGTTATAGTATAAGAAATGTTCTTAACACTTGGAAATGGCAACAAGAACTTAAACAACTGAACGCTGTTAACATGTGGCAAGCTATACAACAGAAAATTAACTGGTGTATAAATAAGTGAGTACCAGAACATATCAAATACAATAACAACAAACAAAGAATTCCCTTGTGCTGGAATAACAACATTAAACGAGCTATTACCACCAAAAAAAAGGCATGTAATAAGTATTAAAAAAAAACTACAGAACTCAATTGGTAAAAGTTTAAAGCCATGGCAAATAAAACTAAAAAGCTAACACGATCTGCAAAACAAAACTTAGAGTACAACCTAGCAACCAAAAAAAAGAATGACAAGAAATTATTTTAATTATATGAGGGTGTAGGCCCATTACTTAAAGACCAGCAGCTCATCACTGATGAAAGCATGATAGCAGAAGTACTAAATAATTACTTTTAAGTGTTTACAAATCAAGAGAAGAAATTCTACTAGACCCTTTAGGCAACTTGGAAGAACCCCTATTATCCAATCAGAAAGAAATTATGCAGGCTATTGAAATCATTAACTCCAACTTTTCAGTCAGTCCAGATGGTATACCACCTAGCTTCATTAAGAATCTGTCTAGTGAAATGTCTGGAATTCTAACTATTCTATTTAACGCATCTACTGCTGAGGGGATAGCTATACCTGACAGGAAGGTAGCTACTATTATACCTATACACAAAGGTGGAACAAAGCAAAACATTGCTAATTACAGACCTCTAAGTCTAACTTCATGTATCGGTAAACTTGTGGAGACTCCTGCAACATAAAATCCTTGAATATCTACAGGATGCCGGTATACTTGATACAACCCAATATGGTTTTACACAGGGTAGATCATGCCAGAGTAATCAAATTAACTTCTTTGAACCTGTAAGCAAGGCCCTTGATATGGGATTTCCAGTGGACATAATATTCCTGGATTATGAATGAGCATTTGATTCAGTTTCTCACAAAACACTAATCGATCAGTTAGTCAAGATTAATCTCTACCCAAATATAATCTCATGGATTAAATCATGGCTTAAAAATAGAGAACAACAGGATGTCATTAGAGGGCAGAAATCTGCCTGCGGTAAAGTCACCAGTGGGGTCCCCCAGGGCTCTGTTCTGGGCCCAATTCTGTTTAACATCCTGGTGGCTACAATGCAAACAGCTAATGGGGTCTGGCTTAATAAATATGCTGATAACAGCAAATTAGGTTGCACTGTGAATGATCATCAGTCTATTACAGAATTACAGAACAATCTGGACAGGCTAGTCATTTGGGCACATGTGAATAAAATGACACTTAACGTTGCAAAATGCAAAGTGATGCACCTGGGTAACAATAACATCTTAGTTAACTATACACTAAATGAAACCCCGCTTCAAATTGTAACTTCAGAAAAAGATTTGGGAATTACTATTTCAAATGATCTTAAGTTCAGTACACACATACTGTAAATAAGACAGTCAGAAAATGCCACGGTATAATAGGTTGCATCCTTAAAATTATCAAAAGTCATGAACCAGAGGCCATTATTCCCTTATATACAAGTCTGGTTAGAGCACAACTAGAATATTGTTCCTCCTTCTGTGCACCCACCACCCTTGGTGGAAAGGTATTGATAGAGAAGATCCAGAGAAAAATTACCAGAAATATAAGCAATTTAACCAATACTGAGTGTGCAGCCAAATTAAAATCTTTGGGACTATACTCTCTTGAATACAAATCACTTAGGGGAGATTTATGTTTGGCATACATGGCCTTCCAAGTCCCTGCACTGCTGGAAGCTATATGCCATGAGAGACAAGGATCAGTTAATAATACAAGATCACATAAACTTAAACTTGTTGCAAGTTTTAATAAATCAGTAAAAATAAATATTTTTATTACACAAAGGCCCCCACAGATATAGAATGCTCTCCCTTCATCTATAATTACCAGTCTTAATACAGAGCATTTTAAACTCAGACTTGATCTGCTTATGAGGGACAACAAATTCTCATTCTACCATTAGGTTAATTGATGGCAGTTCAATATGGGCTTGTCCTCAAACTTGTACTCACCTATGAACCTTAAGTAGAGGCAGGAAACAACAGACCCATTAGTTTGACCTCAGAGGTATGGAAGATGATGGAATCACTTCAGAAAGAAAGAATTGTTGAGTACCTAGAGGCCAGTGGGCACAGGACCCAAGGCAGCATGGATTCACAGCAGGAAGGTAATGTCAGATGAATCTAATAGATTTCTTTTATGGGGTGACCCAAAGTAGTAGACCAGGGAGGGGCTGTGGATGTGGCCTACCTAGTCTTTAGCAAGGCATTTGACACAATCCCACACAAAAGATTAATAAACAAGTAACCAAGCCTGTGAGTGGGTTCAAGGGTGGTAAAAAGGGAAAAAAAACTGACTGGACAACAGTAAACAGAGGGTAATAGTAAACGAAGTCCACACCGAAGAAGACGGGGTTACTAGTGGGGTACGACAGGGTTCGATACTAGGACTGGTCCTCTTTAATGTCTTTATAGGTGACATTGTGGAGGGACTGGAAGGAAAAGTATGCATCTTTGCAGACAACACAAAGATCTGCAACAGGGTCGATACACAAGGGGGAGGATGAGAAGGGACTTGGCAAGGGTGGAGGGATGGTCTGACATATGACAGCTTAGATTCAATGCAAAGAAGTGCAAAGTATTGCACCTAGGAAACAAAAACCCAGGGGAAGAGTACACAATGGTGGTGGGGGGATTAACAACAACAACATTGGAAAAGGGGGTAATAATATCAGATGACCTAAAGGTAGTCAAGCGATGTGAGAAGGCAGTAAAGAGGGCTGGGGGATACTGGGATTCATAGGGGGAGGCATCACCAGGTGAAAACAAGAAGTTATTATCTCTCTGTACAGACAGTTGATGAGACCCCATCTGAAGTACTGTATGCAGTCCTGGAGACCCCATCTCTGCAAGGACATAGACAGAATGGAGGCAGTCCAGAGAAGGGCAACGAAAATGGTGCAGAGTCTGCACCAGAAGCTATATTAAGAGAGACTAAAAGAGCTTAATATGTATGCCCTTGAGCAAAGAAGGGAGAGGGGAGACATGATTGAAACTTTCAAGTACCTCAAGGAAATCAACAAAGTCCGAGAGGATAGTATCTTTCAGAAAAAGAGATGCATAAGAACAAAAGGGCACAATTTGAAGATAGAGGGAGATGACTCAGGGGCAAAGTGAGGAAGAATTTTTTCATGGAGAGGGTGGTGGACGCATGAAACAGCCTTTCTGAGGAGGTTGTGGAGTCAAAAACTGGAGGAATTTAAGAATGCATGGGACAGACAAGGTAATTCTAGTGGGAGATAGGAGAAAGTAGGCTGTTGGTGAAACTAGGATCTGCAGCTTATCCGATAAGTAGGGAAATGGGCAGAATGGGTGGACCAAGCAGTTCTTACCTACAATCAAAGTCTGTTTCTATTAGATGAGGTACAGAGGGGAGCTGCTCAGTTGTGGTAACTGTGGGATGTTCTTCTCCTTGGTTATGCTTTGCGGAAGGAGCACTGTCTCATCTGCAGGACCATTGTGGAATTCCATGGTCAGCTGGTAGTAAAAGAGATATCTCAGCTGTGTCACCAGCCCAGCTGGAGCCCATGTCTCACACCTCCACTCTCCCATTGGGTCCACTGATACACGGAGTAGAGAGTGGTGGGTAGAGGGAGGGGAGGGAAAGGTAGGCACTGGTAGAAAAAAAAAAGGATAATTATCCCAACACCATGCAGATGACAAATCATTTTGCAACCCTGGAGGAGACTTAGGTACCTGACTCCGCTGAGTGGGACCCTGAGTCAGTCAGGAGCAATGGGCAGGAAGTGTTGCTGGCACCTTGGAAGGAGAAGCAGGAGGAAGTCAGGAAGGAGAGTCTTAGAGGTTGGGGACTTAATGTTAAGGAGGAGAGAGGGTGGCGAGGTGGGGATTGAATGGAGGGGGATTGTCACGTGCCTCCCTGGTGCATCAACTATCTGAGAATAGACAGGATAGGGAGGATTGTGGAGAAGGAGGGGGAGCTGGAGTTGCTGGTACACTTGGGTACCAATCATCTGGGGAACCAGCTTATGCAGATGAAGAAGCAAAATCTTCATAGAATGGGGGAGAGATTGAAGGCACACACAGACTCCCTGGCCTTTTCCAAGGTCTGCCCTGTATGGACTAGGGAGACAGAGAATAAAGAGAGTCATGACTGAGGAGTTTTTGGGTGGTTAATGCATGGGATGGCATCAGAAGATGGGAGACTACTTTGTGAGGGACATCTGGGACAGGACGCTCTTCAAAGGTGATGGTGGTCTTCACCAGACAGGAATGGCCAGTGCACCGAGGCAGAAGTCTGACATATTCGCTGGACAGTTAAACTGACTGCAGTCTACACTGGCACTAGAGGAACCAAGATGATAGCAAATAATTATATAAGAATGAACTCCTCTGCACAAAAGGTATTTCATGCAGACAGGCTGCTCTTATTATGGTTTTGCATTTGCACCAAGGTGACAGGAAAAGTAACCCAGCTAGTACTACCCCTAATCTATGGGCTTTTAGCAACACAGTGGGTAAAATAAGGCTGAGGTTCAAACTGGGCTACAGAAATGGACTAAGGGGGTGCACACAATGCCTGCAATCAACATGAAAAGCAAGAAGTTAAGGAGATTAGGGAAGAATAAGTGAGAAATACAAGTAAAAAGCAAAAGGGGATCGGATGTTAGATGGAAGGCAGTCTGCCTTAACACAAGGAGTCAGGGTAATAAAATTTGTGAGCTACAGGCAATGATGGCAGACATTGAGATGGACCTTGTAGCCATCACAGAAACTTGGGCTTCAGAAAATAATGACAGTGCCCAGACAGTCCCTGGTAATACAATGTTTAGGAGGGATATAAGAAAAGGTAACAATGGGAATCACCCTATATGTCAGGGAAAACATCAAGGCTATGAAAGCTGTATACATCAGGGAAAGTAATGGGAAGACTGGGTCTCTGTGGGTGCAGTTCATAGTGGCTTCAAGCAAGCAAAAATGGTTGGGGGTGATCTATAGACTGCCAGGACAAGGGGAAGAGAGAGAGAGAGAGATAGGGAGCTTAGAAACATAGAAACAAAGACTTTGATGGCAGATAAGGACCGCTTGGCCCAACTAGTCTGCCCATTTCTCTACCTACAGAATAGGCCGCACATCCTAGTTAACCAGCATCCTATTTTTTCCTACCCCCCACAAGAATTGCCTTAGAAACATAGAAACATAGATTTTGATGGCAGATAAGGACCGCTTGGCCCACCCAGTCTGCCCATTCCCTACCTAATGGATAAGCTGCAGATCCTAGTTAAACAGCAGCCTACTTCTTCCTACCCCCAACCCCTAGAATTGCCTTATGACAGTCCCATGCATGCTTGAATTCCACCACTGTTTTTGACTCCACAACCTCCTCCGGAAGGCCATTCCATGCATCCACAACCCTCTCTGTGAAAAATACTTCCTTAAGTTACCTCTGAGCCTCCCCTTCTGTCTTCAAATTGTGCCCCCTTGTTCTTGCACACCTCTTTTTTTGAAAGATGCTACCCTCTTGGACTTTGTTGATTCCCTTGAGGTACTTGAACGTTTCTATCATGTCCCCCCTCTCCCTCCTTTCCTCGAGGCTATACATATTTAGCTCCTTAAGTTTCTCTTCATATGTCTTCCAGTGCAGACCCTGCACCATTTTAGTTGCCCTTCTCTGGACAGCTTCCATCCTCTCTATGTCTTTGCGGAGATTGGGTCTCCAGAAACGCACACAGTACTCCAGATGGGGTCTCACCAACTGTCTGTACAGAGGGATAATAACTTCCTGTTTTCTACTGGTGATGCCTCTCCCTATGCATCCCAGTATCCCCCCAGCCCTCCTTGCTGCCCTCTCACATTGCTTACCCACCTTTAGGTCATCTGATAAGACTACCCCCAGGTCCCTTTCCATTTTGTTGTTGTTAGTATCTCACCCCCATTGTGTACTCTTCCCTGGGTTTTGTTTCCCAGGTGCATTACCTTGCACTTCTTAGCATTGAATCTAAGCTGCCATACATTTGACCATTCCTCTAACCTTGCCAAGTCCCTTCTCATCCTTTCCACCCCACCTTGTGCATCAACTCTGTTGCAGATCTTTGTGTCATCTGCAAAGAAATACTTTTCCTTCCAGTCCCTCTGCAATGTCACTTATAAAGACATTGAAGAGGACCGGTCCCAATACTGAACCCTGCGGTACCCCACTAGTAACCCCCATTTCTTCAGAGTGGACTCCATTTACTATTACTCTCTGTGTCCTATTCTCCAGCCAATTCTTTACCCAGGCTGTCATCTTGGGACCCACTCCCAGGCTGGCTAACTTGTATATTAATCTTTTGTGTGGGACTGTGTCAAATGCCTTGCTAAAGTCTAGGTAGGCGATGTCCACAGCCCCTCCCTGATCTACTACTTTGGTCACCCAGTCAAAGAAATCTATCAGATTTGTCTGGCATGACCTTCCGCTGTGAATCCATGCTGCCTTGGGTCCTGTGCCCTCTGACCTCTAGATACTCAACAATTCTTTCCTTCAGAAGTGATTCCATCATCTTCCCTACCACTGAGGTTAAACTAACAGGTCTGTAGTTTCCTGCTTCTGCCTTGCTCCCACTTTGTGAAGAGGAATCACATCTGCCCTCCTCAGTCCTCGGGTACCACCCCATCCTCCCATGATTTGTTAAAGAGGGTAGTTAGTGGTGTCACTAGTTCTACCCTTAGTTCTTTTAGAATTCTGGAATGAATCCCATCAGGCCCCATTGCTTTGTCCACCTTCAGTTTTAAGGTTCTTTCAGAACCCTTTCTTCTGTAAATGGGCTGGTATCAACTTCTGTATCCAGAGTGTTTCTGCTGTTTGTTTTAGGTACCTCCCTCTTCCTTTGTAAATACTGAGAACAAATATTTGTTTAGTATCTCTGCCTTTTCACAGTCACCTCTGCCCACCCTCCCTCCCTTTATTAAGCCTCACTAACCTCCCTTGGTCTTCCTTCGCTCCCTGATGTACCTATAAAAGGTTTTATCCCCCTACTTAACTGAGTTGGCTATCTTTTCCTCGGTTTGGGCCTTTGCTGTTCTGACTGCCTTCCCAGCATCCTTTTGTTTTTACTGATACAGTTCTCTGTCCTGCTCCTTCTGTGATTCCTTGTACTTCCTGAATGCTTTCTTTTTCTCTTGAACCTTCACTGCCACTTCCTTTGAGAACCACAGTGGTTTCTTACATCGTTTTGTTTATTTGCTTCACACAAAGGCTCGTTACCTCTGTGATGGCAGTTTTTATTATTCCCCATTGTTCTTCCACCCCTCCTTCCTGCCCATTTGCTAGTGCATTCCTTAGGCACTCACCCATTTTGGCAAAGTCAGCCCTCCTAAGTCCAGTACTTTTGCCTTTGTATGGCTTGACTCTATTGCTGTGTTTTTATTAGAACCATACTGTTCGATGGTCGCTAGTTCCCAGATGGCTACCCACTTCACATCTGTGATCCTCTCTTCATCTCTATTTGAGAGAACCAGGTCTAAGATTGCTCCCTCTCGACTGGGCTCCAGTACTAGTTGTCTAAGGCATGCCCCCTGTAGGGCATCTAGAATAACCCCACTCTTCGAAGTGGCTGCTGCAACTGCACTCCAGTTAACACCTGGCATATTCAGATCACCCATCAGCAATATCTCCCCTTTTTCTGCCATTCTAAGTATTCTTTCTATCATTTCCTTGTCCATTTCCTCCCCCTTAGAAGGGGGTCTGTATACAACCCCTGTGTGGATTGTCGTGCCATTGCCGGTCTCCAAATTTACCCACAGAGCTTCTTCTCCTCCCTGTTTTCCCTTTTGTTCTGTTGCTTTGATTCCTTCCCTTGTGTAAAGAGCTACTCCTCCTCCTCCTCCTCTTTTACCCTCCCTGTTCCTCCTGTAGATAGTGTATCCTGGTATGTTTACATCCCAGTCATGGTTTTGTGTGTACCATGTTTCTGTGACTGCCACGATATCCAGATGTTCCTCCTCCATCAAGGCCACTAGTTCAGGAAGCTTGTTACTCAGACTACAAGCATTGGTACTCATTGCTCTCCATTTTTTGATGGCTTTACCTTCTTTTGCAGCATCCCACACTGACCTTTCTACCTGTCTTTTTCTCATTTAGTACCCTGTTTTGTAGGGAGAGGCTGGGATTTTCCTGCTGCTTATCAGTGCCTCCCTCCTTGACTAGTTTAAAAGCTTGCCAATGAAGCATTTAAACCGATTGCTCAAAAGACTTGTTCCCTTCCTGGACAGATGCAGTATAGGCTGGTGTCCCTCCAGGTGGAACCCCAGTCCCCAATGATGCCAATCCCCTGTGCTCCACACCATTTTTCCAACCATTCATTAAACTGCATGGTGCAAAGTACCCTCGCCTCACTCATGCCATTGACAAGCAGCACCTCAGAGAAGGATATTGTGTGTGCTACTTGTCATAGGCCCCTCCCCAATTGCACAAAGTCCTTCTGCACTGCTCTAATCTCATGATGAACCAAGTCATTTGTCCCTAGGTGGACAATGATGTCCAGCTCAGACTCCCATGCAGCTGTTCTTGTGATCCCGAGGATGCGCTTTCTGTCTATCCAAGCCATGGCACCAGGCAAGCACCTTACTTCAGTTTTCCCTGCACCCCTCAGTTCTATCCCCCTAATAATTGAGTCCCCCACCAGTAGCTGCTTCCTTTCCTTGTGGTGTCCTCTGCCTCCTTCCTGTGGGCCTCCCTTGTGACAGCTGTCCTCAGCCTCCTTATTCTCCTCTGTGGGTGCATCCATAGGGGAGCTATGCTCCTCCAGAATGATGTATGGATCGTGGTGTGGAACAACTGACTGTGTGTGCCTCTGTTCCACTATTCTCACCCTCCCTGAGCCCACTGTGGTACAACTGCTGTGCTTTCTTCACAACCTCTGAGGTAGTGGTGGTGGCTCTGGTGCTCCCTGGATGGGGGAGGTTCCCTTCCTACCATCCATTGTGCCCTCGGAGAAGGTTCCCTTACTACTGTCCAGAGTGGCCTGAAGACGGGAAACTTCCTCCCTCAGGACAGAAAGTTGTCTGCAAATTATGTCTGTCCCATGCATTCTTGAATTCTCCCACAGTTTTAGACCCCACAACCTCCTCAGGAAGGCTGTTCCAGGCATCCACTACTCTCTCTGTGAAAAAATACTTCCTCACATTGCCCCTGAACTGCCCCCCCATCTTTAAATTGTGTCCCCTTGTTCTTGCACATCTCTTTTTCTGAAAGATGCTACCCTCTTGGACTTTGTTGATTCCACTGAGGTACTAAAAGTTTCTATCATATCCCCCTCTCCATTCTTTCCTCAAGGGTACACATATTAAGCTTCTTTAGTCTCTCTCGTACGGCTTCTCTTGCAGACCATGCACCATTTTAGTTGCCCTCCTCTGGACTGCCTTTATCCTGTCTATGTCCTTGCGGAGATGGGGTCTCCAGAACTGGACACAGTACTCCAGATGGGTCTCACCAACTGTCTGTACAGAGGGATAACAACTTCCTGTTTTCTGCTGGTGATGCCTCTCCCTATGCATCCCAGTATACCTCCAGCCCTCCCTACTGCCTTCTCACATTGCTTGCTAACCTTGAGATCATCTGATATGATTACCCCCAGGTCCCTTTCCTTTTTTGTTGTTGTTACTACCCCCCCGTGTGTATTCTTCCCCTGGGTTCTTGTTTCCCAGGTGCATTATTTTGCACTTCTTTGCATTGATTCCTAGCTGCCATACTTCTGACCATTCCTCCAACCTTGCCAAGTCCCTTCTCATCTTTCCATGCCTCCTTGTGTTATCAACCCTAGTTGCAGATCTTTGTGTCATCTTCAAAGAGGCATACTTTTCCTTCAGTCCCTCTGCAATGTCACTTATAAAGACATTAAAAAGGACTGGACCCATTACTGAACCCTGCAGTACCCCACTAGTAACCCCTCTTTCTTCAGAGTGGACTCCATTTACAATTACCTTCTGTGTCCTGTTGTTCAGCCAATGTTTTACCCAGGCTACCACCCTGGGACCCACTCCAATGCTGGTTAATTTGACTACTAATCTTTTGTGTGGGACCGTGTCAAATGCCTTGCTAAAGTCTAGGTAGGCCATGTCCACAGCCCGTCCCTGGTCTACTACTTTAGTCACCCAGTCAAAGAAATCATTTAGATTCATCTGACATGACCTTCTCACTGTGAACCCATGCTGCCTTGGGTCCTGTGCCCCACTGGCCTCTAGGTACTCAACAATTCTTTACTTCAGAAGTGAGTCCATCACTTTCCCTACCATAGAGGTCAACCTGACAGGTCTGTAGTTTCCTGCCGCTGTCTTGCTCCCACTTTTGTGAAGGGGAATCACATCAGCCTTCTTCCAGTCCTCAGGTACCAAACCATCCTCCCATGATTTGTTATAAAGGGTAGTCAGTGGTGTCACTATTTCTCTGCTTAATTCTTTTAGAATTCTGGGGTGAATTCCATCTGGCTCCATTGCTTTGTCCACCTTCAGTTTTAGGAGTTCTTTCAGAACCCTTTCTTCTGTGAAAGGACTAGGATCGACCCCCCTCTCCAGATTGCTTCTGTTAATTAGATTAGGCACCTCCCCCACTTCCCCTTTTGTGAATACTGAACAGATGTATTCATTCAATATCCCTTCTTTTTCACTGTCACTCTCTGCCCACCCACCATCCATTCTATTCAGTCTCACTATCCCTCCCTTTGTCTTTCTACGCTCGCTGATGTACCTATAAAAGGATTTATCCCCCTTCTTAACCAAGTTGGCTATCTTTTCCTCAGTTTGGGCCTTTGTTATTCTGACTTCCCTCCCTGCTTCCTTCTGCCTTAACTGGTACAGCTTTCTGTCCTGCTCCTTCTGTGTTTTCTTATACTTATGGAATGCTATCTTTTTCTCTCTGACTTGCCCAGCCACCTCTTTTGAGAACCATAGTAGCTTTTTCTTTCATTTTGATTTGTTTATTTGCTTCACACAAAGGCTTGTTTCCTCTGTGATGGCAGTTTTGCTGATTCCCCATTGTTGCTTCACTCCTCCTTCTAGCCTGTTTGCTAGTGCTTTTCTGAGGCACTCTCACATCTTGCCAAAGGCAGCCCTCCTGAAGTCCAGTACCCTCACTTTTGTATGGCTTGACTCTGTAGCTGAGTTTAACATGAACCACACTGTTTGATGGTCACTTGTTCCCAGATGGCAACCCACTTCTAGATCTGAGATCCTCTCACTGCCCCCATTTGAGAGTATGAGGTCTAAGATTGCTCCCTCATGAGTGGGTTCTGAAATTAGCTGTCTGAAGCCTGCCACCTGTAGGGCATTGAGAATGGCCCTGCGCTTGGATGTGGCTGCAGCAAATGTGCTCCAGTTAACATCTGGCATATTCAGGTCCCCCATCAGCAGTATCTCCCCTTTCTCTGCCATCCGAAGAATGCCTTCTATCATTTCTGCTGCTTGGGTAAGATCTAGGAAGGGGAGTGGCAAAGGAAGAGGTAATGGTTGTGGGTGATCTGAAGCGGATGGATATAGACTGGGATGTTCCAAGAGCACCAGAAAGCAGGCCCTGTTGGGTATATTCCAGAACTGTCTGCTGGTGCAGTTGGTTAAGGAACCCATCAGGCAGGCTGCTGTTCTCAATGTGGTGCTCACCAACTCAGGGTGGTCAGAGGTGTACAAATAGGGCAGTCAGTAGGGTCCAGTGACCATAACTCTATTTGGTTCAAGCTGGCCCTTGGGACCAGAAAGATCCTATCGAGGGTTGAGGTCCTTGATTTCAGAATGACAGACTTCAACAGGATGAGGGAGTTGTTCTGTGACAAGTTAGTCAGGGTTGACAACATTGGAAGTATGAAAGAGAGATGGGCTTGTAAGGGGACCATTCCTGAAGTATATTTGTTATGCATGTGAACTGTAACCAAAAGAAACAGGAACAAGAGACAATATGGTTCTTGGAAAGGGTCAGGTAAGCTATGAGGACCAACAAAAAGGAATTCACGAGGTATAGGGAATGGTAGAAGGAGGAAACATGGGAAGAATACCAACTGAGAATCAAGGAAGGAAGGAATGAGGGCTCTTAAGAAAGCAAAAGCAGACACTGAGCTGTGTATTGCAGAGGGGTTCAAGATCGATGAAAAGCAGTTCTTCTGGTATATTAGAGAAAACAGAAAGAAAGGAGGGAGAATTGTTAGACTATCTGAGGGAAGTAGGGCAGTAGAGGAGTATGTTCAAAAGGCAGCTGTCCTTAATGATTACTGTTGCTCTGTCTTCACTAGGGAAGAGAGTGGGCCCCTGTCAGAGAGTGTTATCAAGGCAGCATGAAGAGGTACCAGAGATTAGGAAGCCAGTGTTTACCAGCAAATGGGTCCAGAAAGGGCTACTAGTGCTAAAGAGAGAGAGAGAAAACACCTAGTTCTGATGGGATGCATCTGAAGGTACTCAAGGAGATGGCAGTGGAACTGGCTGAATCCTAGGTAGGGCTGTTCAATAGCTCATTACAAATGAAGCATTTCCTGAAGACTGGAGGGTAGCCAATGTAGTTATGCTCCATAAGAAGGTGGCAATGAGCAAGTGGAGAACTATAGACCTGTCAGTCTTACCTTTCCTGTAGGTAAGAACATAAGAAAATTGCCAGCAGAAGACCTTTTGGTCTATCTGGTCTTCTCATAATAATGATTGTTTCTGACTTTCAGACTACATCTGTACCCCTATCCCCCCCTTCCCCTCTTGGATTTCTGGTCTTTCCCCATACAATGCATCCTAACATTCCTTTATGCCCATCCCAGTCTCTTTTGAAGGTTCCCACTGACTTTGAACCCACCACCTCCTGTGGCAGCTCATTCCATGCCATCACCACTCTCTGTCCTTCCTTATATCCTTCCTTATAAGTGCTTCCTAAGTGCTTCCTTATATCCCTCTTGAATCTACCCCAGACCAGTTTAAGGCTATGGGTGGTGGTGGCCCTTCTATTGAATAGGCTTCCACAGTCCACCTTGTTAATTCCCCTCAAGTACTTGAACATCTCAATCTTATCCCCCCTCTGCCTCCTCTCTTCCAGAGTGTACATCCCCAGGTCCTCCAGCCACTCTGCATGTGATCTATCCTGCTGTTCTTTTTATCATTTTAGTCTCTCTCCTCTGCACCCTTTCCATCATGTGTATGTCTTTCTTCAGGTGTGGATGTCAGTATCTCTCTCTGTACTCCAAGTGAGGTTTTACCAATGATCTGTACAGTGGCAGAATTACCTCCTTCCCTCTTCCTACTGCTAATTCCCCTAGCAATTCACCCCAACATCCTATTAGTCATAGCTACAGCCTTTTTGCATTGAGTTGAAGTCACTAGAAATTATCACCCCAAATCTTTTTCCCCCTCCAATTGTGTAACCTGGACATTTCCAATGTAGTACTCTATTTGCGGGTTCTTCATCCCTATGTGCATCACTTTGCTTTTCTGGCATTGAACCTGAGCTGGCATATCCCTGCCCATCTCTCCAATTTGGCTACGTCCTCCCTCATCTCCTTTATCCCTTCCTGCATGTCTACCTTTCTGCAGAGTTTGGTGTCATCAGAGAACATACACATTTAACCCTGGATGCCATCCCGTATGTCCCTAATAAAGATGTTGAACAACACCGGCCCAACACTGACCCCTGTGGAACTCTGCTGGTGACCTCCCTTGTACTAGAGATCTCTCCCCCTACTACCACCCTCTGTGTCCTGCTGCTCAGCCAGTTTTCGACCCACCTAACTAACCTTTCCCCACCCCCAGTTTCTTCAGTTTTGTGATTAGCCTTTTGTGTGGCACAGAGTCAAAGGCCTTGCTAAAATCCAGATATATAATATCCACTGCCTGTCCTTTGTCCACTGTCTGGGTGACCCAGTCAAAGAACTCAATCAAGTTCGTTTGACTTGTCCTGCCTACCATGAACCCATGCTGTTTGCTATCCTGCAGGCCATTTTGCTCTAAGAACTTGACCAAGCCCTCTTTCAGTATCATCTCCACTAGTTTACATATAGTCGAGTTCAAGCTGACCAGCCTGTAGTTACCCAGGTCCTCTTTAGGGCCACTCTTATGGATTGGCATGACATGTGCTAATCTCCATTCCTCTGGCACCACCTCCATGTCAAGAGATCAATTGAAAAGTATAGTCAGTGGACCAGCTAGCTCTTCTGTCATCTCCTTTAGTGCTCTGGGGTGAATTCCATCAGGTCCAGGACATTTTTCTACCTTCAAATTCATGAGCCCCTCCCTCACCCACTCTATGCTTATGGTCCCCAATGGGTCCTCGATGGCCTTCTTCCCACTCCTTGAACTGTACATTATTGGGCCCTCCCTTTCTTTGGTAAAGACAGAGCTGAAGTAATTGTTTAATATCTCCACTTTTGCCCCATCTTCTACCACCATGAATTCCCCCTTCTTCAGTCTGACTATGCCATCCTTTTTGTCTCTTTTTTCTTTGATGTATCAAAAGAAGGCCTTATCCCCCCCTCTTTTATCCTCTCTGCTACCTGTTGCTCCTTTTATGCTTTTGCCTGTATTACCTCCCTTTTTGCTAGTTTAGCCAGCCTTTGGTACTCCTCATCCTCTTCCCTCACTGTTCTTTAACTTTTCTTGTATGCCACCCTTTTATCTTTCGCTGCCTTAGCCACCTCTCTGTCGAACCAGCTAGGTGGTTGAGTTCCGGACACCTTTCCCCTCAACTTTGTGAATCCAGTTGCGGCATTCTGTATGGCTCCACTGATCTCTTCCCCACATTTCCTTCACACCTAGGTTTTCCTCTAGGTTCCCAAGGTCCTCTATAATCATTTTCCTCAGTCTCTTAAAATTCACCATTTTGAAGTCTAGCGCTGTTGTCTTGGTGGGGATGTCTTCCCTACCCATGTCCAGGTTGAACCACACTGTGTTATGGTCACTTCCACCCATGAGATCCCCAATGTCGATGTCCTGTACGTATTCACCATTGGAGAGCACCAGGTCAAGAATTGCTTCCCTCCTGATGGGACTGGTCACATACTGCATCATGAAGCCATCTTGAAATGCATCCAGGATTCCCTTGTCTCTGGCACATGATGTGGCAGTGCTAACCCATTCGATTTTTGGATAGGTTAAAGTCACCTACTACTACTACTACTACCTCCCCCCTTTCTGCTGCTTTTGTAGCTGAGTGCATAACTCCCTATCCTTGTCCTTACTCTGACTGGGTGGTCTGTATATGACCCTCATCCTTATCTTCCTTCCTTTATTTGTCTGCAGTTGGAGCCATAGTGCCTCCATGCTCCCACTCTCATAAACCTCCTCCCTGGCACATGCAATACCATCTTTTGAGTATGCTGCCACCCCTTCCCCTTTTTCTGTCTCCCTGTCCTTTCTATGCAACCTGTAACATGGGATCAATAGGTCCCAGTCCTGGAGTGCTGGTGCCCAAGGTTTCTGTAACGGTGGCAATGTCTATCTTGCTTTCTGCTAAAAGTGCTTACAGTTCTGCTGTCTTGTTCCCAAGACTGCATGCATTCAGCACCACCACTCTCCACTTTGCCTCTGTCTTGCCCCTGCCCTTCCTCTGATTCACTCCTATCTGGCATGCTTCTTCTTCATCCCCTGGATTGTCATCCTTCTTTGCTTCCTGTTTCTTTGACTCTGCTGCTGTGGGGGGAAGGCACTTTGTCCTCCCCTTTTCTGCCTCCTCCCCCTAGTAATTTAAACCCAGCTTCCTCATCACTTATTCCCCAATTTTAGTTCTAATTTTCATTCTCCCCTCCCAGGTCAGGTGCAGTCTGTCACTGCTGTAAAGACTCTTGTCTCCCCACATGTCGTCCCGCTGTCCTATAAGACTGAAGATCTCTTCTCTATACCACCAGTCTAGCCATCCGTTAAATTCCTTTATCCTTTTCTTCTTAGCTGTGCTTGCTCTTGGTACAGGAATTATCTCAGAAAAGGTAGGTGATTTCGCTGCTTGCCTACATGCCACTGCTAGGTCCATAAATCTGTTTTGCACCACCTCGGTCTCTTCCCCAGCTAAATCATTTGTCCCAATGTGCAGTATCAAGTCTGTTTTTTACCCTGCCTCTCCAATCATTTCCCTTATCTTTTGAGTTGTATTTCCTGCCTCTATCCCAGGAGTGCACACTACCGTTGTCCTCATATAGCTGTCCTCACTTCTCCTCCATTGTATGCCCTTTATTATCAAGTCTCCATAGACTATAATTGTATTCCTACCAGGGTGTCCATTCACCCTAACCTTTCTCCCGAGGTTCCTGTCTCCTGTATTGTCCATTTTTGATATACCTTTTTTCCATGCCACCTTTTCTGGTTCTCCCTCTTTTCTCTCCTCACTGCTTCCTTCCATTGAAGCATCAGCCTTCTGGCCCTCCTGCTCTACCTTTTGGCCCTTTTCACTCCCAACCTCCTTGGTATCCAACTGCAACACTCTATCAGCCCTGCAATAGTTCCTAACCTCCTTGGCATTTGACACAGTCCCGTACAAAAGATTAATAATCAAGTTAGCCAGCCTGGGAGTGGGTCCCAGGGTGGTAGCCTGCATAGCAAACTGGCTGCACAACAGGACACAGAAGGTAATAGTGAATGGAACACATTCTGAAGAAAGGGTGGTTACTAGTGGAGTACCTCAGGGCTCAGTACTGGGTCCAGTCCTCTTTAACGTCTTTATAGGTGACATTGCGGAGGGTCTGAAGGAAAGGTATGCCTCTTTGAGGATGACACAAAGATCTGTAACAGAGTTGATACACAAGGGGGGGTAGAAAGGATGAGAAGGGACTTGGCAAGGTTGGAGGAATGGTCAGACATATGGTAACTTAGATTCAATGCAAAGAAGTGCAAAGTAATGCAGCTGGGAAATAAATATCCAGGAGAAGAGTACACAATAGCAGGGGAGGTACTAACGGCAACAATAATTGAAAGGGATCTGGGTGTAGTCATATCAGATGACCTAAAGGTGGGTAAGCAATGTGAGAAGTCAGTAAGGAGAGCCGGGGGATACTGGGATGCATAGGGTGGGGCATCACAAGTAGAAAAAGGGAAGTGGTTATCCCTCTGTACAGACAGTTGGTGAGACCCCATCTGAGTACTCATGGAGTTTTGAGACCTCATCTATGCAGGGACATAGACAGGATGGAAGCAGCCCAGAGGAGGGCAACTAAAATGGTGCAGGGTCTACATCAGAAACCATATGAAGAGAGACTGAAAGAGCTTAATATGTATACTCTGTTGAAAGGAGCGATGGGGCATGATAGAAACTTTAAGTACCCTCAGTGGAATCAACCAAGTCCAGGAGGGTAGCATCTTTCAGAAAAAGAGATGTGTAAGGACAAGGGGGCACAATTTAAAGTTAGAGGGAGAACGGCTCAGGGGTAATGTGAGAAAATTCTTTTTCATGGAGAGAGTGGTGGACGCATGGAACCGCCTTCCCAGAGAGGTTGTGGGGCCTAAAACAGTGGTGGAATTCAAGCATGCATGGGACAGACATAAGGCAATTATAGAGGGGAGTTGCAGGAACTAGGCTGTTGGTTAACTAGAATCTGCAGCTTATCCAATAGGTAGGGAAATGGGCAGACTGGGTGGGCCAAGTGGTCCTTATCTGCCGTCAAAGTCTATGTTTCTATGTTTCTATGAATACAGCTGTAGCACCATATCTGGCATCCATGGTTCCCTTGAGTCTCCTCCATCTGTATTGCATATCTATTGTGTGTTGTCACCCGTGGGATAGATGTTTCTTTTATCTTCCAGTTCTTTCCCCGGGGCCGATGTTTTTGTCCCCCTGTTTCTGTCCTCTCCCCTCTCCCTTGTCTCACCAGTAGCTATTTCCTGTCCTCCTGGATTGTCCCTTACCTTCATCTGCCTTCTTTCTGCTTCTTCCTATGACTGATATTCCTTAATTCCTGATTGTCCACTCCAATTTGCCCCTGTATACTTTCTAGAGATGGGCGAAGTGGCTCCAATTCGCTCCATGAAGTGATTCGCGGAGTAAAGGCAAATTTGCGGAGCGCTCCACAATGCGAAGAGGAGTACTTGTTATAATGGCAAATCGGAAGTCCATTGAAAACAATGACTTTGTGTTACTCCGCCTTCCCAAACCACTACTCCACTGTTTTGGCATGGCACATTGAAAACAATGTACTACCACTGCCTTGTTTTTTAAACCCAAAGGCAAATTTTGCAGTCATTCATGGGATTTCAGGTCACATGGGCTCTAGATTGTTCTGCACAGCCTCAGTTTGGGGTAATGTGTGTAGGAAGCTGTAGGAGGCAATCTGCTCTGAGAGCTCTCTGTGATTCAAACCTTCTAAAAGCTGTTAAAAAAGCCTTTTGTGTCAATTTTTTGCAGAAACTTTAGTTTGATTATAGGAAAGCCTCCTGTGCTCATATGATGGAGCGTTTATTGTTTGTGTGTGGATTTTGAATGTTAATGTACAACATTCAGTCTGTGTACTGAGAGACAGTGGAAGTGTGCTTTGGGGGAGGGGCATATCTGTGGTGTAGGTAGATTAATTTGGAGAAAAAGACAGTGCTTTCTGTTTTGGTGATTTTTCTTTGTATAACTGTGTTAATGTACAGACAGTAATATTTTCAATAATTCTTGCAATTTTTTTGCTGTTTGTTGCGGTGCAGCAGTGCATCATTTTAGTTTGTTTAAAATATGTGGTTATATTACTGACGTTTTCAATTTGTTACGCATTACTTAGTGTGTGTGTGAGTATGTGTGTGATGCATGTCATCAAATCAGACACCTTTTATTGTGCAACATAATTTCAGCAATGTGAAGCTGCTATCCACTGCAGCTGTGTAATTTTTGTACTTCTCTGTGGTATCTTTACTGGTATTAGTACTAGTGACTGTTACTGCAGCAGTGCAGTACACTGCCCCCCCCCCGTCGCGGCCTGCCCTAACTGGCAAAGGTATTCTTTTAAAGTTTTGAATTTCTGATGGTGAGCACTGGTTAGGTGGTGTGCCTTTGCATCTGCATCTCTTCAGTACGCAGCGTAATCTTAATCTATCTGTGCATTTGCATCTCTTTAGGGCCCAATCTCCATCTCTAACTTAAGTCACAGTTGTTTCTTTGGCTTCCCTTCAGAGAACTGGACAGGTGTGGTGCATAATTCTGCATGAACATTGTACTCATTAATATGCGTTTGTAAGTCAGGACCATCATCACGAGTTAGTCGTGATACAAATCACGTTCTTCATCATCACAGTCACAAATGCAGTCAAAAATCACGATTTACAATCTCGTCACAAATCACAACATTCTTTTTTTTTTAATAGTTACTTGGTTGTATTGTAAGCCTGTTTTGTAGTATCTCTCCATGCTTCACCACCCCACCATTGTACTCATTGATGTTTGTTTTTAAGTCGGGGAGTTTTGTGCCACACCTCACTGGGGCCCAGGGAAGTACAGCTGTAGATATTTCACGTTTCTTCATCATCACGGTCACAAATGCAGTCAGAAATCACAATTTATGATCACGTCACTAATGACATATTTATTTTTTACTAGTTACTTGGATGTATTGTAAGCCTGTTTTGTAGTATCTTTCCAGGCTTCATCATCCCACCATTGTACTCATTAATAAATATTTTTAAGGCAGGGAGTTGGACAGTGTCTGCAGTACATACACAGACTGGAAAGAAGACTGACTGCACACATGCAGTTTCATACAGTATACTTGCTCTGCTCAGAATACAAAGTGTCACGCATACAGAAGACAACAAAAAAAGGGCATAATTGCATACAAGGGTCGGGGATGGTGGAGAAATAAATTTCATAACACAGCAAGGAAGGTGTGGGGGGGCACATAGTGTGAGAAAAAAATTAACTAATGTGGGATCCCATGGAGATCCAGCAGCAGTTCCAGCATGGACATCATTTGTAACGGATATCCCTCTATGCGATCCAGCCGCTGCTTCACAGCACTCACCCTCTCGTTGTTCTCCTCGACAGCACTCCAGAGAACTGCCAAGACAGCCTGTGTTACTCGCAGTTCTCTGGGGTCCACACGTTCTACAGGCTGACCTGCTGGTGGTGGTGGTGGTAGTGGGGTTGGGGGTGCTGGTGGAGCAGCAGGTGCTGCTGTGGCTCTCCCTTTCTTAGGGCTGTTGCAATGCACAGCTGCACCCTTTGCCACAGAATGGCCAGCAGGTGCAGGCATGGTCTATTCTGTGGCAGCCTGCCACTCCAACTGGTGGTGATTAAGCATATGGGTGCAGTGGCCCCAGTCCCCCAGTGAGTCCCCTGGGGGCCACGGTGCACCTCCGCCTCATATAAGCAGCACATGACCACATTGCTGTCCCCCCCAACACAGTCAAAAAACTGCCAAACAATGGAGGTGCAGAGATGACCAGGCACAGGCAGGGGATGGCCAGATGAACTGCCAGCTGGCTTGTCATGGTGCTGAACAGGGATGGGATCCATACTTGGGCCCGGGGGAACAGGCATATCCTGTTCCAGAGGACCAGGTGCTGGACTTGGTGATGGTGGTGGTGGTTCAACTGCCTCAGAGTCAGGACAGGAGGCAGTGCTGGTCCTGCTTCCAGGAGGTGGACACTCATAAGTTTTGAGCGGTCCAACAATAATGGGCGCCCGTGCATTCCATAGATGCGCATGGTATGACGCTTACCACTACCACGCTATCTCAGAGCTGCCCCCTTCACAGACATTCCCTCACCTTGGTCCATCTCTCCAACTGAGCTCCGTCAGTCTGAGCAATTACTACTCACACTGTCACACAGCACACACACGCACACACACACACACACACACACACACACACACACACACACATACACTGTCACACAGACACAGACAAACAATTAACTACTTATGAAGGTAAGAAAAATAAAGTTTACAGAAAGAACAAATTAAGTAAAAAAGAGTACAGAAAAGACAAATAAATGTAGCTTTTAAAAAAGCTGTTGAGTCTATATCAAAGTTTAAATCTCCTCGGTCTGATCTCAAAGTATCAGCAGTCACAAAACACACTACTCTCTCTCCGTCTGCACAGCAGAAAGTAAAAGTGTCTGTTTATATGACTAACTTTCTTCCTGCCTGGCTAAAGAGAATGTGACTTACAGTACTGTAACCCATGTGATGTATGGGGGGGCTGCCAAATCTGAAACACCAAGTGGATCACTTAGTGTCATAATGAGGAATGCGAAGTCCATTAAAAACAATGACTTCGCCTTACTTCGCATTGCTATTCCGCCTTAACATGAAGTGGTAATTACAAGGTGGAGTGAGCACTTTGCATTGCCCACTCTGCGCTGACTTCGCCGACGGAATTTAAATTCACTGCATCTCTAATACTTTCCCTACAGCTAATATTCTTTAGTTCCTGATCATCTATTCCATGTCCAGTATGTCCCCGTATATTTCCTCCATTTCTTGTCATCTTCCACCTCTCTTCTCTGTCCCCCTTCTTTGGGTGTTGTTCTTTCTGCTGACCTTTCCCTTGCCTTGTCCTCTTCCATCTCTCCCCTCTTTCCCTTTCATATGAGTGAAGCTTGACCTGCTAGCCTATCTCTTGCTGGTCCTCTTTCTGTCTCCCCATCTTCCTGATTTTGTTTAGTCCATGTACATACTGTATGTTCTATAACTAGCTTCTTCCCATTTCTGCTGCCCTCTGTCATTTCTTGAAGTGCCATAGTGAGGCCTTCTATCTCCATTTTAAGCTTTCCTGTGTTCCTACACACTGGGCACCCCCCCCCCCCCGTCCTCCACAGTATCTCCATGAATACAGCTGCTGCACAGTAGTTACAACACACAATCCTGCTTTGGTTGCCCTGTCCTATGTTTTGTCCCTATCGACCATCATTTTACCAATTTCGTTATCTGCTTAAAGCAGATAATTCAATTAAAATATCCCTCGGTGAGCAGATAAGGCTTTTTTACAACAGATAATTCAGTTAAAATATCCCTTGGTAAGTAGATATGGCTTTTTTATATTTGATTAATTTACCAACTTGGTTGCTAGGATAACATATGGTTATAATACAATTGGCAGTGTAAATCAATTTAAAATATCCCTTGGTAGCAGATAAGGCAGTATTT
The DNA here is from genome assembly GCA_016271365.2 of Neoceratodus forsteri. Lineage (NCBI taxonomy): Eukaryota > Metazoa > Chordata > Ceratodontiformes > Ceratodontidae > Neoceratodus > Neoceratodus forsteri. The sequence continues at coordinate 382,837,388 of CM057455.1, read as the reverse complement.
AGCAGAATTAGATAAGCTGACTGTAATAACTAGAGCTACCCCCATACGCTCAAGAGTTCCTGTGCCTCTGGCTGTGTTACTGCATCTCAAAAAGTCTTGGTATCCTATTCTGCATGAATCTTAAGCCTCTCCGGCAGTTCTGCCTGAGTGTGCTCCTTGAGACGTTCCCCTTGCTGTGCTCATCCTCCTTCCAGTTCCTGATAGGTGTCTTCCTGTTAGACATGCCTGTTCACCTCCTTCCCCAATCAGTATGTTAGGGAGGAGCCCAGGAGACCATTTAATACTGGAGGCAGTGGGAGATGGGAGGGCGGGAGAAACATTCCCCTCGCTCCTCCCGCAAATCCTCTCCGAATCACTCCACCTCATGGTGTTCCAATGCGGAGTACGAGGTGGTCCCAGCATGAACCTCACAGCCTCTTATCCCCATTGCAGCAGCTCCCATCTCAGCAGCTCTGAAGCCAAGAGGACTTCTCTCCCTTATGCAATTCAGCACCTCCTCTTTGCTCACTCCCTTTCACTCACAGTTTGTTTCAGGCTCCTGTTTCAGCCTGACACTGCAGGGCTTGGTGCAAGTGAGTCATGACTATGAGAAATTCCCCTCGCTCCTCCTGCAAGTCCTCTCCAAATCTCTCCAACCTGCAGTATTCCAATACAGCGGAACAGATGGTCCCAGCATGGACCCCACAGCCTCTTACCCCCGTCGTAGGAGCTCCTGTCTCAGCAAAGTGGTGGAGTCATTAGTCAAAGAAGACCTCATGGACTACCTTGAGGGAGATAGTCTTCAGGTCACTAAAGCGGACATGCTATGAAGATGGGCGCAGTGCTGGGATGCTGCTTGTAAGAGGGGAGTATTTGTTAGCAACTTTTGCTTCTTTTTGAACTCATTTTTAGGGCTGCAGTGGGTGGAGCCTGGAGTCCTTTTGCTTTCAGTAAAAAAAGGCTCTGCATTCTTTCCGAATGAACAACATGTTGAACTTGCATAACAGTCACCTCCGTGACCTTGAAGCAGTCTGCCCATGTTGTCCCTATTGCAGCACCACTGCACTATTTTAGAGTGTCAGTGGTCATGGAGGAACACAGCACACTTCGTCAAGTGCAATATGGCAGCTGCACTCTACTGTGCATGTGCTAACAGCCATGCATGCACAGTAGCATGTGACAGCCACATTGTCATGGCAGAGTGGGCTGTGTTCCGCCATGATCACCTATTGTATTTATTTATTTACTTTTTAATTATAAAAATTCCCTCCACCCGACCCTCCCTCTCAGCATGCACTGCCCAGAAATATAATTGGGACATTGGGGGAGCCCAGTTCCCCTGTGTCTGATTGAGGATTGTGTTTCTTTTTTCTGACACTGAGGGTGCCCAATCCCCCAGTGTTGTAATCTGGTATCATCTGTCTTTTTGTGTGTGTGTTTTGCTTTTCACCTGTTGAAGAAAAATGGTCCATTGATGTCTTCCCGCATGTAAGTGTGACACTGGGGATGCCCAGTCCCCTAGTGACGCAATTGGGGATCATCAATCTCTCTCTTTTTTCCCACATGTAAAACAAAAACTGGCCATTGATGTCTTTTGTGGCCATTCTTTAACCCCCACCTGATCCTCCCACTCAGCATCCAACACCCAGCACCCCATCCAACACCGTAATCCTCTATGGACCGCAGACACATCTTCACTCTTCAGTGCCGGACTGCGAACTGAAGACACAGGTATGCAGTTCAATGTATTTCAATGGAGTTTTTAATTTAGTGGCATAACTTGTTATTACCAAAGTAACTTTGTTTTTCTTCTATGAAGAGCTGCCCTTTCCTTTATGGGATGTAACATGGCTCCATGATCTGGAATTATGGAAAGATAGAAACATAAGTGTATTTTTCAGAAGCTAGAGACCTATAATAAAATCTATAATACCAAACGTCTCTATTTCCCCCACTCCCTGACATCCCCATGGTAATCCCCTGGGAATTCTCTCCTGTCCTTTTCATTACAGGGTTTTAGGCTAGCATTTGGCAATCTGACAAACCATCCACAGATTGAAATTAAAGGCTTCTGATTTCTAATCTTCCCCATGAGGTTGTGTCAGCATTCCGTTATGCTGTGGGGTTCAGCAGGAGAAATTACATTTTGACCCCAATGAAAGTGATTGTAATACAGAGAGGATAAAGTGGATTTTTATTTGGTGATTTTTTTCTGTCAGTTGTAGTATTGAATAAAGTGTAAATCTTTGAGTTATGGAGTGATTTAATAGCAGTTCCTGCAAACAGAAATCCACTGCCAACCAAGTTGATTTACAATTTGTATTCCACTATCTTAGGTATGCAGTGGGGGAAGGGGAGAAGTGGATAGCAGTGATAAAATATGGAATGATTTCATCATGGTATGCCACTTGTCACATTACGTTCTCATATGGCAATGACTGGATTTTACCAGCAGAATGAACTGCACTTGTTTTCATTTGCCTGATAAAATAGGGATTTCACTGTTTTCCTTTATATCTACTAATACCGTTTTTTTTATTTGGTTGTCCAAATTAAATTTTGCCAAAAAGCCTTCCTTCATTTTAGTGCCAGAAAGATTTTTTTCTCGTTATACAGTACACCTCCCTTCATTCTGTAGACAAGACACAGTTTGTCAGGGCATGAGTTTTTATGTGAACACAGAGAACAATTGCTCAGATCATTCTGTCAGCAAAAGAGAAAAAAAAAGTTTTTGCCAAAATTAATTCTGACCACTGAATGAAGTTACATGTTTGACAGGATGCATTCAATTCACAGAAGTCATTTATCCAGCTGCCTGCCACTGCAACCAATCACACACACAGTTACTGTGACAGAGTGCATTCAAACAACTTGATTCCAGTCTGTAGACATAATGCATTCTTTTGCAAAAGCCTACATGCCTTCATTGAGCACAAGCATATTCTTAAACACATTTGTTGTATCCTGTGGACAAAGTACACTATGTCAAACCACATATTTCATTTTTTTATTCAGCACCATTAAAAAGAAGTGCAGGAGCCCTGAGTGCTGAAATATACAGCACACAGAATCATTGATATATATACTGTACAATTCAAGTGAAGAGAAGAAAACAGTGGCTCTGTATATGAGAAACGATAACAAAAATTATGTATACAAAATGCTTTTGACAAGTTTACTCATTCTGCCATCAAAATACATTTAGGGTGTGATGCACAAAATGATCTGCACCCTCAAAGGGGATCTTCTGATTGCTTGTGGAGCAAGGAGGTCCTGCTCCACACAAATGTTGACCTCTGAACATTCACGGTCCCTTAATGAGTGCCACCTTTCACATCTGATCCTGTGTCACTAGCTCGCTCATACAGGGATCTTTTGGATGGGCCAATGACATATTAATCTCTAAAGGGTATATGACAGGACTTGGGGCAAAGAGTACTTTTTTACCTGACAAACTGAGGAACCTAACTATCTTTTCAATACATGATAAAAGATGACATTCAGAGACTCATTGCCACTCCATCTGCATCACCATTTATCGACTTGTCTGCGGGTGATAAACAAGCTATAGGGGAACTTCTTTCCCTGAAGAACATTATTATAAAACCTGCAGACAAGGGGGGGCATGATGGTAATACAAGATGTTAGCCAATATACTGTACAAATGAAATTAATAGACAACTCAGTAATGAGACTAGCTTTAAAAAGCTGACTTACAATCCAACTGCAGCATACTGGATCATCAAACTGATAGAGATTTGTCTTTATGGTTTTATTGAACAGAATGAAGTTATGCTTTTGAAAACAGATCATCCAGTCTGTCCTACATTTTACATGCTCCACAAAGTCCACAAGTCTGCTGAGGGACCCTCCCTAGCAACCTATAAACTATGACAATGGGTTGCTTAGTGAGGGTCCCACTGGATATGTGGACGAGCTTTTGAAAATGATGGTACCTAAAGCCTCAAGTTATATTTGAGACACTGCTGATCTCATTACCAACACAGAAAGGATGGAATGGAGACCAGAGAAGAACTGCTTAACAATCGACATTGCTAGCCTCTAAACTTTTAGTAACCATATACAGGGGATAAAAGCAGTTGAGGAAAAGCTCTTGCTTGATGAACATCTAAAAGAGGAGCCACACACCTTGGGCCTGTCATTACTTCCCTTTGTTCTACACCACAATTATTTTCAATTTGTCAAATAATTCTATCTACAGACCCAAGGGATGGCTATGGGTGCCTCGTTATCAGCTTTGTATGTTTACATTGTTCTGTCAGTTTGGGAACAGAAGGTAGTGAACATGCAGGCAACCCCACCTCAGACACATCATTCAGTGCTATAAATTTACTTTTGACATCATATGTGTCTGGGGTAAGAGCATGCAGGGATTCCTGTCTTTCAGAGAATGGCTAAATGACAACCAAATGAATCTTAAATGCACTTACGGTGCACATGCCATGGAGACTCAGGCCCAGATATTCAAAAGGGTTGCGCCATGCGCAACAGGTATGCCCCAGCGCAAGTCTGAAAATGTGCCATTGTGCAATATTCAGCGGGAGGCAGCTGTGCTCCCCAAATCGCAATGCGCAAGAGCACAATGGCAATGAATGCATGCACAACTGAAGGGGGAGGAACCATGATTAAATGGCACAGTGTGATATTCAACAGCATGCACCATGCGCAATAGGGGAGCAAACGGAAGTTGCTCAATAGCAGAAATGATCCAAAATAAAAAGGAACAAGAAAGAGGTGCAAGAACGCTACAGGGAAGCCAGATTTGGGAGCAAGGTGACAGCAACCAGGCAGACAGTAGCAGTGAACAAGACAGGGCAGGAGCAGGACAGAGCACACCTGGAAACTACCAGTAACAGGAAAGGAGTGGGGAGCCTGTGCCACTGTGCAGGAGGAAAAGGGAAATGCCACAGTGGACTGAGGGCACTGACAGTGGGCAGGACATCCAAATCTGGGAGGTGTGCCCGGTGCAGGGGAAGTAGCAGAAATGACAGCGGGGGGAATGGGAATACAGCTGCTGGGGGGTCACACAAGCCAGGGACATGGCCAGTGCCACCATTCAGATGGAGGCAGTAATGAGGGGTTTGAGAAGGCAGGCAGCAAGGGGGCTCGGCCGTGGAAGGGCCCATCGGTGGTATGCCCCCAACAGGCAGTACCGAGCCCGCACCAGCTTCGATCTATACAGTGACACCGAGATAGTGGGCCGGTACCGCCTGAACCAGGCGATCCTGAGGCAGCTCTATGAGCTGTGCAGTGATGAGATGCAGGCACCCACACGACAGAGCCATGCTCTGTCAGTGGAGACAAAGGTGACGGCTGTCATGTGCCTGCTCACCATGGGTACCTTCCAGAGACTAACAAGGGACACAACAGGCATAACCTAGTTGGTCGTGTCATGCCTACTCACACAATTCCTCAGTGAACTGCTGCCACATGCTCCGGAGTACATCCATTTCCCCAGTACACAGGTGGAGCGCACAGCACACATACAAGAGTTCCACAGGGTAGCACATATGCCTGGCATGCTCAGGGCCATTGACTGCACCCATGTGGCCATCCACATGCCACCTGGCCTGGAAGGTGCAGCATACATACAGTAAATCGGAAGGGCTATGCAAGCATCAACTGCCAGGTGGTGTGCGATGCTAGGAGGTGCATAACCAATGTTTGTGCCACACACTTTGGGGGATCATATGATGCCTTCATCTGGCACCAGTCTGCACTGTGCCACAGGTTCGAGAGTGGGGACATCCCCACTGGCCACCTAGTGGGTGAGTATGCAAATCACGCAGAAAGACATGGATCTTGGGAGGGGCATAGTCAGAGGTGACATGGGTACTGGCTTAGATGGCCCATGGCAGGGCGACACTGATAGCCAAACTAATGTCCACCTTCTACACACAGGTGACAGTGGATACCCACACCATCCCTGGCTGCTCACACCATACCGGCATCCCACGACCCCATTGCAGCAACACTACAATGAGGCACTTGCCACCACACGCAATGTCATAGAGTGGGTGTTCGGGATGCTGAAGGCATGTTTCCGTTGCCTGGACACGTCTGGCGGTGCCCTACAGTACAGCCCCTCAAAGTCCTGTGGGCTATTCCTGGCCTGTTGCATCCTGCACAACATGGCCAACGACTGTGGGATAGCTGTACAGGTCAAAGAGGGGGACAGCGATGGGGACGATGAGGCACTGATGCAGATGGTGATGGGCAGCCCCCTTGGTCGAAGGGACCCCCGACTGATCCGGATGGTGCAGCGGCACTGGGACACCTTCACAGAGGAGCACTTGTCATGGGGCCATGTGCAACCACCTATGGCAAGTGTACAACCCACAAACATGCATGGACAAACCCCAGGGGTGCATGTCGGAAAGGGAATTGACTGAGCATGGAACCGCACATGCTGTCAGGGATGGGAAAGGACTAACACAGCACACAGTCACGCACACACACACACACACACCCACAAGACATACACGAAGGGTAGGAGGCACACTGACCCCAACTGTCACCCCTAACCACACACACGTCCACAGACCACCATGCCCAGTGCCTGTCATTGTGCGTGTCTCAGACGCTGGGCACTATTGCACAGTGGCGGACAGCGCAATGCAAACATCATCATGCACACACCACAGTGGCCAGTAGCCGGGAGGGTGTGCACATGGAACATGTGTGTGTGTGTGTGTGTGTGTGTGTGTGTGTGTGCAGGGCCGGGTACCCCACCTGTGCATTGCATGATGAACAACACACTGCACACAGGGCAGCATCAGACAGTAGCCATGGTGGGAGACAGGTCAGTCACTTGGCACAGTGCCACGGCCACCATGGATGCATGGGTGGCCCCACCGAGACCTGCCAGCAGTGACAGGCTGACCAATGGCCTCATGGGGTGGTACTTACGGTCCCCCAGGGGTTCCGCTGCGGGAACACGACCGTTCTCGAGCAGGAGTCTGCAGCTTGCCGAACATGCCTGCACCAGGCATGCTCGGGATGCCCACAGCTGAACCCGGTGACGACAAGGATGGTGTCACATGATGCCAGGAACGGGGGGTGGACATTGCACTGCACAGTGTCTGCAATGCATTGGCAAATAACTGTGTGCCCATTGTGGCCATGACAGCTGTGAATGCCTGTGTCTGCCTGTCAATGGTGGTGGTCACATCCTCCCGCAGCAGGTCCATCCCTGCCAGGAGCAGACCAGTGTCCCTGCTGTGCCACTCCTCTGCCTGGCACAGGACTGCACTGAGTGCATCCACCGCCGTCACAAGCTGCAACTGCTGATCCACTGAATCATGGAGTATGAGGGTGTGCTCATCTAAGAGGTCATCCGCCAGTTTGGCATGCTGTCCCTCATGGTGTTTGCAGCTGTGATGGGCAACACCCCTTGAGGTTGGGCACTGCACACCAGGGCCATGCCTGGGCATGTCCACAGGTGGTGCACTGATGCCACCCCCTGACACTGTACCCCCATTGCCATTGGCTGACTGCTGACACTGCCCCTCCAGCTGCCACTCTCCAGCGCTCAACGGTGCCGCTGCAGCAGCTGCAACAGCCCCACTGTACTGGACACACACCAGTGCTGCCCCACTGGTGCAGACAGGCACAGACTGGGACTGTGATGTCACGCAGGCCTCCACCGCACACCACCCATGGCTATTCCCATGCTGTAACCTACTGTGTGGCCATCCTGCTGCCCACATGTATCACTGTCCATGATGTGAGCTCCATCATCATCAGTGACGGATCCAGCACCAGTATGAGTCTCAACATGCTGTCATCCATGGATGCTGGCATGCTGGGACATGGGCAGGGCCTCCTCCGCACCTGCTCTACCAACATCAGTCCAGACGGCCAGGTGGGCCCACTGTCGTCCTGACCCTCGGACACCTGTGGAGGTGGATGGGCCCTCCTCTGTGTCCAGGGTATCACCCTCAGTGGATGAGCCCAACACCACTGACCCATGTAGACACTCAGGAGCTGTAAGGGAACACAGTAGCATTAATGTATCTGCCCTACTCTGTGGCATCCCCCCCACAGTGACAGATCAGGACCTACCATGCAGTGATGGGTTACCACCCGTCTGGAAGCCACCACCTGGAACACCCTTGATGGCACAACGCCACATGCTGCCAGCAACCCGCTCTTCCTGTGGGGTCAGGCATTGCACAGCCGGCTGTCCCCCACCAGTCGCAGCTCATGCTGCCCTGATGGCAGCCACCTAATCCTTAATCCTCCTCCTGTCCTTGCCCCCCTTCTTCTTGCACTCCTGCATGGACCGCTGGTGGCTGCCATGCTGGTTGACGGCACGTGCCACCTCTCCCCATGCAGTAGCTTGGGCCTGTGGTGTTCCCCGCAGTGAGCAGTGGTTCCTGGTCAAGGTAGGCCTCAAAACAGGGCATCTGTTTCTGCCTTGGTAAAGTTTTGCCTCCTCTTTCTCCCACATCTCTGTTCCTCCTCCTCCACCTCACGGTCGCTCATCATTGATCCTGTGGAAATGACAGGTGTTACCTCTGACTGTGCAGTCCCATGCATCTCCCACACACCATAGTCCACACTCCCAAACAGCATGCAGCTCACCACAATAGACTGCAATACCAGACTATGGCCTCTGCAGCCCAATGTCACAGTTATATAATGCAACGCATGCAAATGAGGCGAGACGCAATTTTAAGTGGATGCTAATGTAGTATCTGCGCCATTGAATCGCTGATGAGCTGATTTGCATATACCAGCTGAATAGCGCGCTGTTGCGCCTTGCGCAATTGTGTTGAATGTGCTCAGGCAAGGGCACAGTTCTGTGATGTGTGCATTGGACACTGAACGGCGCATGCCCGGGGTGCTGACACTGACGCCTGCCACGCTGCTGACGTGCTGTGCACGGGAGGCAGTGCAGGGAATGGCCACCATTGTGCCAGTGGCGCTACTGCACTGTTCACATGTATGGCGCTCTTGCACTGGGGCACTTTAGATGCCATTAAGCCACAGTGCAGTAGGCCACTACTGGGCATCTCACACAGGCACCCAATCATGCCACATGCAGGGAGTACTAATCGTGCTGTGGCGGTCCGTGCACGAGAGACCCTTGACCCTGTGCCCGACCTTTGCCCCTAGGCTCCGTGCGTCTGCATGGGTGCACCACTATCACGCTGTTCGGTGACAGTGTGATGGGGAATGGTAGCGCTGTACCACGCAGCATCTGCACATGGCGGACCGCGCTACCGAGCGCCATTTTGACTCCGACCAGCTTCAGCAATGGCAAGACGGAGGGCTGCTGTTTGGAGCCAGGCGGAGCTGGCCAATTTGGTGGCCATAGTGGAGTCCCATGCTGAGGCACTTTTTGGAAATGCACCCCTGGGCAGCGTCAGGAGTGCTGTATGGGAGGAAGTGGCAGTGGCACTGGAGGAGGCCACAGGAATGGAGAGCACAGCTGAGCAGTGTCTCCACAGATGTGGGGACCTCCAGCACAGGGACCCGGACAGGCTTGCCCACCTGCGGGCATGCGCCAGGAGAGGCACAGTGCCACGACGAGGTAGGTGCCCCATCCATACACTGGTTGTGTCAGTACGGGTATCGCGGTGGGCATGTGTCCACCACACAGGGGGATGGGCCGTCCAGTGTGGGCAGTGGTGCTGGTGGTTTTGGTGGTGGAGGTGGTGTTGGGGAGGTTGCAGCATGGCTGGGCTGTGAAGGATCGCACACACCCGGGGTTGGGGGCCTTTGGTACTGGATTGTACTGATATTCCCCTCTCTGTGTTTGCACCCTAGGCCCTGAAGAGTGGCGAAGAGCCCAACAGTACTGACACTGATGGCGTGGTGAGGGGAGCTGGTTCACAGCCACAGTCAGCCGGTCGCAGCAGAGTCCAGTGCCTGGATCTGGCCCATGATGGTGAGTTCCTTTCTTCCAGGATATTCTGTGCATGCTGTGTTGTAGGGCAGGCAGCGGGACATGGCCACCATCCATTGACACCACTGACGTGCATGCCACACAGTACAGTCAGCACCGTCCAGTGGCACAGCATGTGTGGGTGTGCATTGCTGGTGGTCCATGCTTGCACTGGGTACATGGCTATGCCACTGCCTTTGCACCGCATAGCTATGTCACTGTATAGCCATGGTGGTGCAGAGCAGGACTTGGGTGGTGGGTGTTTGCAGCTGTCCACGTGGCTGTGTGTGCCTGGGTGGGCAGCTCTTGTGGACACGATCACTGTGGGTAGTTGCACACCATCACAGAGGCATGTCCCATGGCCGTATGCCATGTACAGTGGTTGGGCTGCAGGGGGTTGTGCATTCACACCTATTGACTCTGCTCCCTTGTCCTAGGTGGACAGTGGATGCCGCACATCGAGAGGGCACTGCAGGAGCTTCTGCAGGTGGCCAGGGCCTCCCTGGAAATTTTACAGAGGATCGAGCAGCTAGGAGTCCGCAGGAGGCATGGCGGGAGGCGCCTTCAGAGCGGGGAGCGGGGCTCCCACTGAACTTCATGCACCCCAGGATTTCACTTACCCACCTGGATCCACCCTCACATCCCTCCTTCCCTCTACCATTTGTTCACCCCTGCCACTTACCCACCCCCACTGGTTTGTGGCCCTCACCCCCAACTTTTTATACATATTTGTAAATAGTTGTTTTCTATCTATAATATACATTTGTTTTGTTATGCCTACTGTGGCAGTCTCTGATTTGCAGTGGGCTACAGGTGCTCAGCTGCAGTGGTGTGCATGGCATCAGGAGTGGTGCAGTCATGGGCGCGTGTGTGTGTGTCCTTAGGGGAAGCGACTATGGTGTGGGCGTAGCTATCAGTCACTGTCTGTGGTTTGTGTGTTGTTCCCTGTGCACTGGATGACTATGTGCAGTGGTCCATGGTGCAAGCACTGTGCCCATGGCGCACCTGTCAGACCGTTCATCGCCTGTGCAGCTGACACCCTTGCATGTCTGTGACCTGAACGGTCCACTGACATGTCAGTGGTGGCTGTCCATGCTGGACAGCCACTGTACCCAGCACAATGCTGGGTTGCCTCCTGTCACTGGTGTGGTGCATGTCTGCCTCGGGTGGCACTGTGGCCTCCGCTGTTGTTGTCCCACTTCCATGCTGTCGTTTGTGTCTGTTGCAGGGGATGTGCTCCACTGTCTGTCACTTGTGCTCCGGCCACATGCTGGTGGCGTACAGCTTCATGGTGTCTGCACTAGGTGGTTGGCACTCCTGTGCCATGGAGGGGTGCTGGCCGTGTGTACACAGTTTCTGTGGCCACATGCCAGAGGCTTGGTTGACCTGCTACTGTGTCCCTGTGTTGGTGTGGGTGTTTGTCCATGCACTGTGTTGCATCCTGTGTGGAGCATGCTTCCATGCACCACTGTGGGTGTCTGCACTGGCTGTTGTGGCCAGTGCTGGGTTGGGGTGTGTCCTTGGGAGGGTGTGCAGGGTGCTGTACCACTGGTGGTGGGGTCTGGGGCATGCCCTGTCACGTGTGGAGTACCTTGTGTGCCGACACATGGTCGGTCTCTCAGCTCTACCTCGGGGGAGATGTGTGTGGCAGCACTGTGTATGCAGTCGTTGCATCGCTGACTGCTGCCACCTGCTGCAGGGTGCTCGTGGTGGGGCTGCCTTGCATGGTTCTGTGGTGCACAGGGTTGCATTGTCACAGTGGGGGTGGTGGCATGCATAGGGTGTCCTGCACTGGTGGGCGCTGCTCCTGGGTAGGGTGTCTGGGGATCATGGTGCAGGGTGTGCTCTGCATTGGTGGGATGGTGTGGCACAGGGTGGCTGGACCTCCTTGTGTGCCGGTCACTGCTTGCCAGGGGGTGTGCTGGGGCACCATGCCCCGGCTGAGGGTTTGTTGCTGGTATCCATGGGCCAGTGGTAATTCCAGCTCTCCCCCGGTTGTGCAGTGCATCGGGTGTGGGGGGCAATGTCTGTTCTGCTGTGTGCTCCTCTGCCCATCTTTAGCATGGGTGGTGGGCCCCTGCATCCTGTCCCTGCACATCTCTGGTTGTGCTCTTGCACTGCTGCCCTGCTCCACTGAGCATCCCTGGTTGTGCTATTGCACATCAGAACTGCACCACTGCACATCCCTGGTTGTGCTATGGTGCAGTTGGTGTGGTATTTAGTCATGTGCCACAGGCACATCTTGACCTGTGCAGTGTTTGAATATCTCGCGTATTGCACATGGGCGTAGTCGACTTGCACTTGGTCCTGCTGTTGCGCACTTTTATGGTGCAGTTTGAATATCTGGGCCTCAGTATTTATTCACCCAATAGGAAACCCACAGTGGGTGATTCCCTGCTTAGAGCAGAGAGTACCCATCCTCGAAACCTGGTTAACAGCATCCATTATGACCATTTTCTAAGCATCAAGAGGAGTTCCTTACAAATAGAAACATGAAAGAGAGGCCAGGACACTATCAGACAGGTTTCAGGATAGAGGTTGTTCCATAGAAGTGGCCCAAAAAGCATGCAAGAAGGCAGAAAAAAATCAGACTCTCTGTTTACCTCAAAACAAAATCAAGGAATGCTGAAATAGAAAATGAAATAGCAAAGTTACTGTGGTTTTGGATTAAAATCACCAGGCTAGTTTGGTCAGAATAATCATAAAGGAAAGGTGGAAAATCTTGGCAAGTAACCCTTAATTAGGATGTCCAGTGGGAAATAGCCCCTGAGACACTTTCTAAAGGGTGAACATCTTGGGGACAAACTCACTCACAGTCATTTTGTTAACCCAGTGGGTACTTGGATAGACTAGACCAGGGTTCTTCTGTTGTAGATGCTGTAGCTTGGGGCTGGCAGTATAGCCTAGAGGTTAGAGTAATAAGCTGTGAATGAGCTTGATACATCCAGCAGATGAGATCTGAGTTTGATTCTCACAACCTCCGCTTACATACTGTGTTACTCTGAGAAAGTCACGTAACCTCCCAGGTCGCCCCTGAAAACAGGCATTTGTGCCTAGTGGGCCTTACCCAGTTACCAAAAACTAAATAAATAAATGATAATAAATAAACCTCTGTAAATATGCCAACATTAGTGCCTTTTTTTAAACACTCCATCACCTGGAATAAATAAGAGCGCAGACAGTATGTGCAGCGAAGTCCAGCATGATGAAGCACAGCACTGCAGCATTCTGCAGTAGAGTTACTGCAGCAAACAATGCAGTTTCAATGGGAGTTAATCCCTTTTGTCATACAGTAAACCTGTGACACTGTGCTTCATCTTGGTAGGCTTCACTTAGATTGTCACAGCTCCTTCACCATCTTAGTGGGCTGGTGCCCATGTGACTGTATTTACATGGTTTTATGTAATAACAGTGAGTCTTAAACTCCACCGATCCCAAAGATTGAAGAAAAAAGAGCCCAACTTCAAAAGGGTGACTGATGTTATAATGATTGTCGCTGCTTACTGCATCACAAACAACAACTGATATAAGTATTTTTTTGCAGGGGGTCTGCCCCCCACACACCCCTTTGCAGGGGACAAGCCCCCCCACATCCCCCAAACTAAAAATAATCAACTCCTTGGGGGTGTGGACCATGGGGAAAGTTAATATTTTAAGAAAGAAAAAAACCTTTTCCCCTAGAACCAGACCCAAACCTGGGTCTGCTGGCATTGCTGGCGGTACACTATACAGCTAGCTCAGCAGGACTTAGCCAAACAACATCCTATATCCTGCTTTAGCAAGTATAATTCCCTGCTACACTCGCTATACAAGATATATCGATGTCTCCTACCATTCGTTCTCAGTACAAGTGGTATTATTAAGTTGCTCATATTGAGCAGCTCAATAATACTCGCTCATATCACTATACACCTATTTATCTGGTTGTACCATGCAAATGGTGAAAGGGAAAGTGCAAGAGGGCCATTACAACAATTGACTGGTAAACAAAATAATGCACTCAGGTTTCACTTTGGTATACATTGACAACAGCAGCTCCCTTGCTTTTCAATACAGAGCCTTGAAGCAAGTTCAAGAGCTCCTCCAGGGCAGGGCTCAAACCTGATTATGTTGCAATGTGAATGTTTTTGGATTTTAAAACTAAATTCTTTGTGACTTCATGACCTTAATGAGAAAATTGATTTTAAACCTTTTTTGGGTTAAATAGACAATCTCTGAAACATCTATGGAGTTATCTATTTTTCAGTATATGAAAGAATGTACAGTTCAGAATAAATTGTAATATTCTTTATTTATTTATTACATTTTGTTGATCCGGTAGGCCCACTGAGACTAGAAGTCTCTTTTTCAGGGGTGACCAGGGAAAGGGGGGGCGGGGGCTACAGATGGCAACCAACTGAAATTGAACCAGATTAAGCTGTTGGTGACATTTTTGTGAAGCTCTGACCAGTGACTCTCACTGCTAGGACTATGCGTCTCAACACCCTGGTTTATTCTTCTCCTTCCTTGTCCATCTTCACTGAACCTCTCACCCCCTTTCCTTCCCCTCCAGCTTCCCATTCCCAAACTGTTTTCTCTCTCTCTGTCAATACCCCTAATATATTCCTTCCCTTCCCATGGCCTAACCTGTTTCTCCTGTCTCCCCCTGCATTCCTTCCCTTCTTTGGGACATGTCTTCCAACAATATTCTGTGGTTCACAAACTACTTAATACCAGTTTGCACAAATCTATATAATATTATAAGCACTTTGGATAGAGTTTGTTAACTCCTGTTCGTCTAGATCAAATTGTGCAATACACAAATATTTACTTTCTTGCACTTTTTGTACTTTTAATAGGAGCCTACTTTAGCAATAATGAATTCAATCATAAGAACATCTAGCCATCTGAAAAAATACAATAGGCAAAATAAATTGATGTCATTTGCAAGAATGCTGGTTGATAATTTGTGAAATTATTTTAATAATCTTTAACAATGAGTGTGAATTATATGTATTTGATATTGCACCTCTCATTTTAAGGACTTTCTGAACTCACTATTAGAGTAACAGTGATTAGTTAATGAATTTTGAAATTAGTCATGAATATGCACATGCTTGCTTTTAAATATACAGTCTTGTCAGCTGGTGCATGCTCACTGATGAATCTCCACATGAAAGGTGCTACATAGGTATGTTAACATTGTGTCCTACACTTGCTTTCCAATCAAAATGTTAAATATTCCCTTTGGTTTGTTGTCCACTTTTTTGTTTTCAATTTCTGGTGTTGTTCAGTACTTTGGCAAGAGCACAATTAGAGGTGGGTGTGCTTGGTATCCTGCTGGTTTTATCTCCTACGCATATAGTTGGGTCAGAACAGGCATGCGGTGGGACCAGTATGTACACAATTCTGTGGCAAATCTTCACAATGGTGAGAGCCAGCAGACAGGACAGAGGCTACATGGCACAAAGGGCTTCAGTGGCAGTTATGTGATGCCCTCAGCCTCACCACAGAACTGTCAGAAGAGCCCAATCCGTGACAACACCATCCACTCTCAGCCCTTGGAGCCTTTACAGAAGGCTGCGGCCATACTGGCATGAGCTGGTACCGGAAATAAATGTTTGAATGTGTTCTGTTGGGAATATGGCAGTCACTTCAGGACTACCCTATACAGCCAGCTCTCTACTCCATACAAGGTTTGGGATCAAGTACAGAGCTGATCCTGGCATACAACACAGCTCTGCCTCCCTGCCTCCCCCTGTAGCCATGCAATGCTCTGCACTCATGAAGCACAGAGAGCAGGGGCTGTGGGTGCCACCCAGTGCAGGTGGGCACTGGGGTGTGCAGGAGGTTTCCAGGATGCACTCAGATGATGCATATCATGGGCTGTTTGTGAATTAGGACCTAAGTGACGCTTTCTACAGTTTTCTATTGACAAAATGAATTTTTTTCAAGCTTCATGTCTCTTTTGTTAATGAACTTCATTACATCACATTTTCATAGATAGATAAAGATGCAGCCAATACGAAAGGCTCACTTTGCCTTGTAATTATTACTATTACTATAGCTTCACATTGTCATTCTGCCTTAATGCAAAGTAAGGTGGTCTGACAAGTCTATTGGCAGCCCCCACATATCACATAGCTTACAGTACTGTAAGTCACATGGTTTAGCCAGGCAGGAAGAAAGTGACTCATGCAAGGAGATACTTTCACGTTCTCCTGTGCAGACTGGAGAGAAAGGAGGCAGTGAGACTGTGAGAGCAGTTAGGAGATTTAGAGAAAGGGAAAGAGAGAGAGAGAGACCCAACTGCTTCTTTAAAAGCTGCATTCATTTGTGTTTTGTGTAGATTCTTTTTTTACTTCATTTGTTTCTGCAAATTTCTTTTCTTCTTACTTTTATAAGTTGTTGTTTGTCTGTGTCTGACTGTGTGTGTGCTTGTGTTATGTGTGTCTTTTATGTGACTGCTTTGTGTCGTTGTTCAGACCGAGGGAGGGCAATCGACTGAGTTAAGTCGAGCAGAGATGGAGCAGGGTCAGGGAATGTCTGGGGTGAGGGCAGTTCCAGGATCACAGCATGGCCAGGGAGTAGTGTGGATGTGTGGGGGGCATGCCCTGTTCAGGTTGGACCAGTCAAATATCTTGCAGCCCCCCCCTCCAGAAGCAGGACCACCACCTCCTCAGACAGTGGCACCACCACCACCACCAGCTTCAGCTCATCCTGAGCAGGATGTGCCTGGGCCCCTGGCCCCAATTATGGATCCTCAGCACCGTGACCAGGCTGCCAGTGCATCTGCCCCCCCGCCTGTGCCTGGTCCTCCCCGCCCCTGTGTGGTTTGGGAGCTTTTGTTTGTGTTGGGGGGGACAACAGCCTGGTCAGATGCCACTTTTGTAGGGTGGAGGTGTGCTGTGGCCCCCGGGGGACTCACCTGGGGACTGGGGGCCAGCACACCCACATGATCAACCACCACCTGGTGGAGTGGCAGGCTGACACAGAACAGGCCAGATCTGCCCCTGCTGAACCTTTTGTGGCAGAGGGTGCAGCTGTGCATGGCCCTAAGATGAGGAGGAGGACCACATCAGCACCTGCTGCTCCATCAGCACCACCCCCACCACCACCACCAGCAGCTGCAGCATCTGCGGATCCCAGAGAACTGCCTGTAAGTCAGGCAGACATCAGAGTTCTCTGGAGTGCTGTGGATGCAACAAATAAGAGGGTGAGTGCTGTCAAGCAGCAGTTGGAGCAGATAGAGGTACATCAGTTGCAGCTGATGTCCATGCTCCCAACTGCCGCTGGACCACCACGGGATCCAACACTAGTTTTTTTTTTCTTCCACCATGTGCCCCCCACCCTCCCTGCTCTGTCATAAAAATGTATTCCCCCACCATCACCTGTATCTAATTATGCATTTTTTTCTTGTCTTCTATATGTGTGACACTTTGTATCCTGCCCCCCCCTTCTGTTATGTGTGTGTGCGCTGTTTTGGTTTTACTTGTTTTAAGTTGAAATGGTTTGTCCCTGCTATCATTATTTTAACTAAAAGGAGAAGTCCAACCCACATTTGAAACAGCATATGTTACGAAGGGCATTTTGATGTGCATGTAAAGTCCCTCCCCCAGTGTGTCCTTCCCTCTGTCTGCTTTTAGGAGGTTTTTACTAAATTACTAAATTGTTTCTTCATATTAAATTGCTTTATTGCCTTTATCACTCTGACAATGCACCCTGTGTCATGTGACAGTGATGTAGCGTAGTCCATTGATTTACCAAATGCACAGTTCACAACAGCAGAGCTGTGTATCTAATTAGCAGTTTTCATACAGAAACCCCACTCACCTAGCTCTGAGGTGCATGCTAAACTGTAACAGTTGCCATTTGGTGCCACTGCATAAGAACAGTTACACAGCTCTGCTGTTGTGCATATGGTAAATCTATGGGCTATGCCACATCACTGTCACATGACACAGAGTGCAATGTTGGAGCGATGAAGGCAATAAACTGATTTTACATGAAGAAGAAGAACACAGCTCATAAAACTACCATAAAGGTAGCAGGCTAATTTAGCAAAAATTCCTAATAGCAGACAGAGGAAAGACGCAGTAGGACTTTACATACAAATCAGAAGTGCTTGCATAACATATGATTTTTTTTAATTTTGTGTCAACTACTTCTTTAACAAAACCAGACATCCAGAATTCCACGTGAATAGATACCACTAAAAAAGTTTCACTGCTACTGCAACTGTATTTATGACAAAACAAGGCACATAGTAATGAGCCTTGCATTTTGCTGATTAGACCTTCAGTGGTGTGCCTAATAAAGGCTTAAGCATCAAAGTGCAGTGGCCATTTGTGTTTGCCTCGTTTTGCCATCAGTAAAGTTGCAGTATCATTGAACATTTTTTTTTGTGGCATGTATTCACATGGAGTGGTGGTTTTGTGTGTTTCCCTTGCAATTTTGTAGCCAGGTATTGTCTACCAGTAGCCATCCACATAGTGCAGTGTTCTTCTTATGGCCCTGTTATATTCCAAGTTAAGCATGTTTACCCTGACATATTATAGGTGCCTCAGTAATGTTTACTTTCTGTCATGAAGTGTTTGTTAAAAAGCAGGACTGAGTAGTGCAATAGTACTGTGCTAAACTGCATGTGTGCAGTGTAATGTCCTGTGTGTGCAGACACTGTACAGCTTCTTGCAAACATATACATGTTGACTTGTTGCAGTGTTTATAGCATAATGAATAAAGATAAGAATATATAACATACATTTTATTTGTACCATCAACAGCACCAGACAAAGCCATATAATATTGTCTTCAGAGGTCTCGGTGCAGTCGAAGGGCAGTGTGCACCACAGTCACAGTGCACACATGACTTTTAGAAGATTCATAGCACTGCTCACTCCTGCTTTTCAACAAACTGTACCCAACGGACATAAAATATTGTGGAGGCACCCCACATATTTTATGGTGTACAGACATTATAAAGTCGGAATGAATAACAGGCCAAGTCCACTGCTGCCAAACAGTGCTAACACTGGTGCCATGTCGTGGTGTACAGTAACTTGCTGCAAAACTGCCACTGCCAGTCTGAACCAGAAAAACATCACTTAGTAAAGAACAAAAAATGCAAAGAAGAAATATGGACAAAGGATAAGTGAGGAACCGCACCAAGGATAAGCAGTGTTCAGCAAAAATATAATGAAGTAAAGGACAGTACCTTGTATGCTGGCACATGCTATAAGGCTAAGAAATGCCTATGGAACACTTTCCCCAATGGCAGCACCAATATAAACAGCACAGCTAGAAGATCTCCACTCAATTCTTCATTTATTGAAATTGCAGAGTAAAATCCAGTAAAATTCAGGGTGTAGAATTCACAGTTACACAATTCACGATTCAGTGCAATGCAATGCAGTGCTGCCACACACAGCTCCCCTCAGGCAAAGAATGAGTGTATTAACTCACTTGCTTCCTAATATGTTTCACACATAAGTGCTTTCTCAAGGGATACCAATTACTTCTAAACACTGTTAAAGTACTGTTCTAAAGAAAAAATGTGGTAGCACAGTGTGGTGGCAGTGGACTGGACCTGTTATATATTTTCTGACCTTATAATGTCTGTACACCGTGAAATATTTTGGGTGCCTCAGCAATATTTCATGTCTGTTGAGTATGGTTTGTTGAAAACCTGGTGTGAGCAGTGCTATGATCTCCTAAAAGTCATGTGTGCACTCTGACTGAGATGCACACTGCCCACTGACTGCACAGCTGCTGCTGATGGTACAAATAAAATATACATTATATATTCTTATCTTTATTCTTTATACCATAAACACTTGAACAAGTCATCATATATATGTTTGCAAGAAGCTGGACAGTGTCTGCACACACAGGACATTACACTGCACACATGCAGTTTAGCACGGTATTATTGCACTGCTCAGTTCTGCTTTTTAACAAACTCTTCACGATATCGTGACAGAAAGCAAACATTACTGAGGCTCCAAAATGACTTATTTTTGGAAACAGACATTTTGAAGTTGGACTATAACTAGGAATGGAATTAATTAAAGGTGCAGTCAGTGTTTGGCGCAGTGTTCACACTCACACATAGTCACCAGTATTAATGTGCATCCCCAAAATGCTAGTGTCTTGTGTCCAGAAAATTCCCCAGTCCAAAGTGAAATGAGAGCATAACAAGCAATGCAAAGCCTCCCAGAATTAATGGTGCACTCAATCATGTGTGCAGTGGTCACACACAGTCACCAGAATTAGTGTGCATCCCCCAAAAGCTACTGGCTTGTGTCCAGAAAATTTCACAGTCCAGACAAAGTGAAATGAGAGTGTAACAAGAAATACAAAAGTCTCCACACTCCAATAAGAACTAAGTGCCTTGCTGCTGCTGTTGGGATTACATGTAATGCTGCATTGACCTAACTGTGATTGGATGACGCACAGTGTCTTGCCAAATGGTGTGCAAGAAGGATAACCTGACCTGACCATTGAGTTTACTGTCCAAGATGATGAGACTAAAAATGCTGTTGTTTGTCCAAAGTGGGCTGCACTGACCTCAACAGGAAGGGATGCCCTTTGTGTGTACACTAATAGTATCCTTGGTAAGTTGATTAATGTACCTGCCTGGCACCATCATTGTGTTCCACAGAACCTGACCTTAACAGTGTGATACATACAGTATATATATATATATGTGCAGTCACACCCCTATAGTTAGGGTTTAATAGGCACTTTAATGTTAAACCTCAAATTTTGCATGTTAATAACTTTGCAACCATTCAACATATTTGCACTAAATTTGGAAAGCACGGTCTGGTATGGTAGGTCTCTTGATTTACCAAGTTACATTTCAGTCAGATATACAGTTTCTGTGCAGCAAAAAGCCAAAACATGTACTTTTCACCGGTTTTGATGCATTTTGTGCCCCGTGATGCTGTGACCACACCATGTGGTCTTTTGGTCTACAGTTTGGAACATAGAAAGAGTTTGGGTCGAGGAACAATCCATCATTGGTATGGTGAAAAAAACATTAATCTGTTCAAAAGTTATTACATTTTTAATTTGTGAGTTCTGAGCATGATCAGTTCAGTCCAAAATGGATATGTAAATTTTGGGACTTAAGAATTGCCTCATGGTCAAGGATTTTGCTACCTCATGAAGGAAAATCCTAGTCTGTCAGAAAAAGTGTTAGTTTATGAGCTGCCATCTTGTTTTTAGTTTTCCAGTCAAATAAAATGTTGTAGCTTTCTCCATGGGTGACTTTTGGGCCAAACGAGGCATGGGTTTAGTTCAGGGTGACCCCCTCTATAAAGGCATGTCTTTGGTTTGCTTCACTGCTGTCAAAAAATGGGTTTTTGAAAATTAAAAATTCTTCTTTTGTGACTCAGTAACGATCTTCTTTTGCGTGCCTGCAAAATCCTGGTCTGCAAGACTATCCTAGTCCCTGAGCTTAGTTTGTGATCGGACAACCAGATAACCAGAATTTCTCGACCGGATTTATTTATTTATAAATTTAAATTTTGGTGACTGGGTAGGCCCACTGGAACCTTACGGCCCCTTTTTCAAGGGCAAACCGGGATTAGTTACATGTACCAAGAGGGAGGGAAAAACAATGCTTTTGATAAGTACAGTACAGCAAGGCTTACATTGAGTAAGTGAACATACATAACAGCACAGAGACTGATTAAACAATAATCAATACTTTTTGTTAGGAACAGACTATTGACAGTTTTACACCTATATAAGTGCAGAAATTGGTTCTACCATCAAGCTGTCAGACCTTTCCGTACAATTTGCTATGTCTTTTTTATTTCAGCAGAGATAACACCCTGAGTTGGGTCCCTTTAGGGGACCTCGAGTGAAGCAGTAGCATGGAGGCACCTTCCAAAGGTGTATTTTTAGCCCCTTATTGAAACCCTCAGTAGTGGAGCTGTCTTGTGTATCTCTTGGGAGATCATTCCAGAGTTTGGGGAGGGCAACCCTGAATGACTGTTGACCTAAGGATGATCTTGCCCTGGGAATTTCTAGTAGTGTCTGATTGGTAGATCTGAGCTCACGTCTCATTGTCTTGGGGGCAAGCAGATCCCATAGCCCAGGAGGGGCCCCGGGTTGTTGTAGCTTATATGCCATGCACAGGGAGCGATAAGCTGATCTTGCTTCCAGTGATGGCCATTCTAAGGTCTGGAGCACCTTGCAGTGGTTTCCATCTTTTTTGCCCTGGCAGTAAACCAGCCGACCCTGTGGTAGTGTGCCCAGTCACTGTCTTTCTGTAGCCTTCAGCGACTGGAGCAAGGTTGTTCCATAGAACAGGGTAGGAAGAATTGTCCCGTTACTGACCACCATTCTAGTTTCATTGGTTGGGGGGGTTAGTCTGAATAGGAGGCCCAGATTTTTGTTTACTGCCTTTGTGAGGTGGTCCATGTGCATCCTGAATGAGACCTCCTGGTCAAGGTACATTTCCAGGTATTTTATGCTGTCCACTACTTCTATCCCTATGCCATCACAGGTGGAGAGGGATAGGAAGTTAGATCTCTTTGGGCCCAGTCTTTTCGGGCTGAAGGGCATGACTTTCATCTTTTTTCTATTCAGAACCAACCTGTTGATCTGGCACCAGGTTTCGAGGGCAGCGAAGTCCTGCTTCAACTCCAGATTTAAGGACCCCATGTCCTTTCTTGTCCTGTACAGCACTGCATCATCAGCATAGAGCATGACTTTTGCCCCTCTGCAGTGTTGGGGGAGGTTGTTTGTGAACAGGGAGATAAGCATGGGGCCTAAGGTTGACACCTGTGGAACACCTATGGGCACTGGACACTCATCTGACTTAGTTCCATTCCACTGAACCATTTGTGTCCTGCCACTGAGGTAGTCTATGAAACATTTCAGGACTATTGCATCCAGACCCAGACACCTTAGTTGTTCCAGGAGTAGCTGATGGTCAACTAGATCAAAAGCCTTGGTTAGGTCAATAAAGACTGCCCCTAGCATTTTGTTCTGGTCTAAGGCTTCATACACTTCAGTGGTGAAGTTTATTAGGGCTATTTCGGTCCCATGTTTTTTTCTAAAGTCATGTTGTTGATCAGCCTGTAGGTTGTGCAGTTCCAAGTAGTTGTTTAACTGTTGGTATACCACCTTCTCCAGTAACTTGCTTAGGATGCAGAGAATGGAGATAGGCCTAAAGTCTTCCACGTCTTTATGTGGCCTGCTTTTTGGGATTGGGGTCACCAGTCCAACCTTCCACAGTGTTGGTATTTTCCCTTCAGTCAGGGACCTGTTAAAGAGCTGGGCAATAGGTCCTGCAATAACAAGGGCTCCAATATTCAGCAGTGTGGGTTCCAGGTTATCGTGCCCTATGTCACATTCTGGTTTCAGGCCTCTGAACAGTTTCAGGACTTCCCCTGCTGATATCAGCTTAAGGTGAAATTCAGGGCTCTGATGCAGTTCCCCCGAGCTTGTTTGGTCGCCCTAGGGAGGGTTCACTGGGTGTGCTTGGCTACCTGTGTCTTTGTTGGGATTGTCAGTTTTAAACCTCTGTAGGTCCATGAAGAAATCATTGAAGGCATTGGCCGTGTCTTTAGGGGTGGAGAGTGGTGTCCCATTTGCTTTTATTAAACGGTCACCTTACTCTTATTCCCCTTGAGCAGCTTTCCCTGGGGATGACCAGATGGCCCAGACTGGCATGACCAGATGTCCCCTAGCAGACTAGGATTTTCTTAGACTGTGGACTAGAATTTATCTCACAGCCTAAGATTTTGCTATCTCACGACTGAAAAATTTTTAAAGGTGTAAAAACTTTAGAATTGCATAGATCATTAATAGTTTGGTCTTGCTACTTGAAATTTACAGGATCTTGAGGGGATGCCCTACAGGTGTGAATTATGCTGTTTAGGTATTGGGGAATTAAGTGGTTGCATAGATATGCCATGATGAAGTTGACATTTTCCCCATAGGATTATATTGCAGTGTCTGCCACACCTTTCGGCACCGTTATCTCGAAAACAAAGCGAGATAGAGAATTTTCTTGACAGTCAGCATAGATCACCTCTAGTTGATCTATGCTGTCTGAACAAGACTTTAAACCATAGAGTAAACATGCAGTGGAATTTTTTCCGTGGGTTGCATGGTTATTGAGATATTGTCAGATTTGTGTTACAAGGATTCCTTGCCCTATTGGGCTGCTGTATGGCTCTGTAGCTATGCATAGATGCATATTGTTATACAAAAATGGACAACTTGGTAGGAGGGCCCCGCACTCCCACCAATACATGTTTTTTTTACTAGTTATATTACACTTTTTCAAAAAGTAAGGAAATTCATGGCAAAAACTGCATTCAATGTATCAGTTAGGGTTAAAGCGACAAAAGTCAGGAAATGAAATGATAGGGTTGAGCCCCAACCCCCCCACACACAACCCACACACATCCTCCACAGAGTGACAGATGCCAGGGTGTGCCCATGGGGTCATGAGGCCTAACTGTCACCCCATTCTCCTTTACCGTAGCATGTCAACCTGCTTACACATGAAATGGGGTGAGAGTTGGGCCTGATGACCCCATGGCACCTTCTGGCATCTGTCACTCTGTGGAGGACGTGTGTGTGGGTTGTGGGGGGCAGAGACTCAACCCTAATGTTTCAATTCCTGACTTTTGTTGCTTTAACCCTAACTGATGCATGAAACAGGTTTTTGCCATAAATATATATATATATATATATATATATATATATATATATATATAATAGTGTGTGTGTGTGTGTATATATATATATATATATATATATATATATATAGTGGCATGGTAGTACCACTATAGTTAGGAATCAGTACCCCATTTAAGGTTAAATCTGAAACTTTGCACATTAATAACTTTGCCACCATATGACAGATTTGCCTGAAATGTGGAATGCATGGCCTGGTACCATACATTTCTGGACCTGCCAAGTTTCGTTTTGGTCAGATGTACAGTTGTGGAGCTACAGAGCACCAAAAAATGCATAAATTACATTTTCTGTGCATTTCTTAGCTCGTACCTATAGCCCACACAATTTGCATGATCTGTCTGAAAATCATAGGAAACATGCAGCCAGGGTCCCCGGTGTGCCTTTCAAAAATTTTGTGAAAAAATATTAAACGGTTCAAACGTTATTCAAAAAGCACTGAATCCCATTATAGTCTCAGGGAAAAGTTAAACTATGCGAAAGTGTTACAAATGCAGTTTTTTCTGTCACAAATTTAACTTTTGTGATTCAGCCATTTTTTTTCAGTTGATCAGAAAAATGCTTGGTATTTAAATGTGGGACCCTTTAGGGACAGAATTCTTCTTGTGTTCACCTAGTCGAGCCCTGAGAATGCTAGTCATGTCTTTTTTGGGGGGTAAAACACTCTAGAAATATGTTTTTTAAATTTTTGTAAAAAGTAGTGTTGCAAAGTACTTTTGCAAATGCAACACTTTTGTGATTTTTTTTTGTAAAAGTGTCGTGATTTTTGAAAGTAATTTGCGACACTATGCCCAAAACAATAGGAAATCTTTGCCACCCTGCTGCAAAATAACAGTTTGGTCCTTTGGGCTGAAATATGCAGGGAAGAAAGCCAAAATCACACAGATGTGCCTTTTGGTGGTTTGGTGCCAAAATATAACAGGGCTGCAAAGTTATGGCACTCTGAAGTTGATGCTTTTTCCCACAGAATAAGATTATGGGGTTCACCACGCTTTTCTGGTCCCATGTCTCGAAAATAGTTCAAGATACAGACTTTTCTTGGCAAAAATTCTTAGTTCCCCCTGTGAGGGCTAAGTGCAAAATAAATAAGAGATTTTAATTTTATCATAAATAATATGAGATCTTAATTTTTTTTCTATGTTGTACAGTTCCTGAGATATATGCAATTTAGTATTCCAAGTGCTCATTTTCCTGTCTGAGGGAAACTATTATGCCCACATTCTTTGTATTCACTGTGCTTCTGGATGTACCTCTTTTGAACACAGAGCATGTCCGTTTGTGTTACTGTTACTGTTAGAGTTTGTGTTTACATTTCCGCTTGCATTTCCGTTACCGTTTCCGTTAGTGTTTCCATTTTTGTCACCATGTGCATTACTATGTGCATTTGTGTTTGTGTTTGTGTTTGCGTTACCATTTGCATTACTGTTTCTTTTTGCATTACTGTTGGCTTTACTGTTTGCGATTCAGTTACCATTTTCGTTAGCATTTCCGTTTGCATCACCATGTGTGTTACCAGTTGCGTTTGCATTTTTGCTTGCTTTTGCATTTCCATTTGCATTACTGTTTCCTTTGGCATCACCATTGCCGTTATCATTACTGTTTGTGTTTGCATTTCCATTTGCATTACCATTACCATTTGTGTTTTCTTTACTGTTTGCATTACCATTTGCGTTTGCATTTCAGTTACCGTTAGCATTTGCATTTACTCTTGTGTTTCTGTTGTTGCTTGCATTACTGTTTCCTTGTGCATGGCTGTTGCCATTACTGTTATCTTTTGCATTTGCTTTTGCATTTGAGTTTGCATTAACATTACCATTTGCGTTTCCATTACTGTTTGCGTTACCATTAGTGTTTGCATTTACGTTTGTGCTTGCATTTCCGTTACTGTTTGCATTATCATTTCCATTTGCATCACCATGTGTATTACTGTTTGCGCTTATGTTTGCATTACCATTAGCATTGCTGTTTCCTGTTGAGTCACCATTGGCTTTACCAATACATTTGCATTTCTGGTACCATTTTCATTAGCATTGTCATTTGCGTCATCATGTGCATTTACCATTTGCATTTGTATTTGCGCTTGCATTTGCATTTCCATTTGCATTACCATTTTCATTGCCATTTGCATTACCATTTGCATTTGCATCACCATGTGTGTTACCAGTTGCATTTGCATTTTTGCTTGCTTTTGCATTTCCATTTGTGTTACTGTTTCTTTTCATGTCACCATTGGCGTTACCGTTTCCACTTACATTTGCATTACCGTTACCGTTTGCATTTTCATTACCATTTGCTTTCCATTTGGGTGTTCATTTCTGTTACTGTTACTGTTCTTGTTACTGTTACTGTTGGCGTTGGTGTTACTGTTAGCATTAACATTCCCATTAGGATTACCGTTACCATTACTATTAGCATTACCATTACTGTTAGGGTTATTACACACAAATGGGAAGCATGATGGGAACACAGGGACCACTTGCCTCCCACCACCATACCATTCATCACCTCATACCATTCACTATTTATAGTGTACTTTCTCAAAAAGAAGGGAAATTCATGACAAGAAACTCTGTTTAATGCATCTGTTAGGGTTGTTCCACAGAGACTAAAGCGAGGAAATTTGATGTTAGGGTTGCCATCCATTGCACCCCACACCCACCCTGCCCCCACCAACAGGCATCGGGGTGTGTGTTGATGTTGTCGGGCCTAACTCTCACCCCATTCTCCTATACTGCACCACCTCAGTTTATTTACACATGGAATGGGGTGACAATTAGGGCCAATGACTCCAACGCACACCCCAATGCCAGTTGGTGGGGGCAGGGTGGGCGTGGGGTACAAGGGGTGGCAACCCTAAAACCGAATTTCCTCACTTTTGTCACTGTGGAACAATCCTAACTGATGCATTTGGCAACAGCCATACACAAGGAAACAGTAATGCAAGCAACAACAGAAGCGCAAGAGTAAACGCAAATGCTAACGGTAACTGAAATGCAAACTGAAATGCTCAAACTCTGATGAGTTTTTTTGCCATGAATATGTATATATTTTGTTATATATAGACTATATATATATATATATATATATCTATATCTATATATATATAGATCTATATATATATATATAGATATATATATATATATACACACACACATATGTAATCATTGTTTTGTGTAACAGGTCACATAGTCACACTTGGTGTGCCCATTTCTGTGCTTGATGAGGAATCGTGGCATTGGAATATTGTCAAGCCAGTGAAAGTAAGTTTTTTTTTTTGTGTGGGGGGGCATTTCAATTTTAAGAAAGTTTCATAAATGGTTGGTTTATTGTTCGGAAATTTCTACACAGGTTGTCCCTGCATCCTCCTCCAGACCAGTACTGATGGTCATGGTCATGGATTCGCACTGCTTGTTGCGTCATGTCTGCCAGCCCGGGGGGTATGATGTTGAACTTGTTATTTGGAGAAAGTAACAATGATAGCACACAGCATCAGAAAGTTTCCTCCTGGAAGAGATGAACAAGGAGTTATTAGTACTTTATTGCAGTAACACATTATGCTTAAAGTGTGGCTATTCCATCCTGTCATATATGCTAATTATTTAATCATGACCGTGAAGATGAAGAACATGATTTGTCCCTGAGTCGGAGTCGTGATGAGTGTCTGGTGTGATATGACTAATGATAGTAAACTGTATGCAAATGTGAATACCTATGGCTGTACATCCCTGACCTGTACCACACAAAACTACCCAATTTGAAAACTCATATTCATGAGTACAAAGGTATAGCTGAGACCCGGGATACTACAAAACAACAAAAGTTGGGCAACCCAGCACAGCGGGCAAAAGAAATTACCTTTAAGCTAGGTCACGTTAAAAAGCAAATTTATTCAGTGAGAAAACCAGCAATCAGGCAATACAAGCCCCAGCAGCACCCCACATGCTCATGCAGACGTACGTTTCACGTCACAGATGCTTTGTCATTGCATGATATCCTCCAGTCCACATCATTGTACTTTCTGCACCCATTTACAGCCAGGTTCAATATTGCAACATCCAATGACTGGTAAAAAATATGTAAACAGGAACTTTATTAATTGTGTTTTTACTTGTGTAGTTTATGTGTCAATGTAGTAGTTTCTACGTTGGAAAGACAAAAAGGAATTTCAAAACTCATATTGCTGAACATTTAAGATGTATTGCTAATGGGGATTAAAAATGATCTGGCTGTACATGTGATAAATAAGGGTTTGGGACATTTCTTTAAATTTCAGGGTCTGCAGAAGGTATTTTTAAACATCGGGGGGGGGGGGGGTGACCAAGATAACAGATTACTATGAATGGAAAGTAAATGGCAATGTCTCTTAGGAGCCCATAGGGAAAAGGGGCTTAATGCTATGTTCAGTATTGTACCATTTCTTAAGGACAAGGGATTTTAGTTTGCCCTTGTATGCATACCAGTGCTTTCTCTTTATATACAATTGTACAATATTTCTGCTTCTTATTAGATGCCTTTTGAGTCCTATTTTGAGCAGCGAATAGCTATCTCTGCAAATTGTTTATTATTGCTGATATTTTATATCATTGTCAATTATTTAGGAATGTTACTATTTATACAGAGTGGGTGGGATATTCAGAAATGAAGCAGAGGCATGCGCAAGAGCAGTGCAGTACAAATCCAGTGTGCTATGGTGCACTGCACGAGATATTCAAAGGTTGCGCATGATGGAATACACCAGTGCAACATGACTGAATATCGCAGGGATGCACCATAGCGCAACTAGGGCTGCACCTGGGTGCAAGACCACATGTGCAATAGCACAACCAGGGCTGCACCAGGGAGCAAGCCAAGAAGCACAATAGCAGCAGCCAGGGATGCAAGGGGCAGAGGTGCATGTGCCAGGACACAGATGGAATGGCAACAGGCACAGCAAGGAGCAAACCACTGGGGCAGGATGCCCTGCCACCAGGGTGCAGAGGGTGCCAGGAGTGAGGCATGTCAGGCACACAATGGAACACCACCCAGTGTGCATGGGGAAGCAGCAGGCCCCCCGACTATGTGCACCACAGTGGTGCATGGAGGCAGGGTGGCACCAATGGCCAGTGATAAACAGCCACCTGCAACCCCCCACAGAAAGGCATGAGACACACCACCTGGACCACAGCCAGCAACATACAGGCAAACAGCACAGAATGCATATGCCACACAACCTAAACAGCCCACTGCCACACCAGGGCACAGTCACCATCCAATGAGTGTTCAACACCAGGCACAACCCCCTGGCCACCCCAGTCGTACCACACTGCTGCCATGCACACCACTGCAGCATTGCTCCACATGCCAGCCACAAAGCAGACATGGACACAGATGGCTAACCATATAAAAGTGTATTACAACAGGCATTAAATAACTATATACATATTCACAGATAACAGGGGACAGGGAACAAGGAGTGGGTAGGTCACATACAAAATGGGAGGCCAGGGAAGGGAGGCGAGGGACAGGGGCATGGCTATACAAGGGGACAAGGGAGGGCAAGGGAGGGGGGACAGGGAAGGATAACAGTAACAGGACAATGGGCCCTATGGTCGTCCACACCCCACTGTTGCCTGACGCTGACATCTGCACTGCTGCCTACACATCATACATTGCAGCAGCTGTGCTGGCTGGAGTGTAGCTGTGGAGACCCACAGGATCTGTCACAAGAGCCTGGTGTTTACATCAGTGCAATGGACACCTAGGACAAAGGAGGGAACACGGTATGAGTGCATGTCCAGAAGTCTGTAGCTCACCCACTGTGCGCAGTGGACAGCAGTGACATGCGCCCCTGGGATGGCACCCAGCCACCCACAGTGTGTGCACCCACACGTGCCACCTACCCAGCAATCTAAAGCCATGCAGAACACTGCACACCAACACCACCCATGTGCCGCACACCACCACCATGGCAGGCAGGCGACATGGCTAAGTGACAACATGGCTAATCGGCAACATGGCAGTGGCACAGCTTGAATCTGGGTTTAACTGCAGCCCACTTGCAGCAGCCACACACATGGGCAATAGCCACAGCACAGTGCAACAGTCACCGTGGGCAGTGCATAGCTGGAAAGGTCATGTGTACAGGGGCCTGTGGCCCAACCCCACTTTCGCTGCCCACCTCGAACAACTTCATAGCATGAAACAGTGCCTACCTACATACTGTGGTGCACCTTGCGCCTGTCCAGAAGCACTGCCCATGCAGCCTGCAGCCTGCACATGAGCCCCTGCAGTGGCCTGCCCTGACCCACCTGCAGCGCCAGCCATTTGGGCCCTCCTTCTATCCTCAGGGCCTAGAAAGGAAGCATGGAGAAAGACACATCAGTACCTGGCAATGCCACATGCCCCCCCAGGCACAGCATGCTCCCTGGCCCAGTGCAGCAGCAGCGCAGTGGCACGGTACACCCATGGTGCTCCACCCTGGCAAATGGGACATGCGGCCCCGGTCCCCCCCAGCAGCATGGTGTGCCACCCTACTTGCCCCACAGAATGCTGGTTGGGCACAGACATGGATGTAGCGCACTTACCTGGCCATGACACGGCACCCTCTGGACATGTGTCAGTAGTGACCATAGCTTCTCAGGATCCCTCCACTGCAGGTCCCCATAGCAGTGGTGGCATTGCTCCCTGCTGCTCTGTGAATCTGTAGCCTCCTCCAGCCTATCAGCAACCTCCTTCCACACCTCTGTCCATGGCCTAGTCAGGGACACTTGGCCAAACAAACTACCTGCATGTGGTTCCACAAGGGCCAGAAGGTTCACCAGTTCCACCTGTGACGAGTTAGGTTCCCTGGCACTGCTGCAGCGTGGCATGGCTATTTCTCACTCATAGATCCAAAATGGCACCCAGTAGCACAAGAGCCACACGTGCTGGGGATGTGCACCTCGCTTGGAGATGCACTGCCATCACCAATCGTGCAGCCACGGAGATGCGTGATACGGGCAATGCAGCACTGGCACATGCTGCAGGGTTCCCAGAGGGGCAAAGGGCAACTGTGAGGTCAAGAGTCAGCACGTGCACTGTTTGCGACTGCGCTATTGGGTCCGCCATGCATGGGGCACAATTGGGGAATGTGGGCAGCAGGGTTCACGGCCCAATAGCACCCGGGCACCATGGCACCCATAGCACAGGAGCGCCCTCTGCCACATGGCACCACAGCACCATCGGCACTAAGGGGCCCGGGTGCCATAGACCATACACTGCAGGAGCACCATATGCCCAATAGCGGCCGAGCACTGTAACACGTATTGCACAGTTTGCGTAGGTGCACTGGCGGCATACGTGCTGGCAGTGCGCGCATGCATACTGCCGGGCCTACTGTACATGTCACATTGTTGAGCCATGACTTGAGCATGCACAAGTCCATTGTGCAATGCTCAGATTAGTGATATTCAGCTGGCATATGCAGATTAGCTAATCAGCATATCCACGGCACATCAGAGGCATTTGCATCCCATTACAGTTGTGCATCCCCTCATTTGCATGCAATGCGCTATAAAGGCACCACGGGACTGCACAGGATATGGACTGATATTGCATCCTTCAGAGGTTAGATGCAATGCTGTGAGGCTCTTGAGACAGTGGATTGGGAGGGTGGTGTGGGTAATAGCCATCAATGACCACATGTCTATTCCCACAGGGCACAGCATGATGGAACATGAGGAGATTGAGGAGCATGGGCCTGCACGGAAGTGTAGGCCCAACTTCATGAGGGCAGAGACAGATACCCTATTTGAGGCTTACCTGGACCAGGAGCCTCTACTGAGTGGCTCGACAGGCACTCCACAAGCCTGAGCAAGAGCCTGGGAGGGTATGGCCCGAGCCGTAAATCAGCAGGGCATCCATCAAAGGTCTGTGCAGGAGTGCAAGAAGAAGGCTGGCACAGATCATAAGTGGATAAAAGAGAAGGTGGCAGCCATCTGGGCCGCAAGTTCTGCCATGGGCGGTGGTCAGCCTGACGTGCCACAGCTGATGCCACAGGGGGAGTTGGTGGCTGCTACCATGCAGCACAGTGATGTCGAGGGGGTGCCCGGCGACAGCTTCCAGACAGGTGGCAGCCCATCACTGCATGGTAGGTACGGCAGTGCTCGGGCAGGGGGGCAGGGTGCAGGGGGGCAGGGGTGTGTGCCAGCAGCACTAATGCAAATGTTTTCCCTTTCAGCTCCTGAGCACCTGCATGAAGTGGCAGAGGTGGGGTTGTCCATCTTGGGGGTAGTCCTGGACCAGAAGGACCATCCATCCCCCTCCACCCGTATCCAGGGGCTGGACCGCATGCACCCCAACACCACTGACCATTTGGATGCCTGTGGCATGGTTGCGGACGAGGCCATGGCTGTGTTTCAGCATGATGCCAGGCATGGTGTCCAGTATGCTGAGACACAGATTGGGGCAGGGTCTGGGACCATTGATGATGAGACCATCATTCCCGATAGTGATGTTGCCATTGTGGGGCAGGCACCTGTACCACACACCCACCATGGCAGTGCAGACAGTGCTTGGAGGCAGTTGTCTGCCCACCGGCCACTGCCCCTGGCATTGCTATGGGTGCCACTGGCTGATGGTGGTGGCGGTGGTGTTGCAGCTACACCACTGCTGCTTGGCGCACAGTGGTTGGAGGGGCAGCAGTGGCAGTTGGATGTTGTTGAAGGGGGCCTGGTGCAGTGCCTGCCGATGGTGCACTGCTGAATGAACAACCCCAAGAGGGCCCCACTGTGCAGCACCAGCTGAGCGGCGGACTGGGCTGCAGGGTCAAGTGACACATGTGGGTCGGCACAATTCCCATGCGCCCCAGGGTGCCGATCCCTTGGCCAAGCACACCCATCTGCTATGGGCCTCCACTGAGCAGCAGCTGCTGGTCGCAGCAGGGGTGCATGCACTCCATGCAGAGCTGCACCAGGCCACAGTGAGGCATGACAGGGACTTTGAACAGCTCCTGGCTGAGAACACTCGTATGCGGGAGGACATGACCACAGCCCTGGATCGGCTTGCCGCTGCGGTCATGGACAGGCTAGCACCACTGGTCACCGTGGTGCATGGCCGTCCACTGCAGACCCCGTGGAGTGAATTCTCCACCCCTCAGTCACAGCATCGAGCAACCCCCACTTTGTTGACCCCGGGATCCACTGTGGGCATTCCGAGCATGCCTGGAGCAGGCATGTTCGGGAGTCTGCAGACACCTGCGAGGACCCAGTCGCATTCCCACAGTAACACCCCTGGGGGACTGTCACAGACACCCACTGTGGCCATCACACAGCCTGTGTCTGCTGGGTGGTCTCGGTGGAGCCATCCAAGTGACTGTGCAGCAGTCCTGAACCTCCCACCTCCCCATCCACTATCTGCTGCTGCCCTGTGTGCACATTGGAGTGTCGTGTGTTTGTGCATTCCAGGGACATGGCATCCATGGTTCACATCATGCACCAGCCTTGTGCACACCCGCCCAGCTGCTGGCCACTGTTTTGTGTGCATGATGATGCCAGCGAAACACTGACTGCAAATGTGCACTGGTGCTCAGCGTCTGACACATGCCTGGTGCCTGTCTCTGGGCGTCGGCATGATGGTTCCTGTGTGCATGTGAGTGTGTGTGCTGGGGGGGTGGGGTGTGGGTGGCATGTGCAGTGCTGTGCTGAGTGCTTCCACAGTGTCCAGTCCCATGCCTGTCCACACCCCCCCTTCAGCCGTTACTGTTACAGGGCCCGCCTATCCATTCCTGTATGCTGTGCCATAGTCCCCGGGACATGCATGAGGACATGTTCACCTACCTGCATGCTCCATAGTGCTCCTCTTCGATTGTGTCCCAGTGCTGCTGGGCCATTCTGTTCAGCCAGGGTTCTCTTCACCCAGGGGGTGCTGCCCACCACCATCTGGCCAGCAGCTGCATCGTCCCCACTGCTGTTCCTCTCTTTGACCTTGACAGATATCCAACAGTCAGTGGCCATGTTGTGTAAAATACAACAGGCCAGGAATAGGCCACAGGCCTTTGAGGAGCTGAACTGTAGGGCACCGCCAGACCTGTCCAAGCAATGGAACCATGCCTTCAGCAGCCCAAACACACACTTGATGATGTTCCATGTGCTGGTGTGTGCCTCATTGTACAGCTCCTGCTCTGGAGTCAACGGGTGCCAGTATGGAGTAAGCAGCCAGGGCTGGAGTGGGTAGCCACTGTCACCTGTGTGTAGAGACATGTGGTTAACATGGTGGGCTGTGTTGCTGCACCCCCCTAGCCTTCCCAGCCTCACCCTCTGGCGCACAAGCCCTAGCATCCCCCACACCATGCCCTGTTGTGTCAGGCTGGCCATTTTCACAGCATACTCACCTATTAGTTGCCTGTGAGGATGTCCCCACTCTTGAACCTGTGGCACAGTGCTGAGTGGTGCCAGATGTAAGCATTGTGTGCTCCACCAGGGTGTGTGGCACAGACATTGATCATGTGCCCCCTGGCATCACACACCACCTGGCAGCTGACACTGGGGTAGCCATTTCTGTTGATGTACGCTAGCCCTCTGGGTCAGGTGGTGTGCGGATGCCAACATGGATGCAGTCGGTGACCTGTAGCATGCCAGGCATACATGCCACCCTGTGGAACCCCTGCATGTTTGCTGTATGCTCTGCCTGTGTGCTGGAGAAATGGATATATTCCGTAGCATGTGGCAGCAGTGCACTGAAGAATTGTGTGAGGAGCCATGACGCAGCTGACTGGGTTATGCCTGTGGTGTCCGCTGTTGGTCTCTGGAAGCTACCCTTGGTGAGCAGGCACATGACAGCTGTGACTTTTGCCTCCACAGACAGGGCATGCCTCCATCTTATGGGTGTCTGCATCTCCTCACTGCACAGCTCACAGAGCTGCCTCAGAATTGCCCAGTTCAGGTGATAGCGACCCACAATCTCGGTATCACTGCACTGTTCAAAGGTGGTGCGGGCACGGTACCACCTGTTCCAGACATACCGCCAATGGGCCCTTCCATGGCCACGCTGCTCTACCTCCTGTCTCCTCACACCCCTCATTACTGCCTCCATCTGGAAGATGGCAGTGACCATGGCCTGGGTTGCCTTCCCCCCCCAGGAGGCTGTCTCCCCAGGCATCCCTGGCTGTGTGCTGCTGAGTATGCCCCTGCTCTGGGCGCACTCCTGTGTTTGGGGTTCCCGGCTGGCAGCCTGTGGGCTGTAGCCTCCACCACTCACCTACATGAATACCTGTGCTGCCCCTCCTGTGCTGGGTTTCACAGGCATATGCTCAGGATTTTGCCTCTGCACCTGTATCACATGCACACACACACACTCGCTCACACACACGGACACACTCACTGTCACACACCCAGTCCCACAATCTGTGACATTCCCTGCCTGCTTCTGTCTTTGCCTTGCACCCCTCCTGCTGTCCAGCCTTCCCACTCACTCTCCCTTTCTATAGCTCCCCTCTGGTGCAAGCCTCTTTCCCTTGCTTGCTCCCTCTTTTTATGTGCTCAAGGTTGCTCCACACAAGTCTCTTTTGCTCCATGCTTGCTCCGTTTGCCTGCTGTTGAATATCACACTGTGTTTCTTATTCATGGCTACACCCTCTGCACTTGCACATGCATGCACTACCATTGTGCATTGGCGCACGGGGATTTGCACTGCGCAGTTGCTGCCGCTGAATATCACTCTCCGGTGCATTGTCACAGTTGCACATTGTGCAACTGCTTTGAATATCCCACCCAGAGTGTTTTTGGAGGTTAGTATTATGTAGAGATTGTCTTGTATTTTATAATAAGGGCCTTCCTGTTTAATGATTTGTACTATATAAGAGGGTGATGTGGACTGATTATCACACATTGACAAAGTGTCTGTGACATGAAATGTACATCTGCGTGAGCATGTGGGGTGCTGCAGGGGCTTTATTCCTGATTGCTGGTTTTATCATTGAATAAACTTTCTTTTTAATGTGACCTAGCTTAAAGGTCTTTTTATTTTGCTCGCTGTGCTGGGTTGCCCAACTTTTGCTGGAGTACAATTGTTGTTAGTTGAGGCACCAGCTGTTTGACAAGTTGCCACCTATTTCTTGTTTTACTATGAAGCAGGCTTACATGCAACTAACAATAAAAAAACCTACAGTTTTGTGATTCATGTTCGTGAATCCTGACGGTGCAGATGAAGAATGTGATTTGTATCATGAGTGACTCATGATGATCACCCTGTCATAAAAACACACATTAATGAATACAGTGTTCCCCAGAGATATGCACCAAACCAGTACTCTGAAGGGAAGCCAAACAAACAACTGTGACTTAAGTTACAGATGGTGACTGGGCCCTAAAGAGATGTAAATGCACAGACAGATTAAGATTGTGCTGCACACTCAAGTGACAAGGATGAAAAGGCACAACACCACCTAACCAGTGATCACAAGTCTCAAATCCAAATCTGGAAAAGAATACCTTTTGCGGTTGGGGCGGGGGGCAGGGCACTGCAGTAACAGTCCACTACCAGTAAAGATACCACAAAGCAGTACAAAAAAATAATGCAGGTGCAGTGGATAGCAGGTTCACACTGATGCAATTACTGTGTGGCACAATAAAATGTGTCTGATTTGATGGCACATGTCACACACACACACACACACACACTAAAAGTAATGCACAGCAAACTGAAGACTTAATTAATATAACCAGATCTTTTAAACACACTGAAATGATGCAATGCTACACAACAATCAGCAAAAAATTAAAAAAATTAATTAAAATACTACTGTGTGTACATTTACACAGTTATACAACAAAAACATAACCAAAACAAAAAGACTGCCTTTTTCTCCCAGTTAATCTACTTACACCACACATACACCCCTTCCCCAAAGCACACTTCCACACAGACTGAATGTTCAAAATTAACATTCAAAATCCATACACAAACAAACACTAAATTATATGAGTACAGGAGGGTTTCCTACAATCGATGTACTATGTTTTGAGCCACAAAATGGCTCAAAAGGGCTTTTTTAACAGCTTTTATAGGTTTTGAATTGCAGAGCTCTGACAACAAACTGTGTCCAACTACCACTACACACACATTACACAGAACTGAGTCTGTGCAGACCAATCTACAGCCCATGTGATCTGCAGTCCCATGAATCAATGCAAAATTTGCTTTGGAGCCCAAAAACAAGGTGAAGTGATGCAAAGTACATTGAAATCAATGCACTTTGCCTAAAAATAGGCACAGAAGTAGTTAGGGAAAGACAGAGTAACGCGAAGTGCATTGAAATCAATGACTTTGCAATCCTCATTATGATGCGAAGTACTCCGCTTTGTGTTGCGGAGTGCTTCATGGATTCCCCACTGCTCCGCGAATTGCTTCATGGAGTTAATTTCAGCCACTTCGCTCACCTTTATAGATGGAATTCATCAAAGGATATTTCCACTCACTGAGATGATGGGGAAAAGAGCTTGATGAGTCAGTGGCCATTCTTTCCTAAAGTCATTTATTTGCATGACTGTATGATAAATTTGCCCAGATCATATTGTTAGCAGAAAGGGGTAGTGAAAAATCATTGGGCAGAAAATGAATTTGTATATGTTTTTGTGGACCTAATTTAATGGAAAGTATTAGAAGTTTTAAATGCCATGATACAGTACGGGCAACATGCAATTAAGTGATTAGCACTACTGCACATGGTGCTTCAGACTGTTCTTTAACACGCTTAGTCATGTACAGAAATGTACACAGAGACCATTTACACATACCTGCTACCTACTTAAAGAAAAACAATCTTAGTCATTCTTCCAGCCTTCCGTCTATCATATTGCTCTACTGTACCTTCTGTTGACCAGTAGGTAAGCAGTGGACTCCTTCATCAAAGAACTAACTATGGTTTCATGTATTAAAAATGTGTACCAATAGACCAGCACCAGCTTATCATCACAAATCATTTGAAAAAAAATATATATATCAAAATAATAAGCTTATTCGGTTACCAAAGACTAAAAAAAATAAAGAAATGCAGACTCCATATATGTCTGTGCTTTGTTAACACAGGCTGTTATGACACTTTTCTTATAAACTGGTGGATCAGGGTTCACATTTGTTTCAGCAGTGCAAACCCAGAATTCAAGGCTGATAGACTGGTGTTTATTTTGTCATTTATTTATTTATTTTTTTTAAAGTATAAATGTCCTTATTTTCTTTGGTATATCGTGTTTTGTGAATCTAAAGAGCAGAATGTCAAAATCAATTACTGTTCATCCATATCACGTATTGTTGTCATTGTCACTGTTTGACAGAGAACCTTTGTAAAAGAGCTCTGAGCTCAAAAGTATGATCCAAATCCCTAAATAAATAAATAAATTAGATTAATTGGTTGTGCAGAGGAATTTGTCAGGTATGACTTGTCCCAACTGAAACTCTTGGAAGTTGTCATATGCACCAATAAGATAAGCTTTCTTCTTGAGAACACCCTGTTTTCTTGATTCATAAACAGTCCAAATGAACAGGTCCCTAGCTGCTGTGTTAAGCAGAATGATTTGTTTAGACAGCAAAGCAAGTAGCTTGAGCAGTCAACACCTCTATCCCCCATCACTCCAAGCAGATGCAGGGAGGAGCTTTGTGGTTATTCTTTAATCAGACATTTAAAATCTATTTATTTTCATGAAAAAAATGATTCTGTAGTCTTTCTTTTTTCCATAAAGCTGGTTGATGCAGGCAGGCTCTCAGCCCTGTCTCCACCTCTCCTACCTGACATTCACCTCCCCTGGACCACTAAGCCTGATATCACCTTGATATCACCCATAGATCATCCCCCATGATGGAGCTGGTAAGGAGAAGGCTATCCTTTCCCTACCCAGTGACTCATGAACAAATTGTGTAGGTGGGCCTCGTGATGACAGGGGATGGAGTTGGGCAGGCAGGGCTGCATGAAGCCTGTGCTGACCAATTTTCTGTTTTTTTCCATTAGTCCACTGCTATACCAGCATGCAAGAGTGTGTGTGCATGATGGCACACACACTCACTATGGAACTGCAGCCCCACCCTTTGCACCACTCAGGCTGCTGGCACTTCCCCTAGTCCTCCACCCAGGGGCAGCCAAGGGCCAAGTTAGCAAGCCTCTCTACTCTAGAAGAGGAGAGCTGTCTGATGGATACTCAACCATCTCCCCCCAGCTGACTCCTGGTGACCTGAGCTCATTCATGAACTCAAGTTGCTGGTGTGGTGAGAGGTAAGGTGCACAGCGCCACAGATCTCAGTGCCACTGGGCCAACTCAGCCTGTGGTGTTTGTAATGCTACTTGCAAACTGTTTACTCCCCCCAAAAAAGCACTGTTTCCTGTTTCTACTTTCAAACTAGAGTTCATTTTGATGCAAAAATAAAAAACTGCCTGAAGAACTTTATAAGCTGGGTTTTAGAAGGTGCTCACAGCTGGGAGTCTTGCCTCTATCATCCGTTACCTAGATCTGGAGCAAACACAGATCTCTCAGTGGTGCTTGGTTCAGCTATACTTACTTTGGCCAACAGGTTTGTTCAGTTACCAAGGTGCCTCTTTCTGGAACACCATTCCATCTTCTGTCAGATTGTCTTCAACACTTCCAGTCTTTGCTAATAATTGAATGATTATTTTCAAACACTTATTTTATGCTCATGTTTTGTGTAACCTTCATTTCATTTTGCACAACTTTGCCTATGTTTAGTCCCAAATGTAGATTTATATCTCTGCATTGTATATTGGCATCTTGTAGTGTACTTTTAGTACCTGGGTCATGCCTGTTAAAGGCACCTTGGCATCAGTGCACCCACCCAGTTAACAAAACAAACAAATAAATAAATAAATAAATGTAATAAAGGCAAGAAATCAGTTGTCCATGAATCTTGTCCTAATTTCAAGAAGT
Organism: Neoceratodus forsteri; assembly: GCA_016271365.2. Lineage (NCBI taxonomy): Eukaryota > Metazoa > Chordata > Ceratodontiformes > Ceratodontidae > Neoceratodus > Neoceratodus forsteri. The sequence goes on along the minus strand of CM057455.1, from coordinate 382,796,906 downwards.
GGAGAGGTGGGGGGCCTTTTTGTCCACCCAGTTCTACTGCTGGGAGAACTGAGGAGCACAGAGAATCAGTTACCTAGCTCAGTGTCATGCAATGATCCAGTGTCTAAGCTGGACTTTCAACCTGGACTCTCTTGGATCAACAATCATAGTTGTAATCATTAGACTACACTACATCTGATATATTTGGGACTGAATAAATTGGTCCATTGTCCAGTTTGGTTTGGCCTTTGGTTTGGTGGCTTTAAATTCAAGTTAAATTTCTAGAATTTGAGTGAAAAATATGGATGTACAGTACCTGTCTCTTCAACACAAATGCTCTCTGTGTTACACTATGCAGTTCACAGACTTATTTGCATCTAAGGCAACCTCTCGCTTATCTTTTTGGAATGCTTTTCGTAGTTGTTTGGTTTTTGTGCATCACTCCAAACTGGATACTTATCCTAAAGCCCCAATCCCAGTACAAGGCATCATGGGTATGGAAATCTTTGCATAAGACAGACTGCCTATACTTTGCCAGAACAGGCAAACCTTTTTAAATGGGCTTGTATATTTGATACAGTATAGGCTGCAAATGATAAATTACATTTGATACAGTATAGGCTGTGAATGACAAATTACAGCCTCAAGTTTTGTTCTGTTGGGTCTCCTCAGTGTAGTGCAGTCTGTGTTACAGGTAAGTTCAAAGTATAGACCCAAATAAATTAGACTTTTGGTAAACTCAGCGAGATTACCAAAGGGGCAGTTTGCAGAATGAGTAGTGCATAGGATTTGTAAAAGAAAGCTAGGAGAGAAGAAATTGACACATTGTTTGCTTTTATGCATTTTTTCCACACCACATACATACAGCAATTTAAAGCCTCAATACTAGTGCAAAACATCATAGGTATTCAGATCCTAGTTCTACCTATAGTGTTTATTATGAAACTTGCTTATGTATTAAACAGTCTATATTTATTCTGTAAGCCCCCCCCCCCCAAAACTCAATTCAGCAATTTAAATGTTAGGGATCCCAAGACCTTACCAGCTGCCACACTTCTCTTGTGCCTCCAGGTCCCTTAATTCCAGGACTGGTACTAATTAGAGACCATGTTGCTTGAAAAAACACCAGGCTGACCCAAATTCCTCAATAGAAATTTGACAATTGTTTCTTCAATGAGAGCAGGCATTTAAGTAAGAGAGCTTGTTTAATGTGGTGTTGGGGTTATAAAGGGAGATTTCAATTGAATTGAGTGCCTGCCTAAATGTTTACTAAATACAAGTGAATTTTATAGGTGGATTTGGATATATGAGCAATATTTAGATGGCTGAATGACTATGATATGTTACAGCTTTAGAAAGGGTTAAGACATCATTTAGGTCTTATAGAAAAAGAACCAATAGAATCTGTCAGACAATAAATTAATTGCTTTATACATGCTTTTAAAATTGCATATATTGGATACTGCTAGTACTGTTTTTTGTGCCTTTGATAAAGGACTGTCTAGAGGTCCAAAACATGTCAGGCTGTATGTGGTTCGTCTGTTTATAAGATGTTATAATAAATCAGTTTTTATTATTTTTATTAACTTTATTATTCCACCAGAAAAAAAGAGTTCCCTGCTGCAAGGTGGAATGATGGAATTCCCCCCTCCCTGTAAGGCTTGTTTTTATTGTCCCTCCCCCCATTTGCCACATACACACACACACACAGTCTCAAGAGTTTAATAGGAAAAGTTTGCCTTTGTGTATGTCAAGCTAATGGACTGCCTTCACACAGTGTGTACTTTCAGGTTGGATTTCTGGTGCATGATGTGAGATGCTTCTGTGTTCCAGGAAGCAGTAGAAAGTTATCAGAATTGCACGTTTTTTTTTAATATTGTTTTATTTATATTTAAATGATGGAGGAGTGAGAGCAGGAGGGCACTGAAAAGAGAGAGAGAGAGTGGTAAAGTAATGGAGAGAGAGACGGAGTGGACAGGAGACAGTGACAGGGAACTGAGAGGTACAGCAGGACTGTACTTTCCTGATATGATGGAGCATAGACAGAGCAGAGCAGAAACTAAGCCTGAGGTGAGGTGGGTGCAGTCTGGGTGGTTACAGGGAAATACTTTTTAAAGTCTGTTGTGTGACTACAGCTCCACTTTCTTTGGCGGGTTTGTGCTTTTCACTCTGTGGACTTTGCCAAGTGGAATGTGATGGGAGTCAGATACCGCCAGTTTGCGAGTATTTCAATAAGGCAGTTCTCTTGATTGAAGTTCACAGGTTGGATGAATTTTAGAGATGGGGCTGACTGGTACCTTTGCAGTGGGTATATCATAGGATTTACCACAGCAGAAAGGTGTCAGCCAGCCAATGACAGTGCATGATTTGGGCTTTGGTTTGGAGTCCATAGTATAATCCTGTTTTTTTTTGGGTGCCCCCTCCACCACTACCGTGCATGTGCAGTTATATTTTTTTTAATCACCCACCCCACCAACCCCCTCTCTCATCAACCACCACCCCACTCCCCCCAAGAAATGTTATAGTGACACGGGATGGGTGCCCAATCACCTGTGCAGCAATCCTCTTGTTATTTTGATATACCTGTAAAAAGAAAACCATCCATCTATGTCTTTTGTGGCCATTAGACTCCCCTCTCCTGACCCTCCCACTCAGCACCCACCACCCCACAGCCCCCCAAGCCCTCACTTACCTATATGGGGTCCAACACCATAATCCTCTCTGGACCACAAAAATATCTTCACTCTTCAAAGCTGGACTATAAACTGAGGAAACAGGTATGTGGTTCAATGTATTTTAAAGGGGGGTTGAACTTAATGCCATAACTTGGCAATTTTTGCATATTTTTGCCCCAAATTTTCAACATGCTTTCTTTGAGACCCCAGCTCATGAACAATGGCACTGTCATTTGGCAGATCTGTCCCAAAAGGTGATTTCATGGTCTCTGTGCAAAATCACCTTTCGGGCAGGAGTTGAAAATTTTCTCTGTCCTTGTTCATGAGATGGGGCCATAAGAAGGCTATGCTGAAAATTTAGTCTAAAAATATTAAAAAACAACAATGTTATGAGCCTTTGTTGAATTTTGCTAACGCAGGCTCATAACCTTGGTAATTTATAATATTTTTCCCCAAAATTCACAACATAGCTAAATCTTTATAGCACTTTATGAGCGTGACAGCTGTCATTTTTCAAATCCCATCCAAAATGTTTGTTTTACATCCCGAAGGGTGATTTTATGGTCCCTCTGCAAACTCACCTTTTGTGCAAGTGCTGAAAATTGTCTCTACCCTTGTTCATGAGGTGGGGTCATAAGAAGAATATGTTCTGAATTTGGTGTAAAAATACTTTTAAAAAAGTTATGAGGCTATGTTGAATTTTGCAAACGCAGGCTCATAAGTTTGGAAATATGGAATATTTTTACCCAAATTTTCAACATAGCCATTTCTTTACAGCACCTCATGAATGTGACAGCTGTCATTTTTCAGCTCCTCCCCAAAATGTGTTTCTGTATCCCGAAAGTTGATTTTGCAGTCCTTGCATAAAATCACCTTTAGGCCAGGAGTTGAACATTTTCTCTGCCCTTCTTCATAAGGCACTGTTATAACAAGGCTTTGCAGAAAATGTGATATAAAATATTATAAAACAACAAATGTATATCCCTATGTTATATTTTGTGAATGCAGGCTTACAACTTTGGTAATCTTCAATATTTTTACCCCAACCTATTCACCTACAGTCCTATTGGGTCTAGCCATAGTTTGTTCATTTTAGTTAGTAATTAAGCTTAGGGGTGGTAGCATAGGTTAGGGACACGAGTAAGTTAGAGTTACAGTAGGAGTTAGCTTTTTTTATTTTTAGAGTGGGTTTTTAACTGTGGAGCAGTGCTTCTACCTGTTTACTGTGCACTAGGAAAAGTATCCTGACCGAATCCATGAACAGCATTTGCAAAGCTGTGTGCAGCTTTCCTGAGGTCTGGGGTTTGCTACCCAGAGGAGAAGCCATTGAGGAATGGTCCAGTGTTGATGGTGTTGTCTGGGATTTCTGTCACAGGTTTTGGCCTTTGAAGACTGATGGAACATCGAGGAACATAGAGGTGTTTAGTCAGCTGATAATCAATTTTTGATCCTTCTATTAGGGAGCGGTGGGAAGCTCTCTAGGTTTGCTGCAGACCATGTGTTTCCACCCATCTTGTTCTGGGGAAGGAGATCAGGTTACACTACAGCCTGGAAAGTCCTGTTCATATTGTTGGGTGGCAATGTGTTCTCCTGGGAGGAGTAGAAGGGAGAACATGAACTGTGTTCATTTCTGGTGGACCTGGAAGGACTGCTCCAAGCTGTCAGATAGTATCTTTGCCCCTTGTCCTATGGAGGTAAGGGGTATTTGATTTTAAATAGTGTGGTGCCGGGCATACCAGAAAGTAGTAGCACCTGAGACTTTCAGACTTTACTCTTCTATCTCCATAATGTAGCACTAGTTAAGGCCATGAGAGGGCTTGCACCAGTTCTAGGACTTGCGTTTTGGCATCTGTTAGAGAAATAGATAGGCTGCTTTCATCACCGAAAGCACTGCCCTGGACTTTGTATTAGGCCAAGTGAGGAACCCTAATTGTGAGAGGATTAGAGGGTCCTGTGTTTTGGACCTATTAAAAGAAGAGCAGTCCCAGGGGTAAGAGACTTGAGTTGCTTTTATCATTGTTCTGTTGATTATTGCTGACTTTTGGTATTGCTATTTATGGAATAGCTGTTGCCCAGTGAACACACAGTTTTGAAGAAGCACTCCATGTAAGGGAGAAGAATGTTCTTCTGTAGTTCAAGTTTTGTGTACTTGAACTGTGACCTAGAGTGAAGACTGCTCCACAGACTATAGACTTCTGTAGTTGTATTTTGGTTTTATTGTATGGATGGTATTGTGTGGGAGAGTGTGATAGTGTATGTGATATGTGTTTGTGTGTCAGTGTGTGGAGGAAGTGTTAATGTAAGGAGTTCCACAGGGGTCCATTTTAGGGCCATTGTTATTTCTCTTGTTTAATAATGACCTGCCCCAGGTGGTGAGGCATTCAGCCGTAGGGCTGTATGCTGATGATATTGCAATCGTCACCACCGGAAGTTCTGTTTTGGATCTTCAACTAAAGCTTCAAACAGATTTTACCAGGGTAGGGGGGTGACTCACCAGGTTGAGGCTCTTGATGAATGTCAAAAAAATAAAATTAGTGTATTTTTCAAATGAGAAATCAAAATCACAGATTCATAATGTTACACATACAAATAAACTTATAGAACAGGTGGATAGTTATTGTTATTTGGGGGTGACTTTTGATTCTTTGTTGACTTTTGACACCCATATAAATAACAATATAAAAAAGGTGACCAAGAAATTAGAAGCCGTAAGATGAACTACTAAATGTTTACAAATTAAGGACAGGAAAAAAGTGGCCGAACAGCTGATTATGCCAACCCTGATGTATGGGGATTTAGTTTATAGAACAGCGAGCAAATATCAGTTGATTAGATTGGATAGGGTGCAACATAGAATAGCTAGATATGTTTTGCAGTGTTCATATCGAACTCATCATTGTAATATGTTCATAAAATTGAATTGGCAGTCTTTAGAAATGATTTCTCAAAAAAATTGGTTAATATTGATACATATATATAAGATATTTTACCCCGAACATTACATTACACAAATACTTCTTCCTTTTTTCCATTAGCAGGTTATACAGACCTGCCACTAGAGAGATTCTTGTTCTTTCTTTTAGAAAAAGAAAAAAGGAAAAAAAGTCTACCCTCTGAAAGACACAGTTTCTTTACTTGCTATATACCTTCCTTCCTTCCCACCCTTGAAATCCTCTCGAACCAGGTAAGATTTCTCTGAACCCCGAATCATACTTTAATCATGTGCCTCCACCGTTCTCTACCACTATTCTATTTCTTCTTGCCTGTCTTCCTCCCCTACTGCACTCCCCAAAAGCCTGCTTTCCCTCCCTCCCCCACAGCTTCCACATTCCTACATCCTTCCTCCACATAGGCACGGTGCACACTGGTCACTGCTCCTTGCCCATGGTCCATCCTACCACCATGAAACTGTCCTACACCCACACTGGTCCTAGCTCTCCACTCTGGTCCCCTCTGTCTATGCTCACCCTCACCCACTATTGTCGATGCTTGGCAACTTCCCGAGATGCCAGCAGGTGAAAACATTCCCTTAAAGAAATACGCTGCAGCTCCTTGAGGCTAGTCCTCCTCCTTCTCCTAATGCTGTCAGGCAACATGCACCCAAACCCTGGCCCATTCTGCTCTAAAGCCACTAATCTGAGCAAGCCTTCGGATGCCCTCTCATTCATATCAATCAACATCTGCAGCCTCCTTCCTAAAATGGATGCCCTACAGGCCTTCACCAGCCAACACTGCCCTGACATCCTGGCAGTTGTCGAAACCTGGCTCACACCATCGATACCGGACCATGCAATCAGCCTTCCTGACTACAACGTCTTTAGGCTGGATCGCCTCTCCAAAAGAGGCGGGGGCTGCGCTCTCCACCTAAAAGACTCCATACAAGGGCACCACATCATTACCTCAATCCAACCCACAACTGCTCAGATACTGCCAGTGAGAATCCTCCTCGGTGCCCAAAACAAAACCTTCACTGTTGCCACCATCTACATCCCTCCCAAAGAATAGGGAACTGGTCTAACAGCTGTGCTTGACTTTGTAAAATCACTCCCACCAGACACCGAATCCATCCTCCTAGGCGAGTTCAACATCAACTGGCCTGCGGCTGATGCTGGAGCACACAGGGATACCATTGCTGCAGCGAACCTCACACAGATGGTTGACTCACCAACCAGGAAAAATTACAGGAGCAGCACCAGCACACTCTTGGACTGGATCCTTACCAGTCACCCATCGTGGATATCTAACACTAATATCCTTCCTGACTCTCTCAGTGATCACTCCCCTGTTAGCTGCACCTGGTCAAATATATTCATCAAACAACCACCAAAAACAATCACCAGCAGGGTTCTACCCAGTGGTCACCTTCCTCGACTCAAATCCCATCTCCTTCACCAAGACTGGTCCCCTATCTTCAATGCAACCAATGTAAACACTGCCCTTGACCACTTCATAAACATCTTCACTGTGGCCTATGACACGTATGCTCCTATTAAGAAATGCAAAGTCAAATCACTGAGTAACCCTTGGCTCACAGGTGACCTCCTCAGGATGCTAAAAACAAGAGACCACCTATGGGAGCTGGCCAGAAACTCTGCAAAGCAAAACAACATCCAAAACTACAAACGTGCCCGCAGTGACTGCACCAAAACCATCCGGCAAATGAAGTCTGCCTACTATATAAGCATGCCCTCACAAACTCCTGGGGCAATGGTCGGGAATTCTGGAACAACATAAAGGAACTCACTGGGAATCCACCCAAACCCCCCCATCAATACTCAACATCAACGGAACCACAACCCTCAACCCAAAAACCATTGCGGATACCTTTAACAAAGCCTTTACCAAACTCAGCGCTGTCGTACCTCAGGATTACTTCAAAGATGGTGAAGCCCCCCTGTCTGGAATGAACACTACTTCCACCAGCTCCCCCTGCTTCTACTTCAAAGCAGGCAAGGCTCACCAAGTACGCAAATACGTTACCATAGCCCTTGGTAAATCAAGATTCAGTAATGACTCCCTCGATCTCAAAATCCTGTCTCTCACACTTGATGAAGTGCTTAGTCCTCTGACCAGAATTTTCAACCTCTCCCTCAGCCTTAGCCAGTTTCTGGACAGATGGAAATCTGCCACTGTCACCCCAGTCCATAAAAGTGGTGACAAAACTGCCCACGATAACTACAGACCTATCTCCCTACTACCCCCACTCTCCAAGGCACTAGAAAGCATCATCTCGGACCAGCTCACAGAATACCTGGATACGTACAACATCCTGTGCAAGCAACAACAAGTGTTCCACAAAAGTTAAAGCACCTCCACAGCCCTACTTGAATTCACCGGCGCAATCCACAACGCACTTGATTCCGGTGAACTACTAGGCACAATCTACATTGACTTAACTAAAGCCTTCAACACCGTCAATCACCGTCTCCTACTTGTCCAGCTTCAGAACACTGGGCTGTCAACTGACACCATTGGCTGGTTTAAGAGCTACCTTGAAGAACGGTCCCAAACAGTAAGAATGGCTGATACATTTTCGGACCCTAAGATCGGTCCCTCAAGAGTCCCCCAGGGCTCCATTCTAGGACCCCTCCTCTTCAGCCTATTCTTACACTCACTACTGGACAGCTGCCCAGAACAAATAATTCTCTACGCCGATGATGCTGTGATCCTCACCTCAGACCCTGATCCAAACCAATTACAAAATAAATTTCAGCGGACCTTCTCCTCCATCGAATCCTGGTTCCTAAATCATAAACTGCTTCTCAATCAGAAAAAAAAACAAGTCTATGGTCTTTTGCAGCCCCCACAACAAAAACAAACAACTCCACCTCTCCATTGCAGCCGAACAAGGAGCCATCCTAGAGCAAACACAATCGTTCAAGTACCTTGGCATTACCCTTGATCCCCACCTCTCATACGCTGTCCATATTAGCAATGTGGCAAAGTCTGCCAATGTGAGGTTAGGCATATTATTCCAGCACAGGAAACACCTAACTCCAGAAGCACTGTCAGTGGCCGTCCAAAGCTACATTGTCAGCATCATAGACTATGGTCTTATCATATATGGGTCTGCAACTACCACTGCTCTCAACCGTATCGCGACCTCCCTGAATAAGGCCTGTCATCTCATCACTGGCTCACATCGCCATACCCACACATGTGACCTTTATTCCCAATCTGGATGGCTTCAACTGGACAAACCCATAAAATACCAAACCTGCATCACGGCCAAGAAAATCATAATGAGACTTGCCCCACCTGGTGTCTGTGCCCTCCTTAAGCCTAGACATAGGAATGCCACCACAAGGAGATCCAATCCCCATCTACTACATATCCCATGATGTCGCACGACCCAAGGACGAAGATCATTTGCCTATTGGGCATCCAACTGGCTCAACTCTCTTGGCAGCGACATAGTTACCGCTGCAACACTCGGCTTCTTCATGTCCAAGCTGCACCTCTCACTGCTTGTATCCTGTGATTGCCCTTCTTAACATTTCCACCGTTCCAGCTGCACATGCCCCAGCACCCAGCACTTACAATCAGTCTTTGCACCCCTAACACCTTACCTGGCATATTCCTCGACAAGGCCCCCTGGCTGCACTGTCTCCCACCCTCACCCACCTCCCTCCCGTATCTCCACTCCTGCCCCTGCCCCCACCCACCTCCCATACTCCCCCTTACCCCTGCACCTCCTACCCCAATCTCCTACCCTCACTTCTCCCTCCATCAACCCCTCCTCCTCCCCTTGTCTTGTTCATAGCTCAAGTCTTTGTACTGGTTATTACATGCATGTAAGTCAGTGACATTATGTTTGTAACTAAAAATGATGACTGTTGCACACGCTGACGTGGAACCTTTGTAAAAGAGCCTCGGCTCAAAGGTATTGTAATCCTAGATTGAAATAAACAAAAAATAAACAATCAAGTTAGTAAATGCAGGCATGAGTTATTAAGATCTGTGCATAGGCATAGAGTCTGTCCCATAAAAAGTTATAATAAATACGGTAATGGTTCCATTTCAAGTCAGGCAGCTAAAGTATGGAATATTTTACCCTCCAATAAGATCCTTAGAAGACCACATGACTTTTAAAAATGAAATTTTGAAATTTTATAAAACAGAGTGTAACTGTACATGATTGTGTTTGGTTGGGCTGTTTTTAATGTGTAATTCTGTATTTTCTTTCTTCTGTATTTGTGTCTTAATGTAGTATTGGATATTGTATATTGTATATTGTGCATATTTTGTATCTATTTGTGTATGTTATATGTTATATGTTTAGATGTAACTTAGTGAATCACAAACAGGACTATCTTGAGAACAGGATTGTACAATCCTAATGATTAGAATTTCCTGTATAAAAATAAAGTTTTTATCTAACTATCTATCTAATAATTTTTAGTATCAAGACGGGTTAGCTAATTTCTGATATATCTATTTATTAGATATATATTTAGTTGTGTATTAGTGATTGAAATTGGTTAATGCTTAATATGTGTTGGAGATCAGTTTCTCAAATCAGGTATTACTCCCCCTCTAGACTCCACAACCTCTGTCCTTTCGACTGTCCCCTCCTGCTAGCAGACATCTATAGGTGATGCAGGGCACTGGGGATAGTTAGTGGGGCAAGGAAAAGAAGGTGGGCTGGGTCTTTTGTGAGGAATATAGCTGAGAAGGAGGGGTAGATTGGGGTGGTGGGAACCAGGAGGTGCCTGGGGTGAAATGGGTCCTGGAAAGGGGTCCTCCCAGTCTGGTGCCCATACACAAGGGCTCCACGGTCAGTGTGCAGGTAACTGGACCAGCTTCATCTGCCTATCCTTCTCGGACAGTAATGTTCAATGCCATATCTATTAGAAAACAAGATGGCAATTATTGCTGACCTTGTTTCAACATCTGATCTGTCTTGCATCACTGAGACCTGGCTGGATGAAAATGCAGGGGCAAATATTGGAATCTGCAATTCTAGCCATGTACTCGGTTATTCACTGCCCGAGAAAGGATAGTAGGGGTGGGGTATGGGGGCAATCTGTTTTAAATCTGACCTGAACTTTACGGCCCTCTCAGTAAGAACATCATGGTCCTTTGAATGTGTGGCTGCTCAGTGGGCTGCAGGTGTGGGTTGCAAGATTCTTCTTATCTACCATCCTCCTGGAGATGGGAAGGAATTCTTGCAGGAAGTCACAGACGTCATTGTCAAATGGGTGTTGTAGTCGGCCAGAACGATTATTCTTGGTGACTTCAATGCCCGGGTCAATGATGAACTCTCACAGTTTGGTCAGGACTTCCTCCAGCTTATGTGTTCATTGGGCCTTACACAGGTTGTTACCTCTGCAACCCATATATACGGTCACTCATTGGACCTTATGGTGGAACTGGTCATTTAGGGGGACCACCATACCATGAGGTTCCAATTCAAAGCCCCCCCAATAGACCTTCTCCTATGGAGATGGTTCAGTACCGCCCTTTAAGGGGTTTGACCCCACAAGGTCTGATGGAGGTGCTAAAGGTACGATGAGTGCGTGCAAGGAGTCGGGGGATTTGCTTCTAGCCTATAACAGGGCAGTTATTGAGGCCCTTAACTTCATCACACCTGTCTGTGTTTGACCCCTTACTTCACACCAGAGACCCCCCCTGGTTTGATGGAATTCTCAGGAAGATGAAGATGAGGGGTCAAAAGTTGGAGCAGCACTGGCAGAAATCTGGATCTGGTGAGGGCAGACTTAGATTGATGTCCCATTACAGGAACTATCAATCAGAAATCTTCTGTAAGAAGGCAGAATTCCTGTCCAAAGAGATTGCTGCAGCAATTAACAGACTGGCTCAGCTCTTCCGCACTGCTGACAGGCTATGTAATCTTGTCTGTCTTCAGTCCAGGGGAGCATTTTTACAATCAAAATGTGATGAATTTGCTCAGTTTTGTGCTGATAAGTTGCCACCATCAGGTCAGAGATCCAGTCAGCACCCTCTAAAGGAGCATGCAGTGTTCATCTGAAAATCACAGGTAGTTAGCCTGTTTGGTCTGACTTTGACCAGTTGGCTGTCATGGATGTCGTGAAGGTCATCCAGGAGATGAGACCAACCTATTGTGTGGGAGGCAGTATGGTGTAGTGGGTTAAGGCTCTGAGCTACAAATCTGGAGACCTGGGTTTGAATCCCACAGCCCCCTAGGTGCATACTGTGTGACCCTGAGCAAGTCACTTAACTTCCTCATGCTCCCAGGTTGCACCTGCAAACAAGCTTTCAGCTTAGTGTGTCTCATCTGGTAAAATAATTGGTAAAAATAAAATAAAAATTTGGAACAGGGAGCAACACACCTCCTAGTGGCGTGTGTTGAGGTAATTGGCCCTGTCCTAGCCAGGATAGTCCAGTATTCCTTGGTGACAGTTGGTCTTTCCTGAGCCTTTAAAGGAGGCGGTGGTGAGACCCCTTTTGAAAAACCTTCATTGGACCCAGACTGCCTGGCTAATTAGATACCTATCTCTAATATTCCCTTTGTGGGTTAGGTTATTGATAAGGTAGTGGCTCACCAACTGGATGCCCATTTATCAGCTCATGACATCAACAACCTTCTTAAGACAGGTTTCAGGAAGGGGCATAGCACCAAGACTGCTCTTGTTCAGGTGCTGAATGATCTCCTGGTGGTGAGGGATCATGGGAGTCATTCCATTCTTATTCTCCTTGATCTCTCAGCAGCATTTGACACCATGGACCATGGGGTACTTTTGGAGCACCTACCAGATTGTTGCTGACTGGCTGGTACAGTTCTCAAATGGTTTTTAATTTTCCTCACTTGCAGAATGCAGAAGGTGGTGTCCGGAATTTTTTTCCTTGGCTCCCTACCCTTGCCATGTGGGGTTCTACAGGGTTCCATTTTGTCCCCCATGTTGTTCACAGTGTATATGCTACCACTAGGAGACATTATAAGATGGTATGGGCTTAGTTTTCACTACTATGCAGATGATACTCAGCTATGCCTGTTTTTTGTGCCTGAGCAGCAGGAGGCGGTGTCTGTGCTTAATCAGTGTCTTTCTGAGATGCAAGACTGGATGAAAGCCAACTGGCTGAAGTTGAATCTGGATAAGAATGAGGTACTAGTGGTGGAATATGGTCACTTGGAGGTGAAGGTGCAATCTGGTCAAGCCTCTGGGTTGGTGCTCAGGATTCCCAGTTGCTTACCAAAACCAGTGTGAGGAACCTTGGTGTTGTTCTGGACTACAGCTTGGCACTTAACTTATATGTGTTGGCTGTGGTCCAGAGTGCTTATTATCTTCTGAGAAACATTGCCAGAGTCAAACATCTGGAAAACCAGAGTTTATTTATTTAAACTTTTGTTAACCAGGTAGGTGCAATGAGCCAAGGCCCCTTTTCATGCATGACCCAGGACCATATAAACTACAGCAAAGGTGTTACATAAATTCATGCAGGAATTAATACAACAACAACACAATGAATATAAATAATATCACAAATTTAGACATTTGCAATATGGTAAACATGTATTTATGAATATCATTCACATTGTAATTAACAAAGGAAATATTTCCTCAAGTGTGTATTAAAAGCATCATGTCTGCCATGATCAGCCATCCCTGGTCCACACCTTTGTGATCTCATGGCTGAATTACAGCAATGCTTTTTAGCTAGGGCTACTGGGGGTTGATCTTCGCTGCCTGCAGCTAGTGCAGAATGCGGCGACCAGGTTGCTGACAGGTCTTCCAAGATTGTGTCATATTACACTTGTGCTGCACTTTCTGCACTGGCTGGCAATTAAGTTGCAGATCACCTTCATGGTCAGTTTGCTGACCCACAAAGCCCTGCATGGTCAGGGACCTGGTTACCTGAAAGACTTCCTGTGTCCCCACAGCCCAGTCCATCCACTCCACTCCACTGACAAGGGTTTTCTGATGATTCCCAGGGTTCACCTGAAGACATCTGTGGCTCATGTTTTTTCTTTCAGTGCACCTACCCTGTGAAACTCCCTCCTTTCTTAATTAAGAGAGAGTTCGTCTCTGAAATTTTCAAATGAGAGCTGACATTTTTTGTTTAATCAGGCCTTTTATCTAATTAGTTAGTTAATCTATTACTAATTTTAATCTTGTCTATTATATGTTTTTATTGTTTGTTGAATTGATTTTTGTAAAGTACCTTGAGCCACAATTGATAATATGCAATATATTAAATAAAGAATGATTGATTGACTGATTGATTGATTGTTTGATTCATTGATGAATCTGGCAAAAGGTAGATTCAGGAGAGATGTGAGGAAGTACTTCTTCACAGAAAGAGTGGTGCATTCCTGGAATAGCATTCCAGTGGAGGTGGTGGGGGTGAAAACAGTGGTGGGGTTCAAGAATGCCTGTTGATAGGCAGAAGGCAATCATAATGGAGGGGATGGGAGGAGGGAGAAAGAGCAGTATGTCAAGCATGGTCTGGAGTAATAATATAGGTAAGGAGAAATGGTCAGAGTGAGTGGGCCATACAGTCCTTATCTGCCATCAAATTATGTGTTTCTCTGTGTGTATGTAAACAGCATTGTTTACATACACACATGATTCTCTGTGTGTATGTAAACCCTTCAGTTTTCTTTGACTGGGTGAAGAGGTACTGCATAGGGGTCATGCCGTAGATTTACTCTATTTTGACTTCAGCAAGGCTTTTGACTTGGTGACTCACAGAAGATTGCTGAAGAAGGTGGAGAATTTGAGTGTGGCAAGGGACATAGCAAGATGGGTAGAAAACTGGTTGAGTGAGAGGCAGCAGAGGGTTCTGATTAATGGTGTCAAATCAGAAGAGAAGGACCTCAATGTGGGGGGCCACAGGGATCCATGCTTTGTCCTGTCCTCTTCAAAATGTTCATCAGTGACATTAGAGAAGGAATCCAGGGCATGTTGTATCCTTTTGCAGTTGACTCTTATCTCTCTAGGAGGGTAGATAGTGATGAGGGAATCAAGAGTAACCTGCAAAGACTAGTGAGGTAGTTTAAGGTTTGGCAGTTGAAATTCAATGCCAAAAAGTGCAAGGTTATGCACCTAAGGAACAAGAACCCTAGGACAGAGTAATGGATGTGATGGGTAAAGCTGAGCACTACAGCTAAGGAAAGGAACCTAAGAGTCATCTTTAGGGATTCACCTATATAATCAAGCCAGTGAAAGGATGCTTACAATATAGTAAGGCAAATATGATGCTGGGATGTATCAGAAAGGGTACTGATAGTAGAAGAAAAGAGGTGTTACTACCACTTTAAAGGTCATTGGTGAGGCTGCACTGGAGTACCTTGCCCAGTTATAGAATCTTCACCTCATGAAAGATAAGGACAGGCTATTGATGGTGCAACGAAGGTTGACCAGGCTGATTCTGACCCAGCAGGACAGATCATGCAGGATCAACTTAAGGCACTGAACATTTACTTGCTGGAGACAAGACAAAAGAGTGAGAGGGGTGATGATAGAGACCTTTAAGTTTCTGAAAGGAATAAACAAGGTGAACTGTGAGGAACTATTTGGAATGAGTAACAGTTCAGGACATAGAGGAATAAGTGTAAACTGATGGTAGGGAGGTTCAACATGGACATGAGAAAGTTTTATTGTACAGAATGGGTGGTGAAACTGTCTGCCAGCTGAGGTAGTCAGTGCCAAACCATAAATGGTTTTCAGCACAGCTCTGACAGAGTGGAGGGCATAGTGGTTACTGAGGTTGGTAGCAGTAGGAAGGGGAATGGTGGAGTAGATAGTAAGTGGTACTACCCTGTGTTGGCAATAGGTCCAGGGGTTTACTCAGGAACTATGGGAAGACTGGATGAGCCATTGGTCTTTTTTTCTGCCATCATTGTCTCTGTCTATATGTTTCTATTGCTATTACCTGTTTCCCAGTGTTTAAAAATGGAAAAATAGAGAAAACAATTATAAAGAAATGTGAAGTGGAAAAGTAAAAAAACTAGAGGGTTAATTGCTTGTTACTGTTTATGCAATATATAAAAATGGAGTCACATAGTACATGTGGTGTTTAGTCTGTTTTTTCTGCATGTATGAAGAAGATGGAACCTTGTGCAAAATAATGTCAGCAGTGTACTGTGTTGGAAAATTAGGGGTTGTATATTTTTCTTTCCTATGTGGCTGACCAAACATACAGGGCCAGAATAAGTGGTCCTGCCCCAACAATGCAAGCCAAGGTACTGCACATTTATATACAGTACAAGGTAAATACAGCTTCACTGGGATAGTGGTTGGGGTGGAGGGATGAGGGTGTCACCAAGGATGGGAGGTAACAATTTAAGAATCGGGTTTGGCAGTTTGGCAAAATGGGGTGGGAGAATGGCCCACATGGGCAGGGGTGTTTCTTTTTCTTTTTTTTTAAAGAAGAAAAAGATAGAAAAACAGAACTATGCATACTGGCACTGTGTGCTACTGTCTATAGTTCCTGCCTGTCTTTATCTGACACAGTGCTCACTTCAGCAGATAAAAGCAGTCAAGAACTATACATACAATAGGCACCTTCCTCAAAAGTAGAGCTTTGTTGATAGCCTGGAGCCATGTAGAGCATGAACAGAATATACCAACGGAGATTTGTATTTCTAGTTTTGAATAATTAAGAAGTCACATAAGAATGTGAATAAGTAATGATTCTTAGCATCTATGTGACTACTGTAAATGGACACATAACAAAGAAAAAACAAAGTGCAATACAAGTAATGCATGACAGAGAAGCTGCAAACATGATGAGGTGAGTTTCCCTCACGAAATGTTGGTCTATTTATATCCACATGCGTGACAAGAAAATAGCAATCCAATACAGAACAGTGTTGAGTCTATTTCTCCATCTGTCCAGATCTCTTGGGTATTTTGGAACAGACTCCTGCCTATGTTTTATTGTTTCCACAGTGGCTGGGCCACAGTGGAATTGCTTTCACCTGTACACGTTATAATTCTCTAAATGAAACATTCCCATCCAAAATTGTTTTAATAAGTGCTTCCACCCAGGATTGTTTAAGAGTACCATGCAGCTGACATGTGTTTGATTCTGTCTTGTATATGAACAGTCTGGAAGCCAGTATCTATCAATGAATCAAAATCTTTATTTATCCAGGTGGGCACCATTGAGCAGGGCTCATTTGCAAGATGGACCTGGTCATACAAAAATCATAGTACAGTAACATGGTAAAACATAATGCAATATTATACAAATAAGAAAAATATACATATGTACATCAACATTTGAGTGAGAGGGCCTTTAAAACAGATAGGCTCATAACTGGGTACAGCTGGAATGTTCACTTAAAAGGAGAGAGAAAGGCAAGAAGAGGGATACCAACTTAAGAAGAAATGACGGGGTTGGAATAGTTAAATGGCATACTTCAGGAGTGCTAAAGAGTATAGGCCGGATTTTCAAAGCACTTAGAATGGCACAAGGTGCTTGCATCCAACATGTTGTACCCAACAAGCACTTGCACCATGGTTAATGCCATGAGCTATTTTAGAAAGAAGCCTGCATCAATCAGCAGGCTGCTTGCACCAAAGTGTGGTAGCACCAGCCTTGCCCCACACAAGTGACTGTGGCATGGTGCTAGGGGGCTTGCAGTAGA
Source organism: Neoceratodus forsteri (assembly GCA_016271365.2). Lineage (NCBI taxonomy): Eukaryota > Metazoa > Chordata > Ceratodontiformes > Ceratodontidae > Neoceratodus > Neoceratodus forsteri. The sequence goes on along the minus strand of CM057455.1, from coordinate 382,779,674 downwards.
CCCTAGCTGCCACAATCCCATCATTTGGATTTTCAAAACTCTCCCCAGGGACAAAGAACTAATCACCATTAGACCAGCCAAGGACTGGTCTAATGGTACTTAGACAGCTCCTGGGAGGGTGTCAACTGTGTCCTGCCACTATGTTCCCCCCACCCCAGCCACAATACCAAGTACTGTCCAGTCCCCTAGCCCCAATGTGTGCCTACATGTGTACACCCTCATGATCCTGCATCTCCCCTCACCCAGCCCCGATCTGCCCATACCGGGTACCCACAATAACCCCATGTGCCCTCCCCACTCCAATCTTTGTGAATGCCGTTAATCGCACAAATCCCTGGTGAACTAGTGCCCCCCCCCCACAGGTATTGCCAACCACTCAGCTTCCCCCCCATCTGGACGTCAATTTGGCGATGGGTACAGCCCTCCATACACCACAATGGCCAGCCACTGAATTAACAGTCAGAGCACATACTGTAATGTTTGAACATGTGCTGATAATTCATTCAGCAGTCAGCTATGGCGGTGTGCAGAGGGCTGTGCCATCACTGAATCAGGGTCAGATTGAGGGGGAGTAGAGTGTTGGCAATAACGCTGTAGGGGCCACTAGATCACAAGGGATTGTGTTATTTATATTTATTTTTTATTGTTTATTTATTGAATACAACCGGAATTACAATCCTTTGAGTCACAGACTCTTTTGCAAAGGCTCCATGTCGGTGACGGGGGATGAAGGGTAAACAAATACCGTCAAAGATGAACATAAACAGGCAGTATTTACAGTATCAGTACTGACAGAGCAGTCCAGGCTAGAACTTATTTAGCAGGTGAGGTAATTAGGTAGCATATATCAAGAACGGAGTAGGGAGGGTACTAGTGGACAGTGTGGGTTTCCTTGTATGGGCAGATCAGGGCTTGGTGGGCGGGCACGAGCCACACAAATGCCCCCATCCCAGGGCACAGCTCACATCACATCCACCCCATGGCCACTGCAGCATTACTAGTGGGTGTGCCATCTGTTTGATACACTGCCACCATTGCTGCAAACTGTATTTAGGCATCGAGACCCTGTCTAGTGGAAAATCAGGTGCAGGGTTCCAGATGCACCAGCACTCGGCGCAAGCTGCCATTGTTGCAGCTTGCATTGGAGGTTTGAAAATCTAGCCCCATGGTACAACCTAGCTCAGGCAGGCATGAATAATGTATGCTGTTTTGCAATGGCTCAGTATTTTTGGTGTAGATATTCTTTGTGCTGTAGCTGAGGGGAGTGCATGATTACAGGGTGCAGGGTATGGAAAGACTGATTTCTTAAAGGGAAAGATGGAAGAAGCATACATCAAAATGTGGATCATGAAGGCCTGGCCACCAATAAATTTTGTCACCTCAGGGATGAAAAAAAGGAAAAAGAGGAATGCTGTATCAGAGGTTGAATTTCTGTCTACCCTTTAGGAGCACAAAAGTTTCTACCTGGCCTATACAGTCTGTAAGAAAGTTGATGGCATAAGGCATGGTGATCGAGGAGCAGACGAGGTGCTGAGCAAGGCACTGAGGGCTGAGTTTTGATTATTCCACTGTGTTTAAAACACAAAGGTAATGTTTTGCTGGTGATTCCGTGGGGAATAGGATGAGGGCTGCTGAGGGAAGGAGTAGGGCAGAATTGAGCTGGGCTAGACAGTCCCGATTGGAGGTCACAAGTGGTTGCCTGGATATACACCTCCAATAGGGAGTCTGAAGTTCCTATATATTATCCAGAGAACCAAAGTACCCCTCTTGTGAGAGACCCTTTGCATAAATGCCCTGAACAGGATTGTGGCATCTACATAAGTGCATCTGGGGATGTTGTCAGGTCTTTCACCAGGAGGACTACAGGCTGTGGGCCATGCTGCTCAATGGACAGCAGATAAGGCAAGGGCAGAAGGGGAAAGTGGCTGGGGGTTCTATAGAAACTGCAGCTACTACGTATCTGGGGTCTGTTTCCAGTGGGGTATAAGCTCCATAAGGTTAACAGGGATAGTTATGTACATTAATAAGGAGAGCCAAGAATGTAAAATGTGAAGAAGGTGGGTCATGCAGTGGGGGCAGAGTGAGGCAGGTAGGGTTGTAAGGTGCAGAAAGTGTGGGGCAGCGGTGTTCCTAGGAGCTCTCTGGAAGATGGGCAGATGCCTGGTTTGCAGGCATATTAGACAGCTGAGGGCAGAACAGTGCCAGCTGAGGCAGAACATAGAGGAATTAGTGGGGAAAATGATCCACAGGGTATGGATAGAAGAGCTACTGAATCCAGAGGACCTTGTGGAAGGAAAGGGGGGAAGAACAGCAGGTGAGTCAAGGCAGGGAGGGGGACCACAAATGGGGGAAAGAAAGGAGGAAGGGAGTGGGCATGTCACCAGAGTCCATCTCCCCCAAGAAGGAATGAAGACCTGGGGGGTGGGTAATTGTAAGCGGAACCGGCAAGGCACAGAGGGGAGGGTATCCAGGAAAAGCACTATTAGAGGTGCCAGTGCACAATAGGTTTACCATGTTGGACAGAGGGGAAGAGGAGGAATTTGGAGGGCAGGGTAAGAAAAGTGAGATGGGGAAGGAAGAAGGCAGCAATAGGAAGACCATCAGGGATGGTATGGAAATGGGGTGAGAAGAAAATAGTTCAGGCAAGAGGAAGTGGATGGGAGAGTAGGTAAGGGGAAATGTGAAAGGGTGAGCAAGGTGACAGGATGATGGACAAACTGAAGGGAAAGGAGGGGGAGTGCCAGGAGGAACTGGGGGTCAGGTGGGGGGACAGAATGGGGGTAGCTGGCATGATGAGTCAAGGGGAGGGTACAGGATGTCCAGGAAGGGTAGAAGAGGGCAGGCAGGAGTGGGCAGTGGTATGAGCAGAGGGGGCAAAGTTCCTGAGAGGGTGGGAAAATTTGGTGATCTTGGGGGATTCAATAGTTAAGGGGGTGAGGTGGGGATGAAAGGTATCAAGTGCAAACCATAGTAGGAAAGTAGAACATATGTCAGAGATGACAGTGGGAAGAGTGAGATCTCTGATAGCCAAGCATGTGGGGAAGGAGAAGGGGAAACCTCCCATTACAGTACATCTGGGTACAACTGACCTTGTTGGATGTGAATTGGTGGTTGTGCAAGAGCGATTCAGGGAGGTAGGGAAAATCTGCAGTACGGTAGGGAGCACAGCAGCCTTCTCAGACGTGCTTCCAGTCCTATGGGCCAGCAATGCAAGGAAAGTTAGACTTGAGGAATTCAGTATATGGCTCAGAGGGTGGTGTGAGGTAAAGAGGTGTGGAATAGTTGGTGATTGTGAAGGGGCCTGAGAGAATAAAGACCTGTATGTGCCAGACAGGTTATATCTAAGTAAAATGGGCACAAGGGTCCTGAAGGGCAAGATGGAGGATTTCATAGTGAAAGGCCTCAGTTTAAACCTGACAAGTAGGGAGAGGGCAGCAGGGTGCAAAAACCTTAGTCACCTAGTGGAGAAGGAGGCAGATAGGCATCCCCTCAAGCAGGACATAATAGGGAGGAATAAGTGGAGGTGAGGAGGGAAGGTGGAGTGGGGTGGAGGAGTGGGTGAGACAGGGGAAAATGGAGTCTAGAGTCACAGTGCAGCATAGTGTCTCTGAATGCCAGACATCAAGGAAATAAAATGGCTGAGGATGCAGGTGCTAATGGTGATGGAGAGGTGGATATAGTGGCCATCATGGAGACATGGGCCACACTAAATCATGAATGGGAACTTGCAGTCACTGGGTACAAAATGTATAGAAAGGATAGGAAAACAGGAAGAGTGGAGTGGCTCTGTATGTGAAGGAGGGGATAACCTTTTCCAGAGAGGAAGGGAATGATGAAAAGATAGAATCATTATGGGTTCAGGTCCTGAGATCCCAAATTGGAAATGGCAGGAGAAAGGGAGGTAATAATAATGGGAGACTTCAATCTAGATAAGGTGGATTGGAAAATCTTGGCTACCTCCAGCACCAGGGAGCAGGTACTGTTGGATGCATTCAAAAATGGATTACTGACACGGGGTACCATGCAGACCACTAGGGTGATGGTAATACTTGACCTGGTCTTGTCCAGCAATGGGCATGTCCAGGAGGTAAAGGTGAAAGTGCCACTTGCAGGAAGTGACCACCACATGATGAGGTTCCTCCTGGACACTGAAAGAGGGATGGTCAAGACCAAGGTGGGGGTTTTGGATTGAAGAAGGATGACTTTAATAAGATGGGAGAAATTCTGGTAGGACACCTTGCTGAGATCAGTAAGGAGATGGAGATGGAACAGAAATGGACTATAATAAAGGAAGTACGGATAGAGGCCACTAGTGAGTATGCCAAATCAGAAGCAAGAAATCCAAGGCCAAAAAGCCCAGCTGGTTTAAAAGGAAGTAAGGACGTGGCAAATGTGATTAGAGAAAAAAAGACAGTCTTCTGAAAGTACCAACATACTCAGAATGAGGAGGATAAGGAGATCTATAGTGCTAAATCATGGGTGGCTGAAAGAGTAGTTAGAGAGGCAAAGGCTGCAAAGGTAGTTTGGCTGGCACAGGGAGTAAAATCAGATGTAAAGGCCTTCTTCCAATATATAAGGGAGAGGAGGGATGTTAAAGATGAGGTTGTCAGGTTAAAAAAACAGTATGGATGGGCAGAAGGAATTGAAGAGAAAGCTGAGTTGATTAACTAGTACTTCTGCTCTGTTTTCACTAGAGAGGATAGACCAGTGCCACAAGGAAGAAAGTGGGTGGGGACTGGGAAGGGGAGTCACCAATGCCATAACACAGGCATACAAAGTACATAAGAGCAAGGCCCTGAACATGTACACAAATCCCAGGGCCAGATGGAGTGCTCCCAAGGATTATAAGGGAGCTGGCAGAGATGCTGGCAGGTCTACTGGCAGATCTGTTTAACACCTTTTTGGAGTCTGGGAGTGTGCCCCATGACTGGAGAACTGCATATGCAGTGCATCTCCAATAAAATGATCCAAAGGATAAACCAGGGACATATAGGCCAGTGTGACCTCAATAGTGGGGAAAGTGATGGAGACTATCCTGAATGAGAGACTGGTGAGCTTTCTTGAGGAAAATGGGCTGCAAGATAAGAAGCAGCATAGGTTCATGTTGTGAGGTCCTGCCAGACTAAGTGAATTTACTTTCTTGACTGGGTGTCCAACACAGTGTACATGAGTCAAGCTGTTGATGTTATGTATCTGGACTTCAACAAGGCCTTTGACTCTATACCTCATAGAAGATTGGTCAGGAAGCTGGAGGATCTGTAGCTGGGAGCCAATCTCACTGGATGGGACACAAACAGGTTGAATGACAGAAGCCAAAATATGGTGTTTGGGGGGAATTCTCGGAAGCTAAGCCAGTGACCAACAGGGTCCCCCAGGGCTAGTGCTTGGTCTGGTGCAATTTATCATCTTCATCAATGACATAGGGAATTAGATCAAAAGGGAAATCTGCATGTTCGTGGACAACAGAAAACTCTGTGGAAGGGTGGACATGGAGTAGGAGAGACAGGAACTTAGGGAATACTTGGCTAGGCTGCAGAAGTGGTCTGGCATATGACAACTGGGATTCAACACTAAAAAGTGAGAGTTATGCACTTAGGGTGAAAAACCCAGAGGCCAAATACTGGTTGGGAAGTGTGCAGGTCACCAAATCTGAGGAGGAAAAGGATGTGGGGGTTATCCTCAAATTCAGGAGTGAAATTCTCCCATTGAAGGAGCTAATTACTTTTCTTCCACAACTCTCCCAATGGATTAATAGTGTAACTGGGGTGTGGAGCTAACAAAGGCTTAGAACCTTTCAACAAAAGGAAGATTTAAAAGGTCAGGTAAGTTGGTGTGTTGTGGTGAAGACTAAGTTTGCCAGCATAAAGCACCTAGCTTCACCTGAGCTCTTTTCTTCTATGATTTGCTTGAAAGGACAGAGCAAGGAGTAACATTAACACAGCAGGGAGAAACATTAAGGCTTCTTTTGGCTAAGCAGAGTTACTGTTTTGTTACTATTTTGTTTTGTGCTTACAGGTTTTATTACTGTTATGTGCTTACATGTTATACAGTTTACTGCTTTATTTTTCTCTGATTTAAATAGTTTTTTGCAGGGTATATTTTCTTTTAAATTGTTGTGCAGGTTGTCTTGCTGAAAGGAAGGAAAACACTCGTGGATCACAGCTGTAGCTGATTGTTTCTGTAAGGCACAGGCTTGGTTCTGCCCACCCTTCACCTCACCCCCACCCCAAGTGCATAATTTCCTTTATGCAAGAGGTTCTGACATCACTTCCTGAGAAGGGCCAAGGACATACACCTGTCATAACCTTAACATCCCAGCTCACTGCATGGGGGTAGACACATGCACACACTCACACACACACTAACAAAAAAGAAAACAACAGCAAAATAAAAAAAACTAAACAGGAAGGGAGAGAGACATGGAGGGAGAGGTGCAATGCACTGGCTGTGGGGTGGCAGTCTTTCAGGAGACATTGTTGAGGCTGTGATGCAGCCCTATTTGTAGGCACTTATCTGGTCTGAGGGAGGAAGTTGACTGTCTCCAGGCTGATCTGGAAAAGCATCAGGAAACTTCCTCCCCCACCCAGGGACCACCAAGGCCACTTCTGCTGCCTCAAAGGTTGCCAAGAAAAAGGAGCAGTTTGACCACGGTGGGCTCAGGGAGGGTGAGCGTGGTGGATCAGAGGCAAATCCCTCCAGTTGTACCTCTCCAAAATTTATATGTCGTTCTGGTGAAGAGTAGTTCCTCTATGTAGGCACTCACAGTGGAAGCCAGAGAGGATGCTGGGAACCACCACAAAGAAGATCCAGAGGAGGGTGGTACAAGACCCCACAGGGGAAGGAAACAAGTTCTGGTGGGGGACTCAATAATTAGGAGGGTTGAAATGGGGGGAGGGGAGAGGGAGGTAAGGAGCCTGCCCGGCACCATGACTGGGATGGACAGGAAGAAAATCCTCAGGACTGTGGGAGCAGCAGCACAGGATAGGGAGCTGGAGGTCATTGTCCACCTAGGGACAAATGTCCTAGCTGGGAATGGGATCAGAGGAGTGCAGGAGGAGTTTGTAGAGTTGGGTAGGGGCCTTAGAAAAGTAGCATGCACATAACCTTCTCAGAGGTGCTGCCTGTCCATGGCATGGGTGAGGCTAGGGTATTCCTCACCATGGGATTCAATGAATGCTTGAAAAACTGGTGTGGAGCTCAAGGATTTGGCTTCATTGGGGACTGGAGGAGTCCACCTGGAGGGATGCAGGCCTATACTGGCGTGATGGACTGCATCTCTCTTGGAGGGGAACCAGGATCCTATGTAATAGGTTTAAATGCTTCATTGGCAAGCATTAAAACTAGCCAAGGTGGAGGCACTGAAAAGAAGCAATGGCAATCCAATCCCCCCCACCCACAAAACAGGGTTGTTAGTGAGGTAAACACTAAGGTAGAGAAGTCGATAATGAGCAGGACAGAGGTCAATGAAGAAAAAGGCATAGACAGTAAGGACAGGGATGGGGCTAAAAGGGGTAAGACTATCAAAAATGGAAGACGATGAGTACCAATGCATGTAGTCTGGGTAACAAACTCCCTGAAGTAGTGGCCTTGATGGAAGAGGGACACCTGGATATCGTGGCAGTCACAGAAACATGGTACACAGAGAACCATGACTGGGATGTCAACATACCAGCGTACACGATCTGCAGGAGGAACAGGGAGGGTAAAAGAGGAAGAGGAGTAGATCTAAACATAAAGGAAGGTATCAAAGCAATGGAACTAAAGGGTAAACAAGGAGGAGAGGGGGCACTGTGTGTCACCCTGGAGATAGGAAATGGCACCACAATCTTATGGGGGTTGTATATAGTCCCCTGTCTAAGGGGGAGGAAATGGACAAGGAAATGATAGAAGGCATCCTTAGAATGGCAGAAAAGGGGTAGATATTTTTGATGGGGAAACTGAATATGCCAGATGTTAACTGAAACAACTTTGCTGCAGCCACATCCAAGAGCAGGGCAATTCTTGATGACCTACAGGGGGCATGCCTCAGACAGCTAGTGTTGTGATCCACTCAGGAGGGAGCAATCTTAGATCTGGTACTCTCAGATGGGGATGGAGGGAGGATCTCAGATTTAGAAGGGGGTAGCCATCTGAGAATAAGTAACCACCAAACAGTGTGGTTAATGATAAACACAGCCATAGCATCAAGTCACACAGAGGTGAGGGGTATTGGACTTTAGGAAGGCTGACTTTGGCAAAATGGGGGAGTGCCTCAGAAAAGCACTAGCAAACAGGCAAGAAGGTGGGAGGAACAATGGGGAAAAATCAAAGCTATCATCACAGGAAGATTCGGGAGAAAAAGATAGTATTCAAGAAGTATAACAAAACACAGAAGGAGCAAGATGGAAAACTGTACCGGTTAAAGCAGAAGGAAACAGGGAAGGCAGTCAGAAAAGCAAAGGCCAAAACTGAGGCAATGATAGCCAACTCAGTTAACAAGGGGATAAAACCTTTTATAGGTACATTAGGGAGTGAAGAAAGACCAGAATAGGGATAGTGAGAGTTAATAAAGGGGGGGTGGGGTTGTCAGTTATTCATTTTTATTTGTTTATTGAACAGTTTCACCAGTACAGGCACACTGAACAATATAAAATTGTTCATTTTACAGAGCATCCTGGGGCAGGGGAACGTTGAGAGTACAGTAATCAAAAGCACATTTCTATGCAGTATTATAGAAAAGTATATATACAATAATCAACAACACAGTTCCAAATATAATACAAAACAGAGAATCAACAGAGTGAAAAAAACAGCAATAGATAATCATTGGGATTTAATGCAAGGGGAGCAAATTAATAGTGCTACAGACTTAATAAGTACAATGCTGCTGAATACTTCTACAGAATACTTCTGCTCAGTATTCACAAAAGAAGAGGAGGGGGAGGTACCTTACCCAAATAATAGAAGCACACTGGATAGGGGGGTCAATACCAGTCCATTCAAAGAAGAAAGGATCCTGAAAGAACTCCTAAAACTCAAGGTGGACAAAGCAATGGGGCCTGATGGGATTCACCCCAGAATTTGAAAAGAACAAAGGGGAGAACTAGTGACACCACTGACTACTCTTTTTAACAAATCATGGGAGGATGGTGTGGTATCTGAGGACTGGAGGAGGGTGGATGTGATTCCCCTTCACAAAAGTGGGAACAAGGCACAGGCAGGAAACTATGGACTTGTTAGTTTGACCTCAGTGGTAAGGAAAATGATGGAACCACTTCTGAAAGAAAAAATTGTTGATAACCTAGAGACCAGCAGGGCACAAGAACCAAGGCAGCATGGATTCACAGCTAGAAGGTCATGTCAAATTAATCTAATAGATTTCTTTGACTGAGTGACCAAAGTAGTAGACCAGGGAGGGTCTGTGGACCTGGCCTACCTAGACTTCACCAAGGCATTTGACACAGTCCCAAACAAAAGATTAATAAATAAGTTAGCCAGCCTGAGAGTGAGTCCCAGGGTGGTAACCTAGATAAAAAATTGGCTGGACCACAGGACGCTGAGGGTACTAGTAAACGGAGTCCACTCTGAAGAAATGAGTATTCTAGAGGGGTATATCAGGGTTCTGTATTAGGACCTGTCTTCTTTAATGTCTGAATAGGTAACATTGTGGAGGGACTGGAAGGAAAAGTATGCCTCTTTGCAGATGACACAAAGATCTGCAACAGGGTTGATACACAAGGTGGGGTAGAAAGGATGAGAAGGGACTTGGCAAGGTTAGAGGAATGGTCAAAAGTATGACAGCTTAGATTCATTGCAAAAAAATGCAAAGTAATACACCTGGGAAACAAAAACCCAATGGAAGAGTACACAGTGGGGGGATTAATGACAACAAAAATGGAAAGGGACCTGGAAGTAGTCATGTCAGATGACCTGAAGGTAGGCAAGTAATGTGAGAAGGCAGTAAGGAGGGCTGTGGGGATACTGGGATGCATAGGGAGATGCATCACCAGTAGAAAACAGGAAGTTGTTATTCCTCTGTATAGACAGTTGTGAGACCCCATCTGGAGTACTGCATGCAGTTCTGGAGACCCCATCTCTGCAAGGACATAACAAGATTGAGGCAGTCCAGAGGGGGGCAACTAAATGGTGCAGGGTTTGCACCAGAGGCCATACGAAGAGAGACAAAAAGAGCTTAATATGTATATCCTCGAGGAAACTAGGGAGAGGAAAAACATGATAGTAACTTTCAAATACCTCAATGGAATCAACAAAGTTCAAGAAGGTAGCATCTTTCTGAAAAAGATATGTTGAAGAACAAGGGGGGACAATTTGAAGATAGACGGGGGATGACTCAGAGGTAACATGAGGAAGTATTTTCTCATGGAGAGGGTGGTGGACACATGGAACGGCCTTCCTGAGGTAGTCATGGAGTCAAAAACAGTGGGGGAATTTAAGAATGCATGAAACAGACATAAGGCAATTCTAGTGGGAGGTAGGAGGAAGTAGGCTGTTGGTAAAACTAGGATCTGCAGCTTATCCAATAGGTAACAGGAGAAGAAACCAGAAGGGGAAGGAAATATATTCAATTCAGTGCTTTACAGTAACTGGTAATTGCTATTTTTCTTTTAAACTTAGATTGTGGGCTTTTAGTGACACTGTAATTTCTTTGCTGTCTTTACTAAGAACTGTTTTTGGGCTGTTGAAAATTTAAAAAAGTAGTGGTGGTGTATTTCTTTGCTGTCTTTAATTGCTGCAAATTTTCCCTGTTAAATTTTATTGACAGGAGCTAAACACAGGGGATAGTAAGGGGTGTGGAGTAGGAGGGCATAAGGGGGAAGAAGCCCACCCTCAGCACGACAAGTGTTTTGACTCATTTATTTATTTATTGGTTTATTTTCTTTTTTGAAAAAGAAAAGTATCTGAGGATCAGTGGCAGGATTTTTAGGACAGTAAATTAATAAAAAGGGAACTAGGAGAGCTTCAGTAACAGACAAGTAGTGGAATAGCAGTATAATTGCAGTATAATGTGGGGAGTGGTGCAATGCAGTGGCTGTGGGGCAGCCATATTCAGGCAGACTTTCTGGACACTGAGGTGCTTCCCTATCTGCATGCATCTCTCTGGACTGCGGGATGAGGTAGCCAGACTCAGAGTGGAAGTAAAGTGGGTCAGGAGTACCATCACCCCTATCCAGAGACCACCCAGTCCAATGCAACTGCCTCAAAGGATGCCGAGAAGGAGGAGCACTTGAAACATAGACACATAGAAACATAGAATTTGATGGCAGATAAGGACCGCTTGGCCCACCCAGTCTGCCCATTTCCCTACCTAATGGATAAGCTGCAGCTCCTAGTTAACCAGCAGCCTACTTCTTTCTACCCCCCCCCTAGAATTACCTTATGGCTGTCCCATGCATGCTTGAATTCAATCACTGTTTTTGACTCCACAACCTCCTCCAGAAGGCTGTTCCATGCATCCACAACCCTCTCTGTGAAAAAATACTTCCTTACATTACCTCTGAGCCACCCTCCCTCTATCTTCAAATTGTGCCCCCTTGTTCTTGCACACCTCTTTTTTTGAAAGATGCTACCCTCTTGGACTTTGTTGTTTCCCTTGAGGTACTTGAAAGTTTCTATCATGTCCCCCCTCTCCCTCCTTTTCTCAAGGGTATACATATTAAGCTCCTTTGGTCTCTCCTCATATGTCTTACGGTGCAGACCCTGCACTATTTTAGTTGCCATCCTCTGGACAGCTTCCATCTTGTCTATGTCCTAGGGGAGACTGGGTCTCCAGAACTACACACAGTACTCCAGATGGGGTCTCACCAGCTGTCTGTACAGAGGGATGGATGACAGTGGGCTCAGGGAGGGTTAGAGCGGTCAGGCAGAGGCACATCCCAGATCCTATTCAACTCAAGGACTCATGCCACACTGGCAAATGGGGACAACTAAATAGAGGTACCCAGAGAAGTGGAAGGAAAGGATGTGGAGGTTAGCCAAGGAGGTGACCTCAGTGGGGAGAGCAGTGGACCCCAGAGGAGGAGGAAGTGAATCCTGGTGGGGGACTCCATCATAAGAGAGATCCAGCTAGGAACACAGGAGGGGGAGGACAGGGAGGTGAGGTGCCTACCAGGTGCCATGGCATGGAGGGATGGAAGGAAGATCCTGGGGATCACTGGGAAGGCAAGACGGGGGGGTGAACTGGATATCATTATCCACCTAGGTACTAATGACCTGGCAAATGGGGAGCCAAAGGAAGTTCAGGAAGAGTTTAGGAAATTGGAGAGGTGTCTCAAGCAAGTAGCTACTTCTGTCACTTTCTCAGAAGTACTACCTGCGTCAGGCAAGGGAGAGCATAGGGGTGCATGCACCAGGAACTTTAACTCATGGTTGAAGAACTGGTGCTGTGGGGAAGGGTTTGGATTCATTGGTGACTGGGGACCCACCTGGAGGGATGGAGGTTTGTTCAAACCTGACGGCCTCCATTCATCCTGGAGAGGAATCCACACACTCAATGATAAGTTTAAATACTACATTGACAAGCATTTAAACTAGCAAAGGGGGTGGCAGGCCAGCAAGGAGGGTACCTACTTGCTCACCCCCCACAGTTACCAGTGGAACCAGTGAACCGGAGGAGTGGCTATCTCTACAAAGCAGTGTGCAAAAGATGGAGATTAGCACCCAAGAGGTGGATAGGCAGAACAGGGGCAAAATTCAGCAGAAGGGCAGACAGCAAGGAGAACCAGGGATAAAGGACAACCAAGGAAGGGGCTGGAAAAGAACAGCAAAACAGTCTAGGGAGGTAAAATCATGGAAAGCCATGTGTGCCAATGCCAGGAGCCTTAGCAACAAGATGGAAGATCTGGAGGCTGTCATGGTGCAGTCAGACCAGGACATTGTGGCCATCACTGAAACCTGGTGTAATGATAACCACGACTGGGAGATGGCCATACCTGGCTACAACATATTCAGAAGAGACAGGGCAGGTAGGAAGGGAGGAGGAGTGCCACTGTATGTGAAAAATGACATAAGGGCCACAGAGATCCAGGAGGAACAAAATGGGGGAAAGATACTGTGGGTTAAGCTGGAAAGGAAAATGGAGTCAGCCATCTGCACAGGTGTGGTCTATAGACCTCCAGTCCAGGAGGAAGAAACAGATAGGGAGCTGATGCTAGCCATCCAAAGGATGGCAGACAAGGGTGAGGTAGTACTGGTTAGAGACTTCAATATTCCAGACGTGGACTGGAGCATCCCAGCAGCAGCATCAACTAGGAGCAGATTTATCCTGGACTCCCTTCAGGGTGCCATCCTCAAGCAACTGGTCATGGAACCAACTCGGCAGAAGGCAATACTGGACCTTGTGCTCACAAACTGGGACAGTGTGATGGGGTAACAGTGGGGAGCACCTGGGGAACAGAGACCACCAGTCATTGTGGTTTGAAATCACAGAAAGAACAGAACCAAACCACACAAAAACAAGTATCCTGGATTTTAGGGGGGCAGACTTTGGGAAAATGGAGAGATACTTGAAAGAGGAATTAAGGGGAAATGGGGCAGAAATCAGGGGTTGAGGAACAGTGGGCAGTATTTAAAATGGGGATTACAAGAGTAACAGAATTATGCATTACGAACAGGGACACTGGTTTACCGCATTAACGGTGACGTGGGGAAACCCGAATTGTGATTGTGCAGGAAAACGAAGCGCCAAAACGGAAATAGCGCTTTGTTCTCGGCCTCTCATGATGTGCAGGCTTTATAAGTGAGTGTGGTAGCGTGCGGCTTTTCTCACTGCCTGCTCAGTCATTTTGCCAGTATTGTCTCGCTGCTGGAATCCTGGGGAAATTGAAATTCATTCTGATTCTGTAAGTATTTGTTGCTTGTTTTTTCACTGTTCCTGGATGCAGTGAGATCGCCGGACTTGGCAAAGGGAAGAGGTTAGATTAAATAAATAAATGCAGCTGTCGCGTGCTGTCCGGGGGGGAAGTCGGAGTGAAGGGAAGGAAGCACATGGTATACTGTGCACAACTTCTAAGTTCTAGGCATCATTGTTTCACTTGCAGCTTCAGCTGAGCAGGTAAGGGAAGAGGTTAGATTAAATAAATAAATGCAGCTGTCACGCACTGTCCGGGGGGGAAGTCGGAGTGAAGGGAAGGAAGCACATGGTATACTGTGCACAACTTCTAAGTTCTAGGCATCATTGTTTCACTTGCAGCTTCAGCTGAGCAGGTAAAACTAAGCAACTGTTATGTGTACCTTCGTAAAAAAGTGAGTCAGAACTGTTTAAATGATCGTCTCAAGTCTTATCTGCAAAGACTGCCAATGATGATCTACTGCATGCACTTCCAGTTTGCCTTTTGACAGGCTTGATTGTTTTTTTTTCCCCATTATGCCAGAAATCGGGGAAATGACATGCAAAAATACTTTGGTAAAATATAATAGTATTATTGAACATCATTCGAACTAAACTTGTCCAGACCATAGTCTACATTGGCCTAGAACTGTGAAGATCTTTTTTTTGGGGGGGTGACAGAAAAAAAAGTCTGGTGTTTTTGTTGCCTTTTTTTAACTGCCCCTTGTCTGGGTTAGCCAAATTTGCTACTACTACTATCTAAATGCAATTTTTGGGCATGATTTTAATTTGAGGAGAGGAGGAGAAACTGATCTGGATGCCTGGGAATTTGGGATCAATGTAGGGGGGTTGAGCCTGGATGTGCTAGTGAGGTGGGAAGAGTGACAGTGAGGAAAGTGGCTGTGCTGAACTGGTCTATTGAAGTGAGGATAGTGACTGGTCTGATCTGGGGTTACTGCTGGTCAGGCTGGTCATGGTATGAATAGTGTCCAGGCTGAACCATTGGGGTGTGGGTCATCCAGGTAAGGATCAGTCTCGGTGGGCGGAGTGGCCATGCATCACCATCAGGGTGAGGACAGTTGCTGGCCTAGTCCATCAGGGTGGGGATAGACAGTGTCTGTTCTGGTCCGTTGGGGATGAGAAAGTGTCTGCACTGGTCTATCAGGGTGGGGAGAGCTGGGCTGGATCTGTCTGGGTAAGCTGTGCATCAGCATTGAGATTGGGATAGTGCCACCATGGATGGTCTGTAGGGGAGGAGAGAGTGGCTGGGCTGGTCCGTCGGGGTGGGGGAGTGGCCCTGGTGGTCCATCGGGGTGGGGGAGTGGCCGTGCTGGCCCGTCTGTGCTAGGAGAGTGGCTGGGCTAGTCTATCTGAGGAAGCAGAGCTGATGTGCATCAGCATCTGGATTGGGATACTGCCCTGGTGGTCCATTGGGATGGAGAGAGTGACCCTGCTGGTACGCTGCAGTGAGGAGGGTGGCCCTGGTGGTCTGTCAGAGTGGGGAAAGTATTCATGCCGGCCCATCAGGGTGGGAATAGTGTCCACTCTGGGTAAGCAGAGTGGCCATGCATCAGCATCTGGATTGGGATAGCGCCATGCTGCTGCAGCATCTTGTGGGTTGGAGTGGCTGTGGTGGTCCATTAGGGTGGGGATAGTGACTGGGCTGGTGTGTCGGAGGGGACAGATTAGTGAGTGTTCAGGCTGGTCTGTCAGGGTGTGAAGAGTGGCCGTGCTCAACTGCTCTGCAAACGTTGTGCTGCTCACCTGCCCTACTGTACTAGCAGCCTGGTGCTCCTGACCTGCACCTTTGTCTGCCTTGTGCTGTAATAGACCTGCCTTGCCATCTACTGCTTTTCTGTGTGCCTGCTGAATTTAAGTTTTATGTGTTTCAGATATCCCTGCTGCTGCTTTTATTTGAATGGGAAAGCAAGGGAGGGAAGATGTTGGGGGAGCATGAGATGATATGCTTAATGTACCAAAAAATGAATGTATTTGCAAAATGGCACACATGCTGAACAAAATTGTTCTGGGGAGGGAGAGCGGCACAGAACCATTTTTCCCAGCATGCATGCATGCCAGTCTGCCGGGTCCGTGCCATGCTCCATTGGTTTGTTGGTTGACGGTCGGCAGATGGGCAGGCTGGGTGGACTGGTTCACATGCTGGGAAAAATGGTTCTGGCCTCGGAGGGAGGGGTGAATGGGCAGAGTGGCACAGAACCATTTTTCCCAGCATGCATGCCGGTCTGCTGGGTCCGTGCCATGCTCCATTGGTTTGTTGGTTGACGGTCGGCAGATGGGCAGGCTGGGCGGACTGGTTCGCATGCTGGGAAAAATGGTTCTGGCCTCGGAGGGAGGGGTGAATGGGCAGAGTGGCACAGAACCATTTTTCCCAGCATGCATGCCAGTCCGCTGGGTCCATGCCACGCTCCATTGGTTTGTTGGTTGACGGTCGGCAGATGGGCAGGCTGGGCGGACTGGTTTACATGCTGGAAAAAATGGTTCTGGCCTAGGAGGGAAGGGTGAATGGGCAGAGCGGCACAGAACCATTTTTCCCAGCATGCATGCCAGTCTGCATGAATAATAATGATGATAAAAAAGAGACACAGTCAGACATAATAACTTTATTAAGCAAGCCACATCAAACTGAATAACCAAAACCACTGTCGAAACTTCGGATTTTCCTCCTTGGTTTACCTAGGGGGTAAACAAAGAAAAAATTATTTAAACTGTCTAACTGCATGTTAATAATCTTACCACCTTTCAGATTGGCTTTTGCAGGAATGTCTACTGGAATATTGTTGGAAGTGTTGGGGAATTACAGAGAATTGATAAGTTCTTAAAGGTGAATTACCGGCAGAGGTGAGTCCTGACCACTGTGCAGATTGGGGCTTCACCTCTCGGCGCCCCCCACAGGCACTATATTAAAAAATAGTCTTTGCACTTGAGTGATCACTCAAATTGGTGATTGAGCACAAAGATAGATTTATTTCTGTTGACTGCAAGGGGGGCTAGGAGAGATGATGAAGCTACGAGCTGCACAGTGGTTTTATGGCTTTACCTCTGCCGGTAGAACACCTTTCATCAGTTGAGCTCCGACTTGAAAACTAAGAGGCTCCATTTTCATGAGGTCCAAGTTAGAAAGTGCCCAATTTACTGTTGGTGCAATTCCTGACTGGTTTATTCTTCAGTACAGATTATTGATCTCTCTCCATTAGCATCCTCAGTCCCAATCCTCATTAATCATTGTGGATTTTTGTTTTAATTGGATGCACTTTGTTTACATATAAATAAACCAATCCAGGGAGCTAGATGTTAGGGAATGAACCGACTGAGTCCACCTTGGCGTCTGGTGGTTCAGCTTAATTCACGTCTGAGCTCTGTAAAGCTTTGGTACATGGCATTGGATGAGTACTGTCATTCTAACTCTGTTGCTGTCACTCCTGCGGGGTGGGGCTGCACTTGCTGCCGTCACACCTACGGGGTGGGGGATGCACTTTCTGCCGTCACTCCTGCAGGGTGGGGGCTGCACTTGCTGCCGTCACTCCTGCGGGGTGGGGGCTGCACTTGCTGCCGTCACACCTACGGGGTGGGGGCTGCACTTGCTGCCGTCACACCTGTGGGGTGGGGGCTGCACTTGCTGCCGTCACACCTGTGGGGTGGGGGCTGCACTTGCTGCCGTCACACCTGCGGGGTGGGGGCTGCACTTGCTGCTGTCACTCCTTCTGGGTGGGGGCTGCACTTGCTGCTGTCTATCCTGGAGAATCGATGAACCTGATGTTGCCATCCATCTTGCTGGGAGTTGGAAGGTGAAGTCTTCATGAACGTCATGCCTGTGCGCTGCTGCAGATTCCTTCTGACATTGAACCACCTGCCAGCACTGCTACCAGCGCCTCATGCTTGTCCTTTTGCACCACTCTTCAAGTAAGTAGGCGTGGGTGTTGGTGGAAAACTGTAATTGGAGAATGCATTGATGAGGATGAGGATGTGGATGATGATGATGATGATGATGATGATGATGATGATGATCTTTTTAACAGTTATATGTACATTTTTCTGTGGGCCACATGTAAACATTTCAATTACAATTTCAGACCTTGAAGTGCTATCGGACGTGATCTGCTGCAGGGCTACTGTCCTCCATTGTAAAAGATACAGTTTGCTTTCTTTTTGCCCGCTAGTGGGTCTTCCATGCTAAAAATGTGAATGCTTTGGTGTTGCAGAGTTAGGACTTACTGTGTTTTTTTTTTAGGTCAAACTGTGAAAGTGCTGTTGGTGGTCTGCTGCTGTGACCCCTTGCCCTTCTGAAAAGGTATTGTTGTACTTCTTTGCACTCACAGTGACTCAAAGTCTAGATTGTATGTTTCTGACATCACAGTGGTTTCTTTTTGGTACCCTTCTCCACATAGCCTCACATTAGCAGTTAGTGAGATTTGGCAGAGATATGTAAGTAACTCTGAAATGGTGGCCAGGAATTGGCCGAGAATGGGATAGATGTAGATAAATAGCGATATTGTAGTCTGGAATTTAAGTGGCTGAGGTCAGCGTACAATCTGTAGCTGCTCCTCCCCACTCTCATAGACATGGTCTTGTTTCTTACTATAGATAGTTCTAGTCTGGACTGTAAACTTCGAAGAGCAGCATGATTTCTGTAGCTGTTCCTCCTCACTCTCAAAGCTGGACAAGAATTATTAGCTGAGATATATTTCAAATGCCGATCTTGTACTCTTGCTATTGTACTGTGACATTCTGAGGTCAGCGTGATTTTGTCAGCTACTCCTAACTCTGAAATGGTGGCCAGGAACTGGCTGAGAATGGGATAGATGTAGATAAATAGCGATATTGTAGTCTGGAATTTAAGTGGCTGAGGTCAGCGTAAAATCTGTAGCTGCTCCTCCCCACTCTCGTAGACATGGTCTTACATTAGCGGGGAGATTTGGGTGCTTGTTTCTTACCAGAGATAGTTCTAGTCTGGATTATAAACTTTGAAGGGCAGCATGATTTCTGTCTTGATTTGAGAGATTGAGTAATTAGTTGTGCTGCACAATTGTAAATATATTTTTTCTATATCTCCCAACTTTTTCAATTTTAGTTTGTTGGGAGTCATCATCCACACTACACGTGTAGCAATGGCAACACCACCACCAAGCAAAATGGCCAAAATCTCATCTCTTACCGCTAAAGACCGTGCGTTCCAATTCAAGTCCTATGGCATGTATGAAGATGGAGGGAAGATGTTCTGTCACTTCCGTGATCACCCTGTTGACCACATCAGGAAGGACAACGTGGTGGATCACTGTAAACGCAAAAAACACACCAAGAACACAAGCCAGAAGAGTAACAGCAGACAGGTGACCCTGCACACCAGTTTTAATGCCACAACAGCTGCTGCAAGGGAGGAAACCATTTTGGACAAGTTAAGGGCTTGGTGTGGTGCCAATATACCAATTGAAAAGCTGGATCAGCCCTGCTTGAGAGACTGGATGGGGAAGTATATGAAAGGAATTGGAGCGCTTCCAAAGGCAGACACTTTACGACAGAATTACTTGCCCCGACTAAATAGGGAAATGGAGGAGGGAATTAGCCAGCTAGTAAGAGGCAAGACACTCACAGTAATGTGCAATGAAACAACTGATGCAGACTCCCGCTGTGTAATGAACATTATTTTTGTAATGGAGGGTGCAAAATCTATAATAGCAGACACCATAGAGCTAACAGCGGTAAACCACTCCACTGTTGACCAAAGTGTTTTAAAGACCTTGCATAAATATGGTGTGGAGATGGAACAAGTGGTAGCATTTGTTAGTGACAATGCACATTACATGACAAAGTGCTTTAATGATGTATTACGTGGCCTAATTGGTGACCATGTAGTCCATGTGGGTTGTTGGGCACATGTTTTATCATTGGTGGGCGATACCTGGATTGACCACTTTGAGCAGGTGAATAAGCTTGTGGCACTTATAAAATATGCCTTCAACAATCACCAAAACGTAAATGAGCATACATTGCATTCCTGGAGGAGAGGGGTGCAGAAAAAACAATATTGCCTCCTGTTCCTGTCTTGACCCGTTGGAACACCTGGTTCGAAGCAGTAAAATACCACTCTGCATATCTGAAACACCTGCGAGAGTTCTTCAAGGATGAAACCAGTGATGCCAACTCCATGAGGTCCTTAAAAAAACTATTTGAAGAATGGTTCACAGAGCTGCAGGTTCAAACTGCATTCATTGCTGAAAACTGTACTGACCTTATTGATGCAATCGAGCTTTTGCAAAGCAAGGAAAAGCCCTTGGCTGTTTTGCTGTATGACATTATTAGAAAAATTAAAAAGCGGTTTGAAGCAGGAGTGTTGAAGATGGAACGATTTGGTGACAGAACTGACGGGTACTTGCAGGCTATGAGGCCACAGATCAAGCAGGAAAATGTTGCCCTTTTCCAAGGAGCATTTGGTGTCGCTTTAAACAAGCTTTCTAAGCATATGGACACAAACCCATCAGTTGAATTCTTTAAGGCTTGCCGTATTTTGGACCCCAGAAATTTACCAAAACTTAATAGGGATTTGACACGGCATGCCAGTGAAATTCCTCTGTTAGCACTGCACAACCAAACAGAACTGCAAAATGACTGGGATGTATATACTAGGGAGGATATAAGGGAACTTCCAAGCATATTGGAGTTGGATGTTGGGCAGTACTGGCTTTCAAGGCAGTCACAACTAACTGTACTCTCCAGAGCTGCTCTACAAGCTATCTGGATACCTGTGCCAAGTGCAGATGTGGAGAGATCCTTCTCTGTATATGGACAGATCCACACAGATCAAAGGAGGAACCTGCTGGTAGAAAATCTGAAACTGCTATCCCAGCTCATGTACAACAAGTAGCTGGATTATATATTTTTGCATGGTTTCCTCAACATGTCTGATTCCCATTTTTATACTTCTATTAGCGTATTCAAGCCAGTCACCAGTGCCACCCTAGCCATGAAATAATGGTCTGGCTCCTCCCTCTAATGTCAGACTGTTGCCCCTGTTGTCCTTCCCTCTTTTTGACCTCTTCGGTACTTGAAGGTCTCACTCATGTCCTGTTCCTTTCTATCTTCTAGGTTGTACATGTTGAGCTCCCTCTCTCTCCTCATGTGCCCTGTCTGTCACCCTTCCCCAGGATAATTCGTCACCCAAAGTTGGACCCCTGTCCCCCACCATCACTGGTAAACACTAAACAACAGTACTTGTTTAGTACTTGCACCTGCTCTGACCCTTGCTGTACACACCCTCCTTCTTAACAGTCTTCCTTCCCCCTTCCCTTCTTTGCCGAATAGAGATTTGATTGCTCCCTCCTTCTGCCTGTCTATTGTGGGGGCTTGGAGACTGATGGACTCCTTTGCATTGTGGAGCGGTTTACTGCCCACACCCACACAATCACTCTGCCAGCTTTAAGTTATACTTTTCCATAATAAACTGTCCCAGATTTTTCTTTAGAATCCCTGAGCTCTACAAACTCTGGTGCAGCATATGCTGTGCATACATGTCTTGGTTCTCCAGGACACCATATCTATGCTACCCCATTAATACACATGATATGAGGAACAATTTTTATACTATTGCCCAGTTTTCCACATTTATATAATATGCCTTTGCACATTTAATGTATTTATAGTTGGTTAGATACCATATGTTTATACTGTAGGTTTTAGTTCACTTGCTTTTTCACTGTAGTTAGTCAGATTTTACACATTTTCTTTGATAAAGCTTTAGTTTAATTGCTGTACTTATATGTTATGTTCCACATTCTGCATATTTTATCGTATATGGGGTTCCATTCAAATGTCTGTTCTTCACTGTTTCTACACTTTCAGTGTACCGTTTTATAACAGTTTTGTATAGATTGTATAGAATTTGGTTTCTCGTATTACACCCGCACCTTTTTATGCTTTTTTTTAAATACTTTTGCGTATTTTTACTGTATGGATGTTTTTGTATTTCTATTTACTCTTTCTGCACATTTTTTATAAACACTATTTTATTTAATGCAGCTGTTCTCTATTTCATTTTATTCATTTCTGAATTAGTGATATGACAAGACATGCAGAGCAATGATTCCTTGACGTATAGCATAGACCAAAGTACAAAGTCATGGTACCAATGTCATAGAGGGGCAAAAGTCTGGTTGGGGGGCTTTGGGGAAATATCCCTGCCCAACAGGCAATTACCATGGCATTGCTCAGTAGAGAACCCACTGAAAATGGGTGACCGGGCAGGGGAAATTCTGTTCATTAAACCATGGATTTGGTTGCATGAGTGGCTATCCTGTATGTTCAGGGCTGTCTGTGTTGGTGCTTGGGGGAGAGCTGACTGCGTGCAATTTTTGGGGACTGGATTGGCTGTATTTATGCACACTGTTGCATCTGGGGGGGCACTGTGGGGAGAAGCTGTGTTGGCACCTGGAGGAGTTGGCTGTGTTGGTGTCACCATGTCATCTGAGGGATGAGTTCATGCTGCAGTCAAACCTGAGGAAAAGGGACATAGTGCTGTTGCTGCTGCTGTAACACCTGCAGAATTGGAGCCGTAGTCCTTCTGCAGACAATGCAATAGAGGGTGGGGGCTACAGTGCAGTATCTGAGGGATAGAGTGAGGCCATAGTGCTGTTGACACTGCCATCGCACTTGAGGGTTGGGCACAACTATGCTGCTGCTGCCATCACATCTTGTACCTATCAAAATAACAAAATTGGCCAAGGATGGATCTATGTACAATAGTGGATGTCGAAATTGCTAATATGCATGGTAGCAGAGCAAATATTTGTTAAATAAATTACCCAAAACAAAACACCGGTAAAAACGGATTTTGGATTCGCAGACACCGGTGACAATACCGGTTTTTCCAACGTGCAAAACGGAATTTGCTCTTTCTCAATCATGGTAAACCAGTGTCCCTAATTTATGCAGGTCTGCAAGAGGAAAAGGAAGAGGAGACCATTGTGGTTTTCCAAAGAGGTAGCAAAGAAAGTGAAAGCCAAAAGATTGCATTCAGGCAATACAAAAAGACACAGGCAGAAGAGGATAGAAAGAAGTACCAGGAGAAGCAAAGGGAGGCAGGGAGGTCAGTAAGGGAAGCCAAAGCTCAGACAGAAGAACACATTGCAAAATCAGTGGGTAGAGGGGACAAAACCTTTTACAGGTACATAAGTGAAAAAAGAAAGGCAAAGGGAGGGATAGTGAGACTGAAGGGGAGGATAGGGGCCACGTGGAGGAGGACAACAGTAAAGCTGACATATTGAACAGGTATTTCTGCCCAGTCGTTACTGAAGAAGAGGAGGGTAATGGGGCTGAAGGGAGTACAAGGGGTGAGAATGGTGCAGAAATGAACACAAGTCCCTTTACACGAGAAAGGGTCCTGAAGGAACTGGAAGTAATAAGAGTTGATAAAGCAATGGGGCCAGATGGGGTGCACCCCAGGGTCCTTAAAGAACTAAGAGAGGTGGTGGCTGAACCTCTGTCTATCTTGTTTAGCCGATCACTGGAAACAGGGGAGGTACCCAAAGACTGGAGGACAGCAGATGTAATCCCCTTATACAAAAGTGGGAACAAAGAGGAAGGGGGGCACTACAGACCAGTCAGCCTCACCTCGGTAGTGGTGAAGATCATGGAAGCACTATTGAAGGAGAGATTGGTGGAACATCTGGTTGTCAGTGGACTACAGGACCCAAGGCAGCATGGTTTCACCAGGGGGAGGTCATGTCAGGCCAACCTCGTTGAATTTTTTGACTGGGTGACTAGGGAGGTGGATCAGGGGAGAGCAGTGGACATGGCCTATCTGGACTTCAGCAAGGCCTTTCACACTGTGCCACATAGAAGACTATTACACAAACTGGGGAATATGGGTGTGGGCAGGACAGTAGTGTGGTGGGTAGGTAACTGGGTGGGCAGAAGGACACAGAGGGTGGTGGTAAATGGCTGTCACTCCACAGAGGGAAGAGTGACCAGTGAGGTACTACAGGGATCAGTGCTGAGACCGGTCCGATTCAGCAACTTCATCAGTGATATTGTGCAGGACCTAGAAGTCAGAATTTCACTGTTCGCTGATGACACAAAGCTCTGTAACAGAGTACATACACCAGAGGGTGTAGACAGAATGAGAAGGGACCTGCAGAAACTTGAAGAATGGTCAGGGGTTTGGCAGTTGAAATTCAACGCAACGAAGTGCAAGATAATGCATATGGGGCACAAAAACTCTGGCACAATATATCAGTTGGGGGGTGAGGATATAGCATGTACCAAGCAGGAAAGGGATCTTGGGGTTAACATCTCTGATGACCTCAAGGTAGGGAAACAGTATGACAAGGCAACAGGTAAAGCAAATAGGATGCTGGGCTGCATAGGCAGCGGCATCACCAGCAGGAAAAGGGAGGTCATAATTCCACTATACAAGACACTAGTGAGGCCCCACCTGGAGTACAGTGTACAGTTCTGGAGACCTTACCTACGTAAGGACATAGACAGGGTAGAGAAGGTTCAGAGGAGGGCAACAAAGATGGTACATGGATTGCATCACAAGTCCTATGAGGACAGGTTGAAGGAACTGAATATGTACTTCATGGAGGAGAGGAGGGAGGGAGGAGATATGATAGAGACATACAAGTATCTTACAGGGAGGAACAGGGTGCAGGAATACACTATTTTTAAGCAAAAAAGATGTTCCAAGACTAGAGGGCATGGGATGAAGTTGGAGGGAGGACGATTCAGAGGAAACGTGAGTAAGAATTTCTTCACAGAATGGGTGGTGGACAAGTGGAACACCCTGCCAGAGGAAGTGGTGGGGGCTGAAACAATCATGGGATTAAAGAATGCACAGGATAGACATAAAGGAATTATGGAGGTTAGGGGTAAGGGGCAACAGACTTCTAGGAAAACATAAACTGAACTTACAAGCTCAAATGGGCAGACTGGGTGGGCCATAGGCTGTTATCTACCAACACTGTCTATGTATCTATGTATCTATGTAGTGAAATGGGCAGATTGGGTGGGCCAAACAGTCCTTATCTGCCATCAAAGTCTATGTTTCTATGTTTCTAAGCACTCAGCACATTGCGGAAGAGCAGCAGCAAATGCAAATTGGAAGCTAGGCTGCATAGCCACGGAGATTTCCACGGGGAAGATGAAGGTCATACTACCACTGTAGAGATCAGTGGTAAGACTGCACCTTGAGTACAGTGTGCAGTATTAGTGCCCTTATCTTAAGAAAGATGTCAACTTGCTGTATACAATCCAGGGAACATTTACCAAGATGATCCAATGCCAACAGCGCAACACCTACAAGGAGAGGCTCAAAGAGTTCATCAGGACAGAAGAAAGAGGGGGGAGATATGATCTAGACCTTCAAATACCTTAAAGGTATTAATAGTGTGAATAAAGAGGGCTCTGTCATTCTTAATTGAATCAAATTTATTAGGGGCAAAGCCTAAAACTAGAGATCGGCAGAAGTTCTGAAATCCGGTTTCACAGAACTTTACTAAAATTTCATAAATTTCACAAAATGTTCTGCATCTACACCTTTGGTGAAATCAGAATTTTCCAAACGTGTTTGGAAAATTTTCACCCTGATCCACAGAATTTTCTGACTGAATTACAAAATAGTACTCCTGAACTGCAGAATGACAGTTCTGAGGAATTCCAGTCCACAGTTTAATACATTAATCCATAATACATGTAATTATTCTGCAGTTCAGTGATTACTTCTCTGGAATTTCTTCCAGCAGTTTAATACAGTGATCCAGAATTCATACATTCATTCCACACTTCAATGACTCACTGAAATGCAGAATGGATGTATGAATTGTGGATTAATGAATTAAACTGTAGAAAGAAATTCTGCAGAATTGACCACAGACAGTGATGAGTTCTATGGTATTTGTTTCTGCAGTTTAATACATTAATCCACAATTCATACATCCATTCCACCAGTCTAAGTCAGAATTTCTGCAAACGTTGCCAAAGTGCATTCCAAAATTTCACAAAAGTGAAATTTCAACTTTTGACAAAATTCCACCTGCAGAAGTTTAATTTTGCATAGCCCAATCAAAAACTGGTAGGGTGAAAATTCAAGAGAGAGAGAGAAGAAGCGGCACTTTTTTACTAGGAGAGTGGTGGTCAAGTGAAGCAAGTTGCCAGAGTATGTGATTTCCCTGAAAACAGTGGATAACTTCAAGAGAGGATGGGACAGAATGAAGGAGAAATTTGTCGGGCAGAGGTGAGAAGGGAACTGAGGAGGGGGATTTGAGAGGGCAGGTCCAACTGTAGACACAAGAGGGGTAAACAGGAAGACAGTGTGCACTGCAGGAGGGACCTGTACACTTCTGCAGACAGGACAGATCATAAGGACTTTATCTGCTGTCAAGTTTGTATGTTTGTATGTTTAAATAAAGATCTTTTTCTTGTTATCTTGCTTGAGATAGCACACGCCACTGTTTGGTGTAGTAGTGATAAGCTACAAAGGAACAGGCTAGGTTAGATGTACAGTAGCTTGAAGAGGTAGTATCAATAGTGATAAATGTTTTGTGGTGACAGAAGCATAAAAAATAATTCAGAATTGCTCTAAAGATTAGCACGTGAATTTGACTGTTACAGTGTGGTATGCATTTTTATTTATTGTAGTCAAGTTATGAACTAAATGCCTGTTTGAAAGGATACTAATATCTTCTTGAACCTTTTCTGGTTTCATTTATACTGACCCTAACCAGGACATGCTCTCCTCTCCCAACTTCCAAACATGTACTGAGCTCCAGAGACATTACACAATTGTATCAAAATGGATCTGTTTTGGGAAAATGTGAATAAATATTTTATGCAGTGAATCTCAGAACTGCATCAAAGCAAATAAGGTTTTACTTTGCAGTGCTCACTTGCTGAATAAGATTAAGAGTAGATTCAGAGTGGCTTCAAATCCCAGAAATAAAAAAAATACCAGGAATCATCTAGTCTGCTCCAAACAGAGGTAATATGATGATTATCATTAGCAAACACATTTTATTGAAGTAAAATGTTACAAGGCTATTTAGTCAAAGTTCAGTTACTGTGGCATCCTTTTATATAGTTTGATTTGATTCTGAGCATTTCAATCAATCAATCAATTAATCAATCAATAAATCAATATCTTTATTTAGCCAGGCAGAACACCATTGAGCAAGGCTCATTTACAAGATGGACATGGTAGTTTAAACAACAACAACAAGTTACAATACAACAATTTGGAGTAGGTGTAGCAGCATTAGCAGCCTATCCACAGTCATGACAAGTGAGAAAGGTGAGGCTTGGCACAGTGGTGTACAATAATTTACAAATAGCAATGTAAGGCTTGGCACTGAGAACAAAACAATGAAACATAATTTACAGGCATGGTACTAAAAGCAGTCAGCATACCGCTATGTATGAGTTCTATGCAAGGCAGGTCTCTGATAGACAGTAGAGTACAATATTATATTGGATGAGGTCTAGACCAGCAAAGCATTATGTGGCCTAGGAGAAGACTATAAAGCAAGGGCACTGACTGCACAGGATGCACCAAGGATAGTGGAGGGAGGAGAGGTTAGGAGGGGTTGGAGGAGCCAGCCTGCTGGCATAGTGTTTGGATTTCCGCTTGCGATGCCGGTGAACCGAGTTCGGGAATGAGCCTGGGTCATCAGAGGGCTGGTTGGGAGGAGAAGGACTGAGCATCCCCAGGACTGCTCTCCTTCTCCAGGGGGTGGAGGTTCCTGCACTCAGTGCGAGAGTGACTCCTAGTGGCAGCTGGGTCCTTCACCCTGTGTACCGATGCATGATCAAGGGGAACTGGGGTGGGACAGACGCTGGCATCATTGCACATCTCCACCCCAGCCTACTAGGATGAAATCCCTCTCTGCTGGATGTCTCTATGACATCCTGCCCCTGAGACTCAATTAGCTGCCTGGTCGAGGGCTCCCCCAACCAGATACAGATCCACTGCACCGGTGCCTGCTGCTGTGCCATGCCCCACCTCCTGGGGGGTAAGCCAGGAGTGACCGGGGGAGCGAGGGGCTCATTAGGCGATGGAGTCTTGGGGCACCGTGACCAGGGCGGAGCTCTGATGGATGGCAGAGGAGGGGGAAAAAGCAAGGTAAATATAAGAAAAAAAGGAGAGGTAGGAGGCGGCAATTGTAATACCTTCAGGATTGACATAGCTGCATTAGTTGTCATGGTAGGTCTAAGGATAAGGGGGAGAAAAGGTGCCATTACTAGGAGGAGGTGACAGACAGGTAGATGGGAGAGTCAGAGATTCAGTGCAGGAAGCAGTTGCAGAACTCCATAAATGATTGTTGGATAAGATTTTTGAAGGCAGCTAATGGTACAGGTGAAACGAGCTGCGGTAAATTTTGAGCAGTATTCCAGAGGACTGGTAAGGCGTGACTAATTGCCACCCAACCAAAGAGTGTCCTAACTCTGGGTATATAAAGGGAATACAAGTCTGGCTTCTCAGCAGATAGCTGCCAGTAATGCAAGAAAGTAGGCAATCCTTAATATATTGATGCAGCTTGCTAGAGATGGCCCTGTAGATCTTTTGTTGTCTAAGACTAAGTGAGCCCCAACCTACAACTGAAACCAGAACTTGTCCACAGATATGGAAACAGAGGTCTCAAAAACAAGGAAGTGCACAGGTACCCCAGGAGCTGATAATTCTATATCGACACAAACAGAAAAAATGTGGGGTCGGCACAATATTTTTTAGTAATGCATCGCACACAATAAAACACATAACATATAAGAGGATTTGATCTCACCCATATGTTCTGTTTCACCATGCAGGTATATTCAAATCGTATAGGAAAGGGCAGGTCAAAAAGAAAATGTAGCAAGGAGTAGCGTGTGTCTAGGCAGCGTCAGCGACAGTAGATACAAGACCAGTACGTGCAGAAAACTCAACTTCGACTGCTACTGCTGAGTCGAAAAAAAGCGTTATTAAATGCAAAACGCACAAAAGCACGGCTGCAAAAAAGTTACCAAAACATGAATGTCTTTGAAAAGATGCCAGAGTAACTCGCCATACACGCCGCACACACCGCAGAGTCTCCACATGGAAATGACGTCACACTTACGTATCGACCAATCCGTGGTCTTCTTCAGAGCATGACGTGTCTCCATATCCCTTCCCTTAAATAAGGCAAAACTTAAAAGGACAAGACACATTTTTATAAACTAAAACAAATTACCATAGACATCGACATAATGTATTAGGAAGAATACAAAAAACATAGAAACAATGAACAATAACCAGAGTAACAATAAAAAAGAGAACAGAGCCGAGCAAGTCATGTGCACCTTAAACCCATACAACAAAGTGTATAAATGTTGAAAATGTGCTTAAAAGACAAATAGATACATTATAAATACACAATATCACCCAATAAAGGAAACATGACATTCCCATTTATAGTTATCTTTAAAGATATCTAATATTATTTACCATGTTCACATAACAGTAATTTCTATGTGAATATGACTTTTACGTGCTCTGTTCACATATGGAAACAAGACTTTCTGGCTCTGTTTCCTTTATTGGGTGATATTGTGTATTTATAATATATCTATTTGTCTTTTAAGCACATTTTTAACATTTATACACTTTGTTGTATGGGTTTAAGGTGCACATTCATTAAAATTTGTGACCATGACTTGGCATGATCTGGTCATGAATTAGAGGACATGACTTGCTCGGCTCTGTTCTCTTTTTTATTGTTATTCTGGTTGTTGTTCATTGTTTCTATGTTTTTTGTATCCTTTCCAATACATTATGTTGATGTCTATGGTCATTTGTTTTAGTTTATAAAAATGTGTCTTGTCCCTTTAAGTTTTGCCTTATTTAAGGGAAGGGATATGGAGACCCGTCATGCTCTGAAGAAGACCACGGATAGGTCGATACGTGGCGTGACGTCATTTCCATCATGGAGACTCTCGCGATTGTATGCGGCGTGCTGAAGTTACTCTGGCGTCTTTTCAAAGACATTCACCTTTGGTAACTTTTTTGCAGCCGTGCTTTTGTGCGTTTTGCGTTTTTATATGCTTTTTTTTTACTCAGTAGTAGTAGCAGTCGAAGTTGAGAGTTTTCTGCACATGCTGGTCTTGTATCTACTGTCGCTGATGCTGGGTAGACACACGCTGCTCCTTGCTACATTTTCTTTTTGGCCTGCCCTGTCCTATATGGATTTGAATATACCTGCATGGTGAAACAGAACATTTGGATGAGATCAAATCCTCTTATATGTTATGTGTTTTATTGTGTGAGATGCATTATTAAAAAATATTGTGCTGACCCCACATTTTTTCAGTTTGTGCCCCAACCTACAATGTTGTAGAGGGTACAGTGGTGTGTTGAGTAGGGGGCACCGGTAATAAACCTGAGCACCCGGTGGTTCAGCGTGCCTAGTTTGGCAAGAGCCACACTAGAGCAGTGCCCATACAGAAGGTTTGCATAGTCGATGAGAGGCAAGAACGTTGTTTGTACCAACCTGGTTCTCCCTTCCTGCATTAATAGATGACTGATTCTGAAGAAAATCCCAAGCATCTGTTTAAGCTTTTTGGAGAGTTCCTCAATATGGACTTTGAAGGAAAGATTGGAGTCAATCCACACCCCCAGATATTTGAAGGAATCTACATATTCCTGCTATTCACTGAACAAGGTGTGGATTTTAGAGGTCTGTCACCACCGTGATAGAGTAGGGGGAGTTTACTACAGGGGAGAAGATCATGGACTTTGTTTTCTTAGTGATTATCAAAAGTTTAGAGTAAAGGAGATTGTTCTGTAAGTGGTTCAGTTCTGTTTGGAGGTCACTACATGTGAGTTCCAGAGTAGGTCTGGCTACATACAACACAGTGTAATCCGCAAAGAGATGTATGTCAGCTGGCTTGACTCCAATATCTAGTTTGTTTATGTAAATGGCAAACAAAAGAAGATCCAAGATGGGCACTTGTGGTACTCCTCTAGAGATTGTTTTTAGAGGAGAGAGATCCTGCCAGCCTTGATCTGTTGGTGTCGATCAGAGAGGTAGTTAGAAAACCACTCTAGGGCCGTGTCACTGACGCCAATATTCTGTAGAGCAACCAGGAGCATAGAGTGGTCTACTGTGTTGAAGGCTTTGCTAAGGTTGAGAAACAGAGCACACACATAACTTGTGGCATCCAAGGCTCTCAACCAGTCATTCGTGACCCTAGCAAGCTCTGAGGTGGCACTATGGTGGGGTCAGAAGCCAGACTGAGCAGGGTTTAGAATGTCCAAGTCATTGATGTGCTGTCTAAGCTGGGTATTAACCACTTTTGCCAGAAGCTTAGAGAAGGTAGGGAGTAAGGAGATGGGGTGGTAGTTATTAAGATCATTAGTGCTGCCAGATTTAAATAGTGGTATAACATGGGCAGTTTTCCAGATGGCCAGAAGTGAGCCCTGGGTAAGGGACATGTTGAAAAGATGGGTGATTGGGGGTGACAGAATGCGGTAGCCAAGTATGAGGAAGAAGAGCTCTATCAAGTCTGCCCCAGTACTTTTCCTACAATCCAGATGGAACAGAAGGTCCTCAACTTCCTTTACTGTGATAGGGAAGAAGGAGTATGTCATGCGAGGAGGGGGTGAGTTTGGGGCAGGGCCTGGGCAAGTTGAGCCAGGAGTAAATAGTTCCAAAAGTAGGCTAGAAGCAGGGGAGCCATCAAATGCTAGGCCCGTGGTGGCAAAGTTATTATTAAAGAGTTCAAGGATTTTTACTGGTCAGTGACAACCGAGTTGCCTGAAGAGATTTTTGGTGGGAATGGACTAGCAGAGCTGTGGCCTTGGATTTTCTTTAAGGTTTTCCAGAATTTAGTTGTACTGTTAGAGTAAGAGTTAAGTTTGGACCTTTAGTAACTAAATTTTACATCCCTAACCATTCTTGTGCAGCGGTTTCTGACAGCATAGAAAACTGATCAATCACTAAGCTGTTTGGTCTCCCTGACCTTCTTCCAAAGTGAGTCTCTGTTGAGCAGCTCTTCTTTCAATCTTGATGAGAACCAAGGACATGTTTTCTTATTACTTTGGATTTTTACAAGAGTGTATATTTATTGATGGAACCGAGAACACTTTTGGAAGACTGCAAAGGCTTCTTCAACCGAAGGGGTCAGGAAGAAGTCGGGCCAGTATGTGTATTGCAGGTCAAAGAGGTAGGCTTTAGGGTCAAAATGTCATTTTTATCTTTTAAGGGCATAGCTAGAGGAGAAAATAAACCTAGGGTAGGTCCTCACGCAGGCTATAACACAATGATCACTGAGATTGTTAAAGAAAATGTCAGAGTGAGAGTATAGGTGAGGTTTGTTAACTAGAATAACATGAAGTAGGGTACTGTTTTATGGATGCCTTTTGTTAGGCTAGGTGGACTCCATTATGAGCTGTGACAGACCAAAGTTGTTGCATAACTCTTTAAGGGGTTGTGAAGAGGTAGAGAACCAGTCCATGTTAAGGTCTCCTGCAATAATCAGTTCAGAGGAGAAGGAGGATAGTATGCTGGATAGTTGCTGTAACACAAAACAACTAGAAAGTGGTGACAGACTACTCTATGTCGGACCAAAACATTTTATTTAGACTCAAGATTTTTTATTTCTCAGGTAAACAAAAAATTCACCCCAGTTGCTCAATTAACTTTAGGTGCTGCTTCATTGGGGGGACTTGAAGTACCATATGAAAAAATGTGTGTCTCTACTCTTTGTGTTAAAATGCAACATTTCCTTTTTTGTCTCAACCTATTTTGAACCTTTTTGAAAAAGGATGGTATCCAAACTCCAGATCATTTGAGGATTACATGCTCTTATCATTCAAAACCATTCCATTCAGGAAAACCAATCTGTTTAAATATCTTGATAAAAGCCTTTGATACTGTGTTATGAAAACAGTTCAAAAACTGCAGGTTCTGAGGCCCTCTCTGAGAAAAACCTTCAGATATTTAAAAAAATGTTTGTTGGATCATAGTTTGGCACCACTTTCTAGTTAGAAATTTGTTAATTGCTGTATATGCCACCAGCTCAGTAGTAGATCAGTAGCAGTAGTGTTTGCTTTGCCAATGACTTGAGCTCAGGAATGGACTCTGAATGCTCAGGGGCCAGTTGAGAGAGGAGGATCGAGTATCCCAAGGACAACTCTCTTCCCTCATGGACAAGGATGTTGCATCCTGCTACATGAGTGCAACTGGTGCAACTGGTGGAGGCAAGTGGCAGCATGGTAGAAGCACATGTATGAGGAGGAGGGAAGCCACTGGACACCAAACACACATGCGTGTATGTCAGTGCACCCAGCACCCTTGAGGAGAACGCAGGAGAATGAGGCAAAAGTCCTGGACCACCATTGCACATGACCCAACTTAGCAGCATAACCACCACCATCATGGTCCTGGGGAAAAGCTGCATGACCAGTAAAACAATAAGACAGTCAGTGATGGGGCTGGAGGTGCCATACTGTACAGGTTCCTTTACTGCCAAACTACACTTTTCCCTGGAAATACTCAGGAACCACTTGTGCAGTGACGGAAATATTCTCCAGATATTGGGCATCCCCGTTAGTCCGAATCAAAATGTTCTTTATTATATTACTGCTGTGCTAGTCTTGTGGACAGGTAGAAGACTATATGGATGTGCTTGTTCATTTTAAAATGTTACCAACAAGTTCTCCCTGAGAAAAATTAAGATCCAAACTAGCACGGTTCAAAGATTGTAATAATGCAGGCAAATCAAATTAGGTCACCAACTTAACCTATATATAATGGGAGGTGATGTCTATGGCAGATATTGTAAAGCCACCCCCCATCCTGATAAAGATACATACTTTTCAAAGCACTCACAGTCTGACTCATCCCCTCACACCCACACACTGAAGACAGTTCCCTACTTCTTGTATGCAATACTATTTTAACATCTGATCCTATTGCTGCTAACCCTACTTGGGAAGGGGGTAACTGACTAGTGGTCACAGTCAGCACACAATGCAGTCTGGTGTGGCAGTGGTAACAGATCATTTCTGATTCAGTCTAGTCCCCAAATATTTAGGGGCACTCTGATGTGTGCCCTCATCCATTTCTACTTCATGTGCATTTCATAGTTAATTAACAGTATCTGGACTTTTCAAGCCCATGTATGCAGGGGGCAAGTGGCAGGTGTTGGAGAAACATGTCTGTCATGTGTGTAGCACTATTGATGCCATTGTAATTCATGACTGTGCTTATGTAAGGTGCCCAGTTGCAGAGTATGCACCTAAGCATGCTCCCCTGTGTATCAGTAGAAAAATCAGACCCATTATTGGTCATCAGAAAATCTCAGCAAATGGGTGCAATAAGCTTCAGCCATGATAACATATCAAGTTGTTTCAAACATACAGAATTGTTTGATATTTTATTTGGGGACATGGGTATTCACTCACCTTATGGTGGACATTTTATAATGGAGTTATATTTGCTTATTATTTAAAATGTTGTTTTATGCTCATATGCTATAAATTTATTTATTGCAAATTACTTGTTTGTTAGTGAATGTTGCATTTAATTAGTAGTGCTTCTGGCACTACTAATGAAATGTAACATTATTAGTGCTTCTGGCATTAGTGTGGGCATAACATTAGATTTAACTTTTGGTTTGTCTTCAGTAGAAACAATACATGAATATTTAATGTTTAAACATTTAGTAGTAGTAAGGATTAGGAATTATCCTATCTCTCCCAAGGTTCATTGTAAAGTGAGATCTATTGTGCACAAACAGCAAGGCATGTGACCTGGTTGTCTCTTGCAATAATGTCTGTGGGGATATACAGTTCAATGTTATGGCCTGTTTCCCAATTCCATTGACTTAGGCTCATCCAAATGGTATCTGAAAAATCTAAAGGTGTCCAGTGAAGTTTCAACCAATTTAACGGACTGTCTTTTTAAATTTGCAGCTACTAACAATAAAGAAGAAATTAATGTAAACTGACACCTTAACGGCAATCTCCACAAGTTCTTTCATCTTGTTATGTTATGGTTTATTTCTGACACACACATAAAGTATGCAGACACCTACCAAACATACATATTTGGTTTCTAATAAGTTTACAGAATAATTTGAATATCCCAAGTATTTAAAATAGTTTGTATAATTTACAGTAAACTTTAAAGCAACATTTTGTATTAGAGGTTACATTTTAAATATAAACCTTCAATCTCCATGTTAGATTGCCCATTTTCTCCTGAATTATAAGATGCCATTTTTCTCCAGTTTGAATCTAATTATTTGTCTTCAACTTTTATTTTAATTTGAAATTAAATTTAGCCTGTCTTTAAGCAAGGCTTTCTTCAGGCTTTTCTTCAGTATTCTTATCTGGATTTCAACATCCATTGCCTTGAATAGTCAACGAGCAGCGTTAGCTGTATTCTAGATCACCTTAGTTACAAGTCAAGTCATGTTTAACAGCGGGTATTCAAAAACAGCTCAGATCATTAATAAAAACCTGATGACAGCCACATTAAAAAGAGCATATCACTTACTAATACATATATAAAACAAATGTTAAAACAGACTCAAAATACTGAGAAGGAACATTTTGTAAGATAGCAGAAAAAGGTAATCAGAAATGGAGTAAAAATGATAAATTCAGAATTACCACTATAGAATGCACTGCTGCTTTAAAGAAGTTCTGCAAACATCATTTCCTGCAGGGGCTCCTTAGGGATTTGTCTTTCACTCTGCCTTTGTCTATTCCTTTGTAAGCCTGTCTATCTGTCTCTCTCACACTCACATATACACATACACATACACACATAACCAAGAGAAAAGAAATGGAAGCCTGTTATTACACAAACTATGTGATACTGTGTAAAACAATTTGCCACATGACTAGCTTTTACTCCCAATCTCCACAATAAACAGCAGTGTCAGTGTACAGTATGTGACTTTCAATCCTCCATTTCACTTTTCATTTGTCTTTCTTATTCTTGGGAAATTGCACTACAAGTGGCTGGTGAGGCAGTTTTGCTTTTTCTGCTCTGGTTACCAAAATATCAATTTGGAGGCACCTCTGTGTAACATAAGGTACACCTGGGTATATGGCTAGTTAAGCTATTGCAAAGAACCTGTGATTTAATCATCTAGTACATTACTTTGTGAGTATATAAAGGTGTGTGAATCTTCCTGCATGCTTTCATGATGTGATGGAGGCTAGCTATCAAATGTTGGTAGGGCTCAGGAGAATTGCTGATATGAAAAAATAGTCCTAGAGGGAACTCCCTGCTTTACTGGCAAATATTAGTGGGGCTGACATTTGTACACAGTCATACTGTATGTACATGTGTATTACTGACATGCCAACATTTTAGTGGATGGGCAGTCAAACATTTGTGATGAACTGACTAAACTTTTATAATTCATAGTGAATTATAATTTGTATGAGAACTACAGGAGTTCACAGTCATAATTGCTCAGTACTTACATCAGTATTAAATAATTATAAGATGTGGTGCATGCACAAAATGTTTACACAGTACATCTATGATTATACAATGCATGCATCACTCCAAAGGGAAGCAGTAGGAGACATATATTATAACAAATGAAAAAGAACCAAGTAATTCAAACGTAAAGCTATTATACTGTTACAGCATTTAGGGTTTCTAAAGGCAAATATAAAGTACTCAATATTTGATCTTGCGGTTTATAAATGTCTGCAGAGCCCCTTAATAAAATTACACCTTTATAATTACTAGAGACCATTTACAATGCTTGGATAAGTGTATAAAACTGCACTACAACTGCTTGGTTGTAATCATGTTACAGTTGGGCAGTTGTGATCAGTCCCTGACAATGAG
Organism: Neoceratodus forsteri; assembly: GCA_016271365.2. Lineage (NCBI taxonomy): Eukaryota > Metazoa > Chordata > Ceratodontiformes > Ceratodontidae > Neoceratodus > Neoceratodus forsteri. The sequence continues at coordinate 382,743,008 of CM057455.1, read as the reverse complement.
CACTTATGCCACAAATGTCACCTCTGAACATAGCTTTCCCTTCACAAAAGAAAAAGTGTAACTTATTTTTGCAGTTGAAATTTGAGAGTTGCATCTCTTAAAAAAAAAACTGTGGAGTCACGGCTTGATATTTTTGAGTTCCATTACAGAACTGACTTCATCAGTTATCAGGAGAATAAAAATACAAACCACACATCACAGAAAAGCTGCATTAATTGAAAATAATCCTTAGTGATTATAAACAATAAAAATTGCGGGTTTGTATAAACCAGAATTTTACATACAGTACACCCTCAGTGTGAGATACTTTTATAAACCCCTTGAGCTTCGCTCTTTAGGTTTACGTAGCATCCCACTCATCAGACATGTGCAAAACTCTGATAAAACACATCCACCCAAGTATTATTTTCTATTTTATGTACAGCGCATATTGTGTTAACAACTGGCATCAGTGCAATGATTACTTTTTAGAATTGGAAAACTAATACTTGCAATAGGGTTTGTTTGCAATATTTTCTTTCAATAACTGTGTAACATAAGAAATAAGCTATGGTACAGTCAGAATGCAATTAATTAGACTTTGTGATTAATAAACTGCATTTACAAGGAATGGTACATTTCCTTAACATCTATGATACTGTACTTGCTATAGAATTATATTACCTGCTTCCATATGTAAATGCAGTAAACAGCTGAAATCTTATACAAGGGCATACTACCGTAAATATAGAAGTTGCTCTGATGGACTAGATTGACCTTTTTTTAATTTTCAGCAGAATCTAAAAATAAATTGAATACATGGTGTGGTACAGAATGTATATTACCTACAATTTCACTTTGCCATTTAGAGTTTTGACAGCAGCAATCTTTCTGCTAGGAGTCATGTTTCTCACTAATGAACAAATTGGATTTCCCATTAAAATGTATCTGGTTAACTTTTACTAAAGCTTCAGCTTTAGGAAGATCTGCAGGGCATTTCACAAGATATACTGTACTGAATGTGCCAATTAAGCTAGCAGAAATGGCCTTAAAATGCAGTTCTGATCAACTTGAACAGAAGAAACATGGTTGCGTGCCATTTTTTAATAAGTACTAAATATAAGGTGCATTAAACTCTCTGATGTAAACCTTTCACAATGAAATCTGATCTTTATTTCTTAAGAATTAGCCAAGCACTTGAATGTTTTTTCCCCAAAGTAATTTATTCTTATAACAGCTTAATGTGAATGCATCCTTTTGACAAATCACAGACGGGCAAAGTTCAACAGCAAAGAAATCACAGTTGGGACCAACAGAACTGATGTTCCATAGTATTTACCAAAAATTTGAATTTCTAGTCATTTTATTTTTTTCTATTGTGAAAGACATTTACATCATACAAATATGGAAACTAGATGCTGATATCCTCCAGCAGGCTAGCTCACATGCATCTCTTCTCATAGAAAATAACATGTTCCTAGTCTTCTTTTTTCGATTTGAAAGATTTTATTGAATCTTTCTTCAAAACAAGTAATACTTCAGAGTCACAACTGTCACAGTTACAGTAGTAGTCATCTATAACTGAGGCATATGCTCTAAGGTAAAAATAGACTTCTAATGCCGCAACATAGGTAGCCCTGAATGAACATACATATACTGTGTACACAAACAACTCATTTGATAACTACTTGCTGTAGTAATAAAAAGTGGTACCAGCTGAAATATAGACAAAGGGAGACTGCTGGTCTGCCTGATTAAGTTTACATTTCATTAGGGGGACAGACAATAAAATGAAGTTTGCCTCCCCCCCATAAGGGGCAGACCAAGTTGTCCTGGGGATTCCCCTCCTGTTGGATGGAAGTGCTCAGGGAAGGGAGGGGCAAAGGGGGGGGGAAGGGGAAGAACTCAGAATGAGTCATGCGGCGGGATTTGTTGGGTCTCAGGAAAGGTGGATCCTTGAAAAAGGAAATGGAAGGCCATAGGGGAATAATAAAGGGGGAAGGCTTAAAACCTCTGGAATAAAAAGAATAGCATGGAGTGGAATCTGCCTCTTTTGCTAAAAAAGTGTGTTGGGTTCAGCTGAGCAGAGTTACAGCATGTTAGATTGGCATCGGGGGATGTAAATTACCCTACTATATACTTGGTAGATTTTGCTAACGTAATTTTGAGAAGTTAGTTTAATTCAAAAAATTGTTGAAGGAACCAGAAGTCAGAGAGATTCTGGAATATTGGTCAAAAGGTAAGAAATAAAAGAACAATGTGGTTCTCGGATGTGGGTGAGCCTTAAAATATGGAGGTGAGCAATGTAAGAACAGATGCTGTTTGGTTTGGAGCTGTTTATTTCAAGACGGCTCTTTGTGTAAGTGTGTTGTAGGAAAACAAGCATGACTCCCAGAAGAGAATGTGGTTTGTGTGGCTAGAGAGAAGCTACCGGTGGTAGCAGGGCGTTTTTGGTTTTGTAAGGACTCATATTGCCAAATGAATCAGGAGCCAGGCTAATGGAAGGCAGTCACATTTCTGTCCGGTTGGTTAGTGCAAGGCGGTGGCAGGTAGCAGCAGGGAACATGGCTTACATGCGGGACATTTGTCAATTTTGTTAATGGAAGCTGGGAAAGAATAAGAGAGGTGCCCAAGTGAAAAACAAGTTGTGATGGCCTCGTAGATGCTGGCAGGGCAGCCAGGTGGTTTTGTTTAATGGGCACGTAATTGGGGGGGCCTCTGAGTAGCAACAGGCAGACATGTTGTTGAACATGGTGGTGCATGGGGGTTGTATTCACAGGAGAGGGAGAGGGAGAGATGAGAGAAGCGATGCACTGCAGGCATTTGAGCAACAACAAGGAGCCTTTTAAAGAACAAAGAGGGGGAGTTTGGGAGAGCTGTGGGTCCAGAAGGCAGGGATGCCTCAGCAAGCTGCAGAATGGCCTGTTCCTTGGACGTGACAGTTAGCACCATGCGATATGGTTGGCGTCTGACATCACACCACATGGTGGAAGGCGGCCGGCTTTTAGGCCTTGCGATGGAAACAAGCTGGGTTTTAAAGCAGGATTGAACAAACGGGACTGAAGCGAGCAGCAGGGAGCTGCTGGATGCTGGTAACAAGGTTTTTTTTGGTGTGGTTTCACAAAAAGGCTCACATGGGAGGTAGCAAAGAAAGAGGGGCAACAGGACCACAAGGGGGTAAGGGATTAAAAAAGCAGTGACTGAAGAGCAACGTGGGGAAGTAGGCCAGGAGGCCATGGAATGGTGCAGCGTGGCCATGTGTTAGGCTGCTGAGACCTTGAACCTTCCATTTTCTTGGCGTGTGATGTCACGCCACACGGTGAGGACCTTTGGCACTAGGCCTTATGGGGGAGGCCTTGCATAAATTAATGAGAAAGGGGCTAGTTTGAGGGGACAGACAGGGAGACTCTGCAGGAAAAGGAAGAATACAGGGCAAAAGGAGGCCCGGGTTTAAAAAAAAAGGGGAATTAGTAGCTTTTGGCTTTCAGGCAAGGTCTTTTAAAAAAAATATATAAAAGACAAACACGAGGAGTAGAAGGGCATCAATGAGCTTCCGGGAAGGAAGGTGCTCATTGGATTTTTTTGTGCCTGGGCTGAGATGGAGGGGCATGATTTCTAGGGGTGTTTTTCATTAAAAAAAAAATAGAAAAGAATATAACAAAGGAAGGAATTGGTAATTACAGGGGGATGGAGCATGCAGATGGGAACACATGATGGGTCGGCACCATCATGGCCACGCGTGGTCCTAAGGCTGGGATAGGCCAAACACAGAGGTAAGATAAGGAATCCAGAGGTCAAAAAAAAAAAAAAGAGAGACAGAAGTGGAGAATGCATATGGAGAAGACTAAAGCGAAGAGGGGGAGGGGGAACAAATGACAGTTGTGTTTGAAACATGGATTAACGGTTTGCAACTTATCAGTTCTTTCCTAAGTCTCATAGGTATACTGTTATAAGAGTTGGCACCAAGGAAGAACAAGCCATCTAAGGAGGAGGCATACAAGGCAATTGTGGAGCTGGCAGAGAAGGCCAATATGATGTGGAAACTAGTAGAAGGAAAGGAGCCAGGGAGGCCAAGGGAGAAGAGGAAGGTGAAGAAGGGAAAATGGGGGAAGGGAAAGTGACCACCTGTGAGGCCACAAAGCCCAGAGAGGCTACAGCCAGCACCAGTGAGTCCGCCTCGACCAGCTAGCCCCGGGCCGCCATGCCCTTCCCTGCCAGAACCGGTAGGGACTTTTCTGGACCCAGTTCCAGCCCTGATACCAGAACCCACACCTGGACCCTTGACAGTGCTGACTCTACCACCCCAGCTGCCCCAGCTGCCAAGCCCATGAGGAGAGCTTCCACCAAATAACATCAACAATGCAGGGCCCAGTTGGACTGAGAGGCTTGCAGGTAAAGTATTAGGGTCACTAGGGGATTGTATAAAAGAGTATGCGGACCAGATGATATCGTCTTTAGGGACAGGAGGTTTGGGGCAGATGGAGACAGTTTTAGCTGAGATTAAAGCAGACAATGGTATGGGAGGGGGAACAAGACAACAGATGGGAGGGGGAGGGATCAAGAGAGGTAGTAACTCCAGGTATGAGAATCAAGGAGCATGTATCGCTGGCCACGAAAGAAAAGATATGGAAAGGGGAGTATGTTGACATATTCATGTTAGTGAGCAGGGAAGCAGCAACGAAGTATGAAGAAACGGAGAACATAGGGAAGAGCGAAATGACAGTGGCTGTGGTTTTATTGGGTAAAAAAGAGGAGGACAAGTTTACCAAAGGGAAAACTTGGGATGGATGGTTTGTGGGTTTTGCAACATAATTGGCCACAGTTATGGAAAAGAAGCAGGAATTGGGTATACCAATGGTCACATATTCACTGATAACATATGCCACATTGGAAGAAACTGTGCAGATTATTAGGGCAACCCCAGAGGCATGGCTGACCAAAACTGATATAAAGGTAGCATTCAGGTTGCTGCCAGTCTGTGTGGAAGACTGGGACATTTTGGGCTTCAGATTTGATGATCAATATTATTTTGACAAGGCCATGCCTATGGGTTGCTCTACAGCCTGCGACACATTTGAAAAATTTAGCAACTGCTTGCAGTGGGTTTTTCAGCAAAAAATGAGTCATAAGGCAGTCATACACTACCCAGATGATTTTCTGATAGTAGGCAGTGGGCAAAGGGTGACATACAAAATCACACATGCCCCCACAATGCAAAGCATCATGGGCTGCATATGCAAATCACCACAGAATGTTATGCTGGTCCAACTTTAAGCAGAATTGCATGGTGCCGAAAGGCCTCTCACACAGTTTGCAAAGGGTGGAAATCATGCCAATTTGGGCATGTACCCTAGTCTGAGGAGAAGGGTTACATAATCAGGTCACATTTTGGTGTGACAACAAAGTTGTGGTGGCAGTACTTAACAACAAGGGACTGAGATCAGACAGTCATGAGGGGTGACATAGCAGATGTTAGCTAGCTTCCAGAACCTATGCAAGGAGCTGGGTGTGCCATTAGCACCAGACAAAACAGAGGGTCCCAGCAGAAGTTTTTGGAGACTGAAGTGGATGCTGAGGAGGAAGTGCTTAGACTCCTGGACAAGAAAGTGCAGAGGCTGAAGGAACTTATAAAAGTACACACTAGCAAATGGAGAATACAGTTGAGGCAGGTTCAAAAGGTCATGAGGCATCTCAATTTTGCATGCCGAGCGATAAGCCCGAGGAGAACATTCTCAAGGCGTTTAGCTAGGGCCACAGCAGGGGTCACAAGGCCCCATCATTAGGTGGACATCACAAAGAGTGTGAAGGAAGGCATGAAGGTATGGAAGGAGTTCCTAAAGAGTTACAATGGCAGGTCATTTTGGCAGGATGATTGGGTATACAACACAGACCTGGAACTGTATATGGATTCAGCAGGGGGTTTGGGCATGGGGGGTTATTTGAGAGGAAAATGGTTTTCAGAACCATGGCCAGCTGAATGGATAAGGAAGGGTTTGATGCAGGACATCACCCTGTTGGAAATCATGCCAGTTTGGGCATGTACCCTAGTCTGAGGAGAAGGGTTACATAATCAGGTCACATTTTGGTGTGACAACAAAGTTGTGGTGGCAGTACTTAACAACAAGGGACTGAGATCAGACAGTCATGAGGGTGCTTAGACAACTAATACTAAAGGGGCTGCAATTAAACATGAACTTTAGAGCTAGGCACATAGAAGGTGTACGGAACATATTGGCTAACAGCCTTTCCTGTCTGCAGTGGGAATGGTTCCGGGCACTTGCATCAACAGCAGAGGAACAGAAACCCCCCATTCCAAAGAACATCTGGAACATTGGCAAGATGGAGCTGAGCTGCTGTTTTGCAACAGATGGGCACCAGGACCTGAAGGGCCTATGAAGGGGCATAGAGGGCATTCCAAGCCTTCAGGGAGGCACACCGCATGGAGGTAAGTGGGCCAGTGACAGAGGAGCAATTAGGAAAATTTACAGTGGAGCAGTGGAAAAGAGGGGTGGCCCACAACACAATGGGAATGCAGCTGTCATTGATAAGCATAGTGTGTGCCCTAAAAGGGTGGTATGATGCTACAAAATCAACGTTCGTTCAGAGAATGATGCGAGGGTGGAGCCAGATGATACAAGGGGTTAGGGATAGCAGGCTCCTGATAGCGGACCAGCTACTAGACAGGTTAGGAGGGGTGTTGCTGGCAATATGTGAATCCAGAGATAATGCGCAGTTGTTCCATACTGTTTACTTAGTGATGTTTGCAGGGGCATTAAGGGTGAGCAAAGCCATGGAACACAGGAAAAAGGGCAAGAAGGGGGTTTTGAGTGGGGGGGGGATGTCAGGTGGGGAAGGGACAAAATACATTTAGTAATCAAGAGATCCAAGATGGATCAAGAAGGAAAGGGGAGTGTAGTGACAATTGGGGCACACCTAGAGGCTGGGCTGTGCCCGGTCAGAGCTTTGTGGGCCTATGCCGCAAAGCGTCATACAAAAAGAAGGGCAATTATTTACACACGGGGATGATAAACAAGTGATGAGTTACCAGTTCACAACCATATTAAAGACAGGCATGGAATTTTTAGGGGAGGACCCAACTAGGTACTCCTCCCACTCATTCAGAATAGGTATGCTCCAAACTGGCAGCCGAAGGGGGAGTCGATGGCACGGGTACAAGAAGTGGGATGCTGGAAATCGTCCAGTTACAAGAGATACATCCGAGCTTTGAAAGAATAATATTAACGTGTCTTCTCAATGTTTGTTCTACAGGTACAGAAGTGAAAGCGGGGGGTTGTTGTGAAAAATGGGAAAGAAGCAACTGTAGAGGAGGGAGGGCAAAGGTTTCATCGGCAGGTTGTGGTAACATGAGATGATTGTTTAATCAACCTGCTGGAGGGCGCACCATGGGAAGTGTGGATTTGCAGGCATTGTTACATCTACTGGGTGGAAAGGAGAGCCGAAAAGAAAGCCAGGTGGAAAAAAGTTATACCAGGATGTCAAAAGGTGTAGGCAGGCTGGTTTGGTGAGGAATATGGAGGATAAGATGGGCACAACTCCTTCCAACTTTACAAGAATTGAGGGAAAAGAGGCCAGCTCCAGACTTAATTATTATACATCTTGGGGGCAATGACATTGGAGGAAAGCCATGGTTGGACACTTACTTACAGATGAAACAGGACCTTGCCAAAATAAAACAGTGGTTGCCCAGGGTGAGTGTGGCCTGGTCGGACATTATACCACATAGGGTATGGAGACATGAACATAGTCATGTAGCAGTGGAGAGGGCTAGACGGAAGATGAACAGGAGAGTAGGGTCATTGGTAAAGAGCATGGCAGGGTCACATAATACTAAGGGGAGTGGAAGAATGGGTAAAGTATTTTTACAGGTCAGACAGGGTGCATTTATCAGATTTAACAATAGACATGTTTAACACAGAGATGATGGGCTTTATTGATGCCTGGAGATAACAGGAAGGCAGATAGCAGGAGGGGAGAAGAGCAAAAGGGAGAATGCCAGTCATCCAACTCAAGCTGGAGACTGGCTGTGGGGAAAATGAAGGGGGGATAAAATAGGAGTGGGGAAGAGGGGAGGAGGAGCAAATAGAGACTATGAGAATAAGAAACAACAGAAAAGCAAAAAGCAGTCTTGGTTTTCACCGTTACCTACAAGAGAAGAAGGCAAGAAGTCACCCAGGTTTACCCCTGGGAAGGTGAGAAGAGAAGTAAGAGTACATTAATATGCAGTAATGATAAAATGATGATTTAAATAAGGAAAGAATGGATTGTAAAATAATGAATAGGGATGGTATTTGTAAATAATAGTGGATGGAAAAGAATAAATTGATGGCAATCTGAGCACCACAACACCAAAATTTTTGTCCGGGGGGGGGGGTGTCCAGGACAATAGACAGTATTCAAAACAAAACAGTGAAAGCAGGTGTCAATGGCATACAGAACAATAAAAGACACAGTATGAATTAAGATCAGTGAGCCAAGGGCTATAGACTCAGAAAGCTGCCTTGGGAGGTAGAGTTTGCAGAACTGTCATGGTGGTACTAAATAGAGATATGAAGAGATAAAGTGACCCAGTTTCTGGGTAAAGATCCCTGTCCCCAACAGCATGAATGAAAAAGGAACAGGTACTAGGGCAAAAACATCACAGGAAACAGGGATCAGGGAACAGGTGTAAATGGGCACGGAAGAAGGAAGGGTCCAAAGGGGAGTTGGGCAGATGGGCAGGGACAAATAAAAGAACTATATACAAAGTCCAAGGATCACATGCAGCCACAATGGCCATGGCAGGCCTTAAATTCAGACTATTGAGTTGTCCTGCGGCCCCTCACGGTCCATGCCTCCGCCCTCCACACTGTAATGGCCTGAACCACATCAGCAGCAGCCTGCCACACTGCTGCCATGTTGTCCCTCACTGCCTGCAGGAGGGCCACAAGCTAGCTGCAAGAAGATAGTCCACAGGATGGGTACCACTCGCCTCCTGTGTCCCAGAACAGGACCCCGTCCAGAGGTCCTCCCACGCTGAGCAGGTTGAGTACGGTGTGAGCCTGCAAAGCAAGACACACACTCAGGAGAGCAGCACAGGCAGAAGCACAACACCTCCCCCCGCCCAGCAACAGGAAAGACACACATGTGCATGCACAGCATGGCAGCTGTTATTGCACCACTGAGCACCACAGGCAAGGCAGTGGTGTGCACAGCATGTACATTGTGCACACGCAGGACAGCAGCACAACATAGATCAGCAGTGCCACAGTGTTCTCCCCAGTGACATGGACACTCACTGAACACCACTGCACATGAAGGCAGTGGAAGCCATGTGAGGCACAGGCACAGTACACCACCAACATAGAATGTGCCCAACTCAGCATGACAGGTGTGCGGCATGAATGCTAAGAGTGGAAAGGCATGCATGATGCAGCATGGGCACAATGACACACAACCCAATAACCTGTGCAGTACGCAGGACAGTGGGGCCTGGCCATGCACACCAGCACAACCATTGTAAGAACACCGGCTGGGTAATGCCGCCACACACACATATCGGTGTGTAAGCAGCCCATGCACCTGGAACACAGACCACAGCTGACAAAACATCAATGTGGACATGAGTGCATGGCACACAGGCCATGGCAAGGGCAATGCAGCACAACATACAGATGCAGCAACAGGAAGCAAACAACATGAGGACAACGTGCACCATGCCACATGTCCCCACCCTTGCCACTGTGCATGACATAGAAACCTGTGTTTGGCTGCACATGCAGCACAGCATGCCACACTGCATAGGCCCAGAACAGAAACCACTGCCCACCACCCACAGCCGACACAAACAAACACAAGGCTGTCAATGGACACCATGGACATGTACAGTGAATCTTGCCAGGATGAAACACAATTGTGCAGTATTGCATAGCACCCAGCAGCATGTTGCAGCAGAGCTACTGTGGAAAACAAAGTACTACCAATGGTAACTAGTCCCATGTGACATGCTGGACACTGTGACATTCACATAATCCTGGCAGTGTCACAGTACCCTGCATGACAAAAGGGAATAAATCACATTGAGATTATTTGGTTAGGCCTCACCTTGAATATTGTGCTCAGGTTTGGTCCCCATATTACAGCGACGACATTATAAGGTTTGAAAGAGTCCAATGAAGATTCACAAAAGCAATTCTTGGGATGGGTAACAAACCATATGAGGATAGACTGAGATTGCTGAACTTGTATTCATTACAGTACAGAAGATTATGAGGAGACATGTGTCTCACCTATAGAGCACTAAGCCACTCCATTCTTAGTAACAATCTTGGAATAGCTATTAGTGACTGTAGAAAGAACTGCATCTCGGAAGATGGAATACTCTAAGAAGAAAACATTGGTTTAGCTACAGGATTGTACCCACATGGAATAATCTACTGGAAGTAGTTGTAAATAGCCCAGGTATTGATGCCTTCAAACACAGCCTGGATTTGGTAATGAAAGATAAAATAAAATTTAGCATAAAATAACATACTTGGCAAGCATTATGGACATATGTCTTCTCGGCTTATAAATACCTATGAAACTATGAAACCTATGAGAGTACATTGTTCACTGCAGTAACCCAGCTGCAATGGACCACAGGATGCTATACAAGTGGGTCTCATCCTGGCAAGACTCACTGTACAATGCCCAGTGATGGTGAACAGGCCAGAGACAGCACAGGAACAATGCAAATAACATGCAGTATGCCAATGCAAGAGACGGTATACAGTGCATTCTGGATACAGTGTAAGTAAACATCACAAGGTGGGTACAAGTTGCAGGAGGTTGCACGGGCAATGGACAACCATGGAGTGACAACACATGCAACAGTGGCCGTCCTGGGGATAGGTATGTAACTGACCCAGCATGTGTCCAGCTGTGCACAAGGGGGAATGGGAACATGTCCCAGACAACATCACAGTGTACAGGTACACGTGGATGGCATGACAGACAGAGGGATGCTATGTGTGAGTGACACCCAGCAGTGGATGCATAATGATGAACCGCAGGATGGCAGGACCTGCATGCAGAATGGAGACATGCTGTATGATTGTGTACTACACAACCCTGTGGCATGCTTGCATGCCAACAGTATGTAACACATGGGGAGGATCAAGAATGCCACATGTGCATGGGATCACAGTGGCTGCCACAGAAGTGGGACTGGTATATACATGCAACCAATGTGTGTGTCAGCACGGTCTGCGTGAACCACCAGCAACAAGGGCTGCTGAGGCACACAATGACAGTCCATGTGCCACAATGGTGTGCAGTGGGAGCAACCATGGCATACCCAAATGGCAACACCATGGCCAACACGGGTGTCCAGAAACACCTGTGCAACCTGTGGATGCACTGGGATTCCATCTGTTGGATGGATGCAGCCAGTGTTGGGTTGTATGCCTGACCATGCGCCTAGCCCATGCATGCACTATGCATGATGCATGCACCAATGCCATGCCCATGGAGGGCATGTGTCCACAGTGTGCATGTCCACCGCGTAACTATGCACAATGGCATGTGCACTGTCAGACACAGGTGACATGACCACCACACCTGTGAGTGTATGCTGAGGGACAGCAGCATCTGTGCATACCACAGCAGTGGATGTGTGGTACTGTGGATGTGCAGCGTGGCCACACCACAGTGACGGGACCTGTGCCACCACGTACCTGTACTGTGTGGGGTGCATGCCATGGCACCGAGTGCAGCATGCTGTAGCAATACACAATGTGTGTGCATGGTGTGCCACCATTGTGCCACACATGTAAGCCACGCATGTCATGGCGCATGGTCCAGCTGGACCGTAGCACTGCCAGGAGGACCCATGACGTGGCACCAGAAAGCATAAATGGAAGTGGGTAGGCCAGACATGTGAATGTCTGTATGCCTGCACAGCAGCAGTACTCCGTGTATGTGTACTGTGTGTGTATGTGTGTGTGTCGTGTCAGAAACAGCAGTATATGACTCGCGTGCATGTACACTTATGTGTCCAGCTGTTGTTGGCACCTCCAGCTGTGCTCTGTCCTTTACGGTTCCGCAAGCCTCACCACCTGGTTGTCTGGGTGCCTGTTGCCCAGTCTGCATGAGAGACAAAAGCATATGAGTATGGTTAGTAACAGGTATCACACACAACCACCTCCCCATGGTGCTGGTATGTGCTGTGGCCGTGCCTGTGGTGTGACCTGTGTGGTGCACACTGTACAGCATGTCCATCTGTGTACTGTGTGCTGGTGATAGGCAGTGCATGGATCCAAGTACTGCACAAACATCGGAATCTTTGTCATCATCATCATCACCATCATCAACATCATCATCATATGCATCCCCAGAGTCTGCTGCCTCTGCAATGACCCCACCGGCACCACCACCACCACCAGCCACACTACCCACCTACAGTAACATCACGTTTGTTTATGCTGTTGATGACGGTGTAGACGTGGCCACTGGCTTAGTGGATAATGATGATGCCGCAATGCTGCAGGATGCACATAAGCTGGAGTGGGATGTCCTGGATGACAGTGATACAGTGGATGTGGACACCTTCATCAGAATAGTCATCCAGGATACAGTGCTGCCTGTGCTTCCTGGGAGGCACCGTGTGCGCCTCTTTGTCCACCACCAAACACCACACACATGACCCTGTACAGGACACTGTGCAACATGCATGGTAGACCAGTATGTTCATGCATGACACATTGTTGCACACAGGTATGACCGTGCAGCAGTACATGACCAACACCATTCCAAATGCACCTTCTGAGCAGGTGCTGGGCCAGCAGCAGTCACAGCCCTCGCGTGCATCCAACACCACTTCTGGGCAGCCACCCCCTGTGCAGACTGTAGGCTCTGCACTGGTACTGCCTGCATGACGCAGGGTGCCCAGCCCACCCCATGTTCAACCAGTGAAGCAGGTCCAGGGTCAACTCCCCCATGACCTAGTGCTTGCCACCCATAACATCCTGCTCATGTTGGCTGTGGATGCCCAGGTGCACCTGCATTGGGACCTTCTGGCACTGAAGACAACTTTGTGCCACCATGAGGAGTATTACTCTGTGAGGCATGTGGAACACATAGGTGCAATCACTGCTAACACATAGGCAGTGCGGGATATTGCCATGACAATCCATGAGCACACAGCAGTGGCAGGAACTGGGCACAGTGCACAACACACCCCAGCACGTGCCTTTGATGTTACAATGTGCACCGTGCACCCCCACTAGCCTTTGCAAATACAACACCCTCCAATTCTCACACTGCCATTCCATGCTGTGACACCTGGTGGAGGTTTTGCATTCACGGTGACCACGCCTACCCATGGCAGAATGTGCTCTGGTGGCAAGTCTGCCACATGGGCCCAGGTCATGGCACATGGGCTGGGCCACCCACACAGTGGTGCAGCCACACATGCCTCACCCCAGTTACAAGTGTCACCTGTGGCAAGAGCACATGGCACTTTCCTGAGGCTTGTCCATTCCCAGTGGGGATCCGTCCGTGTGTGTGACAGGTGCACTAAGTGGACATGAGGCACTGCTCTACCCTACAGTGCATCTGTGACATGGCCTGTCAGCGGTCATTGCACACGTGCACACCCAGCCCCCCCCCGTGCCTGTCACATCCTTCTTCCCCCAATGCTGCAGTGTCACTGGACATGACTGCCTTGTGGCTGCTGATTGCAGTGCATGTTGCTGTTGGTCTGCCATGGGGATGATGGGTGCATTTGGTCACACTGCCAGGTGTGTCTGACATTTCAGCTGTACAGACCTATGCAACCAATGGTGCCCTGCCCATGCCACCAGGTGTGTCACAATAGCCTGTCATGTCCAGTGTGCAGGCCACCCTTTGCTTGCTTTGGTGCCGCAGTGGGCACTGCATAGCCCATAATGTAGGTATTCATGTCTGTTGCCTATGTGTGTCATTCATGCCACATGTTTATCTGGCTATTGTCACATATCCAACGGTCATACTGACTGCCTGGATCCGAAGTGTTCCCTGATGATGGTGTCCCTGTGCTGCTGCCCCTCTTCAGCCATCCATGCATTGCCCCTCTCATGCTGTGGTGTATCTCCCCTCCTGCTGGCTCACCTTCCTTCACCATGTCACCCTCCTGGTCCTGTAGCACTATTCCATGGTCAAATGCCATGTTGTGGAGCATGTAACAGGCCAGGAATATGTCACAGACCTTCTGTGGGCTATACTGTAGTTCACCACCTGACCAGGCCAGGCATCTGAATCGCATCTATAGAATGCCAAGCACTCACTCCATGATGTTCCTTGTCCTGGTATGTGCACCATTGTATCTTTCCTCTGCCTTGGTCATGGGCCGCATGATGGGCATTAACAGCCATGGTCACAGAGGGTATGCATTGTCACCTGCAGCTGGATGAGAGATGTGTTGTTCCTCAGTGTCATGTTGCCCTGCCATGCTTGGTACTGCACTACCGTGACACATGACTGCCTGTTCAGCTCTTGTCTGCACCATCTGTGGTGTCAGCCTGTACCCACTTCCTGCATTGTCTCCCTTATCATATTGGCAACACTGTCAGACTGTTTGCACGTGTGCCTCCTCACCCCCCCATTGCTGCAAGACTTCACATTCCATGTGTGTGGCCACACCCTTTTTATCACTCATCTACCCGACCTTGTGTGCTGCATGGCTGTACAGTGTGTCAGCATGCCGACTCTACCCATTTGCCTGTTGCTGTTGTGTTGGCTGTGCATGTGCTGCCACCCACTGTCACATGCCATACTGTCCATTCATCACACACGGTTGGACTGTGTGCCTGCCCTGCTGCATGGCTACCTACTACACACACTGTACATCCTGCATACCTGTGTAGCCTGTGTTCCACAGTGCACTGTGCTGCTGTTCTGCTGCACTCACCCACAAGATGGCCACTGGACAACTCCCCAGTTTTGAACTGGTGGCACAGATCTGACTGGTGCCAGATGTAGGTGTCATGTGCATTCCCAGGGTAGTTGGCATACACATATGTGATTTACCCTGTGGCATTGCACACCACCTGGCAGTTGATGGAGTGGTGGCCCTTGTGATTATGGTACTGTTCGCTGTCGATGTCAGGTGGTGCACGTAGGGCCACATGGGTGCAATCTATTGTACCAAGTACTCCGGGTAGCTGTGCAACTCTGTGAAAGTCCTGCTTTGCTTCTGTCCACTCTGCTGCCATGCTGGGAAATCTTACATACTCACCAACGTGTCACAGCAGAGCATTGAGGAACTGAGTGAGGAGCCTGGACGTGGTCAACTGTGTTATACCATTGGTGTCCCACATCACTATCTGGAAGGTGCCCGTAATGAGCAGGCACATGGCTGCTGTGATCTTTGTCTCCACTGCCATGGCATGGTTTCTGTGTGTTGGTTCCTTCAGCTCATCAACCAGCTCACAGAGCTATCTCAGCATTGTCTTGTCTAGTCGGTACCGGCCCAGGATCTCTGTGTCTGTCAGTTGTTCCAATATGATGTGTGGCTGGTACCGTCTACGATGGGCATACCACCTAGGGCCCTCTGTCAGCCACCCTGTTGTTCCTTTAGTCTCCTCACGTCAGCCATGACAGCAGCCATGTCAAAAACTAGGCCTGCCATTTCTCTCCTGCCTGCTGCTTTTTGTACTCTGTGTTTGCCTCTCTCACAGTCTTTCCCTGTGTCTCACTGTCAGGGTGTAGTTCCTGTGTGTGGCACTGGGTGGATTGCTCACTTAGGTCTGTCTTTTGTAGTTCTATCTTTGCGCAATCGGGCATCTGGTATGCGCATTGGCTCGCTAGTGCAATCCGGTTTAATAATATGGTTGCATGGCGTATTCATGTACACGACCCCATTTATGGAGCGGCGCGGGCTCATGCTGCAATGCTGTGCAGTTACGTTTATGCTGCACTCGTCTGTCTACTGAATATTCCTCTGTTGTGCATTTCTGTGTTTGCACTGTGCATCTCTGTCCTGCGCCGCCCAAATGCTTTCAATATGGGGGCCCTAGAGTCTATTGTTGAATTAATTTTATGCAATTTTGAAAGTGTAATATACTGTATGTATTGTATCGTATTGAATTTTTTGACTTTTACTTTCTTTAATACAACTGAATGGCACTGCAAAAATTTCTTTCCCATAGTTGTTCTGATATAATTATCCCTAAATCTTGTTGCCATTTTTTTAATTGTGAAAGGTCTTGATCTATTTCTTCATTTATGATCTTATATATAGCAGATACTAATTTTGTATCATTTTATTTGTTTAGTAATAACTCTAAAATTGGTGAATTATCATATAATTGTATGATTCCATTAATTTCTTGCAAGTAATGTTTTATTTGTTAATATTGTAATACATCATTACTAGGTAAATTATATTAATTTTTTTAAGTGTGCTAAAGATTTACAGCTATTGACTTGAGATGGTATCCTGTGAGAAGGGCGATGGCTATTGAGTGCCTACAAAAAGGGCAACTCAATAGTGGCACTTCTTCTAAGGGCTAGTGGAGAGTGGGGTGAATACGGGGTTATAATAACATCCTGTCACTATATGTCTGGCGCGTATGGGGAGGAGTAACTGCAATGGTGAGTGCAGGGAGGAGGAGGGAGGATTTGTGAGGTGTAGCACAATGGTGGGTTGCCAGGCTGGCCATGAGGCATCTTGGGTTTGTGGCAGGTTATGGTTGGGAGTGTGCCTGGTTTGGTGCTGGGCGTATCGGGATTTTTGTGCTGGTCTGAGAATGTTTTTATTTGTTTGTCTTTCATCCCCCCAACATGCATCCCCCTGGAGTTGAGAATCTTTGGTTGGGGAATGCGGGGGCGGTGCGATGGGGCGCAGCCACCACATACACAAAAATCCAAGTTCCCGGTGCCCTTTTGTGATGCACCAGGAATGTACATCAGTGAAATGGATTTTCGCCGATGTACATTTGCCCTAATGGTGATCGCCTTTCCACGATCATCATTATCACATAGATTCACTAGAAATAATTGACCAAAATAAGTTAACCCTTTTTGTTCCATTATCTTATATACTTTATCTGTTTTTGAAGTGGGAAATGTTAAATTATTATATATTGGTGTATAGATTATCATTTTAATTTTATGGTATAATATTTTATGAGCCCTATACCATGCCTTGACAGCAGTTATCATAGCTATATTATCTATATACTTTTTTAATTACCTGATCAGCCCTTTTATTAAATGGAATAAACAGCAAATTCATAAGTGGGATTCTTTGTAAATCCTGCTCTATTTTAATTGATGGCAATGATTTATCTTTATAATGTATGCATTGCCAGATAATGCTGTTCTATTTATTTATTTATTTATTTATTTATTTATTTATTTATTTAAGAGTTTTACCAGGAAAGCACACTGAGCAGGGTACCACTCCATTCTAGATGCACCCTGGGGGTGTTGGGGATAGGGAGAATACATATTTCAATACATTTGTGATACATTCATATGACCTTGCGCTGACATATAATTTATAAAAGTCTGGAAGTGGTAAGCCTCCTTTATTATTGGACTTTGTTAATATAGTGTAAGCAATTCTGTGATGCTTAATTTTCCATATAAATGCTTTCATAATCTTCTTTAATTTCTTAAAGTGTGTTTCCAGAATTTCTATGGAATTACTTGGAATAAATATATAAATTTAGGGAACGCATTAATTTCAATCACATTTATGCAACTTATAAGTTTTACTGGAAGTTTATACCATCTTAGTATATCTTGATGAATTTTAACCAATACATCATCATAACTGACTTGATAAATGTTATGACTATGGTGTGGAATTGCAAACCTTAGATAGTGTATTTTTTCAGCTATACTGCATTTACAGGTATCAGGTAAATTAAACTGTACAGTGTACTGTAAGGGCATTGTAAAAGGTTTTTAACAATTAATGGTGTATGCTGAGCCTTTCCCATAATAATTTCTCAAGTTTATTAATTCTATTAATGAGTCGTCTGAGTCTGACAAATATAAGAGTGTATCATCGGCATATAGGCTTATTTTTTGCACATTATTTTCAACCTGAATACCCTTTATTTTATTGTTATTTCTTACCATGGTTGCTTAAGGTTCCATAATTAGAGCAAATATAAGCAGAGACAGAGGCCACCCTTGCCTCGTCCCTCAAGTCAGTTTAAAGTAAGAAGAAATTATTGTATTTGTTTTAACTCTTGCTAAGGGTTTATTATCAATTAACCTAATTCATTTTAAATATTGTTGTCCTAGTTTCATTTTTTGTAGTGTTTGAAATATAAATATAAATAGGGAGGCAGTATAGTGCAATGGTTTAACGCTCTGAGCTGCAAATCTGGTGACATCCAGCAGACCAGACCTGGGTTGGAATCCCACAGCTTCCACTGTGTGACCCTAAGCAAGTCACTTAACTTCCCTGTGCTCCCAGGTCGCTCCTGTAAAAAAGCTTTCAGTTTAGTGTGCTATTCCTGGTTAAACAACTAAATAAATAAATTGACATTCTATTTCATCAAATGCTTTTTTCAGCATCAATAGATAGCAATATTGCCTTTCTATTTAAATTATTCTCAATTATGTTAACAGTTTTCCTAATATTTTAACTAATCTTCCATACCTTTATGAAGCCATTTTGATCTTGATGTACCAATGTTGGAAGGGCTTTCTGCAATCTAAGTGCTAAAATGTTATTGAATATTTTGCAATCAGCATTTAATAAGGATATAGGTCTATATGATTCACATTTTTGTGAGTCCTTTCCTTTTTTATGAAAAAGATGGATTGTGGCTTCATAAAAGGAATTTGGCAATTCTTGAGCTATATCGAATGAGTTAAATAATTGTAATAATAATGGTGTAATGATATTTTTGAAGTTTTTTAAATATTTGATAGGCATCCCATCGGGTTCTGGTGCTTTGCCACTAGGAAGTTGAAGTATAGCCTCTTTTATTTCTTCTATTGTTATTTTTGTATTCAGTCTTCCTTTAATTTGTGGTGGAACTGTCTTAATTGTTACTTCATTTACAAAATCTGAAGCTGTATTATCATTATACTGGAGTTGGGTTTGATATAGTTTTGACAAAATTTAGCAAATTGATTATTGATTTCTAATGGGTCATCAATAATACTGCCATCAGATTTACTTAGCTGGTTAATGACATTTTGCTCTTTATCTTTGTTTAGTTGCCACAAAAGCAATTTCAGTGGTGTATCTGAAAATACGTAATAATTTGAATGTGTCTGTAATATAATTTTTTCAACTTTTTCTGTCATAAATTATTGTATAATGCTTTTTTTGAACCAACCAACTCATTATACGTTTGTGTATTTAAAGTTGGGCTATGTAATACCTGTAAATCTTGTATCTGTTGTTCCAGTTGAATTTGTTGCCTATTCCAATTTTTTTCTAAGATTTTCTAATTTTTAAGTAGCCTCTTAACCATACCTTATATGTTTCCCATTGAGTTACTGAATTAGTATCCATATTCTGATTAAACTGAAAATAATTCCTGCAGTCCCAACTCAAATGCATCTATTATTTCTGTCTTTAATAATAATGATGCACCTAAGCACCATGTATAGCTTTGCTTAATTTTATCATTCATTATCTGTATTATACATAGGGAATTGTCTGAAATAAAAAAAACAGGATATTTCACACTTTTAATCAAATATTCAAGAGTCTCTGAACATAAATAGAAATCAATGTGAGAATATGATTTATGCATATTTGAGAACAATGAATATCTTTATTGTTATACTTAAGCTAATGATCTATTAATTTTAAATATTTTTGGAATTCTTTTATATATGTATTGAAGCTTGAAGTGTATTAAATGTACTTATTGAACTATCCATTTTATTAAAAGTAACATTCTGCTATTATGAATCTACCTTGTTACTCAGCAGTGGATTTAATTATGTTAGTTTTCAAAACTGATTTTTTAAGGGAGGGAGCACTGCCACCCCTCTTGAGCTGTTAGGATAATGGGAGTAGACACCTGATCCCCAGTGCTTCGAGAACCATTCATAATCAGTTTGATTAAAATGCATTTATTTTATGTGTATCTAGATATTTTATTACTTTGTACATTTTTTGTCTTTTTGTTAAGCCTTTTACATTCTAGAAAGCAGTTTTTATAAAACCAGCCATAACTCTTATAATATATGCATTTTTTATCTTGCACCTCTTTTTTAAATAGAACACATTTGCCTTTTTTAACATTTACATCCTTATTTGGACCCTTTTTAATCCATTGCTATACAAACTGGGTTATTTTTTTTACATGTTTGAAAATACAATTTGGTGCACAGTACAACAATTCTTTGTAACACTTCCCTTTGTACCCACCTCCCACCCTCCCACTCCCATTATTAGAAGATAACACATGTTCCCCTGGCCCTCTACTACAACATAGACAACAAACTCTGTCATCTATTGCACTATTGCACTTTGGTTTGGTGCCTTTATTTAACATTTTATGCTGCAGTACTCATTAAAGGGACATTGTCAACCTCATTTGGCCTCAAAGTGTCCCTAGTTTAAAAAACACATTTTATGATTGTTCTCATTCTATAGAAACTGCTTATTTATGGTTGTTTGATTCAGACTCCTTTTTCCTTTTAACAAATAAAGAACTGTGTGTCAACCTTACTGGGGTTACCACACCAAAACATGTTTGTTTATATTTCTTGACCAAGAACAACTGCATCTTTCCTGGACTCAGGAACACCCCAACACTATCTAGCTACTCATTACAGAGTGGGAGTAGATGAGACAATTGTATCATGAGTGATTGCACTGTTTGGGGGTGTTTCTAATATACAGGAAGTATGCAGTAAGCTTAGGTAAACAATTTGGAGCAAAACACGGCTTTGTATAACTATACATTCCCATGCATTTCAGGTCTACTAAGCAAGGAGGCAGATTAAACAACCAGCAACATCAATGAATTTTAGAGAAGGTAAGCAATCATAAAATGTGGGTTTTTACCTAGAAATAATATGATGCAAAAAAGGTTGACAGTGTCCCTTTAATTGCTGATTTTTAAACTCACATATATATATGTAATACAATTTCTAAATATGTTCTTTACCCCTCCTCTCCACACATTCCACCTCTTTCATTTCCAAACAATATTCAAATGGTAATTAACACCTGAAAGGTAAATCCATCTCTTGCACATATAATATAGGAGAGAGAGAGAGAGAGAGAGAGAGAGAGAGAGAGAAGATAAAATAAAAAAGGAAAAAGAGCACAGAATTTTATGATATTCCATGTTTTAATTTTTCATTTCACAAGCTTTTATTTTCATTTCTAAAGCCTTTTCTTGCTTTTCTCTCTTCTCTGATTTTCCCTCCCTCCATTCTTTCCTTCAGTCTTCTACATTGCAAGCTTCTTTACTTTTTATAGGGCCAGGGAAACCAGAGGGGGGGGGGCACACCTTGCAAATTCATAGTGATTATTGCCTGAATATGGTCTTCAATTGGAAAAAGAAATTGATTACCTCAGCTGATTCCATACCGCCCAGCACTGCATCTGCATCATCAATCACAACAGAGAACACTGAGAACACAACATGATCCATTTTGAGATGAACGGTAGGACTTGATTATAGTTCCACTGAAAGTGCTTTGGAACTGAGGATCTTGCAACAGAGGGGCCTCTTTTAGTGTCTACTCCTCCTGGGGGTCCTCAGGAGGAGCCACAGATGCACACCATTTTGATTTCCAGCAGAAGGACAAGAAAACCTGGGAAACAGTAGAGGAAAATGTGCAGGGCAAAGGGGAGCCTATATTCCTGTTTAGATTGTAAGGAAATAGCTATTTTCCAAGTGTAGTTGTACACACCAAAATGTTGTGGCCTGCAGAAAAAATATGGGGTATTTTTGTAGGAATGCATAATAGATGTGAGAGGATATGAGCTTTTTTAATAATGTTTTGTGTTGTCTAGTAACTTGCACTTTATTTTGATAATGGAACATATATTTATAAAGATGTTTTATAATGGTGATTTGTATATGTTTATTGCACCACTTGCACTTTAAATTAAATATATCTGATGACAGCCCTTTTGGGCTATACATGCAGAGTAACACTAGATGGCACCATCTTCATGAAAGCAATTGATATTGTGGAACGTTAGAAGCTACACTGCACTGCGTTTATGTCCTGTTCTGAAATACCTTGATTAGTGACATTAAAGCTCTTGAACTGCATTTCTTGCTTCAGCTTTTCATTTTTTGTTATGAGTGGGAGTGCCATGACTGTTGCTCTACTAGTTCCCTTTTGGAGTTGTAGTATGATCATTCTGCAATTCCAGAACAGTCTGCTCACTCCCCACCTCCTCACCCACCACTGCAGATGCACTATTTCAGTTGCCAGTCACCCGCCATGCTCATGATGGCCACCGATGTTTAGTGTGCAAACACGAGTTGTTGCACATGTATGACTGCACAGTGGCCATCTTGGGCACAGCAGACTGTTTCACCATGAGCTTGGTGAGCTTTCACTATTAGTTAACAATATTTCAACTCTGAAAATGTTTTAATTAAATAAGTACATTAAGTAAATAAGTAAATGCTCTAGTATGTCCTTCCCATACCCCAAATAGCTCACTGTCATTTCCATAAATCTTCCCTAGTGGTTTAGTGTGTAACCACCCAATTCAACAAATGCTTATCCAAGTGTTTTGCATTCATCTCTGGTTGTTTAGTTTTTCCCCTCAACACCTGATAGTTCCTCATAGTGTTTCAAAATTATCACTTATGGTTTATTGTCCCCTTATCCTCCTATCACTCTTCTGATATACTGTACAAAACACAGAAGTCCAGTGGTTTCCCCAACCCTGTTCAATCCTCTGAGCTGTCATAACTGTAAGTTAACCTGGTATTCAGTGGTTCCACCCCAACACACACCACTCTCCCCATCACTCATGTGAGTAATCATTATATATCCTGGTTACCTAGTTATCTGCCAACCATATCCCTCTATCACCTATTAACATTGCTTAAAATGAGTTCCAAATGGTCCAGGGAGCAGCACCGTCACCCAACAAACTATCCCCAACTGATGCACCTGCTGACATAACACCTGCAAGAACACACACACCCATGCCCCTTCACCCAGATGTCCTGCACTCCTCTCATTGTAAAAGCATCTTCCAAGAATGAGACTCTTTCTTCGAATGTTTTCATTTGTTTAATGAGCCATGAATTCTTTTCACGGTCACTGTCCGTATTGCATTTTCAATCTGAGACATGATTTTTAATCACCAGTTAAATTTCTTTTATGTCTATATGATGCATATTACCTCTGCTGATATTTGTGGTTGTAGCAACGGAACATCCTTGTTGTCTGTTGATGGTCGCCGTCCCATACTTGCCGGAGCTAAGTGCCATATAGATGCAGATACTGCTGACTTTCAACTTGTCAAATTAAAAACTAAAATCGAATAAAATATGATGTGTTTGGATTTTTTCTTAGTCCAAAATGAATATTAATGAAACAACAGAGAGATTCCCTCAAAACTTAAACTTTGGAATTAATTTTTAGTCAGAGATCACGGATTGGGCAAGTGAGCCAATGGTCCTAACCAGCCATCATCCTTGGTGCCCAGCATGCAACCACAGCTCAGGGGTTGCTGTCAGAAAGGGAAGGCAGAGCAGAGAAATGCATGGGGGAAAGGAATTAAAGAGCTACTGACACCTCAAGGAAAACTTTAAAAAAACATAATAATTAGGTACAATTCTGCCTGCATTCAATTTATATTTTGAATATTTCTGCTCCTTATTATTTATTACTAAGGAAATTTTCATGAATATATGAGCTTTATCCCTTAGAGTTCCTTTACAGTATATCTGCTTCTATAGCTTACTCCCAACTTCAAGTCATAATCCTCTGTAGTGACATCACAATGTGTTGCCATGTGCGTAACTGTGATGTCAAAAGCAGTGCTTTATGACTTCAGGTAGGGAGAAAGCAGCAGAAATAGATGAACTCTTCAAGAGCAAAGATCCTGTTTTCATATAAATGACCTCAGTAGAAAATAATGGTGAGGAGGAATACAGCACTAATAGGAAATACAAGCTGGATTGTGTCTAAATATCAGGTTTTGTTAAGGTTCTCCTGAATGTGTCACCAGCTCTTTAAAACAAAACTCTCAAACACTGGCACATTTTATGAAGTGATGAGACACCGAGTGACACTATAGGGCCAAAACCTAGAGCATGTTTTAAAAGACAATACATTTGGGTGACAGTATAACACAAAGTCATTATAGTCCACCTGTTAAAGATGGGGAATGGTAGAATCAGTGTCAAAATGGCATTTTCAAATGCCCAAACATCTCAATATGTAGACATATGGTATAAGGTAAGGAATTTTAAATTCCTGGTATGAAAGTCCCAATAAAATCAATGATTTTGTACATGTAACACAGTACATGCTCTTGACGTTGCTTGATGCCAGTGCCCAAGGATTTATGATGGCCGCACCACCCGTGAGTTTAAAATTAGAATGTGGAAGCACATAAGGGGGATCAAGGGTGATGCATCTGACAAGGTACTGAGTGTCCATTTAAGGAGATAGCACGTGAAATCCTTTAGGCAAGAATTAAAATCCAGTGGAACTGTTTTTATTCTGCATATTGCCTCTCTTAATAAAAGACCTAGCACAACATCCATGAATCTCTTCCAGATGATGAGTGCTCTGTCATTTTTGCTTACTCTGCCCATTTAAGGAGTTACATGGATGCAACCCAGTTACTGTTAGGTTTGGAGTTCTTGAGACATATTCGACAAAATCCAAGGGGAGAAGATCAGCTCACAATCCTGCTACAGAATGAATCTGCTTTGAGTCACAGACTTAACAATCTCAAACCTGATGGGCTGAAACACGTTTTGGACTTCTGGGGAATTAGTTCATTTCTATATTCATTCATTAAGATGATACGCAGTGAATAACTAAAGAATTTATGTTGGAGGACAATATATTTTTTTAGAATGGATCAGTATGCAACTTCTCATTGGCTTACAAACATGCAGCCCACTCAACAGCTGCTGTCCAGTCTTTCAGGTGAGGCTGATAGTCTATGAGATCCCTCTCTTTGTGCAAGCATGGGGAGAATAAAGTCCAGGGAGACCATCTGTGTCAAGATGTATGATGATATGCTCAACAGAGTCTTCCTCAACTATCAGTCACACAACTGTCCACCTTCCCCTGGCTGTGGGATGAGTTAAATTTGAACCTCTGTTCTGACAAACATTATCATACTACAAGGGTATTTAGTTTTCACTCTTTACTGACATATATTGTATGTGGTTACATGTATGGGAACCCAGTCCCCGAATATTCTCATGGTTATCACTCTACAGACAGGTTCATTCTCAACCCTGGACCTAAGTTCTGTCCTTAAGACCTCATATAAACTGTACTCTCCTCTCACACCTTGGGAGGTTCATAACCCTTTCTATTCCTCTTGTAACACCAGTGGGGGTGGTTAAACGACAGGTCAGAGCCTACTCTGCACTGTATAACCAGAATTGCCCACCTCGCTACATGCTTTGGGATTAAACACATTTTTACACATAGTCTGTGATATCATAACGTCTTGTCAGTGGTTTTTGCAGGAGGCCACACCATTGTTGGATTTTCACTCTGACTTCCCTGGCTGATACCATGCAGGCTGTGCCCTGGTCTTTCAAGAGCCACAACTTTGGTGTAGACAGCACAGTGAGACCACCACAGTGAAGAACATCACAGTGACAGAATTCAACAGAAAGAGTCAGGTGCAAAGTAATGCACCTGGGAAACAAAAACTCAGGAGAAGAGTACACAATAGCAGGGGAGGTACTAACAACAACAAAAATGGAAAGGGACCTGGGGGTAGTCATATCAGATGACCTAAAGGTGGGTGAGCAATGTGAAAAGTCAGTAAGGAGAGCCAGGGGGATACTGGGATGCATAGGAAGGGGCATCACAAGTAGAAAAAGGGAAGTGGTTATCCCTCTATACAGACAGTTGGTGAGACCTCATCTGGAGTATTGTGTGCAGTTTTGGAAACCTCATCTATGCAAGGACATAGATAGGATGGAAGCAGTCCAGAGGAGGGCAACTAAAATGGTGCAGGGTCTGCAGCAGAAACCATATGAAGAGAGACTGAGAGAGCTTAATATGTATGCTCTTGATGAAAGGAGGGACAGGGGGACATGATAGAAACGTTCAAGTACCTCAAGGGAATCAACAAAGTCCAGGAGGGTAGCATCTTACAGAAAAAGAGATGTGTAAGAACAAGGGGGCACATTTTAAAGATAGAGGGGGGACGGCTCAGAGGTAATGTGAGGAAATTTTTTTTTCACAGAGAGAGTGGTGGATACATGGAACAACCTTCCTGAGGAGGTCGTTGGGTCTAAAACAGTGAGGGAATTCAAGCATGCATGGGACAGACACAAGGCAATTACAGTGGGGGTTGCAGGAAGTAGGCTGTTGGTTAACTAGAATCTGCAGCTTATCTAGTAGGTAGGGAAATGGGCAGACTGGGTGGGCCAAGTGGTCCTTATCTGCCATCAAAGTCTATGTTTCTATGTTAGGTCACTGTGATGGTCCCCGCTGGCACTGGCACTGCATCTACCAGTGTATTGCCCCCTTCCTAAGACAACTCCATCTCAGAGTTATATATTTAGAGACAGGCAGTTGTGGGGGTGGAGCCCTTCAGAGAAAACACACCGACATCCCTGACAGTACAATGCTGACACTTGGCATTGTGTCTGTTGCTGTCAGGGATGTCAGTGATGTAGCTTTCGCCGCATAATAGTAAAACCCACAACTCCACCCTGACCAGTCACCCCCACTGAAGCCTGGAGGCTACTCTTGCACTGGGCACCTCACATCAGCACAACAATACCACTGGCCAGAGTGCTGGGTACAGTGTAGCTGTGCATACTCCAGCCTGCCCTCTGGCAGTGATTGGTAATCACCACTCTGTCAGAGGCAGCATCTCCTGTATCCATCCCTGTTTGGGATTTCTTTTTTCTTTATAAAGCTTTTTACCTTACTGGCAGCAGTGCAGGTGGTTCTCAGCCCAGTACCTGCAGTTCCTGACTGACCATCCATCTCCCCAAGACCCATCTACAATATCCCATGGAGTGTCCCCCATGGCAAGGCCAGGAGGGGGAGGGCCATCCTCCCATCTCCCTCCAGAGTCACACATCCAGATGGCAGGGTCCTGGCAACAGTCCGGGCTGGGGACAGGCTTAATGATGGCTACAGCTACTGCCGTTTTCTGTTTTTTTCCTTCCACCACCCCAACATCAGGATCAGCCCCTGCAAGCCTCTAAATGTCAATGATGTCCCCTCTGGAGGAGTAAACTCCAAAACCCTCTGCAGGGGTTGCCAGTGTGGCATGACCTGATGCCATCCCTCCCTGGGCTGTGGAACTGCCACATGACAGCACTTTTCCAAGCCCAGGCCAGTCAGCTGACTCTCTGTGTGCATCCCCAAAGTTGGGTCAACTGCAAGGAAGAGAAAGCTGCTACCCATTGGTCCACCAGGCAGCCTACTGCTTGCGATCTCTTGAACACAATATAGGCATATTGCCTACCTTAGTCAGCAGCTCATTCCCTCTCAGCAGGTCTCTTTCAATTAACACTTTTGCTGGCAGCATCTATTGGGCAGAGGACTACAAATGCCCCCCCAAAGTAGGTGAACACCCCATGTTTGGTAGGACCCTCTCTGTGCTGTAAGGCTTTCAAGGACTCCCCTTGATGGAAGACACTCAGACATCCTGCACCCTTCTTGTGTCTCCTTTTCATAATCCCAGGGAGGGGTGCCAGGTTTTGAAAAATGTTATGGATGCTCAAGGTAATTATAAAAGGCCAGGAGTATGGGGGCTGCCTGGGCCCCCAGAAGCTATAGGGTTTTTCATGCATTGTGTTGCATTTTGGGTGGTATTTTGATACCTTCTGGATTCTGGAGGAAGGCTGTTGCAGCCTGGCAGGAACCCATCCATGGGCAGATCATGTGGGTGTCAGTGGATCAGTTATATTATCATCCCCAGTCATCATAATATACCTTGCCTAGGACCCTAAGAGTTGATCTTGAGGGAGGTGCTGGAAGGCTGATAGTAAACATGCTATGAATATGTAGTAGTTAGGGGTAGGTCAATTAGGGATTGAAGAGTGACCCCTAGGAGTGCAAGCATACTCTGCGATTGGTTGAAGGCCTGCCATAGGGTTCGCAAACATATTTTATCCAGTCAATCAGGTTATATCCACTGTACAGCTGAGGCTTCTGGGAAGGGGGATGTGATGGAGAAAGAGAAATGTGTAGTTGTTGATTGCACTCAAGTGAGAATTACCTTCCTCAGGGTTTTAAATAAGCTGAAAACATTAATTAGCAGTTTTATACGTGATGTACTAATCAGTTGTGAAAATGCATAGCATCTGGCACAGACTGATAAGCAAAATTAAAAATAAAATGTATTTTTATTCATGTAGTGTCCTGTACTATGTGCCATATACTTACTCAGAATATATGATTAGCAGTCTGCTGCTACTCATTTCTGGAAATGGTTAGCATCTCTACTTGTTTTGAGTAGAATTTTGCTACGCTATACCAACTATTTAATACTCTGCCTAAGCAGATGCTTGTTGGAGGTAAGTTTCAGTATTTGTGATTGGAGAAGAAAATGGGGTGGTGTATTGGGGAACATTTAGAAATAGCATTTCTGCAGCATGTTTACAGGAACAATAGCAGGAGGTTGAAGTCTAGATACTGGTGGTACGATATTAAGTATCAGACCTATATCTGCATTAGTGCAGGGGGGGTGGTAGCTCATCCCCTGATACACTCCTGCCTGACCACTGGAGTGAGCAAGGTAAAATATTATTGACTGAATGTGGTTCCTTGCCATCCCTCTCCTTTGTGCAGCTTGATTTTATCCCTTAGCCCTTACAACAATTGACGAATAATGTGAGGTGGGGTGGGGCTAACTTGTAGTTGTGAAAGATGATTAATCTATTGTGCTTAACTGAATGACAATAAAGCCTTGGCAGTAACTTACTTCGCATATTTCCCCACCTATCTCCAGATGCTCAGCTCAATTGGTATATAGGAAAAAGAAAGAGGGTCAGCAATAAAGATAGAAGTCACCCACAGGGGAACGTCTAAAATTATCTTATTATCAAAATAATTGTGGGAGGGTGTGATGATTAGCTTTACACCATTTGAAATAGAACAGCCATCCTACCTCTATGGCAGGGTCTGAGGTAGCCCAAGCTGTAACTTTAACTACCTCTCGAACATGTGCACCTTTGAGAGGGGAGTTGAGCTGACCTGGCGATCCAAGCGGTGCTTCTTGAGCTGTGTTTCAGCTGACCATGTCCCCCTCTAATTGGCTGCTTGTCTTCTTGCGCCCCATGAATGGCAATTAGTCAGTTTTATTACCATTGGTTAATTTGCCAGTGCTGTTACTATAGTAGTACATCAGGGTTCAGAAGAACATCACCTGAAATAGGGACAGCTGTGGGGAGTTTGGGCCACTTCAATGGTAATGTGTAACTGACATAATACTAAAGAAAAAGAACAATGCAAAACCATTTCTTATACTCCTATCATAAATGCAGTCAGTTGAGGGGAGTAGCTGGGCTATAGAATTACTTCAGAGATGCTCATAAGGTGTCCTTGGTCACTTAAATGCTTTTGTGACTCAAAGTACAACCGTTCTGGCTCTTTACCTCAAACCACGTCAGCGACCTGGGTTCGGGAATGGACTCAGTACGCCGGGGGCTAGCAAGGGAAGGAGAGGATTAAACATTCTTAGGACTGCTCTCCTCTCCTGGGGTTGGTTGTGGGTTGATGTTGCATTGCAGTGGCCTCTTGTGGAGACCAGAAGCTCTGCAGACACACTTAGGAGGGAACGGTAGAAAATTGGAAAATCAACTTTGCGACTGACTGGATGATGACTGCAGGTCCACCACTGCTGCCAATACCCTGAAGGAGACCCTTCACCTCAGCAGCACCCTGGGGCCAAGTATGTGTGCTGGGTGCCCCCTCTTGTACCTTCCCCCTCAGAGGAGGGGGCCTGCCCGGCGAAGGGTTACATCCAGGTGACCCCAGGGATGGCTGCGATTTGAGGTTGGATTGCTCAAGAAGGGACAGGCGGAGCGGATGGGACCCAAGCAGCCCAAAAGAGTGATGGGTCATGAGGCATGAGGGGAGAAAACAGATAGAAAAAAAGTACAACCCAGGTTGTACTACTAAAGTAACTAGGCAGGTCACTCTCGTTCCATTGATGGCACGCGCTAATGCTCTGTCCCTCCACAAACTGCAACTGCCACTTGCTGACTGAGGATTCATCGCAGTTACAGAGGTAGAAGCCAATGTCTGCAGCATGCATCTGATCCCACATCACATTATCATTCCTTGTATAGTTATGTGTCAAGACTTTCAATCATGGCACAGGATTGGAGCAGTCACAGCAGAGGTCTGTCTGGGACATGCTCGATGACCAGTGCTGTGCGTAATGAGTGCCAGTACATAGAGAGCATGTGAAAATATTGCCTGCAATGTCCTGATCTGCATCGACCACTGGGAGACCAAAATTGTGAAGAGGAGATTACATGCACGGACATGAGACAGGACTGTCAGTCTCACTAACTCAGTCGGACCACCTCCCAAATCAAAGTGAGTGTATTGGGGGATGGATGGATGGGGCTCTGAACAGGCTAAAATATAGAAGATTCAGGGGTCAGGTGACAGGTCAGGATGGGAAAGGAAATTGGGGGGGGCTGAATGGGCTTCAGCAGTGTCCCCTCTTAAAATGGGATGTTGATGGTAAAAGCCAAAGGATCCAGAATAGAGGGTGCTCATTTTGACTTTGTGGGTGCTGAAGCACCTGAGCACCCATGCTGTCTGTGCCCCTGGCCACCATTCAGGACACTTTCCAAAAATAGAAAAAATAATACCCCCACATTGCATTGCATCATCCATTGCTACTTGACCATTATCCTTCTGCAATACTACTGTTTGTTTACACTCAAAAATAGCATGTGGTATGAGTCAGTCCTCAGTTGTATGATGTGTGGGCAGCGGTGATGCTCCCCACCCCAAATAACACAAGAAATCACCCATAAATGGGTGGTCTGATATTGTTTCACACCCTTTATCTTGTCTCTGTTTGGTTGCCACCATGTTGTCTCAAATACGAACATACGAAATTTGCCAGCAGATAAAGGCCTAGAGGTCTATCAAGTCTGCTCGAATGTGCAGCTAGCACTCTTTATTCTGCAGCTGCCCCTCCCTTCCACCCTTCCCCTTCATTAACCCTCCCTCTTGTCCTGTCCCATCCTCGTTTGAAGCAGTCCACTGTTCTACTGCATACCACTTCAGGAGGTAACGCATTCCACCTAGCCACCACCCTCTTGGTAAAAAGTGTCTCCTCATCTCCCTCCTGAACCTTCCTCGTTCCAGTCTCATATCATGGCCCCTGGTGTCCCTCCCCTCCCTTACTTTGAACAGCCCCTCTGTACTTGTCTTGTTTATTCCTTTCATGTATTTATAGGTTTCAATCATGTCACCCCTGTCTCTCCTCTCCTCCAGTGAGTACATGTTCAACTCCTTCAACCTCCTCTCGTATGATAAGTCCCCCAGCCCCTTGATCATCTTTGTCACTCTGCGCTGCACCCCCTCCAGTAACTTAATGTCCCTCTTCAGATACGGATGCCAGTACTGCACGCAGTACTCCAAGTGTGGTCTAACTAATGACCTATACAGTGGCAGAATCACCTCCTCCCTCCTCGAGGATATACCCCTTGCAATACAACCCAGCATTTTGTTGGCCTTTGCAGCTGCCTTCCTACATTGTGCCGAGTTGTTCATTGACCCTGTAATGAGCACACCCAGATCCTTCTCCTCCTCTGTTTGGGCTAGCTGCACTCCCCCTAGCTGGTAACTCCTCCTTGGGTTCTTCATCCCAAAATGCAGCACCTTGCACTTTTTGGCATTAAAGCCCAGTTGCCAGGTGTCTGACCAGGTTTCAAGCTTTGCCAGATCATCCTGCAATCCCTGCCATCCCCCTAGGTCATCCACCACCGCTTGTTGTGACTCCACATGATATCAATTGTTGGTTGGTCCTCCCCTACTGTTTTTGATATCATAGAATAATATTTATTATTATACGTTGACTGTGTTCTACGAGTGGTACAGTGTACATACATTTTATAAAATTTCCAATAAAAACAGGAAAATCCATATGGATCTGGGAAGAAATTATACATATTGGTACATTCAAATATAAGAAACTTGGTGTTATAATCTCATGTCTGTCTATACAATTAGCAGAAGAGGTCTGAGGTTAAATATTCACAACAAAAGAGGAACATGGTTTAGTCAGAGGATAGTGAATACCTGGAATGGGCTCCCAGGTGAAGCGGTGGGTGCCAGTACCCTACAGATATTTAAATACCGGTTGGACATGTACATGGGAGACAAAAAATGGAGCTATGTACATTAGCTGGTAACAGATCCTTATATGGCCTTTTAGGCTTATGGACCTGATCACTTCCTATGAACCTATGAACTGTTCTAGATTCTTTGCAGAGGAGACAGAGTATGAGGGATGTGACCTGATGGTCAATAGAGTCAAGTCATTCCTTTGACACCTTATAGCATGGCTTATGAGTACCAGGAAGTGGCAGATGGAGAAGAGAAGAATGAGGATAGGAGATTATGAGGGGAAGCTCTGTCATGCAAAGGAGGTCTATAGGCATTTACGTTCGTATCTTAACGGTCATGCTGGTCGTTCATTGGCCTCACTTGAAAGCTATCTAGGTAGGGTGTTTACTGAGATGGGATAGTGGTGCTCTACAAAGTGATGAGTTGAGGTATGCTTCCCATTTGCGATAGTACAGGGACAGTTGTCCTTTACTAGCATAGGTGAGTCTCTTAATGGTAGCCAGCCTTGCTAGGGCAGAATGCCATAGGGAGATAGCAGGAGGGAGGGTTGTCACCAGTTCATCAATAAGAGTCATTTGTCTTCCAACAAGGCTGACAAGGTCCATTTCTTGAGCTGCAGCTCAAGATGATCTAAGGGGGTAATTTCTCCCAGAAGGAGTATAGGATTGGTGAGGTCTATCGGTTGCCCCAGCACCCCAGAACAATCCATTGCAACCGTAGACCAGAAGGAGACCAGTACAGGACTTTGCCACAGAAGGTGCAAAATAGTGGCTGGACTGCCTTGGCATCTCCAACAGTCTGCATGTGGGAGAATTCCCCACTTGTGAAGGGCAGCTGGAGTATGATACCAGCGAAGAAGAATCTTGAGTTGGATTTGCTGACACTTGACGTCCTTATAGGCAGCGTGAGCTTGTTGTAGGCAGTGAGACCATGTTTGTGGTGTAATGGAGCAGTTTAAATATTGGCTCCATGCTATCCTACAGGTTTCTGTGTGGTCAGGCTGTGCCTCTTGCCAAGTGCTGTAGAACTTACCTACTAGACACCGGAAAGAGGGTTTAGAATGTAATGTGGATAGCCAATGCCATTTCAGATCAGTTGCATGAGACCTGCTAAGGGACTGTACCGCATCGCGGAGCTGTAAGTATTTCCAAAAGTCTTGGGGCTGGAGTGAGTAACAGGTTTTAAGCTGCTCAAGCGACATGAGCATGGTAGAGTTAGGCAAGTACATATCTTGGACTATATGGATCCCTTTCTTGTCCCACGAAGGCCAGTGGAAGGGTTCATTATCCATCCTCAGGAGCTAGTTGTGCCATAGGTTGAGGAATCGGAATGGCAATGAGTGCATCTGCTTCCTGGTCTTGGCTGCAGCCATGAGATGAAACCACGCTGTCTTAGTTTCAGCCATGACTGGCGTGAGCTTATTAGGAGGCAGAGGGGTGTTGGTCAGAAGCAAGCTAAGGGGGGGTCCCTTGTAGAAGTTGGGCCTCCACTTGTACCCATAATGTGGGTAAAGAGGGGGGTAGGGACAAACCACCTCGTGGCCTGAGCTGAGAGGAAAGACCAGTAGTAGCCTTGCAGCCAGGGAAATCCAAAGCCTCCCTTAGACCAATGGGCTCATAGTTTGCTATTGCTTCAATGGGGCTTTTTAACTTACCACAGGAAATGAGAGATTAGCTTGTCTAATGGTCAAAAGACCTTGTCTGACAAGGCAATGGGTAAGTTGTTAAGGAGATATGCTACTCTAGGTAAGACAAGCATTCAAATCGGCAACTTTACTTGGGAGAGAGAGGTTAAGTCAATGCCAGCGGGATATTTCTATTGATAATTGAGTTATAAGGGGGAGAAATTCCTGGGCTCAATCTGCTTCCAGTCAAAGGGTATATGTATACCCAGGTAGGACAGGTTGTTAGGGGCACAAGATAGCCCCAGACCTTGTAGGCAGTCTTTGGAGCAGGCTGCATTTAGGGGGGTGACATTGGTTTTTCTTTGGTTAATTTGTAGCCCAGATATTTGGGCAAATACTTCCAGTATCTTCAAACCTGGCTGGAGAGATTCCCGTGGGTGGGCAAGTGTGAGGGGATGGTCGTCCACATAAGAGGAAGTCAGGTAGGAGTGTTCCCCCACCTGTATGCCCTTGATCTCCTTAGTGATCTGTAGTTTATGGGTAAGTGGGTCCAGTGCTACCAGAAATATCATAGCGAAAGCGGGCACCCTTGCAGAGTGCCTCGTTGTAAAGAGAAGAGTGTGGAGATGTCCTTATTTGTTAAGATTCTGGCAAGGGGCTCATTATATAGAACTCAGATCCATTGTCTGAAGTATGGCCCAATCCATATAAATTGAGTAACTCAAGTAGATATGGCCACTCAACTGAATCGAAAGTTGAAAAATCCACCACCATAGCAGACATGGGGTGGAGGAATGCAGGGCTAGCCATTTAAGACTGAGGACCAATCTGATATTATCAGCTGCAGCCCTGTCTTTATTAAACCCAACCTGAGATGGATGTACTATGGAGGGAAGTACTTCCATCATCCGGCTGGCAAGTCTTATCTGCGATCTTATTTGTCCACAAATATAAGAGAGATAGGGTGATAATTGACTCAATTTAGCGGATCATCTGATTTTTTGGGGATAAGGGTGATCAAAGCCTCTCTCATAGTAGGTGGGAGGACACCAGTCTCATAGGCCTCTTGAAGGGCTGATAGTAGTGGGGTACTGATTTCAGAGCTCATGAGCTGGCACATCTCCGTAGACATGCCATCTGGTCCTGGCGATTTACTCTTGGTGAGCTGAGACAGTGCAGACTGTAGCTCAGTCCCAGTAAAGGGCTTGTCCAATGCAGCCTTCATGGGTTCTGCCAGTTGGGAAACTTTAACCGTGGAACAAAAGTCTCTCAGCTGGCACTCCAGTTGGCTTTGCTGTAGGGAAGTATGCGATTGGTATAGTTGCTGGTAAAACAGTTGCATGCATTCATTGATCTGTTTAGGTTTGGTGACTACTTCTCCCCTAGAGTTCCTGAGGGCGTGGATATGAGAGGCAGCTTGCTGACTTTTTAACTGAAAGGCCAACAGTTTACCTCCCTTGTCTCCACTGTCCCAATAGGTGTGTTTGGCCCTAGCCATCAGCCACTCTGCTTGTTGCTAGAGCATTGTGTTTATGCGATATTTTAGAACAACAATTTCTCAGAGAGCCATCGGGCAGGACATCCAGCTGTAGAGGCTTTAAATTTAGCCTCTAAGGTTGACAGTTCAGCTTGGAGATGGGTCAGGTCAGCCCTTCTGGCCTTATTTCTTTGAGCTACAAATGCAATTATGTGCCCCCACAGCACAGCCTTAAATGCTTCCCACACCATAGTGGCAGAGTTATCTGTGGCACAATTATTGGTGAAGTAATCCTGAGCCGTACTCCATACCATTGCCTGAAATAGGGGATCCCATATTAACAAAGGAGTACAACATCATCTAGTACCTGAACCCCCTTGTCCGGAGGGCATTTAAGTGCAGGAGACAGGGGCATGGTCATAGATGAAAATATTGCCTATTTCGGAGTCAACAATGTCCTGGGAAGCAGGAGAATTAGCCAGCCAAAAATCTATTCGACTATAGGTTGTGTGCACTGTGGAGAAAAAGGAGTAATCCCTCCCTGAGGGGTGGTCTCTCCACCATACATCCATCATTCCCCATTCCTTCATCACATCTTTCAGTGTTGACACCACTTTGGTGTGTGTTTGGGGAGTGGGTTTGGATTTATCCAGGAAGATGTCAAAGGTTAAGTTGAAATCCCCACCAACCATAATGGGTATGCTTGGGTATCCTACAGTAAACGATTCAAGGACTTGGTTAAGATCCAAGAAAGGTTCTGGGGTATCCGTGTTTGGCCGTAAATGTTGGCAAGCACAGCATGACCCCCTGGGTAGGATAACCTAGCCAATATCCAGCTGCCTTGAGTGTCGGAGACTACTTTGTATACTGTCCAGGGATATGACTTCTGAACTAAGATGGCCACCCCTTTAGACTTGTTCGTTGCCAAGCTAGCTATCACTGACCCCACCCAGGACTTTTTAAGCCACAGTATAGTTCTTGTAGTGAGATGTGTCTCTTGGATGAGTGCGATATCCGCCTGTAAGGAGTGTAAGTGCTTAAGAACCATAGAGCGTTTAGTCAGGTGGTTTAGGCCCTTTACATTCCATGATATGAGTTTGATCCCCACCCTAGGGTGTTGCATCTCTATGTCTAAAGTCAAAAAAGGTTCAGGTACTCATCCCAAAAGTCCAGTAAGAGCAGACAGCTATGAGCGGATAAGTTGCCGGGGGTATAGGTAAGAAAGTCAGTTGAGGAGGGAAAGCAAGGTGAACTAGCCACAAAAAGTGAGGTAGTAGGGTTGACCTATTTATAAAAAGGAGCAGAGAGGTGAAATGTACCATATAACACCCAATACAGTTATATAGCAGTATTTGCAAGTTCAAAAGTGTGTCCACTAAAAAGTGAACCAAACAGTGTGTTTTATAATGCTATTAACAATAATCTAAGCAACAGCAGTCAAAGGTTAATTAAGCAACTAGCTAGAGCTAGTTTAGGGTATGCAGGAGGGTACCGATTCCCTACCGTGAGGGAGGGAGTTGCACAGCCATGCTAGCCAAGTACCTAAAATGGGGAGATTAGGAGTTAGCCCGACAAATGTCTCAGAACTCCGTCCCCAGCTATAACATAACAATCATTAAGTAACTTCCCCACCTCAAAAAATTAGTGGTGGGGTAATCAGAGACACCAAGGGTTAAGGGAAGGAAGGGGGAGAGGACAATAGGGAGCTGAAAAGATAAAATGGAGAGATGAGGGGATATAAGGAATCGGGGGGAAAACGGGAGGAAGGGGAGGTCTGGGGGGAGGGGGGAAGTGAGCCATCGCCTCAAAACCGAGAGAGACAATACTAGTGAGCTACAGGGTTAAATATGGTGCCCATTAAGGAGGAGAAAAAATTAAAAAACACCAAGTTTAATGGCACACCCTACAACAATAAGGTGAGGTCTGAAAAAGGGCAGAGTAGATTGGCCTGCCCAAGTAGTATGTGCCACACGCTTGTGGGGGTGCAGCAACCCGTTTGCAATGTGCAGCCCTGAATAAGCCCCCTAGTTGCATGGACAGCATTCCCTTTAGTATCCCATACAAGGGAACTAGGCAAAAGAAAGCCCTGATGCAGCATCAGTGGGTAACAGATCCCACCCATTTCCTGCACCATACTGGGGTTCTGTAAATTTAAGATATTAGGGAAGGAAACTAAGCAATGTTCAAGTGAGAGCTACAAATATGCATAGATATCTCTGTTTGGTGGGGCAGGTTCTCCGGTGGGCATTGGAGAAATGTTTGTGCACTGCAAGTACTTGGAGACCGCTTCAGCAAATGTCATGAGCCCAGGTTTAATAGGTAAAGTTGCGAGGTCTCGAGGGTCATCCACTTCTGAAGGAAAGTCTGCCCATGAGTAAATGTCTGCCACTTTCATGATAAGATCATCTGGGATATCTGCACTTGCAGACTGGTTTCCTTGGATGAGTTCATCTTTAGTTAGTTTAGCAGGTGGTGCTGTTTCTGGGCCCTCAGAGACAGAGTCAGGGTCACTATGGGAGCATCGGGGTACCCGGGTCATTTGGCTTGAGCCCCGCTGTTGTTTTTTGAGGGAGGCGGTGAAAACTGGCCATTGCTGAACATACAGGCCATTGTTTACAGGCCCCATGGATGCTGTAGGATGAGGGGACCTGGGGGATGCAGATGATATTGAGAACGTCCAGCCAGTATAGTGGTCCTCCTGAAAGCTGCTGCCAGAGGAATGGTTCCCCCTGCCATGTTCACGCTGCCCTGGGTTCCAAAGTCTCTTGGGAAATGTAGTTTTTAAGGGTAGCCTAGGCCAGTACTTGGAGATCCATGCCTCGATCTCTTGTGGTGATTCAGCAGTTATGTCTCTTCCTTCATGGGAAAAAATATAGGTATGTTAAGTTGCAAAATCCATACTTGAATCTTTGTTGTGCCAGAAACTTTTTAATGGGGATAAATGCTTTCCTGTGAACTGCCATTTCAATAGAGAAGTCCCTTAAAAAGGTTATCCTAGCCCCACGCCTCATAATTTCTCCTCTATCCCGAACTGCACTTAAAAAGTTTTCTTTAGTTGAATATTTAAGTATGTAGGCTATAAGTGGTCATGGTGCTGAGCTGGTGCAGCAAAAGCCACCTGGAAACCGATGCACCCTTTCCACTTCTGTTGGGCCATGCCATCTGTCCTCTAGCATTTAGGGATTTCTTCATTTAAGATGCACTCTGTATTTTGGCCTTCAGATCCCTCGGGAATACCAAGGATTCTATTATTGTTGCATCTCCCATGGTTGTCCTGATCCTTGGCTCTTTGCCAGAGCGTGGCTAGCTTGTTATTGTGCTCTGGGAGGCGTTGCAAAATAGTGGCCTGGTTAGATTCCAGATCCTCCATTTTCTGCTCCATGACATTCATTTTATCATTAAGAACCTGCACCTTGAGAATTGAGAACTGAGAACCTTGAGAATTTACTTCAAGCAAAACAAAAACTTTACATGGCTAAGCCTCACCCAGATACTTCATCCCCTTTGCACTATGAAATTTTACAACTGTGCATGCAAATCAACGAAATAATTGCTCGTAAGACTGAAAATGCGTTATTAAGAATAAAACATAAATATTGGGAAGGAGGGGAAAAAGGAAGCAAAATACTTGCTTATAGACTCAGGATGCAACAAATGGAACGACATATTGCTGCTCTAAAAGATCAGGTGGGTGGAATTCAAACTAATGAATCCTCAATTAATGAGATTATGACTTCCTTTTACAAAATTTATATAAGACCTTTCTTCAACATCAGACTCGGAGATATCATCCTTTCTTGATAGAATAATGCTCCCCAGACTTCCCCAGATGCAATATGTTCTTTAGATGCACCTTTTACTGAACAAGAAGTAAAGAAGGCACTTTTTTCCCTTAAGTCTGATAAATGTCCTGGTGGAGATGGTTACCCAGTGGGCTTCTATAAACTCTTATCAGATCAACTAGTTCCCATATTATGTAAGGTATTTATAGAGTCCTCTAAGAAGGGTGTATTACCTCATACAATGACTGAAGTAATTATCACTGTTCTTCCCAAAAAAGATAAGGATAACACCCTACCGGAGAACTATCGCCCCATATCTTTACTTAATACAGATGGCAAAATATTTGCTAAAATCTTAGTTAGTCGTATTGAACCACATATTCCCAAATTAATTCACAGGTCGCAAGTGGGCTTTGTGAAAGGTAGGGCAGGATCTGATCATCTTCATTCTTTGATTAATCTAATGCATAAAGCCCATTCCCTTAATTCACCTGCTGCAGCCATCGCTGTTGACTTCGAAAAAGCTTTTGATTCTTTAGATTGGAAATTTCTTTTCATGGTGTTAAGCGGTTTCGGTTTTAGTAATAATTTTTGTTCTTGGATTAAACTTCTGTATACAAACCCTCAAGCCAGGGTTCTCACCAACTTTACGCTATCTGAATCCTTTAAACTTGAAAGAGGATCTAGACAAGGATGCCCACTTTCACCATCGTTGTTCATCTTAGCTCTAGAAACTTTTGCTGCATTCTTAAGACAACATAAGGACACTATAGGAATACCTATAGGCAGCGTACATTACACATCTTTATCATACGCAGATGGTATGCTTATTTTGCTTGAAAATTTAGAATTATCTGCACAACCACTTATTCAAAAATTAAATATGTTCTCTAAACTCTCTGGTCTGAAAGTTAATTATCAAAAAACGGAGATATTGCCGTTAAATAAACGCTGTAATTCCTCTATAAATAACTCACTAAGTTTTCGATGGGCTCCTCAGGGCATCACCTATTTAGGAGTAAAAATCAGTCCGGATCTTAATAAAATTTGGGAACTAAATCTACACCCTTTGCTTACAGACATCCAAACAGATATAAACAAATGGAAAAATCTAAATCTTTCACTTCCTGGTAAAATTGCTGCTATAAAAATGAATATTACTCCTAAAATTCTTTACTTATTCTCTTGTATTCCTTTAAAAATTTCCCCCCACCTACTTCAAAAAATTGACAAAATAGTAGGAAATTTCTTGTGGGAGGGCCGTGTTCCGAGGTTTAATCAAATTAAATTATGTGCACATTGGTCTAAAGGAGGTTTTGATTTACCTTGGTTCATGGCATACTTATGGGCTTTCAGAGCAGTGCAAACTATTAAATGGTTTTCTAAACCTAACCATAATTCACCATTGTGGCTTGACATGGAAGCCTCCATGTCTAGAGGACGAATACCTAATAACTTCTTATATTCCTTAGCAAACTCTAGAACAAATAATCATCCCACAATTAAGTCGTCTATGTATTATTGGTTCAAATTACATAAATGGCTCAAAATGGACCCTACCCCTATAACCTTTACACCTCTTTGGGGAAATTTGAAAATTACCTTAGAGAACAAACCTATATATTGTAATTCATGGAAACTAAAGAATATATTTTTCCTGAAAGATATTCTGGATAATAAAAGTAAGACATTAGATACCTTTGGCAACCTACAAGCAAAGTGGCATATTTCCAAAAACTAATTCTGGAAATATTTGCAAATTCGATCGGCTACACTTCATGTTATTCAACAAATCAAGGAACCACTT
Source organism: Neoceratodus forsteri (assembly GCA_016271365.2). Lineage (NCBI taxonomy): Eukaryota > Metazoa > Chordata > Ceratodontiformes > Ceratodontidae > Neoceratodus > Neoceratodus forsteri. The sequence continues at coordinate 382,701,867 of CM057455.1, read as the reverse complement.
ACAAACTCTTTATACATTAACTCATGGATTAATACTTCTTCTGGGTTGGTCAGTAAGATCTATAAATTAATTGGGGATATGTTACCAAATCAATCTCTTAAGGCCAAAGACAGATGGAATACTGTTTTAAAAGATAATATATCTAATTCCCAATGGGATGATTGCTGAAATCTTGTCATTACACCTTTAGAGATGTTCGTAGCATGCTGATACAGTACAAAATATTGCACTTATGGTACAGAACCCCTTTTCACCTGCATAAATTAGGCCTAACATCTAATAACAATTGCTGGAGATGTAATCTACCTAATGGAGACCTTCTATACATACTATGGTCATGTAAACCAATATATAAATTATGGCAGTCTGTTTTCAATCTGATATATAAAATTATTGGCTGTCACATCTCACTTGATCCCAAATTCTGTCTACTCGGAGTTATTGATAAATATATAAAACTAACAAAATACCAACATAAATGGCTAAATATATTATTTATGCAGGTTAAAAGGTTGATATTAGTAAGATGGAAAACTCAGTTAATACCCTCTATGATAGATATTTTGGATAGCTTAACTTACTACGCCTCTTTGGAAAGGATATCATATTTGATACAAGGTCGACTCAATGAGTTTTATTCATGTTGGCAAAATTACATAAACTTTCTTCAGAAATAAAGTGTTTTTTTTTTTCTCTCAATTTATCCCTTCCTTATGATAATACTTTACAATTATTGTATGATATATCTATCCTTCTTGCAGCTCCTTTAAATAGTTATACCAATATATGGTTAATTATATATGTATTTTAAATTAACCCAGTACATATTCTCTCTTTCTTCTATATAAACAGTACAAGTATTTTGTCCTATTAGTGTATTACTTTATACACATATGTATCTCTGCAACTTTCAGCTATTTAGCACTCGATACCAACTATTGTATAAAGTGCCAGTATACTCTTATGTGTATATAATTACAGTATGTCTTCATTGTACTGTAACTGATAAATGTGAAATAACTCAATAAATAAATTAACTGCAAAATAAAAAGAACCTGCACTTCAGCAGCAGTGCCTGCCAGTGTAGTTGAGATGGAATCAACCCTTGATAGGAGTGTTTCTAGCAAGGCTGTAATGTGTTGGAGAGAACTGTCCACATAGGTCAGGTGAGAGGGAGACTCCATAGTTGGTGCGGCTAAACTAACTGGAGAGTGTGTAGAGGAGGCCATGCAGCAGTCAGGGTGTGTCTGCATTCAGGCAGTGCGGGCAAGGAGATTAGGCAGGCACCACGCTCACTAGAGGGACCTCAGCTATCAGAAGAGGAGAGGAGAGAAAAGGGACCCATCATGGTGCAGTTGTATCTGGAAGCCCATTAGGCCCAGTCAAGGTTGCAAGGCCTATTCAGGATTAATCAGGGTTGAGCGAGGACCAGTGCAGGAAGTGATTTACTGACTCCTGAGTGCAATAAAACCCAAGCCAACCAAATAGTTAAAGGCTAGATAGGCTTAGTTATGTTACAGGAAGTAAGATGTCTCTGGATGTTGGCATATTTGGTCAGATTGAATTACCTGGGGACTGAGCCAGAAGCTGAAGCAGTCATCTTCCTCAGCATCCAAGTCACGCCCCCCCTGGCCCTCCCCTACTGAAACAAGCATCATTCACCTGCCACTCACAGTCTGTCATACCACCACATAGGGGTGATAAGCTGACAACAATGGCTACTGTTCGGAGAAAAAGCAGTGACCTATGTAGTTATTGCCTGTTACAAGAATGATGATCAATCCACCATTTGAAACAATACCCAGTGTCCACAAAGTCACCCTTGACATTGGGCAGTATCACTTTCACCTTCCTTCCTACATTTCATGTGAACATTACTCAGCACTAGGCACATGGACTGTGACTTGCTCTGTCTGCATAAATAGTCTCTTGATATTGTCTCACTCAGAGTGACAAATGTAATGACAAGCAACAACCATAAAGGCATCAACGAGCAAAGTGTGTCCAGATCACTTCACCTTCCAACACGTCAGAACAGCAGTGTCACTGGCACAGGGGCTATGTGCATTGAGTTACGCAACTGTTGCTGACCTTGTTTTGACTGAAACAACCTCAATGCAAAATTCATGTATGCACACTTTTGCTAACAGTGTCAGTAACATGGAGAACTGCTAGTAACAGTTGTTACAAATTTTTGGATTGCAAATTGAAATGAAAAGTAAATACGAGTTGTTTGGAAGAACAACAACAGGAGCTACACCATGAAACAGTAAAGTCTTCCAATGTGGCCTCACAAGATGTGATATGTCAGGACACTGCACTGCATGCCAGGACCTGAGTACTGTGATGAGTGTATTACTTATTTCTGCAACACTGATGGAAGAGAAGACATGCCAGTCATACTGCTGTGCTCTAGTCTATTTGTTTTGATGAAGTGCAGCACCATACTAGAAGGGTACTTACTGCTACAATACTGTCTGTGATGATATCCTCCTTGACACATCACATCTTCTCTGCCACATAGGTTAGTACAACTAATTTTTGGTTTTGTGTACTGAGTGATGAGTCCTACTGGCTTGTGTAATTTATTACTATGATGACACCATGCAATGATTATTAGGTTACTGGCATGTGCTATCGATTCCCCAGGTCACCACCATCTTTCTGCTGCTGGTGCTGGAGTGCGTGGTCACCTGCTGTCCTGTCCCCGCCATTCCCTTTCTGACCTACTCTCTTCCTCCTTCCACCTCAACCCCTTCCCTTCCTCTGGAATCCATGACTGCCTGGGGAAGATGCCAGCAAATGTGTCTTCCTGTTTCCTCCAGTTACTGTTTCCCCCACGGACATGAATCATTGCCGACTGAGTATGCATTTACCTGTTGAGAATGTTTCACTCACTTCAGGAATGTACATGCAGGCATCATGCTGCACTCAGTTTCATGTGATGGTGACGTAGCATTACTCTGCTCAATGTACCTTGCTTCCTATTTGTGCAGCTATGATTGACTCGTCACTACTGGGCAGGCTACAGTAGACCCCAGTTCAGGTAATCGATTTGCTGGACAGCTGCCCTTTGCATGTGCAGATGACATTATCATTATCCTGTAAGGGTAAGAAAGTCATCATCCTCATCAGCATCATCAAGTCGCCCTTTGGAATATGTATGGCATAAGGTACATTTTCATACTAAGTACAGCCACCTAATATGTGTTGCTACAGTTGCTTGTTGATCCGAGGACATGCCTGTAAGGGCCATATAACTGATAAGTGTCTACTGTTTCTAAAAAAGAACTTTTTTTGTTATGATTCTTTCTCCAGGTCCCTACCTGGGATTCCATCTGCTATTGCTGCTGCTGCCGCCATGATGTCACCATCCTGTGTATGGACTATAACTTGGCTTGGACATCTCAATAAGAATGTAAGTAAAAGATCTCTTTGTAGTTAATTGTAGTTTCTGGAGTTCTGATTCAAGGTGATTTTTTTATGCAGTACTGTAGCTCATTACCTTACCACAGATAGTTGGCAGTGGCAGGGGCATTGGATGTCTATGGCGTGTATGATCATATTCTTGAAATAGGGGTGCTGTTAACTTCATGAGCACACTTCTTTGGTGCTATCATGGTAACAGTGTCAGACAGACATGTGAGTTGCCATGCAGTATTGTCTGACTAAAGTCATTGTTATTGCAGTAACAGTCCCCGTCCAGCATGAGTAGTGTTGCCACCTGTCATGTTTTACACAGTAAATTTCTGGTTCCTTCTGTCCATATGTGTATATCCATTCATTAAGGTAGTGTTGCTGAAAGGTTGTCTGATTATTAGCTCATGTTCAGGTAGGGATCATGATGTGCCCAAATGACTGTATCAAATCATGTAATGTTTTTGCTGCATGTGCAGATCACAATGTTTCTAATGATTTGTCTCTGTCTGTTTTGTGAGCTCATTTTATGAATATTTTGCTTTCAGGTTTACCTGTGTAAGATTTTATGGATGCTGATGCTACTCCTGCTGCTGCTAAGAGCTCTCTGTAGTCTGCTAGCCCTGTGGCTTCATGGCGTGTCCATCAAAAGTGCCCATGTAAGTACCAATGGTGGTTATACTTTGCATTTTTTCTTTTCCAGACAGGTCAGTATATGATGATACTGGGATAGGTGTATTTACAGACAGACAGCAAGTCAGATGGGGTGCAGAGAGAGGTGCAGAACAGTTGTGTGGGCAGTTTAGGTAGTGAGTGGTAGCAGACTAGGTAGTGAGAGGATGTTCAGAATGGGTGGTGCATCAACCTCTGTTAACCAGTGCCATGTTTCCCTTGGACTTCTGCAACTCTCTGCATGATTTTATCTTCAGGCCCATCTGTAAAAGGCTCACTCAATGGATGCTGCTGCTGTTCCTGCTGTCCTGATATGCTCTGCTAGCTCTGTGGTTGTAAAAGGGAACTGAAGATGAATCAAACAATAATTCCTGTGGTTGATTTTAACATTGTGTAACTTGCCCAAGATTTAAATCCATACAGTGTCAGGGGAGCAAGAAGCTCATGTAACATTTCTTGGGGAAAGGCCGAATCAACTTATCCTGCTGGCTCTTGCAAGAAAAGGTTAAGGTTGAACCCTGAAGAGCAATCAGACATTATGTTCACTGAACTTTTACCAACCTTTACACTCTGGAAAGAGACAAATGACAAGAAAGTCTTGTGTCAAACACGGAAATGTTTATATTAAGAACAAAGCAAAACAGGAACTATAAACAAAAGAAGCAGAAAACAAACCTATGTACAGAAAACCAACAACAATCTAACTATATAACTATTTACAATTCTTCATGCACAGTAAGTGCAGAGGACCACCTCACTGTCACTGCTGGCCTGTCGCAGGCCTATGCTGTGGCATCCTCTGGCCAGAAAGTCTTTTTGCAATGCACAAAATGCACTGCTGGGTAGCCTCCACATGGACAAGGGAAGCAAGAATTTCCACCACCTTTCTTTTTAGTCTCTTTATGTCCATGTGCGTGGTATGGACATCCACCTGCTAGGTCAGTGGGGGTGTCTGTTGTCATGGGCTGGCTTGTGGGGCAGTTGATGGTGCACCAGATGGCAAAGGCCCTGGCTCTGCATCCTTCCCTCCTGGCTGCTGCTTCTTCCTCCCTGCCAGCCTCTCCAGTTACCTCTGGATTTGTTTGACACAGTTTGTTGACCATGCACTGGTCTTCTTTGCCTTCTGTGGGCCTGGCACTGGAGATGACTGTATGCCAGTGTTGTCTGTAGTACAGAAAGAAATATGCAGGTTGAAAAGATTGAACTGTGCAAGTGTCAAATTAATGAAATCATCAGTAATAGTAGTACAGTACTCTGTTTAACCAATGTAACCTCACTGTACTCTGACTCTCTGGTGATGATTACCATCCTAGGCCCTTGCCTACTCTTTTTGGTCCCTGATAGAATTTGACGGCAGATAAGGACCGCTTGGCCCACCCAGTCTGCCCATTTCCCTACCTAATGGATAAGCTGCAGATCCTAGTTAACCAGCAGCCTACTTCTTCCTGCCCCCAACCCCTAGAATTGCCTTATGACTGTCCCATGCATGCTTGAATTCCACCACTGTTTTTGTATATGTACCACACCTCACAACATCCCACAGAGAATGGGAAGTATGAAGCCCATGAGTATGCGAAATCTGAAGTTTAACCAATGTTTCATCACCCACATGCTGCTGGGCATCCCCGGGGTGGGACCCAGGGCAGTAAACTGTGGTCAGAAACTGGCTGAGCAATAGGACACAGAGGGTGGTGGTGAACAGAGTCCAATCAGAAGAGAGGAAGGTGGCCACTGGGGTCCCACAGGGATCAGTGCTGGGACCAGTCCTCTTTAATGTCTTCATGTGCAACATTGCAGAAGAACTAAATGTGTCCCTATGCAGAAGGCACAAATATCTTTAACAGGGTGGACACTCCTGGAGGGGTGGACAAAATGAGAAGGGACCTCAGCAGATCTGAGAAGTGGTCAAGTGTGTGGCAGCTAAGATTAAATACAAAAACGTGCAAAATCATGCACCTGGGGCACAGAAATGCAGGGAAAGAGTACATGATAGGGGTAGGTACTGACTGCCAACCAAACAAGCAAGGGACATGGGAGTAGAGATGGGAAAAGTGGCCTCAATTCATTCCGTGGAGTGATTTGCGGAGTGAAGGCAAATTTGTGGAGTGCTCCACAATGTGAAGCGGAGTACTTTGTGTTATACTGGGTAACGCAAAGTCCATTGAAGACAATGACTTTACATTACTCCACCTTCCAAAACCACTACTCCACCAAATTATAAGGTAAAGTACATTGAAAACACCTTGTTTTTAAGCTCCAAACGTGAATTTTGCAGTGATTCATGGGATTTCAGGTCACATGGGCTCTAGATTGTTCTGTACAGCCTCAGTTTGGGATAATGTGGGTAGGAAGCTGTAGGAAACAGTCTGCTCTGAGAGCTCTCTGTGATTCAGATCTTTTAAAAGCTGTTCAAAAAGCCTCTTTGAATCATTTTTTTGCTAAAACTTTAGTTCATCGATTGTAGGAAACCCTCCTGCGCTCATATCATCAAGCGTTTATTGCTTGTGTTTGGATTTTGAATGTTTATGTACAACATTCAGTCTGTGTACTGAGAGACAGTGGAAGTGTGCTTTGGGGGAGGGGCGTATCTGGTGTAGGTAGATTTAAGGTGGAGAAACAGGGAGTTCTTTGTTTTTTGGTTATATTTTTCTTGTATAACTGACTGTGTTACTGTACACACAGTAATATTTTCAGTAATTGTTGACATTTTTTTGCTGATTATGTGTGTTGTGGTCTGGACCTGGTGCAGCAGTGAGGTTGTTTAAAATACATGGGCCCAGATATTCAAAAGGGTTGCGCCATGTGCAACAGGGATGCGCCAGCGCAAGTCCGAAAATGTGCCATTCTGCGATATTCAGCAGGAGGCAGATGCGCCCCCCCCAAATCACAATGCGCAAGAGTGCAATGATAATGAATGCATGCGCAACTGAAGGGGGAGGAACTATGCATAAATGGCACAGTGCAATATTCAACAACATGTGACATGTGCAATAGGGAGCAAACAGAAGTTGCGTGATAGCAGAAATGATCCAAAATAAAGAGGAACAAGAGAGAGGCACAAGAACGCTACAGGGAAGCCACATGTTGGTGAATTGCAGGCAGCCACACAGGCACACAGAAACTGGGAGCAGGACAGGGCAGGAGCAGGACTGAGCACCTGGAACCACCAGGAACAGAGAAGGTGTGGAGAGCCTGTGCCACAGTGCAGGACAAAAGGGGGAAGTGCCACACAGTACTGAGGGCACAGATAGTGGTCAGTATGGCCACTACAGGGAAGTGTTCCCGGTGCAGGGGGAGTATCAGCAAGGACAGCGGGGGGAACAGTAAAACAGCTGCGGGAGGGTTATACAAGCCAGAGACATGGCCAGTGCCACCATCCAGATGGAGGCAGTTATGAGGGGTGAGAAGGCAGGCAGCAGGGGATGCGTCATGTGGAAGGGCCCGAGGTGGTTCAAGTACCTCAACAGGAAGTACCGAGCCCGCACCAGCTTCAAGCTGTACACTGATACTGAGATCGTGGGCCTGTACTGCCTGAACCGGGCAATCCTGAGGCAGCTCTGTGAGTTGTGCAGTGATGTGATGTAGGCACCCACATGATGGAGCCATGCTCTGTCAGTGGAGACCAAAGTGACAGCTGTCATGTGCCTGCTCACCAGGGGTACCTTCTAGAGACCAACAGGGGACATGACAGGCATAACCCAGTTGCCCGTGTCACGCCTCCTCACCCAATTCCTCAGTGCACTGCTGCCACATGCTGTGGAGTACATTCATTTCCCCAGCACACTGGCAGAGCACACAGCAAATATACAGGAGTTACACAGGGTAGAATGTATGCCTGGCTTGCTCGGGGCAATAGACTGCACTCATGCCACCATCCGCATGCCACCTGGCCCTGAAGGGGCCACATACATGAATTGGAAGGGGTATACAAGCATCAACTGCCAGGTGGTGTGCGATGCCAGGGGGCACATAATCAATGTCTGTGCCATGCACCCTGGGGGAGCACATGATGCCTTCATCTGGCACCAGTCCACACTGTGCCACAGGTTCGAGAGTGGGGACATCCCCACTTGCCAACTAGTGGGTGTGTATGCAAATCATGCAGAAAGACATGGATTTTTGGGAGGGGTATAGGCAGAGGTGACATGGGTATTGGCCTAGATGGCCCATGGCAGGGCGACACTGATTGCCAAACTAATGTCCACCCTCTACACACAGGTGACAGTGGATACCCACTCCGTCCCTGGCTGCTCACATCATACCGGTGGCCTGCGACCCCATCACAGCAACGCTACAATGAGGCACATGCTACCACATGCAATGTCATCGAGTGGGTGTTTGGGATGCTGAAGGCACGTTTCCGTTGCCTGGACACATCTGGCGGTGCCCTACAGTACAGCCTCTCAAAGGCCTGTGGGATATTCCTGGCCTGTTGCATCCTGCACAACATGGCCAATGACTGTGGGAGAGCCGTACAGGTCAAAGAGGGGGACAGTGGCTTCATTGGGGACTGGGGTTCCACCTGGAGGGACACCAGCCTATACTGGCAGGATGGTCTGCATCTGTCCAGGAAGGGAACAAGATTTTTGAGCAATCGGTTTAAATGCTTCATTGGCAAGCTTTTAAACTAGTCAAAGGGGGAGGCACTGATAAGCAGCAGGAAAATCCCAGCCTCTCCCTACAAAACAGGGTACTAAATGAGAAAAAGACCAAGGTAGAAAGGTCAGTGGGGGATGTTGCAACAGAAGGTAAAGCCATCAAAAAATGGAGAGCAATGAGTACCAATGCCCATAGTCTGGGTAAGAAACTTCCTGAATTAGTGGCCTTGATGGAGGAGGAACATCTGGATATTGTGGCAGTCACAGAAACATGGTACACACAAAACCATGATTGGGATGTAAACATACCAGGATACACTATCTACAGGAGGGACAGGGAGGGTAAAAGAGGAGGAGGAGTAGCTCTTTACATAAGGGAAGGAATAAAAGCAACAGAACAAAGGGGCAAACAGGGAGGAGAGAAGCACTGTGAGTAAATTTGGAGACAGGCAATGGCACCACAATCCGCACAGGGTTAGACACAGACCCTCTCTCAGGGGAGGAAATGGACAAGGAAATGATAGAAAGTATACTTTGAATGGCAGAAAACGGAGATATTGCTGATGGGTGATCTGAATATGCCAGATGTTAACTAGAGTGCAGTTGCAGCTGCCACTCAAGAGTGGAGTTATTCTAGATGCCCTACAGGGGGCATGCCTTAGACAACTAGTATTGGAGCCCACTCGAGAGGGAGCAATCTTAGACCTGATTCTCTCAAATGGAGATGAAGAGAGGATCACAGATGTAGAAGTGGGTAGCCATCTGGGAACTAGCGACCATCGAACAGTATGGTTCACAATAAACACAGCAATAGAGTCAAGCCATACAAAGGCAAAAGTACTGGACTTTAGGAAGGCTGACTTTGCCAAAATGGGTGAGTGCCTAAGGAATGCACTAGCAAATGGGCAGGAAGGAGGGGTGGAAGAACAATGGGGAATAATAAAAACTGCCATCACAGAGGTAACAAGCCTTTGTGTGAAGCAAATAAACAAAACAAACGATGTAAGAAACCACTATGGTTCTCAAAGGAAGTGGCAGTGAAGGTTCAAGAGAAAAAGAAAGCATTCAGGAAGTACAAGGAATCGCAGAAGGAGCAGGACAGAGAACTGTATCAGTTAAAGCAAAAGGAGGCTGGGAAGGCAGTCAGAACAGCAAATACCCAAACCGAGAAAAAGACAGCCAACTCAGTTAAGAAGGGATAAAACCTTTTATAGGTACATCAGGGGTGAAGGAAGACCAAGGGAGAGATAGTGAGGCTTAATAAAGGGCAGGAGGGTGGCAGAGGAGACTGTGAAAAGGCAGAGATACTAAACAAATATTTTTGATCAGTATTTACAAATGAAGAGTGGGAAGTACATAAAACAAACAGTAGAAACACTCTGGATACAGAAGTTGATACCAGCCCATTTACAGAAGAAAGGGTTCTGAAAGAACTCTTAAAACTGAAGGTGGACAAAGCAATGGGGCCTGATGGGATTCATCCCAGAATTCTAAAAGAACTAAGGGTAGAACTAGTGACACCACTGAATACCCTTTTTAACAAATCATGGGAGGATGGGGTGGTACCCGAGGACTGGAGGAGGGCAGTTATGATTCCCCTTCACAAAAGTGGGAGCAAGGCAGAAGCAGGAAACTACAGACCTGTTAGTTTAACCTCAGTGATAGGGAAAATGATGGAATCACTTCTGAAGGAAAGAATTGTTGAGTATCTAGAGGCCAGAGGGGCACAGGACCCTAGGCAGCATGGATTCACAGCGGGAAGGTCATGCCAGACGAATCTGATAGATTTCTTTGACTGGGTGACCAAAGTAGTAGATCAGGGAGGGGCTGTGGACATGGCATACTTAGACTTTAGCAAAGCATTTGACACAGTCCCACACAAAAGATTAATATACAAGTTAGCCAGCCTGGGAGTGTGTCCCAAGATGACAGCCTGGGTAAAGAATTGGCTGGAGAATAGGACACAGAGAGTGATAGTAAATGCAGTACACTCAGAAGAAAGGAGGGTTACTAGTGGGGTACCGCAGGGTTCAGTATTAGGACTGGTCCTCTTCAATGTCTTTATAAGCGACATTGCAGAGGGACTGGAAGGAAAAGTATGTCTCTTTGCAGATGACACAAAGATCTGCAACAGAGTTGATGCACAGGATGGGGTGGAAAGGATGAGAAGGGACTCTGGCAAGGTTAGAGGAATGGTCAAATGTATGGCAGCTTAGATTCAATACTAAGTGCAAGGTAATGCACCTGGAAACAAAAATCCAGAGGAAGAGTACACAATGGGGGTGAGATACTAACAACAACAAAATGGAAAGGGACCTGGGGGTAGTCATATCAGATGACCTAAAGGTGGGCAAGCAATGTGAGAGGCAGCAAGGAGGCTAGGGGATACTGGGATGCATAGGAAGGCATCACCAGTAGGAAACAGGAAGTTATTATCCCTCTGTACAGACAGCTGGTGAGACCCCATCTGGAGTACTGTGTGCAGTTCTGGAGACCCGATCTCTGCAAAGACATAGACAGGATGGAAGCTGTCCAGAGGAGGGCAACAAAATGGTGCAGGGTCTGCACTGGAAGACATATGAAGAGAGATGAAAGGAGCTTAATATGTATAGCCTCGAGGAAAGGAGGGAGAGGGGGGACATGATAGAAACGTTCAAGTACCTCAAGGGAATCAACAAAGTACAAGAGGGTAGCATCTTTCAAAAAAAGAGGTATACAAGAACAAGAGGGCACAATTTGAAGATGGGGGGGTGGCTCAGAGGTAATTTAAGGAAGTATTTTTTCACACAGAGGGTTGTGGATGCATGGAACGGCCTTCCGGAGGAGGTTGTGGAGTCAAAATCAGTGGTGGAATTCAAGCATGCATGGGACAGTCATAAGGCCATTCTAGGGGGTGGGGGTAGGAAGAAGTAGGCTGCTGGTTAACTAGGATCTGCAGCTTATCCAGTAGGTAAGGAAATGGGCAGACTGGGTGGGCCAAGCGGTCCTTATCTGCTGTCAAATTCTATGTTTCTATGTTTCTATAGTGATGGGGATGATGAGGACGCTGGTGAAGATGGTGATGGGCAGCCCCCCCTTGGTCGAAGGGACCCCCGACTGATCCGGATGGCACAGCTGCACTGGGACACCATCACAGAGGAGCACTTCAACCAACGCAGGTAAGTCATGGGGCCATGTTCAACCACAAGTGGCAAGGGCACAACCCACAAACACGCATGGACAAACCCCAGGGGTGCATGTCATTAAGGGAATTGGCCGAGCTTGGAACCACACATGCCATCAGGGATGGGCAAGGTCTAACATGGCACATGGTTACACACACACACACACACACACACATATACACACACCCCTCAAGACATGCACAAAGGGTAGGAGGCACACCAACCCCAACCGCCACCCCTAGCCACACACACACGACCACAGACCACCGCGCCCAGTGCCTGTCATTGTGCATGTGTGCTGCAGGGGGATGGACATTCACACTTATTGACTCTGCTTCCTTGTCCTAGGTGGATGGCGGCTGATGCGGCTGGAGAGGGCTGTGCAGCAGTTCCTTCAAATTGTAAGGGCATCATTGGAGGTACTCCAGAGGTTGGACCAGCATGGTGTCCGGAGGTGGCGAACCAGGAAGTGCCACAGGAGTGAGGAGCGGAGAGGCCGCTAAGCCCTCCGTGCCTCAAGATACAATCTACCCCCAGGACCCACCCTCACACCCCTTCTTCCCTCTCCCATTTTTTCACCCCTGCCCCTTACCCACCCCCACCTGGTATGTGGCCCTGACTCCCCTTATGTATATAGTTGTATATAGTTTTTTGTACCTTGAAAAAATACATTTGTTCTGTTATGCCTACTGTTGTGGTCTCTGATTTGCAGCGGGCTACAGGTGCTCAGCTGCAGTGGTGTGCATGGCGTCAGGGGTGGGGCAGGAATGGGCGTGTGTGTATGTCCATTAGGGAAGTGCCTATGGTGTAGATGTAGCTATAAGTCACTGTCTGAGGTTTGTGTGTTGTTCCCTGTGCACTGGATGACTGTGTGCAGTGGTCCACAGTGCATGCACTGTGTCCATGGTGCCCCTGTGAGACCATCCATGGCCTGTGCAGCTGACACACTTGCACGTCTGTTATCTGCATGGTCTGCTGGCATGTCAGTGGAGGCTGTCCATGCTGGGTAGCCACTGCACCCAGCACAATGCTGGGTTGCCTCCTGTCACCAGTATAGTGCATGTCTGCCTTGGGTGGCACTGTGGCCTCCTCTGTTGTTGTCCCACCTCCATGCTGTCATTTGTGTCTATTGCAGGGGGTGTGCTCCACTGTCTGTCACTTGTGCTCCAGCCGTATGCTGGTGGCATACAGCTTCATGGTGCCTGCGCAGGATGGCTGGCACACCTGTGCCATGTAGGGGTGCTGGTCATGTGTACACGGCTGCCGTGACCACACACCAGTAGCTTGATTGACCCGCTACTGTGTTCCTGTGTTGGTGTGCCCTTGGGTATGAGTGGGTGTTTGTCCATGCACTGTGTTGCATCCTATGTGGCGCATGCTTCCATGCAACACTGTGTGTATCTGTGCTGGCTGTTGTGGCCAGTGCTGGGATGGGATGTGTCCTTGGGAGGGTATGCAGGGTACTGTACCGCTGGTGATGGGGCCCGGGGCATGCCCTGTCACATGTGGGGTACCTCGTGTGCCGATGCATGGTCAGTCTCTCAGCTGTACCTCGGGGTGGACGTGCAGGGCAGCACTGTGTATGCAGTTGTTGCATCGATGTCTCCTGCCACCTGCTGCAGGGTGATCATGGTGGGGCTGCCTTGCATGGCTTTGTGGTACACAGGGTTGCATTGTCACAGTGGGGGTGGTGGCATGCATGGGGTGTCCTGCACTGTTGGGCACTACATCTGGGCAGAGTGTATGGGGATCATGGTACAGGGTGTGCTCTGCATTGGTGGGATGATGTGGCACGGGGTGGTCAGCCCTCCTTGTGTGCAAGTCACAGCTTGCAAGGGGGTGTGCTGGGGCACCATGCCCGGGATGTGGATTGGTTGCTGGTATCCATGGGCCAGTGATTATTCCGGCTCTCCACCAGTTGTGCAGTGCAAGGGGTGAGGGCTGCGATGTCTGTTCTGCTGTGTGCTCCTCTGCCCATCTGTGGCATGGGTGGTGGGCCCCAGCATCCTGTCCCTGCGCATCCCTGGTTGTGCTGTTGCACTGCTGCCCTGCTCCACGGGGCATCCCTGGTTGGGCTATGGCACATCTGGACTGCTCCACTGAGCATCTCTGGTTGTGCTATGGCACATCTGAACTGCGCAACTGCACATCCCTGGTTGCACTATGGCACAGGTGGCGTGCTATTCAGTCGTGTGCCGCAGGCGCATCTGGACCTGCGCAGTTTTTGAATATCGCGCTTCTTGTGCATGGGCGCAGTGGACTTGCACTTGCTCCTGCTGTTGCGCACTTTTTGGGTGCAGTTTGAATATCCGGGCCATTGTATATTACTGAAGTTTTAAATTTGCTACACATTACTTGTAGACAAATTGTGTTTGTGAGTGTGTGTGTGGTGTGTGATGTGACATCAAATAATACACCTTTTATTGTGCCACAGTGTAATTGCAGGTGCTGCAGCATGAACCTGCTATCCCCTGCAGCTGTGTGATTTTGTACTGCTATTGTGGTATCTTTTCTTGGTTTTGCACTACCATATTCTGCACTCCGTGCTCCCCCCTACCGGCAAAATGTATTCTTTTCCAGAATGGATTGTTTGTGACTTAAGAACACCACTGGTTAGTTAAGGTGTTGTTGAACTTGTGTGACTTTGTGTCTGTATTTGTTGTTGAAGCCACAGTTGTTTTTTTTGGCTTCACATCTAGCATCACCTCCCCCCCAGCCACTACCCAGAGTGAATGTTCCAAAATCTAATTTTGTTTAGAATATTCCCGATGGTCCCTCAAAATGTGTGCAAAGAGACATGCAAGCAAAGCTGATTCTCACCATGGCACTGCTGCCAGTGGTAAGAATGCCTGTTGGCGTGGTAGTAGTACGCAGTTGCAGAAGTGCATTGCTGATGGGAGGAAAGGTATTTCTCCTTCAATGTTTTTTTATAGCACAATCAGTAGCTTCACTCATAGCGGGAGGAGATGATGTTGTCCCAGCTGGTGGTGTTAATGCAGTTGCTGGTGGTGGTATGAGTATTGCTGCCTCAAGTTCCACTTCTGACCAGTCCAAAAATATAGTGGATTGTGAATCTGTGGAAGTGAGTGACAGTGTAGGTAACATCACACATCCCAGTAACTGAACATGAGGATTCAGATCATCATGTCAATGATAGCACACAAAGTGACATTTCTTCCACTGTGGTTCAGGTCATGCATTTGCCATGCAGTGATTCACAGTGTGGTGAAAAAATTTTGGGTGATGCTGATGATGATGATGTTGCTGTGGTTGCAACATGCAGTCCATATGCCAGCATCCAAGCAGAAAATGTGGATGTGGATGATGCTGATGAATACGATGATGATGTCAGTGACCCCTGTTGGGAATCAGAGAAAAAGAAACTCAAGGTGGCAGCGTCTGGGTCTGTTTGCATTTTCCCACCTCCCGTGAAAAGGTTGTGATTTACCAGTTTCAGTTGATGATGATGATCCAGTAATAATGACAGGTAGTCGTGGTGGTCAGTTGCAGTCCAAGTGTGTCCTGCCTGAAAAATCATATTGCACACACCTCACTTCATGGCTTAAAAAAACACAGTCCAATAAGTAGCATCGAGGGGACATGATAAAACTAGATCATCAAAATCCCTTGTTTGTGATTTTGTGATTTTTTTTTTGGAAGATACAAATGATGAGTCTGTTGCAATCTGCCAGGTTTTCCAGGTTCATGTGAGTCAAGGTAAAAAAGGAGAGCCATCAGGGCACAGGGGGACAGCATACACATCTTAAGAATAGGCACATGGCACTGTGGACCCAGCACAAGATGGCAGTTAATACTTGTACCACAGTGGGGCGTTCACCCTCGTCATCAACCTTAACAAGCATGTTATCCCCTTTCCATGACTGTAGCATAAAGTAGAATATTAAATGTGTGCAGTAGTGATGAAATAACAGCACAGGATTACTACAGGCATGATGAGGTGGAAGAGCATAGTGATTCTGAAGTTGTGTCCAGTGGTGGTGAGAGTAGCAGTTTTGGTGGTGGTGGTCAATGCATTATGTCTAGTGCAAGTGGTGCATCAACCCCTGTTGGTAAATCTGGGAAAATAACTGCATTTTTGGGTTTGTCATCACCTGTGCAACCGTCTTCATCACACGTCCACACTCCGTAATAACCTGCAATCTGCAGAGCAAAACCATTTGTCATCACGCCCCATGTAAAACGTTTGTCAGCCCATGTTAGAGTGTTTTTGCGCATAAGCTGATCTACCCACCCAGTCATACAGTGTCATGTGAACTTAATGCTGCTGTAGCTGAAATGCTGGCAAGTGATCTTTTGCTCTTCTCCTTTGCGGAGATTTCTGGGTTTCTGTGGTTTGCTACACATGCCTGTCCAAAATGTAAAGTGCCATCCTGGACATTCTTTTTGACCTGTGCTGTCCCCGAGTTGTACCATACTGTGTCCGACTCAGTCAAACATGCCCTTCAACATTCCTCCTCTCCATTCATCCATTTAATTATGGATATGTGGACAAGTGGCAAAACAGCGGGGAGTTCATATTTGTGTGTAACTGCACACTGGGCACAGGTACCAGGGTTGTTTGTGCTGTTGGTAGTGTGAATAATCAGTGTAGTAAGGTGGACTGTCGTGGTAGCAATCTTCCAGGAATTCAACAGTATGCAACGATTGCTATGCACAATGCGACCTGTCCACATACTGGTGAAAACATGTTGGACCTGGTACTGACTGAAACTGACAAGTGGCTGAACCCACTGTCCCTGAGAGCTGGGTACATAGCAAGTGACAATGGGTCAAATGTGGTGAAATACATCACGAATGGTGGCTTTTTTCAGGTTCCATGCTTGACCCACTGTTTAAATCTTGTGGTACAGGAGTTTCTGCTGCACCCTGATATACAGGAAATGCTGACTGTTGCACACCATATCTGTTCTCACTTTTCACACTCTGCAAAGGCCCATGACCAACTCCGGCAGTTGCAGATCTGAAACAGCACCGCTTGAAGCTGGAAGTTGTCACCCGGTGGAACTCCACTTTATACATGGCAGAGAGATTGTATGAACAGTACAAAGCCATATCAGAATATCTTGTCATGCACACTAGCCGTGACATTTCCGGGGCCTCCATGTCTTTGACGACTGAACAGTGACACTTCTTGGACTCTGTAATAACAATCTTAAGGCCTTTTGAACATGCCACACAGGCAGTGAGTGGTGAGTCTGCCTCCATTAGCCAATCAATTCCACTGCTGTGGGTACTGAGGCAGACATTGGTGAATGTACAGCATAGCCTTGATGTTGCCAGGGACAGTGCTAGCAATGTGTTGCTGAAACACATGCTGACAGTATTTGACCAGAATCGTCACATCTTGAGCATTCAGCATAGTGACAACTTTGCAATAGCAACAATGCTGGATCCACAATACAAACTTGGAATTGCCTCAGTACTGGAGGGTGGGCCTGAACAGGTAAAAACTGTCAGTGGGCAACTGGTGCACTTGGTTCATGGGGCACAGAAGTTACGTGCCAAGGTCAGAAAACCTGAGCATCATAATCAGACTAAAGGTGAACCTGGAGGAATAGTATCAAGCATACCCTGTAAGGGGAAGGGGACTGCAGTTCTAGGTAGTCTGTCATCAGAACTGGCTGGCATTAACCCACTTTGGAAGGCTTTGTCTCAAGTGGGGATTTGTGACATAAATTATTCCAGAGAAAAGGATGATGCATCAACCACTGGACCTAGAGCAACACATAGCAAATGGTTGAGTTATATGTGTCTGAAAACAGGCATCTGTCAAACACTGATGATCCCCTTTTATACTGGAGTGGAAAGGTCAGTGAATGGCCAGAGCTGACCGCTGTGGCACCGAAGTACCTGACATGCCCACCCTCCAGTGTGACTGTTGAGAGGGTATTCAGCTCAGCAGGTGCAATAACTTGGGATCATCATGCAAATCTCTCTCCTGCAAATGTCAGTTTGCTGACATTCATAAAAATGAATGAGAGGCAGATACCAGCTCAGACTGCAACTTCAGTATTCATACCCCGGCATACTCCTGGTTTTGCTGATGTTGAAGAAAGGGACCATCCTGGTGGGAGTGACAGCATGAAGCAGCCTACCACTGATGTAGATGATAACACAATGGAGAAAGAATTTCCCCGTGGTCAGAATTCAGACATAGAAGACTGCAAGGGCAGCTTTCTTTATGAGGATGAAGATGAATGATGATGAGGTTAATGTTGACAGGTTTTAACCTAAGCGGTTTAAAGGTTGTCACATGTCTTGTATGATACATGTTTTCTTTTTCATAAAGTTAAATCACTGTCCCACTTATAGTGACTCAAATTCCATATGTTACATCACATTTATAACACAGAGCACAGTATATCCTGGCCTCGGACTGCCACCACCATAAGACTGCTGCTCACCACTGCCACCATAAGAAATGTGACCATGTATCCCCCCAGACTAACACCACTATAAGACTGCTGTTCACCACTGCCACCATAGGGAATGTGACCATGTGTCCCCCTGGATTATCACCACCATAAGACCGCTGTTTGCAACTGCTACCATACGGAATGTGACCGTGTGTCCCCATGGAGTACCACCACCATAAGACAGCTGTTCACTATTGCCACCATAGGGAATGTGACCGTGTGTTCCCCCGGACTACCACCACCATAAGACCACTGTTTGCCACTGCCACCACCACCAGATGCAGGAAGATGTGAGAGGGAATATCATCATGTGCCACAGCTATGACCACCACCATCCACCACCAGTGCCATTGTGACAATGTTTTTCCATTACATTGACCATGCCAAGACAGAGGGAGTCGAACAGGAGACCACATCCATCAGCTACAGGCACAAGGCTTCTTACTATTAAAACTATAAAGTGAGTATGTGTACTAATGTTTTTTATGCTATTCAACTTCCTTTAGCTGTGTGTTTTGTTTTGTGTTGCTTTTCTGACCTGCAATGGTCAAACATATGGTCAACTTATTTACAGGTTAACAGCAAATGGCTCTCCTTCTCTGAAGGTCTGTAAAAATTACAGCAGCATTACTGTCTACAGGAAGCTATGCAATATCCATTTCCAATTGATACTGATAAGTATATCAGTTTTATTTCATCTGTTCCTTTTTGTTTCATAATAGTGCAACAAATCCGACTGACAAATCATAAACTAGGTGACACATACGTCACAAAAAATATTTCTGCAACAGATATCATGCACTGTATTCCAAATTTACAGCTGTGCAGCCATGACAGTGTTGAAAAAGTTGGACCCAGGTGGTGTTACTTTATAAGATGTGGTTTTAAAATGTAACTTGAGTTGAGACGCAAGGGCAGTGACACAGTGTATTCATTACACAGCCTGGTACTAAATTAAATTGTGATGTGATGACTGCAATGGGATAACTTGCTATCCGTGTTAATCCAGATACCCATGATGGAACAGCCACTGCTTAAACATAATGCCTTACTGCTGCAATCAAGTTGTAATAGGTCCTTCATTTCTTTTTTTAGGAAACTTCCAAATGCATTGTTGTGCCATAGTTGCCTTATTCAAAGAACTTCTTCAACATCATGCCCCCCAGGCTGGGGCAGACATGCAACAAGCAGAAGTCGTTTCAATCGATGACCATGACCATTCATTACCAGACTAGAGAAGGATGCAGATGAAATCTGTGAAGAAGTAACCAAATAATAAACCATTAATGAGACCTAACTGCAAATATGCTCTACCCCCAAAAAAATACTTACCTTCATTAGCTTTAGAGTATTCCATTTCCAATTTCAATGCCAAAATGTCTCATCAAGCACTGCAATGTGCACATCAACAGTATGTGACCTGTGATACAAAACAATGCAATGAATACATGTATATAGCTGTGTGGACAGTATTCAAGAGACAAAGTGTGACATTCATACACTTAAACAAAGTTTTATAATTAGGCATGACTCAACCTTAATTATAATGTGTATATGTGATAGTTGCATAATACAAAATATAAAGATAGTTCTGTATTTCTAAGTTTGGAAAACTGGTACAGTTAGTCATGACATGAAAACTACTTCCGTGGGTAACTTGGTGTGCATTATGCATTATTTCCCATTTCTAGTAATAAACACAATTTTCAAATGCAGTGTCTCTGTCTTCTGTTTAAGCGTATTAGTGTACACAATTTAATGATGTGATGTTCTTCCATACCTACGTGTTGCTGTCTATCTTCCAATGTAGACAGCACTAAAAATACAAGCCAGAGGTTACCAAAGTTTCATTACTTCATGCTTATATTGTTTATGCCTAAGCTGGATATTAAGTAGAAAGATAAACATGAACAAATCGCTTGGTTGCACTTGATTTATTATGTGACCATCTCTGTCGCATACTACTACCGTGGGTAATGCGGACACCACTGTAGCAATGCAACATGTGAAATACAAGGTACAACTTTTATTAATGGCTAATTATCAACCAAACAGCCGAAACACATTGATAAGTACCATGCTACATCAGGGGCCATTTTGACATTACTGTAGCTCTGCGGAACCAGACTGAGGGCAGGCCCAACTACAGTTAACAACCAGAAAGCACCCAGGCAAGTTGTTTGATACTAACTATAGATGAGGGGGCCACATGATGCTCCCTGGCAACTGTGTGCTTGCCTTTGAGGGGAAAATGATGCCAAAATATCACAGAGGCCCAGCCTGGGTTCACCACAATGTGCATCACAGGGATGCCACTGCTGCTGGGTTCTGGATCTGCACGTGGAATTCCACATCCAAACTTCTGTACAAGTCAAAACAATATAACAAAGTTCCTCATGAACAAGCAAAGGCAAGGCCAGAGACAACTGGATGTTACACAGTAGGCCTATGCCATATCAGGGGTAATATTGACATCACTGTACCTCTGCCAAGCCAGACCAAGGACAGGTCTAACCACAGTTAACAACCAGAAAGCACCCATGCAAGCTGTTTGGTGCTGATAACTGTAGATGCGGGCAATGCATAATGCCCCTGCAACCTTGTGCCAGCCATCGTGGGGACAATTATGCCGAAATATCACATGGGCCCACACTGGGCTTACCACCATGTGCATCACAGAAACACCACTGCCACAGGGTTCTTGTACTACTGCACATGGACTGCCATATCCAAACTGCTTGAGTTAGGCCCAGGTGATGTAGTCTTTATTTTCAAACAGTTCCAAGATATTATGCCAACACTTGACATTTAATTTATAGGCAGTCTCATTATAAATAACTCTGCTAAATGTTTTGGCCAGATGAATCCAAACCAATGATGTTGCCCAACAGGCACTAGTACACCCAGGCAATGACCAGATTACAGTACTGCATATGGTTTCCCTCCCATACCCCTGAATGTACTAAGCACTGCCATGAGCAGCCTTTTTGAGGTAAGCCCATGTGCTGTATTTTTTTATTTTTAAATAGTTCCAACATATTGTGCCATCACTTGACATCTAATTTAGAAGCAGTCTTATTATAAATAAATCAGGAAAATGTTTTTGATAGATGAATCCAAAACAATGATGTTGCCCTACAGGCACTAGTACACCCAGGCAATGACCAGATTTTTACACATGGTACCCCCCCCATGACATGCGTAAGCAATTCTGAGGTAGGCACAGGTGCTGTATTTTTTAATTTTAAACAATTCCAACTTATTATGCCACCTCTTGATATATAGTTTAGAAACAGTCTCATTCCTACACATGGTAAACCCCCTATGACCTCAGATGAACTGACCAATGCCATGAGAAGCATTACTGAGGTAGGCCCCATTGCTGTAGTTTTTTTATTTCACAGTTCCAACATATTATGCCACCACCCACACCTGATCCCCTAGTTCAGTATGACAATACAATAGTACTCCTTTATAATCTTACATCAAGAAATGCAACTTTTTCATTTTATAATAACACACACACATACACACACACCTTAACTGGAGCCAGCATCACCCCTTCTTTCCAAAAATTACAAGCATCTCACAGAAATAGTTTTTTTTTCCATTTAAAACATTTTAAGAGTGCAGCTTTTATATTTATTCAACATACACACTTCTAAAATAGAGCCATCATCACATCAACAGGTGCAGCATTCATATGACAAACACACATTTTCAAAATTTACCAGTAGGAACCACACAGTCAGTGTTTTTCCCCCTTTAAACATGATTAAAGTCATCACCAAATGAACATTCACCAATATTAACAATATTTTGAAAAAAATCTAATTATATAATGAAAACCAGCTGGAGGGATTGTAGACAAAATACTATAAATCACAAACAAAACTCCATTTGATTAGGCTGGTCACATTTATGCACAGACCCATTTTGAAGAGGGGACCTTCACAAATAGCTGGACTATGAGAGAACACACAAATGTAATTTTTCTGCTCCCAAAGATGATAGAACACAACTGTTGCATTATAGCCAGATAGCATTTAATATGCCCCATTTAAACAGTGCCAGCACCAGAGGAAAGTTCAGCTGATATACTTCCGAAACAAAACTTTAAAATATACTATTTAATACGCTCTATTTAAGCACTACCAGCACCAGAAGAAAGTTCTGCTGATATACTGTACTTCCCAAACACAACTTTAAGCTATACTATATAATATGTCCCATTTACACAGTGCCAGAACCAGAGGAAAGTTCTGCTGATATACTATCCAAACAAAACTTTAAAATATACTCATTATGCTGCACAGCCCACTAATCCAACCATCCTCTGTTTTGGAGAGGGGCCCTTCACAAATGGCAGGACCATGAAGTCCTGAGGTGAAAACTTTATTTCTTCTGTCCCCAAAATGACACAGAATGACTGGTGCACTTTGGCCAGTCACTATTTAATATGTCTTCCAGAATTTTAACTTACTGTTTTTTGTAGCAGAATGCTAAGGATCATGTTTTCTAGTGACTGGAGACCTCCGAGATCCATTCAAACTCCTGTGCAGCAGGCCAGATTTAAAATGGACAATGTTTCATTCTCCCTATTTTTAAGAATGGTACATGGGAGAAGCAACAGGAAGAGAACAGTTTTGCTTACAGCCAGAGTATCAAGACTGAAGCCTGATGTCACCTTTGGTTCCCGGCTGTTTGTACCAATACCAGCAACATCGGCCATGTGGGTAACATGGACATGACTGCAAGAGCCACAGCTTTTGATGCTGCTGCTCCTAGCAGATTGTATGTACCACTGCATTAAGATTGCAGACTTGTGAAAGGAAACACATTAAGCAATTTGAACTGACACTGAAAAAAAACTCAAGCATAAAGGCAGAATACACAAAAGAAATGATGCAGCTATATAAGACACCACAGTAATGCACAAAAGTAATACCTTACGTGTGGTGTCATGTAAATGTAAATACATCTGTATAAAATCAATAATCACTGGGGGGACAGTTGCATGTCTACTCTGTCCATTAAAAAAGAAAACTTTAGTATTGTGCGTTAAAGACAGTCAATTTAATGGTCACCAAGAGGTGTAGCACAGCCATGTCACAAAATGGCTGCCTTTTTTAAGGCTATTTTCATTATTAAAATATCGCCACAATAAAATAAAAGTACATACACCCTTTTATTATGCACACTATCTCTTGACCATATTGGCAACAGTACAGAGCACAAATTCTGTATTTTTAATAAATTAGGAGTAAAATACAGACCTTATTTTAAGTGCACACCCAAGTCTCTCGAATACTGTCCACACTTATATATATATATATGTGTCAACCCCCCCCCACCTAGAAAATACATATATATATTTTTATATGGATATATCTATCAACTCACCAAGGCTACTATTAGTGTACACACAAAGGGCACCCTTCTATCTGGTTGAGGTGATCGCATTGCATACATTCGCAGGAATTGCAGCAAACTTTGGACCAGCAACAGTTCTCCATCACGTTCATCATTTCTGATGGAACACTGAATGGATTCATGTCATGTTATCCCTACTTCACATGGTTTGGCAAGACACTGTGCATCATGATCATGACAACATCATCATCACAGTACGTCACTTCTCTGGACACAAGACAGTTGCATTTTGGGGATGCAGAAAAATTCTGTGGACTCTGTGTGATCACTGCGCACATGAGTGACTGTACAATAAATTCTGGGGGACTTTGCATGTAGTGTACCGCTCCCATTTCCCTTTGTCAGCACTTGGGAATTTTCTGGACACAGGACAGTTGCAGTTTGTGTGTTGTAATTGTGAGCACATAATGTCATAATTAAATTATAAATTAAAGCAACAGTGCAACAATGTGGTGAAAATTTTGACCTATACTTTATTGTGCTATTTTAGATTGCCAGCCACTAGTTACCTCCTGACTTGTATGATACCCTTCTTTTCACAATTTGTGTCTGCTTTACTAGTTTTTCTCATGTCTGAAAAAATAAAAGGAGCATGCCTTTTAATATGGCTCTGAAACAGGTTTTCATCAGTATTTGCAGCTATTTATAAACAAATATTGTTCTGTGAGGTCATAAAACATGGCCTGCTGCATGATTGTTAATTTTACAACAGAAGTAATATATAAACAACTTATGGAGGAAAAACAATGGAAAATACTGATGAAGACCTGGTCGGCACTGTAGTAAAAGGAGTTCTCCTTTTATTATTTCAAACATGAAAAAGAGTACTAAAACAGACTCAAATACTGGAAAGAATGGTATCGTACAAGTCAGGAGGTAAGTAAAGTGACAATGTAAAAAAGCATAAAAAAGTATAGATCAAAACTTTCACCAGATTGTTGCACTGCTGCTTTAATGTCTATTTCCAAAAATAAATATTTCTGGAGCCTCAGTAATGTTTACTTTATGTCGGGATTTATGAAGTGTTTCACAAAAAGCAGGACTGAGCAGTGCAAGTATGTTGTGCTAAACTGCATCTGTGCCGTCAGTGTTCTTTCCTGTGTGTGCAGACATTGTCCAGCTTTGTGCAAACATATATATGGTGCGACTTGTTGCAGTATGTAAAGAATAAAGAAAAGAAAGAATATATGATGTATATTTTATTTGTACCATCAGCACCAGCGAAGTAAGTGATAGAGAAACATAGAATTTGACGTCAGATAAGGACCGCTTGGCCCACCCAGTCTGCCCATTTCCCTACCTACTGGATAAGCTGCAGATCCTAGTTAACCAGCAGCCTACTTCTTCCTACCCCCACCTCCTAGAATGGCCTTATGACTGTCCCATGCATGCTTGATTCCACCACTGTTTTTGACTCCACAACCTCCTCTGAAGGCGCTCCATGCATCCACAACCCTCTGTGAAAAATACTTCCTTAAATTACCTCCCCACCGCCCCCACTATCTTCAAATTGTGCCCCTTGTTCTTGCACACCTCTTTTTTGAAAGATGCTACCCTCTTGGACTTTGTTGATTCCCTTGAGTTACTTGAACATTTCTATCATGTCCCACTCTCCTCCTTTCCTTGAGGCTATACATATAAGCTCCTTTAGTCTCTCTTCATATGTCTTCGGTGCAGACCCTGCACCATTTTAGATTGCCCTCCTCTGGACAGCTTCCATCCTGTCTATGTCTTTGCAGAGATTGGGTCTCCAGAACTGCATGCAGTACTCCAGATGGGGTCTCACCAGCTGTCTGTACAGAGGGATAATAACTTCCTGTTTTCTACTGGTGATGCATCTCCTATACATCCCAGTATCCCCCAGCCCTCCTTGCTGCCTCTCACATTGCTTGCCCACCTTCAGGTCATCTGATATGACTACCTCAGGTCCCTTTCCATTTTGTTGTTGTTAGTATCTCACCCCCATTGTGTACTCTTCCCTGGATTTTTGTTTTCCAGGTGCATTACCTTACACTTCTTAGCATTGAATCTAAGCTGCCATACATTTAACCATTCCTCTAACCTTGCCAAGTCCCTTCTCATCCTTTCCACCCCACCTTGTGCATCAACTCTGTTGCAGATCTTTGTGTCATCTGCAAAGAGACATACTTTTCCTTCCAGTCCCTCTGCAATGTCGCTTATAAAGACATTGAAGAGGACCGGTCCTAATACTGAACCCTGTGGTACCCCACTAGTAACTCCCTTTCTTCTGAGTGGACTCCATTTACTATTACTCTCTGTGTCCTATTCTCAGCCAATTCTTTATCCAGGCTGTCATCTTGGGACCACTCCCAGGCTGGCTAACTTGTATAATCTTTTGTGTGGGACTGTGTCAAATGCTTTGCTAAAGTCTAGGTAGACCATGTCCACAGCCCCTCCTGATCTACTACTTTGGTAGCAGTCAAAGAAATCTATCAGATTCATCTGGCATGACCTTCCCACTGTGAATCCATGCTGCCTAGGGTCCTGTGCCCTCTGGCCTCTAGATACTTGACAATTCTTTCCTTCAGAAGTGATTCCATCATTTTCCCTATCACTGAGGTTAAACTAACAGGTCTGCAGTTTCCTGCTTCTGCCTTGCTCCCACTTTTGTGAAGGGGAATCACTTCTGCCCTCCTCCAGTCCTCGGGTACCACCCCATCCTCCCATGATTTGCTAAAGAGGGCAGTCAGTGGTGTCACTAGTTCTACCCTTAGTTCTTTTAGAATTATGGCATGAATCCCATCAGGCCCCATTGCTTTTTCCACCTTCAGTTTTAAGAGTTCTTTCATAACCCTTTCTTCTGTAAATGGGCTGGTATCAACTTCTGTATCCAGAGTGTTTCTACTGTTTGTTTTAGGTACCTCCTCCTCTTCATTTGTAAATACTGATCAAAAATATTTGTTTAGTATCTCTGCCTTTTCACAGTCTCCCTCTGCCCACCCTCCCTCACCTTTATTAAGCCTCACTATCCCTCCCTTTGTCTTCCTTCGCTCTCTGATGTACCTATAAAAGGTTTTATCCCCCTTCTTAACTGAGTTGGCTCTCTTTTCCTCGGTTTGGGCCTTTGCTGTTCTGACTGCCTTCACAACTTCCTTTTGCTTTAACTGATACAGTTCTCTGTCCTGCTCCTTCTGCGATTCCTTGTACTTCCTGAATGCTTTCTTTTTCTCTTGAACCTTCACTGCCACTTCCTTTGAGAACCATAGTGGTTTCTTACATCATTTTGTTTTGTTTATTTGCTTCACACAAAGGCTCGTTACCTCTGTAATGGCAGTTTTTATTATTCCCCATTGTTCTTCCACCCCTCCTTCCTGCCCATTTGCTAGTGCAGTCCTTAGGCACTCACCCATTTTGGCAAAGTCGGCCCTCCTAAAGTCCAGTACTTTTGCCTTTGCATGGCTTGATTCTATTGTTGTGTTTATTGTAAACCATACTTTTCGATTGTCGCTAGTTCCCAGATGGCTACCCACTTCTACATCTGTGATCCTCTCTCCATCTCCATTTGAGAGAACCAGGTCTAAGATTGCTCCCTCTTGAGTGGGCTCCAATACTAGTTGTCTAAGGCATGCCCCCTGTAGGGCATCTAGAATAATCCCACTCTTCGAAGTGGCTGCTGCAACTGCACTCCAGTTAACATCGGGCATATTCAGATCACCCATCGTGATATCTCCCTTTTCTGCCATTCTAAGTATACTTTCTATCATTTCCTTGTCCATTTCTCCCCTGAGAAGAGGGTCTGTATACTAACCCTGTGCAGATTGTGGTGCCATTGCGGTCTCAAATTTACCCACAGTGCTTCTTCTCCTCCCTGTTTACCCTTTTGTTCTGTTGCTTTTATTCCTTCCCTTATGTAAGAGCTACTCCTCCTCCTCCTCTTTTACCCTCCTGTCCCTCTTGTAGATAGTGTATCCTGGTATGTTTATGTCCCAGTCATGGTTTGTGTGTACCATGTTTCTGTGACTGCCACGATATCCAGATGTTCCTCCTCCATCAAGGCCACTAATTCAGGAAGCTTGTTACAGACTACGGACATTGGTACTCATTGCTCTCCATTTTTGATGGCTTTACCTTCTGTTGCAGCATCCCCACTGACCTTTCTACCTCGGTCTTTTTCTCATTTAGTACCGTTTTGTAGGGAGAGGCTGGGATTTTCCTGCTGCTTATCAGTGCCTCCCCCCTTGACTAGTTTAAAAGCTTGCCAATGAAGCATTTAAACCGATTGCTCAAAAGACTTGTTCCCTTCCTGGACAGATGCAGACCATCCTGCCAGTATAGGCTGGTGTTCCTCAGGTGGAACCCCAGTCCCCAATGAAGCTAAACCCCTGTGCTCCACACCATTTTTTCAACCATTCATTAAACTGCATGGTGCAAATTACCCTCGCCTCCCCCATGCCAATGACAGGCAGCACCTCTGAGAAGGATACTGTGTGTGCTACTTGTCTTAGGCACCTCCCCAACTCTACAAAGTCCTCCTGCACTGCTCTAATCTCATGATGAGCCAAGTCATTTGTCCCTAGGTGGACAATGATGTCCAGCTCAGACTCCCATGCAGCTGTTCTCGTGATCCTGAGGATGCGCTTCCTGTCCCTCCAAGCCATAGCACCAGGCAGGCACCTTACTTCAGTTTTCCCTGCTCCCCCAGTTCTATCCTCCTAATAATTGAGTCCCCCACCAGGAGCTGCTTCCTTTCCCTGTGGTGTCCTCTGCCTCCTTCCTGTGCGCCTCTCTTGTGAAAGTTGTCATCAGTCTCCTCTACGGGTGCATCCATAGGGGAGCTATGCTCCCCCAGAATGGTGTATGGATTGTGGAGTGGAACAACTGACTGGGTGTGCCTCTGTTCCACCATCCTCACCCTCCCTGAGCCCACTGTGGTCCAACTGTTGTGCTTTCTTCGCAACCTCTGAGGTAGTGGTGGTGGCTCTGGTGCTCCCTGGATGGGTGAGGTTCCCTTCCTACTGTCCAGTGTGGCCTGGGGGAAGGTTCCCTTACTACTGTCCAGTGTGGCCTGAAGACGGGCAACTTCCTCCCTCAGGGCAGAGAGTTGTCTGCAAATAGGGCAGCATCTCAGCCTCCAGAAAGACTCCTGGAAGACTGCTGCCCCACAGCCATTACATTGTACTACTCCCCACATGTTTATCTACTTTTTGTGTGTGTTTGTGTGTGTGATTGGTTTGTTATAGAAATATATATATTATACAATGTATATGCTTATATTGTCAGTGTAGTGTGCTAGAGAGGATATGACAGTGATATGCACCTTGCACTCTTGAGGAAATGATGTCAGAACCCCAGGTATAAAGGAACTATTTCCAGGGGTAGGTGGGGGTGAGGGGTGGGAAGGGGTTGGGCCTAGACTGTGCCCTCACAAAACAATCAGCTAAGAGCTGTGACCCACCGCTGCAATGAGTGCCTTCCTGTCAGCAAGATGCCCTACACAACAATATGATACTTTTCAGAGGTATCAGGTCACTGTGCACCTCAGTCACTCACAGTGCACACATGTCTTTACAGAGATCATAGCCAAAAAACACTTGCTCTACTAAAAGTCTGTGTGCAGTATGTGACTAAGGTGCAAGCTGGCCAGACACCTCTGAAAACATATCATATCACTTAGTCCGCTGATGATGATGGTGACAATAAAATATGTGTTATATATTCTTATCTCTATTCTTTATCCCATAAACACTGCAACAAGTCAGCATACATATGTTTGCAAGGAGCTGGACAATGTCTGACGTCACACACACACACACACACAGGAAACAACACTGACTGCACACATGCAATTTAGCACATCATATTTGCACTGCTCACACCTGCCTTTCCACAATCACTCCACAACAGAAAGCAAACATTACTGAGGCACTGGATTATAATAACAGGGCAATAAGGAGCATGTATGTCTGTATATGTATGTATATTTATTTATTTTATTTATTTGAATTTAGGATTACAAGTGCCTTTGAGCCAAAGCTCTTTTACAAAGGTTCCACGTCAGTTGAGGTACAATTCAAACAAGACATTGAATAACAGTATAACAGTGGGTTACAGGCAGTTACATACAGTTTTACACATTCAATACAGTGGCAGAAATGCCAGAAGGAGGTCTGGCAAAAGGGTTGACACGGTATGGAGGAGAGACACACTAGTGGGGTGTGGCCATAGGTACTTGTCAAATATCAATTAAAGTGCTAAAGGGTGGTAGGGAAGGAGGGTGGGAGGAGGGGAGGATGAAAAGGTATATGGGAGATGGAGATGAGGGGGGAATGGGTTAAGTGCTATGCGAACAGAGCAAAGAGGAGAGGGGAGAACAATTAAGAAGGACAGTCACAGGAGCTAGATGTAGATAGGATGTGATGCAGACTGGATTTGAATGGACCAAGCTTTGGCATTGAGGCGATGTCAATGTAGAGACCATTAAACCAGCTGGGAGTTCTGTGTGCAAAAGATCTT
The DNA here is from genome assembly GCA_016271365.2 of Neoceratodus forsteri. Taxonomy (NCBI): domain Eukaryota; kingdom Metazoa; phylum Chordata; order Ceratodontiformes; family Ceratodontidae; genus Neoceratodus; species Neoceratodus forsteri. The sequence continues at coordinate 382,671,672 of CM057455.1, read as the reverse complement.
TGCCCTTGTGTGTATCTATTTAAAGGGAAGCAATCAGCAACAGGAGCTCCTGCCCCCTGCAAGGAATGTCCACCTCTGAACAAACCCCATAGAGTATGTTCGGTGTTTTCTCTCACGCAACATACTTTATTTTAATAAAGAAAAGTCAATGACCCAGAAGTATGGTGGACGCTATGGGGGGGATCCATTATGTGTAAAGGTGTGATGGCAATGCACCATGTACTTCAATACTTTTGTATTGAAGTGCATGGTGCATCGCCTTTGCACCTTTACATGTAATGGAGCCCCCATAGCATCCGCCATACTTCTGGGGTCACTGACTTTTCTTTATTAAATTAAAGTATCATGTGGCATGAGAAAAATGCCGCAACATACTTAAAAGACTTAACCAGAGGGTAAGCCTTGCATAGGGTGGGACCTCCTGTTGCTGACTGCTTCCCTTTAAACTAATACTGGGGCTTTCCCTCTGTCTGTTATTAAACATAAACAAAAGGTAAAACACTACAGCGTTGGGGATGTGTGTGCTAAAATAAAAGCTAATGGGGATCCCCTGATGTTCCAGCAGCAGATGGAGCATAGACAAAATCTGTAACTGGTGTCACTCTATCTGCTTCACCTGCTGCTGGACAGCACCCACCCTCTCATTATTTTCTTCCACCGTGCCCACAAAAGTGCTATGTCTGCCTGGGTTGCAGGCATTGAGGGGTCCACTGGTGGGGGGGACACCAGGTAGTGATGGTGGTGGTGAGGGTGGTGCTGGTGGCAGTGGTGGGGGTGGTAGTGGTGGTGGAGCAGCTGCTGCTGTGGCCCTCCTCCTCCTCCTGCTGTGGCAATGCACAACAGCAGCACCCCCTGCCACTGCCACAGAAGGGCCAGCAACTGGAGGCCTGGCCTGTTAAGTGGCAGCATGGCAGCCTGACACTCTGCCTTGTGGTGGTTCAACATATGTGTGCACTGGCCCCCAGTCTCCAGATGTGTCCCCCGGGGGCCACGGCACACCTGCACACCACAAAGCAGACACACCACAAGGCTGCTGTCCCCCCAACACATTTGAAAAACTGACAAACTGGGGAGCTGCGGGGGGGTGATCAGGTACAAGAGGGGCAGATGCAGTGCCGGTAGCATGGTCACGCACCTGGGCTCCACCTACTGCTGTGGAGGTGGTGCTGCTGGAGCTCCTGCAGCTGCTAATGGTGGTGGTGGCAGACTTGGTGGTTGTGGTGGTGGCACTGGTGGTATTGCTGCTTCCGGAGTGGGGAAGCAGCACCAAAGTGTCTGGAGTAGTCCAACGCCACCTGGCCACAACCCCCACACATGCACACTCCCCTCCGGCTACGGCTGCATACTGTCCCTGGTCCATCGCACAAAAAAACACTCCTTCCCTCTCCGACACAACAAGTGACTTCACACACACTCAAACAACACAGGCACACACACTGTCTCACATACAGACACACATACACACAAAACAAAACTTATAAAACAAAGAAATCAGTCACCAAAAAGAACTGACAAAACAGTACCAAAAAAAAAAATAAATAAAGAATCAGCTTTTAAAAAAGCTTTTGGGTTTTTGGAATTTGCTCAGGAAAGAAGCTTGTTAACACAAACTCTCCTCTCCTACACAAAATGCTTCTTCTCTCTACCTCTGCAAAGGAGAAAGTGAAAGTATCAGCTTGTATGACTCACTTCCTTCCTGCCTAGCTAAAGCATGTTACTTACAGTACTGTAAGCCATGTGGTGTGTGTGGGGGGGTGGCTTGCATGGGACAGACATAAAGGAATTCTGGAGGACAGGGTCAAGGGGCAACAGACTTCTAGGAAAACATAAAGTAACTTACAAGCTCAAATGGGCAGACTGGGTGGGCCGTAGGCCCTTATCTGCCAACACTGTCCATGAATCTATGTATCTATGTAAGGGGGAGGTGATGATGCCACTATACAGAACATTGGTGAGACCTCATCTCGAGTACTGTGTCCATTTCTGGCGGCTGCATCTCAGGAAGGACATAGACAGAGTAGAAGCAGTCCAGACAAGGGAAAAAAATATGGTACAGGGGCTGCAACAGAAGCCATATGAGGAGAGACTACAGGAGCTCAATGTGTATTCCCAGGAAAAGAGGAGAGAGAGAGGGGAGATATGATAGAACCTTTCAAATACCTCAAAGGTATAAACAAGGTGTAAGAGGGTAGCATCTTTCTGAAAAAAAGATGTTCAAGAACAAGGGGCCATGAAATAAGATTGAGAATGGGGAGGAGGGTAGATTCAGGGGTAACGTGAGGCAGTATTTTTCACAGAAAGGGTCATGTATGCATGGTACAGCCTACCTGCTGAGGTTGTGGTGGCAAAGATGGTAGGAGAATTTGAAAATGTGTGGGGACAGACCTAAGGGAACCCTAGTGTCAGGAAAGTGGCGGTGAGCTACAGATCAATTAGGTTCTGCGATTCTGCTGTATCTGATACAGTCAGGGAAAATGGGCAGACTAGATGGATAAAATGGTCCTTATCTGCAATCAAATTCTGTGTTTGTATATTTCTACGGTACACTAGGCTACCTGTCCCCTCATCAGCTCCTCAACTACTGTCTAAGGTGTAATATCCATTGAAAGGACACCCACCTCCACTTACAGTCATGTACCTTGTGTTTTGTCACCCCTTCCACCTACAGTATCTAGTTTGGAACATTGTACCAACATGTTTAAAGCTTTCTGAAATGGAAATTTGTAACTGTCTGTCAGGTGCATACTACCCATACAGAGCATGATCAACTCTCCTTTCCATCCTAGGGTGACTACATGTTTAGTGGACCATCCTGAGCCTCACACAATATACATGGTTGACTGGACCCACTACTTATTTAGGATACCAAACAGTGTTCACTGCTACATATACAGCATGGGCAGTATGTATTTCTACTCTGCAGGTCCCCATAAGTTGACATTCGAGAGTGTTGTGCTCAGAATGACATGTGGTGGTGTTCGTCAGAGGTTGTGGCATGTGTTTTGAGTGGGAAATGAAACAACAGTAGACACTAGTCACCGGCTGCTGCAAGTGAAAACAAACAATGCACTATTGATATAGTATGACAATTTGACAAACATTGCTCATGCTGATGAATTTCTCAACAACTAACAAGTTGCCTGTTATGTCAACCATTTTATCACAATACCCGACTGACATTGAAGGACAAGAAAATGGTAGGGGGTTTACAAGTGATTATTTATAGTGGTTCAGCTCTGAATGTGATTAATGTCCATGATACGTCCAGAAAATCAGGGTTTCATTCACACTCTGAGAGCTTCCAGTTGCATGCTTTGTGGCATGCCTTGAGCAACACACTCAAGCTTCCAGTGCACTCCCAGGAAACACAGTTGTAATTAGCCTACTGCAGTAGTGCACTATTGCCCTCTTACCTGGTTGACTAACATAGAAATACATAATGGAACAAACATAATTTCCTATCACAATTAAAGTCTTCTTGTCTGACCTCACCCAGTGATGGCAATGCTAGCCCTTTCACCCTGACAGCAGCTTCTGCTAACTAGTTCTAGATAGTCACCTGACCTGATGCCCTGTGATGGCCCTTCTATGTCATTGTCACAGTTTGACTACTGTGCCATAACTCTGCAGGTCGGGATCAGCCCACACCCACCCTCAACCCAGTAGTCATTCACTGTTTAACATTTGGAAGATGACACTATGCATTGCACTAGGGGAGTAATAAGACATAACACCGCCAGCAGTGCCTACTGCAATGCTGCATTTTAGTGACAGGGACATTGTCATCACATGTAATGATTCACCAACATTCCAACAAACTTATTGGGGCAGTCATGACTATGCCACGTCTTACAGGGGTATGACCTTAGTCATGGAATTAGTTGCCCTCTCTTCCAAAACCATGGAATCACAGGTGCATAACCTGTACCAGACTGAAAAGGCACCACCGATTTAAACATTTGTCATATAACAAGTTAGAACTTATAAAGATTGTATAAACAAGCTGGCCTCTTACTGTTGTCCCTTGCATGGTCATGATGATTTTGAGCTGGCTCCACGCACTTGTACCACAGCAGGAATGACCCCACATGCCACAACCACCTTGCTGTATGGACTGCAATGGAGGTGTGTTTACCAATGACTTGTGTCATGATTTACACAGGGCCCTTTGTGGAATGTGTGTAGTTAGCACCAGGACAGGGGAAGAGGTCAGGTGGCCAGCTGTTGCCTGGGAGCACTTTGGCTTCACAACACAGCAGATCTAAACTTTTTACATTGGTGCCTTTTGACTATGGTGCAGGGATGCAGGCAAGGTTCATGTGGTTAGCTGAGGTGCAACACCAAAAGTAGTAGTCTTTCCATTCAATTTTTCATCACTATATTCATTTTATTCAAGGACACTGAACTTTAGAAGGGCTGACTTTGGCAAAATGGGTGAATACCTGAGGAATGCACTACCAAATGGCCAAAAAGGAGGGGTGGAAGAACAGTGGAGAAAAATCAAAACTGCTATCATAAAGGCAACAAGCCTTTGTGTGGGACAAATAAAGAAAACAAAGAGGAATAAAAAAACACTATGGTTCTCAAAAGAGGTGTCAGGAAAGGTTAAGGAGAAAAAGTCTGCATTCAGAAAGTATAAGGAATCATAGAAGGAGCACGACAGGGAACTGTATCAATTAAAGCAGAAAGAAGTTGGGAAGGCAGTCAGGATAGCAAAGGCCCAAACCAAGGAAAAAATAGCCAACTCAGTTAAGAAGTGGGATAAAACCTTTTATAGGTACATTAGGGAGCATATAACGGTTAGGGGAGGAATAGTGAAGACTAATAAAGGAAAGGGGAGGTGGGCAGAGGGAGACAGTGAAAAGGCAGAGATACTGAATGAATACTTTTGCTGAGTATTCACAAAAGAAGATGAGGAGGAGTTACCTAAACCAGACAATAGAAGCACTCTGGGTAGGGGGGTTGACACCAGTCCATTTACAGAAGAAAGAGTCCTGAAAGAACTCGTAAAACTCAAGGTGGACAAAGCAATGGGCCTCATGGGAATCACCCCAGAATCCTAAAAGAACTAAGGGAGGACCTAGTGACACCATTGACCACACTTTTTAACAAATCATGGGAGGTTGAGGTGGTACCTGAGGACTGGAGGAAGGCAGATGTTATTCCCCTTCACAAAAGTAGGAGCAAGGCAGAAGCAGGAAACTACAGACCTGTAAGTTTGACCTCAGTGGTAGGAAAAATGATGGACTCACTTCTGAAAGAATGAATTGTTGAGTACCTAGAGGCCAGCGGGGCACAGGACCAAAGCAGTATGGATTTACAGCAGGAAGGTCATGTCAGATGAATCTAATTGATTTCTTTGACTGTGTGACCAAAGTAATAGACCAGGGAGGGGCTGTTTATATGGCCTAGCTAGACTTTAGCAAGGCATTTGACACAGTCCCGCACAAAAGACTAATAATCAAGTTAGCCAGCCTGGGAGTGGGTTCCAGGGTGGTAGCCTGGGTAGCAAACTAGCTGCACAACAGGACCCAGAAGGTAATAGTGAATGGAACACATTCTGAAGAAAGGGGGGTTACTAGTGGAGTACCTCAGGGCTCAGTACTGGGTCCAGTCCTCTTTAACATCTTTATAGGTGACATTGCAGAGGGTCTGGAGGGAAAGGTATGCCTCTTTGCAGAAGACACAAAGATCTGTAACAGAGTTGATACACAAGGGGTGGGTAGAAAGGATGAGAAGAGACTTGTCAAGGTTGGAGGAATGGTCAGACATATGGCAACTTAGATTCAATGCAAAGAAGTGCAAAGTAATGCACCTGGGAAACAAAAACCCAGGAGAAGAGTACACAATAGCAGGGGAGGTACTAACAACAACAAAAATGGAAAGGGACTTGGGGGTAGTCATATCAAATGACTTAAAGGTGGGTAAACAATGTGAGAAGTCAGTAAGGAGAGCCAGGGGGATACTGGGATGCATAGGGAGGGGCATCACAAGAAGAAAAAAGGAAGTGGTTATTCCTCTTTACAGACAGTTGGTGAGACCCCATCTGGAATACTGTGTGCAGTTTTGGAGACCCCATCTACGCAAGAACAATGACAGTATGGAAGCAGTCCAGAGGAGGGCAAATAAAATGGTGCTGGGTCTGCATCAGAAACCATATGAAGATAGACTGAGAGAGCTTAATATGTATACCCTTGATGAAAGGAGGGACAGGGGGGAGATGATAGAAATGTTCAAGTACCTCAAGGGAATCAACAAAGTTCAGGAGGGTAACATCTTTCAGAAAAAAAGATGTGTAAGAACAAGGGGGCACAATTTAAAGATAGAGGGGGGGACGGCTCAGGGATAATGTGAGGAAATTTTTTTTTCACAGAGATAGTGGTGGATGCATGGAACAGCCTTCCTGGGGAGGTTGTTGGATCTAAAACAGGGGGAGAATTCAAACACGCATGAGACAGACATAAGGCAATTGTAGTGGGGGGTTACAGGAAGTAGGCTGTTGGTTGATTAGAATCTGCAGCTTATCCAATAGGAAGGCAAATGGGCAGACTGGGTGGTCCAAGTGGTCCTTATCTGCCATCAAAGTCTATGTTTCTATGTTTCTATGTATTAACAATATAGCTTAACAGACATGGGCTCCCCTTTGCTCTTACTCGGTCCTGATCCCACAGGGCTGGTGGTGGGATCGCCAATGGCAGAGGTGCTTGTTGCAGTTTCTGTGACACCTATTGCAAATGGACAGGAATAGTTTAGATCAGTGTTGGAATTTGGAAGACATAACATTAAAGCATGCAGCAGTAATCAAACACCTTCCATCCTGTGGGGAAGTCCAAGTGCCATGCTGATATCCAAAGCAGAGAACCTGCTCACTGTTTAACCAGAGAATCCACACAACAAGACAATGTGGCTTGTTTAAAAAAAGGTAAAGCTTTTATTATTAAAATTAGATAAGACACAAGTAGAAATTCTCCCCTAGGGTGTGTCATAGACAGGGCCCCGCTTTTTCTGCAGCACATCAGAGCAAAGTTCTGCGGCAGGGTTCTCATTTGCCTCAAAACTTCTGCGGCACTCAACACCAATTTCGCGGCAATTCTGTGGCACATTTTTACCCTTAATTTTTTCCTTTTTTTTTTTTTTCCCCATACCTGACAAAATGCACGCTCGTAACACAGTCATTTTATGGGCGTTTGTCACCAAATTTTCAACATGACCAGTTTAAGACCTCTGCTCATGAACAGTATCACTGATTTTCTTAATCTGTCTCGAACACTGATTTCGCACACCGACCGTGCCACTGTGCACTACATGTGCAAAAACACATTTCAGGTGAGATGAGAAAAATGACAGTAATACTGTTCATAAGGAGGTGTGGTAAAATGGCAACACTGAAAATCTGGAGTGAAAATATTAAAAATGTTTGAAGTTATGAGCGTGCGTAGGAACTGCGCATCGCACGCTCATAAAACAGTCATTTTGGGGAATATTTTCACCAAATTTTCAACAAAGGGTTTTTGGGAGCCTGTCTCATGAACTGTGACACTGTCATTTTGTTAATAATTCCAGAAAGGTGGTTCCGCGCAGTGACTGCGGAACCACCTTTCGGGACCAATAACGAAATAACAGTGTCACAGTTCATGAGGTGGGGCTCCAAAAACCCCATGTTGAAAATTTGGTGAAAAAATTCCCAGAAGTGGCTGAGATATGCACTAAAGTTGAAAAAAATCAATTTATACCATTATAGAGCTTACCGGCATTTCTTCAGTTCGTGGTCGGCTTTGAAGAGTGCAGACGTGTTCCGGTCCACCGAAGATTGTCGCTCTGGGCTCCAGAGGTAAGTATGGGTTGAGGTGGGGGTGAGGTGGGGTGTGGGGAGGTGGGTATGCAGAGGGTGGGTACGGGTTGGGGAGGGGGGCAAAACAATCAACGAGGAAGGTTGTTTTGTTTCAGGTTTTTTTAGACTCAGTGAGGGACATTTGCCACACTGGGGTGGGCCTCCCAGCATGGCACTCAGACAGCTTGGGGGGAACGTGAAGCCGATGGGGGATTGAGCACCCCCGTCAGCAACGGAAGCTTTTGCCATGCTGGGGTGGGCTCCCAGCATGGCACCAGGTAGCTTGGTGGGACAGTGAAGCCAACGGGGGATTGGGCACCCCCATCAGCAACGGAAGCTTTTGCCATGCTGGGGTGGGCTCCCAGCGTGGCATACAGACATTTGGTGAGGCAGTGAAGCCGACAGGGGATTGGGCACCCCATCGGCAAAGGACATTGTTCTGCGGGCAGCCACGAATTCCACGGGTGACGGCAAATTTCCACGGATATTTCCACGGTTTGCCACACCCGCGGTATCGCAGAAAACTAGGGGCCCTGGTCACAGACTGCCCGATGATTGTTTCGCACCCCTTCGGTGCCATATTACTTAATCAGCAAACATCACAGATGATACCGTGAAGGGAGTTCAGGAGGATACACAGTTAGGGGTCCACTTCCAGCAAAGAAAGTGCACATCTACTATTCAGATAAGGAAGGAGTGTTGCTACGAACAGCCATAGAGGGACATGACTGTTCAGGGTGAGAAATGGGATGGACAGACACAGTACAGCACACATATGCAGTAGATGACAGCGTTGCACCATCCCTGCTAAATGGGGCTGTCATATCATAGGACATATGAAATGGTGGGCAGTCCTGTGCACTGTGCATTCTCAGTGAACAATCTAGATGAGGTTGTAGATGGTAGTAGGCATGACACACACGGCAACTCAGAGATAGTCACAATGGAGACAGTTGCCATGCACATAATTGCAGACACAACACACGTTAACAATGTCAAGGTTGGACAACAACACAGCAACCAATTGTAAAGCAATCTAAAACAGATGCCACATCCTCTCAGGTAATGCACCAGTCCCTGCGGATACATGTATGGCATATGATGGTGCTGCACAAAACCAGCAATCGGATGACACTGTTGCAGACACAGTCCACCCATGATGCGACACACACATCATCTTGTGCATCACAGAAGGGTTGTAGTCAGGTGAGGTGCTATCCATCAAACATGCCATCACAGGCAGATTCAGTAAACCACAGAGGTATTTCTTGTATTTAATATTTTGTTGACGGTATATAAATGGAATTGCTAAAAAAGAGGATGACAATATAGCAGGGTAAAAATAATTTCTGTAAATTACTTATGACAATCAGTGTTGGAATTACAGGGAGGGCAGGTGCCAGAGCTTAGCCCAACAAATCCCTGCAGTAAGACCTAGTAGCTCAAGCTCATGCATCACTGCCATTCAGCCCTGAGTTATAATAGGAAGAGTGGAGTTGTGCCTTCATGGCCAAACTAGCTCACTGTCACAAAGATCATTAAGTGTAATTCCAACACTGACTAATGAAAATAATTTTGAAGGATCAAGTTAGTATACTCACTGGTGATGCTGTCCTCCATATGCATCCTTTTGAGCTTTGCAGAAGAAGATCCCATGGACTCTGGCTCCTGAGTTCTCTTTTTCTTCTGGCCCTTCTCTGCGATGGTCACTGCTCCACCAAGAGCCACTAGCACTTCAGGGTCCCTCCACTGGAGGTTGTCCCATTTATGCTTCATTTGTCTCACAGTCTGGGACACAACCCCCCTTCCTCTGCTTCAAGGGTGGCCTTCTTGAAGGCCCACAATTTTTCTCTCTTCTTTAAAGGGAGTCTCTTTGGCCTATAAAGTTTCGCAGCATGGCTGGTAACCTCTTTCACTAATACCGCTACCTCCTTATAGGAGAAGGGCGGTGCCAGCTTTCACCTTGTGCTGGCTGAGGAGGTGGTGGCCTGCTACTCAGGGTTGTGCTGTACAGGTGACACAACCCCATGGCCCTCCAACTGCTGACCCACCTCTGCTGCTGGCCTTGGTACTGCTGCTCTCCATGGTCCCCACCATGCAGCTGCTCAGATTCCTCCTGCTGCCTCCTGTCCAATGCTCCTGCTGCTGTTTCTGCCATCCTTACTAATAATAGTGAAACAAAACCTAAAACACTGTACCCTAAAGAAAACCAAATCTCACCAGTACTCTCTCTTAAAGCATGAAAAATTAAACTCTCTCTTTAAGTCTCTAGCTTATCTCTCTCTATCTCGCAGAACAGGAATAACATGCTAATGTAATTTCCACCTGCCGAGACACAGCTTTTTTATAACACAGTTTGCAGAAAGTTCCACGGTTCACATTGGGATACTGTTTACAAAGTGTGGAATTGTTTTACTGCAGACATGCATAAAATGGAATTATGAAATGTGCGGAAAACATCACTGTTAGCGTGGATGTCTAAGGAACATTATGCTACTTACCATGAAATGCACAATAATCTGTGACATGCGGTGTCAGCATTCAGTCATAGTGAGTGTGTTGGCAGATATACTGTATATACAGTTAATCCGCAAATTATTCCATCTTTCCTGATAAACTGGGTAATCTGGACTACAGAAGTTTTGTTACGCAGTTCAATATAAAAATATATAGTTCTCAAAAAAGTACAGTGGTTCTAAGTTGGAATTCAGAGAAAGTTGACAAAATGATTTCTAAACTTTCACGGAAAGCGAAATTCCAACTTTCGCTGAAATTCCACTGGTGTGAAGTTTTTTTAAAACACCTCTAGCTTTGTTAGATTACCCATCTATGAGGTGTTACATAGATACATACATAGATACATAGAAGTCAATGGCAGATAAGGACCTCTTGGTCCACCCGGTCTGCCCTATTTATCCCTACCTAGTATGAGGTGCAAGATAATGCATATGGGGCACAAAAACCCTGGCACAATATATCATTTGGGGGGTGAGGATATAGCATGCACCAAGCAGGAAAGGGATCTTGGGGTTGTCATCTTTGATGACTTCAAGGTAGGAAAACAGTGTGACAAGGCAGCAGGTAAAGCAAATAGGATGCTGGGATGTATAGGCAGGGGCATCACCAGCAGGAAAAGGGAGGTCATAATTCCGCTATACAAGACACTAGTGAGGCCCCACCTGGAGTATAATGTACAGTTCTGGAGACCATACCTACGTAAGGACATAGACAGGGTAGAGAAGGTTCAGAGGAGGGTAACAAAGATGGTGCATGGATTGCATCACAAGTCCTATGAAGACAGGTTGAAGGAACTGAACATGTACTCCCTGGAGGAGAGGGAGAGAGGGGATATGATAGAGACATACAAGTATCTTACAGGGAGGAACAGGGTGCAGGAAAACACTATTTTAAGCGAAAAAGATGTTCCAGGACTAGAGGGCATGGGATGAAGTTGGAGGGAGGACGATTCAGAGGAAACATGAGAAAAATTTCTTCACAGAACGGGTGGTGGACAAGTGGAACACCCTGCCAGAGGAAGTGGTGGGGGCTGAAACAATCACGGGATTTAAGAATGCATGGGATAGACATAAAGGAATTCTAGAGGTCAGGGGTAAGGGGAAACAGACTTCTAGGAAAACAAACTGAACTTACAAGCTCAAATGGGCAGACTGGGTGGGCCATAGGCCCTTATCTGCCGACAATGTCTATGTATCTATGTATCTATGAGGTCTGATGTACAAAGTGAACTTCATAGCACCCATCCCTTACCTCCAGTATACCCTTGTGTCTGTCCCACTCCTTCTTGAATCCCGTGATAATTTTAGCACCGACCTTCAACTCTGGTAGGCATTTCAAAGTGTTCACCACCCTCTCCATGAAAAAATATTTTCTCATGTTACCCCTGAACTGTTCTCCCTCCAACATCATACTGTGGCCCCTTGTATTGAAACATCTCTTAGTTTGGAAGATGATGCATTCCTGTACTCTGTTTATATCAGTGAGGTATTTGTATGTCTCTATTATGTCCCTTCCTTCCTCCTTGCTTCCAATGAATACATATTTAATTATTTTAATCTTTGCTCATAGGTCTTCCCCTGCAAGTCCTGCACCATTTTAGTTGCACTTCTCTGTACTGCCTCCACCCTATGTCCTTTCTCAGATGGGGCCTCCAGGACCTGACACAGTACTCCAGGTGTGGTCTGAACAGTGTCTTATACAGAGACAAAATTGGCTCCTTCCTTCTATTTGTGATACCTCTCTCGATGCATCCAAGCATCCTGGTAGCCTTCCCCGCTGCCTTGTCACACTGCCTAGCCACTGTTAGGTAATCTGAAATAATAACTCCAAGGTCTCTTTCCTGCTTTGTAACTTCTAGTACCTCCCCTCCTAGTTTGAAAGTTGCTCTTGGGTTCTTGTGCCCTATGTGCATGATCCTGCACTTTTTTGCATTGAATCCCAGCTTCCATGATCCAAACTATTCCTCCAGTTTATTAAGGTGCTCCCTCATCTTTCAGCTCCCCGGTGAATCCACCCTATTACATACAGTACCTTCGTGTGATCCGCGAATAGGTATACTGTACTTTCTTCCAGACCCTCTACAATGTTTCCAATACAGACATTGAAGAGGACTGACCCCAACACTGACCCCTGCGGCACCCCGCTTGCTAACTCTCCCTCCCCAGAGTGTTCCCCATTTATCATCACCATCTAACTCCTGCCAGTAAGCCAGTTCTCTACCCGTAGTACTATTTAAGGATCCATTTCTAGGTTTCATAGTTTGTTTATCAGTCTTTTATGAGGGATGGTGTCGAAGGCCTTTCTGAAGTCCAGATAGGTCATGTCCACCATCCTGCCCTGGTCCACCACCTTAGTCACCCAGTCAAAAGACTATCAGCTTTGCCTGGCCAGACCACCCCTTGGTAAAACCACATTATCCCTGGTCTAGTAGGCCATTTGTATCAGGGTATTCAACTAACCTTTCCTTCAGCAAAGATTCCATTATCATGCCACTACTGAAGTCAGGCTGACAGGCCTGTAATTTGTGACCTCATCCCTATCACCACCTTTGTTGAATGGGACCACATCCACTCATTTCCAGTCCCCTGCCGCTCCCTGTGTCTCGGGTGCTAGGTTAAACAACTCCATGAGGGGTGCAGCCAATTATTCACATAGTTCCATTAGCACTCTGGGTGCACTGTGTTCTGGCCCATCGCATTGTTACCTAAGACAATTGGTTGAGATGAACATGGGATAGAGGTTCCTAGCAAGTGGGAGCAATCAGTTAAGAGCCCATGCCAAATGGTATCAAGCCAGGGACAGCCCGAAATGATTTGAAGAAGCCCCACATCTGGCTGAGAACAATGCCAGTAGCTGGAGTAGGGAACTATTTATTTATTTATTTAGGTTTTGTTGACCGGGTAAGTGCACTAGACAAATCCTGCCTATTTTCAGGCATGACCTGGGGGGAGGCGGATACAGATGAATGCCAACTGACCTTGAACCAGATTAAGCTGTTGGTGGTATTTTTAGTGAATGAGGGAAATTTGGCCAGGACACTGGGGAAATTCCCCTACTCTTTTCGATAAGTGCCATGGGATTTTTAACATCCACTTGAACTACCACCAATCTAGGCAGATGGGACCTCGGTTTAACGTCTCATCCAAAAGACGGCACCTCGGAAGTGCAGCACACCTCTCATGCTGCACTACAATGTCAGTACTGGGATATTAACCCAAGTGCCAGATGTGGGAACTGAACTCACAGCCCTCTGATCTCCCGGCCTCACATGCCTACAGTATGTAGAGCATTAGGGTTTCTGTACCACCTGTGGAGAATCTTTGTCTGAAATTCTACTTTTTGTATTCCTGTAAGCATGATTGGCCATGGTTATAAAGGACTTCCACTGGGCCTGAGAGATGGGGCAGCCCAGTTCTTGTTCTCACTTGACCCTGCCTGTATCCATTCAGTGTGGGAGAAAGTACAATTTTCTGGAGACAGCCCCAGGTGGAGAGTGCCATAATGGGTTTTTGTAGGCTTTGTATAGCACCTCTGAGCAACAGATACTCAGAACTCTGCCTGGGGGGCTTCACATTTGGCTGGGAGTTCCTGAAAGGAGAGCAAAGCCTTGAAGTTATGGAGAGATATATAGAGAGCACTTTTATACCTGCCTGCTCCCAGACCTGCTACCAAATGGACTTTAAGTGGGTTGCCCCATATGTATCTAAAGGGCCAGGGTTCTATATTATTTAGGGACTAGATTTATGACCATGCTAAGGTCCAAGTCCTATGAGTAGTCAGCAAGATAGTGTGTGTCAGGACCCCTTTTGACATTTCCTGACCCAGTAGAAGACTTAAAAAAGGGGTTTCACCTTGCAGCTGCCTCAAGTGAGTCACATGGTGGTGCATCATTGCCAGGGGGAACAAGCTACTTTGTGGCTTGAGCCATATGGTAGGCAAAGGCATACCCTTCCAATCAGAGCAGGCCCAGACTACCTGTGCTACAAGGAGCCCTTAGTTTTGCCTTGCTGAACCTGGGAGATTTGCCCACCTATAGAAAGTGACTGAGGATGCAGATTATTATGGTAAACAGCTTGTCAGGGAGGAGAATTGGCAAATTCCAGAATAGGTAGGAGAATTTAGGCAAGGCAAACACTGAAACATGTTCAATTTTCCCTATGAAGGAAATATTAAGCTTTAGCCATCACCTAGTCTCATGCTCTAATTCTGTAATTAGTGGGAAACATTTGTGGGAATTAAAATGGAACACTTGTTACTAATCTTTATCCCCAGGCATTTGAATTCCTCTCCCAGCCAGGTTATCTGTAGCCTCTGTCAGGACAAACTGTCATGCAAAGAGTTAAGGGGGATAGGGTGGTTTTCTTCAAATTGACAGTGAGGCCTAAGACATCAGTGAAGGCAGATAGAACATCCAGAGTGTGAGGAAGGGACAGCTGGGGATGAGGCACTCTGATGAGCAGATCATGTGCATATGTGTTAACCACATAATGTTCCCCTTGCCACCTGTATCCCTGGGATGCTGTTGTTGGCCAGCACCTTCCTAGTAAGAGAATTGAGGGCCAGCAGGAAGCATAGGGGGACAGTGGACAGCTCTGTAGGGTGCCACACTACAGACAGAAGGGGGCTAAGATAGTTAGTGAGACCCACTGCAGTGAACTTACTTTACTATATAGTGTGTGGACACATCCTCTGAATGAGGGACCCTCTGGTTTGTTTGTTTAGATTTGTTGGCCCGGTAAGCCCACTGGGCCTAGAAGTCCCTTTTTCAGGGGCGATTGGGGCGGGGGGGGAATACAGATGGTAAACAACTGAGATTGAACCAGATTAAGCAGTTAATGGTATTTTTTGTGAACGAGGGAGATTTGGTCGGGACACCGGGGAAATTCCCCAGTGTTTATTTATTTTATTTTATTTTATTTTGACAGCAGTTTGGAAAACCTTTGCGCCATAGGCTCATTTACAAAGGTACCTTGTCACAGTAAGACAAAAACACAGTACAACAGTAAATTAAGACAGCAATAAGTACAGAAATACAACAAGTTGGTACAGGCAGGAGTGATGCAACAATAACATGGTTAGGTGTCGTGCTGTCCTGATGTACTGTAGGTAGCCCCACTTGACTGAGTCAAAGGCTTTTTGGAAATCCACAACAAGTGCAGCCATTGGAATATCAGCAGACTCAGCTTGCCATTTTAGATTTAGTAATGTTCAAAGGTAGTCTGCCCCTGACTTACCTTTCTGGAATCCTGCTTTCATGTGGTGCACCAGGAGAGGGAGAGCTTTTTGAAACCTGGTGGCCAGGGATTTTACCAGTATCTTGGTGTCTGTGGGAATGAGGTAAACTGGATGATAGTTCAAGCAGTCAAAGGGGTAATCTAATTTTTTAGAGAGTAAAGTAACGATTGCCTCATGCATTGCTGAGGGAAGACTCTTGAGAGTCTGGGATTCTTTTAAGGTGGATAGGAGAGGGGGGGTTACTACATTTTGTATCAGCTGATATACTGTTGGTGGTGAATCCGTTCCTGCCAGGAGCTTTCCCACTGGTAAGCTTTAACAGAACCACATGCAGCTCTTGCCTAATGAATGGTCTGTCCAGTTTGTCTGTAAATTGGGCCAACAGTGTTAGATATTGGTCATTCCCTAGGAGCTCACAGAAAGTAGCTGCAGAGGACCCAGATGTGTGGGAGGTGTAAAGTCTTTCATAGAAGTGCCTCCCAATTCATTTCATCTTCTTGGGATATATGACCATGGATTCATCTGGCTTGAGTAGAGCAGGAATCCAGGACTCCACCTGTTGCTTATGGAGTCTAAAAGTGAGGATTTTTCCCCTCCTTTTTCCAGCCTCCCAGATGCTACATTTATATTGAAGCAACTGACATTTCACTTTTTTGTGCAGTATCACATAGAGTTGTACTTAAGGCCAGTGATCTGAGCGATAAGAGGCTCACGGGAGCATGCACCCTTTTGAGCTCTTCTTCCAGATGGGCAAGAAGATCCTTCATTGACTTCACTTCTACATCTCTTTTTTCCTCTGTGCTGATGGAAAAGAAATTATGTGTCCATGCAAGTAGAGTGGAGCCAAGCCAGCTACAATACAATATAGTAACTTGCAATAAGTGAAATGTCACAAAATAGTGAATGATAAATAGGGCTTAATTGCCATTGAATTACGTAGTTCCCTACAGTATACTACAGCATTTTGTGATATACTGCAGCATTACTGCCTTACATCCTAACTGGCACTGCTGTAGGTCTTGAAGTCTTCCCAGATTGCACCTGCCTTCACCTCTTCATTTTTATTTTATACTGGAAAGGCATATGAGCAAAATTACCCATTTTCACAAATAAAGCAACATGGGGTTGCAGCTTCAGCACAGAGAAAGCTGGGTTCTGCTTCAGGAGGCTGGAAACACAGGAACCCTGGGGCCTGGTTAAAAATTATGATGCACCCAATAATAACAGCCAGCACAGAAGGGGAGGCCACTGCATCCAACAACCAGAGGTCAATACAGCTATGTGTGTCATGGACATGGGAGTAAAATGAGTAGTCCCTACCAGTAGAATTATCCATTCTCCAAACATCCTCAAACCCAAATTTGTTTTTCATGACTTGCAAAGCAGCATGGGCCTTGGAATGACTATCTGGGACCACTTTGGACCTGTCTAAAAATGGATTGGGTGTAAGGTTGAAGTTGCCACCAGCTAAAATTGGGATTTGTTGGTCTCCCTAAGCTCTGCTACAACCTGACTCAAGTGTGGGAAAAAAATCTGTATTATCCATATTTGGTACATACTGATCTGCCATGGTCATCTTACTACCTGGAAAGGTAAACTGAGCCACTACCCATCTTCTGAAGGTGCCAGACTTTTATTTCTCCAAGATCCAGTTGAGGGCTTTGCTAATAATGATCATTACTCACCAGAACTTTCTGGAATCAAACCTGTGGAATATCTGCCCCATCCAACATTTTTGGAGTCAAGGGCAACCTGTCTTGTGAGGCAGGTCTCATGGATGGCTGCTACAGTATGTCTGTATAATTGGATTTAAGGTATTACAGGACCTTAGTGTTCTTGACCAAATGGTTTGGACCCTTTACACTCTAGGAGACAACCTCACGACAGAGCAGGCACCCAGTACCTAGAGGCCAGTGAGGTACAGGACCCTAGGGAGCATGTATTCACAGTGGGAAGGTCATGTCAGATGAATCTAATAGATTTTTTTGACTAGGTGACCAAAGTAGTAGACCAGGGAGGGGCTGTGGACATGGTCTACCTAGATTTTAGCCAGACATTTAAAACAGTCCCACACAAAAGATTAATATACAAGTTAGCCAGCCTTGGAGTGGATCCTAAGATGGTAGCCTGGATAAAAAATTGGCTGGACAACAGGACGCAAAGGGTAGTAGTAAACAGAGTCCACAGTGAAGAAAGAAGGATAACTAGTGGGGAACCTCAGGGTTCAGTAATGGGACCAATCCTTTTTAATGTCTTTATAAGTGACATTGCAGAGGAACTGGAAGGAAAAGTATGTCTCTTTGTAGATGACACAAAGATTTGCAACAGGGTTGATACTCAAGATGGAGTGGAAAGGATGAGAAGGGACTTGGCAAGGTTGGAGGAATGGTCAAATGCATGGCAGCTTAGATTCAACACAAAGAAGTGCAAGGTAATGCACCTGGGAAACAAAAACCCAGGGGAAGAGTACACAATGGGGGGTGAGATCTGACAACAACAAAAATGGAAAGGGATCTGGGAGTAATTATATCAGATGACCTAAAGGTGGGCAAGCAATGTGAGAAGACAGTTAGGAAGGCTGGTGGATATTGAGATGCATAGGAAGAGGCATCAACAATAGAAAACAAGAAGTTGTTATCCCCACAGTTGGTGAGACCCCATCTGGAGTACTGTGTGCAGTTCTGGTGAACCCACCTCTGCAAAGACATAGACAGAGTGGAGGCTGTCCAGAGGAGGGCAACCAAAATGGTGCAGGGTCTGCACCAGAAGACATATGAAGAGAGACTAAAGGAGCTAAATATGTATACCCTTGAGGAAAGAAGGGGAGGGGGGACATCATAGAAACTTCTAAGTACCTCAAGGGAATCAACAATGTCCAAGAGGGTAGTATCTTTCTGAAAAAGAGATGTGCAAGAAGAAGGAGGCACAATTTGAAGATAGCGGGGGGGGACGGCTCAGAGGTAATCGGACGAAGTATTTTTTCACAGAGAGTGTTGAGGATGCATGGAACAGCCTTCCAGAGGAAGTCGTGGAGTCAAGAACAGTAGGGGAATTCAATAATGCATGGGACAGACATAAGGCAGTCCTAGTGGGGGGTAGGAGGAAGTAGGCTGTTGGTTAACTAGGATCTGAGGCTTATCCATCAGGTAGTAAAATGGGCATACTACAGTAGTAGCCACAGACATTGCCAGCTATTTCCAGCAACTTTGTGAAATTTCTGAAGAGTTTCTCTCTGCTGCCCCTACTGTGGAAATGCAGAAAGCAGGACATATTTCTGGAAATATCACAGAAATTTCAGGAAATAGCTGGCAGTGTCTGTGGCTGCTACTGTAGGTGGGCCAAGCAGTCCTTATCTGCTATCAAATTCTATGTTTCTAGCCGGTCCGGTGGTGCAGAGGGCTGAGGCGCTGGACGTCTCACCTCATGGCACGCCGGTGACCCGGGTTCGGGAGTGAGCCTGGGTTGTCGGAAGTCGGTGGATGGAGCTGCAGACTGGCATGCTCTCCTCTCCAGGGAGGTGATATGGCATCCCTCACTCATGGCTGCACCTGGTGGAAGCCAAGAGGCTGCGCAAGCAGGGTGCCAGCGATAGGCCAATGGGGAGCTGAGGGAGGGTGCGGTGTGTGGGCTGTAAGGCATCACGGTCACCTCCACAGAATGCGTCCTTCTCCTGGGGCCTCAGGTAAAATGGGAGAAAATGAGGAAGCAAACAGCGGCAGGATGGCGACCGACTCTCCACAGGCACCATTCCTGGACCGGGCGTAAGGTAAGCCACGGTAATTCCGGGTGATGGAGCTGGGAGAAACTGTCGGATGGGGGCCATACGGGGGAGGAGCATAAAGCCTTGTGCAAAAAAAAAAATTCTATGTTTCTGTGTTTCTCCTCACATTCTGCAGAAACTGAGAAGGGACAGCTGATAGCAGCTCCCTTTGTCTAGAGTAAGTGTACATAACAACAGCACAGTACAGAGCACTGACAAATACAATGAAACAATTAACACTGACAGTAAACCGGAAACCTTTTAACTTCCCTCTTAATAAAGTAGGGACCAATAGCAGAAAATACAAACAACAGAACATTCTAAAGTTCCCCTGAATCCGGGAGAAGGAAACAAATAGTGGTTAATGGTCTGCAACTGGACTTAAGATTGAGCCTGTCACATCCCCAGTTTATTGTAACAAAACAGCCTGATAATCCAGGAAGTGCTACACCTACTGTGTTCTAGGTAAAAGGAAATAAGATCCTCCAAGCCATACCACAGAGCTACAGAAGAGGTTAGTGAGGGAAAAGCAACAGTGTTTTCCACCCCAATGCCCTGTCAAGTAGAGTATCAAGTGGATTGACCACCTAGAGTCAAACCTGCTTAATGCATAGTAAAAGGACAATTAATTGGCCTGATGCTGCCTTAAGTTTTGGCCAGGCCATTTGGCAAATAGCCATGTGCCCTGATAGCACCTTATCCTCAACAATGAGGACCACAGAGGGGGGGAATGCCTGGGTTATGGAAAGGTGGGTTAGCTTGCAGTGTACCACTTTAGCTGCCCTGTGTGTTTAGCATAAAGTAAAACTTCCACTAGTTGAGGAGAAGGCATCCTAGCAAAACAGGTGCTTGAAGCTCATGAGCCCTCCCCGCCCATAGAGAGGAGAAAGGCCAGGAGGTGGGACACTGTGGATATCAAAAAGAACAGCTGAGCTAGAGTAGGACACCTAGTCCATGGCACACACAAGACATATACAGGGCTGACTAGTACTGATGCTTCCCCAAATTGTCAAAATTGTATTTAGTATTTAGGCCAGCAGTCCTTCAAATATTGGGCACCTTCATGGTTCAACTCCCTTGGAGAAGATGTACAGAAAGAATTTCAGCTTGGACTATTTAAATCTAAATTTCGTACCCTACTTGCATCTACCAGTGGATGCGATAATAATAATAATAATTTATATTTTTTAGGCGCCTTTCAAAAAAACAAGGTGCCATATATAATAAAATCAGCACTTCAAATATATAAACAGTCATTCATAAACAAAATCATACACATATCATAATACAACCAACACACTCAATTAATAAAAGCCTGAGACCACAAATAAGTCTTTAAAGCCTGTTTGAATGACTCCACAGTTGCGTACTCCTGAATCCGATGGGGTAGAGAGTTCCAAAGGGTAGGCGAAGCAAACTCAAATGCTCTTGCGCCAGAAGATTTTAAACATCCCCTTGGAACCTCTAGCAACCCCTCACCGGATGAATGGAGTAATCGACCGGGCTGGTAGGGAATCAGGAGAACTTTCAGGTAGTCCGGGCCGTGTCCGAGTAGGGCTTTAAAAGTCAGCAAGCTGACTTTATAGATTATCCGCCACTGAACTGGCAGCCAGTGCAGCTCACACAGCACCGGTGAAATATGACAAGATCGCAAAGACCCCATCAAAAGTCGGGCTGCTGCATTCTGCACCAGCTGCTGCAGGCGGCGGATTTCTATCCAAGGAAGCCCTAAGTAAAGGGAGTTGCAATAATCTAAGCGGGAGGAAACAAAGACTTGGATCAGTGTTGGAAGGTCATCAGAAGGAGCAAGGTGCCTAATCCTGGTGATAGTTCTAAGATGGTAAAAGGAAGTTTTGACAACCGCTGACACCTGCGAATGCAAGGTCAGCCCTTCGTCAAAAATTACCCCCAGGTTACACACCCGTTCAGAGGTCGGGAGTGAAGCGCCATCCAGAAAAATTCCTGAAGGCGCACCCTCTCCCAACCCCCCCATCCGATGACCTGGATCCACAACCAACACCTTAGTTTTGTCTGGGTTCAATCTTAGCCAGCTGGAATCCATCCAGTCTTGGATTTCTTTCAGACAGTTGTTAAATACTGATGCAGCTCCATTCTGGTCGGGTGCAAAAGATAGGTAGAGCTGGGTATCATCAGCATAGCAGTGAAACCTCAGCCCATACCTTCTTACAATGTCTCCGAGGGGCATCATATACACCATGAACAACATGGGTGAGAGGACTGAACCCTAAGGAACTCCACATTTCAGAGAGGTAGGGTCCAGGAAAAAAACTCCCGACACCACTCTCTGAGATCTACCTATGAGGAAAGATGAAAACCACCTGAGGACAGTTCCAGACAGCCCACAGATGAACTTCAGATGACCCAACACCACCTCATGGTCCACAGTGTCAGAAGATGAAGAGAGATCAAGAAGAACCAAGATGGAACATTTCTTCCAATCTCTAGCCATCAGGAGATCATTGAGCACCCGAACCAGCACTGTTTCGGTACTATGACTCTTACAAAAACCAGACTGGAGTGGTTCATAGATGTTGTGGATGGTAAAATGGTCCTCCAGTTGCACAGCCACAACTTTCTCAATAACCTTCCCTATAAAAGGAAGGTTAGAGACAGGTCTGTATTTGGCATGGCAGTCAGGGTCCAAGGAAGCTTTCTTCAAGAGAGGTGTCACCACCACCTCTTTTAGAGAGCTAGGAAATTCTCCAGACTCCAAGGAGCACCAGACAATCCGTGCTAGGACTGGACCAATAACCTCAATACCTCCCAAAATTAGGGATGTAGGTCCAGGATCCAATCTACAGCAAGTGGGGCACACACTCTGGATAATCCGCATGACATCCATGAACTCCAGATGGCCAAAGGTACTCCAAGACACCCGAGGTGCAGTAACCTCACACTGATTAATAGCAACACACACAGAGTGTGCCAGCTGGAGTCCCACCCTGATGTCATCCACCTTATTGCAAAGAACTGAGCAATTTCATCACACTCTAATTGTGAAAAAGCTCTCCGCACTTGAAGACAGGCTGGGTTGCACAGTCTGTCCACAGTGCGGAAAAGCTGAGCTGGTCGATTCTGAGTAATTGCAATCTCCTTGGACAGAAATTCTGCCTTCTTACAGGAGATTGAAGATTGGTAGACTTGATAATGTTCCAACAATCTAAGGTGGTCGGCATCAAGGGTGGACTTCCGTCAGCAACGCTCCAACCTTCGACCTAGTCTCCGCGACTCCCTCAAAGACCCATCAAACCAGGGGGAGAGATCGAACGCGGATAGGGCAACAGAATCCAAAGCTGTCGAGATGGCCAAATTATAGGCTGTCACGAGAGTCTCCGGATCACTGCTGGCAAATGAGGAAGATGATAGGTCAAGCACCGCCATTAGGCCCTGAGAACTTACATCTCGTAGAGGGAGGTACCTGACCATTTCCGTGAGGGTAGGCCTACCTGGGGTATAAAACTAAACCCCACAGTGCAGTGATCGGACCACCAGACTGGATCCACCTCCAAATCAGAAGCTTCAATCCCTAGGAGGAAGACTAAGTCAAGGGAGTGGCCACGTCTATGAGTAGCTGAGCTAATCACCTGTGTCAGACCCAGAGAAGACATCAACTGGAGGAAGTGTTGTCCAAATTGCAAGAGTTCAGTGTCGACCCAGGCATTGAAGTCACCAAGAACCATCAGTCTTGGCGACTCCAATGCCATGTCAATGATGAGGTCCATGACTTCCTGAAGGAAATGTTTCTCGTCACCGGGTGGACGATAGAAGAGAAAGATCCAACAACCTACACCCGCTATGACAGCACACTCGAATGACTCAGTCTCCCCTACCAATACACTAGTGAGGTTGAGTTTGGTCTTGAAACAGACCGTCACCCCCCCGGTCCAGTCTTGGATGGTGTATTACCGAGTATTTGACTGGAACTAAAGCCTCCAAAATGGGGCCAGAATTCTCATCCAGCCAGGTCTCAGTAATGCAAGCCAAGTCAACCGTTTCCACAAGATCAACAATAATTGCTGTCTTGTTTTTGACCGACCTGACACTGCATAACACCATGATTACGGGACATAAGCCATCCCTCTTAACCTCCCTTGTTCTTTCTAGTCTTACTTCTCACTTATTACAGCTTCTCCTCATCCCTCCCCCTCTCCTGTCTTCACCTTGGTCCCCTTTCTTCACCCCCTCTTACGCCCATAATTACTCCACTCTACTGTAGTAGCTCAAGGCCTACTCTTGTCTTCCACTTTTACTATCCATCTCCCTCCTTCACCCTACTGTACCCCACCCACTGCTACCTCCCCATCCTTTCCCTAATTACTCCCTCTCCCGCTGCTCACTGGGCTACACCCTCTCTCCCTCAGCTCACTGGGTTCCCCCTTCTGTACTTGTTCCTACTCTTAGGTGTCAGCGTGGCTCAGTTGGTAGCACATCCGCCTCTGGACCAGAAGGTCATGAGTTCTGAATCCCCACACGGGATTGGCTTGCACCTAAAATCGCTGGCATCCAGTGCAGTATTGGGGGTGCTGTGCTGCTAGGGTGTGCCGTCCTTCGGATGAGACGTTAAACCGAAGTACCTTCTACCCATCCTGGTGTTGTCCTGGTGGGTGTCCAGGTGGATGTAAAAGAACCCAGGGCACTCTTCGCAAAAGAGTAGGGAACATTCCCAGTGTCCTGGCCAACATTCCCCTTCCCCTAAACTGGTTCATGCAATTATCCGGGCTGTGTGTGGGTGATGATGTGCGATATGACTGCCACCGCACGTTCAGTCACTTCACTACCAGTCTAGCATTGCTTGTAAAGCGCTTTAGATGTATAAAAAGAGCTATATAAATGCTAATTCTTCTTCTTCTTACTAATTCTTACTCCACTAGAACCTAACCTATAGATTACACTGACGCCTGCTATGTCTCCTCATCTGTGACTCCCCCTCTTTGCCCCCCCATAAATCACAGCAGTATGTGCATACTCCCCCATGCATCTCAGCATCCAGCACTGCCTTGCACTTTACTCTCAATACTTATGGCAATTCTGATGCCTGCTTGCCTGACCCTTAGACAAAAGAACTGTTTTTTAACAAGTCTGGCTATCATCTCTTCACCTTCAACTTGGAACAACTGTAACTCTTTTATGTGCTTTGCTGAATGTATTTTTTTCACTATAAATATTTTTCAGTTTTTCTCTGTGCTCTCTCAGCATATATTTGCTATTGTATCCATTGCAAAGTGGTTGTATCCTATACTCCATCTGTATTGTGTTAAGGTGTGTAACCTCTGTAAACAAGCCTCTGGCTCAAAGGTTATCCAAAATCTAATAAATAAATAAATAATTAGTATCTTCCACTGGGGGGCCTGGGATGTGATCCCTTGAAGGAATGGGTATAGCTAACCACATACCTGAGGAAAAGAAGGAGGGGATGCACCAGTCATCCAAGCACCTATCACTGAGGGGAGGGGGGAGGTGGGTATAGTGTACATTATATTCAGTATACATACAGTGAATTAGGCAGTGCCCCATTCCACTTGTACCATCACCTCCACCCAACGTAATCCCTGAAGCCGTCACATTACTGCTATCTTGTAAGGAGAAAAAGAAAGCAACATGTAATTGATATAGTCATATTAGCAGTGTAATCAGAATGTAAACCAAAACTTTCCACAGGAGTAAGAAGAGAGGACAAGAAAACAAAACCGTTTCACTGGTACTGTCCAAATTCATGGTGGTACCAGATCTACTCTTTTCTGCAGGGCAGAGCCAGACTGGGTGATGGTGGAGGTAATGTCAGTGGTTGGGCTAGTATCCTAGTTATATTAGTTACCCACTATTAAAGCCCAGGAAGGAGGCAAAGCAGCACTGGTGGTGGCAATAACTCACACAGTGCATAAAGGGCAAGTACACACCAAAAAAACAAAAAAACAAAAAATAAAAATAAATATTTTATATATTACTCATTGTATATTCTAAGGAAGAGGGACATGTGGGGAGTGGTGCAATGCACTGGCTGTGGGGCAGCAGTTTTCCAGGAGACATTCTGGAACCTGCGTTGCTGTCCTATTTGCAGGCAACTGTCAGCTCTGAGGGAGGAGGTTGCCCACCTCCAGGCTGAACTGGCAAGGACTAAGGAGGCCTCCCCCACCCAAAGAGCACCATTTCCACAACCACTGCCTCAGACGTTGCCATGTGTGAAGAGCAGATGGACCACAGTAGGTTCTGGGAGGGTGAGGGTGGTGGAACAGAGGCGTAGCCCCTGAGTTGTACCTCTACACAAATCATATGTCAGTCTGGCAAATCAAGGTTCCTCTATGATGACAGCCTCAGTGGAGACCAAGAAGAATGCTGGGGACATCCACAAGGGAGACCCACAAAAGAGTGGCAAGGGACACCACAGGGGAAAGAAACAGCTTCTGATAGGGGACTCAGTTGTTAGGGGTGTAGACCTGGGGAAGGGATAGGAGAGGGAAGTAAGTGGCACCTGGTGCCATGGCTTGGAGGGACAGGAAGCAAATCCTCAGGATTGCAGAAGCAGCATCACAGGAGAGGGAACTAGATATCATTGTCCACCTCAGGACAAATGACCTAGCTAGGCATGAGATCAGTGCAGGGCAGGATGAATTTGTGGAGTTGGGGAGGGGCCTCAGACAGGTAGCAAGCACAGTAACCTTCACAGAGGTGCTGCCAGTCTATGGCAAGGGTGAGGCTAGGGTACTGCACACCATGCAGTTTAATGAATGGTTGCAAAACTGGTGCAGAGCACAGGGCTTTGGCTTCATTGGGGACTGGGGGTCCACCTGGAGAGATGAAGGTCTATACTGGCATAATGGTCTGCATCTGTCCAGGAAGGGAAACAAGCTCATAGGTGACAGGTTTAAAGGCTTCCTTGGCAAGCTTTTAAACTAGCCAAGGGGGGAGATGCTGACAGGAAACAGGAAGGTTCAAGCCTCCCTCCACAAAACATGGCAGGTAGTAGGGTAAACACTGAGGTACAGAGCTTGACAGAGGGCAGCACAGGGGTAAATGGAAAAATAGACAAGGGCAATAAGAGCAGGATGAGGTAAAAAAGGATAAAGCCAACATTAAATGGAGGGCAATGAGTACCAATGCCCGTAGTCTGTGAAACAAGCTTCCAGAGCTAGTAGCCCTGATGGAAGAGGAACACTTGGATATTGTGGCAGTCACAGAAACATGGTACATGGAGAACCATGACTGGGATGTCAACATACCAGGGTACACAATCTACAGAAGGGACAGGGAGGGTAAAAGAGGAGGTGGAGTAGCTCTCTACATACGGGAAGGGATCAAAGCTACAGAACTAAAAGTAAGGGGGAGGACAAGAGGCACTCTGGGTCACCTTGGAGACAGGAATGGCATCACAATCCCTTTGGGGTTGTATGCAGACCCCCATCTCAAGGGAAGGAAATGGACAAGAAGATGATAGAGGGCATTCTCAAAATGGCTGAAAAAGGGGAGATACTGTTGATGGGAGACCTGAATATGCCAGATGTTAACTGGACAACATGGACTGCAGCCACATCCAAGAGCAGTGTCATTCTCAATGCCCTACAGGGGGCATGCCTTAGACAGCTAGTGGTGGAACCCACTCAGGAGGGAGCAATATTAGAGCTGGTACTCTCAAATGTGGAGAGGATCACAAATTTAGAAATCAGTAGATATCTGGGAACAAGCGACCACTGCACAGTGTGCTTCACAATAAACACAGCCATGGAGACAAGCCATACAAAGACAAGGATAGTGGACTTTAGAAGGGCTGACTTTGGCATAATGGGTGAATACCAGAGGAATGCATTAGAAAATGGCCAGAAAGGAGGGTGGAAGAACAATGGAGAAAAATCAAACTGCCATCATAGGCGACAAGCCTTTGTGTGAAACAAATAAAGAAAACAAAGAGAATAAAAACACTATGGTTCTCAAAAGAGGTGTCAGGGAAGGTTAAGGAGAAAAAGGCTGAATTCAAAAAGTATAAGAAATCACAGAAGGAGCATGACAGGGAACTGTGTCAATTAAAGCAGAAAGAAGTGGGGAAGACAGTCAGAAATGCAAAAGCCCAAACCAAGGAAAAGATAGGCAACTCAGTTAAGAAGGAGGATAAAACCTTTTATAGGTACTTTAGGGATCATAGAAAGGTTAAGGGAGGGATAGTGAAGATTAATAAAGGTGGGCAGAGGGAGACAGTGAAAAGGCAGAGATACTGAATGAATACTTTTGCTCAGTATTCACAAAAGAAGAAGAGGAGGAGTTACCTAAACCAAACAATAGAAGCACTCTGGGTAGTGGGGTTGACGCCAGTCCATTTACAGAAGAAAGAATCCTGAATGAACTCCTAAAACTCAAGGTGGACAAAGCAATGGGACCTGACAGGATTCACTCTAGAATCCTAAAAGAACTAAGGGAGGACCTTGTGACAGCACTAACCACACTTTTTACCAAATCATGGGAAGATGGGGTGGTACCTGAGGACTGGAGGAGGCAGATATGATTCTCCTTCACAAAAGTAGGAACAAGGCAGAAGCAGGAAACTACAGACCTGTTAGTTTGACCTCAGTGGTGGGGAAAATGATGGAATCACTTCTGAAAGAATGAATTGTTCAGTACCTAGAGGCCAGTGGGGCACAGGACCCAAAGCAGCATGGATTCACAGCAGGAAGGTCATGTCAGATGAATCTAACTGATTTCTTTGGCTGGGTGACCAAAGTAATAGACCAGGGAGGGGCTGTGGATATGGCCTACCTAGACTTTAGCAAGGCATTTGACACAGTCCTGCACAAAAGATTAATAATCAAGTTAGCCAGCCTGGGAGTGGGTCCCAGGGTGGTAGCCTGGTAACAAACTGGCTGCACAACAGGACACAGAATGTAATAGTGAATGGACCACATTCTGAAGAAAGGGGTTACTAATGGAGTACCCTCAGGGCTCAGTACTGGTCCAGTCCTCTTTAACGCCTTTATAGGTGACATTGCAGAGGGTCTGGAAGGAAAGGTGTGCCTCTTTGCAGATGACACAAAGATCTGTAACAGAGTTGATACACAAGGGGGGGTTGAAAGGATGAGAAGGGACTTGGCATGGTTGGAGGAATTGTCAGACATATGGCAACTTAGATTCAATACAAAGAAGTGCAAAGTAATGCACCTGGGAAATAAAGATCCAGGAGAAGAGTACACAATAGCAGGGGAGGTACTAACAACAACAATAATGGAAAGGGATCTGGGTGTAGTCATATCAAATGGCCTAAAGGTGGGTAAGCAATGTGAGAAGTCAGTAAGGAGAGCCAGGAGGATACTGGGATGCATAGGGAGGGGCATCACAAGTAGAAAAAGGGAAGTGGTCATCCCTCTGTACAGACAGTTGGTGAGACCCCATCTGGAGTACTGTGTGCAGTTCTGGAGACCTCATCTACACAAGGACATAGACAGGATGGAAGCAGTCCAGAGGAGGGCAACCAAAATGGTGCAGGGTCTACATCAGAAACCATATGAAGAGAGACTGAGAGAGCTTAATATGTATACCCTTGATGAATGGAGGGACAGTGGGGACATGATAGAAACTTTTAAGTACCTCAAGGAATCAACAAAGTCCAGGAGGGTAGCATCTTTCAGAAAAAGAGATGTGTAAGAACAAGGAGGCACAATTTAAAGTTAGAGGGGGGACGGCTCATGGGTAATGTGAGGAAATTCTTTTTGAAGGTGAGAGTGGAGGACGCATAGAACCGCCTTCCTGGAGAGGTTGTGGGGTCTAAAACAGTGGGAGAATTCAAACATGCATGGGACAGACATAAGGCAATTATAGTGGGGGGTTGCAGGAAGCAAGCTGTTGGTTAACTAGAATCTGCAGCTTATCCAATAGGTAGGGAAATGGGTAGACTGGGTGGGCCAAGTGGTCCTTATCTGCCGTCAAAGTCTATGTTTCTATGTTTCTATGTAGTGCCCAAAACTGTCTGTGCCCGAGACCACGTGATGCAGAGCACAGGCTAGCAGCTCCACAATACCCCTCCAGCCACCCAACACATTCTAAGGACAGTTCTTCTGGAAAAAAGACCTAAACCATCCACCAACTTCTACTAGATTGTATTAACATCTGCTTCAAATAAAAGTGACTTTTACCTCTCAATGGACACTGAAATGAGGAAGGAGCCACCGAGACGCACTCCTTCTGTTATGCCAGAGAAGGCCCCGAAGAAACCCCTGGCCACCAGCTCAGTAAATGTGTCGGCAACAGCAGCCACCTCGGCAGATCAAGAGCCACTCACCCTTGTCAGATTCCTCAAGGAGTTTAGGCCATTTTGAGAAGAGTTCCATACTATTACAGAACAGTTGAAATCACTTACTCAAGTGATGGAGGACGTTTCCCAATGGGCCTCAGATAACGCTGTTCGGATTTGTTCATTAGAGAAATGGGCCGATAAGCTAGACCCATAATTAGTTTCTGCAAGACAAAGAATATCCCACTTGAAACTGAAGGTGGAAGACCTAGAGGGCCGCAGTTGCAGAAATAATGCAGTCCTCATAGGTCTCCCTGAAAGAGAGGAAGGCCAAGACACAGTCCTGTTTGTTCAAAAAATGGTGGGAAAAATCACAGGCCCCACTCCATTCGGGCCCAAGTATATCATTGAACAGGCACACCAAGCTCTTCACCCGATGCCACCAGCGGGAGTTCCGCCACATCCCCTGATCTTCTGATTTCTAAACTTTCTTGAATGCCAGCAGTTTCTCATAAAAGTAAGAGATCTACAAGAAGTGTGATGGGAGGGCCATAAAACAAGAGTAGCACAAGATCTACCGGCCACTGTGCGGCAACGAAGAGCCACCTTTCACCCATTAGTTTCAAGACTCATAGCCACTGGTATAAAATTGAAAATGAACTATCCGGCGAGACTTCAAGTAATGGTGGCAGGCAGCTGGTCATCTTATGAAGACACCGCAGCTGCAGCATCAGGTCTTAAAACTGCCTTTTCTGATCTTTTTCATGACCCCTGAACTGTCAAACTCTGATTTGGAGGCTTTTTCCCATGACATAAAGAAATAATTTGTTAAATTTTTGATTGGTTTAGAAAGCAGTGAATTAAAGCTACCATCTTCTTCTCGTTGCCAGTAACCTTCCCCTCTACATTCGCTGTGCATCTTGTTTAGATTCAGCATTCACCTCATATAGAACTGTGGTCTTAGGAGGCATGGGCAAGGGATGTAGAATATATATGAAACATTGAGCTTCCGGGGAATTTCATGCTGGACAGATCACAATTTCCTAACTACCGGAGTTACAAGCTGTTATCCCTTTCCTTCCCAGCAGCACGCAAGATTGTAGTATGACCACAACAGTTTACTTCATAGTCGTAGTACATGTTTACTGACACTGGAGGGAGGCAGACATCTCATCTAGCAGAGACTACTACCTCCGCAACCGTATTGCACTCCTGTTCAAACGGGCATCACTCTTATAGCGGGGACACTCGTACAGGAGGTCAATGAGGATCATGACTTTACAAAAAGGTCGCCTGAAATTTGTCACTGGTCTACCATTCTGATTGCCGTTTGATGTTATGTCAGAGTATCAGTCCCTTTGTTACACTGTTCAAATGTTAAAACGTTAGATTTGGTTTAAAAGCCTGGGCTACCCCGGGACGTGTCAGTGTTGCGATAATTTATAAGACCCGCAGGGCTGTGAGCCCTGAAGAGAGCAGATTAATAAAACCTGATGAAAAAACAAAAGTATCAGACCTAGAGGGGGAAGATATAGTCATTCCATGTGTAGCCCAACTGAAATCACACCTTCAACATACAACCTACGGCTTATTGCTGGCTACAGCCCCGCTCCTCGAACCTATGCAAGATCACATTGTACTTGTCCCATTCATATATGCAATGGTAACACCAAGTGGTGCTCACTAGAGGGGGTGCTTCACAAAGGCGAAAATCTTCAATACAGGCTTGGACATTGAAGGACTTTTGTTCGTAAAGGACTTAAAAATTACTATCATTAATTTTCCTTCCTTCCTTCCTTCCTTCCTTCCTTCCTTCCTTCCTTCCTTCCTCTTTACATAGTGTGTCTTGTTACTTCATGTGCAATGCCTGATCATAGCAGGCTAATTGGTTATAGGACCTCAAGTTTTAGGTTAACATTTGCTATAACCAAGTCTATGTAACCTGTAAGAGCAAAGGAATATTGGTGATGAATCTTACTCAGGAGTGTTATTTTCACAATTTGACTAACAACCTGGATTAAAATCAGTGTTTTTTTTTTTTTTTGCCTGGGTAAGGTTGCATTCTATATTGTTCATTGCATGGGGTTAGAAAAGTCTTATAACTGGTTCAGTAGATAGTTATGTATTAAAATACAAAGAACCAAGAAAAATGCATTCTGGGGGCATGTGTGATTTTGTATTTTCTTGAAACTTGGCTTCCCAGCCAAATGCCCTTTGGGGTAACCCTTGCCTCAGTGTTTGTGCACAGAGGTTATTTGTCTTTTAAATAGTTTTTTATTTTAATGGGTTCACCACAATATATCCAAGGCACTCTGCCAATAGGGCAGCTGGTCCATTCCACTGGGGTGTCAAACAGACGAGGCATACTGATGAATCCTGGTAGGATGAAACACGTGTCTATGTTTTCTGTTAGCACCCTTTGCAAACTGTGTGAGAGGCCTTTCGGCACCATGCAATTCTGCTTAAAGTTGGACCAGCATAACATTCTGTGGTGATTTGCATATGCAGCCCATCATGCTTTGCATTCTGGGGGCATGTGTGATTATGTATTAAAATGTTGGTTTTTAGTGTTCCTGAAATTCCTGACACAAAAGCAGGTCTAATTGTTGGTAAAGGACAAAGGGTTATACACGAGCACATGTATTATTACAGGCTAATATTTTATTCAATAATAGTTTATGAGTTTACCTATGTCTAAATAATAAGATTCAGCTGAGGGTGGCTGGAGGGGGGCAGTAATGTGGTGTATTGCAGAGCGCATGTTCAAGCCAGTAAGGGGAGATGGGTATACTTAGAATTCAGGGGTTTTACTGTTTCTATAATGGGTTCAAGGGGTTTGTGCAGTTGTATAGGGTTGATAAGGTCATGGGGGGTTAGGGAGGCTAGCACAGAGACACCGAAGGATAAGGTACAATAGACAGAAACTTATCTCAGGACAATAACAGGCTCACAGTTTTCTATGCCCAGGACAAAAGGCTAGAGACTTAAGGATTGTCACTTGGAATGTTAAAGGGACTCAACAGAAAGTGAAACAATATAAAATACTGAAACACTTAAGCTTATTGAAGGCTGAAATCACATTCCTACAAGAATCCCAACTGCTCAGTTCAGAAGCAATAAGAATGAGGAGGCAGCAGATAGGGCACATTTTCTCCATGGGGGAAGTACTCAAAGCTGTGGAGTAATGATTCTAATAGCTAGGTCCATCCCATTTTCTCCTACTCAAACCATCTGTGACCCTCAGGGCAGATTCATTTTGGTTAGAGGTAAATTACATACTACTGATATACTATTGGGTAGTATATATGGTCCAAATGTGGATACTCCTAGATTCTTTATGCAGCTAATTAACATTTTTTTTCAATTCAAACTTTATTAACAAATTTTCACAATACAGGAGGCAGCAATTATAACATATACAACATGTCCACGGTACCTTACATAAGCTGCCCCCAACCCTCCCTCCCCAGTACAGCAGTGTAATAACACATTGTAACTTAAAATCCTATAACAATAACATTGTGCATGCAGAGATAACTAACAACCAACAGTTCCTATATCCTTACAACCATGATTAAGGTGTGAAGGGGATCCCAGATTCGTTTGTAGCTTGGTA
The DNA here is from genome assembly GCA_016271365.2 of Neoceratodus forsteri. Lineage (NCBI taxonomy): Eukaryota > Metazoa > Chordata > Ceratodontiformes > Ceratodontidae > Neoceratodus > Neoceratodus forsteri. Next base: position 382,638,482 of record CM057455.1, on the reverse strand, counting down.
ACCGATTGTGGAGGCTAGCTATGGCTTTCTCTGTGTGAAGGTTAGCAAGGATTTCGTGAACCCACTCCTGATATGTAGGGCTAACCTTATCTTTCCAATGCTTAATATGAGTGTTTTGACAGATAATGCAATCATAGAGATGTGGAATCTCTGAACTTTAACCTTAATGGAGGACAGGTCTCCCAGGAGGCAAATATCAGGTGTGAAGCAGTCCTGCACACCCAGTAATGGGTCCAGGTTGGTTTTAATTGAATCCCACAGTGGGATTATCTTGGGACATGACCAGAATATGTGGAGAAGTGTTCCTTCTCCCTGGGAGCATCTGGTACATTCATCTGATTCAAGAAGACCCCATCTCGCCAATTTAGCTGGAGTGTAATACAAGTTGTATAGAATGTTGTATTGCATAAGGCGTAATCTGTCTTGAGACACATATTTATGACAGAACTTCCATAAGGCCAGCCAATTAAAGGTGTATTGGGGAAAAATAGAACCCCAAAACCTAGTCGGACCATAGGTACCCCCGTACCATCGGTGAAACAAAACTTGATATATTTTAGAAATGACACTAGAAGAACCCAATAGGGAGGAAAGCTCAGGTATCAATGCGAAGGCCGGCGGGCGAGGAGGGATATTACCTGTTGCAAAGATTCTGGGATACCAAATTTTTGGATGATTTTAGCTGCAGGGAGCCATGCTCCCTTCCCGTCCAGAAACGTGGATACTATCCTGTCGCCCACTTGGGGCAACCATGTACGGGAGATCTTCTGTTTATTTATAGTAAAGGCCAGTGAGTTCCAAATGGACTGGGACAGGTCCAGATATGGAGTATATCGCAAAAAACAACAGAGCTGCGCATATACTTTTAGTGAAGTCATAAGGGTGGGACATTTGCTAGCATCTTGTAGAAGAGACAACTAAACATAAAACATAAGCAGGGGATCCCTGTTCATAGACCGTATGAAGTCTAGTCCAATGTTGAGCCAAACCAGTCTCAAACTCTCGGGACCCGGACTCACCCACTTTAGGCATTTAGCAAGATGACTAGCCCAGTAATAGACTGCCAAGTGGGGAATCCGCAGTCCCCCATCTGCTTTAGAGGCGGACAGCTTATAGCATGTCAGTCGGGAGTGTTTATTTGACCAGATGAAGTTAGTAAAGATTCTATGCATTTTCTGAAACCAGGATAATGGGATGAATGACTTAAGGTGAGAAAGGGGATAAAAAAGATGGGGAAATACATTCATCTTAATTATACTGATACGGCCCCATAGTGAAACCGGAAGCTTAGACCATCTATCCAGATCCTGGACGATCAACTGGGAGAGAGGCTCCAAATTTTCTTTAAACCATAAAGAAGGGTTAGGTGTTAATTTAATACCCAAATATTTAAGAACCCGGGGTGTCCAGCACAAACCAAAAGGGGTAATGTCTGTCTTAAAGACTTTATTATTGAAGGGAAAAAAGGACGACTTGTTAGCATTCAATTTATAATTTGAAAAGGAACTAAACTTGGCAATTTCCCCTAACAAGGCCGGGATAGATGTCATCGGATGAGACAGATAAAGGAGAAGATCATCAGCATATGCAGTGATCTTAACCACATTACTCCCAACCGGAATGCCTTGTATCCCCGCATTGTTAAGGATATTTTGAATGAGAGGCTCCAAATATAGATTAAATAAAAGAGGGGAAACCGGACAACCTTGTCTAGTACCTGAATATAAAAGGAAGGGCTTTGAAAATGCACCATTTCCAGAAATCTTAGCAGAAGGAGCTCGATATAAAGCACAAATCCAATATATGAAATGGTGGGAAAATCAAAGGCCTTAAGGACCTGCAATAAAAAATTCCAGTTCACACAGTCAAATGCCTTCTCAGTGTCCAGGGAGACCAACCCAGCAGGAAAGGTGGCATCCTTGGACTCCGAGAAGACATGTGAGATGGTGCGCAAATGGTCTGATGATGAACGTCCCTTCATGAATCCAACTGGGACATGCCAATCAGGTCCGGAAGGACCAAAGTTAACCTATCGCCCAGTATCTTCGAAAGATTTTGATATCCTGATTTAAGAGGGATATAGGCCTATAACTCTGAACTAACTCAGGATCTTTAGCCGGTCTGGGGAGAAGGACAATCAGGGCTTCAAACAGGTAAGCATCTACAGCTACCCCAGAGAGAATATGTAGGTACAACCGGTGAAGTACCGGCAATAATTGTTCTCGAAAACTTTGTGAAATATTGAAGAAAAACCATCCGGCCCCGGAACTCTATCCGAGGGCAAGGCCTTAATAACCTCCGAAATTTCCTCCTGGGATAATGGGGAGGACAAGAAACTCCTATGCGAATCTAACAGGGAAGGGAAAGGACAGTCCCTCAAATACGCCTCCAGCATCTCCAAAAGAGGAGGACAGTCCATGTCCCTGTATAGTTGCTCTTAGTACAATGAGAACTCTTGTACTATCTCAGAAGGGGATACCCTCAGAGACCCGTCCGCCTGAGCCCGGACTGGAGGGATAAATCTTGCAGACTCCTGCTGCTTTAACCTTAAAGTGAGTAAATGCCCCGGTTTTTCTCCCTGATCCGTGTAACTGACTCTAGTACGGATAATGGCTAACTCTGCCTTTTCCCTCAACAAATCTAAGTATCTGTCTTTGGCTACCAAAAGTTTCTTCCTGTCCTCATTCGGAGTGCTGGAAGATAAATTAGCTTCTAGAGACCGTACTTGGGACAATAAGGATAACAGCTCTGCCTCTTGAGTCCTTTTCCTCTTAGTAGCTAAACTAATAAGAATTCCCTGCATGTAAGCCTGGAAAGCACCCCATAGAATAGCCGGCTCTGTACTTTCTAACGGGTTAGTAGAGAAGAAGAAATCAATCTGTTCTTTTATAAGGTTACAGTACCTAGCATCCTTTAATAATTGTTCATTTGATTTCCAACGGGTCTCCCTCCTAGGCATATTAAGAAAAGTTAAATTACATACCACCAGGGAATGATCAGATATAGGACCAGGCTGAATCGAGGTGGACAAAATCCCCGGCAAGAGCACCTGGGAAATTAATAGGTAGTCTATGCGAGACTGTGATACGTGCACTGGTGAGCTAAAAGTATATTCCTTGGAGTTAGGATGCAATACTCGCCATACATCCCACAACCCGCACTGGTTCAACAGGTCCCTAAAAGCCCTTTGCCCAGGGGACAGTCCCCTCAATCCGTTGCCAGACCTGTCCATGTTAGGGTCCAAGACCAAGTTGAAGTCTCCACCCATAACAATCGCAATAGGGAGCATAGGGAGAATAATGGTAATCAGATTCATAAAAAAGCCAGGGTCATCTGTATTAGGCCCGTAGATACTACAGAGTAAAAGTGGCATGGACCAAAGAGTGCCTTCAACCAAAACGTACCTGCCCCCTGGATCTTTAAAAACGTGTGAGGAAATGAAGGGAATGCCTCTGTTAACAATTAACATGACCCCGCAACTATTAGTGGACACCGAGGCATGAAAGATCTGTCTAACCTGTTGCCTCCTAAGTTGTAAAGCTTCAGAATCTAGCAGATGGGATCTTGCAGAAACGTTATCTGGGAATGCAATAAGCATAAATGCTTAAGCACCTGGTATTGTTTAGATTTTTTTCTTATCCCCTTCACATTCCAAGTAGCAAGATTAACATTGCTAACCATCTAGATTGGTAATAGTAAGCACATGATAATCTCAGTGTTACAATAATCAGAAGCCAAATTCCAAAACCCCTTGACTACTGCTGTACCACCAACCCAACCCCCCACCCTCCTATCCAAACCTAATCTTCCCCCGTCCCCCCGTAGAGCACCCCAACATCATGTAACATAAATTTACCAAATCCTTAAATCTAACTATAAGCCCACCCACCCAGTCCCCAACTGTCACAAACAACACTCAACAAAATACCGTGTCCCTTCCTCTCCCCCCAGCCTCCCGACATTGCCCCACAGTCCCAAACAGATTCAGCAAACCCCCTTTAATCGGAACAGGTAAATGTTAAATAAAAATGTAAGAAAATTCAACATTCCAACAAAGAACTGTTACCTAGCCAACTCCTGGTAGCCAGAGGGAAATGCTCATCTTTTGGAGTTTGGGCTCAGCGAGTGTGCTGCTGTAATTATAGGATTACATGCAGCCTGCCAAGGAAACATAATTACCAAAGTACAGCAAATGGCAGGTAATACAGGATAGGCCTAGTTTACCACGGGATCTTGCCAGCAGCAGAACTAAGTTGCTCAGTAAGAAATGTAATAATTAATCCCAGGCCTCACGTAAAAGGACCCTGCAAAAGAGAACAAGTCCCGGGTTGTCAACTAGCGCTAACCTGCAAAGCGAATAACCTGAGCTCCCTCTGGTGGCACCAGAGCGAAAGCGCACCGCAGCGCAAATAGAAAATGAAAAGCCCAGCACATCCCTGAAATCAGACTCTCCTTAATTTTAAATGGTGAGCCAAAGGGGTACAAATCAACAATCCCCTTACTGCAGGTACAAATAAACTCCAAACTAGAACTTTGACAAAAGATGCCCTCCCCAAATAAACAAACCATTCAGTTGAAACAGTCTTGTGGTAGGAACAGCTGTCCCAAACTTAAATAAGACACCAAAGTGTAGTAAAAATAAGTGAACACAAAAATGTAATGTCCCTTCAGCCTTCAATCTCAGGCTCTCCTGAACTCAAGCAGGTATTTACATTCATCTCCATCATGCCTCTCAGAGAGCAGTCTCATCCCTACGATTCAGAACTCTCCATTACCAGAAGTGCAGGACACATCATGGGTCATGAAACAGATCAGGCAGGGATAGTTTTAAGACAGAGAACGCAGCATCTGGATTGTCATAGGCTGACCAGGTTCCAGACACTTGTACCTGCAGCCTAGCTGGGTACCCCATTCTAAACTTAAGCCCAGCAGCGATGATCTTGGACACAGTAGGGTGGAATGGTGTGTGTTTCTGCCGGACTGAATCTGGTAGGTCTTGCGCTATTCTGAGCTTGTTGTTCTCCTATCTGACTTCTTGTAATTCTTTTGCTTTTGCCAGGAAGTGCTGCCGTTCTAAATAATTTAAAAAACAGCATATAATAGGATGAGGTGCAGCTCCTGAGGGAGGTTTTGGCCATAAGGACCTATGTGCCCTCTCGATGATATACTTGGTCCCAAAGGGAGAGGGACCGGCGATCCTTTCAACCAACTTCTGAACAAACACTATGGCGTTCTGGCCCTCTTTGCCCTCTGGAAGCCCTAGTATGACAACATAGTTCATGCGGCTATGGCCCTCAAGGTCCTCTAGTTTTGTTTGGAAATGGGAAAGCTTCTGCCGCATAGCCACAAGCCCAGGTTTGAACTTTTCCACACGCTTCTCTAGGGAAACAATTCAAGCTGTATTATCTGAGGTTGTAACAGAGACCTCATCAAGCTTTTTAGAAAGGGATTTGAACTCCAACGAAATCTCCTTTACTTCCTCACGGAAGGGTTTAAATTCTTCTAAAAACCTGTTCAGGGTTAACAGCTCCTGCTCCGAGGCCTGGCTCGAGTGTTCAGGCTTGTCTGGCCCACTCGAAGCCTGAGATTTCTTCAGGGCCTTCTCGGGAGTGACTGGTGGAGTATGCTTCTGCAGTACCTTTTTCATATAGACCTCCATCGGTGTTCCAACTCGCTAAACAGGAGCTTGGGATGATTAGAAGACAAAATTAGATAGATATGGAGGGTTTTAGGTAGTTTTGACAATCCAAAATACCAAATTATTAAGCTGGGAGGCTGGAGCTGCACGGAGGAGCTTCTACTCGGTACCCTGCATCACGTGGTCTTCTCTGGAATACTGCAGCTAATTAACACTTTGACCCCCTTCCTATCAATCCCAATAATTATTGAAGACCTAAACTTAATCTTTGACCCAAGTTTAAATCGGTCAGACCACTCTTGCAAAGGCCTCTCTTTGGCTCAAAGAGAACTTCAAGAACTGATAGATCAAGTGGGCCTTTGTGACATATGGCGAGTCCTTCATCCCACTGAAAGAGGGTACACATTTACCTCCCAAGTGCATGGGACTTCTTCTCGAATTGACTACTTGTTAATTTCACAAGTGCTTCTTTCTGGAGTTATGGACTCATCTATTCATCCAGCCTCCCCCCCTCCTGGATAATTCCCTGGTCATTTGCCAGCTCTCATTCTCTTCCCTGCCTAAAACCGGGGGACGCTGGAAGCTTAATAACCAGCTTCTGAAGGATCCAGAAGTAGTTAAATATATCTCAGATCACATAATCCACTTCATCTCCGCTAATCACATCTCCACAGGCAAACCAGATGTGGAATGGTGCACATTCAAAGCTTATTTAAAGCAGCAGTGCAACGAAAAAAGTTATTCCAAAATGCTAATTTTCTGCTATAGGTATGAAAAATATTGGTAGAACTGTTGATCTGGGTTTTCTGGATATGTTCTATGCTGTGTACTGCACATTTGCATTTTTGCCAGAATTCTCACCCTCCTGGGGTCCTCAATATTATTTCTATGCAAAAATGAGACAGTCATCTTTTTTCTTGAGAAATAATTACATTAAAACTTTCATAAAATTCTTAAATGACAATGAAAACTGGACACTTTACCACCAAAATAAACTGGAAGACATCTGGCATCAGTTAGGGAAAAAAAATGTGGGGTAAAATTTTAACCCATTTTCATTGCACTGCTGCTTTAAGAGGGGTACTGATTGGTCTATCCTCGAAGCAGAAGAAAAAAAAGGAAGACCAATGAAAATCTATCCTTTCTCAAATCTGAGATATAGAAACCAAACTCACACCTCATTCCCCAGAACAATGCAGGCAGGATCTTATTAAATTGAAAGACTCCTGTTCAGAACTTTTGAGAAAGAAAGCGTAATATGCAATTCTGAAAGCCAAAACATCTTATACAGATCAAGGTGAAATGGCAGATCATTTGCTTGCTCTAGGAATTAAACAACAAGAATCTTTCAGACTTATAGCAGCCATCTACTCCCGGCAAGATGGTTCCGTAAAGACATCCCCAGACCATACTGTTGCAGAATTTAGTAATTACTATAAACCGCTGTATGGTCCCATGTTGGAACCCCCTTCGGTACAACATTTGGACAGATATTTAAATGACTGTTATCTAACTTTTCTCTCAGAAGCACAACAGCTACTTTGATTTCCACTATTTCACAGGAGGAGTTAGTTAAACTAATCAAAGGCCTGCCTATAGAGAAAACCTCAGGTCCCGATGGATTTTCCCCTAATTTCTACAAGGTATTTGCTAAACAGTTAATTCCTCTACTTCTGCCATTATGTCAACATATCCTCTCTGTCACTGAAATAGACACATCTCTATTTGAAGCCCTGATTGTCCTAATACCCAAACCTGATAAACGTCCAGAGCTTGTGACAAGCTACAGGCCCATATCACTTCTCAATCAAGATATTAAAATCCTAACTAAGTTTATAGCTGATCGCATCAGCCTGGTTCTTCCCAATCTCATAGGGCCAGAGCAAGTAGGATTTATGAAAGGCAGGTCTTCTGTAGACCACCTATGTACTGTACTTTGTCTCATGTCTTCTAGGTTTCCAGGGATGCACATTTTCTGGCTGCTCTAGTCTCCCTGGACACCGAGAAGGCCTTTGACAGTCAATTGGATTTTCTATTGCAAACCCTGAAGGCCTTCAAATTCCCCCCTGAATTCCAGAGGTGGATACAGGCACTCTATAAATCTCTGACTGACCAGGTGTCTGGCAATGGCATAAAATCTGAGTTGTTCCTTCTGCACTGTGGCACAAGGCAAGGCTGTCCCTTGTCACCATTGCTGTTTAACCTATATTTAGAGCCCCTTATACGTAGGCTAACAGAATATCAAAGGGTCCAAGGAATTACCATCCAAGATCATGAAATTAAGGTTTCTGCATATACAGACAACCCTGTCCTCCAACTAGCTCATCCAGCCACATCTCTTCCACCTATGCTGGACATCATTGAAGAATTCAGTAAAATGCCATTTATAAATTAAATATTGAAAAAACAGTAATTTTTCCCCTTGACCACAAAGTTTTGAAACATACCATTTCTGCCCTGGGGCTCTCCTAGAAGTCTGATTCTCTGAGATATCTTGGAATTGAACTCGCGAGGAATTTGATCCATCTTCAGAAGTTAAATTTAGATTCCCTTATTCACACTCTTAATCAGGATCTGAAAAGATGGTCCCTTCTCCCAATATCCCTCTGGGGAAGAATTAATCTGATTAACATGAATGTGTTTCCCCATCTCTTTTATCCACTCAATCTTTTAAATATATGGTTTACTCTCTTCTGGTTCAAAAAAGTTCACAGCCTTATTACAGACTTCATCTGAGCAGATAAACATCCATGGATGGCATATCATAAGTTTGCTGCTTCCAAGGCCAAAGGTGGTTTACGCCTTCCACATATTGGTCTATATCATTGGGAAAGCAATGCCAGCAAATATCTAAGGTGGATATCTTCAGGAGATCCCAGCCTTCTCTCCCTTTTTTACCAATATGACTCAAAATAGAACTAGCTCAAATAAGGTCTCTCGACCTTTCTCCCTCTGCACTTCTGTATGCAAAAATAAGATCTCCCCCCTCACAGTTAAGGGTATCTCCCATTGCAACTTCCATAAGGGTCCATGCTCAACTCTACTCTTATTTAAAATATAACCATATTCAAGAGCCATCTCAGACTTTAAGGGGTAACCCTAATATTATGATAGAGGGTAAAGTTCTGTCAACTAGGAGATAACCCACTTTCTCACTTTATTAAGGAAGACAGGACTTGGCTTTCCTCTCTTGAAATCATGAGTAAATTTAACATGTCGAGTCCTAATATTTTCAAAGTCTTCCAACTGAGGCATCTCATGGTAAACGTTTTTGGGGGTGTCTCCTTACAGCCTCCAAACTTATCCTTCCACACGGATCTAAATCCCCTGGTGGGGCTACCACATATAGTTTCCAAAATGCATGGAATTCTTTACAACTGGCTCAACCCAGATTGTTTCAGCCCAACTACTTTTTGGTACTCTCTCTTCCCAGAAATGACCATAAACTGGTCGCTTCTGTGGCACAACTGTTACAAGTTTGCCACTCAAGACAGGCTTCATCTTATGCAATTCCAAATATTGCACAATTTGTATTACTCACCACAAAAATTGTCCAAATTTGGAATTGCATCTTCCTCCTCTCGCACATTGGTGTGGACAGGAAGAGGGTACTTTACTTCATATCTTTTGGGCCTGCCCAAAAATAGCTCCTTTATGGGCTCTTATTAAGCAAAGGACATACCCCCTTGTAGGGCTGAATGACTTGTTCACTGCAGAAATTTGCCTGTTGGGGGATTTCTCTAAAGTTTCACTTATCAATCATAAATACCATATGGCATTCTTTTCGATGTCAGTCAAAAAGCTAGTACTGAGACATTGGAAAGATACGAAGGTTATTACTTATACCGAATGGCTGTTGGCAAATCTTAGAACAGAAAAGACAATAGCAAGTCTTTTTAACAGGCCTAAGGATAAAACTGTTACTCTGTGCTAGACAATTGGGAGGAGGGGTCGGGTGGGAGAGGGTGGAGTGGGAGGAGGGAGAGAGGCAGATCTTCCAAGCTACCATGCAAATGTTTTGTGCTTCATGTAAGATATAGATGTATTCTCCAGTTCAGGCATGAGAGGACATCACAGTGGTGATATCTGGCATTTACTCCCACAGCAAACCTACCTACCCTGTGGTAGGCCTGAATAAGGAGTGCCATGGTGGAGGTATTAGTGGAAAGCAGCAGGGGTACTCCATGAGTTAGGGTCAGGAGGAGGGATGCAGAGGCTATCTTAAGGTAGGAGGCTGAGGTTAAGAAAAAATGAATGCGGTAAACAAGTCCTAACTTTTGGTTCAGAGATTTGATTAGGTTAGATACATGGGTTGTACGCTGTGGTTTTCAAGTCCACCATATCTGCAACCAGTAACTCCAGAAGGGAGGTTATGTAGGTCAGGGAAGCTGCATTCATGTTGGCCAATGCTCCCTAAGATATTTCTTCCATTTCTACATGTTGAGGAGACTCGAACAGGCTGCACTCATGCTGTACTCAGCATTGGCTTTTACATGTGGAAAACAAAACCAGAGGCAAGCGCATTTTTCAATATGTACCTGGTGATATCAGACAGCAAGCGCACAGTAGCAAATGGCACTGGAGCAGGTTAGTGATGGAAATAATCAGTTAAAATTTGAGGGCTAGGACAGAGTGAAAGGCTTAAGCAGTCACTTTTGATGGGATCCAAACCACACCCTCTTTTCTAGTCTTTCTTTTTTTTTAAACTCAAGCTTTATTGACTAGCAAGCCAGGTAAAGATACAAGATACCAATAAAAATAATATCCAAACAATATCCAATACAAGTGGCTAAAATGCTAGTCTTGCATCTTTTATACATAGTATCCAACAGTTGAGAAATAAGTGCTAAACATATGTTAATAAACAAAAAAAAAAGAAAACTAGAACCATCCAAAGAGTAATAATTTAGCAACTCTGCAGTAACTGAGAGACCTGCCTACCCCATTCCGGTTATCAGTACCCCACAGAATGTGGATACTGGATCTGTATAAAATCTACTACAAGTAAGCCCAAACAAGGGCATCAGGATGTTGTGAAAACAATGTTGTAAAGTTAAACCATGGTTGACAACATTCTGAAAACTGGCAATCCTTCCCGGAGCACTGCTGTAATGAGCTCCATAGATTCGAGTTCCGCAACCTTTGATTGCCATTGTTGGAGAGTGGGTGATCGAGGAACAAGTCAGTTCAACATCAGGCACTTGAGTGCAGCAACTCTAAGACTCTGCCCCAAATCGATTTTATCCTTTGGCCCCTGAAGCAGGTCTAGGAAGCCAACTACCAGAATAGTGAAGTTGAAAGTAAAAAGATAATTCAAAATTCATCACATAGAGGCATGAATAGATCTCCAAAACAGAAGTATCACTGGGCAGGCCCAGAATATATGAAAATGAGATCCACCCCCCCCCCCCACACACACACACTGCCTCCAACAGAAATCTGTGTATGTAGTACCAAAGTGTTTGTAATGGTAGGTGTGCGAAAGTACCTTGTCAGGATTTTCCAATTAAATTCTCTCCAAGTAGGAGAAGCAGTGACCGTCCAACCCACATGAAGTCTATGGTCCCACTGTTTAAAGACAATAGAAATACAAGACTTACCCTCCCACAGAGCCCATAAAGCCTCCGTAGGTGGGGAGTCCATTCTGGTAAGTATTTTAGACAAACTAGACACTGGTTGAATCTTAACATTTAAAGTAACTAAACACTAAAAATGGTCTTCCAAACCTGTAGGCAGTCTGGTGAGTTGAGCTCAATTGTATTGGTGAAGAAGAAAATGTCGGACATGTAAAAAACTGTAGTGGTAGCCATGTCGTAGATGGCATTTATTTCTAAGTTTCTGAAGGGGATAAACCGACAGCCCAAGATGACCTGAACAAAGAGGATGAGGCCTCTGGCCTCCAACTGGTAGAAGCCAACATCAAGTTGTGGAAGGAGAAAGGCATCATGGTGTCAGATCAGAGTTAATGTGCCTATAGAACTGGGGGTGCCGGTGGTGTGTCAGAGTTTAATAAGAATCCTGATAGTGTGTTTTGTCCAAGGATTATGTACCAATTGAATAAATGTATCTGGTAGGACTAGTGTGGGAATGGTCCAGAAGGCAAATCCAGGAAGGCCTGCCTCCTCTATAAGGTACCATCCTGCTTCAAATCACTGCTTGGCTCAGGTTCCCAAAAAGGCTCCTTGGGCAGCCAAGTAATAATTACTGTACGTAGCTCTGATAGGCCCAGAATTAGGGGAGATATGTGCATGGTATACAGAGCCCTGCAGAACCAATCGCTATGGAAGGACCTAGGGCTAATGTGGATGAACTTCAAATATGAGCCTATGGGACATACACTCCAATAAACTATGGGCAAATGGAATCTTTTAACGAGAAGGCACTGGTTCAGCCAGAAAGTGGTGCCATTATGGAACAGCCTTCCGATAGAGATGGTTACTAGTAGAACAATGGTAGTGTTCAAACAAAAATTAGATGATTTCTTCCCTAACAAATACAGACTTGACTGAATAATAGTGGCAAGCATAAAGGATGAAAGTCTATGTAACTTGTATAAACCTGTGAAACCTATGAAACCTGTGTGAAGCTATTTAGGATTTCTTCCTGACTTATCAATGTTTCCACTGTTACCTCGTTCTGTATTTTTAGACTGCTCTGGAGGCTGCTTCCTTCTGCAACTGACCCACCAGGAGGAGCCCAGCTCAATTACCACAGTCATAAAATCTTTGTTTAGAGTAACATAAGGCACCCTCAATCCTATCTTCTAGTAAACAGGAAAGTGCCTTAGATTTAGTTTCAAGCTGTGCCTGGACTTGAGCATTCAGTGTAGTATTATGTTGAGAGTCAAGATCTGCTAATTTGTTTCTGTAAAAGGAATTACCATTCTTTTTTCAACTTTTGAAGCATATGCAATAATACTGTATACCCCCTCGATACTGACTTAAATGCAACCAAGTGTAAAGGATCAGGGGTGTCCTCTTGCGGGTTCAGCAAAAGGAAGGATTGACCTTCATCGTTGACGGAAGTACAAAAGTCCTCTTGATTTAAATGACTTACATTAAGCCACCAGGCCACATTGCAAGGATAGGAGTTAACAATCATTTCTAAAATAACAGGGGCATGATCTGATAAGATAACACTACCAATCCGACAATTATAAACAGAGCGGCCCCAGTGGGCTTGTATTAGGAAATAGTCAATTCTAGAGTATTGATCATACCATGGAGAGTAGAAAGAGCAATCCCAAACCCCTGGATGAAGATGCCTCCAAATGTCCAGCAGGTCAAACTCACTGCACAATTGCATTAATGTGCTAGCGGCTTGGGATCTCCCTCCCTCCTCCTCCCAGACCAGACTTATTCAATAGAGACAAAATGATTGTATTGAAGTCCCACCACTTATAATGAGACTATCAGTATCTATGATAGTGTCTGAGAATACCTTGGTCAGAAAAGAGACTTGTAGATGTTTCTCACCAGGAGCATATAGATGTAATAGTATGCATGGGCGATGACTAAGTCCCCCAGTAACTGTCATATAGCGACCCTCCGGATCTGTGTGAAAATAAGAGACCCAAAACAGAAAGTTTTTCTGTATTAAAATAGCAACATCTTATTTACATAGAAACACAGACTTTGACAGCAGATAAGGACCACTTGGCCCACCCAGTCTGCCCATTTCCCTATCAACTGGATAAGCTGCAGATCCTAGTTAACCAACAGCCTACTTCCTCCTACCCCCCACTATAATTGCCTTATGTCTATCCCATGCATTCTTGAATTCCCCACTGTTTTTGACCCCACAAGCTCCTCAGGAAAGCCTTTCCATGCATCCACCACACTCTCTATGAAAAAAATACTTCCTCACGTTGCCCTTGAGCCTTCCCCTCATCTTCAAACTGTGCCCCCTTGTTCATGCACATCTCTTTTTCTGAAAGATGCTACCCTCTTGGACTTTGTTGATTCCCTTGAGGTACTTAAAAGTGTCTATCATGTCCCCTCTCTCTTTCCTTTTCTCGAGGATACACATATTAAGCCTCTTTAGTCTTTCTTCGTATGGTTTCTGTTGCAGACTCTGCACCATTTTAGTTGCCCTCCTCTGGACTATCTCATTCCTGTCTATGTCCTTGCAGAGATGTGGTCTCCAGAACTGCACAAAGTACTCCAGACGGGGGTCTCGCCAACTGTCTGTACAGAGGGATGACAACTTCCTGTTTTCTACTGGTGATGCCTCTCCCTATGCATCCAAGCATCCCCCAGCCCTTCTTACTGCCTTCTCACATTGCCTGCTTACCTTTAGGTCATCTGATATGACTACCCTCAGGTCCCTTTTCCTTTTTGTTGTTGTTAGTACCTCCCCCTCCATTGTGTACTTTTCCACTGGGTTTTTGTTTTCCAGGTGCATAATGTTGCACTTCTTTGCACTAAATCTAAGCTGCCATACTTTTGACCATTCATCCAACCTTGCTAAATCCTTTCTCATCCTTTCCACGCCCCCTTGTGTATCAACCCTGTTGCAGATCTTTGTGTCATCTGCAAAGAGGCATGTTTTTCCTTCCAGTCCCTCTGCAATGTCACTTATAAAGACATTAAGGAGGACCAGCACCAACATTGAACCCTGCAGTACCCCACTAGTTACCCCTCTTTCTTCGGAGTGGACTCTGTTTACTATTATCCTCTGTGTCCTGTATCCAGCCAATTTTTTACCAAAGCTACCACCCTTGGACCCACTTCCTGGCTTGCTAACTTGTTTAAACTTGTTATTTACTAGGGCAGGCAATGTAATGGAAGGCATACACCTCTCTCAACCACACTTGTCTCAGTTTGGCGTGTTCTACATCAGTCAAATGAGTCTCCTGCAAAAATACAATCCCTGCTCCCATTCTAAGCAACTCCTGTAGTATCCTAAATCTCTTAATAGGGTTATTAATGCCCTTGAAATTATAATTGATTATCTGAAGATCATCTATGGGGTAGAAATCTGAAAGAAAGGAGTGAGCATGTGAAATGGGGAAGCAGGTGGCAGGTCAACATATAATATAAAATCTCAACCAGACTCTGATAACAAAAAGTAATGAATAAATTATAACAGAATCAGAACAATAACGATATGTCCTTAATACTGTAACCTCAAATATTAAGTAATGAAGTATTTGAAACTTCAAGGTGAGCCATCCATATATCACCCCCTCTGTCCTCAAAAACAGGTAAGGAGACGTTCGATACTCTACAAGAGAAAACCCATATCTGGTCTTTGAGCAGTCCCCCAGATGACCAGAAGGATGGTGTCACACAACCAACCAGTCCGCACTAACCAAATCTAATTTAAAGATGCATTATAGACTAGGGCAGATTACAGGGGAAGAGTATTAAACAAGTTACCCTTAAAGGATAGTACTGTATGACTAACAATAAAGTCACAAAACAGACCCATGTTATCGCAGCTGATAATTTTCCATATAAATTAAAACTGTAGGATGAGCGCCTAGAAGCTGTTATGGTGGGAGGGATGCCCATGGATGTACACAACAAGTGCATGGCAGGAGAGAGTGGCAAATTATTTTAGGCCAGGTATAATAGAGGAGGGCTGCGAGCGATAAAGCAGTTAGTGAGGATCAGGATCTCCAAATCATCCCCAGCTAACAAAAGTAAAAGGTATATCTCAGACAGTAGGGGAGGGAGGGACCCCCACGGCCAGCCACACCAGGAGCACAAAAGAGGACAACCCCACCCACAGCCACTGAGTGAGCAGTGAGCAGTTAATAGAGGCAAATAAAAAACAGGTCCTCTAGTGCCCATCGAGTTGGAGAAGAAGCTGATGCCTCCTCAGAGGTCACTGTCCATGAGGGTTCCTAAAGGATGACATATGCACTGAACAAAGGAAGGAGTAGTACAAAAATATCACACCCATGCCCAAGCTGTAATGCACCACTGCAAATTAATGATTGGCAATACATACTCGAACTAGAATAGGCGTGCTTTCCAAAGTAGCAAATACCCAAAATTATATTGGCTAATGCAGAGCACAGATGGGCAGTAGTAGATCAAAGAGGGCTCCATGAATTACAAATCACAAAGGATAAATGATACAGAGAAGCACATATAAGAAAAGAGCCAGCCATCAGTCTGAAAAGGTGTTAGGTGCTGTTATGGATGGCTCACCCCAGCCCCGTATCTCTGATCAGGGGGTAGCCCAAACCCCCAATCCTTCACCCAGTGCCAGTGGCCCCAAATCTATTACAAGTAGTCCAACCATGTAAAGTACATAGTTTGTAAAAAATATACCACAAAAAAATGTAGGACTGGTAAGGAGAGGGGCGGCTGGTCCCCGACACTTGCCCCTCAGTCCCAGCACATACCTCCAGCCCACGCAGAAAGCAGTGGGTGCAGACTAAAATGTAGGAGACATCCTCAAAAGGCAGTCAAGGAAAAAAAGCTCCTATTGAAGAGAGAAAAAAGGAGATCCATCAGGGAAACAATGATGTCATCATCAAACAGTCACTGATGGTCCTACACAGTCCTAGTGGGCGAGAAAGAAGAAGAAGTAGGATTTTCATTATTTTGGGAGGGGGGGGGTTCCCCCAATAACATTTTGGAGGGAGTTCCAACATCTGCCCACAAGTCTGAAGTTAAGTTTTCTTCAAGGATGCTCAGCTTATATTATGGTTGGTCTACGAGGTACGATGTTGTAATTCCCCCTGTGGAAACTGTGCAAACAACTCATCAAGCTGGATCTCATGGGACTGAAGAAAGTCTTTAGCTTCATTTATATCAGTGAATCAGAGAGTTCTCTCAGATGTGATTACTTTAAGACAGGCTGGGTACTGAAGGTAGGATTTTATACCCTGTTTCTTTAATGCTTTTAAAACTAACAAAACAGATCAAAGACATTGCATTGTGGAGGGAGCAAAGTCCTATTCAAAATATAAACTCTTTTCACCAAAGAAAACTGCATTTAGCCCAGCTCATCTTGAGTACAAAGTCCTTAATTCTGTAGTCCAAAAAAGCCATAATGATAGGTCAAGGCTGGGTTTTGGAGTCCTTCAGTGGAGCAGCGAGGGCCCTATGGGCATGGATAGTATTCAATGGCTTTTCTCGTGGGATGCCCAAGACTTCATACAAGATCCCCTCTGTAAATTTAAGCACGTCGCCCGATTTCATTTTTTTGGTAAGCCGTAAAAATGAATGTTATTTTGCTGGTGACGATTTTCCAGATTCCCAGTTTTTCGGCCAAGTCCTGTTCCTGGTAATGTAAGTTCAGAAGTGCTATATTATATATATCCACTGTCTGTGTGTATTCTGTAAGACAGGCCTCAATAGCTCCGGTTCACTTTTTGACTATACAGAGATCTTTCCCATCATTGGCTGCCATAATCTCCAGTGGGCAGAGGGTTTCACCAATTTGCTTGAGCTAAGTGCACAATTTCTTAGAAGTAATGGTGAAGTCCTCTTCTTCCTCCAGATCACTAGCAAAAGGGGAAAAGAGGAGAATATGAGGTGCAGTGTTGGCCTGACCATGTGGTAGATCAGCAGGCATTTGTTAAGTTGCCTTAGGGGTCGAGGACGCTGAAAATTCTTCAAGCTTCTGTCTCGTGGTCATAATGATGTCTGTTATCATCCACTTTCATTTTGAAGTGAACTTCAATTCAGACAGGATATACAAAGATTCAGCAGGGTGAGCAGGAGCTAGGAATCTAGGCCACCATTCAGGTGCTGTTGTCACTGAGGTCCCTTTTCTAGTTTTTCTTATTCTATGATCTACATAAAAACTGGATCTTTGTCACTTACTGCTCAGTTACAACTGAGACATTCTCTAGAGCTGAGTTACAGTGCCCTGTTTGTGAAATAACATTTTTTTGCTGTGGGCCCCTGAAAAAGGGACCTCCGGGGCCCAGTGAGCCTACCCGGTTACCAAAATGTAATAAATAAATAATAAATAAATAATGTTACAAGCAGGTCATAGCATTAGCTCAAGACACAAACGTTGCATCTTTACTTAATTAAATAATTTCACCATTACAGGTCTACTGAGAAATAAAAACTTCTTTCCAGAAGTGTCCTTGGGGAAGGTACTGTACATAGTGAAACATAAAGATACTGTGCTGAGGCAATGGTGCAGAACACTTGAGCTGTAGATAAACTACTGTTCCACGGTCCAGTGGGCAGTTATATATGGAGTAGCTAGTGCAGCTGGTTGCTTAGAGCATTGTGCTTACATAAAATGTTTATTGCAAGACTATGCAGCATATGGTGTAAATGGACTTTTGTACTCTCTGCTCCTGGAAAGCTACCTCTCTTTCAGGGTACTGGAGGTACAGGAATTCTCTTGATGAGGGTTCCACCTCCAGAGGTGCAATAGTAAGCAGTCCCTTGGCTAAAGGTACCTTGAGGGATGGAGTTAACCATCAGAGCAGAAGAGTGTGATTTTGTGAGCGTCTGCTTTGTGCACTTTATATAAGTTTAGAACTGCTCTATTAGCAGACTTAATACCTTTATCTTGATATGCTTTGAGACCTCTAGACTCTTGGATCTTCATGGGCAAACCTCAGAACTAACAGACATCAAAAATGGTCTTTTTCAAGCCCAAACAGCCACTGTGGAATGCAGGCAAGCCTGATCAGCTACCGGGAGAGGACTTTCTTTCACTGAACATAGGCAAGATTAAAAACACCCTCAAATTATTTAGTGATTCAATGCAAGACTTTAATCATGACTTTCATGATTTTTCAGGGTGATTACATACTGTGGAGTAATCGGTGACTGGCCATAATACACTTTCAAGGCTTGCTGTCTCCAGCAGACTGCTTGCCATGCAGTGAATGCCATCTAGGATCTGAGAAGGGATTGAGGGGGAGCTCTGCAAGCCACCACTACCCCATCCCCCACCGATCACCGAGGGGAGCTGTGGGACCAAAAGGCTCCGTTATTGGGAGCCAGCATAATCATTGCCCCCTGCGCATTTCAGCTAACAGTTAAATTGCAGCTCTTTCTATTTTCTGGCAGGCACCCAAGAAGCCATCCTGCTTGTGGAGAGCATACTAAGGGCATGTGCAAAGACAGAGGGAGTCTCCCGGAGTCAGCCAGAATAGACGGAATGACAGCAAGGCATGCTGCTTGAGAGAAAGAAGCCTTCTGTGAGTACTGTAATCTGTCCTATATAACATTGGACTACACTGTGTTGGTGCATTAAATGTGATATTATTCTACTACGTATTGTAGTTGTGTTCTCAGGGCTCTGAACTGTTGCTAACTAAATGTAAAAAAGTATTTATTTATTTATTAAACATCAGTTTACAACCTTTGAGCCAGAGGCTCGTTTACAAAGGTACCTCATCACAGAGAGGACAAAACAGTGATAACAAACAGTTACAGGAAAACAATGTACAAGATTTGAAGGAACATGAGTACATAAAATAGTTACAATTTGCAAGGTTACAGGATTGGCATAGTTCACGTTGGTTGAGAATAATTAGTACATCAAGCAAAAACAGAGGAGGGTCAGTACAGTGATAAGTTTAGCGGAGTCAGCAGAGAGAAAACAGGAACCAAGTGTAGAGGAGGTAGTAGATTGGAGCAGCAACTCAGGGAGCTTTGTCAGACAAATGAGCAGGAGAAAGCTTAGAAGCAGCCACAGCTGCGTGTAGTGAAAAGGTGATTACGGAGGGAGGTTTTGAACACGAGAGATCGTGGGAGCATCAGAGATACTGGTGGGGAGGGTGTTATACCAGGATGGGGCACGGTAGTGGTAGGCCCATTGTCCTTGAGAGGTCCTTACCCTAGGTACTTTCAGCGTGGTTTTGCAGGAGGATCGTGTTAGTACTAGTGAATTTGCTTGGTGGATAAGGGCAGTCAAACCAGGTGGAGATAGCCCAAGGAGAGTTTTTTTTGTTAGGAGGCAGGTTTGATACCTAAGACGTTCGTCAAGATCGAGCAGATTTGCCTGGGCATATAGATGGCAGGTATGCGTAAGTCTGGGAGCCCCAGTTATTAGTCTACAGTCCTTATTTAAGGTGAGGTGTATTTTGTTTAGCGAAGTCTGGTCAGCAGCCCCATAGACTGGTAACCCATAATCTACTAGTGACAGAATAGAGGACATAACTGCAAGTCAGAGGGCATCGGGGGGAGACAGTTTTTGTGGCGGTAAAGGATACCCAACCGAATATTGGTGGCTGAGGCTAGGGCAGAGATGTGGGCATGGAATGAGAGGGCAGGGTCGAAAGTTATCCCAAGGTACTTGTATGTGTAGACTTGCTCGAGTAGGAACTTGGAGCTGGCGAGGACCTGAAGTAGAAAATTACTAGCTTTGTTTTGGGGGTTGGTAAAGAGCATAGTTTTTGTCTTTTTAAGATTGATTACAAGTCTATGCTCTTTGAACCAGGCGTCCACGTCATTATAAGATAATTGCAGGTCAGAAAATAGACTTGTAGATGTTTCTCACCAGGAGCATATAGATGTAATAGTATGCATGGGCGATGACTAAGTCCCCCAGTAACTGTCATATAGCAACCCTCCGGATCTGTGTGAAAATAAGAGACCCAAAACAGAAAGTTTTTCTGTATTAAGATAGCAACATCTCATTTACATAGAAACATAGATTTTGACAGCAGATAAGGACCACTTGGCCCACCCAGTCTGCCCATTTCCCTATCAACTGGATAAGCTGCAGATCCTAGTTAACCAACAGCCTACTTCCTCCTACCCCCCACTATAATTGCTTTATGTCTATCCCATGCATTCTTGAATTCCCCACTGTTTTTGACCCCACAAGCTCCTCAGGAAGTCCTTTCCATGCATCCACCACACTCTCTATAAAAAAAATACTTCCTCACGTTGCCCTTGAGCCTTCCCCCCATCTTCAAACTGTGCCCCCTTGTTCATGCACATCTCTTTTTCTGAAAGATGCTACCCTCTTGGACTTTGTTGATTCCCTTGAGGTACTTAAAATTGTCTATCATGTCCCCTCTCTCTTTTCTTTTCTCGAGGATACACATATTAAGCCTCTTTAGTCTTTCTTCGTATGGTTTCTGTTGCAGACTCTGCACCATTTTAGTTGCCCTCCTCTGGACTATCTCATTTCTGTCTATGTCCTTGCAGAGATGTGGTCTCCAGAACTTCACAAAGTACTCCAGATGTATATAAGATAATTGCAGGGAATCCTGGAGGGTGGTAGGGTTAGGGTCAGAGGCGAAGATAACAGCGTCATCTGCATAAAGTAGGAGTTTACCAGCACAAGCACCAGGCAGGGAGTTGAGATAAAGGGAAAAGAGTAAGGGCCCAAGAATGGAGCCCTGGGGAACACCAGAGCAAATAGGGCAGGGGTTAGAGAGTGTCTCATTAATTTTAACACACTGGGACTGGGCAGACAGATAGCTGGAGCACAAGGAGATAGGCACTGCAGCAAAGTCTGTGTGGCTGAGTGCCTCCAGCAGGAGAAGATGGGAAACAGTATCAAAAGCTTTCAACAGGTCAATGAACACCGCACCTGCTAGAGAGCCCGAATCCAGAGAGGAATGAAGAAAGTTAGAAAACTCAATGAGGGCGGTGTTGGTACTGTGTCCAGCACGGAAGCTGTGCTGTTCAGGGCAGAGGATGCTGTATTTGGTTAGATACTCTGAGATTTGGGTGGATACTACTTTTTCTAAGGCTTTTGAGAGTGGTGAGAGGATGGAGATTGGACGATAATTACCAGAAAGGGACCTATCCCCACCCTTATGTATAGGTGTGACAGTGGAGATTTTCCAGGCAGAGGGAAATTGCCCTATACAGAGAGATTTATTGAAGATGCTGGTAATTGGAGCAATAACCAGGTCCGGTACCTGGCAAAGGAGTCTGGGGTCCAAGGAGTCACTGACAGTGGCATTGCTCTTTACAGCCTTGGTCAGATACGGTCTGTTTTTGTTGACAGTAACCAAGTGTAAGTGGAAACTGGGGCATGTGAGAACAGGGTCAGGTGTGTGGGGGGGTCAAAGAAGTGCTAGGAAGGACAGAGCTAAGGTCAGAGAAGGATTTATTGAGATAGTTGGCAATGAGGGTAGGGTCAGTAGAGATGGAGCCCCCAATGTTGATTTGGGATGGCGGTGGAGTACGTGTACCTCCATTTAGTTGTTTGATGTTGTCCCAGAAGGTTCCGGCATTCCCCCAGGACGAGGTGAGTGAAGCCCGATAGTGATCAGCCTTATCCTTGCGTATGGCCCAGGTACGTTTGTTACGGGCAGCTGCAGATGCCTGCCTGTCTGCAGGATGGCCAGTTTCTGTGGCTAGGTGCCACAGGTTATCCCTTGCTTAAGAAGTTGGAGCAGGGAAGGTGTAACCCAGGGAGCATGCCGTACTTTGGATCGTAGTTTGGTTAGAGGTGCGAAAATATCACAGGCTTTGTTAAACATTAAGGTGAAGAAGGTCAGAGCCGTATCAATGTTGGGGGCGGTCTCTATGGGGGACCAGTAAATTTGGGCTAGGAAATGCTTCAGGCCTTTCAGCCCACCTGGTCATAGCCACCGCTGTAGGGTGGGCTGTGCTGTGGATTTGGGTATGGAGGTTGTCTAACGGAAAAATATAGGGGAGTGGTCACTAATTACATCAGGAAGGACTTGTAGATTGCAAATTTGGCTAGGCCGGTTAGTGAGGACCACATCAAGAAGAGTGCTCGACCCCATTCTGGGATTCACTCTCGTAGGTTGGGCAACGAGTTGTGTTAGGTCAATAGAAGTGAAGGAGTTACAGGTAGCAGAGGATGTGGGGCTAAGCCAGTTGATAGTTAGATCACCCAGAAGGATTTGCTCAGAGGAGTGGGGTAGAGAGGTAATATACTCTATTAGCGGGACCAGGGCCTGAGCTCGATTTTTTGGGGGTATATAGGAGGAGGTTAGAAAGAGAGGACCTCTAGAGGGATCAGGGGTAAGTTTTAGGGTTAGGGCCTGAGCCCTGAAATCAAGGACAGAGGCTGAGAGGGCTAGTCCTGTAAGGGAGTCTTTGATATAGATAGCACAGCCCCCACCTCATCTACCAACACGGTCCTCTCGATAAAGGGAGTAGCCAGGGAGTGAGACAAGGGAGTCAGGGGTTGAGTCAGATTGCCAGGGTTTCAACGAGAAAGACGAGGTCCGGTTTGTGGACTGTGACCCAACATTGGAGAAAGTCAAATTTCTTCAGTAGACTGCAGATATTCATAGACGCAACAAGAAGCCCAGGAGATCCTGGCGAGGAATTATTGTGGGTCGGGCCTGGGTTGGGATGTATATTCCCAGACAGGAGTAGGAGGATAAGTACAGCCCTGGACAGGGGGCAGTGGAAGGCGTGTTTGCATCGGGCAGTATAGTAGGAGTAGGGGAGCTTAGGGACACAAGGAGTAGGCAAAGAGGTACAGGCTGGGCAGGCTAGTACAATAAGTTGCCAGTAGGTGCATGGGGGGGAAGCTGGGTGGTGACTAGGGGGTGAGTACGATAGGTTAGAGTGCAAAGAGATAGTAGAGAAGGAGGGAGGCAACTCAGAGGCACAGGGGAATGGAAGGGCAAGAGTACAAGTGGGGACACAAGATTGGAGGACATGTGGAGCCATAGGGACACCTGGGTTGGATGGAGATCACATGAGGAGGAGGAGGGAGAGACACGACAATAGGGCAGGCATATTAAGGTGGGTCTGCAGGCAGCAGTAAAGAAAAGGATAGAAGAGGGTGAAAGGCCTACCAGTAAGCGTAAGTGCCACTTTGGTACAGTGGTAGAACCCCCCCGCCTCTAGTGCACAGGGTACCAGGATCAAGGCTCACCTGGGGTGATAGGAAATGGCACTGGGTGGAGGCAGTGATTCACGGTCCAGATGCAGACCATCAGCAATGTGAGGGCATGAAACTGGGGTGCTAAATAGCGACTCCTAGTGGCCAAAGATAACAGTAGGCTATTGTGGGGAAAGGGATAATAGGTTCCCAGGGGATACAAGGAAGAGAGAGAGATAGTGGGTGAGGATAGTGGGGGCATGGTGGTAAGAGAGATAGGGTGGTAGGATAGGAGGGGAGAGTGAGGGATAAGAGGATAGAAGATCCGCAGGGATAGAGCAGGGAGCTAACAGGACAAGGATGTTTTAAGAGTAGAGAAACACAGTGGCCCCAAGTGGCTGGCAGGTATAACCTGCAAATGGGAAAGTGAGGACTTAGTATTCCGGCAAGCATGAAATGATGTCATGGGGGTGGGCAACAAAATTGAGGGATGCCCCTGGGTGGGTGGGTGGCTGAGGCGGGTGGGGCAGACAACGAGCAGAGTCGTCGGGCAAGCACCCCACACCAGTGTTCCAGGAGGAGAGTAGAGGTAGCCTTTACCTCAGGGCTGTGATGGTCTTCTACTGGCGTTTTCAGCTCCAGGAGGGAGCGAGGAGTTATCCCGATGCTGCCGCTGGTCGGCAGTGAGATGGGGGGGATGCAGCCTAAAAAGGAGCAGAGACAACGGCTAACATTAATATGCAGCGGGAAGGTATATACTGTCAGCACTGAACTGCGTATGCGATGGCTATATTCCGACTCAGCCCCAACTGCACATGTGCGTTAACACAACATAACGATCCTGGGGAGATCAGGTAAGTCAAAAACATCAAAAAATGAAAACTGTGGAACAATTCTAAAGCAGGCAGACTAGGAAGTAATAGTAAGAGTCCCCACGATTGCACTCTAGCGACAAAGCCTAGAAAGACTCTTAAAGAACCCTCACTACAGAGTGAAGACAGGGCAGATAGATGCAGGTCTAAACAGTGAAAAAAACTATCAGCACACATGTGGGGACAAAAAAGTCTTTAAGCCACATTCAGGTAGCACCCCACTCCAGTGTTCTAGGAGGAGAGTAGAGGTAGCCTTTACCTCAGGGCTGTGATGGTCTTCTAATGGCGTTTTCAGCTCCAGGAGAGCAGGAGTTATCCTGATGCTGCCGCAGTTGGCAGTGAGCTGGCGGGGGATGCGGCCTAAAAAGGAGCAGAGACAAAGGCTAACATTAGTATGCAGTGGGAAGTTTTTATAGTCAGCACTGAACTGCGAATTCGTGGGCTATGTCCCGACTCAGCCCCGAATGCGCATGTGCGTTAACCCAACATAGCGACCCTGGGGAGATCAGGTAAGTCAAAAACAACTAACAAATGCAAACTGCTCAACAATTCTAAGGCAGGCAGACTAGGCAGTAATAGTAACAGTCCCCACGATTGCACTCTAGCCATAAAGCCTAGACAGTCTCTTAAAGAACCCTCGCTACAGAGTGAAAACAAGGCAGATAAATGAAGGTCTAAGCAAAGAAAAAAACTATCAGCACATATGTGGGGACAAAAAAGTCTTTAAGCCACATTCAGGTAGCACCCCACACCAGTGTTCCAGAAGGAGAGTAGAGGTAGCCTTTACCTCAAGGCTGTGATGGTCTTCTAACAGCGTTTTCAGCTCCAGGAGGGAGCGAGGAGTTATCCCAATGCTACCGTGGTTGGCCCTGAGCTGGGGGGGAGGATGCCGACTCAGGGCTGTGATGGTCTTCTAATGGTGTTTTCAGCTCCAGTAGGGAGCGAGGAGTTATCCCGATGCTGCCGCAGTCACAGGTGAGCTGGGGGATGTGGCCTAAAAAAGAGCAGAGCCAATGGCTAACATTAGTATGCAGCGGTAAGGTATTTACAGTCAGCACTGAACTGCGCATGCGTGGGCTATGTCCTGACTCAGCCCCGACTGCGCATGTGCGTTAAATCAACATGGCGACCCTGGGGAGATCAGGTAAGTCAAAAACTACTAAGAAATGCAAACTGCTGAACGATTCTAAGGCAGGCAGACTAGGCAGTAGTAGTAACAGTGCCACGATTGCACTATAGCCCCAAAGCCTAGACAGACTCTTAAAGAACCCTAGCTACAGAGTGAAGACAAGGCAGATAAATGCAGGTCTAAGCAGTGAAAAAAACTATCAGCACACATGTGGGGACAAAAAAGTCTTTAAGCCACATTCAGGTAGCACCCCACTCCAGTGTTCCAGGAGGAGAGTAGAGGTAGCCATTACCCCAGGGCTGTGATGGTCTTCTAACAGCATTTTCAGCTCCAGGAGGGTGCAAGGAGTTATTCCGATGCTGCTGCAGTCGGCAGTGAGCTGGTGGGGGGGATGCGGCCTAAAAAGAAGCAGAGACAAAGGCTAACATTAGTATGCAGCTGGAAGGTATTTACAGTCAGCACTGAACTGCGCATGCGTGGGCTATGTCCCGAATCAGCCCCGACTGCGCATGTGCGTTAACCAAAAAAACTATCAGCACACATGTGGGGACAAAAAAGTCTTTAAGCCACATTGAGGTAGCACCCCACACCAGTGTTCCAGAAGGAGAGTAGAGGTAGCCTTTACCTCAGGGCTGTGATGGTCTTCTAACGGCGTTTTCATCTCCAGGAGGGAGCGAGGAGTTATTCCGATGCTGCCACTATCAGCAGGGAGCTGGGGGTGGATGCGGGATAAAAAAGAGCATAGACTAAGGCTAACATTAGTATGCAGCGGGAAGGTATTTATAGTAAGCACTGAACTGCGCATGCGTGGGCTATGTGCCGACTCAGCCCCGACTGCGCATGTGCGTTAACCCAACATGGCGACCCAGTGGAGATCAGGTAAGTCAAAAACAATTAACTAATGCAAACTGCTGAACAATTCTAAGGCAGGCAGACTAGGCAGTAGTAGTAACAGTGCCCACGATTGCACTCAGCATACTCGTGGAGACAAAAAAGCCTTTAAGCCACGTTCAGGTAGCACCCCACACCAGTGTTCCAGAAGATTAGTAGAGGTAGCCTTTACCTCAGGTCCGTGATGGTCTTCTAACAGTATTTTCAGCTCCAGGAAGGAGCGAGGAGTTATCCTGATGCTGCCAGATTCGGCAGTGGGCTGGGTGGGGATGCGGCCTCAGGGCTGTGATGGTCTTCTAACAGCATTTTCAGCTCCAGGAGGGAGCGAGTAGTTATCCACGATGCTGCTGCGGACGGCAGTGAGCTGGGGGGGGGATGCAGCCCAAAAAGGAGCAGAGACAAACACTAACATTAGTATGCAGCGGGAAGGTATTTACATGCAGCACTGAACTGCACATGCGTGGGCTATGTCCCGACTCAGCCCCGACTGCGCATGTGCTTTAACCCAACACAGTGACCCTGTGGAGATCAGATAAGTCAAAAACAACTAAAAAATGCAAACTGCTGAAAAATTCTAACACAGGCAGACTGGGCAGTAGTAGTAACAGTGCCATCGATTGCACTCTTGCCCCAAAGCCTAGACCGACTCTTAAAGAACCCACGCTACAGAGTGAAAACAAGGCAGATAAATGCAGGTCTAAGCAATGAGAAAAACTATCAGCATACATGTGGGGACAAAAAAGTCTTTAAGCCACATTCAGGTAGCACCCCACACCAGTGTTCCAGAAGGAGAGTAGAGGTAGAATTTACCTCAGGGCTGTGATAATCTTCTAACGGCATTTTCATCTCCAGGAGGGAGTGAGGAGTTATCCCAATGCTGCCCCGGTTGTCAGTGAGCAGGGGGGGATGTGGCCTCAGGGCTCTGATGGTCTTCTAATAGCGTTTTCAGCTCCAGAAGGGAGCGAGGAGTAATCATGATGCTGCTGCAGTTTGCAGTGAGCTGGGGGGGTGGGGTGCCGCCTCAGGGCTGTGATGGTCTTCTAACAGTGTTTTCAGCTCCAGAAGGGAGCGAGGAGTTATTCCGATGCTGCTGTGGTCCGCAGTGAGCTGGGAGGGGGATGCGGCCTTAAAAGGAGCAGAGACAAAGGCTAACATTAGTATGCAGCGGGAAGGTATTTACAGTCAGCACTGAACTGCGCATGCGTGGGCTATGCCCCGACTCAGCCCCGACTGCGCATGTGCGTTAACCCAACATGGCGGTCCAGGGGAGATCAGGTAAGTCAAAAACAACTAACAAATGCAAACCGCTCAACAATTCTAAGGCAGGCAGACTAGGCAGCAGTAGTAACAGTCCCCACGATTGCATTCTAGCCCCAAATCCTAGATAGACTCTTTAAGAACCCTTGTTACAGAGTGAAGACAAGGCAGATAAATGCAGGTCTAAGCAGTGAAAAAAACTATCAGCATACAAGTGGGGACAAAAAAGTCTTTAATCCACATTCAGGTAGCACCCCACATAAGTGTTCCAGAAGGAGAGAAGAGGAAGCCTTTACCTCAGGGCTGTGATGGTCTTCTAATGGCATTTTCAGCTCCAGGAAGCAGCAAGGAGATATCCCGATGCTGCCGAGGTTGGCAGTGAGCTGGGGGTGGTGGGGATGTGGCCTAAAAAGGAGCAGAGACAAAGGCTAACATTAGTATGCAGCAGGAAGGTATTTACAGTCAGCACTGAATTGCGCATGCGGGTCTATGTCCCGACTCAGCCCCGACTGCGCATGTGCGTTAACCCAACATGGCGACCCTGGGGATATCAGGTGAGTCAAAAACAACTAACAAATGCAAACTGCTGAACAATTCTAAGGCAGGCAGACTAGGCAGTAGTAGTAACAGTCCCCACAATTGCACTCTAGCCCCAAAGCCTAGACAGACCCTTAAAGAACCCTCACTACAGAGTGAAGACAAGGCAGAGAAATGCAGGTCTAAGCAGTGAAAAAATCTATCAGCATACATGAGGGGACAAAAAAGTCTGTTAGCCACATTCAGGTAGCATACCACTCCAGTGTTCCAGGAGGTGAGTAGAGGGAGATATTACATCATTTCTGTGATGGTCTTCAAACAGCGTTTTCAGTTCCAGGAGGGAGCAAGGAGTTATCCCGATGCTACTGCGGTTAGAAGTGAGATGGGGGGGGATGCGCCCTAAAAAGGAGCAGAGACAAAGGCTAATATTAGTATGCAGCGGGTAGGTATTTACAGTCAGCACAATAAAAAAAACTATCAGCATACATTTGGGGACAAAAAAGTCTTCAAGCCACATTCAGGTAGCACCCCTCACCAGTGTTCCAGAAGGAGAGAAGAGGTAGCCTTTACTTCAGGGCTGTGATGGTCTTCGAACGGCATTTTCAGCTCCAGGAGGGAGCGAGGAGTTATCCTGATGCTGGTGCGGTCGGCTTTGAGCTGGGCGGGAAAAGCGGCCTAAAAAGGAGCAGAGACAAAAGCTAACATTAGTATGCAGGAGAAAGATATTTACAGTAAGCACTGAACTGAGCATGCGTGGGCTATGTCCCGACTCAGCCCCGACTGCGCATGTGCGTTAACCCAACATGGCGACCCAGGGGAGATCAGGTAAGTCAAAAACAACTAATAAATGCAAATTGCTGATCAATTCTAAGGCAGGCAGACTAGGCAGTAGTAGTAACAGACTCCAAGGTTGCACTCTATCCCCAATGCCTAGACAGACTCTTAAAGAACCCTAGCTACAGAGTGAAGACAAGGCAGATAAATGCAGGTCTAAGCAGTGAAAAAAACTATCAGCACACATGTGGGGATAAAAAAGTCTTTAAGCCACTTTCAGGTAGCACCCCACACCAGTGTTACTGAAGGAGAGTAGTGGTAGCCTTTACCTAAGGGCTGTGATGGTCTTCTAACAGCATTTTCAGCTCCACAAAGGAGCGAGGAGTTATCCCGATGCTGCCTCGGTCGGCAGTGAGCGGGGGTGAATGCAGCCTCAGGCCTTTGATGGTCTTCTAACGGCATTTTCAGCTCCAGGAGGGAGAGAGGAGTTATCCCGATGCTGCCGCGGTTCGCAGTGAGTTGGGGGGGATGCCGCCTCGGGGCGGTGATGGTCTTCTGATGACATTTTCAGCTCCAGGAGGGAGCTAGGAGTTATCCCAATGCTGCCGCGATCAGCATGGAGCCGGGCGGGGGATGCGGGATAAAAAAGAGCAGAGACTAAGGCTAACATTAGTATGCAGCGGGAAGGTATTTACAGTCAGCACTGAACTGCGCATGCGTGGGCTATGTCCCGACTCAGCCCAGACTGCGCATGTGCGTTCACCCAACATGGCGACCCTTGGGAGATCAGGTAAGTCAAAAACAACTTACTAATGCAAACTGCTGAACAATTCTAAGGCAGGCAGACTAGGCAGTAGTAGTAACAGTCCCCATGATTGCACTCTAGCCCTTAAGCCTAGACAGACTCCTTAAGAACCCTCGCTACAGAGTTAAAACAAGGCAGATAAATGCAGGTCTAAGCAGTGAGAAAAACTATCAGCATACATGTGGGGACAAAAAAGTCTTTAAGCCACATTCAGGTAGCACCCCACACCAGTGTTCCAGAAGGAGAGTAGAGGTAGAATATACCTCAGGGCTGTGATAATCTAATGGCATTTTCAGCTCCAGTAGGGAGCGAGGAGTTATCCCGATGCTGCCGCAGTCACAGGTGAGCTGGGGGGGGGGGGATGTGGCCTAAAAAAGAGCAGAGACAAAGGCTAACATTAGTATGCAGCAGGAAGGTATTTACAGTCAGCACTGAACTGCGCATGCGTGGGCTATGCCATGACTCAGCCCCAACTGCGCATGTGAGTTAACCCAACATGGTGACCCTGGGGAGATCAGGTAAGTTAAAAACAACTAACAAATGCAAACTGCTCAACAATTCTAAGGCAGGCAGACTAGGCAGCAGTAGTAACAGTCTCAACGATTGCACGCTAGCCCCAAAGCCTAGACAGACTCTTTAAGAACCTCGCTACAGGGTGAAGACAAGGTAGATAAATGCAGGTCTAAGCACTGAAAAAAACTATCCGCATACATGTGGGGACAAAAAAGTCTTTAATCCACATTCTGGTAGCACCCCACTCCACTGTTCCAGGAGGACAGTAGAGGTAGCCTTTACCTCAGGGCTGTGATGGTCTTCTAATGGTGTTTTCAGCTCCAGGAGGGAGCGAGGAGTTATCCCGATGCTACCGCGGTCGGCAGAGAGCTGGTGGGATGCGGCCTGAAAAGGAGCAGAGACAAAGGTTAACATTAGTATGCAGCGGGAAGGTATTTACAGTCAGCACTGGACTGCGCAAGCGTGGGCTATGTCCCGACTCAACCCCGACTGCGCATGTGCGTTAACCCAACATAGCGACCCTGGGGAGATCAAGTAAGTCAAAAACAACTAAAAATGCAAACTGCTGAACAATTCTAAGGCAGGAAGACTAGGCAGTAGTAGTAACAGTCCACACGAATGCACTCTAGCCATAAAGCCTAGATAGACTCTTAATGAACCCTCGCTACAGAGTGAAAACAAGGCAGAAAAATGCAGGTCTAAGCAATGAAAAAAAACTATCAGCATACATGTGGGGACAAAAAAGTCTTTAAGCCACATTCAGGAAGCACCCCACACCAGTGTTCCAGATGGAGTGTAAAGGTAGCCTTTACCTCAGGTCTGTGATGGTCTTCTAACAGCATTTTCAGCTCCTGGAAGGAGCGAGGAGTTTTCCTGATGCTGCCGCATTCGGCAGTGAGCTGGGGGGGGGGTAGATGTGGCCTCAAGGCTGTGATGGTTATCTAACGGCGTTTTCAGCTGCAGGAGGGAGTGAGGAGTTATCCTGATGCTGCCGCAGTTGGCAGTGAACTGGGGGGGGATGCCGCCTCAGGGCTGTGATGGTCTTCTAACGGCGTCTAAAGCTCCTGGACTGAGCGAGGAGTTATCCCGATGCTGCCGCGGTCTTCATTGAGCAGGGGCGGGGGATGCGGCCTAAAAAAGAGCAGAGACAAAGGCTAACATTAGTATGCAGCGGGAAGTTATTTACAGTCAGCAGTGAAATGCGAATGCGTGGGCTATGTCCCGACTCAGCCCCGACTGCGCATGTGCGTTAACACAACATGGCAACCCTGGGGAGATCAGGTAAGTCAAAAACAACTAATAAATGCAAACTGCTGAACAAGTCTAAGGCAGGCAGACTAGGCAGTAGTAGTAATAGTCCCCACGATTGTACTCTAGCTCCAAAGCCTAGACAGACTCTTAAAGAACCCTCGCTACAGAGTGATGACAAGGCAGATAAATGCAGGTCTAAGCAGAGAAAAAAAACTATCAGCACACATGTGGGGACAAAAATGTCTTTAAGCCACATTCAGGTACCACCCCACTCTAGTGTTCCAGGAGGAGAGTAGAGGTAGCCATTACATCAGGTCTGTGATGGTCTTCTATCGGCATTTTCAGCTCAAGGAGGGAGCGAGGAGTTATCCAGATGCTGACGTGGTCGGCAGTGAGCTGGGGGGAGTGCGGCCTAAAAAGGAGCAGAGACAAAGGCTAATATTAGTATGCAGTGGGAAGGTATTTACAATCAGCACTGAACTGCGCATGCGTGGGCTATGTCCCGACTCAGCACCGACTGCGCATGTGCTTTTACCCAACATAGCGACCCTGGGGAGATCAGGTAAGTCAAAAACAACAAAAAATGCATCCAAGCAGTGAAAAAAAAACTATCAGCACACATGTGGGGACAAAAATGTCTTTAAGCCACACTCAGGGAGCACCCCACACCAGTGTTCCAGAAGGAGAGTAGAGGTAGCCTTTACCTCAGGGATGTGATGGTCTTATAATGGCATTTTCAGCTCCTGGAGGGAGCGAGGAGTTATCCCGATGCTGCCTCGGTCGGCAGTGAGCTTGGGGAGAATGCGGCCTCAGGGCTGTGATGGTCTTCTAACAGCGTTTTCAGCTCCAGGAGGGAGCGAGGAATTATCCCGATGCTGCCGTGGTTGGCAGTGAGCTGTGGGGGGGTGCCGCCTCAGGGCTGTGATGGCCTTCTAACGGTGTTTTCAGCTCCAGGAGGGAGCGAGGAGTTATTCCAATGCTGCCGCGGTCGGCAGTGAAGTGGGGGGGTGCGGCCTAAAAAGGAACAGAGACAAAAGCTAACATTAGTATGCAGTGGGAAGATATTTACAGTCAGCACTTAACTGCGCATGCGTGGGCTATGTCCCAACTCAGCCCCAAAAGCGCATGTGCGTTAACCCAACATGGCGACCCTGGGGAGATCAGGTAAGTCAAAAACAACTAACAAATGCAAACTGCTGAACAATTGTAAGGCAGGCAGACTAGGCAGTTGTAGTAACAGTCCCCACGACTGCACTCTTGCTCCAAAGCCTAGACAGACTCTTAAAGAACCCTCTCTACAGAGTGATGACAAGGTAGATAAAAGCAGGTCTAAGCAGTGAAAAAAGCTATCAGCACACATGTTGTGAAAAAAAGTCTTTAAGACACATTCAGGTACCACCCCACTCTAGTGTTCGAGGAGCAGAGTAGAGGTAGCCATTACGTCAGGGCTGTGATGGTCTTCTAACGGCATTTTTAGCTGAAGGAGGGAATGAGGAGTTATCTAGATGCTGGCGCGGTCGGCAGTGAGCTGGGAGGGTGATGTGGCCTCAGTACTGTGATGGTCTTCTAAAGGCGTTTTCTGCTCCAGGAGGGAGCGAGGAGTTGTCCCGATGCTGCCGCGGTTGGCAGTGAGCTGGGGGGGGATGCTGCCTCAGTGCTTTGATGGTCTTCTAAAGGATTTTTCAGCCCCAGGAGGGTACGAGGAGTTATCCTGATGCTGCTGCGGTTGGCAGTGAGCTGGGGGGGGGACAATGCGGCCTAAAAAGGAGCAGAGACAAAGGCTAACATTAGTATGCAGTGGGGAAGGTATTTACAGTAAGCACTGAACTGCGCATCCGTGGGCTTTGTCCAGACTCTGCCCCGACTGCGCATGTGCGTTAACCCAATATGGCAACCCAG
This sequence comes from Neoceratodus forsteri, assembly GCA_016271365.2. NCBI lineage: Eukaryota > Metazoa > Chordata > Ceratodontiformes > Ceratodontidae > Neoceratodus > Neoceratodus forsteri. Next base: position 382,605,210 of record CM057455.1, on the reverse strand, counting down.
GGAAGATCTGGTAAGTCAAAAACAACTAACAAATGCAAACTGCTAAGCAATTGTAAGGCAGGCATACTAGGCAGTAGTAGTAACAGTCCCCACGATTGCACTCTAGCCCCAAAGACTAGACAGAATCTCAAAGAACCCTCGCTACAGAGTGAAGACAAGGCAGGTAAATGCAGGTCTAAGCAGTGACAAAAACTATCAGCACACATGTGGGGACAAAAAATTCTTTAAGCCACATTCAGGTAGCACCCCACACCAGTGTTCCATAAGGAGAGTAGAGGTAGCCTTTACCTCAGGGATGTGATGGTCTTCTAACAGCATTTTCAGCTCCAGGAGGGAGGGAGGAGTTATCCCGATGCTGCCGCAGTTGGCAGTGAGCTGGGGGGGGGGATGACGCCTCAGGACTGTGTTGGACTTCTAACGGTGTTTTCAGCACCAGGAGGGATCGAGGAGTTTTCCCGATGCTGCCGCGTTTGGCAGTGAGCTGGGGGGGAGGGATGTGGCCTAAAAAAGAGCAGAGACAAATGCTAACATTAGTATGCAGTGGGAAGGTATTTACAGTCAGCACTGAACTGCGCATGCGTGGGCTATGTCACGACTCAGCCCCTACTGCGCATGTGCATTTATCCAACAGGGCAACCCTGCAGAGATCAGGTAAGTCAAGAGCAACTAACAAATGTAAACTGGTCAACAATTCTAAGGCAGGCAGACTAGGCAGTAGTAGTAAGAGTCCCCACGATTGCACTCTAGCCCCAAAGCCTAGACAGACTCTTAAAGAACCCTCACTACAGAGTGACAACAAGGCTGATAAATGCAGGACTTAGCAATGAAAAAAACTATCAGCACACATGTTGGGACAAAAAAGGCTTCAAGCTATATTCAGGTAGCACTCCACACCAGTGTTCCAAAAGGAGAGAAGAGGTAGCCTTTACCTCAGGGCTGTGATGGTCTTCTAACGGCGTTTTCAGCTCTAGGAGGGAGCGAGGAGTTATCCCGATGCTGCTGCGGTTGGCAGTCAGCTGGGTGTGGTGGATGCCGCCTCAGGGCTGTGATGGTCTTCTAACGACGTTTTCAGCTCCAAGAGGGAGCGAGGAGTTATCCCGATGCTGCCGTGGTCGGCAGGTAGCTGGGGGGGGTGGGGATGTGGCCTAAAAAGGAGCAGAGACAAAGGCTAACATTAGTATGCAGTGGGAAGGTATTTACAGTCAGCACTGAAATGCGCATACGTGGGCAATGTCTCGACTCATCCCCGACTGCGCATGTGCGTTAACCCAACATGACGGCCCTGGGGAGATCAGGTGAGTCAAAAACAACTAACAAATGCAAACTGCTGAACAATTCTAAGGCAGGCAGACTAGGCAGTAGTAGTAACAGTCCACAAGATTGCACTCTAGCCCCAAAGCCTGGACAGACTCTTAAAGAACCCTCTCTACAGAGTGAAGACAAGGCAGATAAATGCAGTTCTAAGCAGTGAAAAAAACTATCAGCACACATGTGGGGACAAAAAAGTCTTTAAGCCACATTCTGGTAGCACCCAACTCCCATATGTCAGGAGGAGAGTCGAGGTAGCCATTACCTCAGGGCTGTGATGGTCTTCTAACGGTGTTTTCAGCTACAGGAGAGAGCGAGGAGTTATCCTGATGCTGCTGCGGTTTGCAGTGAGCTGGGGGTTGCAGCCTAAAAAGGAGCAGAGACAAAGGGTAACATTAGTATGCAGCGGGAAGGTATTAACAGTCAGCACTGAACTGCGCATGCATGGGCTATGTCCCGACTCAGCCCCGACTGCGCATGTGCGTTAACCCAACATAGCAACCATGGGGAGATCAGGTAAGTCAAAAACAACTAAAAAATGCAAACTGCTAAAGAATTCTAAGGCAGGCAGACAAGGCAGTAGTAGTAACAGTCCCCACGATTGATCTCTAGCCCCAAAGCCTAGACAGACTCTTAAAGAGCCCTCGCTACAGAGTGAAAACAAGGCAGATAAATGCAGGTCTAAGCAATGAAAAAAACTATCAGCATACATGAAGGGACAAAAAAGTCTGTAAGCCACATGCAGGTAGCACCCCACATCAGTGCTGAAGAAGGAGAGTTGAGGTAGCCCTTACGTCAGGGCTGTGATGGTCTTCTAACGGCATTTTTAGCTCCAGGAGGGAATGAAGAGTTATCCAGAAGCAGGCGCGGTCGGCAGTGAGCTGGGAGGGGGGATATGGCCTCAGGGCTGTGATGGTCTTCTAACGGCGTTTTCAGCTCCAGGAGGGAGCGAGGAGTTATCCCGATGCTACCGTGGTTGACAGTGAGCTGGGGGGGAGATGCTGCCTCAGGGCTGTGATGGTCTTCTAACGGCGTTTTCAGCTCCAGGAGGGAGCGAGGAGTTATCCCGATGCTGCTGCGTTTGGCAGTGAGCTGGGGGGGGGATGCAGCCTAAAAAAGAGCAGAGACAAAGGCTAACATTAGTATGCAGCGGGAAGGTATTTACGGTCAGCACTTAACTGCGCATGCGTGGGCTATGTCTCGACTCAGCCCCGAATGCGCATGTGCGTTAACCAAACATGACGACCCTGGGGAGATCAGGTAAGTCAAAAACAACTAACAAATGCAAACTGCTGAACAATTGTAAGGCTGGCAGACTAGGCAGTAGTAGTAACAGTCCCCACGATTGCACTCTAGCTCCAAAGCCTAGACAGACTCTTAAAGAACCCTCGCTACAGAGTGAAGACAAGGCAGGTAAATGCAGGTCTAAGCAGAGAAAAAAAACTATCAGCACACATGTGGGGACAAAAGAGTCTTTAAGCCACATTCAGGTAGCACCCCACTCTAGTGTTCCAGGAGGATAGTAGAGGTAGCCATTACATCAGGGCAGTGATGGTCTTCTAACGGCTTTTTCAGCCCCAGGAGGGAGCGAGGAGTTATCCTGGTGCTGCTGTGGTCAGCAGTGAGCTGGGTTTGGGGGAATGTGACCTAAAAAGGAGCAGAGACAAAGGCTAACATTAGTATGCAGCGGAAAGGTATTTACAGTAAGCACTGAACTGCGCATCTCTGGGCTATGTCCCGACTCTGCCCCGACTGCGCATGTCCGTTAACCCAATATGGCAACCCAGTGGAGATCTGCTAAGTCAAAAACAACTAACAAATGCAAACTGCTAAACAATTCTAAAGCAGGCAGACAAGGCAGTAGTAGTAACAGTCCACACGATTGCACTCTAGTCCCAAAGCCTAGACAGACTCTTAAAGAGCCCTCGCTGCAGAGTGAAAACAAGGCAGATAAAGGCAGGTCTAAGCAATGAAAAAAACTAACAGCATACTTGTGGGGACAAAAAAGTCGATAATCCACATTCAGGTAGTACGCCACACCAGTGTTCCAGAAGGTGAGTTGAGGTAGCCTTTACCTCAGGCTGTGATGGTCTTCTAACGGCATTTTCAGCTCCAGCAAGGAGCGAAGAGTTATCCAGATGCTGGCGCGGTCGGCAGTGATGTGCAGGGGGTGCAGCCTAAAAAGGAGCAGAGACAAAGGCTAACATTAGTATGCAGCGGTAAGGTATTTTCAGTCAGCACTTAACTGCGCATGTGTGGGCTATGTCCCGACTCAGCCCAGACTGCGCATGTGCTCTAACCCAACATTGCGACCCAGGGGAGATCAGTTAAGTCAAAAACAACAAACAAATGCAAACTGCTGAACAACTGTCAGGCAGGCAGAATAGGCAGTAGTAGTAATAGTCCCCACGACTGCACTCTTGTTCCAAAGCCTAGACAGACTCTTACAGAACCCTCGCTACAGAGTGATGACATGGTAGATAAAAGCAGGTCTAAGCAGTGAAAAAAGCTATCAGCACACATGTGGGGAAAAAAAAGTCTTTAAGACACATTCAGGTAGCACCCCACTCTTGTGTTCCAGGAGGATAGAAGAGCTAGCCATTACATCAGGGCTGTGATGGTCTTCTAACGGCATTTTTAGCTCCAGGAGGGAATTAGGAGTTATCCAGATGCAGGCGCGGTCGGCAGTGAGCTGGGAGGGGGGATGTGGCCTCAGGGCTGTGATGGTCTACTAACGGCGTTTTCGGCTCCAGGAGGGAGCGAGGAGTTGTCCCTATGCTGCCGCGGTTGGCAGTGAGCTGGGCGGGATGTTGCCTCAGGGCTGTGATGGTCTTTTAACAGTGTTTTCAGCTCCAGGAGGGAGCGAGGAGTTATCCCGATGCTGCTGCGGTCGGCAGTGAGCTGGGGGGGGGGTGATGCGGCCTAAAAAAGAGCAGAGACAAAGGCAAACATTAGTATGCAGTGGAAAGGTATTTACAGTCAGCACTTAACTGCGCATCCGTGAGCAATGTCCAGACTCAGCCCCGAATGCATATGTGCGTTAACCCAACATGGCGACCCTGGGGAGATCAGGTAAGTCAAAAACAACTAACAAATGCAAACTGCTGAACAATTGTAAGTCTGGCAGACTAGGTAGTAGTAGTAACAGTCCCCATGATTGCACTCTAGCTCCAAAGCCTAGACAGACTCTTAAAGAACCCTCGCTACAGAGTGATGACAAGGCAGATAAATGCAGGTCTAAGCAGAGAAAAAAAACTATCAGCACACATGTGGGGACAAAAAAGTCTTTAAGACACATTCAGGAACCACCCCACTCTAGTGTTCCAGGAGGAGAGTAGAGGTAGCCATTACATCAGGGCTGTGATGGTCTTCTAACGGCTTTTTCAGCCCCAGGAGGGAGCGAGGAGTTATCCCGATGCTGCAGCGGTCGGCAGTGAGCTGGGGGGGGGGGATGCGGCCTAAATAGGAGCAGAGACAAAGGCTAACATTAGTATGCAGCGGGAAGGTATTTACAGTAAGCACTGAACTGCGCATCTGTGGGCTATGTCCCAACTCTGCCCCGACTGCGCATGTGTGTTAACCCAATAAGGCAACCCAGGGGAGATCAGGTAAGTCAAAAACAACTAACAAATGCAAACTGCTAAACAATTGTAAGGCAGGCATACTAGGCAGTAGTAGTAACAGTCCCCACGATTGCACTCTAGCCCCAAAGCCTAGACAGAATCTCAAAGAACCCTCGCTACAGAGTGAAGACAAGGCAGGTAAATGCAGGTCTAAGCAGTGAAAAAAACTATCAGCACACATGTGGGGACAAAAGAGTATTTAAGCCACATTCAGGTAGCACCCCACACCAGTGTTTCATAAGGAGAGTAGAGGTAGCCTTTACCTCAGGGATGTGATGGTCTTCTAACGGCATTTTTAGCTCCAGGAGTAAGCGAGGAGTTATCCCGATGCCTCCGTGGTCAGCAGTGAGCTGGGGAAGGGATGCGGCCTCAGGGCTGTGATGGTCTTCTAACTGTGTTTTCAGCCCCAGGAGGGAGGGAGGAGTTATCCCGATGCTGCCGCAGTTGGCATTGAGCTGGGGGGATGCCGCCTCAGGGCTGTGTTGGTCTTCTCAAGGTGTTTTCAGCACCAGGAGGGAGCGAGGAGTTATCCCGATGCTGCTGCAGTTGGCAGTGAGCTGGGTGGAAATGCCGCCTCAGGGCTGTGATGGTCTTCTAACGGCATTTTCAGCTCCACGTGGGAGCGAGGAGTTGTCCCGATGCTGCCGCGGTTGGCAGTGAGCTGGGGGGAGGATGCTGCCTCAGGGCTGTGATGGTCTTCTAACATCGTTTACAGCTCCAAGAGGGAGCGAGGAGTTATCCCGATGCTGCCGTTGTCGGCAGTGAGCTGAGAGAGGTGGGGATGCGGACTAAAAAGGGGCAGAGAAAAGGATATCATTAGTATGCAGCGGGAAGGTATTTACAGTCAGCACTGAACTGCGCATGCATGGGCAATGTCTCGACTCATCCCCGACTGTGCATGTGCGTTAACCCAACATGGCGGCCCTGGGGAGATCAGGTGAGTCAAAAACAACTAACAAATGCAAACTGCAGAACAATTCTAAGGCAGGCAGACTAGGAAGTAGTAGTAACAGTCCCCACGATTGCACTCTAGCCCCAAAGCCTGGACAGACTCTTAAAGAACCCTCACTACAGAGTGAAGACAAGGCAGATAAATGCAGATCTAAGCAGTGAAAAAAACTATCAGCACACATGTGAAGACAAAAAAGTCTTTAAGCCACATTCTGGTAGCACCCCACTCCCATGTGTCAGAAGGAGAGTCAAGGTAGCCTTTACCTCAGGGCTGTGATGGTCTTCTAATGTTGTTTTCAGCTCCAGGAGAGAGCGAGAAGTTATCCTGAAGCTGCTGCGGTTTGCAGAGAGCTGGGGGGGGGGTTGCAGCCTAAAAAGGAGCAGAGACAAAGGGTAACATTAGTATGCAGCAGGAAGGTATTAACATTCAGCACTGAACTGCGCATGTGTGGGCTATGTCCAGACTCAGCCCCGACTGCGCATGTGCATTAACCCAACATAGCAACCATGGCGAGATCAGGTAAGTCAAAAACAACTAAAAAATGCAAACTGCTGAACAATTCTAAGGCAGAAAGACTAGGCAGTAGTAGTAACAGTCCCCACGATTGCACAGTAGCCCCAAAGCCTAGACAGACTCTTAAGGAACCCTCGCTGCAGAGTGAAAAAAAGGCAGGTAAATGCTGGTGTAAGCAGTGAAAAAAACAATCAGCATATTTGTGGGGACAAAAAAGTCTATAAGCCACATTCAGGTAGCACGCCACACCAGTGTTCCAGAAGGAGAGAAGAGGTAGCCTTAACCTCAGGGCTGTGATGGTCTTCTAACGGCATTTTCAGCTCCAGGAGGGAGTAAGGAGATATCCCGATGCTGCCTCGGTTGGCAGTGAGCTGGGGTGGGTGCCGCCTCAGGGTTGTGATGGTCTTCTAATGTTATTTTCAGCTCCAGGAGGGAGCGAGGAGTTATCCCGATGCTGCCGCGGTCGGCAGTGAGATGGCGGGGGGTGCGGCCTAAAAAGGAGCAGAGACAAAGGCTTACATTAGTATGCAGCGGGAAGGTATTTACAATCAGCACTGAACTGAGCATGTGTGGGCTATGTCCCGACTCAGCCCCGACTGCGCATGTGCTTTAACCCAACATAGCGACCCTGGGGAGATCAGGTAAGTCAAAAACAACAAAAAATGCAAACTGCTGAACAATTCTAAGGCAGGCACACTAGGAAGTAGTAGTAACAGTCCCCACTATTGCAGTCTAGCCATAAAGCCTAGACAGACTCTTAAAGAACCCTCGCTGCACAGTGAAAACAAGGCAGGTAAATGCTGGTGTAAGCAGTGAAAAAAACTATCAGCATACATGAGGGGACAAAAAAGTCTTTAAGCCACATTCAGGTAGCACCTCACACCAGTGTTCCAGAAGGTGAGTAGAGGTAGCCTTTACCTCAGGGCTGTGATGGTCTTCTAACGGCATTTTCAGCTCCAGGAAGGAGCGAGGAGTTATCCAGATGATGGCGCGGTCGGCAGTGATGTGGGGGGGAGTGCAGCCTAAAAAGGAGCAGAGACAAAGGCTAACATTAGTGTGCAGCGGTAAGGTATTTTCAGTCAGCACTGAAATGCGCATGTGTGGGATATGTCCCGATTCAGCCCAGACTGCGCATGTGCTCTAACCCAACATGGCTACCCTGGGGAGATCAGATAAGACAAAAGCAACAAACAAATGCAAACTGCTGAACAATTGTAAGGCAGGCAGAATAGGCAGTAGTAGTAACAGTCCCCATGACTGCACTCTTGCTCCAAAGCCTAGATAGACTCTTAAAGAACCCTCGCTGCAGAGTGAAGACTAGGTAAATAAAAGCAGGTCTAAGCAGTGAAAAAAGCTATCCACACACATGTGGGGACAAAAAAGTCTTTAAGACACATTCAGGTAGCACCCCACTCTTGTGTTCCAGGAGGATAGAAGAGCTAGCCATTACATTAGGGCTGTGATGGTCTTCTAACAGCGTTTTCAGCTCCAGAAGGGAGTGAGGAGTTATCCCGATGCTGCTGCAGTCGGCAATGAGCTGGGGGTGGGGAATGTGGCCTAAATAGGAGCAGAGACAAAACCTAACGTTAGTATGCAGCGTGATGGTATTTCCAGTAAGCACTGAACTGTGCATGCGCGGGCTATGTCCCGACTGAGCCCCGACTGCGTATGTGCGTTAACCCAACATGGCGACACAGGGGATAACAGGTAAGACAAAAATAACTAACAAATGCAAACAGCTGAACATTTCTAAAGCAGGCAGAATAGGCAGTTGTAGTAACAGTCTCCACGATTGCACTCTATCCCCAAAGCCTAGACAGATTCTTAAAGATCCCTCGATACAGAGTGAAGACAAGGCAGATAAATGCAGGTCTAAGCATTAAAAAAAACTATCAGCACACATGTGGGGACAAAAAAGTCTTGAAGCCACATTCAGGTAGCCCCCCAGTCCAGTGTTCCAGGAGGAGATTAGAGGTAGCCTTTACCTCAGGGCTGTGATGGTCTTCGAATGGCGTTTTCAGCTCCAGGAGGGAGCGAGGAGTTATCCAGATGCTGCTGCTGGCAGTGAGCTGGGGAAGGGATGTGGCCTCTGCGCTGTGATGCTTTTCTAACTGGGTTTTCAGCTCCAGGAGGGAGCGAGGAGTTATCCCGATGCTGCTGCGGTCGGCAGTGAGGTGGGTGGGGTGCGGCCTAAAAAGGAGCAGAGACAAAGGCTAACATTAGAATGCAGCGAAGGTATTTACAGTCAGCACTGAACTGCGTATCGTGGAGAGGTCCGATCAGCGACTCGCGTGTGCTGGCACAACATAGTGACCCTGGGGAGACCGGTAAGTCAAAAACAACAAAAAATGCAAACTGCTGAACAGTTCTAAGGCAGGCAGACTAGGCAGTAGTAGTAACAGACCCAACGACTGCACTCTAGCCATAAAGCCTAGACAGACTCTTAAAGAACCCTTGCTGCACAGTGAAAACAAGACAGATAAATGCAGGTCTAAGCAATGAAAAAAACTATCAGCATACATGAGGTGATAAAAAAGTCTTTAAGCCACATTCAGGTAGCACCCGACACCAGTGTTCCAGAAGGAGAGTAGAGGTAGCCTTTACCTCAGGGCTGTAATGGTCTTCTAACGGCATTTTCAGCTCCAGGAAGGAGCGAGGAGTTATCCAGATGCTGCCTTGGGTGGCAGTGAGCTGGGGGGGGGATGTGGCCTCATTGCTGTGATGGTCTTCTTACGGCGTTTTCAGCTCCAGAAGGGAAAGAGGAGTTGTCCCAATGCTGCCTTGGGTGGCAGTGAGCTGGGGGTGGGGAATGCGGCCTAAAAAGGAGCAGAGACAAAGGCTAACATTAGTATGCAGCGTGAAGGTATTTACAGTAAGCACTGAACTGCGCATGCGTGGGCAATGTCCCGCCTCAGCCCCTACTGCGCATGTGCGTTAACCCAACATGGCGTCATAGGGGAGATCAGGTAAGTCAAAAACAACTAACAAATGCAAACTGCTGAACAATTCTAAAGCAGGCAGACTAGGCAGTTGCAGTAACAGTCTCCATGATTGCACTCTATCCCCAAAGCCTAGACAGACTCTTAAAGAACCCTCGCTACAGAGTGAAGACAAGGCAGATAAATGCAGGTCTAAGCAGTGAAAAAAACTATCAGCAAACATGTGGGGACAAAAAAGTCTTTAAGCCGCATTCAGGTAGCCCCCCACTCCAGTGTTCCAGGAGGAGAGTAGAGGTAGCCTTTACCTCGGGGCTGTGATGGTCTTCTAATTGCGTTTTCAGTTCCAGGAGGGAGTGAGGAGTTATCCCAATGCTGCCGCGGTCGGCAGTGAGCTGGGGGGGGTGGGATGCAGCCTAAAAAGTAGCAGAGACAAAGAGCTAACATTAGTATGCAGCTGGAAGGTATTTACCGTTAGCACTGAACTGCTCATGCGTTGCCTATGTCCCGACTCAGCCCCGACTGCGCACGTGCCTTAACACAATATGGCGACCCAGGGGAGATTAGGTAAGTCAAAAACAACTAACAAATGCAAACTGCTGAACAATTCTAAGAAAGACAGACTAGGCAGTAGTAGTAACAGTCCCCAGGATTGCACTCTAGCCCCAAAGCCTGAGACCGACTCTCAAAAGAACCTCGCTACAAAGTGACGACAAGGCAGGTTAATGCAGGTCTAAGCAGTAAAAAAAACTATCAGCACACAAGTGGGGACAAAAAAGTCTTTAAGCCACATTCAGGTAGCACCCCACACCAGAGTTCCAGGAGGAGAGTACAGGTAACCTTTACCTCAGGGCTGTGATGGTCTTCTAACGGCGTTTTCAGCTCCAGGATGGAGCGAGGAGTTATCCCCATGCTGCCGCGGTCGGCAGTGAACTGGAGGGGGATGCGGCATAAAAAGGAGCAGAGACAAAGTCTAAAATTAGTATGCAGTGGGAAGGTATTTACAGTCAGCACTGAACTGTGCATGCGGGGGCTATGTCCCGACTCAGCCCCGACAGCGCATGTACGTTAACCCAACATAGTATACCTGGGGAGATCAGTTAAGTCAAAAACAACAAACAAATGCAAACTGCTGAACAATTGTAAGGCAGGCAAACTAGGCAGTAGTAGTAACAGTCCCCACGATTGCACTGTTGCTCCAAAACCTAGACAGACTCTTAAAGAACCCTTGCTGCAGTGTGATGACAAGGTAGATAAAAGCAGGTCTAAGCAGTGAAAAAAGCTATCAGCACACATGTGGGGACAAAAGTCTTTAAGACACATTCAGGTAGCACCCCACTCTAGTGTTCCAGGAGGATAGAAGAGATAGCCATTATATCAGGGCTGTGATGGTCTTCTAACAGCGTTTTCAGCTCCAGGAGGGAGCGAGGAGTTATCCCGATGCTGCTGCAGTAGGCAATGAAGTGGGGGTGGGGAATGTGGCCTAAAAAGGAGCAGAGACAAAGGCTAACATTAGCATGCAGCGCGATGGTTTTTACAGTAAGCACTGAACTGCGTAGGCGTGGGCTATGTCCTGAGTCCGCCCCCACTGCACATGTGCGTTAACCCAACATGGTGACCGTGGGGAGATCAGGTAAGTCAAAAACAACTAACAATTGCAAACTGCTGAACAATTCTAAGGCAGGCAGACTCGGCAGTAGTAGTAACTGTCTGCACGATTGCACTCTAGCCCCAAAGTCTAGACAGACTCTTAAAAGAGCTCTCGCTACAGAGTGAAGACAAGGCAGATAAATGCAGGTCTAAGAAGTGAAAAAAACTATCAACACACATGTGGGGACATAAAAGTCTTTAAGAAAAATTCAGGTAGCACTCCACTCCAGTGTTCCAGGAGGAGAGTAGAGGTAGCCTTTCCCTCAGGGCTGTGATGGTCTTCTAATGGCAATTTCTGCTCCAGGAGGGAGCAAGGAGTTATCCCGATGCTGCTGCAGTCGGCAATGAGTGGGGAGGGGAATGCGGCCTACAAAGGAGCAGAGACATAGGCTAACATTAGAATGCAGCGGGAAGGTATTTACAGTCAGCACTGAACTGCGCATGCATGCGTTATGTCCCGAGTCCGCACCCACTGTACATGTGCGTTATCCCAACATGGCGACACAGCGGAGATCAGGTAAGTCAAAAACAAATAACAAATGCAAACTGCTGAACAATTTTAAGGCAGGCAGACTAGGCAGAAGTAGTAACATTCCCCACGATTGCTCTCTAACCCCAAAGCCTAGACAGACTCTTAAAGAACTCTCGCTACCGAGTGAAGACAAGTTAGATAAATGCAGGTCGAAGCAATGAAAAAAACTATCAGCATACATGTGGGGACAAAAAAGTCTTTAAGTCACATTCAGGTAGCACCCCACACCAGTGTTCCAGAAGGAGAGTAGAGGTAGCCTTTACCTCAGGGCTGTGATGGTCTTCTAATGGCATTTTCAGCTCCAGGAGAGAGCGAGGAGTTATGCCGATGCTGCTGCGTTCGGCAGTGAGCTGGGAGGGGGATGCGACATAAAAAGGATCAGAGACAAAGTCTAACATTAGTATGCAGCGGGAAGTTATTTACAGTCAGAACTGAACTGCACATGCGTGGGCTATGTCCCGACTCAGCCCCGACTGCGCATGTGCGTTAACCCAACGTGGCGACCCTGGGGAGAGCAGGTAAGTCAAAAACGACTAAGAAATGCAAACTGCTGAACAATTGCAAGGCAGGCAGACTAGGCAGTAGTAGTAACAGTCCCCACGATTGCACTCTATCCCCAAAGCCTAGACAGACTCTTAAAGAACCCTTGCTACAGAGTGAAAACATTGCTGATAAATGCAGGTCTAAGCAGTAAAAAAAACTGTCATGCACACATGTGGGGACAAAAAAGTATTTGAGCCACATTCAGGTAGCACCCAACTCCAGAGTTCCAGGAGGAGAGTAGAGGTAGCCTTTACCTCGGGGTCTGTGATGATCTTCTAACGGCGTTTTCAGCTCCAGGACGGAGCGAGGAGTTATGCCGATGCTGCCGCGGTCGGCAGTGAGCTGGGAGGGGGATGCGACCTAAAAAGGATCAGAGACAAAGGCTAACATTAGTATGCAGCGGGAAGTTATTTACAGTCAGCACTTCAATAGCATGCTTGGGCGAGGTCCTGACTTCGAAATTCTCAATGCGCATGTGCTTTTACCCCAACTTACACTCCTGGGAGATTGTGGTAAGTCACAAATAACTATCAAATGCAAACTGCTGAACAATTCTAAGGCAGGCAGACTTGACAGTAGTAGTAAGAGTACCCACGATTGCACTCTAGCCCGAAAGCCAAGATAGACTCTTAAAGAGCCCTCACTACAGAGTGATGACTAGGCTGAAAAATGCAGATCTAAGCAGTGAAAAAAATTATCAGCACACATGGGACAAAAAAGTCTTCAAACGGCATTCATGTAGCACCCCACACCAGTGTTCCAGAAGGAGAGTAGAGGTAGCCTTTACCTCAGGGCTGTGATGGTCTTATAACTGCATTTTCAGCTCCAGGCGGGATAGAGGAGTCATCCCGATGCTGCCGCTGTCGGCAGAGAGCTGGTATGGGGATGCAGCCTAACAAGGAGCAGAGACAAAGGCTAACATTAGTATGCAGCGGGAAGGTATTTACAGTCAGCACTGAACTGCGCATGTGTGGGGTAGGTCCCGACTCAGCCCCGTCTGCGCATGTGCGTTAACCCAACATGGCGACCCTCTGGAGATCAGGTAAGTCAAAAACAACTAACAAATGCAAACTGCTGAACAATCCTAAGGCAGGCAGACTCAGCAGTAGTACTAACAGTCCCCACGATCACACTCTAGCCCCAAAGCCTAGACAGACTCTCAAAGAACCCTCACTACAGAGTGAAGACAAGGCAGATTAATGAAGTTCTAAGCAGTGAAAAAAAATATCAGCCCACATGTGGGGACAAAAAAGTCTTCAAGCCACATTCAGGTAGCACCTCTCATCACTGTTCCAGAAGGAGAGTAGAGGTAGCCTTTACCTCAGGGCTGTGATGGTCTTCTAACGGCATTTTCAGCTCCGGGAGGGAGCGAGGAGTTATGCCGATGCTGCCGCGGTTGGCAGTGAGCTGGGATGGGGATGCGGCCTAAAAATTAGCAAAGACAAAGGCTAACATTAGTATGCAGCAGGAAGGATTTTAAAGTCAGCGCTGAACTGCTCATGCGTGGGCTTTGTCCCGACTCAGCCCCGACTGTGCATGTGCGTTAACCCAACATGGCAACCCTGGGGAGATCAGGTAAGTCAAAAACCACTAACAAATGCCAACTACTGAACAATTCTAAGGCAGGCAGACTAGGCACTAGTAGTAACAGTCCCCACGATTTCACTCTAGCCCCAAAGCCTAGACAGACTCTTAAAGAACCCTCACTAAAGAGTGAAGACAAGGCAGATAAATGTAGGTCTCAGCATTGAAAAAAACTTTCAGCACACATGTGGGGACAAAAGTCTTTAAGCCACATTCAGGTAGCACCCAACCCAGAGTTCCAGGAGGAAGAGATAGCTTACACACTCTGAGCTGTGATCGTTCTAATGGCGTTTTCAGCCCAGGAGGAGACAAGGAGTTATCCTGTACAGCCAAGTAGGCAGTGAGCTAAGGGGGAAGCACAAAAAGGAGTGAGACAGAAGGCTAACATTGACCATATGAGGAGGTATTTACAGTCAGCACTGAACTGCGCATGCGGGGATGTCAGATCAGCCCTGACTGAGCAAAGCGTTAATCAACATGACGACCCTGGGGACAGGTAAGTCAAAACAACTAAAAAATGCAAACTGCTGAACAATTCTAAGGCAGGCAGACTTGACAGTATTAGTAACAGTCCAAACAATTGCAATCCAGCCCCAAAGCCTAGACAGACTCAAAGAACCCTAGATAGAGTGAAACAAGGCTGAAAAATGCAGGTCTAAGCAGTGAAAAAACTATCAACACACATAAGGACAAAAAGTCTTCAAGCCATTCAGGTAACACCCACCAGTGTTCAGAAGGAGGTAAGTAGCCTTCCATCAGGCTGTGATGGTCTTAATGTAATTTGCCCAGGAGGAGCGAGGAGTTAACGATGCTGCCGCAATGGCAATAAGTAAGGGGATGCTGCTAAAAACGAAGACATAGCTAACATTAGAATACAGCGGAAGGTATTTAGTCAGCACTGAACTGCGCATGCATGGGTTGTGTCAGTCCACCCACTGTACATGTGCGTTAACCCAACACATGACACCGGAGATCAGGTAAGTCAAAACAAATAACAAATGCAAACCGCTGACAATTTAAGGCAGGCAGACTAGGCAGAAATAGCAACATTCCCGTTGTCTCAACCCCAAAGCCTAGACAGATGCAAAACTCGCACAGTGAAAACAAGTTAGATAATACAGGTTAAGCAATGAAAACTACATCATACATGGGACAAAAGTCTTAAGTCACATTCGTTAGCACCCCACCAGTGTTCCAGAAGGAGAGAAAAGTAGCCTTTACCTCAGGCTGTGATAGTCTTAACGACATTTTCAGCTCCAGGAGAGCGAGGTAACATTGGTATGCAGCGGAAGGTACAGTCAGCACTGATCCTAGCATGCGTGCAATGTCCTGACTCAGCCCCGACTACATAATGCGTTAACCCAACATGGCGTCCCTCTGGAGATCAGGTAAGTCAAAACAACTAACAAATACAACTGCTGAACAATTCTAAGGCAGCCAGACTAGGCAGTAGTAGTAACAGTCCCACGGTGCTCTAGCCCCAAAGCCTGACAGACTCAAAAAAGAACCCTCGCTACAGAGTGAAGACAGGCAGATTAAAACAGGTCCAAGCAGTGAAAAAACTATCAACACACAAGTGGGGACTAAAACTACTAAGCCACATTCAGGTAGCACCCACAGGTTCCAGGGGAGAGTGAGGTAGCTTTTACCTCAGGGCTGTGATGGTCTTTAGGCGTTTTCAGCCCCAGGAGGGAGCAGGAGTTCGATGCGGCGTTCGGCAGTGAGCTGGAGATGCGACCTGAAAAGGAGTGGAAAAGGCTAACATGGTATGTGGCGGAAGGTATTTACGTCAGCACTGAACTGCATGCGTGGGCTATGTCCGACTCAGCCCGACTGCGTAGATCAACCCAACATGGCGACCCTGGGAGATCGTTAAGTCAAAACAACTAACAAATGCAAACTGGAACAGACTAAAGGCAGGCGAACTAGGCAGTAGTAGCAACAGTCCCCGACTACCTCTAGCCCAATGCCTGAACAGACTCTTAAGACTAACTACAGAATGAAAACAAACCAGATAAATACAGGTCTAAACAGTTAAAAACTATCAGCACATGTGGGACAAATAGTCTTTAAGCCATTCAGGTAGCACCCCACAGTGTTCAGAATAAGTGTGAGTAGCCTCCAGGGCTGCAGGGTCTTCTAGCGGCATTTTCAGCTCAGGAGGGCCGAGGAGTTATCCGATGCTGCGGTCGGCAATGAGCTGGTAAGGATGCGGCCTCAGGCTATGATGATATTCAACAACACTTTTCAGCTCAGGAGGGAGGGAGTTATTCGATGCACTAGGTTGGCATGAGCTGGGGGTCTGCCTCAGAATACGATGGTCTTCTTAAGGTGTTTTCAGCACCAGGAGGGAGCGAGGTTATCCCGATGCTGCGGTCGGCGTGAGCTGGGGAGGGTCCGGCTAAAGGAACGAGACAAAGGCTAACATTGGTGGCAAGCGGAAGGTATTTACAGTCAGCACTGAACTGCGCATAAGTGTGCAATGTCACACTCGCCCCGACTGCACATAATAAAACTCAACATGGCATCCTCTGGAATCAGGTAAGTCAAAAACAATAACAAATACAAACTGAACAAATCTAAGGCAGACAGACTAGAGCGATAGTAACATTCCCACGGTGCACTCTACCCCAGCCTGACAGACTCTAAAGAACCCTCGCTACAGAGTGAGACAGGCAGATTAATGCTGGTCTAGCAGTGAAAAACTATCGCACATGTGAGGGACTAAAGACTTAAGCCACATTCAGGTAACACCACATGA
Organism: Neoceratodus forsteri; assembly: GCA_016271365.2. Lineage (NCBI taxonomy): Eukaryota > Metazoa > Chordata > Ceratodontiformes > Ceratodontidae > Neoceratodus > Neoceratodus forsteri. Next base: position 382,588,808 of record CM057455.1, on the reverse strand, counting down.
GTTCCAGGAGGGTGAGTAGAGGTAGCCTTTACTCAGGGCTGTGATGGTCTTCTGGCATTTCAGCCCAGGAGGGCCGGGAGCCCGATGCCCCAGGTGAGGCAGTGAGACTAGCAAATCTGCGGAAAAGGAAGCGGAAAAAGGCTAACATTAGTAGCAGGTATTTACAGACAGCACTAAACTGCGCAACGTGAGCCATGTCGACTCATCCCGACTGCATGTCGTTAACCCAACATGGCGACCCTGGGAATCAGGTAAGTCAAAACAACTAACAAAAGCAAACTGCTGAACAATTCTAAGGCAGGCAACGAGCACTAGTATTAACAGTCTCCACGATTACCTTAGCCCCATAGGCTAGACAGAATCTTAAAGAACCCTCACTACAATTAAAGACAGCAGTTAAATGCTGATCAAGCAATGAAAAAATTATCAACACACATGTGGGACTAAAAAAGCTAAAGCCACATTCGGTGGCAACCAACACCAGTGTTCAGAAGGAAAAACGTGACCTTTTACCTCATGGATGTGATGACGCCCCAAAAGCATTTTCAACTCCAGAGGCGAGGAGTTATCCTGATGCCTCACGGTTGGCAGTGAGCTGGTGAGGATGCCGCCTCAGGGCTGTGATAGTCTTCAAACAACATTTCAGCTCCTGGAGGAGTTATCGATGCTGCCGGTGGGCGTGAACCACCTGAGAAGTGAAGCCTAAAGGGTGCAGAGACAAGGCTAACATTGGTATGCGTGGGAAGGAATTTACAGTCAGCACTGGAACTGCGCGTAAGTGATAACTATGTAACTCAGCCCGATGCGTATGCGTTAACCCAACATGGCGACCCTGGGAGTCAGGTAAGTCAAACATCTAACAAATACAAACTGTGAACAATTCTAAGGCAGGAACTAGACAGTAGTAGTAACATTCCCAGGTGCACTCCAGCCCCAAAGCCTGGACAGACTCTTAAAACCCCTCTGGGAAACAAGGCAGACAAATGCTGGTCAAAGCAATGAAAAAAACTATCAGCAGACATGTAGGAAAAAAAATCTTCAAACCACATTCAGGTAACACCTCACCAAGTTCAGAAAGTATTGGTAGCCTTTACCTCAGGGCTGTGATGGTCTTCTAATGAATTTTCATCTCCAGGAGGAGGCGAGAATTATCCTGATGATGCGGTGGTCGGCAGTGAACTGGGGGATTAGCCAAAAAGGAGCAGAGACAAAGGCTAACATTAGTATATGGCGTGAAGGTATTTACAGTGAGCACTAGAACTGCGCATGCAATACACTGTCCACATACGCCCAACAGCACATGAAATCAACCTACATCAGCGATCCTGGAGGGATCATGTAAGTCAAAGACAACTAACAAATACAAAGAAACTGCTGAACAATTCTAAGGCAGGCAGACTAGGCAGTAAGTAACAGACACCACCGGTACACTCTAGCCTAAAAAGCCTAGACAAGACACTTAAAGAACTCTAGCTACAGGTGAGAGAGACAGGGCAGATAAATGCGGGTCAAGCAGTGAAAAAAACTATCCCAACATACATGTGGGGACAAAAAACGTCTTCAAGCCACATTCAGGTACAGCACCTCTCACCAGTGTTGCAGAAGGAGTGAAGTAGCCTTTACCTCAGGAGCTGTGATGGTCTTCTAATAGCATTTTCAGCTCCAGGAGGGAGCGAGGTTATCCCGATGCTGCCCGGCGGTGCGGCAGTGGCTGTGGAGGGGATGCTGACCTCAGGGCTGTGATGGTCTTCTAACAGCGTTTTTCAATAAGGAGGGGCGAGGTTATTCGATGCTGCTGCGGTTGTCCAGTGAGCTGGGGGTGCTGCCTCAGGTCTGTGATGGTCTTCTTAGGAGTTTTCTGGCACCCAGGAGGAGTTATCCGAGTGCACGCAATCGACAGTAGAAGCTGGGGAGGGGGGGATCGCGGCTAAAGGAACGAGACAAAGGCTAGCATTAGTATGCAGCGGGAAGGTATTTACAGTCAGCACTGATCTGCGCATGCGTGTGCAATGTCCTGACTCAGCCCCGACTGCACTGACGTTAACAACATGGCGTCCTCTGGAATCAGGTAAGTCAAAACAACAACAAATGCAAACTGCTGAACAATTCTAAGAGCAGACAGACTAGACAAAGTAGTAATGTAGTCCCCAATTGCACTCTATTTAAAGCCTAGACAGACTCTAAAAGAACCCTCGCTACAGAGTGAAGACAAAGGCAGATTATTGAGGTCTAAGCAGTGAAAAACTATCCAGCACACATGAGACTAAAAATCATTAAGCAGCACATTCAGTAGCACCCACTCCAAGAGTTCCAGGAGGAAGTGAGGTAGCTTTTACCTCAGGGCTGTGATGGTCTTCAAGGGCGTTTTCAGCCCCAGGAGGAGCAGGAGTTATCACGATGCTGCAGCGGTGGCAATGAACTGGGGGAATGCGACAAAGGAAAAGAGAAAAGGCTAACATTAGTATGCAGCAGGAAGGTATTGACAGTCAGCACTGAACTGGCATCGTGAGACTATGTCGACTCAGCCCGACTGCGCATGTCGTTAACGCTGACAGGGCAGATCAGGTAAAGTCAAAACAACTAACAAATACAAACTGCTGAACAATTCTAAAGGCAGGCAGACCAGAGCAGTAGTAGTAACAGTCCCCGCGTTGCACTCAAGCCCCAAAGCCTGAGACAGAATCTCAAAGAAACACGCATACAGTGATGACAGGGAGGTAAATGCATCTAAGCAGTGAAAAAATTATCATACACATGTGGGGACAAAAAAGTGTTTAACCACATTCGGGTAGCAACACCAGTGTTCCAGAAAGGAGAAATGAGTAGCCTTTACCTCATGGATATGATAGCCTTCAAACAGCATTTTCAGCTCCAGTAGGGGAGAGAGAGTTATCCTGATGCTGCTGCGGTTGGCGGTGAGCTGGTGGGGGATGCACCTCAGGGCTGTGATAGTCTTCAAGCGGCATTTTCAAGCTCCCAGATGGGCGAAATTATCGATGCTGCGCGGTGAACGTGAGCTGAGAGATAAAGCCTAAAGAACAGGGCAAGGAAGTAACAATAGTATACGGTAGGAAGATTTACATTGAGCACTGAACTGGCATGCGTGTGCTATGTAGCAACTCAGCCCGACTGCGCATATGCGTTAACTAACATAAGCGACCTGAGGAGATCAGGTAAGTCAAAACATCTAACAAATGCAAACTGCTGAACAATTCTAAGGCAGGCAGACTAGACAGTAGCAGTAACATTCCCCACGATTGACTCTAGACCCAAGAGCCTAGACAGACTCTTAAAAACCCCCTCTAAAGTGGAAAGAAGAGGCAGATAAATGCTGATCAAAGCAATGAAAAAAACTATCAACATACATGTAGGGAAAAAAAAAGTCTTCAACCACATTCAGGTAGCACCCCACAGAGTTCAGAAAAGAGTATTGATGACCTTTACCTCAGGGCTGTGAGTGGTCTTCTATGACATTTCATCTCCAGGGAGCGAGGGAATTATCCGATGCTGCGTGGTCAGCAGTGAGCTGGGTGGGGATTCGACTAAAAAGGAGCGAGACAAAGGCTAACATTAGTATGCAGCGTGAAGGTATTTACAGTGAGCACTGAACTGCATGCGTGTGCTGTCCCATATAGCCCGACAGCATGTCGAGTCAACCCAACATAGGCGACCCTGGAGGGATCATGTAGAGTCAAAGACAACTAAAATACAAACTGCTGAACAATTCTAAGGCAGGCAGACTAGGCAGTAGAGTATCAGCCACCACGATTGCCTCTAGCCTAAAGCCTAAGACAGACTCTTAAGAACTCTGCTGGGTGAAGACAAAGGCAGATAAATGCGGGTCTAAGCAGTGAAAAAAACTATCAGCATACGTGTGGGGACAAAAGCGTCTTCAAAGCCACATTCGGTAGCACCTCTCACCAGTGTTGCAGAGAGAGTAGAGGTAGCCTTTACCTCAGGGCTGTGATAGCTGCTAACGGCATTTCAGCTCCAGGAGGGGCAAGGTTATCATGCTGCAGCGGTCGGCGGTGGCTGTGGAGAGATGCGGCCTCAGGGCTCTGATGGTCTTCTAACAGCGTTTTCAGCTCCAGGAGGGGCGAGGTTATTCGATGCTGCTGCGGTTGGCAGTGAGCTGAGGGTGTGCTGCCTCAGGGCTGTGTTGATCTTCTTATGGTGTTTCAGCACCAGGAGAGGTAGAGTTATCCCTATGCTGCCTTGGGCGGCAGTGAGCTTAGAGACAGCGGCCTCAAAAGACCGAGACAAAACTAACATTGGTATACAGCGGAAGGTACAGTCAGCACTGATCTGCATGCGTGTGCAGTGTCCTGACTCGCCCGACTGCACGTGACAGTTAACACAACATGGCGTCCCTCTAGAGATCAGGTAAGTCAAAAACAACTAACAAATACAAACTGCAGAACAATTCCTATTGCAGACAGACTAGGCGGTAGTAGTAACAGTCTCCACGATGCACTCTAGCCCAAAGGCTGACAGACTCTAAGAACCCTAAGCTACAGAGTGAAGACAAGGCAGATTAATGCAGATCTAAACAGTGAAAAAACTATCAGCACACAAGTGGGGACTAAAAAAGTCTTCAAGCCAATTCCAGGTAGCACCCACTCCAGGTTCCAGGATGAGAGTAGAGTAGCCTTTACCTCAGGGCTGTGATGGTCTTCTACGGATTTTCAGCCCAGGAGGGAGGCGAGGAGTTATCCCAATGCTGCAGCGGTCGGCAGTGAGCTGGGGGGGATGCGGCCTGAAAAGAGCGAGAGAAAAAGGCTAACATTAGTATGCACGGGAAGAGTATTTACAGTCAGCACTGAACTGACATGCGTGTGCAATGTCCTGACTCAGCCCCGACTGCACATGTGCGTTAACCCAACATGGCGACCCTGGGGAGATCAGGTAAGTCAAAAACAACTAACAAATGCAAACTGCTGAACAATTCTAAGGCAGGCAGACTAGGCAGTAGTAGTAACAGTCCCCACGATTGCACTCTAGCCCCAAAGCCTAGACAGACTCTTAAAGAACCCTCACTACAGAGTGAAGACAAGGCAGATAAATGCAGGTCTAAGCAGTGAAAAAAACTATCAGCACACATGTGGGGACAAAAAAGTCTTTAAGCCACATTCAGGTAGCACCCCACACCAGAGTTCCAGGAGGGGAGAGGAGGGTAGCCTTTACCTCAGGGCTGTGATGGTCTTCTAACGGCATTTTCAGCCCCAGGAGGGAGCGAGGAGTTATCCCGATGCTGCCGTGGTCGGCAGTGAGCTGGGGGAATGCGGCCTAAAAAGGAGCGGAGAAAAAGGCTAACATTAGTATGCAGTGGGAAGGTATTTACAGACAGCACTGAACTGCGTACATGCGTGAGCTTATGTCCCGACTCATCTCGATCGCGCATGCTGCTAACCCAACATGGCGAATTCCTGGGAGATCAGGTAAGTCAAAACAACTAACAAATGCAAACTGCTGAACAATTCTAAGGCAAGCAGACTAGGCAGTAGTAGCAACAGTCCCCGACTGCACTCTAGCCCCAATGCCTAGACAGACTCTTAAAGAACCCTCGCTACAGAGTGAAAACAAGGCAGATAAATGCAGGTCTAAACAGTTAAAAAAACTATCAGCATACATGTGGGGACAAAAGAGTCTTTAAGCCACATTCAGGTAGCACCCCACACCAGTGTTCCAGAATAAGTGTAGAGGTAACCTTTACCTCAGGGCTGTGACGGTCTTCTAACGGCATTTTCAGCTCCAGGAGGGAGCGAGGAGTTATCCCGATGTTGCCGCGGTCAGCAGTGAGCTGGGGGGGGAATGCGGCCTGAAAAGGAGTGGAGAAAAAGGCTAACATTAGTATGTAGCGGGAAGGTATTTACAGTCAGCACTGAACTGCGCATGCGTGGGCTATGTCCCGACTCAGCCCCGACTGCGCATGTGCGTTAACCCAACATGGCGACCCTGGGGAGATCAGTTAAGTCAAAAACAACTAACAAATGCAAACTGCTGAACAATTCTAAGGCAGGCAGACTAGGCCGTAGTAGCAACAGTCCCCACGACTGCACTCTAGCCCCAATGCCTAGACAGACTCTTAAGGAACCCTCGCTACAGAGTGAAAACAAGGCAGATAAATGCAGGTCTAAACAGTTAAAAAAACTATCAGCATACATGTGGGGACAAAATAGTCTTAAAGCCACATTCAGGTAGCACCCCACACCAGTGTTCCAGAATAAGTGTAGAGGTAGCCTTTACCTCAGGGCTGTGACGGTCTTCTAACGGCATTTTCAGCTCCAGGAGGGAGCGAGGAGTTATCCCGATGCTGCCGCGGTCGGCAGTGAGCTGTGGTGGGGATGCGGCCTCAGGGCTGTGATGGTCTTCTAACAGCGTTTTCAGCTCCAGGAGGGAGCGAGGAGTTATTCCGATGCTGCTGCGGTTGTCAGTGAGCTGGGGGAGTGCTGCCTCAGGGCTGTGATGGTCTTCTTAAGGTGTTTTCAGCACCAGGAGGGCGAGGAGTTATCCCGATGCTGCCGCGGTGCGGCAGTGAGCTGGGGGAGGGATGCGGCCTAAAAAGGAACCGAGACAAAGGCTAACATTAGTATGCAGCGGGAAGGTATTTACACTCAGCACTGAACTGCGCATGCGTGTGCAATGTCCTGACTCAGCCCCGACTGCACATGTGCGTTAACACAACATGGCATCCCTCTGGAGATCAGGTAAGTCAAAAACAACTAACAAATGCAAACTGCTGAACAATTCTAAGGCAGACAGACTAGGCAGTAGTAGTAACATTCCCCACGATTGCACTCTAGCCCCAAAGCCTAGACAGACTCTAAAAGAACCCTCACTACAGAGTGAAGACAAGGCAGATTAATGCTGGTCTAAGCAGTGAAAAAAACTATCAGCACACATGTGGGGACTAAAAAGTCTTTAAGCCACATTCAGGTAGCACCACACTCCAGAGTTCCAGGAGGTGAGCAGAGGTAGCCTTTACCTCAGGGCTGTGATGGTCTTCTAACGGCATTTTCAGCCCCAGGAGGGAGCGAGGAGTTATCCCGATGCTGCCGTGGTCGGCAGTGAGCTGGGGGGATGCGGCCTAAAAAGGAGCGGAGAAAAAGGCTAACATTAGTATGCAGTGGGAAGGTATTTACAGACAGCACTGAACTAGCGCATCGCGTGAGCTTATGTCCCGACTCATCCCGACTTCTTTGCGTAATGCGTTAACCCAACATGGCGACCCTGGGGAGATCAGGTAAGTCAAAAACAACTAACAAATGCAAACTGCTGAACAATTCTAAGGCAGGCAGACTAGGCACTAGTATTAACAGTCTCCACGATTGCACTGTAGCCCCATAGGCTAGACAGAATCTTAAAGAACCCTCACTACAGTGTGAAGACAAGGCAGTTAAATGCTGGTCTAAGCAGTGAAAAAAATTATCAGCACACATGTGGGGACTAAAAAGTCTTTAAGCCACATTCAGGTAGCACCCAACACCAGTGTTCCAGAAGGAGAGTAAAGGTAGCCTTTACCTCATGGATGTGATGGCCTTCAAAAAGCATTTTCAGCTCCAGGAGGGAGCGAGGAGTTATCCTGATGCTGCTGCGGTTGGCAGTGAGCTGGTGGGGGGATGCCGCCTCAGGGCTGTGATAGTCTTCAAACAGCATTTTCAGCTCCTGGAGGGAGCGAGCGAGGAGTTATCCCGATGCTGCCGAGGTGGGCAGTGACCTGGGGGGGGCGGGAATGAAGCCTAAAAAGGTGCAGAGACAAAGGCTAACATTAGTATGTAGTGGGAAGGAATTTACAGTCAGCACTGAATCATGCAGCGCGCAGTGCTATGTCGCAACTCAGCCCCGACTGCGCATGTGCGTTAACCCAACATGGCGACCCTGGGGAGATCAGGTAAGTCAAAAACATCTAACAAATGCAAACTGCTGAACAATTCTAAGGCAGGCAGACTAGACAGTAGTAGTAACATTCCCCACGATTGCACTCTAGCCCCAAAGCCTGGACAGACTCTTAAAGAACCCCCTCTACAGAGTGAAAACAAGGCAGATAAATGCTGGTCAAAGCAATGAAAAAAAAACTATCAGCATACTTGTGGGGAAAAAAAAGTCTTCAAGCCACATTCAGGTAGCACCCCTCACCAGAGTTCCAGAAAGAGAGTATTGGTAGCCTTTACCTCAGGGCTGTGATGGTCTTCTAATGGCATTTTCATCTCCAGGAGGGAGCGAGGAATTATCCCGATGATGCCGTGGTCGGCAGTGAGCTGGGTGGGGATTCGGCCTAAAAAGGAGCAGAGACAAAGGCTAACATTAGTATGTAGCGTGAAGGTATTTACAGTGAGCACTGAACTGCGCATGCATGTGCTTTGTCCCGCCTTAGCCCCAACAGCACATGTGCGTCAACCCAACATGGCGATCCTGGAGGGATCATGTAAGTCAAAGACAACTAACAAATGCAAACTGCTGAACAATTCTAAGGCAGGCAGACTAGGCAGTAGAAGTAACAGCCACCACGATTGCACTCTAGCCTAAAAGCCTAGACAGACTCTTAAAGAACTCTCGCTACAGAGTGAAGACAAGGCAGATAAATGCGGGTCTAAGCAGTGAAAAAAACTATCAGCATACATGTGGGGACAAAAACGTCTTCAAGCCACATTCAGGTAGCACCTCTCACCAGTGTTGCAGAAGGAGAGTAGAGGTAGCCTTTACCTCAGGGCTGTGATGGTCTTCTAACGGCATTTTCAGCTCCAGGAGGGAGCGAGGAGTTATCCCGATGCTGCCGCGGTCGGCAGTGAGCTGTGGAGGGGATGCGGCCTCAGGGCTGTGATGGTCTTCTAACAGCGTTTTCAGCTCCAGGAGGGAGCGAGGAGTTATTCCGATGCTGCTGCGGTTGTCAGTGAGCTGGGGGTGCTGCCTCAGGGCTGTGATGGTCTTCTTAAGGTGTTTTCAGCACCAGGAGGGAGCGAGGAGTTATCCCGATGCTGCCGCGGTCGGCAGTGAGCTGGGGGGGATGCGGCCTAAAAAGGAACCGAGACAAAGGCTAACATTAGTATGCAGCGGGAAGGTATTTACAGTCAGCACTGATCTGCGCATGCGTGTGCAATGTCCTGACTCAGCCCCGACTGCACATGTGCGTTAACCCAACATGGCGTCCCTCTGGAGATCAGGTAAGTCAAAAACAACTAACAAATGCAAACTGCTGAACAATTCTAAGGCAGACAGACTAGGCAGTAGTAGTAACAGTCCCCACGATTGCACTCTAGCCCCAAAGCCTAGACAGACTCTAAAAGAACCCTCGCTACAGAGTGAAGACAAGGCAGATTAATGCAGGTCTAAGCAGTGAAAAAAACTATCAGCACACATGTGGGGACTAAAAAGTCTTTAAGCCACATTCAGGTAGCACCCCACTCCAGAGTTCCAGGAGGAGAGTAGAGGTAGCTTTTACCTCAGGGCTGTGATGGTCTTCTAACGGCGTTTTCAACCCCAGGAGGGAGCAAGGAGTTATCCCGATGCTGCCGCGGTCGGCAGTGAGCTGGGGGGAATGCGGCCTGAAAAGGAGAAGAGAAAAAGGCTAACATTAGTATGCAGCAGGAAGGTATTTACAGTCAGCACTGAACTGCGCATGCGTGGGCTATGTCCCGACTCAGCCCCGACTGCGCATGTGCGTTAACCCAACATGGCAACCCAGGGCAGATCAGGTAAGTCAAAAACAACTAACAAATGCAAACTGCTGAACAATTCTAAGGCAGGCAGACTAGGCAGTAGTAGTAACAGTCCCCACGATTGCACTCTAGCCCCAAAGCCTAGACAGAATCTCAAAGAAACCTCGCCACAGAGTGATGACAAGGGAGGTAAATGCATGTCTAAGCAGTGAAAAAAATTATCAGCACACATGTGGGGACAAAAAAGTGTTTAAGCCACATTCAGGTAGCACCCAACACCAGTGTTCCAGAAGGAGAGTAAAGGTAGCCTTTACCTCATGGATGTGATGGCCTTCAAACAGCATTTTCAGCTCCAGTAGGGAGCGAGGAGTTATCCTGATGCTGCTGCGGTTGGCAGTGAGCTGGTGGGGGGATGCCGCCTCAGGGCTGTGATAGTCTTCAAACGGCATTTTCAGCTCCTGGAGGGAGCGAGGAGTTATCCCGATGCTGCCGCGGTGGGCAGTGAGCTGAGGGGGGGTGAATGAAGCCTAAAAAGGAACAGAGACAAAGGCTAACAATAGTATGCAGTGGGAAGGAATTTACATTCAGCACTGAACTGCGCATGCGTGTGCTATGTCGCAACTCAGCCCCGACTGCGCATGTGCGTTAACCCAACATGGCGACCCTGGGGAGATCAGGTAAGTCAAAAACATCTAACAAATGCAAACTGCTGAACAATTCTAAGGCAGGCAGACTAGACAGTAGCAGTAACATTCCCCACGATTGCACTCTAGACCCAAGGCCTCGACAGACTCTTAAAGAACCCCCTCTACAGAGTGAAAACAAGGCAGATAAATGCTGGTCAAAGCAATGAAAAAAAAACTATCAGCATACATGTGGGGAAAAAAAAGTCTTCAAGCCACATTCAGGTAGCACCCCTCACCAGAGTTCCAGAAGGAGAGTATTGGTAGCCTTTACCTCAGGGCTGTGATGGTCTTCTAACGGCATTTTCATCTCCAGGAGGGAGCGAGGAATTATCCCGATGCTGCCGTGGTCAGCAGTGAGCTGGGTGGGGATTCGGCCTAAAAAGGAGCAGAGACAAAGGCTAACATTAGTATGCAGCGTGAAGGTATTTACAGTGAGCACTGAACTATGACAGCGCATGTTTATCCCTAGCCCCGACAGCACATAAAAGGCCAACCCAACATGGCGACCCTGGAGGGATCATGTAAGTCAAAGACAACTAACAAATGCAAACTGCTGAACAATTCTAAGGCAGGCAGACTAGGCAGTAGAAGTATCAGCCACCACGATTGCACTCTAGCCTAAAAGCCTAGACAGACTCTTAAAGAACTCTCGCTACAGAGTGAAGACAAGGCAGATAAACGCGGGTCTAAGCAGTGAAAAAAACTATCAGCATACATGTGGGGACAAAAACGTCTTCAAGCCACATTCAGGTAGCACCTCTCACCAGTGTTGCAGAAGGAGAGTAGAGGTAGCCTTTACCTCAGGGCTGTGATGGTCTTCTAACGGCATTTTCAGCTCCAGGAGGGAGCGAGGAGTTATCCCGATGCTGCCGCGGTCGGCAGTGAGCTGTGGAGGAGTTGCGGCCTCAGGGCTCTGATGGTCTTCTAACAGCGTTTTCAGCTCCAGGAGGGAGCGAGGAGTTATTCCGATGCTGCTGCGGTTGGCAGTGAGCTGGTGGTGTGCTGCCTCAGGGCTGTAATGGTCTTCTTATGGTGTTTTCAGCACCAGGAGGGAGCGAGGAGTTATCCCTATGATGCCGCGGTCGGCAGTGAGCTTGGGGGGGGGATGCGGCCTAAAAAGGGACCGAGACAAAGGCTAACATTAGTATGCAGCGGGAAGGTATTTACAGTCAGCACTGATTTGCGACGCGGTGCAATGTCCTGACTCAGCCCCGACTGCACATGTGCGTTAACACAACATGGCGTCCCTCTGGAGATCAGGTAAGTCAAAAACAACTAACAAATGCAAACTGCTGAACAATTCTATTGCAGACAGACTAGGCAGTAGTAGTAACAGTCTCCACGATTGCACTCTAGCCCCAAAGCCTAGACAGACTCTAAAAGAACCCTCGCTACAGTGTGAAGACAAGGCAGATTAATGCAGGTCTAAGCAGTGAAAAAAACTATCAGCACACATGTGGGGACTAAAAAGTCTTTAAGCCACATTCAGGTAGCACCCCACTCCAGAGTTCCAGGATGAGAGTAGAGGTAGCCTTTACCTCAGGGCTGTGATGGTCTTCTAACGGCGTTTTCAACCCCAGGAGGGAGCGAGGAGTTATCCCAATGCTGCCGCGGTCGGCAGTGAGCTGGGGGGGGAATGCGGCCTGAAAAGGAGCGGAGAAAAAGGCTAACATTAGTATGCAGTGGGAAGGTATTTACAGTCAGCACTGAACTGCGCATGCGTGAGCTATGTCCCGACTCAGCCCCGACTGCGCATGTGCGTTAACCCAACATGGCGACCCTGGGGAGATCAGGTAAGTCAAAAACAACTAACAAATGCAAACTGCTGAACAATTCTAAGGCAGGCAGACTAGGCACTAGTATTAACAGTCTCCACGATTGCACTGTAGCCCCATAGCCTAGACAGAATCTTAAAGAACCCTCACTACAGTGTGAAGACAAGGCAGATAAATGCTGGTCTAAGCAGTGAAAAAAACTATCAGCACACATGTGGGGACAAAAAAGTCTTTAAGCCTCATTCAAGTAGCACCCCACACCAGTGTTCCAGGAGGAGAGTAGAGGTAACCTTTACCTCAGGGCTGTGATGGTCTTCTAACGGCATTTCAGCCCCAGGAGGGAGCGAGGAGTTATTCCGATGCTGCCGCGGTCGGCAGTGAGCTCGGGGGGGTGGGGGAATGCGTCCTAAAAAGGAGCGGAGAAAAAGGCTAACATTAGTATGCAGCGGGAAGGTATTTATGTCAGCACTGAATCATGCATGCGTGGGCTATGTCCCGACTCAGCCCCAACCGCGCATGTGCGTTAACCCAACATGGCGACCCTGGGGAGATCAGGTAAGTCAAAAACAACTAACAAATGCAAACTGCTGAACAATTCTAAGGCAGGCAGACTAGGCAGTAGTAGCAACAGTCCCCACGACTGCACTCTAGCCCCAATGCCTAGACAGACTCTTAAAGAACCCTCGCTACAGAGTGAAAACAAGGCAGATAAATGCAGGTCTAAACAGTTAAAAAAACTATCAGCATACATGTGGGGACAAAAGAGTCTTTAAGCCACATTCAGGTAGCACCCCACACCAGTGTTCCAGAATAAGTGTAGAGGTAACCTTTACCTCAGGGCTGTGACGGTCTTCTAACGGCATTTTCAGCTCCAGGAGGGAGCGAGGAGTTATCCCGATGCTGCCGCGGTCAGCAGTGTGCTTGGGGGGGGGGTGCGGCCTCAGGGCTGTGATGGTCTTCTAATGGCATTTTCTGCTCCAGGAGGGAGCGAGGAGTTATCCCAATGCTGCCACTGTTGGCAGTGGGCTGGAGGGGGGATGCGGCCTCTGGGCTGTGATGGTCTTCTAACGGTGTTTTCAGCTCCAGTTGGGAGCGAGGAGTTATCCTGATGCTGCCGCGGTCGGCAGTGAGCTGGGAGGGTGGGATGAGGCCTTGTGGCTTTGATGGTCTTCTAACGGCGTTTTCAGCTCTAGGAGGAAGCGAGGAGTTATCCATATGCTGCCGCGGTTGGCAGTAAATATATATAATCTGTTTAAAAGTTGTTTTTGGTTCACTGCAGCCTGTCTAGTTTTAGTGACACTGTTTTGTGCTGTAGGTGTGCTGGGTTCCTGTGGTCTGAATTTTTCAGTGCTCTATTTTAGTCTCATTGGTTGTCCCTGCATCCTGATTATTTTGACATCCCTGTGTGCTTGGTGCTTGTAGGACTTTGAAATGTTTCTGTTAGCTAGTATCATGCCGATCTTAATTAGGCTTCATCTCACTTCTGTGTATCTTCCCCTACCCGTACACCTAATCTTAATCAAATTTAATCTTACTGTCACTAAACAATTGCACCTTTGTCCAGTCTCATTCCTGAAATATGGAACAGTCCTATTAATCAGACAATTGGTTAAACACAAACTCTGTCACCCTAAATTCCCTGTGAGACTGATAGCCTTGCCATGTCTCTTCTCAATCTTTTACTTTCTGATTATTGCCACTTGTGGGTGATATTAAATCAATTAGTGCATGGCTGTCCCTGAGTCCACTGGTTCCCCCTCCTGCCTTAAGGCTAAAGTCCTCAAACTAACTCACCTAAATGTCAAAAGTCTTCTGCCTAACTATGATGAACTTATTGCATGGGTAACTCACTGTAACCCTGATATTGTGGTTATTACAGAGAATGAGCTTAAACTCTCCATTTCTGACTCTGTATGTGCCCTTCCTGGTTTCAGCTTTATTATGCTTGACCGAGCTGGCCAGAAGCATGGAGGGTGTCTGTTGTTATACTATAAAAGTCGAATAAATGTGTCTCTTATACCCTGTGTTTACCCACCTTCCCCATGTCTGTGATTTCCTTCATGTGCTTCTCCTGCTGGGTAATACTAAAATCAATTGATCCAGACTGTGTCTATAATCCTCCTAAAGTCAGAGTACATGGCCTGAAATATCTTTTTGACAGTATTAGTCAAAAGGTGAGCACCAATGAGCTATTAATATTTGATGACTTTAAGCTGAATTGTATTCAGAGAAATGCCAAGCAATATGAACCCCTGCTGGCTGGCTTTACATAGAAACATAGACTTTGATGGCAGATAAGGACCATTTGGCCCACCTAGTCTGCACATTTCCCTACCTATTGGATAAGCTGCATATCCTAGTTAACCAACAGCCTACCTCCTCAACCCCAATATTTGCCTTATGCCTGTCCCATGCATTCTTGAATTCTCCCACTTTTTGACCCCACAACCTCCTCAGGAAGGCTGTTCCATGAATCCACTACCCGCTCCATGAAAAAATACTTCCTCACATTGCCCATGAGCCATCCCTCTTCCATTGTCCAATTGTGTCTACTTGTTCTTGCACATCCCTTTTTCGGAAAGATGCTATCCTCTTGGAATTTGTTGATTCCCTTAAGGTACTTTAAAGTTTCTATCATGTTGCCTTTTTCACTCCTTTCCTCAAGTGTATACATGTTAAGCTCTTTTAGCCTCGACGTATGGCTTCTGGTGCAGACCTTACACCATTTTAGTTGCCCTCCTCTGGACTACCTCCATCTTATCTATGTCTTTGCGGTGATGGGGTGTCCAGAACTACATGCAGTACTCCAAATGGGGTCTCACCAACTGTCTGTACAGAGGGATAACAACTTCTTGATTTCTACTGGTGATGCCTCTCCGTATGCATCCCAGTATCACCCCAGCCATCCTTATTGCCTTCTCACATTGCTTTCCTACCTTAGGGTCATCTGATATGACTACCCGTAGGTCCCTTTCCATTTTTGTTGTTGTTAGTACCCTTTCCCCCATTGTGTACTCTTCCCTTGGGTTTTTGTTTCCCAGGTGCATCACTTTGCACTTCTTTGCATTGAATCTAAGCTGCCATACTTTTGACCATTCCTCCAATCTTGCCAAGTCCCTTCTTATCCTTTTCATCCCCCTTGTGTATCAACCCTGCTGCAGATCTTTGAGTCATCTGCAAAGAGGCATATTTTTCCTTCAGCCCCTCAGCAATGTCATCTATAAAGACATTAAAGAGGACCGGTGGCAGTACTGAACCCCACGGTACCCCACTAGTAACCCCCCTTTCTTCAGAGTATACTCCATTTACTGTTATCCTCTGCATCCTGTTGTCAAACCAGTTTTGTTACCCCGGCTACCACCCTGGGACCCACTCCCAGGCTGGCAAACCTGTTTATTAATCTTTTGTGTGGGACTGTGTCAGATGCCTTTCTAAAGTCTAGGTAGGCCATATCCATAGCCCCTCCCTGGTCTACTACTTTGGTCACCCAGTGAAAGAAATCTGATAGATTTTTCTGACATGAACTTCCCACTATGAACCCATGCTGCCTTTGGTCCTGTGCCCTGCTGGCCTCTAGGTACTCCACAATTCTTTCTTTCAGAAGCAATTCCATCATTCTTCCTACCATTGAAGTCAAACTGACAGGTGTGTAGTTTACTGCCTCTGCCTTGCTTCCATTTTTGTGAAGGGGAATCACATCAGCCCTTCTCCAGTCCTCAGATATCACACCATCCCCCCATTATTTGTTAAAAAGGGTAATCAAGGCTTGTATTCCTTGGCTAATCAACTTTTTTCAAACCCCAGAATGTGAGCGAAGATACTGAGTGGCCATTGGAATTAAAGTGTCTTGCTAGCTGCAGATTTCTCATCTTGTAATCTGATCTTACTTTTATGTTCGCTTATGAGTTTTTAAATTGTATTGTCTTTACAATTCTTTTTGAAATTCTCTTTTCTTGGTTCCATGTAATATGAGTGAAAGCAAAAAAGCAATCACCATGTGAGTGAGTGCACATTGCTGAAAATGCAAATGAAGATGGTCACTACACCTAGAACAATAGCATTCATCAGCACCATACTCGCAACGAGCAACAGTTACCTTTTTTTTCTGTTGGGAAGGTGCCCCAGATGCACCCCCATGTGGGGGGCAACCACCCATTATTAAGATTCTCAACTCTGAGGGGGCCTGACACTGGGGTACAGCAGAATCTTTGGAAGGGGTCAATTTGGATCAATGAGACACACAGGGACAAAAATATTAAGTCCTGACCAGCAACATAAAAATATTTAGTGCTTGCAGCTAGGTCCAAACCCACAGCCTCTCACATTAGAGGCACACACCCCTCCCACTACCCCAACAGCCAGCTGGGAACTGTTTGTCCAAGCTTCCTCCCATATGCTGTTCCCCAGTACCTCCCTCCCATAATCACCGTATATCCCTTTTGTGATTCTTGCACGTAACTGTCACTGTTCCCTTTCTCACTATTCTTTCCAACTCACTCTTATTTCAGGAGTTCAAATTGAGTCACTCAGTTTCACTCACCCATGTCACTGGATGCCCCTTTTCTTTGAAGGTGGTTGTGGGGGTTTGGGGGAATTGCAAAATGCATTCCTATAGTAGCTGTCAATATGGAGTGATGTACATCTGATGAACAAGAAATTTTAACAAAAAGTATTGGAGATTAATTTAAAATGTAATCCTCCTAGAAGTAAACAGCTCATAGAGAGCTACATAGGGATCTTGGAGAAACAGGTAAGGGAACTTATGAAAAACAGCAGTAGTTTCCCTAGCTACAATAACCTCACTAAACAAGAATGAGAAACATTGGAAAATCTAGAGAATGACAAAAACCTGGTTATAAAACTGTCAGATAAGGGATGGGCATAGTCCTGTGAAATAAGGAAAAATACAGACATGAATGTTTAACACAACAAATATTCGGAGAAAGATATTCAGTACTGGACAAAGACCCAACTAATGAAATAAAACAGGAGTCTGGGGACCTATTAGACCTAGCTGTTGATATGGAGTTGTGCACATCTGATGAACAAGAAATGTTAGCAAAACAGAACCCCAGAACATCTATTTTTATGTCCTCATGAAAGTATATAAAAGTTTAGAAATGTCCCAACGGACAGCCAATAGTGTCAAGGACTGACTCTATACTGGAAACCTTGTCCAAGTATATCAACTTCTCCATACAGGGAGAGGTACTTAAGATGGACACATACGTTAGAGATTCTGGACACATAATACAACTTTTAAAACAACAGAATTTACAATGACAGGTTCTAGCTAATGTTCTGTTGGTTACAAAAAACATAAAGCATCTACATACAACCATTGATCGTCAGGATTGGCTCGATTCACCTTTAAATGCATTAAGAGGTAGAATGCAACACCCACCGAGTGATTTTTTAGTACTATTAGCAGAGCTAGTATTTACAAAAAAACTTTTTCAGATTTGAAGATCAGACAATCTTACAAACTAAGGGGATAGCAATGATGAGCACCATGGTTCCCTCTTATGCGAACTTACATATGTGAGACTACTAATAGACATTTATCTTTGATATACAAGTAAACTCATTTTTACACTATATTAAAACATGGTGACTCTTTAGAGACAACATTTTTATGATTTGGATAGGAGACAAGACAGAACTAGACAAATTTACAGAATTTTTGAACGCAAGGATGCCTAATCTGCAGTTCAGTATAAATAGTGGTGAGCAAGAGATCCCATTCCTGGATCTACCCATATATAAGGGAGAAGAGGGCTTAGAAACCACACTTTTCAGGAAGGAAACTGATAACAACACAGTATTGTATCTCACCATATATCATGACCTGAGTCTTAAGAAAAGCATCCGAAGGACCAGCTAATCAGGGCAAGGAGGAACGGTAGTCAGTCACAGGAATATAAAAGGACATCAGAAATAATGGCCAACAGATTTGAATTTTGGGGTTACAATGGGTCATGGTTGAGGAAGCTATGCAAGAAATAGCACAGCCACCCAGGGAGGAATATTTAAGGGCACAAACTGAGAAACAGAAAATGGAAGAAAGAATTGTCTTTTCCACTAACTACAGTCTCCTAACAAATGGCAAAAAATATAATTTATTTAAGAACTGGCACATGGTAGAGTCAGGTAATTTCCAAAGCCCATGTATGAAGAACCTACAATTAGTAATGTCCCCAAAAAAATAAGACTATAGTATATAGGACACCCTTGTACATATTGACCATTTTGAAGGTAAACCTAAAACAAAACAACTTCTTTTGAGGCTACAGATGAATGGAAATTTCCCATGTGGACACTGTTTCCAATGCAACAGTGCCAACAAGAAGCTGGCATTTTTACATCCATATATGAACTGAATATATGACGCCAAACAACACATTAACTGCACTGGTGACCATGTGGTTTATTTATTGCAATGTCCTTGCAATTAATTGTACTGTATGTGGGACGGGAAAGACAACACACTATTTAAAACTCATATATGTGAACATAAAAGCAAGATCAGATTACATAATGAGAACTCTCCAATGATGAGGCATTCATTTTAATTCTGCTGACCAATCAGTATCTTCTCTCAGAGTCTGGGGTTTGGAAAAGGTTGATGAGCTGAAAAATAGAGGAATTGATTGGGATATAGTACTGAGAATAAAATAAGTTTACTGGATATGTGCTCTAGATACAACAAACCTAATCATAGAACTAAGTGAGGATTGAAACTGGGGACTGTATCGATGAAACCCTGTGCATTGTGAATGAGTTTTTGGGAGGTTAAGAACTGACAAACTTATTACATGTATGCACAAATATTAGTTAAATGGTTGGCTGAATAACTGTTTAAGTCTATAAGAGAGTCTGCTATACACAATAGAACAGGGTAGAATGAATCAGGATACTGTCTATTCAATGGTTGAAAAATAACAAAAAGGACAAGAGAAGAATAAGCATGAGGTAGCTATGGAAGCGACCTGTATACTCCCTGGGCCCACTGCACTACCGATCCCACCCTTTCAAAAAACACCACTTCAATAAATGGTCTAGAAGCTATACTTTTTTAAAAAATAGGGCATAAAAACAATAAACGGCACCTTTTGCTTATATAAGATTAAATAGATGATTTATAATAAAAAAATATATATATTTAATGCACTATTCAGCTATAGCCAATAGTGGGGGGCAAACTGCCACTGGTGAGCCTTCTTGGTTGTGAGAGACCCTGGTGCTTTTACCCTCCATACTGCTGGAGAATTCTCTGAGCTCTTAGTGAGCTAGTACTGGCATGGCTGAATGGCAGGGCTAGCAGTGACATCATCCGTAATGTCAGCTTCTCCCCATCAATGGAGTTCTAGAAATAGTGAGCATGCATGGGAGACAGCTGATCCCCTGCAATCTGGAGACAGTGTCCCTACGCAATAAGTTTATGTACATCATTTTGGCTTAAACCTGAGTTTGAAAGATTGAAACACATAGAAAATCATTTAAAATTTAAAGCAATTAACTTGTGTTGTTTAGAGTGAGGAGGAGCTGTGTCAAAGAGCATGGAATGAAGTGAAGAGAAAGCACAGTAGTTTCAGAAGGTTAGTAGTTGAGTGAATTGAAAAAAAAAATATTTAAAAAGCATGTAGAACTGGGAAGTTAGTTATAAAACATAAAAAAAATTGTCTCCTGGAGCAGTGTCTTTAGGCACAGAATGAAGATTGAGAAAAGCACTAACAATTCACAAGGTCAGTAACTAAACAAAGTGACAATAAATAACTCAGAAGATTAAAGGTGATGATAATGTTTTACTCCTTTTATTAGAAGAGAAAGCAACAATAGGACAAACTCTACATTAGTAGAAGCTTATAAGAAAAGTCTGTGCATAACCATAGGAAGGTAATCAGGAGAGTTTAAAACAAAACGTGCCCTGTAAAGGCTAAAATAAATACACAGCTACCTAGCACCCTGTATCAGCTTTGTCTAGTAAGTGAAATACACAGTCGAACATTGTAAAATGTAAATAGAAGGTCCAGAACTTTATGACAATTTTTTATAGTGTAGACTTTATGCATATGAACAGTTTAAGTAAGGATGTTGTATTTTGTAGATTAAATATACAGGAGAAAAGGAAGGAAATGGTACAAATGAGATTTGAAGGAGGCTCTTAAAGGAACAGGATACTATTTAGACTGCACAATGTATTAGATTGAATATCAAGAGAATGATCTTAAGTATTATATAAGGGATGTTGAGAAAGTGTGTAGGTATACTGTGTTCACTATAATAGTAGGAAATGGAGTAAACGTATTGTTAATATAGACTCTGAGAACAGTTTAATGGTGTTTGAAGTGGCACATGTGATGTATTGTGTCTAATTTGAGTAAAACACAAATGAAACAATATATGATATTGGTATATAAATATTTTTAATAGATATATCATTGAAGGGCCAGAGGAAGTGGCATGGCTATGAAACCATCGCCCATGTATAGTGAAGTGAAATAAAAATAAATATATTTGAAACTTATATTAGAGTGGAGTTCATTTGAGCATGCAACACAGGCTTTGAGTGGGGACACTGCCTGTATAGATCAGTCAATACCCCTTATATGTGTGCTGAGACAGACACTGTTGAATGTCCATCACCAGATGGAGGCAAGTGGTGATCATAGTGGTTGTAATCTAATGGGTCACATGCTCCATGTACTTGACAGCAATACACTTATGTCTGGCATTCTATAGTCAGATGAATTTGCTATTTCTACCATGCTTGATCCATGCTACAAATGTGGCTTGCCTGCAATAATTGAAGGAGGTCATCATTGACTGGAAAAATTGACAGATTACCTCATCAGATGGGTACATAATGCACAGAGAAAAAAGGCACAGACACAAACTGCACATATACTGGGTGTTGCTACCACTACCACCAGCAGCTCACAGGCCACCAAATCTGAAAAAATATCAAAGTTGCAGACGAAAATTGCAAGTAATCTCATTTGGGAGGCTCTTTACTAGGTGGGAATGGAAGAAATGGCAGACAAGGAGGAGGAGGAGGAGCCTGATGAGGCAGCAGGACACATGGCAGCACAACAAATGGTGGAGGCCTACATAGGAGACATCAAGCATTATGGCATCACTGATGAGCCATTGCAGTACTGCAGCAGCAAAGTGAGTGATTGGCCCACACTGGCATCAGTTGCTTTTAAATACCTTAGCTGCTCACAATCAAGTGTCAGTGGATGAAGGGTGTCTAGTTTGGCTGGGGCCATTGTGTATGACCAGAGGAAAAATTTGTCACCCAAGAATGCGTCCATCCTAACATTCATTAAAATGAACAAGAGTCATATTCCACATAACACAGTTATGTCAATGGTGTTGCCACATGAAATGTGTCTCAGAAATGATGATGACAATGAAGATGTCAGCACTGCTAAGGCTTCTACCAGCAGCAGGTAGCTAGATAAAACATCAATGATGAGAGAATTTCCACCTGGTGATGACTCCAGTCTTGAAGACTGTGAGGGCTGCTTCATGGATGATGTGGTACTGGAAGAAGGCTAAAGTTGTTATGGTATACCTCCCATACCCATTTCCACTGAGTATACTCTTTTAAGTTATTGTTATACATTTTTCATTGGATTTTGTTTGTGGTTCTGTGTTATCTTCTGTTAACCCGGTTAATTTGATTGCACTATTAACAGAGTTTGCTTCAGCTGATAATTTTTTAAATATTCCTTACTCCTGCTATGCTAACTGTAATGTCAATACACAATGGCCCCATCCACCAAGAATTATTAAACACCATGTGCATCATTTCCACATATGCCTCCTCCTTGAATGTGTGCCCAGTCTCTCCCAAGAATATATTCAATGTAATTGCTTTGTCTGACAATGCACAACAAGTATTAAGTGAATCAGCAATGAATGCAGGCTCCAGCCATGTATAGATTTCGCTAGCATATACTCCTCCTCTGTGGCATCCATCCTAATGTCTATAATGCAGAGTTTAACAGTCTGGGCCTTCACTTTCATTCTGCCAAGAAAAATAGCTGCAAATTAGGCATGAAGCTGATATGATGCATGCTTCACCATAAACAACAGTCACAGTGCATAACTTCTGCCTCCAGCTATTACTCCTCCTCCTCCTCCAATGTTCCGCCAAGAACTACTCACTCATGATGACAGCATTGCCAGCACATTTTGGGCCAGTTCCTCAACCATTGGGGTACAGCAGTTTCATTCCAGCAAGCCCACTTGCTGTGTTTTCCCTCCAGTCGACCAAGCAGCCACTCAGTGACACCGATCATAATCAAGCCTAAATATATCTGTTCCTCCTCCATGGCCTGTCTTCTGGTCAAGTGATTTATGATAAGTCTCTTTCAGTCATGTTCTCATCTTATTTCTTATACCTCTATTGTGCATTCCTTTGCCACAGCTGGTCAAGGTTCCATCTAAGGCAGCCCACCTTATGCAGATATGATGGATAAGTTATTTGATGTATTTCCAGTTGACTCCATGCAGGTTTTGCCATGAGCACCACATGTGAGGCCAGGAATAAGCCTGCTACATCAGACATGGCACGTCAGTGCCTAGTCAACACTGCAAGCATCATTATGTACAGGTCAGTATCATCACCATTTACCTTTTTTCTGTTGGTTGAATTTGAGTATTCCTCACATATAAAATAGGACTGGATTAGGTAACATTGTTTCCTCACTACAACCTCGTCATAAAATAGAAAACTATGAGTTGAAGTAATGGCATGGTTTTGTAATTCAAGGTGTGCAAATGCACACTGTCTGTGCACATGGAGGTACTGCGGTTCTGCCAATCAATGCAGAGATGTGCAGGTCAAAATGTGGACAAAGTAGTTAATCAGGTTCTTTATTTTAAGATGGATGCCTCAAGAAGTACTTTACAGTTGTCCAGTTTGTCTTTTTGCTTTCTTGGACTGGCGGCACATCTGTGAAAGCTCCATTTTCACTTTATTTCATGACAGTTATGCTCAGAGTCAGCTCTGTAAACTTCACTTTGTTTTATTCTTTTTTGGTACATGAGGCACAGCTGGGAAAAGTACTATTTGTTTGTATTATTTTCCATGATGGGTGTCGCAGATAAGAAAAGGCAAGTTTTTTCAATTGGAGTCAAGATGAAGTTGTGTGGCACTAGAATCAGACAAAAAGCATTCAACTTTATTTTAGGATGATATTAAAATGTTTATACTTCCAGGTTCTCTACACCCCTGTAGATTTTAACATAGGCTCTTAAACAAGCATTTCAGTCCAGGAAAATGTTAATTGACAGCGTCAACATATATGGTAAGCATCACTACAGGTAAGTATCAATACTAATTTCTTTTTCTTTCATATTGTTTCTCCCCCTTTTAACAGATAACCTCGGTTCAAACAATCGTTGTGAGTGGCAAATTTCCTTTCCAAAGGAATTCATTCTTTATTACAGGTAACACTGTTAGTTCAGGAAGCATCACATCACAGTGCAGTGAATTATTATGCTGCTGTTTACAGTGTCATTTACGCATTATTGGATAAAAGTAATAGATCCTTCCTTTTTACAGTGGTTCAAGGAACTTCAGCAAGCACTGTATAAGAGGACTTCAGCACTGGCAATGGCCAAACACATCTGGATAAAATCCAAGGTCACGCTTTGCAACTTCACTAAACAGTATTACTAATATTTTTTTTCTTTTTCCTTTTTCTTCACGAGTGTCCGCTGTTGTTTTTTTTTTTTTGTATTCTTTATTTCTCACTCTGCAGGCCAGGCATCCTTCCAGAGTACCCACTCGGCTAAGTCTTTTACTCCTAGCCTGAACCCACGCTTGCCAGTGTCCTCCACTGACTAACCAGGCAGGTCCAGCCCCCCAGATCATCCCCTCCCTCGGCGGTCCTCCTGTAATTAGAGGGACCTACCTGGCATCGGGTCGGGGCATGGAGTTCACTGGTGCACTGAGCCGGCAGAGGGATGTGGACTTGCCCCTGGAGTCTCCTTCATCTCTTGGCTCTGCAGAGGGCTTTCTACTGTTTTTATTCCCAGAGCTTGGTTGTGCAATGACATCCTGCTCAGCTGGTGCATGCTCCCGTGCATCCCCGGAAGACATCGGCTGCAGCTTCAATCCCCTGCATTCTGTGGCCGTGCACTGAGGTACCTTCAGCCTCCACCAGAGGTCACCAGTGCATTGGCTGGTGAAAAAACCCTCCACGGGAAAGGAGAGCAGTCCATGGGATGCTCAATCCTTCCCCATCCCTACCAACTCCCAATGATCCGGGCTCGTTCCCGAACCCGGGTTGCCGGTGTGATGCGAGGTGTGGCATCTGGCGCCTCAACCCTCAGTGCCACCAGGTCAGCTAGGGTGTCCATTGTTGATGATGACATATTTGTTTACTTGTTCATGGCAGCAGTGGCCCACACCTCGCAGCTCAAGCACCACAATCTGACTTCCACACACCAGCAAGACCTGGATGTTGTCACGTTACAGACATGGGATGCCAACTGACCAGAGGAAAATGAACCAACCATTCCAGTTAAAGTACTGCATACCTGGCAATATGAGAAAACATTGAAGACATTTTGAGAACTGTTACAAGTTCCCCCTTCCCATTAAAAATGAATAAATGCTTACCTCAGATACTTGCTTGGAAACTTGAACAATTTGAGTACCAAATGCAGCTCACAAGTTGTGACCAGCAGCAGCAGGAGCAGTCAGTAACACACATAGAAACATATAATTTGATGTCAGATAAGGACTGCTTGGCCCACCTAGTCTGTCCATTTTCCTACCTAACAGATAAGATGCAGATCCTAGTTAACTACCACTTACTTCCTCCTAACCCCACTAGGGCTGCCTTATGTCTGTCACATGCATTCTTGAATTCCCCCACTGTTCTTGACTCCACGACCTCCTCAGGGAGGCTGTTCCATGCACCCACAACCCTCTCCATGAAAAAATACTTCCTCACATTACCTCTGAGCCATCCCCCCCTCTATCTTCAAATTGTGCCCCCTTGTTCTTGCACACCTCTTCTTCTGAAAGATGCTGCCCTCTTGGACTTTGCTGATTCCTTTGAGATACTTGAAATTTTCTATCATGTCCCCTCTCTCCCTTCTTTCCTCAAGGGTATACATATTAAGCTCTTCAGTCTTTCTTCGTATGTCTTCTGGTGCAGACCCTGCAACATTTTGGTTGCCCTCCTCTGGACAGCCTCCACTCTGTAGATGTCTTTGCGGAGATGGTGTCTCCAGAACTGCACACAGTACTCCAGATGGTGTCTCACCAACTGTCTGTACAGAGGGATAACAATTTCCTGTTTTCTACTATTGATGCCTCTCCCTATGCATCCCAGTATCCCCCCAGCCTTTCTTACTGCCTTCTCACATTGCTTGCCCACCTTTAGGTCATCTGATATAATTACCACCAGGTCCCTTTCCATTTTTACTGTTGTCAGTATCTCACCCCCCATTGTGTACTCTTCCCCTGGGTTTTTGTTTCCCAGGTGCATTACCTTGCACTTCTTTGCATTGAATCTGAGCTGCCGTGTATTTGACCATTCCTCCAACCTTGCCAAGTCCCTTCTCATCCTTTCCACTCCATCTTGTGTATCAACCCTGTTGCAGATCTTTGTGTCGTCTGCAAAGAGACATACTTTTCCTTCCAGTTCCTCTGCAATGTCACTTATAAAGACATTAAAAAGGACCAGTCCCAGTACTGAATCCTGCAACGTACCCCAGAAAGTTCCTGAGTACTGACAAATTGAAACAGAACAGAATTACTATCAAACTCAGACATCTTTACTGCAGTAATCCCATTCTTGGAAAATTAAATAATGGTTTATTGTTTGCCTTGTTTCATAATTTTCTTATGTGTTTGTACACGTCTTTCCTGGCCTGCTGCAAATTTCTGCCTGAAAAGCATTTTGCATGAGGAAATCATTTTTCCCACTGTGGCCTGCACTTGCCATTTTTGGCAATGTCATCACTGCCACAATAATCATGTATTGTTTGCCTTGTTTCATAATTTTCTCATGTGTTTATACACGCCTTTCCTGGCCTGTTGCAAATTTCTGCCTGAAAAGCATTTTGCAGAAGGAAATCATTTTTCTCACTGTGGCCCGCACTTTAAGTGCCTGGTAGTGGTGGTGGTGGTTGGGGGGGCAGTAGCCAGCTTCAGGACTGAGACCATATTTATGTGATACTTTTCTTTAAAATGTTGCTTGTGACATTTCTGGACATTTCTGCATGGCACAGCAGCAAGAGGCAATGAGAATCATCATGAAATCATTTCAAAGTTTTGGTGAATAGATTGTGAGGTCAGTAGTGCTTGTGTAAGATAGTTTAGTTTTTGGCTTTTTTCTATTCCCACCCTTGGTAGGGAAACCGGGTAGTGAGTAAGGAACAGAAAGCCCAGTACCAAGGGTGAGCAGAGTGGCAGAAAAGGTGGAGGCAGGGGTGGATGGTGGATGTTTCACAACACGCTAAGCGGGAACTGCTGTGAAAGGCTGGCCTTTAAAGGGGATATGAGAGGAGCTATTCCCCCACATTGAACTTTGGGCTTTAGCCCTCCCATTCAATGTTTTGCTGAATAGAGTATGAGGTCAGCAGTGCTTGTGTAACGTACTTTATTTTTGGCTTTTCTCTATTCCCACCCTTGGTAGGGAACCAGGGTAGTGAGTAGAGATTGGAAAGCTCAAAAAATTACCAACGAATGTCCAGAAGAGTAAGCTTATCTCCTCCAACTCATGGAGAGTATGACCAGTAGCATCCAGGAGAGAAAAAAGCCCCAGGTGGAGGATCCTTTGATGACCCATGGCTACTGACCCACCCATCCTCCGGGCAAACTAAGAGGAGGTAAACGTAGGTTCTAGTAACAATATTCTAATTTCCAGGGAAGGTGACCTGCTTGGAGAGATGATGGTCCATCTTCAAAGTCTATTGGATAATGCATTCAGGAAGGATGATTCTGAGGTTGAAGAGGTAGGTATATTCTGAAGGAGCATCTAGATCCTGGAAATAAAGTAGGTCCAGTTGAAAAGAGGTGAACGCAGTCCAGGATTCCAGTTGGATAATGGATGACATCCAAAAGGATTACTCAGTCAAAGTGAGCATGAAGAGCATGATTTGATGAAATGTGCTGTCAGACTTTGAACAGTGGTAAGTATGATGGATTTTGAAAGTCATAAGGTAAACAATCTGACTTTGTAGAAGCATGGATGTAGGCAGGCATACTCCAAGCACTCCAGGGTGTGCAATTTTATTTAAGGGGGGTAGCAAATAGGCTCTGAACTGCTTCTTTTTCCATGAAAACTAACAAAGGAAATGCTGACCCTTTCTGTAATTTTATTCATAGGAGTTGAAACTAGAAGGACTGGTCACTAATACTGTCTTT
Source organism: Neoceratodus forsteri (assembly GCA_016271365.2). Lineage (NCBI taxonomy): Eukaryota > Metazoa > Chordata > Ceratodontiformes > Ceratodontidae > Neoceratodus > Neoceratodus forsteri. The sequence continues at coordinate 382,561,291 of CM057455.1, read as the reverse complement.
GCATCCCAAGGACAATACAACTTTACAGGCACTAGGCTAGTATGTGGGTGTCTTAGAGAGCAATGCATGGCATTTGTATTTACCCATGCATGGCTACACCCCGGCAGTGTAGCTCACCCTAACAAGGGGGGGAGGGTAGCAGTGAGTCCACTTGGTGTGCAGATCTGAAATCCCTGGCTACACCCCTGTGTAGAAGGTATGACATTCAAGTTAGAGTCTGAAGGTTTGGAGTTAAGCGATGAGCAATAAATTGCAATGTAGGCATCTATAAAGAGGATGAAGGAGTCGGTCAAAATCTTTAGGTATCTGGTAGGAGGAGTGATGTGGAAGATTTTACAGCAATGAAGGAAGGGTGGTATATGCAGTAGAGATGGTAACTGAATGTATATGAAAATAATTGGAATTTCAGTACAATGAATTCAAGAGTTGACTTGGGGTATTGATGCCATAATGATACTTATATATGCTTCTGCTGGTGGGAAAAGTTAGATATGGGAATTGCTGTGGCATTATTGCCCATAATGTGAACTGAGGTGACCATGGCAGTTTTGCCTTACAGGTAGATACAATGTCTGAATGTTGTAGGAAGCTCAAGAACAGGTCTTTGAAGGAGTCTATAGACTGATGTGGCAATGGGAAGTTGAGAGCAGTGTAGAATGCCAAAGGTACTTAGCCTTCTAGTCAGATATGGGCCTGTTGAGGGACATGACTAGGATAGTGAGATGGCCAGGACAGTTGCAAATGTGCAGATTGAGGAATCAATGAAAGTCTGCTCTCAGTGAAAGCCTTCTCTGGAGGGAGTATGAGAAGTCAATTATGAGGGATTAGCTAGAAGGACCACTGGATGGGAAGCTGACCCAATTGATAGCAATATGGTGAAGGAATGTAGATGACTGTATGAAGTATGATGACATCCATGGGCTGGAGATAAATGGCTCAGTTAGAGAAACTTTAATAAGGCAGCTAGGCACCAGATACCCAATGATGCAAGTTCTTGGAAGGTAACTGGGGAAGGTTGTAGGACATCCAATAGCTACTGAGGAAGTAGGAGTTGAGTAATGTGATCAAACAGAGTCAGCGCTCGTAGGAGATGGTCATGAAAAGGTAAAATGGATGATGCCAGTATTGCTATGAGGCATCTTGCAGTTCCTGTTATCCATAACAGCGATGACTAATATGGAGTTGATGCATCTCAGAAGGAATTAGGTCACCTTTCCAGGTAAGAAGATAGGAGTGGAGAAGCCTACACTAAATCTTAGATCCTGTGAGATGTGGGAGATAGGTATGCCATACCGCTTGAATGATGGGATTTGTGGGGGGCATTCTGTAGAATCAGTTGAGGAATGTGATTTTTCTATAGTCCAGTCAAATGGGATTCCGGAACTGATCCTGGGGACATAATTGGGAAGTATTGATAAATCCATGGTGATATATATTAAGAGTCTATAAGTCATGTTCAAGGGATGTTGCTATAAGTTTTCCTCAGGTGAGATTTATTTATTTATTTATTTTTAAAAGTCTGATTTACAACTTTTGAGTCAGGGACTCATTTACAAAGGTACCTTGTCGCAGGGAGGGTAGACATGGTTACGGTGTGAGATTGGACAGTGGTAACATACACGTGCAATACAGATAACAAAAGAACACAATATAACAGTGGTTTATGGAATAAAGTTACATGCAGTAGATAGAGATGAACAAGCGCTCCATAGAGTGGTGGATGGGAGCTGTTAGGATGACCAAGGCAGGAGTATGAGACATATGAATGGGTGAGAGTAGTTGACCAAGTAGTAATACTGGCCAGTGATAGGTTTAAAATGCCCCAAAAGAGCCACAGCAAACATACAGGTGCCCCGAGTTGCCAGATGGCAAGGAGAAGGCAGGTGACCAAGAATGGAAGGAAAAGTCCGGAGTGGACATCTGTGGACTGGAAGAAGGAGTCTGAGAAGAAGACAGCATAGGCCAAGCTGTACTGACACCGGCAGGTGCAGGAAGGAACAGAACTGGGTCAGGGCCACAGCAAACCGAATCAGAATTTAGGAAAACTGCTGTAGGCCACAAGTGATGGATCCATGCAAGACCAAGAAGTGAATCCAGGTACCAAGTGCTATGAAGTTGAGGTATGAGAGTCCCACATCTGAAATGGATGGCGAACAGCAATTGCAGATAATAGAACTCACTGCAGCGATGAGGCATGGGATTTCCACCTCCACTGGAGAAGGAGAACTCACATGGCTGTCAAGAAAGGGTGACTAGCAGCAAGGAAATCCAGGAGGTTTTCAAACTGAATGGAGGTGGAGACTGCACAAGCCAGCAGAATCCAATTCTACAGCGTAAGGAGGCTAAGTCAGTGATGAGTACGATGAGTCCCAGGAAGTGCAGGATGTAGTCCGGTGAGGTAGGATGATTAATGCAAATGGGGCATAGTGGTCCCATTCTCAGAGGGAATTCAGCAACCAGGTAAAAGGTAGAGAATGTATAGGTTGAAACAGTATGATTACAGACATGGCTCCCATCCCTGGCAGTCAGGGCAAAACAACCTTCACTCAATGCCACCAGGCAGAATTAGGGATGGATGATGTCAGGGTTGTAAGCCGAAGGTAGTAATTGTAATGGAATCCAATCCCTGGTAGACAGGGCAAGCCTACCTTCACTCAACGTCTCAGAAAGTACGAGTTAGGGATGGAGTCCAGAAAAAACTGCTGTACGGGTGGAGCTTGGAAGTGGCAGCTGCCTGCATAGTCATAGGCAGGTAAACAGTGAGGCAGTATGATGGGGAAGGCAACAAATCAGAGTGGGAGAATGTGAGGAGGAAGTTATCAGGAATGCCAGTAAGGTGGAGGTAGAGTAATCCAGGAAGGGGCATGCTGATAGCGATGGAATGCAACAAATTAATGAAGGCTGAGTAGGCTGCAAGGGTAGTTATCCATGCATGGGAAGCAGAATCTATGAGACAGGAAAGTAGGGTAGATTAAATGGCCTGCATAAAGCAGGTTCCCACTGATCTGAACTACGATGCCCCGCTGTGATGCCCCAGTCCCCCACCATGGGAAAAACAGGGGGGGTGCAAGCAGAGCATCTTCAAGCTCAAACAGGAATTATGGTAGGGTAGGAACCTGAAAGAGGCTCTGGGAAAGGCAGGGCCTAGAGAAGGAGAAGCCATAGGCAACATGGGGTACAGAAAGCAAACAATGTGATAGTCAAACAGAATGGGTAATGCTTTACAAAATGAATATGTGAAGAGAACCAGTGAGGTGGCCATAGGGAGTGCCACAAAGGGCTTGGAAGAGGGAGCAGGTGTGAATGATGCAGGTAACTGGCAAGCATGAAGGTGAGGCACACCAGGGGTAGAACAATGAAACGCTGATCATGAAACCGAGCAGGATATAGGTGCAGAGAGCAAAATGGTAAGGGGTGCAGTCGCCAGACTATGGTTAGAAGTGGTATGGGACTGGATGGTAGAAGGGGTGTAAATGGAGATGGAATGCTGGTGTGAGGAACAAAGGCCCAAAAGGAAAACCAGGGGAGCACATGACAAGGGCAGGAATGTGGGAGAGGAGAGACAGTGCAGCAGGGAAAGGGGGGCGAGCTGCAGAAGGTTGCACCAAATAAAGTCAACTGTGCACTGAAAATTGCAAGATCTAGAAAATTCAGTCCGATTGGCTACAAGAAAATTTCCCAAGATTCAGTGCTAGGCAGTTGTACTTATGATGTAAAAACAATCCTCTAGAGGACACTTTGAAGGCAACATGGTTGTACTGTAGGAGAGCGTTGAGAATTGTATGACCAGAGAAACCCCATGAGAAGCTGGCAGCATGGTATCATTGCAGGGGTACATATGTGTTCCTCGTGGTTTGAATGCCTGTGCAGTGTAAAGGTGGAGTTCCCCAATGACAACACCTGTTCCCTGCTGTTAGATAAGTGACATCGCATATGATAACACCAGCATACTGCAGACGTTTAATTTGTTGTGAATAAGAGAAAAGGCAAACACACAGAAAGAGATTGCCATAGGGTTGAGGCTGCAACAAACAAAGCTGTCCAGTGTAGAGAAAGCACTATGTCGGATACCAGATAAGCTTCGTGGTGACTCATGGCATGGTGTGGACACCAGGCTGTAGCAGTGCTAAGCAAGTAGGTAAGAAAAAGCAGTGCAAGTAGGGCCATAGGACAGAAATTATAGATTGCCGACAATGGTACTTATGGGGTTGACATGGGGATATTGATGCAGTGTGCACCAGCACTCACCAATCCTGAGAGTTCGGGACACGGTAACTGAGCTAGAGGTGCACCTGCAGTGGATGTTCCTGGCAGCATACACTGATGCGGTCAGTGAAACAGTCTAGGGTAGGGCAGCCAAGAAGGCACAGGGGGATGACGCTGCACCCAAAAGGGCAGGAAACAGGGAGCAGAGGCCCCTAATGGAAATGTAGCAGCAATCAAATCAGGTAAAGGAAAAGGAGGAAGGGAAATGGATACGAACGAGAGAAAAATGGACACCAGACAGGAGGAGGGAAACAGCGAGATTGGGGGGGGAAGGAGTAAAAGAGGAAAAAAGAGGATGGAGAGAGAAGCCAAGGAGGGGCAACAAGGGAGAAGTGGAGTGGGAGGGGGCTCAGGGGAACGAGCAAGAAGCAGGGAGTAGAAAGGGAATGGAAGGAGGCTCAGCCCATGAGCCACACAGGAACCTAAAGCATTGCAGTTTCACAATACGCTAAGCAGTGAACTGCTGTGAAAGACTAGCCTTTAAAGCAGATGTGGGAGGAGGAATTCTCCAACATTGAACCTTGGGATCTAGCCCTCCTATTGTAAGCAATGGACACAACTGCATTTTTTTGTCCAGGTGGTGGTTGTGTTTTATAAAACATCTGGTCTAAAATCACATTTATGTGTTAATTTTATGTAACATTTCTCACGTAACATTTCTGGACTTCTAAGGCCTATTTCGTACAGCACATCAGCTAGAGGCAACAAGATTCATCCTGAAATAATTTGTATACAGTGGACAAAATAGCATTTTTTTTCCTGGTGATGGTTGGGTTCTATAAAACTTCTGGTCTGAAACCACATTTATGACTCAATTTTATTATTTTTGTATAACATTTCTCATAAAACACTTCTGGACTTGTAAGGTCTGTTCTGCACTGCACATCACAGCAGGTTGCAGCAAGAAGATTCATCCTGAAATCATATATTTTTTTTTCCAGGTGGTGGAGGGGCACTATATAACATCATGATTGAGAGCAGATTCAAGTCTCAGTTTAATCCTACTTTTTTCCTGTCATGTTTCTCGTCTTATCAGGCCTGCTCTGCATAGCACAGCAGCAAGAGGGTATGTTAAACTGTGGCCCAAGTGCACATTTTGGACCGGGTGGTGATTGGGCACTTTAAAACATCATCATGACTGGAGGGGAAGGACCCCAAGTTAACATGTGTGGCAAGCCAATGGGACACATGTTGCGTTAAGCACAAAAAAAAACATATTTATGTTTAACTTCACAATAATATTTCTTATGTTTATATGATTGTTGTTTATGTCTTCGGACTGATGCTGCACACAGCCACAACAACTGCCACAAAAATCACATAGCTTTGGGAAGAAAACTGTGTTCACAGGAACAAATCACAATACTTGACATTTGTGGATAGGAGGAGGAAATATATAAAGAAGGAGTAACACAAAACAAAATGAAAGTTACAGTGTTTATGGGTACATTGACTGGCAGTAACACATGCCAGGGGGAACATGCAGGGTCAGGACAAGGATATTCATATGAGAGGGGAAAAGTAAATTAGTGAACAAGGAAAAGGACTGAATGCAATAGGGAGGGCAAATAAACATTACATAACACACAGAACCACTGGACAAAGACATGTAATTATAAGACAAGAAAAAGAAACAAGAGGATGTAGAAGAGGATTTCTTTTTTACTTTTTATTTTTATTTTTTTTCTTATTTTTAGGGGTGAAGATGAGAAGAGTGAATGTGTCAAAGAGCACAGAATAAAGTGCGGAGAATGCACAGTAAATTCAGGATAGTAGTTGAAAGAATTGAAAAAAAATATTTAACTCGCAAGTAAGTCAACTAACATATAAATTGGGGGGGGGGTATAATTGACTGCTGTAGCTTGGACACTTTTTCTTTGACTTTCCTATAAGTCAGTACTCTAAAAATCACCCCTTAACAAGACAACCAGAGCAAGTTTCTTTTTTGAACATTTATTTTTTTCGTTAAAAAAATAGGATAAATACATAAGATTTTCCAGGCATCTGTGCTTCCATAATAATAATAATAATAATAAACTTTATTTCCTTTGCGCCTTTCTAGAATCAAGGCGCATTACACAATAAGAATCATAAAAACATCATAAAACAAATTAAAATCCAAGCTAAAATATACAGCATTAGTTAAAATCTGTGTCATCACCAAATGCCTTTGTCCATAAGAAGGATTTTAGGCCTTTTTTAAAGCCCTCCACCATCATGCACTCTCTAATCCAATGGGGTATAGAATTCCAGAGAGTCGGCGACACAATACTAAAAGTGCAGGTGCCTGAAGATTTTAAAACTACCCTCGGAATCTCTAGCAACCCCTTGTTGGCTGAGCGGAGCCATCGCATCGGAAGGTAAGGCACCAGAAGATCTTTCAGGTAATCAGGGCCCAAACCGTGTAGGGCTTTATATGTCAGTAATCTGACTTTAAAGGTGATCCGCCACTGAACCGGCAGCCAGTGCAGATCCCGCAGCACCGGTGTAATATGGGAAGAACATGAGGTCCCCATTAACAATCGGGCCGCTGAGTTCTGCACTAGCTGCAAGCGGTGGATATCAACCCCAGGAAGCCCAAAGTAGAGGGAGTTGCAGTAGTCCAAACGGGAGGTCACAGAGGCGTGGATCAATGTAGGCAGGTTGCCAGATGGAACAAGGTCCATCATTCGAGTACGTTTATGCAGATCAGGCTGATCATCTCTTGTTGATTCTGGCAGCTGCAAACAAAAAATGTAAGCATGAGAAGTGCAGCAGAGAGAAAGAAAATACATGAAACCAAATTTTAGAGGTACATACCGAACTTCAATCAAACTCAAAAAACTTGTCATTGGTTTCATCGTCCGAGTTAAACGGAAGTTAAACAGAAGATGGAGCTGATGCTCAGACAAAGGCATATCATCGTACATGTCTTCTAGCTCATTTGATGGTATGTCCTCCTCTCCTGCACTATTGCTGTCTGTATTTTGTTCAGGTGGCCCCTCAGTGTTAATGCAAGGAGGGGGAAGTGCCATTTGAGAAATATGTAAGTAAACTTTCATTGTGACTTTAGGTATTATGTTTGTATTATGAATTATACAGCTTTGCATTAATAGCAGTTTGATATACAGTAGATGTGCCATCTCACTGGCATGCTATTCGAAATATGGTAAGCTGATCATGTTACTGAGCAGATTGTTATGAGTACTAAAAATTGTTGCACTGATACTTTCTAATTAGGTCCATAGTCATCACAAATATTTTTTATGAAGCTTGGAAATAGATTAAAGCAGCAGTGCAAGAATCCAGTGCAAATGTTGACCTACAGTATACTCTTTTATTCTATTTTGGATTGCCCCTTATCTACTAACTTGTATGATACCCTTCTTTCCACAATTTGATTCTACTTTAGTACTCTTTTTTTTTACATATGAAATAATAAAAGGAGCACTCCTTATACTATGGCTCAGACCAGGTTTTCATCACTATTCCCAGCTGTTTTTGAACACCTACTGTTCCATAAGGTCAGAGAGCACTGCCTGCTGCATGCTTGTTCATTTTAGTCACAATAGAAATGATTTTAAATAATTGACGTACAAAAACAGCCAAGAATACTGATGAAAACCTGGTCCAAGCCATATTAAAAGGTATTTCCTTCCTATGACAAATCTAGCCCATACACACAAGGTATAACAGCTAGTTGAGTTACAAAGGCTTTCAGTTTTTTGCAGATCAAAGCTAGCCCAAGTACACTCAGTGCAGTAGCAAGACAGGCATATAGTGTTGTATGTCAGCTCTATAGTAGAGTAAGTACTTTTAGAAGCCTTCTCTGTTGAGGTCTAAAAATGTCTGAACAAGGAATAGATTTCAAGGGCTAGAATGCTAGCATTGTATGTTAGAGGCTGTTCCTGATGCTACTGTACTGCTGGCAGAGAGATGACGTAGTGATGGAACTCAGGGTAGTCTTGGTCAAGCATATGACTCCGGATGATGAAGATGTATTAGTGCTTGTGTCATCAACACAGAGTATTTTTGGAGGGGAGACGACTCTTATGTGGATAAAAAACTACATGTTAACTTCAATGATGCCAGAACTTAGAGAAGACAAGTTAGCCAAGCCAATGACTCAACAGATCTAGTAGAGGATGAGATACCAGTACTACAGTATTATGATTAGGGACAGGATCAAGTCTGTGGTGAAAGCCATTGCTCTAAAGCAAGTAACTTTGATGCTGTTTGATAGGTGGCTTTAGGAACAAAGTGCTTCTGTCCAAACATGTGTTTTAGGCCATTATATTTCCTCTGGGATTTGTTTGAACACATTTAAAGAATATATGTGCTGTATATATTTTTGATTGATTTCCAATCCAATATCAAACAGAAAAAATACATCAGCAGGTAACTGACAGTCTCAGGGAAAACCATTAAAGTGAAAATAAGCATTATGCCTGGAACAGAAACATGAACATATGTTGGAAACATTACAAATTAACATCAGAAGAAGGCCTTTTGTCTACCAAGGTTGCTTGAAGGCAGAGCCTCTGCTGTAGAGATTACTTTTGCTGCCTCCATCCCTGCCAATCCTGACCTTCCCCTTCACCTAGTTCCACCCCTTCTTGAACCCCCATGTCTTCTGATTGACTAATTCAATTGGGAGCTGAATCCACCCTGCCATCACCCATTTTGTAAAGAAGCAACTCCTGATCTACTTCTTGAAACTTCCCCCTTGCCAGTTTGAAACATTGCCATCATATGGTCTTGTTATCATTAAGATAGAACTGACCTCTATATCCACATTGTTTATACCTTTAATGAACTTAAAGTTTCAGTCATGCCCCCTTTCAAGCAAGTGCATATTGAGTTCTCGCACTCTGTCCTCATATGCCCTGTCATGCTGTCCCGGAACCATATTTGTTGCCCTCTTCTGCACTGCCTCACTCTAATTGCTATCCTCTGTCTTATCAGGTAGGGGCTTCAATAAAGAACACCATACTCCAGATGCAGTTACTCCAGTGATCTATACAGCTACATGATAACCTTTTCCCCTTTTGTTTGTGAACCTTCCAGCAGTGCAGCCCAGCAGTCTGTTGGTCATGGCCACATCTTTCCTACACTGTGTTGCCTATTTTAGGCTGGTGGTAATGGCTATCCCAAAGTCATTTTCCTCCTCCTTCGACACAATAATCATGACCCTTCCTAGAATGTACTTGCATTAGGGTTCTTTCTTTTTATGTGAATAACCTTGTACTTCCCTGAATTGAACCCATGCTGCCAAATGTCAGACCATCTCTCCAGATTCCCTAGGTTCTACCTTAGGTCTTGCACCCCTTCATCCATGTCTACCCTTCCAGAGAGCTTTATGTCATCTGCAAAGAGGTGGATTTTCTCTTTGAAGCCATCTTTAAAGTCATTGATTAATACATTGAATAACATTAGCCTGAGCACTGATCCCTGTTGGATCCCACTGGTTATGCCCCTTAAATCTAATAGCCCCCCCCCCACCACCTTTGGGTCCTATCACTAAACCAGTTAATCACCCACCTTTTTAATTTATTTTCCACCCCAGGTCCCCCAATTTCCTGATCAACCTTTTATGAGCACTGAGTTGAAGGCCTTGCTGAAAGTACAGAATGTCAACTGCCTGGCTCTTTTCTGCCACCTTACATTCCCAGTCCAAGATGCTGATCAGCCTTTCCTTCAGGATGGTCTCCATAAGTTTACCCATACTGGAGATCAGACAGACCTGCCTGTAGTTGCCAGGGTCATCTCTAGGTCCAATTTTGTGCAGCAGTACCACATGAACATTCCTTCATTCCTGTAGTACCAACTCCTGTATCTAGTGAACTGGTGAATGGTTGAACAGATCCACTGACCTTCCAGTTCTGCTGCCAGTTCCATCAAAACTCTTGTCTGCATGCCATTCAGACCAAGTGACTTGTTTACCTTGAGGAACATAAGCCCCTTTCTAACCCAGTATTCCTTTTTACTGTCCTCAGTCATGACCCCCCCTCCACCTATCCATCCTCCCATGTGGCACTGGTCCATCCTTTTTCTTCATAAAGACAGAGCAGAAATATTAGTTTCACACCTCTGCCTTCTCATTACTGCCTTCTGCCCATGACTCTCCCTTCATTAGCTTTGCTAGGCTTACCTTTTTGTCTCTCTTTTCACTAATATACCTGAAGAAAGCTTTCTTTTCCTCCTTAATCCCCTCTGCAATTCACAGTTCCATCTTAGCAGTGGCCTGCTTAATTGCCTTTTCAGAGGTATTCCTTGAAAATAATGCAAAAATAGTCAACCGTGTGGAATATCATACTGAAGATTGCTTTGTACTGATGTTATCAGCATCTAATATTAAAACTTGGTCAATGCAAAATGGAAACAAATGCAGGGCATCAAATAGCTGTATAGAGTGTTCTGTTTGCAGACCCAAACAAAAAAAAGAAAAAAAATTGACTCATGCTGGGAATGGGGACTTTTCTCTCTCACTGAGCATCTTAGAAAGTGAATCTTTCCCATTTAAAAACATGCACCATTCTTTAAACTATACTTCAAGCTGCTTATTAGAAATTCAGCAACACATTCCCCAACCCATTGGGTGAACAAGTTATACCCTTGGCAAAGCATTTTACTGTTTGAGTACTTCTCAATGATCACCACTTCTTCAATGGAAAAGCAACAGAGAGGCAACAGCTTAAATGCATCTATACAGCTGGGGTATCCAGAGCTGGACTGCAGGAAGTGGTATGATAAATGTATTTCATATTGAAGAAAAGCAAAGCAGCAGATGCACATATTACTCCTGAGTCTTGAGACTCATCTCAAGGAGGAAGTGATGAAAAATGTATCATGTTTCTGCCAAGACCCAGCAATTAAAAAAAAGACTGAGAAAACACTTTAATGAGAACTTAAGTAGGGGAAAAGGCCAAAATGCTTAAGCAGTATTCAAACTGAGATGTAAAAGCATCTCAAAGGAGCAATGCACCTTGGTGGTTCAACAGTTTTTGCAGCTGTCTGATCAACTGCCTTAGCATTATGCTGGACAGGATTCAATATGCAGAGTCTTTGGATTAGAAAGGAAGACCCATACAAATAACAGATAATATTTAAAATTCTTACCATAGGTACATAAAAAAGATCAGAAACAGATCATTCAAGTAAGGCAGCACAGAAAGTGCAAAGAAATTACCCAAGGTTTCTGACTCAAGGGGTTCTTTACTGTAATGAAAAATGATACAGAACTACAAGAATGTTTATGTAATTAACACTGGAGCAAAGTACATGTTTATTCCATTAACGAGAGGGAAGAACAAGAACAACAGCCCAGTCACACAAAACAATGCAGATTATGTTAATTCAGGGTTGAATAGCAAAGACTGAGTTTCTTGAAATGCTCATAGTATGAAGTTTGTGGGATCATGCTGGGGATTCATATCCATAAATACTTATTTTTGCTTATCTTTTACTAACATGAAGATAAGAATATGACCTTTGCATTATTACAGTATAGGGTTAACAAGTTTATTAGATTTTTAAATTCTTGATTAAATTTTGCTGCACATGATGGCAGGGGTGGGTGTGGATGGAGAAACTCTACCGTGGTTTCAGTCCTACCTGACATCCAGGACACAACAAGTACAAGTGTGGAGCTCTCTATCCAGTCCGATGATACAGTCCTGATAACCCATGGGGAAACTGCACAAGAAATTAAATGACATCTTCAGACTGACTTCAGTAGTTTAGAACTTTGGTTATTCAATTCAAAATTGGTTCTTAACAGTAAAAAAACTAGAATAATGTCCTTTTCCCATAAAGGTAAGAACAATCATGCCTCCCAGGATATGCAAATAAAAAACTATCACAAATGAAACTCTAACCCAGGATACTTCCTATAAATATTTAGGAGTAATTGTAGATGAGCATTTGAAATTTAATGTACACATAGATACATTAATTTGCAAAACAAATAAGAAACTAAGGGTATTTAGGAGATCAAGATACTGTATTGGCCAAAATATGAGAATTAAAATGGATATCCAATTAATAATACCATGTATAGATTATGGAGGTCATGTGTATGGGATGGCATATAAAACAAGCCTTCAAAAACTAAATGTTACCTATAATAATATGGCTAGATTTATTCTGAACTGTGATTATCACACTCACCATGTGATATGTTAAATTCCCTACAGTGGATTTCTTTGGACATAAAAGAAATCTAAAATGGTTAAATCAGATTCATCAGGTTGTTCACTCAAAATCCCCTAAGTATCTGACAGATAAATTTGAAAAAAATGGACATAAACATAATCACAACTTGAGGGACCTTAGGAATGAATGTCTACAGACAACAGTAAATAAGAGGTTTGGGACTTTGTCCTTTGTTGCCAAGGTTACACCATTTTGGGATTCCCTGAAAATAGTTTGAAACAAGTACAGAGCACTAAATACTTTATGAATGCTGTTAAACATGACTAAAATATAAAATGTACGTGCAATGGTTGATTTACACGTTGATCTTGGACTGACTGTATGACCATGGTTGTTTGATGAAATGTGACGGTGTTATATGTATTGAATTGTAATTTATGGATCTTTAAAATAATAGCATCGAAAATGATGCAAAGAAATGCTGTAATACACAACCAGATTCTCAATAATATCACACTTCACTCCCAATAATACCATTGTTTGGTTGCAACAATTGAATTATCACTCTTAATGAAAAGTGCAAGCGCAACCTGACATCTCACACTGACCATAAGCCAGCTTTTTCTACTGCCAGCACAAAGGATTTCAAAGCCGGCTGCACGGTGACCGAACACAACCTTACTTTTTGGTGGCATATTCGGGATAAAGAAAAACGCAATGGCTCTTTCAAAGCTACAAACCTTACTAAATTTTGCCTGTTACTGGTAAAAAGAACTGTTTCCAGCATTTTCTTGTTCAGTTCTTCAGAAAAAAAACTCACTACTTCCTGATTCCTCGCTCAACATGTCAGATTGCACTCAGTGTGCAGAATGCTTCACCAGGTAAGACCTTGCCAGCTTCTCTCATCCATAGTTGACCACTAGGGGGATCCTGCCTACCACCACTTATCTGTCTTCCTCTCATCCCATGCCCCAGTATGTTCCTTATACTGTTCTCTATACTCACTCTGCTCCTCACTGTGCTGCCTCCCCCCCCCACTATCCCTCTGGTGAATCTCTCCAGCTCTGTTGTAAGCACACATCTGCCAGAATGTCAGCCTCCTCTCACCAATCCCCCACTGCTCCTAGCATTCCCATCTGTTTTCCACTCACCACTAACTCACCTTGCATGCTGGACCACCCTATTTCCCCACCACACCCCCCACCAACATCCACCCCCCCGTACACTGTGCAGGGTGGGCCCTCTCTGTCCTAGCCATACCTGCCCTTAACTCCCTCCCCATCCCCTGCATCGCCCCTAGATCCTTGCATCTTCCCAAGCTCTTCTACCCCAACCGCTGCAGTCCTCTTCTCCGACTCATCACCTAACTCCTCCTGCTTTCTGGGAATGTCCACCCTAACCCCTGACCTGGACATTCTACCCCCTTCACCCCCTACTGGGGGTTGTCTCCGCATTGCCTCTATGAATATCTGCAGTCTCCCAAAGAAAACTGCTGCACTCCAGTGCTGGGTCACCCAACACAGGCCCGACATTCTTGCCATAGTGGAGATCTGGCTCTCCGCAATAACCCTTGACTCTGCTCTTTCCCTTCCCAGCTTCAACCTTTTTAGAGAAAATCATGTGGGTAAGTGTGGTGGGGGATGTGCAGTCTACTTGCGTGACTCCTCCTGGGCCACGCACTACCTACCCCCAAGCTCGATGACAGTGCCCAAGCCATCACCTTAAAAATCTCCCCTGACCCGGGCTGTGGCCTTCTTTACCTTACAACCACTGACATACCCCAACAGGCCCAAAGTCTAGCTATCCACTCACTCACTGACTATCTCTCTACCCTGCCCCACAAAGCCGAACAGCTCGTCCTAGGTGACCTCAACATCAACTGGCTTGGCTCCACTGCAGCACACATAAAGGACACCTTCACGGCCCTTGACCAATCAAGTGGGTCCAGCTCCCTCCTTGATATAATACTCTCCAACCGCCCCCACAAAATCAAGTCTGTTAACATTCTAGCCAACTCCCTTAGTGACCACTCCCCGATTCTCTGTTTCTGGTCCTCCCCCACACTCAATCCCTCATGCAAAGTCACCCCCCACTGCCACTTTCACCCTGGGGGCCTTAATAAGCTAAAGCAGTACCTAGCCCAGCTCGACTGGTCCCCGATCTCCCTTGCAACGGATATAGATACTGCTCTAACCTTCCTCACCAGAACCTTCTGCAAGGCCTGTGACATCTTTGCCCCTGTTACCAGCACTCACTCCAAGAGACACAATGCTGCCTGGATTTCTCCCTCCCTGATCCAGCAACTGAAGCAGCAGGATAACCTGTGGCATATTGCAGTCGAGTTCAGCAGGATAGCAGACAGACAAGCCTATAATGCTGCTTGCAACCAATGCACCTGGGCCATAAGGCAAGCCAAGGCCAGATACTACCATACCACCCTGTCCTCATCCTGGGGCTTTGCTCAAGCTTTCTGGGATAATATTAAGGAGCTTAATGAGAAAACCCATTCTTCCCCCTTCTCAGATGGTTTTTAACAGTGCAATTAACACTGACCCCCCCACTTGTTGCCGACTGCCTCAACACGACCTTTTCTGACCTAAGTGCTGTCCTTCCTGCCCACTTCTTTGATCCTATCTGTGTCTCCAACCCCCCTGCTATTAATCATCCCCCATTTCTCCTCCGGACCATATCTCACTGCGATGCCAAACCACTCCTACTAAAAGCCCTCTCCAGCCGCAACCCCTGTTGTGACCCCCTTGATTCCAGGATTCTCTGCCTAACACTTGATGTCATGTTAGCCCCTATTACTGACCTTTATAACTGGTCTCTATGCCTCAGCCAATTCCCAAGTGAATGGAAATTGGCTGAAATGATCCCTATCCATAAAAATGGAGACTGCACATTACCAAACAACTACATACCAATCTCCATCCTCCCCCTCCAAAGCCCTGGAGAAAATAGTATCCACCCAACTCATGGATTATCTATCCAAGTACAACATATTATGCCCAGAGCAACATGGCTTCCGCCCTGGACACAGCACCACTTCAGCCCTATTGGAGTTCTCCCACCAAATACACTCTGCACTTGACTTTGAGGAGATTGCCAGGGCAGTATTCATTGACCTATCCAAGGCCTTTGACACTGTGTGTCACTCCCTATTGCTTGACTCCCTCCATCATCTTAGTTTCTCATCTGGTCCCCTGGCCTGGTTCACCAGCTACCTCTATGACAGATCCCAATGGGTCAAAATCAATGGTATCCTATCAACTGCCCTACCTGTATGCTCTGGGGTCTCTCAAGGCTCCATCCTGGGCCCCACATTGTTCAGTCTCTTTCTAAACACCCTCCCCAGCTCCTGCTCAGGCAAAATGCTTCTATATGCCGACGATGCAGTCCTCGTCCCCTCCCACCCCGACCAACTCACCCTGCAGAGCTCTTTGCAACTCACCTTCAGCCAAGCTGAAAAATGGTTCCTCCATCATCGTTTGGTTCTGAACCACAAGAGGACAAAATCTATGATTTTTGCACACCGCCAAAGTAACTCCAGAAATGCCCCCCTTCTCATCCTCCCCAGCACCCTACACCCCCTTGAACAGGTATCAACATACAAATACCTGGGCGTCACCTTCGACTCAGCTCTCTCCTTCCATGCCCATCTTAACTCGCTGTCCTCTGCCATGAATACCTGGATTGGACTCCTTTACCTCCACAAAGACTGCCTCCCTGAGTATGCCCTATGGCTGGCTATCTCCTCCTCCATCCTGTCTTTGGTTGATTATGGGCTCCCTATCTATGCAGCTGCTGATCCCACTGCCCTCACCAAAGTTCAGACCTCTATCAACAAAGCCTGCAGGCTCTTGACCGGTGCCCCCAGCAGAACACACACATGCCAGCTTTACTCCATCTCGAGCCTACTCACCTTTGAAGAGTGCCTGCGATACCACACCTTTATACTGGCCAAAAAGACTCTACTTGGGCTCTTCCCCCCCGGAGTCACTACATCCCTTCAACAGGCCACCCACTTGGTCACCACCCGAAATACAACCAAAGCCACCTTCCAGCTGCCGAGAGTTAGGACCTCGCTCGCCCAATGTTTTTTCCACTACAGAGCCCCTTCCTGGTTTAATTCCCTTCCCACTCACATCACTAACATCTCAAAAATTGGCCCTTCAAAACGCCTACGCAAACACCTTACTGACATTCAGAGCTGCAAATGTCCATGACAGGGCCTTACCAAGAGCTCCACCTGAGCCAATTTGCAGACATAGTCCTCCCCCCAAGGTAACCGCCACCTTTTACCTCTAGGGTTCTTATAGTATTACATATGCACTAGTTTATTTAGAATAGCTTACTTGTAGTCTGTACACCATGCATTGTAACCTGCATGCTCCACTGTGTCACTGAAATTGCTTTGCTTTGTATGTTCTTTTTGTATCTCACCTGTATTGTTCCCCACTGTTTTGCTCCACCAATATGTTGTCTCCCCTCCCAGCGACGAGGTGCCTTTGTAAATGAGTCTTTGACTCAAAGGTTGTAAATCCGAATTGTGAATAAATAAAATAAATAAATATATTACAAAAAATAAAAAATAGATTACAGTGCATTACTCGGCTGAAATTCCATCTTGAGGTTCTGGGGATATAGAAACCTCTTGAGCTTCGCTCTTGAGGTTATCTATGTCCCCAGAATCTTTTGATGGAATTACAGCCTTGTAATTCACTGTAACCTATCTATTATTCTATTTGTTATATTACTAAACGTTTAAAAAAATGTTTTAATTCTTATTTGGATCCCACTCTTGAAACAGGACCATCTTGAAAATGGGTATTTGACCTAATGATGTGTTTGTAAGATCTTTCCTGTATAAAAATAAAGACTATTACTACTACTATTATAATGACATAGAAACATAGAAATTGATGGCAGTTAAGGGCACCCATGCCCACTGTGTGTGCCCTGTACAAAATATTTATTTTAAGGAGGGCAAGACTGCCAGTGGGACTGTACATCGGAAGAAAGTTTATCTAGTATAAATCATTTAGGTTGCTTGACATATCACTTGACCTAGCCTTCCTCCTTGATAATCTTTATCATACTGATTGGTCCCCTCTCAACATCCACTATTTTTTTCATACAGGCATTTATCCTCCTTGCTTGAGTGGGCAGGCTAGCAGCTTTATCCATCAAACCCACAACTGGCTGTCATCTCCCCAATGACTGATGCACACAGTCTGCCAAAGATTTACCTCTATGGCAGGACCAGGAGGGGGAGGACCACCCCTCTGGAGGAACAATCCAGATTGCAGGTCTAATCTCCAGGTGGTAGCATTGGTTGGGGCTGGTGGGCAGGGCTTCACAAGCCCTCTTAGATATTTTTCCAAATTTCTTCTGACCACTGCTATGGCCAGTGGATGACAGTGCTTGCTGTGTAGAGGCACACATGTACTGCATCAGTCAGTAGCCCCTCCCTTGATGCCACCCCACTGGCACTACCACCAGGCCTCCAACTGGTGGCAGTCGACAGCAGAGTGACCAGTCATCCTACCTCCCAGTAGAGGAGAGCCATCCCTGGGATGCTCAGTCTTCTCCTACCCAGCCTCCACTTGTGACTTGAATCCAGAATTGATGTCACCATTGTGGCAGGAGGTGAGGCACAAGGTGCCTCAGTCCTTCGTACCACTGGGTTGGCTGACATCTACCAACATTAATGAAGCCTTCTCCTTCCATTCCAAACTGATATGAATTGGTGGTCCCCTGCTCATGGGCCCCACCTTCCTGGATCTTTACAGGGTTCATACTTTTTTTGTAATCGGTTTAAAGACTGTGGCTGTGCATGGTAACAGTGCGTTTTCTGGCTACCTTGAAGCCATTTTGTGGTAGCAACATCTCAGGGATGCAAGCACCAGTGCCACCAGAAAAGCTATTTTCAAATTGCTTCAGCAACCTCCACAACAACCTTAAACTTTAAATCCCCAGCTACATTCAGGATTGTGATCTGTACAGTCTTAACCCCCCACCAGCTAACCACCCAGTCCTCAACTGCTAAGCAACCTCGTCTTTGTACCAGTGGAAGTTTCTGTACTCTTACTCCTCCTCACAATCTTCTATCTTCACTCATTCTTCCTCTCTACCTCACCTCAACCCCTTTCTCATTATCCACCATCTGTCTTTCTGCTACTGAAGTGCACTGCACACTCTAAAATCAGAAGCAGAAGTCCAGTGTCGGCAAGGTCTGAATAAAAAAAAAGAAGGCATTTGCTCTAATAAAGCCCTAGTCAAATGCCTGTCAGCTGGAGATATCCTTTATAGAAATAATTATATGAAATGTTTTCATGCTACACACATAAAACTACCCAAGTGATATGTGTGCTGCAAGTACAATTTAAATGTTAAATTGGAACTGATTGCATGCATATGGCATGCAAGCAGCAAGCAAGTGTGAAAACCATGATTTTTATGTTAAATTGAGAAAGACTGCATGCATGTGGCATGCGTGCAAAAAGCAAGTGGTCACCAATAACTGCACACGTAAAAGTTAAGTGACTTACTCAGGATCACACCATAGACAAGTGGGGGTTGCTGAGATTTAAACCCAGGTCTTCATGCCTCCAAGTATCTTGGCTTGCAGTTCAATGCTTTTATCCACTAAACCATACTGTCTGCACACATATGGCTCACTTGTACTTCAATACATACTGTATCTGACTACATTTGCACATATACGGCATACTTGTAGCCACTGTTATGCTTTTCAGTTTTCTTCTCTTATTCATCTCAGTTTCACAGTTGAACTGTAGGACACATACCAATGGAAACACATGTTTTTCCCCACCACCAATACACAAACTTACCCACAAAATCAATTAATTACTTGTGTCTGGCCTGTACGCCTACTATTTTCTCACCATAGTTTTGAATGCTTCCATGCAATCAGACTTTAAGGTGCAAACAAAAAAGTAGTAATAACTTGACACACACCCACATGACCAGTCCCCCCTTCCCCCATGCACACACATTGTAGTGGATACGGCCATGCTGCCACAGACAACCTACCAAGTGTAGATATAAGTAAAAAGTTTCTTAATTGACTACTAGGGAGCGAGAGGCAAGAGTCTTTAAGAGATGATGTCCATGGGTCAGAGTGCTGGCAAGTACCCCCTTGAAACGAATGGATTTATATTTTTTATTACTATTTTATATGTTACGTTGGTGAGTTGGAGAATAATGAAGGCCACTGTTCTGCTAACAAGGCCCAACTCTCCATCAATAATGTATAAAATAGTAATAAAAAATACCCCCATTCATGTCAATGGTGCACACCCCTACAGTCTCCTTTGCACTTTGTCATAATGTACCTGAATGTAAGGATCTGGAGGTCAGCTTCACTGGGAAGGGGGGATAAGCATGACTATAGTGGGGATCCAATAGTCTGTGCATACCATACAGCTCAACTGTCCGTGAATTTAAGGGACAGTTCTAGAATATCTGTAACAACTCTAAAAGATACAACTTATTTGTTTTGACTGAAAAGTGATATGCAAATCAGGAAAAATTCAAATGTATAAGATTCATTTGCATATACCCTGGAGCAGTGCATCACATTTGGGATTAAACCCACCCAGTTACTAACCAATTTTTTTCCTGATTGAAGGCCCCCCCCAAAAAAAGAATGTTGTCCCAATTTTTTTCTCTGACTCCTTTCCAGCAATACTCATCCTCTATGAGTTATGAAGCCACTCAAAGGTGAAGAAACTTGAAAAAACACATCAGCATTTCAGTCCTTTTTCCTTCCCCAATCCCCCTGTAAAAAAATGGTTTATTTTTACTTACTTAGCCATATAGCCAGAACCTGCAGCCTGGCACAGTGTGCCACCAGCTCGGTTTTCAGTCCAGTCCCCCATCTCCTTCCTGCAGAAGCTGGATGCTAGAACCAACCATCAAAGGTCCCCAACATGGTCTGTGACCAAATTGCCTCACCACTGAATGAACCCAACCTGAGTTGCTTGCTTCTTGTTTAGTTGCTGCTGTGGCTGCTGCCACACTCCACTGATCAAGGCCTATGAAGGCCACCCACACCACTGTCACCACTGCTGCTAAGCCTAGCTTGCTGCCGTGGGGGTCTGTGCTGTTTTTTTTGCAAGGCGAGCCTAATAGAATAAATAGGTAGCCTAGTCTTGAGGTAGCTTCTAGCTCACCCTCTGCCCCATCAGCCACCAGGGGAGATGGAGACTCACTAAGAATAGACCAACAAAAATATGCTGGCACAACACTGCTATTGAGAGTTCAGTGCTCACTGACTCCTCCAAGCTGTAGTGTGCAGTCTGTCTACTCTGTGGCGGGAAAGACAGTGTCACACCTGCAAGACTCATGTGCTCTTTCTTGGCTGGATCTCATCCACATCACATGTGATTTTGCTGCCACTAATAGGTGGAGAGAGTGGACAACACAATACAGACACAGTTGAGTCTGGAGAGTACCTGCAGTGTGAGCACACACAGGCTAGGTGGCCACTTATTGTGCAAAAGAATAAATCCAAATTTAATGTAATTATTGCCACACCATAAGAATAACCTAGGTACAGATACAGTGGGGGGGGCAACTGCCTCCCTCTGCCCTACCTAAATGGCACCCCTGCTTTATGGTAGAAATTCATTCTCAGGTGCTAATGCAATGGTTTCCACTGTATTCTGAGGTACTGTACCTCCATGTTTCATGATGTGTTCTAATCATCATGTGAGTTACTATCCCTCATTGTCCCTCATTTTGAGTGTCCATGTCCCTCATTTCAGTGACAAAATGTGAGATATGGTGCATGCTTCCAAGACCCTACTCAGCACAGAGTGCTGAGCATGGCTATAATGTATATGCTCCATAAGACTGACAAAGGGAATGTAAATGAGATGAAACAGTCATGGAGAAACACATTTGTAGCACTAAATATGCATAAGGGATATGCATGGTCCAAAGCAAAAAGAACAGACTTCACAACAAAGAGGCCCCTCTTCATACATGTGGAATGGGGGATGTTGACTGGTTATATCCTAGGCTTTTAATGCAGTAAGCAAACAATACTTTACAAATTAATGGCAATTTAACGAAAAAAACTCAAAAGCCATTAAACAACTTGCAAAAGGATCAGAATGTTTACCTAATTTTTATGGGAATTCAAATAAAAATGTATTTTAATAACTCTAATTGCTACCAGTAGTATAAAAAATAGAAACTGATGTGTTCTTTTAGATGGGATTTGTACCAGCTTTGCTGTAGCACACATGGGAAGCATGCAGCATGTGAACTGACTGACTTTGATTTGTCTGTTGGGGGCTGAGAACCTTGCTACACTGCAAAGAACAAACTATAACTCCATTTAGGACCTGGAAACCTGGTAAGGCATAATATTGTTGGGGACTTGTTAAGAAGGGGAGCTACACTTTCTACAGAAAGTTTCATTTTTTTCCCCTTATTGGCATTAAGCAGAGAATTGCGGGATTCCGTTAAAAGTGTAGTAATTTTATAACCAGAGGGCGTGAGATACAACTGGAGTTGCTTGATTCCTGGGGTTGAGACCTAGGATTTGGAAGGATATTTTTGCAACATTTTAAAAGTGTCCTGCTAGCTGAAGAGTGAGTTAATTTTTATCCCTGGACTCAGAAGAGTGGTTTGTGTAGGAGCAGTGGTCTAGTAAATTGTGATGTTAGTTGAATTAATATAAAGGGCAGTACTCACCAGGGTGGTGGAGCAGTTGTGTATTTGATTGTTTCTAACAGTCACCAGTGGCTGTGGACTACCCCCCACCCTTCCCCACATCCCACCCCACCCACAGGCATGGCATTTCCTTTACAGCCATATCTCTGATATCACTTCCTCAACAGGTCTTGGGGCAGAACTGTCATATTCTTAATAACCCAGCACAGTCCATAAAGGGTAGATACACAGCACAAATAATAAATATATATATATATATATATATATATATATATATATATATATATTACATATTGTATATTATAAGGGAGCGGGACATGTGGGGAGTGGTGCAATGCACTAGCTGTGGGGCAGCAGTTTTCTGGGAGACATTCTGGAAACTGCGTTGCTGTCCTATTTTCAGGCAACTGTCAGCTTTGAGGGAGGAAGTTACCCACCTCCAGGCTGAACTAGCAAGGACTAAGGAGGCCTCCCCCACCCAAAGAGCACCACTGCCACAACCACTGCCTCAGAGGTTGCCAAGTATGAAGAGCAGTTGGACCACAGTGGGTTCTGGGAGGGTGCGGGTGGTGGAACAGAGGTGAAACCCCCTAGTTGTACCTCTACACAAATCATATGCCATTCTGGCAGAGCAAGGTTCCTCTATGATGGCACCCTCAGCGGAGACCAAGAAGAATGCTGTGGACATCCACAAGGGAGACCCACAAAAGGGTGGCAAGGGACACCACAGGGGAAGGAAACAGCTTCTGATAGGGGAGTCAATTGTTAGGGGGATTAAACTGGGGAAGGGAGAGGAGAAAGAAGTAAGGTGCCTGCCTGGTGCCATGGCTTTTAGGTACAGGAAGCGAATCCTCAGAACTGCAGAAGCAGCATGACAGAAGAGGGAACTAGATATCATTGTCCACCTTGGTACAAATGACCTAGCTAGACATGGGATCAGTGCAGTGAAGAATGAATTAGTGGAGTTGGAGAGGGGCCTCAGACAGGTAGCAAGCACGGTAACCTTCTCAGAGGTGCTGAAAGTCCATGGCAGGGGTTAGGCTAGGGAACTGCACACCATGCAGTTTAATAAATGGTTGCAAATCTGGTGCAGAGCACAGGGTTTTGGCTTCATTGGGGACTGGGGGTCCACCTGGAGAGATAAAGGTCTATACTGGCACGATGGTCTGCATCTGTCCATGAAGGGAACCAAGCTCCTAGGTGACAGGTTTAAATGCTTCCTTGGCAAGCTTTTAAACTAGCCAAGGGGGGAGGTGCTGATAAGAGGCAGGAAATTTCAAGCCTCCCCCCACAAAACATGGCAGGTAGTAAGGGAAACACTGAAGTACAGAGCTCAACACAGGGCAGGACAGGGGTACATGGAAAAATAGACATGGGCAATAAGAGAAGGGATGAGGGAAAAAAAGGATAAAGCCAACATTAAATGGAGAGCAATGAGTACCAATGCCCATAGTCTGGGAAACAAGCTTCCTAAGCTAGTAGCCCTGATGGAAGATGAACAACTGGATATTGTGGCAGTCATGGAAACATGGTATACAGAGAACCATGACTGGAATGTCAACATACCAGGGTACACAATCTACAGAAGGGACTGGGAAGGTAAAAGAGGTGGTGGAGTAGCTCTATACATAAGGGAAGGGATCAAAGCTGCAGAACTAAAAAGTAAAGGGGGAGGACAAGAGGCACTCTGGGTCACCTTGGAGACAGGGAATGGCATCACAATCCACACAGGGGTTGTATACAGACCCCCGTCTCAAGATGAGGAAATGGACAAGAAAATGATAGAGGACATTCTCAAAATGGCTGAAAAAGGGGAGATTCTGTTGATGGGGGACCTGAATATGCCAGATGTTATCTGGATGACATGTACTGCAGCCACATCCAAGAGCAGGGTCATTCTCGATGCCCTGCAGGGGGCAGACCTTAGACAGCTAATGTTGGAACCCACTTGGGAGGGAGCAATACTAGACCTGGTACTCTCAAACAGAGAGAGGATCACAAATTTAGAAGTCTGTAGACATCTGGGAAAAAGCAACTACTGCACAGTGTGCTACACAATTAGCACAACCATGGAGATAAGCCATACAAAAACAAGGATACTGGACTTTAGAAGGGCTGACTTTGGCAAAATGGGTGAATATCTGAAGAATGCACTAGCAAATGGCCAAAAAGAAGGGGTGGAAGAACAATGGAGAAAAATCAAAACTGCCATCATAGAGGCAACAAGCCTTTGTGTGAAACAAATAAAGAAAACAAAGCGGAGTAAAAAACTACTATGATTCTCAAAAGAGGTGGCAGGGAAGGTTAAGGAGAAAAAGGCTTCATTCAAAAAGTATAAGGAATCACAGAAGGAGCACAGCAGGGAACTGTATCAATTAAAACAGAAAGAAGTGGGGCAGGCAGAAAGAATAGCAAAGGCCCAAACCGAGGAAAAAATAGCCAACTTAGTTAAGAAGGAGGATAAAACCTTTTATAGGTACTTTAGGGAGCATAGAAAGGTTAAGGGAGGGATAGTGAATATTAACAAAGGAGAGGGGAGGTAGGCAGAGGGAGACAGTGAAAATGCAGAGAAACTGAATGAATACTTTTGCTCAAAATTCACAAAAGAAGATGAGGAGGAGTTACCTAAACCAGACAACAGAAGCACTCTGGGTAAGGGTTGACACCAGTCCATTCACAGAAGAAAGAGTCCTGAAAGAACTCTTAAAACTCAAGGTGGACAAAACAATGGGGCCTGACGGGATTCACCCCAGAATCCTAAAAGAACTAAGGGAGGACCTAGTGACACCACTGACCACGCTTTTTAACAAATCATGGCAGGATGGGGTGGTATCTGATGACTGGAGGAGGGCAGATGTGATTCCCCTTCACAAAAGTGGGAGCAAGGCAGAAGCAGGAAACTACAGACCTGTAGGTTTGACCTCAGTGGTAGGGAAAATGAAGGAATCACTTCTGAAAGAAAGAATTGTTGAGTACCTAGAGGCCAGCGGGGCACAGGACCCAAAGCAGCATGGATTTACAGCAGGAAGGTCATGTTAGACGAATCTAATTGATTTCTTTGACTGCTTGACCAAAGCAATATACTAGGGAAGGGCTGTGGATATGGCCTACCTAGACTTTAGCAAGGCATTTGACACAGTCCTGCACAAAAGATTAATAATCAAGTTAGCCAGCCTGGGAGTGGGTCCCAGCGTTATAGCCTGGGTAGCAAACTGGCTGCACAACAGGACTCAGAAGGTATTAGTGAATGGAACACATTCCGAAGAAAGGGGGGTTACTAGTGAAGTACCTCAGGGCTCAGTACTGGTCCAGTCCTCTTTAACATCTTTACAGGTGACATTTCAGAGGGTCTGGAGGGAAAGGTATACCTCTTTGCAGATGACACAAAGATCTGTAACAGAGTTGATACACAAGAGGGGGTAGAAAAGATGAGAAGGGACTTGGCAAGGTTGGAGGAATGGTCAGACATATGGCAACTTAGATTCAATGAAAGAAGTGCAAAGTAATGCACCTGGGAAACAAAAACCCAGGAGAAGAGTGCACAATAGCAGGGGAGGTACTAACAACAACAAAAATGGAAAGCGACCTGGGGGTAGTCATATCAGATGACCTAAAGGTGGGTAAGCAATGGGAGAAGTTGGTAAGGAGAGCCAGGGGGATACTGGGATGCATAGGAAGGGGCATCACAAGTAGGAAAAAGGGAAGTGGTTATCCTTCTGTACAGACAGTTGGTGAGACCCTATCTGGAGTACTGTGTGCAGTTTTGGAGACCTCATCTACGCAAGGACATAGACAGGATGGAAGCAGTCCAGAGGAGGGCAGCTAAAATGGTGCAGGGTCTGCATCAGAAACCATATGAAGAGAGACTGAGAGAGCTTAATATGTATAACCTTGATGAAAGGAGGGACGGGGGGACATGATAGAAACTTTCACGTACCTCAAGGGAATCAACAAAGTCCAGGAAGGTAGCATCCTTCAGAAAAAGAGATGTGTAAGGACAAGGGGGCAGAATTTAAAGATAGAGGGGGATGGCTCAGGGTAATGTGAGAATTTTTTTTTCATGGAGAGAGTGGTGGATACATGGAACTGCCTTCCTGGGGAGGTCGTTGGGTCTAAAACAGTGGGGGAATTCAAACATGCATGGGACAGACATAAGGCAATTATAGTGGGGGGGGTTGCAGGAAGTAGGCTGTTGGTTAACTAGAATCTGCAGCTTATCTAGCAGGTAGGGAAATGGGCAGTCTGGGTGGGCCATGTGGTCCTTATCTGCAGTCAAAGTCTATGTTTCTATGTTTCTATGATCCTGATGTGATGTTTAAATGATGTTCACACCAGCTTAACTGCTGCACTCATGTCACGCATGCAACATGTGAACCTGGTGTAGTTTTTAGAAGATGTTCACACCAACTTACCTGCCGTACACATGTCAAGCTTGCAGCACGCAAACCAGATTTGCTTTTTACACCTGGTTCACATAGGTTCACTGCGTGTATGCAAACTACAAGAAAACATTGCACAACTAAGCATGTGGCATGCATTCTGAATGTATACAGCACACCTATATTTCTGTAAGGGATGAATCATTCAACAAGGTAGTGTACTTTGTTGAGGATTTCCAATCATTGTTCATGGGGAATAAACATGCATAAATGACATACATCTAAATTTGCTAATGTTGTAGTGCCCATCTCAAAATCATTTTGGTTAATGTTATGTATGACCTTAATAACATGAGGAGTGACTTTTATGAAACCCTGTTGTTACATTGCCACATCTGTTTTCATTAAGTGTTATGATGTATGCATTACTAAAAATACTTACATAATAAGATATAGGAAACAAACTTGAAGAGGGACATTTTTGGTGCTGTACTATAAATTATTTTCACATCCCCACTTGCCAATCTCCTAAACCTCTCCTTTGCCACTGCCACAGTCCCACAGACCTGGAAACATGCCGTTGTCATTCCCCTTCCTAAAGGGGAAGTCCTCTCCTCCACATCAAATTACCACCTTATCTCTCTCCTCCCAGCACTTGCTAAACTACAGGAAAATCTGATGCTCACCCAACTCACCTCCTTCCTCTCCAACTCCAGTTTCTTCATGCCATTCCAGTCTGGATTCAGGAAGGGTCACACCACTGCATCCTCCCTGATAAGACTCACTGACATGATCCTCTCTGGCATGGATAAAGGGCAGATCACCTCAGAAATTTTCGACGACCTTGGTAAAGCTTTCGACACCGTCTCCCACCCCTTGCTGTTAACAAGTATCTCAGAAGCAGGCCTCACTGATCCAGCCTCTAACTGGTTCAGTGCCTTCCTCACAGGTAGAATGCCATCTGTAAGAATTGCTGATGCCACATCCTTTCCCCTCCCCATGACTACTGGTGTCCCCCAAGGGTCAGTACTTGGCCTCATTCTGTTCTCCATTTTTCTTAACAACTTGCCACTAACCTGCTCTACTACTTCTATCCACATACATGCAGACAACACCATCCTATTTTCATCTGGCTCTTCCCCTGATGAAATAGGACCCAATCCCCAGTACAACTTCAATAAAGTTCAGTGCTGGTCCAGTTCTCACCAGCTCTCTCTCTCTCAATGTAATAAAAACTGTCACCCTGACCTTCATCACAGGGCAACAGCTATCCAGACTCCCCTCCCTCCCCTCCTTCCACACACAGGATGGGACAACCCTGGAGGAAGTTGCTTCCTTCTGATATCTAGGGGTATGACTCAACTGTCATCTTACTTTTGCTGACCACATCGGTGCAGTCATAAAAAAACTGCACCCCAAGCTCAGTGCCCTGTATAGGAACTGCTGTAGCCTCCCTTTTATTGTTAGATGGAAACCAGTACAGAAGATGATCCTTCCTACCCTTGATTACTGTGACATAGTGTACAGCGCCACTCCTAAATCCACCTTATCTAAACTGGACCCCCTCTTTAATGCCTTCTGCCACTTTGCTCTGGATGCCCCCCCCTGCACCCACTACTGTGACTTCTACCACTCCCTCGCCTTACCATCCCTTGAAAATTGCCACCTACTACACTGTTCCAAATGTGTCTAAAAATTCTGGCTTAGTACCCTCCCTTCCTACTTTTCCTCCATATTTTTGTCCTCCCCACCCATGCCCTTAGATCCATCAACACCCGGCAACTTCAAATTCCCAGGTGTAAGACCTCTACTGTCCAAACAGCCTTCTCGCACCACTTCCCAAAACTCTGGAATGATCTCCCCCCTCAAATTCACCACTCCTCCTCCACCCACTCCCTATCTACTGCCCTGGCAAATTACCTCACGGTAAATTGTTCCTGCACTTGATCTCCTAGCCCCCCCATCTAAATTCCATTGCCTGACCAGTGGCACCTTCCTATGCCTGGAAGCTGGCTTGTATTCACACCCACAGCACTTACTTGTCAAGTCTTGTCTCTACTGTCCTGTACAGAACCAGTTGTTATGTAAGTAATAATACCCGACAGGGTGGGCGTTATTGGGATATAACGGTCCGCCCAGGGCGTAATGAGGCCAGAAGCCACAGGCGGAGGGCCTTATAGCCCCTGGAAGGTCCGTTATATCCCATGACGCCCACACTGGAGGGTATTATTACACTTAGATAATGGGTTAGAGAGAGTATTTTTGGGAAGAATATATAAGAAAAAAATTTATATATAAAAAAATAATTAAGAACTAAGTAGAAGTTATGTTTGTTGTAAAATAG
Source organism: Neoceratodus forsteri (assembly GCA_016271365.2). Classification (NCBI taxonomy): domain Eukaryota; kingdom Metazoa; phylum Chordata; order Ceratodontiformes; family Ceratodontidae; genus Neoceratodus; species Neoceratodus forsteri. The sequence goes on along the minus strand of CM057455.1, from coordinate 382,532,461 downwards.
TTCCTACAGTGTGAAGTGCTGGAATCACCACAGGAGGTCGCTGCTTCTTGTTTTTTTATGCTGTTTCGAATTAGCATGCCCTCCTGCTTTGTGTTTCTCTCTCTCTCTCTCTCACAGACTGACCCTAATTGAAAACAGTTGTCTGAGAACAGGAGACATGTACACTGGTCATTTTTTTTAACAGGTACTTTAGTTTTAATTTAATATGGGTTACAAGTTGGCACGAGTCTGTAGATGGGTTTAAAACTGAGCAGAGGTTTCACAGGGAGCGCGACAGTGAAGGGAAATGGAACGCGGAAGATTGGTATGTTTACCTTACGAGAGATCGAGCGAGCTGGCAATGTAATCATTTAAAAATGAATGTTTTTTTTTTTCTGGTGCTGAGGAGGAATACAGTGAGTTTAGAAGGCCGTATCGGGCTGTCGCTGGCATTTTAGTTTAGTAGTATGGTGCGGTTCAGGTTGCGACTACCGTCTCAGTAACTGGACAATACAATGGCAGCTGGCAAGTTTCTGTTTCAAATGATCGAGCTGGCACTTTTTCTGAGCGGGCCGTTGTTAAGAAATAATGGCCAGGGTGCCAGGCTCTTTCAGCCAATCAGGAAGTGAGTTTGAATTTTCCCATTATCTAAGATTTAATATTGCCTCAGTTAGCCATACTCTATGTTTGTATGCCTCCGTGTTTGACTGTTAACCAATGTGTAGCAAACTGTACCACATTCCACTGTATACCTGTTCTATGTTGTTGCTTGATAACCTGTGTGTTATCCTCCCATTGTAACCCTCCCCTCCAGGATGCACCAGGAGATGAGCATCTTTTTACTCAGTGTGCCTTTCCTGGTGAAACAATTCAATAAATAAATAAAAATAAATGTAAATGTAACATTTTGAGTTATATTACAATTTATACAATGGTTTGTTCTTATTATATTTTCATCTTTTAATGTTGTTAATAGCAACCAGCCCTGATGAAGAAGAACCACTCACTGAAATGTCAGCATTGTTTTTTACTAAGCAGTGCTGGTACCACTTGGATAATAAATTTATACCTAAAACATTATACCCTTGTGAGTCATATCTCCAGATGGTGGGCCCGGCATTCCCTAAACCCATCTGAGGAACATAGAAAATATATCCTGGATGCCAAACTTTTATATAGAAACATAACATAGTAATTTAATATCAGAAGGGACACTATGTCCATCATGTCCGCCCCACTTCATAAGCAAAGGTGAAAAATGTATTCTCTTTAAACATGCAGTAATTCATACAGATTCCCTCTCCTTTCTACTATACATATATACTATATATATCTTTTGATTCTATCACTAAGTAAACATTTGTTCAGACTTACCTGAATGACCTGTACTGTCTTCATGGCCACTATTTCTGCAGGTAGGCTGTTCAACAGGTTAACCACCCTCTGGAAGAAAAGGCACCTTCCTATGCCAACCCTAAATTTACTAATGCTGAGATTCAGCATGTGTACTCACATCCTGCTGGAGGACACATGATCAAATATCTCCATAGGTTCAATTGAGTACATCCCCATGACTATGCAGAAGACAAATCATATGCCCTCTCAGCCTCCTTTCCTTCAGATTGAACATTTTAAGGGCCTCCAAGTTCTACCTCTCACCATAGCTTTTTCTCCCCTATGTCCTTGATTATTTTGGTGGCCTTGCTTAACTGCTTCAATTTCCTCTTTGTACTGAAGAGCCAAGAGCTGCATAAAATGCATCTGTTTGCCAGAGAACGGTATTCTGTCGGGCCTGATTTCAATACCAAGTAGATCACATTATTTCATTCGAACTACAATTTATGATCTTTCCACCCTTGGAGTTGTCGTCCCACTTCTTACCCTTCTTAACAACCACTTTTTCTTTCCCACTACAGTTTATGATCTTTCTGCCCATACAATTGTTGTCCCTCTTATTACCCTTCTTAGTTGCCCCTTCTTTTTCAGGATAGTTCCCTGGGCATGCAAGCAAGCTGAAGTACTCCACCTTCACAAGAAGAGGGATTAACCTTCCTCTCTGGGGATCTACTGTTCAGTCTCTCCACCCATTGCACTGGCTACAATGCAAGAAAACTTTTCTTCTCTCAGTTTTCATCTTTATTTCACTACTAGAGCTATGTGGAATGATAAAATTCTGAACTCACATAATTATAATGACATTTCATGATATTCTGCAAAATTTCATGGAATTTTGTTGGATTTTAAAAATGTATTAATTTGTTCATAACTCAACTGTCTTTAGAGATAGAGCTCTACAGTTTGGCATGCTAGCCATCTTGGAGGAGTTCCAATGACATGCCAAATACCATGAAATTAGAATGGATTGTCTCAAAATTATAGGTGCTCAAAGTCTGTCATTTTATTGTTTGCTGGAAATTTCATGAACATATTTATCTGTATGTACCTCAGTCATCTATTGGGCCAGAGATCTTAAATTTGGCATGAATACTTGATGATAGGAGTTAGGAGTTATAATAAAGTGCCAAATGTCAAGACATTATGATGCATCGTCTTAAAATTAAATGTGCTCAAAGTCTGTCATTTTATTTTTTGTGGGAAATTTCACGTAAAATTTGATCTGCATATCGCTCAGTCACCTATGGAGATAGACATGTTTAAATTATCACAAACAATAATTTTGTAATGGTTTTAGAATAATCTAAATTCTGTATGGAAAGAATTGGATTACAGATGTTTAAGTTACAGGGGTTTAAAATGTTACTATGTAAATATTTGTGAAATGTTATGAAAACTGTTACAAAATGTGATGTTTGTAATGTCTCTGCTCTTGCAGGCATAGACATAACATTTGACATGCATATCTGATGTCAGTGTAGCCTGGTGTTTAACAAAATGGATAAATTGGTTTAGCAGTGTTAAATTTACAGTGGAAAACAAACAAAAAAAAAACAACAACAAACAAATAAAACAAGTGCATTGGTAACATTTTCTCAACTATTTTTGGTAGCATATACATGCGGCATCCAGAATTCTTTTTGTGGAACTTAACCATCACAGTGTAGGTATCACTACTTCATTTGATAGGTTGGACTGAGCTTTTAGCAGTCCTGCTGTTCCTCTCTGGGTGACTATTTTGCCCTCCCATTCTCTCATGGCATAGCTAGATTGACCCAGTGGAACTACTGATCCTACTGATACCCTCGTTGATCTTTATAGTGACAATATCCCTTAAAACATGAGTCCCCTACTCCTTTTCCTATCCGGCTGGAATAATCAGAAATCTTCAGTCCTGCTGCCCCAGACATTGTATTCCCCACTACATCTTTTTGAGTACCTCCAAGTCCCAGCATTGCATGTACATCAGGCTCCCGGGATCATCAGTTTGCTGAGTGTGACCCTTATATGTCCTGCATTCAGGTTGGAATTGTTGACACTCTGTGCTTCCTTGCTCCAACTGGGGGGGTGCCACTAGTGTGCTACCCAGCTCAGCAGTCCATTTCTTTGTAAAACTATGCATCTAACTTCCGAACCTGATGACTTCATACACTACCTGCCTCTCATACCCCTACCCTTTAATTAAAAAATACCCCAGAAAAGGTTGAGTGAAACTAGAAAATTCCAATATTTTGGAATCTTCATGAAATACCACAATGTTCACAAAGACTCATGGAATTTGACATTAAGTACAGATGTTATTTTGCAGTTTCTGGAAGCAATGTGTAGAAGAAGAAGAAGCTGAAATGGCTACAGTGGGATCCTGTGAGTCACAGATAGCATTAGCTTCAATGGAGTTTCCTAAGACCAGGATGGAGGAAGTCTCTAGAGATGTGTCACTGAGTGCAGAGGAGGACTGTTTTTACTCTGCACTGTATGTAGAAAGCTGGCTGAACCAGGAAGGGCCACCCCCAAAGCTGTACCACTGGTTTGGAGTTGGTCAAAAGCAGCAAAGAGGAAAGAATCATTTGTAGATGAGCTGTGGCTGAGTATGGACCTTCATACCCTTTCTTCTATCACCAAATCTAGGAAGAAATTGAAGAAAACAGGCATGCCTGGCTGTGGGAGGAAGCTTGCGGCAACCTGCATCCAAAAGCAAACAAGTTTGTTCGAATTAAAGTGTGTAACGAAAGACTGCTATTCTGGAAGAGTGGTAGGACTTTGTTAATTGATTTGGCATGAATAGCAGACAAAGCTGGCCAAGAGACATTATACAATGTTCCTGTGGTCCGTTCGGATGGGGAAACAGTTTATGCCTCACATCCTGAGTGGTACTACCCATGAATGGTGCAACTCATCAGTCATTGTGCCCGCTTGCCAAGTAAGTGCAACGTGCCAGTCCAGCAATCTGCCACCAAAGAGGCAGCAACCCAGGATGGAGATGCCTTTCTTCTCGCGATCCAGGTTCATCTGCAACAACATCCAGGTTCGTCAGCCCAGCAGTAGAAGATTTCCAATCCGGGTCCAGTAGGAGGTCATGGAAGCATCTGATCTGAATAGTTAATCTGTCCAGCAGTCAAAGATCATCAGACCAAAGGTCCAGAGAGGTGATGTTAACATGGGTCAGTGCACGAAAATGGGTTACCTATAGTTTACTTGTAATGTCCCCAAGAAAGTGCATAAACCGTAATGCAGAGAAAACCATAATTAGATGTAGTGCTATGGTATTTAAAACTATACAGTATAAGCTGATACAAAATTTATTTAGGATGCCATGGCTCACTCCTTGATGTTAAATTTCAGAGTGCTTATGTGCAATTGCCATTAAGAACTTGTGCTTGCCCTGTGACATTTTAACCTTTGCCTTTATAATGTAGGCTATTTTTGGTTTTGAGAACTGTATCCTCTCAAATGAAGTATGCCCAAGCAAATCACTTTCTTGTTGTACTGTGTGCGATATTTGTTTGTTTTTACAGCATCCCCCATCCCCCTAAATCACCCCCAAAAAATGCAGTCTTGGATGTAACTTGTTAAGTCCATTACTGTTATGTGCAGAAGTTTTGATGAAGAGGACCTTTAATTTATATTTAGGCCCAATTTTTTGTAGTGTTTCCCTGCATTGAGAAGGCTTTTAGTCCTCTGACCCGCTCCTCTGTTTTTCCCTTATTTTTTTTTTAACTTTCACCATATACAGTCATCAGGCAACATGTTCATGTCCACATTCCCGGATGTTCATGTCGAGAGGCCGCAGGAATGTGGAGACGCACGAGAACCTCTGACACCCGGTGACGTGCCATCAGAGTGCATCGGGCATCAGGGGGATTTAAAACCTGCAGCCCAAAGTAGATTTTCCCCTTTCTACCTGCGGTAATCCAGGAGAAACGTCATCTTGTCCTCACAGTGTTACGTGTCGAAACAGTCACCAGCCAAGGAGCTTCAGTCAGGATCCAGGTATGGTCTAAGATGAGCCAGCTTCAGGGCACCCAGCAAACATGCTGTCTACGTAGAAATTTCTCTGATGATGAGCATGAATGTTTTTTGAGGAGGTCTTCCTTCGGTTTTGTTTAAATTTTGATTTTGGCACCTTTTCCTGGATTGCACTGGCTGACCACCACGATGTGGAGTGCTTATAAAGAGTCTGTCTGGTTTTTTGCTAGTAAGATTTAATAAGGTTCTAAAACTGGCCAATACTACATTTTGTATCACTATCCTAGGTGGCTATAGACCCCCGTCTGGTGGTGATGAAGTCCTTAATCTTTTGAAATCCATGTTCGTAGATGCAAAAACTGAAACAATATTTCTAGGAGATCTAAATATGGACTGTCTGTCACCTAAATCACACGGCCTCAAATCCCTTTGTGACGAACTAGGTCTTGGGCAATTAGTCAGTGAACCTACTAGGAACAACACTCTAAATACTGCCAACAGTTCCATTCTAGATATGGTACTAAACACCCATCCACACAAAATATCTCATTCGGCAGTGTTTCACAATGACATGAGCGATCATGGAATTGTTGCTTGCATAAGATCTCAAATTAAGGCCTGGCCGCAACCCATCTTTATAACAAAAGATCCTTTCAAATTCAGTGCAGTAAACTTCCTATCTGACCTGAGCATGATCAGATGGCAAGATCTCTACCTAGCCAAAGATGTCAACAAGGCAGCTACATCCTTAATGATAAACTCACTACAATAATAAATAAGCATGCCCTTTCATCAAAGTAAGGGTACGGAACAATTCCAAACCCTAGTTCACCTCGGATCTCAAGGCAGCCCTTATAGCTCGAGATAAGCTCTGGGCTAAAGCTAGACATTCCAAAGAATCTTCAGATTGGCAGGCCTTTAGAACAGCCAGGAATAACTGTGTGAAAAACTTCTCTGCTAAAGCTAACTATTATATTTCTACTCTCGAACAAGTTAAAGGTAACCCTCATAAAATATGGAAGACTATCAAAGCTATAGAAGGACAGCCCATGGCCCCCTCTGTCCCAACAAAGATAGTTGCAAGTGGCAAGATTGTGGAAAACAAGTCTCTAATCCTGGAAGACCTTAACTCCCACTTTGCCACGGCTGGATTAGCTTTTGACTCGTCACCTTATGCTGGTGCTGCGGTGATCCAGCATACCCCTCCCCCTACATCTAGTCCTGCACCCAGCCCCTTCCAACTGCATGAGATAACTTATAAAGAAGTACAAGATTCTCTTCTTAACTTAGACACCAAAAAAAGCACAGGGGACGATGGCTTAGAACCCTTTTTCCTAAGGTCAGGCTACACCCATCTCACTGCCCCAATTCTCCACATCTTCAATCTTTCCATTACATCTGCTACTGTGCCGTCCTACTGGAAATCAGCACATATCCTACCTCTATTTAAATCTGGTGACCCATGTGATGTAAACAACTATAGGCCTATCTCCATATTCCCTATCCTTCCTAAAGTTCTCGAAAAACTGATCCATATTCAGTTAAAATCTCACTTGGAAACCTTCTCTCTCATTAACCATGCTCAATCTGGCTTCCGGGCTAATCATAGCACAATCACTGCACTAGCAAAAGTAACCAATGACTGGTTCTCTGCTATAGATGCTAAGAAGGTAACTGGTGCAGTCTTTTGGACCTCAGCAAAGCTTTGATACTGTTGATCACAAACTATTAGTCAATTGCCCTTGCAAAGTTGGTGCCACATACCATACCACCCAGTGGTTCTCTAGCTACCTAACTGGAAGATTCCAAAAGTAAAGGCGGAAGGCTTTTTCTGCTGCCTTGCCAGTTGCAAGAGGAGTCCCCAAGGATCCATCGTAGGGCCCTATCTTGTTTTCTTTGTACATTAATGACTTAGATGCTAACATATCTACGTCCAATCTGCACTTTTTTGCAGATGATACTGTGTTGTATACTTCTGGCTCATCGTTATCTGAAGTCAAGGGAGTGCTTCAAGCGGACTTCGTACAACTTGAGCATAATCTAATAAAGGCAAAACTTCTGCTCAATGATAAGAAGACTAAAGCGATGATATTCTCCCGCAGTGCTGTCACAGGCCCCCCCCAATACCCTTGCCCAAGACTTCATTGTCACCACTCTAAACGAGCCTCTGGAAGTTGTAACCAAATTTAAATATCTGGGTATCTGGATCGACAATAAATTATCTTTCAATGACCACGTTGAAGATATCTCTAGAAGGTTAAAAGCAAGGTTAGGTTTCTTCTACAGAAATAGGCCCCTTTTCCCCCTTGGAACTCGAAACAAGCTTGTACAGGCCACTTTTCTCCCCCTACTCGACTATGGTGATGTAATCTATTCCTCCACCACTCTTGCAAATCTAAGTAAACTGGACATCCTTTATCACCGTGCATTACGGTTCATTACCAACTCCCATTACTGTTCGCACCACTGTGACTTATATGCAGCTGTTGGTTGGACATCCCTTACTACTAGACACCTGCTCCATGCTGGGCTATGGACTCTTAAACTGCTCCTGCAGAAATTGCCAAGCTATCTCTCTTCCCTTATTAGTATCTCACATAGTGCATACTCATTAAGAAAATCTGACTTTATTATGCTTGACATACCAAGGACGCAGACTTCCTTTGGTAAACATGCTATTGCATATGGTCTTCCCTCCATTTGGAACCAATTACAAACCGTACTGAAACTAACTAGCACAGTTTCAATAAACTTATACAAATCACTAAGTTCAGACAAAATAAAAGACACCTGTAACTGTCATTAAGTCTCTTCCTTCCCCATGTGTGCCATATTTATCCACTGGTAAGGTATAATTGATTTGTCATATTAACTGCTTTCCCTTCCCCTTCTACTCCTGGCTTTATCTATGCTTACGCTCCACTGCTACTCTATCAAATCACTCATCCCCCCCATATCAGTTGTAGTCTGTTGTTTGTTCTAGCTGCCAAAATGTATGTATTGCACACACCAGTCATCATGTTTCATTTATCAGTATGCAACCTGTAAGTCGCTTCCCTGTTTCATATCAATGTTTACCACCTGCAGTCACCCTATGTGGTACCCTTGTATGTATATCCAGCCTGTATCATGTAATGTGCATTTCATGTATATACTGTTATTACCTATCTGTGTCTGTACTTTAAGTGTTTATGTCACAGGACCTCCTTGTGAATGAGCTTGCTCAATGGAGCTTTCCTGCAATAAACTTGAACTTGAACTTGAACTTGTGAATGGGGGAATGTGAACATGTGCAGAAAGTGTTGTGCTTTTGGAGGTTCCCAATTGGATGATGATTGTGGGGCTTAGCAAAATGACTGTTTTAATGGTGTTTGGTTTGAAATGCTGCTTCCAGATAATCCACTCCATGTGATGTTTTCTGATGTTTTTTTTTTTTAATTCAAATGCTGGATGGTGTTTGCTGGGGGGGTTGAACTGGTAGAAAGTACCTGGATTTTTAGCCAAACACTACTTGGTGCTTGTTTTGGGGGGCAGAATGCCGCATGGTATAGGCCTTTATCTGGAAGCCTGCTGTGGTGTGTAGACCTCGAGTGTAACATTTGGAACCCAAAACTGGATGTTTTCACTTACTGGGCTCCACACGATCCACTCAAGGCCTACACACCACAGCAGGCTTCCAGATAAAGGTTCATGCCATGCATAATGATATTTTCTGATGTTTGATTTTGTGTATGGCTCCCCCATGTCACAAAATCCACCGGTCCTCTTGCTGTGTTTAAACCAGTTGAATGTGTTATTTATAGAAAAACACTGCTTGGTGTTTGTTTGGGGGAAGAGAATGCCACATGGTATGGCCTTATATCTGGAAGCCTGCTGTGGTGTGAGGCCTCGAGTGGATCATTTGGAACCCAAAAGTGGATGTTTTCACTTACTGGACTCCAAATGATCCACTCGAGGCCTACACACCACAGCAGGCTTCCAGATAAAGGTTCATGCCATGCATAATGATATTTTCTGATGTTTGCTTTTGTGTGTGTCTCCCTCATGTCGCAAAATCCACCAGTGCTCTTGTTGTGTTTAAACCAGTCGAATGTGTTATTTATAGAAAAACGCTGCTTGGTGTTTGCTTGCGGGGGGGTAATGCCGCATGGTATGGGCCTTTATCTGGAAGCCTGCTGTGGTGTGTAAGCCTCGAGTGGATCATTTGGAACCCAAAAGTGGATTTTTTCACTTACTGGCCTCCAAATGATCCACTCGAGGCCTACACACCACAGGAGGCTTCCAGATAAGGCCCAAGCCATGCGGTCTGATGTTTTCTGAAGTGTGTGCACCTCAAGGGGGTTTTGTTAGTGTGACAACAACAAGCTAATCATACATTATCTATACTTTTCATATTATTTACATACCCATACTGTACAAGGACTGTTTACTAATCCAAGTGTTGTCTGAGTGTGGTGGTCTTTGCAGGCTGGTGGCTGTGCTCCTCCATTTTGTCTTCAGGCAGGTGGATGCATGCCTCCATTTTGTTTGCAGGCAGGTGGATGAGCTCCTCCATTTTGTTTTCAGGCAGGTGGCTGCGCACCTCCATTTTGGCTGCAGGCAGGTGGATGCACGCCTCCATTTTGTCTGCAGGCTGATGACTGTACTCCTCCATTTTGTCTGCAGGCAGGTGGATGTGCGCCTCCATTTTGTTTGCAGGCAGGTGGATGCGCGCCTCCATTTCATTGTTTGACTTTTGTCCTTTGAAGCATGTCATGCCTCTCATCTTGTCCTTTTGCTCGTGTAAACCACATCATGGATCATGCCTTTGGCACTGCACCTCCATTTCCTTGTTTGACTTTTGTCCTGTGAAGCACGTCGTGCATCTCATCGTGTCCTTTTACTCGTGTAAACCACTTCATGGATTATGTGTTTGGCACTGCTCCTTTAACCTGTTCTTGTGTCTTATATCTAGTCGATTCCAGAATTTACCATTTCTTGCTTAGTATATTTTTGCCAGTGTGGCATTAAACACATCTTGAATGGCACTTCTATTCCAAAATGTCAAGTCCATTAACAGAAGCGGCATCTTTTTTCAATCTTCTTCTTCTGTTCCTACAGACTTTCTGAAAACTCTTAAGGATGGAATCAAGAAGACGACCATGTTTATCTGCTGCAGCAGTGCTCACTGAGGTATCACATAATACTGCGACTGCTCAATCAAGCAAGGAAAGAAACTGGCTTTACAAAGCGAATATAAAGAAGGATGAAGGCCGCTATCAAGCATATTTGGAAATGAATGCAACACGTGCCAAGAAAAACAGAGACAACATGACTGAGAATCAGTGTAGGCATTATATTGACATGGCAAAGGAAAGAATGAGAAGGTACAGAGAAACACAGAAACAAAAGACCCAATCAACTGTAGAAAAAGTAGGCCAACAAAACAAACACGTCCGAATGATCAGAATGCATTGCCACAGAGGGAATACTGGAGGGAGATAAAAAGACAAAAGCAAGCCAACATGACAAGTCAGAAAAGAAGAAGAATAAATGAGAAGCAACAAAGAAAGTACCATGAAAAAAAGACGTGCCACCGCTGCCTCACCAGTGCCCATCACCACTGCCTCACCAGTGCCCACTGTCGCCTCTTCAGTGGCCACCACCACAGACACCCTGCCAGTGGCCACTGACAACTCACTAGTGGCCGCCACCACCACACCATCCTTCAGCGATGATTCTGCCAGGAAAAGAGCCATTCACGACATCAGTGGTACCGTATAATGCCACTCTAAGAAAGTCAGTGCAAAGAGCAAGAAAGGCATTGCCAAAATCACCCACTAATTTTGCAATAACATTGGAGTGGATATTGGCATCTTGCTCACCATCCAAGAGAGCGGCCCTGGCCAAGCATGGTGTGCTTCCAAGAACACAACTGGAAGATAAACTTATGTCAGTTGTATCTGAGAAGTTGTCCCAGCTAAAAAAACGATTACAAGCATAGTGACAGACAGAGAAATAAGGAATTTTTAAAAACCATTGTAGTATTAAAAAAATACAAGCTGCTAAGAACTGCGAGCTCAACATTGGGGGTGAGCTGGAAGAGGCTTATGAGAGTATCTTCTGCAGAGACTGAAACCAAAAAAAACACACTGCTCTACACTGCCACTTGAAACAGTGAGTAGAGTGGAAAACTTCTTTGAAGAGAGTGCCACACCTCTGCCTCACAAAAAGACCTTTTGTAAACGGTCAGGCAAAACAAGATCATACCTCGACAAACTTATTGGCCGGCTTCACCAAGAATTTATGCAACAGAACCCAGACACACCACTTGGAGCACAAAAGTTTGGCACTTTACGACCAAGGCACATTAAACTTGCAGGGCAGCAAAATCTTGAACAATGTCTTTGTGAATATTGCGTTAATGCATCACTGAAGCTTAAGGCTATAAATCATCTTGTTAATAAATATAAACTTCCATGCTGCAAAGTTGCAGATCTTTACCAGGCAGTTGAAATTACTATGTGTCCCAGACTACCTTTGGAAAAGTTTTTCAAATTTGATTGCATGCAAAAAACATGCAACACCGAAAATTTAGTTGAGGTGGTGAAGGACCTAGTCCAGAAACATGGGCAAGAATGGACAACATGGCAGCAGTGGGACAGTATCAAAATCATGCGAAGGGCTGATGGCCTCCAAGTGCAACAGACCAGGAAGGTTTTGAAAAATAAAAGCTGTACTGTTCAAATGCTTGTAGAAGTCCTGAAAGATTACCTTTTCCTCCTGGGTCACCATATGCATGTTGTAGCATGGCAGCAGCAGCATCAGTTTAACCAAATAAGGCAGTTTGTACCCAAAGGATTGGTAATGATGGTGCTAGACTTCACGGAGAACTACACCTGTAAACTACAGGATGAAGTACAGTCAGCCCACTGGCACCATGAGCAAGCAACAGTTCACCTTGTGGTTACATATTACAAATGTAATCTCTGTGAAGCCACTGTCAGAAACTCTCTCGTTTTCATATCAAGCAATCTCAAGCATTATCACTATGCTGTACGGCATTTTGTCAAAATTGCAAATGCACACCTCATGAACGTTTGATCACTAAACATTGTCAAGCAAGTTCACTTCACAGATGGCTGTGGTGCGCAGTACAAGTCGAAATGGTCATTTTATGATACTTCCTTTTCCAACAGCAAGTATGGATTTCCAATTGAGCATGCTTATTTTGGATCAAGACATGGGAAGGGGCCCTCAGATGGGGAAAGTGCAGTGGTGAAGTCTAAGGCAAGCATGGGAGTACAATCACAGCGGGCAGTAATCCAGAATGCAAAAGAACTATTCAAATACTGCCACAGTGAACTATCAAAAGGCACTGACACTAAAGGGTGCACTCACCACAGGAGAACATTTTTCTGGGTGGGTGAAAATGAAATAAAAAGACCGCCAAGAGGAGATGTAAAAGTTGTACCCGGAACATGACTCGTACAAAGTGTGAAACGCAAGTGGATGGTGTGGTGGCCACAAGAAACCTTACATGTTTCTATACACATTGCACTGATGAAGCTGGGCCCTGTAAGAACCATAGTCTGGTGGAAGAGTGGAAGTCAAAGAAACAAATTAATTTGGTTACATTTGTGCCGGCTGCTAATGTTCACAAAACCACAAGTGACACTGCTTCTACTTGCTCTGCAGCTGTGATCATTGTGTCTGGTCATGCACAATCCCCTGACACCCATGACCATCCATCTACCAGTGACATGACTGCTTCCAGTGCTCCTACAGTTCCTGGTGCAATAGCAGCCACCACGGTCATTTTGAGCATTTTCAAGACAGGCGCATGCACATTGATGCAACCACGTCAAATCACTGCACTGCTCCACATTTGGACAGGCGTTCTTCAAGCATCCAAAAAGTTAAAAAGAAAAAAACATTGTTGGAACTAGTGAACAATAAATTCTATGTGGTCTACTATTCTAAGGAATTCTATATTGGTCAATTTACAGCAGTAGACACTGTAAAGCAGTTGTACTCAGTGAAGTTCCTACAGAACCGTCGGAGTGTTTTTTCTTGGCCACGATGGGAGGACACTGACAGCGTGAAGAAAATAAGAATTTTTTATGGGCAAATTCAGCTTGAGGGAGATGGACCCATGTTGTACAATCAGAAAAATTAAAGATAATTGCAGAAAGGTTCAGCTAGCTGCAACAGAGATGGGATTAAAACGCTACTCTTACTGTGCATTAATGTGGACTGCAGAAACTGCATAATTGCATTGCACTAACTGTAATTTCTGTACATAATTTTCATATCTTCTGAATCCCTAACCAATGCCCTGCTGGAGCATCCCCTTGGTGAGATCATCCTCCTCGGGGACTTCAATCTAAACTGGCTCACCCCGGGGACCTCCACATTCAAGAATTCAATACTAGACTCCTCACTTACCCAAGTCATCAATCTGCCTACTAGGCACAATTCCAAGTCTGGCAACCATTCCCTACTTGACTGGGCACTAGTCTCCTGCCCAGACTGGATACTCTCCTCTGGAATCATGTCTGACTCTCTGAGTGACCACTTACCCATCTTCTGCACCTGGTCCAATAAACCTCCTAAAACTGCTGCCAGGGTATTAGAAGCCAGGAACTTCAGCAGGTTTGTACCTGCTGACCTGTGCTCTGACCTGGGGATAATTGACTAGGACCCAATTGTATCCCTCTCCTCACTTGATAAGGCACTCGACTACTTTTCTAATGCATTTCTGTCCCTAGCCAACCTGCATGCTCCGTGAAAGAAACTCAGGTTACAGGGAAAATGCCACAAATGGCTGAACCCCAGCCTAAAGCAGTCAATGCATTTCTGTGACAGGGCTTGGGGACTCTACAAATCCACGGGCTCTACACATGACTGGGAGAAAAACAGGAAACTGAGGAACATATGTAAAAAAACTGCCAAATAGGCCAAGTCCAAGTACCTAAGAGATCTTCATATTACCCACCTACGCGACCCAATGAAATTCTGGGGCCACATAAACTCCCTTCTCAAAGGTACTGCAAATGCACAAGATGACTCAATCCTGGTTGGGGATACCCTGACCAATGACCCTGCTACAATCGCGGACTCCTTCTGTGCTTCCTTCTCCAACCCCAACGGACCCCCCTCTGGGACTCCCTATCACTCAACTTCAGACTGGGTGTCCCCTCGTCCTCAATTCTACCTGAAACTGGTTGAACCGTCCACTGTACTACCTTTCTTGCTCAAAATTGACCCTAACTCTTCCCCAGGAAATGACTTGCTTGAACCTCAGCTGCTTAGGGCCACTGCCCCGGCTTTTGCCTACCCTGTCACCCTGCTCATCAACAGGTCCCTCCTCGAAGGAACAGTACCAAGTAAGTGGAAGGTATCAACTATTGTCCCCATCCACAAAAAAGGACCCTGGGACAGAGTGAGAAAATACAGGCCTATCTCCCTTCTCAGCCCTCTTGGGAAAGTGCAGGAGAGGCTAGTAAACAATCAACTTCAAGACTACCTTAAGCCGCACCACCTCCTCACCAATGTACAACACAGCTTCAGGAAAGGCCACGGCACTGACACTGCCCTCATCCAGCTTACAACCAACATCCTCAAGGCCACGGACCAAGGCTTCCCAACGGTCACCCAAATCATTGACCTATCCAAGGCCTTTGACCTGGTCAGCCACCAACTCCTCCTTTCCAAACTCCTCCGACTGGGCCTGGACAACCACTCGCTCTCCTGGTTTGAAAACTACCTGACCAACAGATCCCAAAAAGTATGTTGGAGAGGAACACAATCTGGCTCTAGACTCATGACCTCTGGGATACCCAGGACTCGATCCTAGGCCACCTATTATTCTCACTCTTCCTCAACGACATTGAGAGTGACTGCAAGCTCAGCAACCTCATCCTCTACGCAGATGATACTGTTGTCTACCACAGTGACCCACAACCCAGTGTCATCTCCTCCAAACTTCAGGCCTGTCTCTCAGCTCTTGAGGTCTGGTTCATCACGAATTCTCTAAAGCTGAATGAGGAAAAAACTAAGGCCACCCTGTTCGGGACTAGACACTTGGGCATGGACAGAAGTGAACTGCTCCTGCTTAACACATCCCAAGGTAGAAGAGTAGAGGTCATAGATCAATTCAAGTACCTCGGGGTCCTCCTCAACCAAGAATTGACCTATAAACCCCACATCGACACCTTAACTCGATCCATCCACGAGAGGCTCAGCCTCCTCTACCGTCTGGGAAACTCCCTCTCCAGCGAGGCGCGATGAGCCATAGCCAACAGCAATCTCCTCCCCTCCATCCTATATGGTTCCCCTGTACTACAGTTCCTCCGGAAGATGGAGCTCAACAAACTCTCCATGCTCTATCAGAGAGTTGCTCGCTTTGCAACACACTCTTCACCTAGGAGACACCATTGTGAGGCCCTCACAGACCTAAACTGGCCCACCCTATGGCTCAAGCTGATCTACTCTGCTTCCTGCCTGACCTTTAAATTCACCTCCCTTGGCCCTCCGCCATACCTACGTGGGCTGCTCACTCCTAAGGTCCAGCGCCAAACACTGAAATCCACCGCAAGTCATCCCCTTGACATCCCCCGTGTTCGCACCAACCTAGGCAAGCGCTCCTTCCACTATGCTGCCCCCTTCTTATGGAACACCCTCCCAGCAAGTCTACTTGACAAGCCTACTCTCCTAGGGTTTAAATCAGGCCTCAAAATGTACCTCCTGGAACTGAGCCTCTGTGGGTGCAATCGCTAGTCCCCGCCTGGGCCCACTCTCTTGCTACCATCTGCTAAACCATGCCTTCCCACCTCATGTATATCATATGGAATAATGCTAGATGCACTATATATCTGTCTCAATACCTGTCTAACCTGTGATGCCTACTGTTCTCCATGCCCAGCGTTTGATACCTACTCCCCAATATGTACCAGCTTATCTACTGTACCCTAATGTCTATGTATGTACTCACTGTAACTAAAATGTATTCATTACAAATTACTGTATTTTATACCTATGTCTGTATGTGTGCATTGTAACTAATCCTGGGTCACCCCTGAAAAAGGGACCTCTGGTCTCAGTGGGTTCACCCAGTTACCAAAATCTAAATAAATAAATAATATAAATAAATAATAGTTTATTCAGCATTTCTAATGTAGTTTAGAGGCAGTTCTGTAGTTACTGTTTAGCCTGTCTTTATAGTTTAGTCTCAAGGTATAGTTCAGTAGATCTGTAGTTACTGTTTTGGCAGTATTTTTTGTATGGACTTTAGGTATTATTCAGTAGTTACCATTTAGCCTGTATATAGTTTAATCTCTGGGTATAGTTCTGTAGCCATGTAGTTACCATCCTAGCCTGTATGACTACTTTAGTCTCTAGATATAATTTAGGAGTTCTGTGTGAAAATTAATACTTATTGAGACTTTGTCAGAGTAAACCATTTTACTTGTGTAAATTTTGATTTAATTACCCTTTTCACTTTCACCTATAAAACATTTTGATAACTTCTACAACTGTTTCCTATCTCTTATTGGTGTGCTGTTATGTAAGGTTCCTTGCCCAATGATAACATTATAAATATGTCCCCTGTTACATGCACATACACTTTTATGTGCCTTGTTTCATGCACATACACAGTTTTATGTCCCCGTTACATGCGCAAACACAGTTTTATGTCCTTGTTCATGTGTGACATTGTAACTGTTTTTTTCTGGTGACACAGCAAAAGAGTTATCCCACACCATATTGCATTTACATTAGGTGGGTGATGGCTCCCCAAAAACAAAGATTGTTTTGATAAATTATGAATTTCAAAAAATTTCACAAATGTCACAATTTGGTAGCCCTATTTCATGCACTGACCCACATCCATTTGTTGCCTAGAAACTGATAAGGTACTTTCTTTCATTTTAATTTGACTGTTTTCCTGCAACTGAGGATATCCTTGGAACTTTTGTTCACCAATAGACTTCCTGAACTGGACTGCAATGCTAGCAGGTAATGTGCCTGTCCAAGAACTGTGCTTAAGCAGGCTCTGGCTGAGGAGAGACTCTATCTGTAGTGCCTTGGTATTCTGGACTCCTCCTTAGTTCTTGCACTTGTAGGGATCTCCACCCTCAAAATGCTTTTGTAAATGCTTTTATGTTTTCTATTTTTGTATTTTTATAAAAAAAATCCTTTTAAAATGCTTTTTTTTGGGATTGTACAGTATCCACAGTGGGAGGGTTTTGGTCACTGTTCAATTTTACAGGTTGTGTTGTTTGCAGAATGTGTTTTACAATGTTTTCTTTTGCAGGTGTCCTGAAAAAAGACAAGAAGACCAGAAGTGGATTTTTGGGACTCATCAGAGTGCTCTTTTGTACAGAGTTGTTAGGCTTTGTGTAACTGTATAGTACAATATCTAAATATTTTCTGATTTGCAGGTGTAAAGTGTTTTGTAGTTCTTAGATTTTAGGAAATGTAATGCAAGGCATGTTTCTAAAGTGGACTACAGTTTTTGGTAAAAAATGTTTTTTTGGGGTTTGTGCACCTGGTAGGGAGCATGGGCCAGATAGTTTTCTCTAGAAGGTTAGGGGGATGGCAGCTTGGTGGTCCTGATTCATGATAGGGGTCACTAGTGCTGTCTGTTAGGACATGCATCAGGCAGTTTCTTGGAGCCACTGAGAATCCATAGACAGTACAGTAGTAGGATAGGAGCTGAATTTTCTTCAGTGAGCCTCTATCCTTTGGTGTTACCTGCCTGTGCCTGTCACATGGTACAGGAGGACCTGATCAGCCCTCCCAGTAGGGAACAAGGAGGGAGGATTACCTGGTTCTAAGCCATTTTCTGGCTGTGGATGCCAGTGGTCTGGTTGAGGTGAGTATAACCACCCAGTCCCCTCTGGTTACTAGAATCCAATCAGCATTTGTGTTAAACAGGTTGCAGGCAGTCGGCAGAGAGCTCAATAGGGGCTTCTTACAGAATGACATCATAGTTTACTCAGCTAGCCTGAGAGAAGAATGATTATGTCATTTGTAACTTTCTCAGCAGCATAACCCTTCTCTGCCACAGCTGCTCTGGGGAGTTTTAGAATGTTGGGAACAGTTGTTAGTCTGAGTTGAGAGTTGAGGGTGAGAGTGGCAGGAGGTCTTCCAATGGGATCTGAGTTGAGGGCCTAGGATTTCTCACCCTAGCTTGGATTACAATTTCCAGCTTCCAGTGAAGTAGTGGAGACCTTTCTACAGCAGGATTTCCTGATTTCTACTTCAGGAGAAGTGAAAAGAACTTATATCTCAGTGGGTCCAAGGGGCAATCCCCTGAAAATCCTTGTATGTCTTCAGCTGCCTTTGGAAAGGACCAGTGTGAAAAACTGTTTTACATGCTACCCAGGAAAAGGTGTCTTTTAGTTGTGTCATGCCCAGTGGAAGGAACAACTGGTCAGTAAGTACTGTTTTAGGAGTGAAGTTCTCCACAATTTAGTGGTTTCGTTTCTGAGGTATGTGTGCTCATAGAGAAGGCTAGATCACACCCATCAGTGCCCTTTTTCACCCAAGTTAGTGAAAGTAAAGTAATATGTTCACCCAAGTGAGTGAAAGAAATATTCAGTTTTCACCCAAGTGCATGAAAGTGAAATTCGGTGTTCATCCAAGTGAATGAAGGAAATGTTCCGTTTTCATCAAAGTGTGTCAAAGCAAACTACAGTGTTCACCCAAGTGAGTGAAGGAAATGTTCAGTTTTCACCCAAGTGTGTGAAAGTAAAATACAGTGTTCACCCAAATGAGCGAAGGAAGTGTTCAGTGTTCAGCCAAGTGAGTGAAAGAATTCAGAGTGTGTGGCTTAGTTTTCCACAAAACTGCACTCATTGGACTAGAATGTTTTTGGATGTGTGGCTAGTTTCACGTATGTGCACCATTTTTGAATGGGAAAGATGTTTGTGTTCTCGAACTGTACTGCCTGCAAAGAGCATTTGTGAGATGTACCTGTCTTGCCTTGACTGACCCATGGGGGTCCACTACCTGCATTAATTTGCCATCTGTTAAATAAAGCCATTCTGTGCAATCCGAGTTACTGTTCTGGACAATCTGATTCTTGTTTCTTTCATGGAATTACTGGGGCCCCCTCAGCAGTTTAGATCTAGCATATACCTAGCAGCATCTAACCTGGACCTCGTTGTAATTTACAAAGGTTCATGTGTTTTGTTCTTGTACCCCCACCCCTCTTCCTCTAGAAATGAGCCTGGTATACATCCTAATGCCAAGGTGGTACCAACCTTTGAATTTGCTGCCTAAAATTAAATGGTATGCCATATGTGGGTACTAGTTCCTGCTTTTATGGGGGGTGTCCAACTTTCTATAAGTGGCACGGGGGTTACAAACAAAATGGGGGCTCATCCAAAGGGATATGTTTTGTGTGAGAGGCAAATGCTGAGGGTATGTCTAGGATCTTCCGGTCTGGTGGCGGTGCACCTAAACAGAAGATCGTTGCCAGAAAAGCAAAGTTGTGCCAAGAAACTGCCACCTGAGAATCTTTTGCTGCCTGTGTTTTCATGAAAAGAGAGTGAAAAACTGTGCTGCTTGTGTGTTACCTTGGAAATGTGTACTGTTGAGCTGAGCAATGCTTGGCCAGCCCAGTGGCACTGAGGGTTAAGGCAGTAGATGCCTCACCTCATGCCTCACCGACGACCCAGGTTCGGGAGCGAGCCTGGGCTGCTGGGGGTCGGCAGGGTGGGAGGTACTGAGCATCCGTTGGACAGGTCTCCCTTCCCAGGGAGGGTGTAGGGTACAATGTCGCTCCTGAGCAACCTCTGGTGGCAGTCGGTGGTGGCCAGGAATAGGCAATGCCACCGCATGGTTCGGAGGTGGAGCTCAGCAGACACTGGTTGTCATTGCACATCTCAGTTTCACAGAGAGGGTAGAAAAGTGGAAAACCCTTTCACCTGATAGGCGAAGGCGGGACCAGTTGTCGGTCCCCACGCCCAATGCTGGACTTTCCATCTCCATTCCAGGCTTTCCATCTGCCCCCTGGTTGATCCATTGGACTTAGATAGAGTGCCAGTGGAGTCGGCGTTCCCATCCCGGGTGGCACAGAGCTGGTGGATCAGGTGGCCAGGTGGTGTGGTGGGGAGATGGGCCCTTGCCTGAGTATAAGCATCTGGGGGCTTCAGGCCTGGTGGGAACAGACCGTTCCATGATTCCACGCCAGAAAGAGTTCAGGGTAAGCTGGCGATGAGGGGGTTAAAAGTAAAGCAAAAAAAAAAAAAGCTGGGCAATGATTGCCCTTGCTTTGTCTTTTAAAGTGCTTGAAAACTCTTAAAAGTGGTAAATGTCCAGAGAAAAGTATTTGTGGTCTTAAAATACAGTCTTTTCTAAGTGCCCAGAAAGTTTCATGTGTGTACAGTGAAAATTGTGGGAGTCACTAAGGAAAATGCACCAAGAACTGAGTGAAAATGCCTTGAAAATACTTGCCCCACTGAAATTGCCAGCCAAGTTTGCATATTAAATTTGCTTACTAGACGATCGCTGTGCAGCAGTGTGACTGAGAGAGAGAGAGAGAGAGAGAAAGCTCATTTGCATGGCATCGTGTGATTGGTCCAGTGAACTTAAGATCAGCCCATTGCCCAAGTCTCAGAGTTGTGGAGCATTCGAGGAGGAGCAGCCAGCAGTGTGCAAAGAGTGTTAGTTCGTGCAGCAGCAGGAGGAAGCGCTAACAGCAGAAAGCATTTTAAAACCAGCAATTTTTTTAAACTTTTTGCAGTAAAACCAGGCTTAACCTGTATTCTGACCAACTGGAGAGTGATCAAGGTGATCGTGGCTATGATCGGAGGGATCGCCAGCCCATTTCACCCAGAGGCCTTCCTTGAATGGGCAGACCATTTTACATCAACAGTGGAAACCAGCAACTGCATAGTAAGTACCCCGTGCAAAAGTAAATGAACTGTGATGCCGGAAGTTGGAAAACTGTGCAAGAACTGTAAGAGCAATGCAGCAAAAGTAACTGAAAGAGAGTTTTGTGAAAATTTAAAAATCTTGGACTGTTTCTGTGAAAGTACTGTTTCAAAGAGAGTGAACTTCAAGGCAAAATAATCCTTCTGGTCCAAGATAAATGTACCAATGGTATGAATGTGATGGATAGAAGAAAAAGTAACAGTACAGTTGTGTTTTGAGTAAATCTGTTAAAATGCAAAAGATCCAACAAGATTTCTAACAATTCTAAACTGAGTATAAATGGGAAAAGTTGCAATCACCATATTGGGTTGTAGTCAGCAATGTAAACAACGCAGTGCCATTTTGGACAGAGTTTCAAATCCAAACGAAGTTTCAAGTGGTTGTGCTAATAGTTATGAAAAAAGAAAATTGCAAAAGCAGGCAGCTTGTTAGCAATCTGATTCAAGTGTGTTTAAGGCCAAATCTCAATGTGATTGCAAAAGTAGTAATTTGGGAGTTGTGTGTTTGTTTACAGAAAATGGCACATCAGCATCCCCACCACCCACTCCATGCCAGGGCGTGGGTTGCCCAGCAAGAACAAGAGTTAGCTAATTTTGAGCATCTGTATGACTGTAAGTCAACACCCTCTGAGGTGGCTTTGCTGAACTTTCCATTTAATGTGTGTGTTGTGTGCCTGAAGCCAGGGAGAGATGTTTTGCCAATTCCAAATTGCACAGACTGCCAAAAGAGATTTGGAATGACTAAGCCAGGTGGTGGCACAATGGTAGCTAAAACAAAACACATCCATTTAGCTCATACTTGGACATTGGCAGGGGACCCTGTCAGATCAGAGCAGCAGCAGGCTGGGTGCAGTCAGGGAGACCGCATAGAGTTTGTCAAGGAGGATTTGGACAATATATGTTCATATTCTTTGCAAAGTCAGGAAGAAGTAGAAATTTTCATGCCACAGAGGGTGGATTTGGACACTGCAACTGCATGTTCAGCAGATCCTTGGTTAGAAGGCCCAAGCCTCATGGGAGAATCTGAGGTAGAAGAAGCATTGTTTTGGGAGGCTAATGTCTCCGAGGGCAGTGAAGAATGGACAATTTTGGAAGCTGGTGCAATTATCAGCTCCTGGGCAGAATGTGTGGAAGAAGAAGAAGAAGAAGAAGTTGAAATGTCTATAGTGGGGCCCTACAAGTCGCAGTTAGCATTGGATTCAATTGAGCCTCCTGAGACAAGGATGGAGGAAGGCTCTAGAGATGTGCCACTGAGTGCAGAGGATGACTGCTTTTACTCTGCACTGTGTGTACAAAGCTGGTTCAACCAGGAAGGGCCACCCCCCAAGCTGTGCCACTGGTTTGGAGTTGGTCAAAAGCAGAAAAGAGGAAGGAATCATTTGTAGACAAGCTGTGGTCAAGTATGGAACTTCATTCCCTTTCTTCTGTCACCAAATCTGGGAAGAAATTGAAGAAAATAGGCATGCCTCACTGTGGGAGAAAGCTTGTGGCAACCTGCAACCAAATGTACAGAAGTTTGTTCAAATTAAAGTGTGTAATGAAAGACTGCAATTCTGGAAGAGTGGCACAACTTTGTTAATTGATTCCATAAGAATAGTGGACAAAGCTGGCCAAGAAATATTTTACAATTTTCCTGTGGTTCGTTCAGATGGGGAAACAGATTATGCCCCACATCTTGAGTGGTACTACCCATGAATGGTGCCACTGATCAGTCATTGTGCCCACTTGCCAAGTAAGTGCAACAATGCCAGCCCAGCAATCTGCCACTGAAGAGGCAGCAACCCAGGATGGAGGTGTCTTTCTTCTGGTGATCCAGGTTCATCTGTAACAATATCCAGGTTCGTCAGCCCAGCAGTAGGAGAAGATTTCATGTTTGGGTCCAGTAGGAGGTCATGAAAGCATCTGATCTGAAGATTTCATCTGTCCAGCAGCCAAAGATCATCAGGCCAAAGGTTCAGAGAGGTGATGTTAACATCAATTTGTTGCCTAGAAACTGATAATGTACTTTTTTTAATTTTAGTTTGACTGTTTTCCTGCAACTGAGGATGTCCCTGGAACTTTTATTCACCAATAGACTTCCTGAACTGGACTGCAGTGCTAGAAGGTTATGTGCCTGTCCAAGAACTGTGCTTCAGCAGGCCCCGGCCTATGAGAGACTCTATTTATAGTGCCTTGGCACTGTGGACTACTGGTGGGTGAAGTGATGAAACTTTGCTATGCAGAGTCATCCACGGATTTTGTCCATTTAGGAGGGGGGCGAAATGCTAAATTTCGCCTGTGAAACAGAGAACTTTCACCTTCCACAGTGAAATTTTGACTTCTGAGGTGAAATTATCCCCACAGAAGGTGAAATTTTGCCTTGGCGAAATCCACCAACTGCAGGGATATTTTGCGGATTACTCCACATGGCGAAATTGGCCACTTCACCATGACTTCTCCAGCGAAATTGAAATTCACTGCATCTCTACTCTGGATTCCTCCCTAGTTCTTGGACTTGTAGGAATTCCCTCCCCCAAAATGTTTAGTGCTTTTATGTTTTCTATTTTTGTACTTTTACATAAAAAAAATCCTTTTAAAATGATGTTTGAGATTGTGCAGTATCCACAGTGGGAGGGGTTTGGCCACTGTTTGATTTTAAAGGTTGTGTTTTTTGTAGAATGTGTTTTGCAATGTTTTCTTTCGCAGGTGTCCTGAAAGAAGACAAGAAGACCAGAAGAGGATTTTTGGGACTCATCAGAGTGCTCTTTTGTGCAGAGTTGTTAGGCTTTGCGTAACTGTATAGTACAATGTCTACATATTTTCTGCTTTGAAGGTGTAAAGTGTTTTGTACTTCTTAAATTTTAGGAAATGTAATGCAAGGCATGTTTCTAAAGTGGGCTGCAGTTTTTGGTAAAAAATATTTTTTGGGTTTGTGCACCTGATAGGTAGCATGGGTCAGATAGTTTTTTAGTTTAGAGGACAAGAGGGATGGCAGGTTGGTTGTCCTGATTCATATCTGTCACCAGTGCTGTGTTAGGACATGCTTCAGGCAGTTTCTTGGAGTCACTGAAAATCCATAGATAGTACAGTAGTAGAATAGGAGCTGAATTTTCTTCAGGGAGCCTCTATTCTTGGGTGTTACCTGCCTGTGCCTGGCACATGGTAGGGGAGGACCTGATCAGCCCTCCCAGAAGGGAGCACAGAGGGATGATGGCCTGATTCTAGGCCTTGTCCTGGCTGCGGACAGTCAGTGGTCTGGTTGCGATGAGTGTAAACACCCAGTCCCCTGGGGTTACTAGAATCTATCAGTGTTAGTGTTAAGCAGGTTGCAGGCAGTTGTTAGGGAGCTCAATAGGGGCTTTTTATAGAATGATATCATTGTTTACTCAGCTGGCCTGAGGGAAGAATGATTATGTCATTTGGAACTCTTTCAGCAGCATAACCCTTCTCTGGCACAGTTGCTCTGGGGAGCTTTAGAAAGTTGGGAATAGTTGTTAGTCTGAGTTGAGAGTTGGAGGTGAGAGTGGCAGGAGGTCTGCCAATGGGCTCTGAGTTGAGGGCCCAGGAATTCTCACCTTAGTTTGGATTAAAATTTCCAGCTTCCAGTGAAGTGATGGAGACCTTTCTACAGCAGGATTTCTTGATTTCTACTCCAGGAGAAGTGGAAGGAATTGCCATCTCAGTAGGTCAAAGGGGCAATCCCCAGAAGATCCTTGTGTCTTTTCAGCTGCCTATGGAAAAGACCAGTGTGAGAAACTGTTTTACATGCTACCCAGGAAAAGGTGTTGTTTAGTTGTTCCATGCCCAGTGGAAGGAATAACTGGTCATTAAGTACTGTTTTAGGAGTCAAGTTCTCCAGTTTAAGAGTTTTTGTTTATGAGGTGTGTGTGCCAATAGAGAAGGCTAGGTCACACCAATCAGTGCCTCTTTTCACCCAAGTGTGTGAAAGTAAAGTTCAGTGTTCACCCAAGCGAGTGAAGGAAATGTTCAGTTTTCACCCAGGTGTGTGAAAGTAAAATTCAGTGTTCACCCAAGTGAGCAAAGGAAGTGTACAGTGTTCACCCAATTAAGTGAAAGAGTTTAGAGTTTGTGGCTTAGTTTTCCACATAACTGCACTCATGGGAAGGGAATTTGTTCAAGTGGGTGGCTAGTTCCACGTATGTACACCATTTGGGAATGGGAAAGATGTTTGTGTTCTCAAACTGTGCTGCCTTCAAGGAGAGTTTGTGAGATGTACCTTTCTTGCCTTGACCGACCCATGGCAGTCCACTACCTGCTTTAATTTGCCATCTGTGAAATAAAGTCATACTGCACAATCCCATTTCCCATTCTGGACAATCTGATTCTTGCTTCTGCCATGGAATTACTGGGGCCCCCTCAGCAGTTTAGATGTATCATATGCCTAGCAGCCTCTACCCTGGACCTGGTTGTAATTTACAAAGGTTCATGTTTTTTGTTCTTGTACCCCCAACCCTCTTCCTCTAGAATTGAGCCTGATATACATCCTAACACCAAGGGTGGTACCAACCTTTGAATTTGCTGCCTAAAAGTAAACAGTATGCCATATGTGATTACTAGTTCCAGTTTCTAAGGGGGGAGTCCAACTTGCTGTAAGTGGCACAGGGGTTACACACACACACTATATATATATATATATATATATATATATATATATATATAGTGATAACCTGTATACCTATAAAATTTATAACATTTCAATTAAGTCTATCAAAGGTATACTAAAATTTTGGCAAAATGTTTGACTACTTCTTACTCAGCTACCTTTATAGCCTGAGACTTTGCACATACCCATGGTGAACATATCTCTAAATCCTGAAACTGTGGAGAAATCTGGATAGAGAATTTTTAAATTAGATTGAAATAAATAATAATTTAATTTAGATTAAATGTCTGGCTACCCATAACTCTGCCCACTTTCAACCACTGACTCTGAAAGTTGGAACACTTATATAAGACTTTATGCACTATATACAGTACATACCACATTTGGTGTCAGCTGGATGTGTACTTTTAAAAATAGAGCAAAATAACAGAAATTTAAAATTTGGCAGAATTTCAAAGAATTTTGTGAAAATTCCACAAAATTCCACAGATTTGGAATGGTCATTCCACAGGTGGAATTTTATGTCCCACACAGCTCTATTGACTATGCCTCATTCCTCTCCCTCTTCCAGTTTGGTTCACAAATAAACTCAACTGTTTCTTCCCTTCTGTGGGTCACTGACCATTCTGAACAGGAAATATCAGAGCCTGATCACTGCAGCTATCTTTGTCGACTTTGCCACAGCCTTTCTAAACAGTGGCACACCTCATCCTCTTTGACAATGTGTTGTTGGTTGGATTTTATGACCTTGTTATTGGTTCTGCTCCTCCATCTTTGATCATTATCAGTCCTTTCAGGTCAATGGCACTATGAAATGTTGAGATTAAATCTTCGTTCTTTGCACAATGATGCTGGTGTAATGTTGGGAAGTTTGTGCTACATATAGTGTAATGAAGTGTCTGACTTTGTCCCCAACTTTTCTTGGTGATATTTTTTTTTTTATTAACTTTCAGATCTTCCCCCATCCACTGAAAGGACATCACCCACCCCTGCCCAGCTCCAAACTATAATAATAATAATAATAATAATATTCTTTATTTCTAAAGCTCAATTCAATTTTTCCAAAGCACTGTACAGATAAAACAATAAAATATTCAAAGATAAATCAGTACAAACACATGGAATCCAGCTTTCACACCAATTTACAATAAACAGTTATATCATATAAAATCCTCAAAGGCAAGATAAAACAAATTAGTCTTTAAGGCTTTCTTAAAGCTCTCCATAGTCTGGCACACTCGGATCCAATGAGGTAGAGAGTTTCACAGGGTAGGGGCTGCATACATAAAGGCTCAGACCCCTGAAGTTTTCAGTCATACTCTGGGAACCTCAAGCATTCCTTCATCGGCTGAGCGGAGAGGTCAGAGGGGGCAGTAGGGAACCAGATGCTCTTTCAGGTAGCCCAGACCCTGTCCATGTAGGGCCTTATAAGTCAGTAAACTGACCTTGAAAATGATCCGCCACTGTACAGGCAGCCAGTGCAGTTTGTGCAGCATAGGCATGATGTGACTCACTCGGGAGACCCCTGACAATAGCCTGGCCACTGTGTTCTGCGCCAGCTGCAAGTGGTGGATATCAACCCCCGGAAGCCCTAGGTAGAGGGAGTTGCAGTAGTCAAGGCACGAGGTCACAAAGGCGTGGATCAGTTTTGGAAGGTTGCTAGATGGAACAAGATGCTTAATCCGGGTGATGTTCCTCAGGTGATTAAAAAAGGACATGACTACTACTGACACCTGCGAACGCAGTGTCAGACCATCATCAAGAATCACCCCCAGATTCCACACCTGCACAGAGGGCAACAGCTGGCTACCTCTTAGATAAAGCCCAGAGGTGAGCCCTGCCACTGCCCTCTCTATCCTACAACCTGGATCCACTACCAACATCTCAGTCTTATCAGGATTCAATTTCAACCAGCTGGCTTGCTTGCAATCCGGGATTTCTGCAAGGCAGCTATTAAAGACTGAGACCGCACTATCCTGGTCAGGTGCAAAAGATAGTTAGAGCTGGGTGTCATCTGCATAGCAGTGAAACCTCAGCCCATACTGTCTCACAATGTCTCCCAATGGCAGCAGATACACCACAAACAACACTGGAGACAGCACAGAGCCCTGAGGAACCCCACAAGGCAGGGAGAATGAGGCTGAGGAATAAATCCTGGACTCACCCTCAGAGTCCTACCAGTGAGGGAAGATCTAAGCCATCTGAGGACTGTACCTGACAGACCACAGATGTCTCTCAGGCACTCCAGCAGCCCCCCATGTCCACAGTGTCAAAAGCCGAAGAGAGATCAAGAAGGACCAAGATGTAGTGACATTTCTGATCTCTTGCTATCAGGAGATCACTGAGCACTTGAACCAGATCAGTCTCAGTACTATGCCTCTTCTGAAAACCAGATTGGAGGGGATCATAGATGTCATGGATGGTGAAATGGTTCTCCGGCTGCAGGGTGACTACTTTCTCAATCACCTTCCCAACAAAGGGAAGGTTAGAGATTGGTCTGTAGTTAGTAGGGTGGTTTGGTCCAGAGAAGATTTTTTAAGGAATGGTGTTACCACAGCCTCCTTCAGGGAGATAGGAAACTCACCCAACTCTAAAGAGCACCAAACTATCTCTGCCAGGACAGGGCTGATGGTACCCACACATCACAAAATGAGGCATGTAGGGTATAGGTCCAAACTACAGCAGGTTGACCACATGCTCCAGATAATCCACACAACATCAGAGATCTCCGGCAAGTCAAAGTGTGCCCAAGAAAACCAAGGAGTAGTTACCATGTACCGACCACTGACAGCTCCCATAGTGTGGGCTGATTGGATCTCCACCCTGATGTTGGCCAACTTATTAGCAAAGAACTGATCAAACTCATCACACCTATCCTGTGAAAATGCTCTTCGAGCTTTAGACAGATTAGATTGCACAACCTATCCATAGTCTGAAAGAGCTGAGCCAGTTGATTCTGAGCTGCAGCAATCTCCCTGGACTGGAACTCTGCCTTCATATGGGAGATTGCTGATTGACGGACATGATAATATTCCATCAATCTAAGACTGTCGGCATCCAGGGCAGATCTCCTCTAGCATCGTTCTAGCCTTTGTCCAACTTGTCTCAACTCCCTCAAGGTCCAGTCAAACCAAGGGGACCAAGGGCAAAGAGTGAGCTGATGAACATGGACAGGAGTGATAGAATCCAAAGCTCCCGACACAGCCTTATTATAGCATTGGACTAGATTCTCTGGACCCTCGCTAGCATCCGGCAATCCCAATAGGTCTAATACCACCATAAGGCCATCAGGAGTGAAATCCCTCAAAGGGCAGTATCTGACCATCTCCACAGGGGCAGGCCTATAAAGGGAAGCCAGGAAATTTAACCTTACAGTGTGATGGTCAGACCATCCAACCGGTTCCACCACCAAATCAGAAGCCTCCATCCCCAGGAGGAAAATCAGGTCGAGTTTGTGATCCTGATTATGGTTGCAGAGGCAACTACCTGTGTGAAGCCCAACAAATTCATAAGTTGGAGGAACTATATGAACCCCCTTTTACCACCCACCACATTCATCTGCCTCCAGAGTCCCAGCTAAGTAATTGGTAATACTAGCCAATGTCTGGATGCAAAAAAATCCTGTCTGCCATCCATTAGAAGTAAGAAAATGCCCCATCTCCCACCCCATCAAGAGTTCCATAATTTGTGAGAACAGCACCACCTTACCCCATGTAGGACCCAACCTCCCTCCTCCACTCCAAGCACCCCAAAATTTAAAGAATATAGGCAGAAAGTTTGGAAATGAACTACCTCGTAGAGGCTGTAGCATGTACAAATAACCAACACCTACTAAGGCTGTTTGAAACAAGTTTATTCACATCTCCTTAACGCCACAGATGGAGTCACAAAAATGATAAAGTATTGCCTGAGTCATCTTAAACTTCATTATGATGCAGAATCACTCCAGAAAGTGCAAGTGCAGGTCACACAGTACTGTCCATTTCATTAAAAACATTTAAAGCACATTGCTTGCAGCATGAGTGAAAATCCGTTTCCAAAGTCCATTTCATTTAGTCTTTTTCAATCGATACACCAGCTGACGGAAAGGTTGGACCCCCCTGCCTTCTACAAAATTACATCACATTATGCCTTTTGCACTATTAGTATAGTACTTTTTCTGAAATTGACGTGCACTGTTTCAGTCACCCCTTTTTTTCCCAGAATAATTTAAAGGAGCAGTACATGTTTTGTCATGGGTGCAATGAAAACATAGTGCTCAGCAATCCATGACAGAAACATAAGAAGGAAAAAATCACATAAATATCCATTATATTATTCAAACTAATCACAAAAAAGTTCACAAACTATGATATTCAAAAATGTAAAAATCAATTTAATCAGTCTATCCTTGTGCCAGTATGATACTTATGCTTCAGCACCAAAGATAATAATAATAATAATAATAACACTTTATTTGTATCGCGCCTTTCTTAAATTCAAGGCACCTTACAATACTTTACAATATAATAAATAAAACAAATATATAATAATCTGAGCTCCTATCATCTGATATATTCAGCCCACATAACAGAAGGGTGAAAAGCAGCTCGTCATGTCAAGCCTACTAATCAGTTTATTTCACATGCTTCTGTACTGTCCATCATTTATAGACAGTGAACTCCCAGTGGAAATGGGTTAGTCACCAGTGCACATTTGCAATTAAAGAGACACAGGATTTACTCAGCAAAGTTACAGAACAACAATTTAAAGCACATAGTTGCAATTGCTCAAATCTATTACCAAGGCAAGTGGCCAGAAGCAAACTCTAATTAAATATTCCTAAAGAGTCCACACATTTCTCTAAGTAGCCATTTGATAGTCACGAAAAGGAACCCACCTCTAATCTATTATTTAACCCTCTATTTTCTGCTGCTCTTAATGAAAAAAAAAATCCACTATTGTTCCCTCTTAAGCAATACTTTATTATAATCACCCCCTCTCCTGGTTTTAATATGTGTTATTATGCCCAAGAATGCAAGTTTGTGTTCAGATCTGTTCCTAGTTTTCCAAATGTGAACAGCTAGTGCACTGGCCAAATCCCCCTTTCTAAAGCTCACCAGTTTTGACTTTTAGGGCCCTTTTTGCCTTGCTCACATACAGTAGTAGATGTCGCATTTACAGGGGCCATGTAAATGACCCCATTCATGTCACAGGTAAGAAAATCTTTAACTTGCTCCTCACTGTTAGTAGCTGGGCAAACATAGGTCCTAGCTGTATCACTCACTGCGAAATATTTTCAATTGATACTTTTATTATACCCATCCCTTTTATTTGCTGACCACATGCAGGGTCTATCCTGTAATGGTTGAACTTAAGGAGCCACCACATCCCTGATGTTTTAACTGTACTCCTGCAGTACAGCAGTCTTGTGCCATCATTTGAAAGCTTCCAAGGTCCTGGGTCTCTTCCCACTAGATGCCAATGTTTCTTAATCGGTAGGAAGTTAGAGCGCAGCTGGTGGAAGACCGGCTAATGGAGGAAAATCTGGTCCTATGTACTCACTACAGTGAGTATCAGGGGGCAATCAACTGTAAGAAGGCAAGAGTTTGTTTCCAGTGAGATTGCTACAGGGAGGAATCAACTAGCTGTGCTATTTTGGACTGTAGACAGGCTATTACACACGGTCTGTCTACAGCCGAAAAAAGCCTTTTCTGATTCTTTGTGTGAAGAGTTTGCTTGGTGCTTCTCTGACAGGGTGTCCTCCATCCAGCAGGGAATTCCATCAATGGGCCAGAGTACAGCCTACAGTGATCACTGTAGGCATCACAGAGGAACTCTGCCTGTTTGGGGTGAGTTTAAACTGGTGGAGGTGACTGAGGTCATTGAGGTTGCTTCCGGGCTGAAGCACACATATTGTGAACTGGACCCGGTGCCGAAGCATTTCTTGATGGCATGTGTCAGTTCCATTGGCCTGGTGTTCACCATAATTGTACGGTGCTCTTTGTCTGAGGGGGTCTTTCCAGATTCCTTGAAAGAGGCTCTGGTGAAACCCCTTCTGAAAAAACATCCTTAGTCCTTGACATCTTGGGGAATTACCAACCAATCTCCAACCTCCCTTTTTTGGGTAAGGTTGTAGAGAAGATTGTTGTGCAACAGCTTGAGGATCACCTTGTGGCCTTTGACATCTATGAGCCACTCCAGTCTGGATTTCATGTGAGGCATAGCACAGAAACAGCATTAGTTCAGGTGCACAATGACCTCCTCAAGGTGAAAGATAGATGAGAAGGGTCAATTCTCATTCTCCTTGATCTCTCCTCAGCATTTGACATGGTGGACCATGTTGTGTTACTTGACCATCTCAGGGAGTACTGTGATCTTGCTGGCACTGTCATCTGCTGGTTAGAGTCCTATCTCATGAACAGGAGGCAATGGGTAGTGATGGAGAATCTCTTCTCCTCCTTGAGCGTCCTGTCCTGCAGAGTACATCTGAGTTTGGTCTTGTCACCAATGTTGTTTGCTGTGTGCATGATGCCCCTTGGTGAGCTCATTAGGAAACATAACATGGGTTTTCATTGCTATGCAGATGATACCCAGTTGTATCTTTCCTTTGCCCCTGGGACATCCAAAGCTGTAGAAGTGCTTAATAGCTGCCTGGCTGAGATTAATCACTGGATGCCCTCCAGCTGGTTGTGACTGAACCCTGATAAGAAGGAGGTACTGGTGGGGGAGTTGAACCAAAGGTATGATAGGATTGCCTCTGGTGTGGCAACAGGTCTTTTCTTGGGGCCTATGCCATTGATGGCTTCCTTTAGGGTTTACAATCTGGGTGTATTCCTTGATGACGGACTGGCATTTGAACCCAAGGTGTCATCCATTGTCCAAAGTAATTTTTATCATCTGAGGAGTATCACCAGGATCAAGCCCCTATTTCTGCCTGAGGACCTTCCCACCTTGGTACATGCCTTTGTGACATTCAAGCTTGATTACTGTAATGTGCTTTATTTCAGGGTCTCTGGAGGTACCCTCCGCTGGCTGCAGCTAGTGCAGAACACTGCCAGCAGATTGCTGATGGGCCTTTCTAAGTTCAGTCATGTTACCCTGGTGTTGCATGAACTGCACTGACTGCTGGTCAGGTGGAGGGTTCTCTTCAAGGTGGGCTTGCTCACCTTTAAGGCCCTGCATGGACCAGGCCCTTGCTATATGTCTGACCACCTTACACCTGCCGCTCCTGTCCGATCCCTCCATTCCTCCTCTAAGGGCCTCCTCACAATTCCCAAGATGAGATTAAAAACTGCTGATGACAGTGCATTCAGTGTCATCATCTCTGTCCTGTAGAATTCACTACCTCCAGATGTCAGGGAGGCCACTTCAGTTGAGGTCTTCAAGAGCTACCTAAAGACCTATTTGTTTGCTTTGGCATTCCCAGATACAGAGCTGTAGAGCACTATCATTGCATTTATCTATAATACTTGCTTTTTTGCACTCAGTCTATTGCTTTTATTATATTTATATTTTAGCTATATTTATGTATTTATGCACTGTCCCACCTCTTTGAGTTTTGGATTTGTAAAGTGCCCAGAGCCTCTGGGATTGGGTGATAAAGAAATAAAAGTTGCCTTTCCTTAATGATGGCACATATTTTACATGACTAGGGATTATAAGTGGACACAAATGTGATATGTGGATCAGTTACTACTCTTAATTTTTTTCTTGCAGAAGTTCTATTTGGGGTATATTCTCTACTTCCTACCTAGCTCTAATAATCAGCTCCTTATTATAACCCTTTTACAGTAAACTAGCCACCAGCTCATCAGCTCATACTTGTTATCTTTCCTCTGTACTGCAGTTCATCTTCATTCTAATGATCTGTCCCTTAGGAATCACAGAAATAGTGTGGTGTGGATGAATACTGCTTACCAATAACAATGTTTTTCTATCAAGTGCTTTTCTAAACAAATCTGTAGTCACCCCTCCTTCAACATCTTTTGTTATAATTCAGATTCAAGAAACTATGCCAGCCCAGTGGCACTGAGGGTTGAGGTGCTGGTCACAACACCTCGCACCGTGCCAGTGACCCGTGTTCAGGAACAAGCACAGGCCACCATGGGTTGGCATGGAGGAGATGGATTGAGCATCTGATGGACTGCTCTCCATCTCAAGGAAGGGGGGAGATCAGTGGATAGTGCACACCTGACTCCTAGCAGAGGCAGGGGCTCGGTGACCTGGAGCCACAACAACGTGGGGCAGGAGCGTGGCAGATGCATGACGTGGGTGCACATGGAGCTTTTGTCACCCTGTTGCAGGCATCATTGCATGCTGCATGCCCACAAGGGGGCACAGGAAAAACAGTAAAAGCTCTTGGTGGATGATGGGGGAGCTCTCAGGTCCCACACCCTGCCAGCCATGGTGCAAACACTTGCTCATGTCTCAGTAGGGGAGGGCCCCTCCACTGACTCCACAAGAGGCTAATCCCTGGGGGTATAGCACCAGATGGTGGACACCAGAGTGACAGGACTAGTGCTACCCCCTCTCAGAATGTGAGGGCCGATGGAGCAGGAGCACAAACAATAATAATAATTAAAATAAAAATCCAAGAAACGAAACTGTGATTTACTGAAGCTCATACTGAATTTCAAATTTTGATGACTATTTTCAAAGAATTTTACAAAGTCAAACAATTCTGACTCTGTTCTTTTCCAGATCAGGATGATGTCATCTATAAAGCATCTCCATAAATTAAATCTTATGGAAAAATGGGTTGGGAGTCAGTATTGTGCATCACCTACTGCTCCCATTTTCCCAAAAAAGGTTAGCACAGTTTGGTGCAAAACTTTCCCCCATGGCTGTACCTCTTTTCTGCCAATAATAATCCTCCTTATTGAAAAATATGTTAAATTCTAAAGCAAAACATGCCAATTGCACAAGAACATCAGTGGGGGTGGGGGTGGGTGAGGACTGTATGGGATTAAAGAAAATATTTCATAGCCTCCAAACACTTTGTGTGGAGAATATTCGAATACAAAGATTCAGCATCTAATATAACTAGCCAACTATCTTGATCTTTAGCAAGTTCCTCCAAAATTCTCAAAATAGCTCCTGGGTCTTTAATGCATGATTTCAGTTATTTAACAAATGGGGCAAGAAACTGATCAACATATTTGGCCAGTGATTCAGTCAAACAATAATTTCCCCAAACTATAGGTCTGCCCGGAGGGTTGATCAAATGTTTTATGTGTTTTTGGAAGTAGTAAAAAAATGACTCTTACTGGATGTTAAACAGTTAAATACTCAATAACCTGGGTAGGAAACAACTCTTTCTCTTTCGCTAATACCAAAAACTCATCAATCACTTTTTTAAAAACATGTGTTCTGTCATACTGCAATTTTTCAAAATATATGGCGCTGTTCAGTTATCTGTACGCCTCCATATCACATTTCACACTATCTAAAACAACCACAGAGCCTTCTTTATCTGCAGGTTTGATAGTACTTTATTATTGCTTCCTAAATTTTTTAAATTAACTGTTCCTACTCAAATTATGAAAAGCCTGTTATTAGTTTCACAGTCCAATTTAATAATGTCCTCCTCCCAGGATATAAGAAAGGTTTGAAGCCTTAGAGTTATAGGTGGACAAAACTGTGATTTAGGTTTAAAATGATTTTCTGTGGTGTTTTCTGCAGTGCTTTCTTGATTTCTCCAAGACGGCTCATCTTCATCTTCCAGAT
This sequence comes from Neoceratodus forsteri, assembly GCA_016271365.2. Taxonomy (NCBI): domain Eukaryota; kingdom Metazoa; phylum Chordata; order Ceratodontiformes; family Ceratodontidae; genus Neoceratodus; species Neoceratodus forsteri. The sequence continues at coordinate 382,496,884 of CM057455.1, read as the reverse complement.
CTTCTCCTCTTTAAAAAGAATTTGAGGCTTAACGTACATACCAACTTGTGGATATCAATAATAGTCTCAAAAATATTTAATCTCTAAATTGGAGTAAAAGATAATCTGCTATTAAGCACAGCAATCTCTGATTCCCTTAACACATAGCTGAACAAGTTAACCTCATTTCTCTGTGGTTCTTTTCCCTTGATTGTCATTTTTGTGTCCTGCATCTGGGTATTCTTCCTCTGCCACATGCTCTTTCTACCCCCCTGAATACATGTATATTTTATTAGTTGTATTTGTTTATCTGACTTTTATAATAATAATAATAATTTTTATTTATAGGGCGCCTTTCTATTGCCAAGGCGCCGTACATAAATGGCAGATCAAAACAATAATAATCATTTAAAAATACAGCTGGATCAAAACAGTCATTTTAGTCAATGTTCTACAAATGCAGTTTCCCATAAAAAAAGTCTTCAAACCTCTCTTGAAGCCCTCCACAGAAGTGCACTCCCACAACCGATGGGGTAGGGAGTTCCAAAGGGTGAGGGCCACATACGCAAAATCCCGAGTGCCTGAAGATTTCAAATTCACCCTTGGAACCTCTAGCAACCCCTCGTCGGCCAAGCGGAGTGATTGATTAGGGCGATAAGGAACCAGAAGTTCTTTCAGATAGACTGGGCCCAGATCGTGTAGAGCTTTGAAAGCCAGCAATCCAAATTTAAAGGTGATCCGTCACCTAATTGACAGCCAGTGCAGTTCACGCAGCACCAGAGTAATGTGACAGGATCTACTAGAACCCATCAAAAGCTGGTCTGCAGCGTTCTGAACTAGCTGCAGGTGACGGATTTCAACCCCAGAAAGCCCTAGATAAAGGGAGTTGCAATAATCCAACCGTGAAGACACGAAGGCATGGACTAACGTTGACAGGTCGGCAGACGGAACAAGATGCCGAATCCTGGTGATGTTCCTAAGATGGTAAAAGGAAGTCTTGATAACTGCTGACACCTGCAAATGCAGTGTCAACCCGTCATCAACAACTACCCCCAGGTTCCACACTCGTTCAGAGGTCAGGAGAGAAACGCCTCCAAGAAAAATTCCGGAAGACGCACCAGCACCCAACCCCCCTATCTGTTTACCCGGGTCCACAACCAGTACCTCAGTCTTATCAGAGATCAACCTCAGCCAGCTAGAATTCATCCACTCCTGGGTTTCTTTTAGACAGCTATTAAAGACCGAGAGCGCTCCCTCCTGGTCGCGGGTGGCAAAAGAAAGGTATAGCTGGGTATCATCTGCGTAACAGTGAAACCTCAGCCCATACGACCTTACAATGTCTCTGATGGGTAGCATATACACTGCAAATAATGTGGGTGACAGTACTGAATCCTGAGGCACCCCACATGGCAAAGCCATTGAATCCAAGGAAAAAAACCTGGACACAATTCTTTGTGATCTCCCAGTGAGGAATGATGTGAACCATCTTAAGACAGTTCCAGATATTCCACAAAACAGCCTCAGGTGTTCTATCAACACCATGTGATCTACGGTGTCAAAAGCTGAAGAAAGGTCGAGGAGAACCAGAATGGAATGACTCTTCTGATCTCTGGCCATCAGGAAATCATTGAGCACCCGAACCAGCGTTGTCTTGGTACTATGTCTTTTACAAAAGCTGGACTGGAGGGGTTCATAGACATCATGAATGGTCAAATGGTCTTCCGGTTGTGCAGCCACTACTTTCTCAATCACCTTCCCAACAAAGGGAAGATTAGAGATAGGTCTGTAGTTTTCAAGACAGTCAGGGTCTGCAGTAGCTTTTTTCAAGAGGGGTGTCACCACCGCCTCTTTCAGGGAGCTGAGAAACTCACCAGATTCCAGGGAGCACCTGACTATCTGCATAAGAACTGGACCAATGATGTCAATACAACTCAGAATTAGGGAGGTTGGTCCAGGGTCCAAACTACAGCATGTAGAGCACATGTGCTGGATGATCCTCATGACATCAATGAACTCCAGCTGACCGAAGGAACTCCAGGAAAACTGAGGCACCATGATCTCACCCCGGTTCACAGCAACCCCCATAGAGCATGATGGTAGCAGCTCAGCCCTAATGTTGGCCACCTTATTTACGAAGAACTGAGCAAGCGCATCGCACTCCAATTGCGAAAAGACTTTCCGAACTTGCAGACAGGCTGGGTTGCACAGTCTATCCACAGTTCGAAACAGCTGAGCTGGTCAATTCTGAGCAATCGCAATCTCCCTGTACAGGAACTCTGCCTTCTTACGGGTGATTGCAGATTGAAAGACCAAATAATGATCCATCAATCTAAGGTGGTCGGGATCGAGGGCTGACTTTTGCTAGCAATGCTCTAACCTTCGCCCCTGTCTCCACATCTCCCTCAATGTCTCATCAAACCAAGGGGACTTGGGGCGAAGGGAGAGGGGGCAAACATGAACTGGGGCAATGAAATCCAGAGCCCCTGCAATGGCTGTATTATAGGCTGACACGAGGGTCTCTGGATCACTGCTCGCAAACACAGTGGACAAGAGGTCAAACACTGCTGCAAGGCCTCGGGGATCTATATCCCACAAAGGGCAGTACCTAACCAACTCCATAGGAGCAGGCCTTCTAGAAGGGGAGCAAAAACTAAACCCCATGGTGTAATGATCTGATCACCCGATGGGTTCCACCCCCACATCGGATGCCCCGACCCCTAGAATGAAGATTAGGTCCAAAGAGTGTCCACATTTATGTATAGCAGAGGAAACCACCTGTGTAAGGCCCAACGTTGTCATTAACTGGAGGAAGTGTTGACCAAATTGCGAAGAGTTTGTTGTTGACCCAGGCGTTGAAGTCACCCAGAACCATCAATCTGGGTGACTCGAATGCCATATCGATGACAAAGTCTGCCACTTCCTGAAGGAATCACTTCTCATCACCGGGTGGATGGTAAATGAGGGTGATTCGAATGCCTACACCTGCTACAACTCTACACTCAAAGGACTCAACCCTCCCCACTAGTACCTCCGTGAGGCCGAGTTCGGTCTTGAAACAGACCACAACCCCCTCCCATGATCCAATCTTGGGTGGTGTAACACTGAGTACCCGGCTGGAGTCATAGCCTCCAAAATGGGGCTAGAATTATCATCCAACCAGGTCTCAATAATGCAAGCCAGGTCCACCGTGCCAACAAGATCAGCAATAATTGTTATCTTGTTTTTAATGGTCCTGGCATTGCACAACACCACCCGAGTTGGACGAACCTCATGGGCTGCACAAGCCAACTGACCACCATAATCGGTGGTGCCCCTGGGTATGGGCACCAGACATGGAGAACCATGATCAGGATTCTATTTCACCCCTGGGCGCCTTCTGGTATTAACCACCCTAATACGATGACCTCCCCGATCATCCTTCCCTGTTCGCAACCCCACACCCTTCTCCCCCTCCTATGCACAATACCCTTTGCTCTACAATGCTGGTAGATCTCAAACTGAAGAGGGGGAGAGTATAAAGGGTGAAGGGCCTGAAGAGAGGAGGATGAGTAGTGCACCACTGTGGGGGCAGAAGACCAACACATGCTATAAACTAAGCTACAAAATACAATAAACAAAACCTAAAACAAAACTAACAAACTAATAATACCCCCCAAAAACAAAAAATGGTTTAAAAACCCCGCTCAACTCCCAGGTTAACTAACATCAATTCAGAGCCTGAAATTAGAGCCCTAACAACCCCCCCTTAGTACAAAATAACCCACAAGACAAATAAACAACAAACAAAGCTTAAGGAAACATAGAAACATAGAATTTGACGGCAGATAAGGACCGCTTGGCCCACCCAGTCTGCCCATTTCCCTACCTAATGGATAAGCCACAGATCCTAGTTAACCAGCAGCCTACTTCTTCCTACCCCCACCCCCTAGAATTGCCTTATGACTGTCCCATGCATGCTTGAATTCCACCACTGTTTTTGACTCCACCACCTCCTCTGGAAGGCCGTTCCATGCATCCACAACCCTCTCTGTGAAAAAATATTTCCTTAAATTACCTCTGAGCTGCCCCCCCATCTTCAAATTGTGCCCCCTTGTTCTTGCACACCTCTTTTTTTGAAAGATGCTACCCTCTTGGACTTTGTTGATTCCCTTGAGGTACTTGAAATTTTCTATCATGTCCCCCCTCTCCCTCCTTTCCTCAAGGCTATACATATTAAACTCCTTAAGTCTCTTTTCATATGTCTTCCGGTGCAGACCCTGCACCATTTTACTCTCACCCCCAGCCCAACACATCATATAACAAAAAACAATGAATAATTTATCTCCCCTCCCAGTCCTCTCACCACTGTGAAAAGGGGATAGAAAGGCACTCTCACTGCCAAACAGTTAACCCAAATTAAAATAATATAACAGCAAATAAAAGCAAAATTAAATTTTTCCAGTCCAAGTAAGGGAGAAATAAAACTATAAAAATCCCCCCCCCCCAGATCTCTCACAAACGGTGAGAGGGTAAATTACAATTTTCTTCACTGACCAGGAAAGGAACTATAACTTTCAACAAAATAAAAATAAATAAGTAAAGTATGTGGATGCAGGGTCCCCTCACCACCCCATTGTCCAGGCAGAAAAACGAAATAATACACAAAAAAGGAGGAGGTCCGCAGTCTCTTTTAATCCAGGCCCAGAATTAAATACAGTCAACACCAGGAACCACCAGAAGTCCAAAGGCTGAAATGGGATACAGTGTTGCCAGTTGCTCCAGGAAAAACCACAAGAAGGACACTCTCACTATCCGAAGTAACACAATTGCAGATCCAACTATAAGTTCTGAGCAAAATAGAGAATATTCCAAAATAATGCAGGTAATCCATGAGAAGAGTCCAATTCGATTTAAAAATAGTCGAATCGAATGCCACATGCAGATACTGTTTTCAGCAAAATATCCCAGATCAGCAATCTTGAGAAAACGAGACCCACAAATCCAGGTAACAATCGGGACACAGTTCAAGAGGGCACCAGCTCAGCAGTGGGTTGGGGCATGCAACTCAGTCTCAAGAGGAGCCCCCCCCAATGCACCAGACTCACAAGCCCCCACCTGGTCACCCGCGATCCGCAGCTACAAACCCCAGGAGGTAGGCCACATGGACTATCCCCCAGGAGGTTTTATAAGAGTCCCAGCTGCAACTCCAACTCCTCGGAGAACACGGGGACAACTCCTGCTTGGTCGCAAAGAACCTAAGTGAACAGCTGACACTAGGCACAAAGGGGGAGGCCCCCCACCCAACACAGATCCCAAACCACCCCACCCTCCAATTTTAAAATCCTGGCTGCCCTCAGTACACAGTAAACTCCTATGCACTTCTCACGGAGAACCCCAGATCTTACTCGTGGTTCCTCAATGAAAGAGCTGTCAGGCCAGTCCTCAGGGTCACTGTTGATTAAAATCCAGGGCACAACAGCTCCTATGTGGATTGTCCGTGAACTAGCAGCGAAATAAGATGTTATCCACAGATCCACCAGGGAGACTCAGAAGCGTTATGTTCTTCCACTATTCCTCACAGAAAGTAACAAATTCAACAAAAACAAATTAACCGACATAAGCGAGCCAGCGATACAACAAATGTAAAGAGATGGGCAACGGGTAAAAATAAAACAAGTGGGTAAAAACAAAGCAAAATAAAATGAAATCAGCAAGCACAAACAGTCACATTAAAAAAGCTCTTAACGGCTTTTCCAGTGTACAAACTGGGACTGAGGTTGTCTCTTGGATCTTCTTCCCCTGAAAAAGAGTCAATACTCTTCCCTTCACTTGTTTCAGTACCATAATCAGGGGGATCAGTATTTTCTTTAAAATGGATTTAGGTTTTACAGTGCCTTGTTTTTTTTATTAACAGAAGGTCCCCAGTCAAACACTTTGCTGTCACTGAAATTCCCAGCAACTCTCTTACATTTAGTTTTCTTTATGTTTTGAAATTTTCATCATGCTTTCTAAGATTATCCATAAATGTATTTTTTAATTTTTCATATTGTTGCAGTTTGCAAGTTCTTTCAATGCCACCTCTCTCTTATTTAATTCTTCCTTTATCTCTTTTTGTATAATGGCATTTTTGGCAAGAATCAATTCCATATGCATGTGTATGTTAATAGTTTTCTAGCTTTGTGACTTCTCTCTCTCTCCATGTATCCAGAAATCCTTCTCTATTTTGACCGTTTGTAGGGTTATTCAGAATACATAGTTCTCGTGAGACCCTGACTACTTCTAAATAGGGTTGCAAATAAATTCTTTCCCATTACAGTCTTTTTTATTTAAATGCCATTTTCTCAAACTGAGTAAAAGATTGCTAAATATTAAGTGGCCCAAAAACATTTGATGTGGTTTCATTAAGCAATTTGCTGTAACTGATATTCTCAGCCTCATTACTTCTGAGCACTAAGGGCTAAATTCACAAAGAGAGCCAAAAATTTTGCACATGCGGTAAAAGGGCTTGCAATACTGCAGAAACGCAAGTGCGGCATATTCACAGTCAAAAGATCTGTGGGTGCAGAAAATCACAAAAAAGACGAGTTATGGAATTCCACAGTAGTAGAATTTGCACATGTGTGCATCCACATTTGTAGAAATAATATAAAAGCCTCAGCAGACAGAACAACAGATGATTCATATTAATTGGAGCAGAACACTATGACAGTTTTGCAAAAGATGCAGCAGAACCAGCACTCCCAGCAAGGCCAGCAACCAGTCCCACAACTGGGCCCACAGCAGCAGCAGCAGCACCACCTGTACCAGCAGGACCTTGCACTACCGCAGTGGCCTGGCCTGTCTTTGTCTGCACAACAACAGCACATGCAACAGTATATATTGTTTGGGAACTTCAACCAGCTAAGAGTAGCACACATGTGGCAGCTGTGGTTCTCCTTGCTGTTGTCTGCACCCTGCTCTCCACATGTAGCAGGTCCAAGCATCCAGTGGCATTTTGTAACTTGCACATTTTTTGCACCTTCAAAGTGTTTTGATAATCTAGCTCCAAGTCTTTTAAGGAGGGGGTTCTGTGGTACTATGCACCTGCTATGTGCTGCATTCTTCATTAGACATTCAAACTGAACACACATGCTGCTTGGAGGAGCATATAGTTTAACTAAGTCTAGGGGAAAATGTTACATTTTTTTTTACCTAATCCATGCTGGTCACTTACACATAACAAGGTTACAGACAGTACTAGTTTGGGAGCCACATCCTGGGAGAAGTAATGCCTCAGTTAGGAAACAGAAATGGCAGCATGTACAAATAACCAGCACCTACTAAGGCTGTTTGAAACAAGTTCATTCACTTCCCCTTACTGCCACACATGGAATCACAGAAATGGTAAAGTATTACCTGAGTTGTCTTAAACTTTATCACAGTGCAGAATCACACCAAAAAGTGCAAGTGCAGTTCACACAGCACAGTTCATGTCATTAAAAACATTAAAAGCACACTGTAAGCAGCATGAGTGAAAGTCTGTTTTTAAAGTCTGTTTCATTTAGTCTGTTTCAATCAACACATTGACTGGCGTAGTGGCTGGGCTCCCCCTGCCTCCCATAAAATAACATCACTTGACAAGGTTTGCACTACTGGCACTTTCTCAAATGCTGACATATACAGTTTTGGGCATCCCTTTTATCCCCAAATCATTTAAAGGTGCAGTACATGTTTTGTCATGTGTGCAATGAAAACTCAGGCTCAGCAATGCATAATAGAAATACAAGAAGGAAAAATCACTAAATGCTTGTGGCCCACTAGTCTTTGTAGGTGGTGTGTAGGAGATGGGGGGTTTACATCTCCATACTGATTATAGCCTTACTTGTAATAGAGGCCCTATTAGTTGTGTGGTAACTTTCATTTTTCTCCAAAGTTAAATAAATATATATAAATAGCATTAAAAAATTACCCCATAGACTTGCATGGGGCATGCCTCAGTGCTCTCCCTTTTTAGATGTCACAAAACATCTGAGTGCAGCGGCAGAGTTGGCAGACTGGAAAGTGAAGGGATTTGCCGGCTGTGGTTTTGGTTCCATTAACAATCCCTTCCATCTCAAAAATGACTAACAGTAAAATGCAATTTGTTACAGAAATGAGCTAGTACTGCCTTAAGATAATTGGCTATGAAACCCACATATAAATCATAGAAATTTCCTTTAATAAACTAATACATACAAATTAAATCACATTGACATACAGTATATAAGGCCAATTAAATAAAACCCGTAGAAACACTTCCTTTGTCATTCCAGTATCAGTCAATTAGGAATTTCTGCTAGAAAATATATGCTCAACATTGTTTTGGCTCCAAGCACAGAAGAGTGAGGAAACTCACTTCAATGGGGGACAGTCTTCTTTCTAATAGGTACATCAGTGCTACTGGGGTTTGGGGGATTTGGGGGAAGAGGTGGGTTTATTTGAAGAGGTTGGTGCAGGTAGGGTTTTCTGTCAGGATTTGGTAGGACAGGTGGGGCAGGTGGGGAAACTTGAATTTGCAGGTGGAAGGATGAGGCTGGATTGAGTGACTGGAGACAGTTTTCTTTTGTAACAGTATATCACTGTTACTGATGTTTGGGGTCTTTGGGTAGGGGAATAAGGGATGTATTCAGAAGAATGCAGTGAAGGGTGGAAAGTGTCTGTTGTTATTTGGTGTGACAGGGTGTGGGAGATGGGGGACACTTGATTTTGTAGATAGGGAAGGGTTGCAATATTACTATACAAATGTTGCTGGGTGAATAGGAAAGTTGGGAGGTGGGAGCTTACCAGCATGATGGGTAGAGAAGATATAATTTTAAGATGAGTGGCATTTTGGGAGGTGGTGGTGGATATGCCCCAGAAGGTGTGTTTTTTTTTGTAAATTATTTGTATTGCTTTTTTTCAGACATACAAAATACAAATGAAAGTAATCTTGGGTTCAAATACAGAAAAAATGTACAACATCTTATAAACAGTATGATAAATCTTGACTTCCATTGTCATCTCATAAAGGGGCATACAATATTTTTTAAATATTATATTTAACTAAATAATGGCCTGTAAATAGCTGTTGCAGCAATGACAGGGTCATCAGTCCATCATATAAAGTTTGATAAGTTTGCACCACAAATATGTCATTATTAGAACCTCAGTCATGTGATACAGTGAGACCTGGTAAAATACTAAAATACAATAAAACAAAATACTGTGGGATACAGAAAATGCATTTCTGAAGCAATGCTAACTGCATTTCTGAAACTGTGCTATGTTACTGGTGTTAGAGCTCCTATCAACTTTTACATTTTTAGATCTAAAGCTCTGACTAGTCTTGCCTGCATTAATATAGTATCTGTGTAAATGTCTGCAGGATTAACAATGTCATATAAAATGAGCTCAGCCAGGTCTTGGAGTATCCAAACAAAAGCTCAGTGCTGTAGAATACCAGCCGCTGCCCACATATATCATGTTCAATCACTGCCATGAGGTAGCAGCCATTTTAAATATACTGGGCTCCCCTTGCAAGCCTCAGGCCATGCACCAAGCTAAACTGAATTAAATATTTTTAATAAGATTTTAGTCTGGAGTCTGCAGCATCAAAAATACAACTGTCCCAAAACTGAAAGATCAACTACCTTGCCACTCTTTAGAGTTACGGAGTATAATAGTCCCTTAGAGCAGTTAGATATAATATTACTCAAATTCAATGAAATATTATTAGATTTGACAGAGATGCATACATTTAAATCCTCCCCTTCTCCTTCTGATACAGTCCCATGTTCTTTTTGATCAAAATCTATTTTTATTACCTCCATTCTTTTCCTGGCTTCAAAAGACAGCAGCACTTGCACTCCAGAGCCAGGAGCTGAATAGCCCCAATGAAGGAATACAACACAAATATTGGAGACAAAATGAGACAGAATTTATTGCTTCCAATTAACTTCAAGGCAAGTTCAATCAGCAATTAAAATACACAGCAAGTCTCTATAAGACCAGGTGCCCAGGCACTTCATCAAGTAAGACTTCATCGGGGGGAGGCTACCTGGATACACTGTCAACAATTTATAGCAACGTATCTGTGATATCACAATTTAAGTATACAAACAATGAACATTAGAACACAATGACAAATAGATTATAAACACTTGATGGCTTTGTGCTTATTTAGTTCTGCCAAATTGTAGATTCTGATCTAAAAATTAAAACAATGAACATCCTAATTTAAATGATTTTTACTAATAAGACGTGAACTAGTAATGAGGCAGCATACAAAGTCATCAAAATAGAAAAGCAAATCATACCAAAAAGTTATATTGTCAAATCAAAAATTCATAGTACTAAATTGTAAATAATAAGACAATATGAGTCAGCTCTTTGATATTTTTTATTTCATTTTTGTTGACCGGGTAAGTGCACTAGAGAAATCTTGCCTATTTTCAGGCACAACCCGGGGGAGGATATTAATGACATCTTTCTTCAAAAAAGAAATATGCTTGTAATAGAAACAGAATTTGATGGCAGATAAGGACCGCTTGGCACACTTAGTCTGCCCATTTACCTACCAAATGGATAAGCTGCAGATCCTAGTTAAACAACAGCCTACTTCCTCCTACCCCCCACTAGAATTGCCTTATGTCTGTCCCATGCATTCTTGAATTTCCCCAATGCCACATCATGTTGGAGTAGGGAGCTAATTCACTAGTAATGGGCATCGAAAAATGGTCTAAATGTTGTGGTGCAGGAGTACTGCACTCACCATCCATCTCCAACTGTGTGAAAAATGTAATGGGAAGAAAAATATATATACATTAATTTCAAGGTGTCATTCTTAAACATCACAATAAACATTTATCTATATTATACCTTGGGAAAATAATTCAAAACACAAACATCAGACCTGTTTAGCGCTAAATAATTTCATGTGCCCCACTGTCTCTAGCCATGTGAAATACTTAAATCTATTTAAACAAACTATAAAGTTGACAAGGTGGGCATGAAAAATGTTTAATGAGAAAATTCATTAAAAATAATAGAATGAGGAAGAGTAAATTGCAGGTACACGGGCCTATTATTTTAAGAAAGGGGGAGGAAGCCTGGGGGGAGAAAATAGATGAGGGAAGGATTAAGAGCTTACTAGTGGATGTTTTACATTTACATAAATGCAAAAAGAGTCTGCTAGATGCAGACTTGAATACAAAATTTGCTACAGTATACTGGAGACCTATAAATAAGGTTTAAGATCAAAGTCATGGTTTAATCCATCTGGTATAAGGGCTTGTAAGGAATAAATCCAAAAATGTTCATGTTGGGAAAGTCTGTTGAGATGATCACCCCACCCCCACCCTTACCCATTCCAGACTAGTGAATCTGAGAGATTTTGGATCAACATGATGTTTCTCTAAGAAATGTAGTGCTACTGGGCTGTCCATATCTGAGTTTTTAATATCTCTGATATGTTCCTATATTTTTACTTTCAGGGGACAAATTGTCCTCCAAACATAGAGTTTTTTGCACTCACACCACAGAGCACATACTATGTAAGTAGTTACACATGTGATAAATTGACGAATATGCACTTGTCTATGGTCATTCGGTGCAACAAAGTGTTTAGCCTGGGCACAGTGAATACAGACATTGCAATTGGTGTATCTGTACATTCCAGGTGGTCTAATGGGAAGCCAGCTATTATCCCCAACTGGTTCAGATAACAGTTGGCTTTTAACCGGTACATCTCAAAGATTTCTGTCTCAAAGGTAAGTTACCCTTGGTTTACTCCCAATGTGCAGGGCCAATGTCCCATCGCTAAGTAGTATGGGCCAATATTTGTTTACTACATTGCCCAAATGACCAAAATGGTGGTTAAACTCAGTGATGAAGCACGTTTTGTTTTCAGTGTAGTGCACTGGACCATGTGGTCGCAGCAGGTCTTCCCTATTCAGACATTTTGCTCGATCTAAGGACTGGTTGAGGAATGTGGCATCATAGTCATGAAACAAGAAAAATGATCTTTAAGTTCCTCTGCTTGTGCTAAAAAGGTGTCAGAATCACCACAATTCTGTCTAAGACTGAGAAATTGGGCATAGGGTATAGAATCTTTCAAACGTTTAGGGTGAGAATTTGAGACCAATAATAGGGTATTCGTAGCAGTGGGTTTCCTTTAGCTTTTAGACATTACACTGTTTTTCTCATCCAAAAATAGGGTAATGTTCAGAAATTCAATTTCTCTTGGGCTACAATTAAAAGTAAACTGCAGATTCATGTCATTATGGCTGTGGATGGAGCCTACAGCCATTTTGCTATTTGTATCTTGAAAATGGAGTTTCATGGAACTCATTTTTTGGACATTTTAATGTATTCTTCCACATCTACAAATCCGTATGACAACGAAAATAAAATAATCCCTTCTTTCGGTTTAGCATGTTGGAGACTTAACTCCAAGCTGCTTATCTGAGGACCATTAGGAAACTGAAACAGTGTGTTAAATATTGGTTGCTTATTAAACTGAAGATTTGTTTACCCCCTTCAAAATGCAACAGCTTGCACATTTAAATGATTAGCATGTAAACATTTTTTGCTACTACTTCAGTTGGGGATGAATATCTTTCAAGAAAGATTTATACCTCATAAATGTTACCCTTTCCCAGCAAATTTTGTAAAGATGTACACTGTTTTTAACCTCTCAAGACCTGTCTGATAAAATGCCAGGTCTTCAGTGAACTACCCATACTAAATACATAAATTTCTATTTGACAGAAAAGAGCTGCTGCCTGCTTCCCAAACATAATAGATAAGAGCTACTGAGATCTCTTATAGTAAGTGTGTGTGTGTGTGTGTGTGTGTGTGTTTTGGGGAGGGGTATAGAAACAGTCAAACTTTAGACAAGGGAGGCCTCATCTAATAATTTAACTGCTGACAAACCATAAGTGATACAGAAGCAAATTTTGCAAACCAGCTTGCAGTAGATTTTGGGCTCATAGAAGAAATGAGTATATTAAATAAAATGGGGCCTAATACTGAGCTCTGGGGTACCCCACTGCTAACTGGACCCCAATCAGACATGTAACCTTTGACTGAAACTCTTTGTTGGTGACCTGTCAGCTAAGCATTTATCCAATTAATGATTATAGGATGAATTTTCAACAATACAAGTTGGTTAATTAGTATATGATGTGAAACAGAATCGAATGCCTTGGCAAAATTAAAAAATACTATATCCATTATCCATCCTTTATCCAGTGCCTCGCTGACAGGTTCTAAAAAGTAAAGGAGATTGGTTTGGCATGATCTGCCCTTAACAAAACCATGTTGGTAGATGTCTATATGGCCTATTTCTGCTAAATGGATAGTAATTCTATTCTTTATTATCCTTTCTAATACTTTACAGATCACTGCAGTTACACTTATAGGTCTATAGCTTTCAACTTGACTTTCTTTACTGCCTTTATGTAGTGGAATAACTATTGCTTTATTCCATTAGGGAACAATAGTACTTGTGTCTAATGAACGGTTGAATAATAATGTCAAAGGCCCTGCTAAAGATTCACTTAAAGTTTTGATAAATAATGGTGGAATGCCATCAGGGCCAGCTGACCCATTTGATTTTAATAGTTTGGTACTGTCTCTTACTTCCTGTTCAGATATTGGGACAAAGGAACAATCAATAGTTTTTATTTTAAGATTACTAGTATGTTTAGGTTTAAACAAATTAATAAAATATTTGTTTAGTTGAATAGCAATTTCAGTTTTGTCAGTGATAATACCTGCTGAAGTATGTAACAGACCTATAGGGGAATTGTTTTGTTTCAGGGACCCAATGCAGTTAAAAAAAGATTTTTTATTGTCTTTAACATTTGTAGCTAATTTTTCTTCTTGAATTTTCTTTTGTTTTCTTATCAGGTTTTTACATTTGTTAACAGAGTATTTATATTTAGACCAATTCAATGTTGTTGGATGTTTCTTAAATTTATTGTAGTATTTTTGCTTTTTTGCCAAGTTTCTTTTAATGTTTAATGTAATATAGGAACTCTTCTATTTCTATGGTATTTTTTCCTAGTAGGAACCCAGGTATTAATACAGTGTTGAATTTTGTTGTTAATTTTGTTCCAAGTTTCTATTAGGTCACAGCAAGAGAGATATGTAGGCCAGTTCCAGTTTTTAAGATATGCATCTATGCTATTGTAATTTGCTATATTAAAGTTTTTGATAATGGAACAGCCAGATAATAATGGGGTGTAATTCAGTTTCATTGTAATAAGGATGATGTTATGATCACTATTGGACAATGGATGGACAACTGTAACCTTTGAATTTGAATTTTCAATATTCGAGAAAAGAAGGTCCAGTATATTATTACCTCTTGTTGGTTTACTAACCAGTTGATCCATATTATTTATTGTCATAGTATCCAAAAATAATGTATCAAAACTAGACATTCATTTACTGGTTTTCCAATCAATGTTTGGGAGATTGAAGTTGCCCATAAGAATACAATCTTTATGCAAGAGGTTGTCCTCAATATTAGTTATAAATAATCGTGACATATAATATTAATACTGAGCAGCAGATCAGAGTTATTTTCCCAATAAAAGGCTGCTGATATAATAAATAAAGAACAAAGTCATAAATGAACCAGTGGCTTATGAAAAATATACAGGGATTTATACAAGGATTTGATGCTGCCTTTGTGGGGAAAACACAGGGAAAATGAAGGCTTCTTACAGAGTAATGGTTATTTGGATCTGGGAGCACTGAATATTTCTTATCCTATATTTTGTATCCTGGATAGGGCAGGGAAAATGCTACATCTCATTGTCACAGGGATGTTCATTTACACATTTTTGCTCTGCATTTACTCAGTCAGTCCAAGATTAGATGCAATATCTTTTTTCAGTGGGGTCCTGATTTTACCATTTTTATAATGTATTCAGGCTACCTAGTCCAGGGCCCTCGTATTCAAAGGAGATATGCAGTGCATCCCAGTGACAGCATGATATTCAAACATGCAGGATGTGCCGTCCACAAGGAAATGGGCCAGGGCACACACATATGATATCCCGTTCAAGTCGAGGGGGCAATCCCATGCATATGCTGTGCTGCAGCATATTCAGTGGGAATGTGCCTCTCACAGTCCAGACCACTGCAGCCCACAGTTAGGCCATGAATAGCTAGCCTAACCCAGACAGCCACCAACAGGCAGGCTGCAGATATGAACCCAGGTGCACAGCAGCATGGCAGCACTGGTAGACTAGAGGTACCCCCTTTCCATCCCTGAAGCCAACTCCATCCCTGAAGAGCTCCATAATGTAAGGCCTCCCCCTAGACCTCATTGCAACAGAAGAAACCATGGTCCATATCCATAGTCTAGAGGACTCCCATTCACTGCCCCTGTACACAGACACCCTCACTCCCCCATACCCAACCTGTTGCAAAGAATGGCACTGCCCTCCACACCTTGTCATGGCCAGCCATTGACTGCACCCTTGACATGGGTGCCACTGCTGCTGCAAGCAGCTGGGCAGGCGCCTTCTATTTGCCAGTTGCCTTCCCCACTGCACTGCCCACCGATCACCAGACTGAAGCTTCACCCTTGACACGGGTGCATCTGCTGCTGTAAGCAGCTGGGCGGGCCCCTTCTGTCCACTGGCTGCCTTCCTCATTGTACTGCCCACCGATCACCAGACCAAAGCTTCACCCTTGACATGGTGCCTCTGCTGCTGCAAGCACCTGGGCAGGCCCCTTCTGTCCACTGGCTGCCTTCCTTGCTCTACTGCTCGCCAGTCACCAGATGGAAGGTACACTGCTGAAACTCGATTGGCCAGAACCATCGGCTCTGCTTGCTGATGGGCTGCTGCAGTTCTTTAATTCTTTGCTACTGCTGTTCCTGATGGCTTTAAGCTAATGTTACATACTGATTGTGGTACTGGTTAAGTCTCTCCAAATTGTCCTGTGAATCCTAATTTAAATGTGAACCTAAGCCTGTTTACAGCAACTTTGCTCTCCAAGGATAGTTTGAAGTGCAAGTTACTTTAGGCTGCATGTTTGTAGATTTTAAAGTATTACAACTCCCTTTGTTTTAAGATCCAGTGGTAATCTACCCTGGATCAGTAACTAAGTTTAAAGTTATATAGTTTTTTCTGTTTAGACCAGATTCCATTTGGGTCACAGTTGTAAGCTTTGCCCTGCAAATAATCCAATTTCTCTTTCACTTTCTCTCCTCCTGTCTCCTTCCTGCTTGAATTTGTGTGCTTAACCTCCCATCCCCCACCTCTAGCCTTTATTAAATACTCTCCCTTCCCTCTCAGCATCACCCCTAGGCAATCTTCATCCTGCCCTCTCACTAATATTGCAATTCCACTTAAAGATACAGAGTGCAGCTATTAGGCCTAACACTTGTCCTGTCCGCCCTTTAAAGACATCTTCCTATTTTTGCCATCTGCTTGTCTATCAGCTTTGTTTAGCGCCTGCTCTGCTATCTGCTTTACAGTTCCATACCTGAGCTTCCTCCCTTGCTACCCTCAACATAGCCCCAATAATCTTAAAGTTGCCTTGGTACCCCCTGCCCTAGCTAAAACATCCTACTTGAACCTACATTTTATATCTTAAACTAGATCCACTTCCCCTGATTGGGCTCCCAGTGAGCTGCCATGGCTAATCCTTCCAGCCATCTGCACCTCCATCCTCTGGATAACCAGAACACCTTCAAAGCTGGCTAAGAGTCCCAGCTGCTCCAGGGTAGCACTGCGTGGCTCTGATAGGCCGCCACCTGCTGCCACCCTCCTCTAATTGGACTGCTGCTCTCCGCTCAGCCACTGATTGGCCCTGCCTTTTCTCTATTGGATTTTCATTCTCTGGGCTTCAGTGCCCACTGCTTTGCATTGATTTTGCCAAACATTTGCACCCATCCCCGCACCCCCACCTCCTACCTTTATGAAATAGGCTGTGGCTCCACCCACTCGACCTTGGTATCCACCCTGCTTGAACCTCACTGGGCTCACTTACTTGGGACCCCCCCACCACTCCCTCTCCCTCTTCTTGCTTCACCTCCATGGGCTGGCTCTTGTCCTACTGACCCTCTCAGTTATTTTCTACATATCCTCTAAGCACTATGGCTCTGCCCCTTCTGCCTCTTCATCTCATTCTCTCTTGCTTCCTGCTTCCGCTGTTTTTCCTGCCTGGAGCTACATACCCCACTCTTCCTCTAGGCTACAAGATTAACCTTATCTCCACCCACTCTGGTACCCTTCCAACTGAGCTTGTCGATACTCCCTCATTCTCCTCTGGGGAAGGCTGGCAACACCCGAAGAACCATGATAGGGTGGTGTATGTTCGCCTGTTCCTGTTCTCAACACTGGTTCACTGGCGGTACACCTTCAGGGGTGGTGATTGGCTTACCCAACCTGGCAAGCCTTATAGATGTACTAGGTCCAGGATTCTTAAACTATCACTGCCCTATCAAAGATATTACTTCTGTTACTGTTATGCTCAGGTAACATTGAGCTAAACCCTGGTCCTATTACTACCATTACATCCCCTTCAGATGTTGTTTGTCTTAAAGGCATGAGTTTCTTGCATGTTAATGTTTGCAGCCTCCTAAAAAAGTTCTCCATGATTCAGACGTGGGTCAGCCATACTCAGTCAGATGTTCTGGTAATCTCCGAATCTTGGCATAGGCCAGCTTCTCAGGACAGGGAGATTAGTACAGTATTCCTTCCTACCAGTTATTCAGGATGGACAGGCCTACTAGGGAAGGTGGTGTGGTGGTGTAAGTTAAGGAAAGGTTTACAACGTCCTGCCTGGATTCTACTTCTGTCAAAAATGAATTTGAGTGTTTGACCCTGAAGATGGATTTATCTACTTCCCTTGCCCTCAGAGTGATTGGATGCTATAGACCCCCATATGCTGGTACACTCCTTCTTACACATCTTGGCTCTATTATGAAGAAAGAGAACCTTGAAACTATCATTCTAGGGGACCTTAATTTTGACTGGTTATCGAAGACTGCTTCACCCTTAAACACTTTCTGTGATTCCCGTGGGTCGATGCAACTAATTTATGAATGCACACATCCAAACAAAAAGAACATGAACAACAGCACACTGCTGGATGTTATTTAAGTCGATAACCCTCATCTCTTCTCACATGCTGGAACCTTCTTTGCTTATGTCAGTGACCATTGCTTCATTGCTGCCGTCAGATCACTGCATCATGCAGGACCTACAGCTTAAATTCTTACAAAAAGGTCCTGTCACAACTTTGATGTGGCTGCCTATGTCTATGAGTTGGAACGCTCACCACATTGGCAAGACTTCTACTCAGCTAACACAATTAACTCAGCATATGATATTTTCCATGGTATACTTGTTGGGGCCCTAAATGTGCCCTATGGTAAAAATGTGTGTGAAAAACAAATCAGTTGGTCCTCAGCTGAGCTGAAAGCTGCATTGCTTGGTAGGGATAAGTTGTGGAAAAAAGCTTGCCAGACTATGCTTGACTCAGACTTGTGTCAATTCAGAAGGGCACACAATGCTTGTACGAAAATGGTCAGGGATGCTAAGGCAGCATTTTATCTTACTGAACTTAATTCTGCAGCATAGTGCTCCTCCAAATTCTGGAAGACAGTCAAGGACATGTCCGGATGTATGCCTGGTAATTCCTTGCCACCTAAGATTACAACTGGAGTACTACTATCAAATGATAAACTGGGAATCCTAGATGCATTTTACAATCATTTTGCCACAGCTGGTCTAGCTTTTGACAATTCCCCTGCATTCCTGGTCCACTCCCAATTAAGTGTCCCATGCTCAGACTCTCCTGGCCTGGTACTTGGCTTCTCATTCCACCCGGTCTCTCTGAAAGAGGTTGAAGACCTCATGCTCCAATTGGATATTAAGAAAAGTGCTGGTGCTAATTCTTTGGATCCTTATTTCCTTAAAATCACCTGTCATGTCCTAGCTGTTCCTATCACCCACTTATTAAACATATCATTGCCTCAAGGGCTTATTCCCCATATGTGGAAAACTGCTCATGTCATCCCCTTGTTTAAATCAGGGGATCCCTGTGACCTTAACGATTATAGAGCAATTTCCCTCCTCCCAACTTTATCAAAACTTCTGGAAAAGATTGTCAGCAACCAACTAAGGGACTACCTCAAATCCAATAACCTGCTAAACCCTTTGCAATCTGGCTTTAGAACTAAACACAGCACTATTTCAGTCCTTGCCAAAGTAACAAATGATTGGTACCATGAATTGCACAGGAGAAACTTTGTCTGTGCTGTATTTCTAGACCTTAGTAAGGCTTTTGATACAGTGGATCATAGCCTGCTTCTCTCTTCTCTGAAGCGTATAGGACCAGACTCCATTTCTTTGCATTGGTTTACTGAGTACCTTGTAGGATGGCATCAACAAATTAAGGCTGAGGGTGAGCTATCCCTACTCAAACCTCTACTGAGGGGAGTACCGCAAGGATCCATACTTGGTCCCTTACTATTCGCTATCTATGTTAATAACATTGATGAGAGTATTAACAAGGCCAAAATACACCTGTTTGCTGATGGCATGGTTGTATATACAGTATATAAGTTGTCCAACACCTGAAGTCACTTGTGCTGACCTCAAGGAGGAATTTAACCAGCTCCAAAACCAGCTCCTCCATAAAAAAAACTTCTTCTAAATGCTAAAAAAAATAAAAGCAATGTTGTTCTTGCCCTATAGCCATGTGATGAATCCGGCCAGCTCTGGAGCACTGCTTCAGATTACCACAATGCTTGGAGAGAAACTGGAGTTTGTCTCAAAGTTTAAATACCTAGGTGTGTGGTTAGACCATAATCTATCATTCACTGAGCATATCGAGGACCTTGTAAAGAAGTTAAGGCAGAGGATGGGGCTATTCTTTAGAATTAACCAGTTTCTTGTGTTACACAAGGTCCCTGCACCCCTAATTGGTACCCTTAGAGGTACACTGTAGACAGCTAGCACTTAAGTATATGTTATACTAACATATAGGGCTAAGGGCATCTACCGTACAAGAGTAGATGTCAGGATATGAATGCATATTGTTGTAATACACTTTGCTTGCTAATACATATATTCTGCTGTATATTTTCTGTGTATTTCTTACTTGTAAGATGCCAGGACATCTGCGTCCTTGGAGTAATTATAATATGTAAGATGGCATTGCCACCTTTTGGTGACTTGTACCACTACACTGAGTTACGTAAGACTCTGTATAAGAACTCTTTTTGTTCTCAAATTGATGACTTTACAGAATTGTATAATGTTATCTTGGACCATGGCTCACCTCTAATTTAGCCAATAGGGATCATCTCCGTGACTAGAAATGTTTCTATCTTTTGGTAACTATAGTAATTATCATAGGTATATAATGTAATGCACAAGCCTTATACCTCGGAGACCTGAGAGACCCCAAGAGACACAGAGAAACCTCGAGGTGTAGGGAACGCTTAGCACTGGCTCCCAGTTCGTATTGGTAAGAACTGCTTAGGGCAACTGTGATTTATCCCTTTGGTAGTAATAAACCTGCTTATTACTCTAATGCAATGTGTCTGTGATTACTTGCATTCCCAATATCGTCAAGAATCTAAAAGTGAGGTTTAGACCTCCTAACAAATTGGCGACCATGTGCAGGCGATATTTGGTGTTTGTAAGTTTTCACTTGTTGCTTAAACTTTTCCCTTTCCCATGGGGACAGAAGGTGTGCACTCCCGTATCACCTCTCCCATTTTAAAACTAGTTTGTAGTAACTTGCAAAGTCTGGCTGTCTTTTTGGGTGCGGTCGATGCCGTCTCGACCCACTCCATTGCAGCTTTGAATTGCAAGCCTACAACTTATACAGTAGCTCGGCTGTGTATAAAGTGCTTGCGCTGTGGATCGATACACAGCACGGTGCCCTTTTCACAGTTTGAATTTTCGTTCCCTCCCACACAATGGCCACCGTATCAAATATCTGCACAGAACTGAGACTCGATGTCTTGAACTTCCTTGCCTCCCATGGAGGATGGGCTGACTTCGTGAGGGATGCAAGTCAATCCAAAAACCCTATACTGGGGATTTCAACCCAGTATACAGAGACGAGACAATCAGCCAATAAGCGTCATGCTAAAGGGTTGATGTTCGTGGCTCTGTATGTTGCTTTGGAAGCCTCCGAAGCGAGGTTTCGAACCCTTGATCTGCAGATTTCATCTCTTAAGCAACAGATGGGTTTGCAGGAAACAGAATGTATAAGACTGCAGCAGAACTTGGAGTCTGAACTCCAAACTCTGCAAAATGAAAAGGATTCACTATTGCATAATTCAGCTCAAGCTGGAGAACAGGAACTGTGTATGTTGAAGCAGGAGTGTGAAAGTTTAAGACAGGATAACAGTCAGGCAGTACAAATGAATGATTTGCTGAGTGCTGTGAATGCTCAGTTGAGTGATGAAATGGGTGAGCTGCAGGATGAGATAAACCAGGTACGTAATGATTTAGACGTGTCTATCAGGGACAATCGTGAATTGAGTGCCGCATACAGAGTGTTGCAAAAGCAAAAGCAAGATGAGGTTGATATGGATGTTGCAAGTGTGAGTCATGATGAATGTAGAACTAAGATGGTGAAACTGAGACATCAGCGAGAGGTTCTGGCTGGACATGTTAAGGTAATGGGAGGCGTAGCCCCTGCCTTTCATTCGTCATCAGAAGGGGAGTTATCTGATGATGACATTTCATGGTACAATGCCCAGTCATGCCCCTACTATGGCCCAGAGACCCCACCCAGCCATCCACAACATGGCAGGTCCCCGCCCCCAACTCCCCATGTCATACGTCGGCGACGTCGTGACGCTCATCATGGAAGATGCCAACTTGGAGGCCCCCATGATAGGGGGGAGCAGGCCCAAGCCTGGTCCCGACGGCACCTCTGGTAGCCATTATTAATGTGGAAGACAGGCAGGAGATAGAAAACATGATTGAAACTGCAATAGGCAATGTACCTCTTCCCAAGAGAAGTAAACGGGCTATTAAAATCCAGATTAGGCAGCTTCTGCAAGAGCCTGGCATTCAGGAAGGTATTGTCCACACTGCGACCGAAGCTGCAGCTCGGGCTGCCCTGGATGGCGCTCACGACAATCTACCTTTGCCTGATCAACCCAGTAATCCCCTACAAATGGCCTACTCTGTTCAGCAAATTGCTGACAGCATCAGTCGGATTAATCCGTCTGACAACCTCAGCTGTCACTTGGAAAAGGTGCGTTCTAAATGCGAGATGCTTAGCCTCACTGCAGAATATCAGGTCCAAATACTACGCCAGCCCATCGATCCTGGTTTGTGGGCCAAACTCCCCGATGCTGTTCACCAGGATGGGAATGCTACCTTTGACGAGGTTGCAGCTGAGCTCATTTCTGCTCACAGCCCAGGTGTAGTAGGGGTGATGCTCGCATATCCTGTGAAGCAGAATGCAAAGGAAAGTCCAGTGACTTACCACCTGAGACTCTGGATGGCCTACCGAGCAGGAAAGCACTTGGCACAAGAAGCTGTGGATGTAGATCTTATTCAATATAAGACCCTGTTCCTTAGGAACATGATTCCAGCAGTAAGAGAAAAGGTAGAGCCAACCACCTACCCCAATATGGATAGGTTTGCCAACATCCTTTGGAAAATCGAAAGAGTGTATCAACTCTATATCCGTGATTTGGGCCCCGGTTCCAAAAAGTTAGCCGCTGTGGAGTCCACTCCAGAGGCCACGATGCACTACACAGTGGAAGGGCAAGCCCAATGCCAACAGGTCAAACATCAGCAAGCCCCTCCAGCTGATAATCAACACCCCCAACAGGCCTATCAACAACAACCACAACAACAACAACAATGTGGTGGGAACCGGAATTGGCATAAGAATAAGAAGCACAAGGGTAGAGGTAAACCACAAGAGCAATGAACAGGTCCTTCACATAGGGAGATAGCTGAAGAGAATTGGAAATTCTGAGAGCTCCTGGGACAAGTACACTCTGTGGTGGATGCTGTTCCCACACAGGCCCTTGTGGTAGTATAACCGGCAACCCAGGCTCCAACTGGCCATGGGGACACTGGCAGTACAGGCCCATAAGCCCATTCAGGCCTGAACCCAGAAGCTCCTCCCTATATAGCATCAGTGCAACATGGTGAAGTGATTCACATGAGCCAGGCCCAACCTCTACATGCTTCCGGCAGTACAGATTGACAATTACAGGCCTCCAGTAAACAAGCTAGTTTTGGATACAAACGGAAGGCCCTGCACCAAGGCCGAGGTCAGGGGCCGCCTACAAGTAGTTTTGTTAGATACAGGTGCAGCTGTATCTGTGCTACATGATGAACACCCAGACACATACCCTTGGTCTACTGGATGGAGGACCAACATGTCAGGAGTTGATGGTACTAGGCTACCTGCATACCGTTCTCTACCCTTACCGGTAGAGCTAGGCCATCTAAAGGCCTCACACACTTTCCAACTAATGGTACTGCATGATCATCCTAGTATCATAGGGATTGACTTCTTTGCATGACTGTGTGGTTGACCTAGTTAACATGCTACCGATACAGATTCAGGGTCAATATCATACCATTTTGATTCCTGATTCACACGTTGTGGCAACGATATCTGCCAATGACAAAGATTATGACGTCATAGATTTGTTCAAGAATCATGAAGTTTTCCCAAAGCTCCTCCCTATTTTGCAACGACATTTGCACATGTTTGCAATCAACAAGCATGACTGTAGTAGAATGCACACCGTCATCGAAGTGCCAGGCCCAGCACATGAGAGGCAAAGACAATATCCTTTCCCAACTGAGGCCTTGCCTTCCCTTAGAGAAACAATCAAGTCACTCCTCAAGCAAGGAGTATTCAGAACTTGTGTTTCCACTGCCAACTCCCCAGTGTGGCCCATGAAGAAACCCACAGGTGCCTGGAGACTTACTATTGACTACAGGAAACTGAATCAGGTCACTCCCAGTTGTGGCATCAGCACCAGATGTGCTACGACTTCTGACCCCTGATTTGAAATGGTTCAGTGCCCTGGACATCTCCAATGGTTTTTGGTCATTACCATTGGCCCTTAAGAGTCAATATAAGTTTGCCTTCACCTTTGAAGGAAGACAGTACACGTGGACTTGCTTGCCACAAGGATTCCATAACAGTCCATCCCTGTTCCATCTCCATATGATGGATGCCCTCGAGAGTTTCTCTACTCCACAATGACTCTTGCAATATGTGGACGACCTGCTGCTGGCAACAGCCACACAGGAACAACATTTGGATCACTTGGATGAACTACTGACTCTCATTCAGAGAGCAGGCTTGAAATGTAACCCAGCAAAAGCACAATTATGTCAGAAAGAGGTACTCTTTCTGGGTCTAAAAATAACTGACCAAGGTTGAAGCCCTACCTGGAAGAAGGTACAGGGATTGCAAGACTTGCCATTACCTACCAGTGTGGCAACTCTTCAAAGGTTCCTAGGTATGGTGAATTATATGAGAGACTTTATTTGTGATTTTGCTCAGAAAGCTGCTCCTCTGTATGAGTTACTCAAAAAGGATGTACTATGGACTTGGAGCCCTATACACACCCAGGCTATGACATCACTGAAGCATGCCTTGGCCTCCGCCCAAGCTCTGGTCAACCACAATCCAGCACTACCATTCCATCTGGAATGTGCCACCTTTGACATTGCCATGTCAGCAGTGCTAGCTCAGAAGGTGCATGGCACCTTGATACCCATTGCATATGCCTCACAGCTCTTGACCCCATTGGAACAGAAGTACAGCCTTTGCAAAAGGAACCTTCTGTCCACCTACTGGGCTGTCAAGCACTTCCTATATATCATTGGGTACTCACCACTGATCATCAACACCAACCACACCCCAACCACTTTTCTGCTCTCAGCAGAGTGAAGGATGGGTCAGTCTCTAACACCAGACTGACACACTGGTCACTTCTTCTCCAGGATAGAGACATACAGGTACAACCGACTAAAGTTCCATCTATGTTAGCTCATGGCCTCCTTTTCCAGGGAGAACCCCATGACTGTACACTACAGTCACCTGATCTTCCAGATCCAGGTCCTTTCCTCCCTGCCACGCCACAAATACTTGACAACACTTCTTTGTGCCGTGGTCTTTACTGATGGTTCAGCATCCTACTATCAGGAGAACAAATTGCAGGATGGGCATTCTAGTAATTTACCCTTATGGGAACACTGTAAAAATATCTAAGCACTGTAGTGTAGCATCATCACAATATGCAGAGATGGCAGCGGTGGCCTGTGCCCTCGAGTTCATCCAGAATGGAACCGAGGATACCATCATCTTTACAGACTCTAACTGGGTTTGTTGTTCTCTTACAGAATTTCTTCCCTTCTGGCAGAAGAACTCCTTCCTCTCCTCTGATGGCAGCCCAGTGAAATACAAGGAATTGGTAAAATACGTACATTCACTGGCACAAAAATTTGCACACAAACTCTATGTACACATAGTCAAAGCCCACTCTCTCCATGATCCCTAGCATGCCTTCAATGACACAGCAGACAACCTTGCTAAGGAAGGGGCCCGAGGGGAGGATGTCTGGATGATGGACCACCCAGAGGCTAATACAGCTGTACACATTGCAGCGCTCAGGAAGAAACCTGAACCTTTTTCCCCCTTGGACCTCTCCGCAGCCCAACATTTTGACACTGAACTTAAAGAGGTGTTCAGATTCCTTGACAAAGGTACTGAAGAGAAACTTCCCACACATAATCCCTATCGGAGGCATGAAGGTAAGTTACGCTTGTCACCAGATAACAAGCTCATCTGGTTCCAACCAGATGACTCCATCACCAAGTTGTGGGTGGTCCCCAGACATTTAAGAACCTATTCTTGCACCAAGTGCATGACACCCCCACTGGTGGACACCAGGGAGCATAAAATACCCTCCAATTACTCAAGACCACTGCCTGGTAGCCTGGTATCACCAAATATGTCAAACAATACATAGACAACTGTCTCATTTGTGCAAAAAACAACCCCATCCCTACCAAACAAAAAGCCATACTCTTACCACAATGACATTCTGGCCCTTGGCATGCCATACAGATTGATTTCATTGGTCCTTTGACCAACGCCAGCAGAAACAGCAAATATACTCTTGTGGTAACTGACCTCTTCTCTAAGTGGGTAGAAGCTTTCCCCACTAAGACATGTACAGCGAAAACTACTGCCAAAATCCTGGTGGAACAGATTTTCTCCAGGTGGGGTCTACCCCTCAAGGTAGACTCTGACAAAGGAACCAGTTTTACAGGTGAGTTGATGAAAGAATCCCTTGAACTCCTTGGAGTTCAGCAAATGTTCCACATACACTACCACCCTCAATCCTAAAGTCAAGTAGAGAGAGCCAACAGATGGATTAAGCAAATGCTTTCCAAATTCATTGAGGACAATCCCAAAACTTGGGATTCCCTATTGCCGTTACTCCTTATGGCAATTAGGGGTACACCATCAGTCACCACCCAGCTTACACAGTTTGAGGTGATGACTGGCAGACAGATGAGATTACCTGAACACCTGTTGTTTGACCTGCACACTCCCACTGCAGACCGGGTGGCTGTGGACCAATATGTGGGAAAACTAAGAAAAGACCTCATACACACACACTTGTATGCTGCCAACTGCATGGGCAAGGCCCAGCAACAATTCAAAATACAGTTTGACAAACACACTCAAGAAGTGGATTGTCAAGTTGGAGATCAGGTAATGGTACTTCAATTTGCACATCCCACCCACTCCTTCTCCAACAAGTGGGAAGGCCCATACCCCATTGTCAACAAGCTCTGTCCAGCAGTCTATCAAGTTAGAGTCCTCCACAACAATAAGTTGACTGACAAATGGTTACATGCAAACCAGCTGAAACTGTATAAAGGAGCTTAAATTACTTTTCCTCACCCCATTGGGCAGAATAGTACTAACATACTAATCTTTGATCTTGCTTTTCAGATACATTGACAAGAGGACTCTCTTGTTCCATTATCTCCTCCTCTCAGGAGTTATTCCCTACATCCAAGCACGGTACTGGACCTCCTACGACACCTCGATCCTCCAGCACCTCCTCCAAAGGGAGTATCCATCAATATACCAGATAGTATGATCACTGTCCAGGAAGGTTCTGATGCTTACCACACGGCCTTGGTTGTTGCTCCTGATAAATCTACCCTTCAAATTGAGTGGCAAACCACATCACAAGGACAAATTCTCCCTGTGGCCAAACTTTCCAAAGGAACTTTCCAAGGTTGGCCCAATGCTAAATTAATATCGTCAAGAATCTGAAAGTAAGGTTTAGACCTCCTAATACTTGTTAGAGATGCAAAAGTGCACCTTGTCCAAACTATTTTTCTTTCGCTGATCAATTATGCAGATTTCCTTTATAGTCAATGTCCCAAAGCCTCACTTGCAAAATTGGATACACTTTACCACAGGGCCATCTAGTTTATTACTGGTCTCCCCATCTCTACCCATCATTGTTCCTTATTCAAAACCATAGGGTGGTCCTTTCTTATGTTTAGGCATAATAGAAACACAGTCCTTTTCTACTTATAGAGTCTTCTTGAAGTGTCTTCCACAATATGTAATAGACTGTCCCCACTAAGTAAGACAGGAATGTATGCCCTAAGAACTGCATCCTACATCACATTACGTATCCTGAAGGCTTCCTTTCACTATGGCAGAGTGGCCATTAGTTTCCTGTTGTCAACATTGTGGAACAAAGTACAAAAATGATTGAAATTAAGCTGCCTCTGCAGTATGAATGCCTTTAAATCTCTATATGCTCGGTATGTGTGTGAGCCATTCAATTGCTACCCCAGACCCTACTTTTAGTCTGAAGCATCAGACTGCTGCCCTCTGAGCATAGTTGAATTTATGATCGCTTGTTACCTTTGGTGACCTTAACTCTGTGAGCATCTTATGCCTTAAATGTTTTTCCCTCTAGAAATCCCTGCTGGGTTATTATCTCTTCATAGCTTTCACGGCCGCTACACCTTACTCACCCTGCTGTCTTTTACATATTGCTTTATCTGTGGCTCTTATTCCCGTACCCTGTATCATTTAACTGCCCTATTTCATCTTCGTATTCCCTTTCCACTGCATTCCACTCTTACTATCTCTTTCCTCTGTCCCCTAACTCTCTTCCCTGCCGTAGACTAGCCCTTCAGGGGCTTCCTGCCCCTCAGGCGGGAGAAATGCGGATACTGGGCAGATGTCACTTCCATAGCTGCCATCTGAGACACCTAGACCAGACTCCTTACTAATGAGGTGCGGCTTTGCTGATGCCCAATCGGAACATGAGCACTTTTCTGCTCTGGTGTCTGATTGGCTCCTGCAATCTGCTCCTGTGTCTCCCTCAATAGTAAGCTAAAGTCTGACTTTCTGTCTAAAACTTGCACAAAAAAGAGTTGTACTTACTTATTGCCTAACAGTTAAGCCCTCTATTTTTTCCTGTTTAGAGTGTCAAGAGTAAGGACTCTGTTTAATTACACTCCTTTCTGAATTCTGTTGTTGGGCCAGTCTTTAGGTGCCAAGGAATACCCAATTCTGTTGTCCTGCTGTTTTGGTCCTCCCACTGGTTCAGATGTTCTATCGTCCATGGCCCAGTACTTAATACCAACCCCTTCCTCCATCCCCTGCCAAGGATATGCTCTCCACGGGCTCCCTGCCCAGAGGCTTTGGAAACCCAGGCACCAGGCGGTTGGCACTGCCTCTACCGCTGCCTGAGAACCTAAGCTCAGACTCTCCATTAGCAAAGCACGGCATTAGTAGCCATCCAATTGGAATGTGAGTGCTCTTCATGTGTTGGCTTCTGATTGGTTCCTGCAGTCTGCTTCTGTGTCCATTCTAAACCAAGCATAAATCTGATTTCCATGCCGAAATTTGCCAAAATAAAAAATGTAATTACTTTTCTCCTTGACTGTTAAGACTCTTATCCTTCTGTTTAGAGTGTTACATTTAGAGATACTGTGTGATTACACTACTTTTGAAATTCTGTACTTGCATCATCTCCCTACAAGAGCGGCTGATCACTTCTCCCTACTGAAGTTTTAATCCTCATCTTATGTCCTCCTTAAATATTACAGAAGCACTCAGAACTGATATGACTGATGTGACATTGAGTACTTACTTGCATTAATTGTTTTTTACTTGTGTTATTTGGCTCTATTGTAAATATCTCTGCATGCATTGTACCATTTGACCCAGAGCTAACCAGGTCCAGCTTGTAAATGAGCTGGCTCAATGATGTTTGCCTAGATAAATAAAGATTTTGACTGATTGATTGAACCCAGGTTGGGGACCTGCACTCTGGAATGACCCAACTGTCTGCACTGTGCATTGGGGCACCATGCCAGCTGTGGAACCACCAGTGTATTCAGCTGTGTGTACATCCCTGGCAAATTGAAGAGGGAATTTACATACCCCCAATGCATGCCTTGTCAATGGTGTATCTTCCTGCTGTCATACACCACTGTAATTCCACACTCTCCCCTGTTCCCCTGTGTAACATGCCACCCTCCAGATTTCTGAAGTATCCTGGTTGCCATGGGGTGAGGTATCCTGAAATGCCATTTGCAGTGTACACTTCAGGCTATAGAAAGTTTATCCAAAGTTCCCCAATTGTATAAATGAATGGGAGATCGGCTGTAACATGCCTGTTTTTGGACCTGCGCGAGTGGGTACAGCATCGGCCCTCACCCTGACTGAGCAGTGCAATGGCACCAGGAAGATGGATCCACATACAAGTGCCTGAGGATTAAGGCCACTGGGTGTTTTCTCCCACACACAGCTCATGCCTACATATAACACATTCCAGCATCATATTGTGAGTGCTCTACCACCTGCTGATAGAGTGGTACGAACCCATTATACAGCCAGTCATCACAATGGGATGGGCTGGGGGTCAGGGAAGGGGCTGTATGTGCACTGTTGAGGGGGAGCAGGGTCCACTACACTATGGACATGAACTTTTGGTGAATTTAGGTGCAATTAGGGATGGCATTGGGGTTTCTACAATATAGAACAGATAGAGCCTGGACTCCAGTACAATCGGGGCTGGTGGAATGGGTGGGGGGGTTGCCACTATACCACCAGAGACTTCAGGGCTTGTCCCATGTGGGAGTGATCGGGGTCAGGGCTTAGGGGAGAGAGCTGCTCTGGTGCATTCAACCCCATGCTAACATGCAAATGGGCTGGTGATGAGCATGCATAAGGCCCCTTTGCACCCTGCATGCTCAATTAGTTCATTTACATTTCTGGGCTGAATATTGCCCATGGGGGCTGTGGTGCCTGCTGGTATGTTCCATGCATTCCCCCTGGAAGGTATTCAGTCGTTGTGACCCTGGATGCACCTGACTTGGTGGCCACCTGCACTGCAACTCCCATCCACGGTCACATTTTCAACAGGAACGATGAAGCCCGCCAGGATGAGGAGCATTGTCACAGGTTTACTGCATGACAAAAGGGATTAACTCCCTTTGAAATTGCATTGTTTGCTGCAGTAACTCTATTGCAGAATTCTGCAGTACTGTGCTTCATCCTGGTGGGCTTCACTGTATGCACACCCTGTACTGGTGGTGCATTCTCTTTGAATGTTGTATCAATGCCGACCGGCGCACCCTCTTTGTGCAACGCATCTTTCTGCTTGTGTATCAATCCGGCCCTTAATATATCACCCCAGATGTAAAATATTGTTTTTAGTGTGATCTGATTTTACACAATGCAGCATAATATTGTGTAGATGTAGACCCCCTCTGAAAATAAGATACAATTTCTTCTGTGAGCTATCCAGACTAAATATATAGCAATCAGCAGGCATATTCTAGGAAAACACATTGTAAAAATGTGCAAAAGGAAGAACACATTGAAACTGCCTCTCCACAGATCTGCATTGTACAAATTCACTAGAAATAATGGCTAAAAGCATCCCAAAAGCTCTCCACAGCCATATCTTCTCTGACCAGAATTTGTTTTAATTTAGCCATTGTATGAAAAGTTCTGCTTCTGCTATAGTACCAGACCAAATGCAAAGCACATCATAAATAAAATGAGTCCATTTGCAAATGCAATGAATGAAGGGGTTTCAGCTTGGGTTTAAATGAATCTTTTCTTCCCATTACCCAAGAAACACATTGGCATATGAGGGTGCCATTGCCACCCCAAAGCCGTACCGCATTTTTGTAAGTAAAAATCAACATTGAATTCAAAATAATTATGGTTCAACACAAACTGCAACCCCTCCATAATCAATTGCATTGGCATACTATATCAAAGAGGATCATGAGAGAGAAAATATTGACACATTCTAATACCATCATGGTGATGTGTTAAGGTATAAACTGACTTGATATCTATAGTTAACCAATTGTATCCCTGTTGCCACTGAAAGTCATTAAGTTGATCCAATATGTGCATGGTATCATGAATGTAGGATGCCATGCAAGTCACACTCCTCTGGATAAAAAAATCTAAGTATTTACATAAATTGTTGGTAAGGGAGTCAGTCCTTGGAACAGTTGGTCTACCTGGTGGGTTATCTGGATTTTTATGTATCTTCGGCAAAATGTACATGACAGGAGTAATTGGGAATTCTGGGAATAGAAATTTAAGTTCACATTCAGTAATCTCACTCCTCATTTTTGCAGTTTCAAGGATTAACTCTGTTTTGTATCTAGATGAAGGGTTAGAGTTTAACCTTTCATAGTTATTCTCAATGGATAATAATTTCATTACCTTATTACAATAAAAATCCTTGTCCATTATGACTAAATTTCCCCCCTTGTCATCCTGTTTAATTATGATTCTTTTGTTAGCACTAATCTCCTTAATTGTAACATTTTTAGAAGCTGACAAGTTATACTTAAACCTTAAATTAGTATCATTTAGAATTTCATGCACATCACAAATTATCAGTTTTTTATGGACTTTGATGTTTTGGTTGAAGCCTGTAGGACAAAACTGAGACCTTAGTTTAAAAATCTTTTATAAAGTGCAGTGAAATCTGCACAATTAACATCATACACTGTAGGCTCATATCAAAATATCTCCTTGTCTAAGGCTTGTGCTCCATTATTAATTCATTTAAAGCCTGTACATTCTGGAAGTCAAGTTCATAAGGCTCATTAATAATTTCAGTACCATAATCCATATTCACAGAGGGACCTGTGTCCAAAACCAGTTGGTTAATCAAAATATCTAAATCAGAACTGTCAGTTATTAACTCCCCAGGTCTGTGAAACCCATTGAAGCTGCAGCAAGTGGAGGGATTCGAGCAAAGAACTCTTTGGTCCTGAGCGCAGCACCTTCCTTGTCTGCTTGTTTTTCCTGGCCTCAGCAGGGTCATTATATAGGTAGGTTTTGACAGCATACACTATGGCAGGTGGGCGGGAAACTGTAACGAGTGTGTCATCCCTAAAAGACAGAGACCTGATCTTGCCACCTCGAAACATTTCCACCTCTACCTGGTGGTGAAGCTAAGGTCCAAGAACATGTAACAGGGAGACCCACTGGGTAACCACAGCTGTCCCTTCTTAGCTTTGAAGAGGATATTGTTCCTGATATGCTGCTCCAGTGTCACAACTAGGATACTATGGGACTGCTCTCCGTTTGATGGCTTGCATTGAGAGTTGATCCAGTAAGCTGTCGCTATTAGCCCTTCTGGATCCAGTCCCAGGAGATTGTTGAAAGATTTCAAGAGGAATCCATTCAGGTCAGTTTATTTTGTCCCCTCAGGAATACCCAAGAGCAACATGTTGTTGCTATGAGCATCATTATCAAGGTGCTCGAGTCGTAATCTAAGTATTTTGTTTCCTGCAATGTTCCCCATCACAGTTGCTGATATCTGGGCTGTTGAATTGGTGGCAACTTTTGCTTAATTCACCATGGTTTGGAGTTTCCCCTCCAAGTGTTCAAAATGAGGACCAAGTTGTTTTATTTTCTTGTCCAGAATGCAAATCGCCCTTAACAAGCCCGCATTGGAAGGCTAACCACCCCCTCCACTCTCTGAAGTTGATCCACTGGCTGCTGTTGCATCATTTTCCCACTGTATGAAGGAGTGTTCACGCTTGGCATGCCCATCTTCTGAAATATGACATATTTAATATCCTTGGGTTCTAGTCGGTGAGCTCTATTTTCCCTTTTTTTTTTTTGCTCCTCCCAAGCCCTCGGATGGCCATTCCCTCGAGCCGCCTAGGCCCTACCCTGCCTCCACATCCCCTCACCATCCACTGCCCCATTATTGCCGCAACCCAAGTAATCTGACACATCCTTTGTTGGGAGGGCTACTCCCCCATGGAGGGGAACTAGGAGAGGAGAGTCTCCTGCGGGCACTCCAGCTATATCCTGGGCATGGCAAGGGTCAGCACAGACACTTACGGACTTTGCAGTGAGCAGGGACTGGCCACAGTCATTCAGTCAGCTGAGAAGCTAGTTTTCCTGTTTTCTCCCCAGCTTCCTGCCACCTGCCACAAAATGGTCCAGTCATGATAGTGTCCCAGGGCAGAGTTGTTCAGTGGTGCATGGAGGCCTCATGCTGCCAAGAATAGCAGCCAATGGCCACCACCATAAGCCATCAAACAGCGGTCCAGAACATGCCCACTCCCCTCGGAGTGAAGCATCCAATGGACATTGTAAACTACCCCCCTGCCGGACTACACTTCTGATGTCTGGGCTCAGGGCACATACCTGGATCATCAGCATGCCGAGTGAACACCTATCGCTCAGTGCCACCAAGTCAGCAAGCTCTATATTTCTGTTAATTTTTCTATAGTAAAATAATACATTTTCAAACAGTTTTTAGCTGCAAAAAAATTGTAAATGACAGGAGCTCCCATTCTTTGCATCCATTCCAGTCGACTGATGACCAGCACCTCAAAACAAAGGGTGTTTTTTTTTGTTTGTTTGTTTTTTTAGCAGTACAGTAGTTAACAATGAGAACATTGCGTAGTTCTCCATGGGCAAAGTGCTGTCTCCCGGTGGAAACTGCACGCAGTTGAACTTTGCCAGCACATTCACTGGTGAAGTATCTCTATACATAGCTTTTGCCTGGTGGAATAGGACACTTCACAGTGCAAAGAACTACACAAAGCTGCACTTCACACTGTGTGGCCTAAAATGATTGCTAAGAATTTGATGAAGCAAAGTATCCCAACTTTGAAAATCACTGCAACTAGCATTATATTAAGTTCTGGCTACCTCCATCTGATGAAATTAAGTGCATCCATTATACAAAATAGAAACAACCTCACTAATGTATCTAAACACACCACGTGTCATGTCACAACAAATACAATCTCTAATACAGAAATCTTTTGATGCCCAATGAATATAGAACTGTTGCCTTAGCCAGAACTTTAATTGATGAGTGCCACTATGCACAGTTTTCACCTTGTGAAAGAGGCACCTTGCTAGCAAAGATCTAAGCAAAACTTTGCTAAGAATGTCACTAAGCAAAGTTTCCCAACCTTGCATATCACAACAGCTAATATGATATGCGAACTGATAAAGCCAATCCACTGTTGCTATGTGTGCGTAGTTAATAACTTTACTGTACGTTTATACACTATGTAGAGTTAATGTGTCTCTTATGGTTGCTAGAGTGCATTCTTGAGTTCCTTGGATGAGAGAACTGCAAAGCAAAACTTTAATTGTGCATATCAGTAAAAGTGCAAAATACATACATATCCATGGCCATTGTAGGATGCTCTTAGGAAAAAAGGCCTGACTGGTTTTGCTTTAAAAAGCTTCCTCAGGAGTACCCAGATGTGCCTTTGACTACATCAGCTATACAAGGTGATTAAAGTGACAGTGCATATTGTACAAAACCAATATCCTGAACACCTACTTTTAAAGGGACACAGCCAACCCCGATAGGTCTCAATCTGTTCCTAGTTTAAAAAACATATTTTAAGATTGTTTGCATTCTGTAGAATATGACGATGTGGCTGGAAGTTTGATTCTGGATCCTTTTTCTCTTTTTAAAAGTGTAAAACAGACTTCCCACTATACTAGTGTTACCACACTACAATGTCTTTGTTTACATTCCTTAATGAACTCCCACTGCATCTTTCCTGGACTCGGGAACACCCCCAACGCAGTCTAGCCACTCAAGATGATATGGGCACAGAGAAGACTATTGCATCATGAGTTGCTGCACTGCTTGGGGGTGTTCCTAATGTTTAGTTAGTGAGCAGTAAGAGCAGATCAATGATTTGAAACAAAACAAAGTTGGGTATAATTATATAATTACCATGCATTTCAGTTCTACTTAGAAATGAGACAGATTAAACCCCTAGAAACACCAATGCATTTTAGGGTTTTCAACTCGAAACAGTATGATGTAAAAAGGGTTGACAGTGTCCCTTTAAAACAACACATCAGTAGTAACTAAAAGAAGTTAAAAAGATGCATTAATGTTCCTGTTTGTAATGGGGGATGGCATTTGACAAAAGCTAGTTTTGAAAATTGCCAAGTTTAACAGATTATATAAATGTTCAAAGCTAATAAAGAAACACATTAATGCATTTTTATAAATTATGTTATTTATCATTGATGTGTTGCTTTAGCACTGAATGCTTAGGATATTGGTTTTGAACAATATGCACTGCGACATTAATCACTGTATAAACGATATACCAAAAGGCACATCTGTGTACTCCTGATGGAACTTTTTAAAGCAAAATCAGTTAGGGTCTTTTTGCCTGAGAGCATCCTGCAATGACCACGGTATGTATATATTTCTCTGTTTTGCTGATTTGCACAAGTAAAGTTTAGTATGCACAAGCTGGATGATTGGTGTAGCCTTTTTGTTCTTTTTAGCTAATATTAAGTCATGTGCTGGCTACCTCCATCTGGAGAACTTAAGTGCAACCCATATACAAGCACCCATACTCACATGTAATTAAATACATCACTTTTGTCATGTCACAGTTTATAACAAGCCCATATTCAGCCAGCAGTGCCTGCACTGTGCTTGCACTGTACTAGTGCTAGTGCCAGTAAACTGCCATCAGAATATTTAGAGGAATTGTTTAGTACTAACATCTTTGAATATATAACTGTACATATGCTGCATGAATGCATTGTGCAGGCGTAGCATGGCTAGTGTCAGCATAGCACAATGCACTTGCACAGCACTGAAAGTAGCACTGAGCATAGTGCTGTCTACAATGGTCAGCTGTGGGTGCAAGGAGGGCTCCAATTAAAGACACAGCCCAAGTATCAGAAATAAACTTTACTGCATAAGAAGGGCAAAAAGCTGTAAAACAAAACAATGACAACAACATTAACAACAATAATACTATCAAAAGAAAAAGGGCAACCACTCATAGGGGAAGAAAAACAAAAAAGGCAATTGCCCCTATAAGGGGAAAACTAAAAGGGGGGAACCAAAACAAAAACGTCAACCACCTGTGTTGGGGAAGAAAACAAAAACAAAAAGGGTAACCACCCATATAAAGGGGAAAACCAAAACAAAAAAGGACATCTGCCAATTACTTTAAAATAAACAAAAGGCACCTGCTTGTATAAGAGGGAGGAAGGGAGGAGAGAAACAAAACAAAAAGGGCAACTAGCTGTAAGATACTGGTTAGACTGTCCTATAATTGATTAATCTAGTATTCAACACTTACCCTAATGCTAATATTTCAAAATTTATGAAGCTCTATAATCATATGTGCAGTAATGATAAGTCTTCCAAAAATGCTAGGCTATGTACAAATACAAAAAAAACAAATCTTGGAATCAGACAAGGATGCATTCTTTTTTTTTCCTTTTTAGTTGTTTAACCAGGAGTAGCACACTAAGCTGAAAGCCTTTTAACAGGTGCAATCTGGGAGCATAGGGAAGTTAAGTGACTTGCTCAGGGTCACACAGTATGTAAGTGAAAGCTGTGGGATTCAAACCCAGGTCTGGTCTGCTGGATTTGCAGCTCAGAGCCTTAAACCTCTGTGCTATACTGCCTCCCCATCCTTGCCCCTACTTTATTCAGTTTGTACATTAGCACTATAATAGAGCAGTTGGATTTGCTTGAATTTCACTCTAGTAGTGTGATAAATAAAGTAAGCTGTTGAGCTTACACAGATGATATAGTATTGATTTCCACATAATTGCTTGTTCTTCAAAGGAAAATACATCATTTTGTTGCACAAGGCCAAGACAGTAGCCTGGCTGTAAATGTATTAAATTTAACTGTGAGTTAGGAAAAGGCACAGTTTTGGGCATACTTACAGTTATTATTGCCAAAATAAAAACTAGCATGTTATATGCAGCTGAAATTTGAGATTCTTCCAAATTAAACTCACTAGAAATAGTATTAAATAAAATAGTTTGCTGTGTATTGTCAGTTCCACAGCTGGTTCAGGCAGAGGTCTTGAGATTGGAATTAGA
This sequence comes from Neoceratodus forsteri, assembly GCA_016271365.2. Lineage (NCBI taxonomy): Eukaryota > Metazoa > Chordata > Ceratodontiformes > Ceratodontidae > Neoceratodus > Neoceratodus forsteri. The sequence continues at coordinate 382,459,489 of CM057455.1, read as the reverse complement.
CCAATTTTCAATTTCTAGTCTTGTTATAGAAAGGCATCTAATTTTTCTTATGAAATTATTCAAATTACCTGAGGAGAGGCTACCCAGACAATGTCTGGAAGAAGAAATTAAATATATATGAGGGAAGATTTAACCTGTCTAATGGATGAAACCATTAAGAAAGATTTATTCCCATTGGGTTTGGGACATTTATTGTATGAGATCTACTATAGACCAAAGTATGATGTTATCTCCCAAATTAAAAAAGGGTTAGAGACACAGCTATGACCACAGAACCTTATAAGGGTCTCCTCTCTCAAAAATGTTAAATGGTATAAGCAGATTAAGACCACACACAATCTTGAATTTTATCTGACTAATCTAGTGGACCCTTTATATAGGAAAATACTTCCCAGGTTTAGAATGAAACTTTATGATGCTAATTATGTCCATTTCAAACAGAAACTACATAGTGTTAATACCCCTTACTGTAAATGTGGTATGAAGGCTGAAGATGACATTAAGCATGTCACATTTGTATGCCCTCTACATTCAAAGAAGAGATGCTACTGGTTAGGTCCTATACTTGCTGACCTCGGTCTCTCCTTGAGCCAAATAATTCAAGTATTGTGCAAAACTCAAGATATCCCAACTATGCAGATTGACTGCCTTTTTGTCATCTTGGAAATTGTAAAACAGTAATCTTTTGATTATTTACATACATATACAGGTGACATAGGTGACTCATTCTTTGTATGCCTTAACTTGGCCTCACTTCCAATATTCATCAGATATTTAAATTTTAGATTTATGAGATTATGGGCAAGATATTTGGCTGGGAGTGTAGGTAGCCAGACACAAACCAATTTAAAGCCTGTTCACGGCTGTTGCAGGATTGCTAAAGATTGACACCACCTCTGTCCCTTCATTGCTCTTTATTTTTCCTTATTTGAATGTATTATTGTACTTTTAAATAATGTAGTACTACATTATATGCAAATGTGAACATTTTGTGCTGTTTTTTTGTGAAACTTTCTGAATTTGTGAAAGAACTTTGCCCAAAAACTGCAAATCTTTGCCATCCTCCTGCAACAAAATGGTTGGGTCTTTTGGGCTGAAATTTGCAGAGTGGTACACCCTGGTCCCACAGATGTGCCTTTTGGTAGTTTGGTGACAAAACATTCAAGGGACCCAAAGTTACAGCATTCCAAAATTGAAACATTTCCCTTAGGATAACACTGCGGCATCCATTACCCCCTTTCAGCACCCATATCTCGAAAATGAAGCAAAATATGGAGTTTTTGCTACAGGCAGCTAACCTGCAGAAATAAGTTTGGAAATCATAGATGACACCTTCAGTGGAATTTTTTTCCTACTTGCTATGGTTACAAAAATAGTGGCAAAAACATGTTCCAAGGGTTCAAAGGGTGCCTTTTCAGTGCTTTTTGGTGCCCGTATCTCAGAAATGATGCAAGATACAGATTTGGTTGATGTATCTTGCATGCCACACTCGCTGTTATGATTACACCAACACTTAAATGTTTTTTCTAGCTGCTACGGTTGCTAAGATATTAGCAAATTAGTCTTACAAGGGTTCCTTGCCCTATAAGGCTGCTGTATGGCTCCATAGCAATGTATAAGTGGGAGTGCAGGGCCCAGAGGGCACACAATCTCACATGCGTATACTATTATGCTAAATAATGGACAATGTGAAGGAAGCACAGGGCCTGGAGGGCTCACACTCCCACTAACACACACCACTTACATTACACTTTCTCAAAAAGAATGGAAATTCATTGCAAAAACTCTGTTAGTGCACCAGTTAGGGTTAATAGTACATCAAAAAAAGTTTGGAAATGTGCTGTTCGGGTTCAAAACCCTAACTCTTCATTCCCCCCCAAAACACACACACACACACACACACACATATGCAAGCAAGGAAAGGGTCAAATCATAAGAACCAATCTGAGCCAACCAGCATCAGGTAACAGAAGTAATGCACAACTCTCTAAACACACTGCAAGATGCATCCATCATCATGGGTCATCAACTGTATGAGTTCTCCCTCCATCATAGTACCTTGGGGGTAGACACGCATGCTGGGCAACCATGGGTGATGCCCCACAGTAAACATTTTTGTGTTACAAACAGCAATAACAAGATTTAAGCAGATGCCTCTATTTCAATAGTGAAGAAGTGAAGTAACACACATTATGTTAGCCACAGATAGTTTCTTGGAAATGAAAGTTAGTATAAGCCTACCAACAGTCATTGTATGCTTGCATTTATTTTTCTGATAGAGTAAGTCAGTCCTAATAACAAACTGTAGTAATAAAAGTAATTATTTGTAGTATAGTTTAAAAGTAGCATGTGAAAAATCCAGGTAACGCAGCCATATAACATCATGTGATGGTGCTAGTTTCATACTTGAGCAGTATCATAAAAGTAGAATATGTTATCGCTATCCGCCCTGCTACCACATGCCCATGTGGTAGCCTGCAGTAACCCAATTGTTGAATAGTGACACATAAAAGTCAGTACTTTGAAAATGTGTACAGACTAAGTTTCATTGTATGAAGAAGGTATGCCATCAATAATGTGTCATCACACTGTGCTGGCAGTATAGGATCAATGATACTATATTTGTTTTTTCATTAAATAGTGTTATGTGAAATATGTACAGTGTTGTGATTATTGTGGTTACAGATGTGATGGAGTGGTGTAGTGTCTTACAATCTTGCATGTGTCTTTCATGTGTGTGTGTGTGTGTGTGTGTGTGTGGATGCGGAGTTAGGGTTTTGTTCCCTAACATCACATTTCCAAACTTTTGTCGCTTTACTATTAACCCTAACTGATGCATTAATGGAGTTTTGCATGAATATATATATATATATATATATATATATATATATATATATGATATATATACTGTGGTTGAGGAGCCATTTTAAGGTTAAAGGGTCAAACTTTGCACCTTAATAACTTTGGCACCATTCAACGGATTTGCCTAAAATTTGGTATGCAGGATTGGGCATGGTAGTCTTGGGATCTGCCAAGTTTTGTACTGGTTGGATATACAGCTGCGAAGTTATTAAGCACCAATGAAATGTGCATTTACGCTTTTTGGCAAATTCTTTTTCTGTTGCCTACAGGTCACATGGTTTGTGTGACCAGTACAAAAACATCAGGGAACATACAGCCAGGGTCCCCAATGTGCCTTTTGAAGATTTTGTGAAAAAATATTAAGCGGTTCAAACATTATTCAAATAACAAGTTCCCATTATAAGTCAAAGGAAAAAGTTAACAAAAAATGCAAAAGTGTCGTACATGCAGTTTTTAGTGTCACAAATGACCCTTGTAGTGTCATGAGTCAGCCATTTTTTTTTCAGTTAGTGATCGCAGAAATGCTTGGCATTTAAATTTGGGACCCTCTAGGGACACAATTATTTTTGTGTTCACCTAGTCGGACCCTGAGGATGCTAGCCATGTCTTTATTTTGGGGTTAAACATCCCAGAAATATGTTTTCCAAATTTCTGGAAAAAGTAGTGTACCAAAGTAATGTCATACTCAAGACACTTTCGCAAAATTTGCATAAGGTGTCATAAATTGTGACACTACTTTTCCAGGCTATGGCTAAAATGACAACACTTCTTTGCCATCCTTCTGCAACAGAACAATTTGATCTTTTGAGCTAAAATTTGGAGGGAAGGCAGCCAACATCTCACAGATGTGCTTTTCAGTAGTTTGGTGAAACAATATTGCATGGCTCCCAAGTTACAGTTCACTGAATTTGACATTTTTTCCCATAGACTAACATGGTGGCGTACAACGCACCTTTCGGGGCTCGTATCTCGAAATGGTGCAAGATACAGATTTTTCATCATGACTTGTATAGCCCTAAGGGCTATGTAATACAAAACGGTAGCCAGGAAAATAATGATTTCTGTGAAATGTAAATTTTTTTCTACGTCATACGGTTGCTGAGATATTTGCAATTAAGTACTTCCAATGCTTGTTTTAAGCTTCCATTCCCATTACAATGCATACATTCTTTATGAACACTGTGTTTCTCTATGCAGTTGTCCAGCAAAAACAGGGTATACAGTTCCATTACTGTTACACTTACTGTTTCAACTTGCGTTTATGTCCCCATTTGTGTTACCGTTCCCATATACACCACCGTATGCGTTACCCGTTGTGTTGACATTTGTGCTTGCATTTTCCTTACTGTTACCATTTCCATTTCCACCTTGTGTTTGTGTTGCTCTTCCTGTTATGATGTCACAAGACATCACATGGTGGGAGCATGGGGCCCTTTGGGCTCCGCATTCCCGCCACTGCATTACATTAACTATTTCTCATCATCATTCTCAAAAAGAAGGGAAATTAGAGGCAAAAAACTCCATTTAATGCATTAGTTAGGGTTGTTCCACAGTGACAAAAGTGAGGAAATTCAGTGTTAGGGTTGAAAGCCCCCCATCGACCACCCCAGTCCACTCCCCCAACCAGCATCGGGGTGCACGTTGAGGTCATTGGTCCTAACTCTCATCTCATTCTCCTATACCTCTACTTCTTCACACATGTGATGGGGTGACTGTTAGGGCCAATGACCCCAATGCGCATCATGATGCTGGTTGGAGGGGTGGACTGAGGGGTCCAAGATGGGCTTTCAACCCTAACACCAAATTTCCTCACCTTTGTCGCTGTGGAACAATCCTAACTAATGCATTAAACAGATATTTTTGCCTCTAATATATATATATATTAGAGGCAACAAAATCTGTTTAATGCATTAATTAGGGTTTGTTCCACAGTGACAAAAATAGGAAATTGGTGTTAGGGTTGAAGCCCCCTTGGACCCTGTTACCCCCAACCATCCAGGGTGCGCATTGGGTCATCGGTGCTAACTCTCACCCCATTACATGTGTAAAGCAGAGATACAGGAGAGTTAGGGTAGAGTTGGGACCAATGGACCCCAACGCACACCCTGATGCTGGTTGGGGTGGGTTGGGGTCCAAGGGAGGCTTTCAACCCTAACACCGAATTTCTTCACTTTTGTCATGTGGAACAACCATAACTAATGCATTAAATGGAGTTTTTTCTGCTTATATATATATATATATACACACATATATACATATGCGAGAGAGAGACACAGATATATATATATATATATATATATATATATATATACACACATATATATATATTCATGGCAAAGAAATCTTAATGCATCGTTAGAGTTCATAGCAGTGTGACAAAAATGAAAATGTGTGTCAGGGTTACTATCACAGCACACCCACCCCACATTACCTCTCCACACACCAAGGCATTGGGATGTGCATTGGGGTCATTGGCCTAACTCCCACTCCATTCCATGTTTAAAGAAGTGGAGGTAGTGCAGTATAGGAGAACTGGGTGAGAGTTAGGCACGACAACCCCAATGTACACCCTGATGCTTGTTTGGTGTGTGGAGGTGGGGTGGGATGGGGTGGTAGGGGTGGTAACCCTAACACCACATTTACATGCTTTTGTCACTGTGCTATGAACCCTAACTGATGCATTAATGTTTTTTTTGGCAATGAATTTCCCTTCTTTTTGAGAAAGTGCAATGTAACTAGTAAGTGGTATGTGTTAGTGGGAGCACGGGCACTCCGGGCCCTGTGATCCCCTCATATTGCCCACTTTTTGCATAATGGTATGCATATGTGGGAGTGTGGGCCCTCCAGGCCTTGCACTCCCACTTACACATAACTGCGGAGCCACACAGCAGCCCTACAGGGCAGGGAACCCTTGTAAGACAAATTTGCTAATATCTCAGCAACCATAGCAGCTAGGAAAAAATCCAGTGCTGTTGTCTCAAATGGAAATGGAGAGAGGATCACAGATGTAGAAGTGGGTAGCCATCTGGGAACTAGCGACCATCGAACAGTATGGTTCACAATAAACACAGCAATAGAGTCAAGCCATACAAAGGCAAAAGTACTGGACTTTAGGAGGGCTGACTTTGCCAAAATGGGTGAGTGCCAAAGGAAAGCACTCACAAGTGGGCAGGAAGGAGGGGTGAAAGAACAATGGGGAATAATAAAAACTGCCATCACAGAGGTAACAAGCCTTTGTGTGAAGCAAATAAAACAAAACAATGTAAGAAACCACTATGGTTCTCAAAGGAAGTGGCAGTGAAGGTTCAAGAGAAAAAGAAAGCATTCAGGAAGTACAAGGAATCACAGGAGGAGCAGGACAGAGAACTGTATCAGTTAAAGCAAAAGGATGCTGGGAAGGCAGTCAGAACAGCAAAGGCCCAAACCGAGGAAAGATAGCCAACTCAGTTAAGAAGGGGATAAAACCTTTATAGGTACATCAGGGAGCGAAGGAAGACCAAGGGAGGGATAGTGAGGCTTAATAAAGGGAGGAGGGTGGGCAGAGGGTGACTATGAAAAGGCAGAGATACTAAACAAATATTTTTGCTCAGTATTTACAAATGAAGAGGGAGGTACCTAAACAAACAGCAGAAACACTCTGGAAACAGAAGTTGATACCAGCCCATTTACAGAAGAAAGGGTTCTGAAAGAACTCTTAAAACTGAAGGTGGACAAAGCAATGGGACTGATGGGATCCATCCCAGAATTCTAAAAGAACTAAGGGTAGAACTAGTGACACCACTGACTACCCTCTTTAACAAATCATGGGAGGATGGGGTGGTACCCGAGGACTGGAGGAGGGCAGATGTGATTCCCCTTCACAAAAGTGGGAGCAAGGCAGAAGCAGGAAACTACAGACCTGTTTGTTTAACCTTAGTGACAGGGAAAATGATGGAATCACTTCTGAAGGAAAGAATTGTTGAGTATCTATAGGCCAGAGGGGCACAGGACCCAAGGCAGCATGGATTCACAGCAGGACGGTCATGCCAGATGAATCTGATAGATTTCTTTGACTGGGTGACCAAAGTAGTACATCAGGGAGGGGCTGTGGACATGGCCTATCTAGACTTTAGCAAGGCATTTGACACAGTCCCACAAAAAAGATTAATATACAAGTTAGCCAGCCTGGAAGTGGGTCCCAAGATGACAGCCTGGGTAAAGAGTTGGCTGGAGAGAATAGGACACAGAGAGTAATAGTAAATGGAGTCCACTCTGAAGAAAGGGGGTTACTAGTGGGGTACCGCAGGGTTCAGTATTAGGACTGGTCCTCTTCAATGTCTTTATAAGCAACATTGCAGAGGGACAGGAAGGAAAAGTATGTCTCTTTGCAGATGACACAAAGATCTGCAACAGAGTTGATGCACAAGGTGGGGTGGAAAGGATGAAAAGGGAATTGGCAAGGTTAGAGGAATGGCCACATGTATGGCAGCTTATATTCAATGCTAAGAAGTGCCAGGTAATGCACCTGGGAAACAAAAACCCAGGAGAAGAGTACACAATGTGGGGGTGAGATACTAACAACAACAAAAATGGAGAGGGACCTGGGGTAGTCATATCAGATGACCTAAAGGTGGGAAAGCAATATGAGAGGGCAGCAAGGAGGGCTGGGGGGATACTGGGATGCATAGGAGAGGCATCACCAGTAGAAAACAGGAAGTTATTATCCCTCTGTACAGACAGCTGGTGAGACCCCATCTGGAATACTGCGTGCAGTTCTGGAGACCCAATCTCCCATAAGACATAGACAGGATGGAAGCTGTCCAGAGGAGGCACTCAAATGGTGCAGGGTCTGCACTGGAAGACATATGAAGAGAGACTAAAGGAGCTTAATATGTATAGCCTCGAGGAAAGGAGGGAGAGGGGGGACATGATAGAAACTTTCAAATACCTCAAGGGGATCAACAAAGTCCAAGAGGGTAGCATCTTTCAAAAAAAGAGGTGTGCAAGAACAAGGGGGCACAATTCAAGCATTCAACAACAGTGTGATACAGTAAGGAAGGGGAGTAATTTTCAGTATGTTTAACTATAGTCCTGGTGAACGCTTGGTCAGAAGTGAGGACAAGAGCAGCCATTGGTGGCTTTGTCATATTGAAAGGAAAGGATACTTGCACAGTAAGTAAGACAGAGGAAGCACAGTGAGGGGTGGAGAAGGGGGGAGGGCAATGTTGGGCAGGGTAAAAAGTGGGGTAGTGGAGGGGGACAGGTGCCTAAGTACGGGATTGAGGGAACCAATAAGAGGGAATAGGGACAGTAGGGAGAGGTTGGAGATAAAGCTACCAACTTTCTGAGGCCTAAAACTGAGATGGTCTATCCTGACTATGACCACTCTCTCCCCCACCGTGTCAGTCCCATGTGCACCACTGCAGACAATGCTGCACACAATCAATTACATTTTGTTGCTTGCTCTGGCCATGTCACTCCACAGTAACTCCAGTAGCAAACATTCTGATTAGAACAATACATCACTCTGCTGCAGCAAGTTCCAAATCATGATGTACAGAAAGTTCATTAGAAGCAAGCCTATGTTAAACTGTGATCAGACGTTCAAGCTACATGTGTTGCTCCTCCTTACAGTTCCATCCAACCCACTTACACTCACCTCATTTGCTGAACAAACTTCACTTCGAAGACTCGCACCACCACACCAGATTGCTTTCACACACTACTTCCCTACAGCTGATCAGGTTCAGGTAGCTTAGTTCCCTGCTGCCAGTCTCTTCTCTTTCTGGAGTCCCTCTCAGCTGCTAGCAGGCAGACGTCCACATGTACTTATTTGCACTACTACCCAGTCTAATCTAACAGGAAGGAACAAGCTTTACTGTGCTCCCACTGACATGCTTGCAGTGCAATACAGGCCCTGGGGTTGAAGTTGCAAACTGCTGTCCAGCCTGAGAAATGACACAGTGGTGCTGAAGTAACTGTCACTCACGGATTAGCAGTCAGCAAAAAATAAAAAGGGACAAAACTGGGACAAGTAAGCAAAAACTGGGATAAAAGTGATATTTTGCAAAACTTGTGGGGACACTGGGACATGCTGCCTAAAATAGGGATTGTCCTGGGAAAATAGGGACCATTGGTAGCTTTAGTTGGAGATGATGGGCAGAGGGGTATAATTGGAAGGGAGCAGGTCAGAACAGGGAAACAGATAGCCTCGACCATCAAGAGTAAGATCAGTCTGTTTGAAGAAGACACCAATATGGGAGCAGTGGTAGATGACTTAGAAGGGTGGCAGGAATTGCAAGATGAACTGGCAATATTGGAGGCCTTGCAGCTGGGGTTCAATGCCGAGAAATGCTAGAAGCTACATTTTGGTGCAAAAAGTCCAAGGAGGAGCTGCCAGTTGGGTGGGGGGGGGATTCAACTAGCCAAGACAGAAGAGGAGAAGGATCTGGGGATGATCATAACGGGAGCAATGAACAACTCTGCACAGTATAGAAAGGCAGCTGCAAAGGCCAACAGGATGCTGGGTTGTATTGCCAGAGGCATATCCACCAGGATGGAGGAGTTGACCCTTCCACTATATAGGTCACTGGATAGACCACACCTGGAGTACTGCGTGCAATTCTGGTGACCGTATCTGAAGAAGGACATTAGGTTACTGGAGGAGGGTGCAGTGCAGGGCAACACAAATGATCCAGGTGATAGGGAATTTACCCTACGAGATCAGACTGAGGAAGCTGAATATGTACTCCCTGTAGGAGAGGAGAGTTTGGGGGACGTGATTGAAACCTTCAAGTACATGAAGGGAATAAATAAGATGGACATGGAGGAACTTTTCAAATTAAGGAGGGGAAGGGGCACTCGAGGGCATGATCTGAGATTGGTAGAGGGAAGATTCAGGAGGGAAATGAGGAGACACTTTTTTATGGAGAGGGTGGTTTCTGGGTTAACGCATTGCCAGAGGAAGTGGTATCTAATAGAACAATGGGCTGCTTCTAAAGAGGATGGGACAGGGTAAGGGGAAAGGTCACTGGAGGAGAGGAGGGAGGGAGGGAGGGGGCTGCAGTGTAAGGGCTGCTAGCTGCACAAGCAAGAAGACTTGATGGACCATAAGGCCTTTATCTGCTGGCAATTTTGTATGTTCATAAGCAAAAGGATTTGAACATGTACTCATTGGAAACTAGGAGGGAAAGGGCGGATATGATAAAAACCTTCAAGTTCCTTAGAGGCATAAACTAAGTGCCAAACACAGTGCTTTTTATCAGGAACACCAGTTCTACAACATGGAGGCATGAGTGGAATTCAGTAGGTGGGAAATTCAGAAGAGACATTAGAAAGTATTACTTCTCAGAGAGGGTGCTGGAGCCATGCAATAGACTGCCACCCGAAGTGGTGGCTGCAAAGTCAGTGTTGAGTTTTAAGCATATGTGGGACAAGGCATGGACACAATCACACAGCATTAGAGAAGACTAAGCTGGACATCTTGGGAAGCAGGATTCCTGTGTGACAGTAGGTCCTGGGAAACCATGTTTGGGCAGACTTGATGCACCACAGGTCCCTTTCTGCCATAATTTTCTATGTTTCTAATTGTGGGGGAATTCAACCTGCCTAAGGTGGACTGGAAGGTACCATCCACAACATGTTCTAGGAGTCAGGTGGTCCTAGAAGGATTGCAAAGTGGGTTCTTGACTCAATGCATCACAGAATCAACAAGAGCAGAGGCAGTTGTTGATTTGGTTCTCATAAATGGGGAGCATGTACAGGAAATAACTATCAGGGAGACTCTAGGTGGGAATGACTATTGTACAGTGTGGTTCCAGTTGGCTATGGCCAGAAAAAACTTCCTAAGACCAAAATCTTAGATTTTAGGAGGGCGAACTTCAGGAAGATGGGTGAAGTGCTAAGGAGCCACCTGTCAGACATCAGAGCAGATATGGAAGTGGACCAAAGGTGGTGCATCATTAAGGAAGGAATACTGGTTGCCACAGAGGAGTGCATTAGGTTCAGGGGGAAGAACAAAAGGGCCAAAGCACCCAGCTGGTTCAGTTCTGAGGTAGCCCAGGCAGTAAGGGAAAAGAGGTTAGACTATAGGAAATTCTGGAAGACCAAGAGAGAAGTGGAAAAGGAAAATTACCAAAGGTTGGATACTGAGGCCAAAAAGAAAGTCCAGCTCGCTAAAGCACAAAAGGAGCTGCAGATATCTGAAGGAATTAAGAAGGAGGGAGGCTTTCATTTGATTTATAATATGGCTGGGTGGACTGTTCCATGGGAGATCCAGGCCACTGGATCAAATCCAAAATCCACGGACCCAGATAAATACGGACTTCACTATAGAAGTCCGGTTATGAGTCTGTGGAGATGCCATTTCCTCAATGTTGTTTTCTGTTGCCATGGGGATGCCGTCAGCACAAACAGTCAGCCGGCAGCATCCAATCAGGCAACAGAAGGTCACGTGATGCACTCATGGTATATAACCGTGCTGAGTGCACCATACGACCCAGAAAGAGGAGGACCAGGAAGAGAGAGGAGTGGAGGAGCTGCATTGAGCAGCAGAGCCAAAACAAAAAAAAAACACCCTAAAAAAAACAAAATGAGAGTTTCTCCAGCCAGAGGGAAGGGAAGGAGGTGGGACAAAGAAGATGTTAGAGAGGGGGAGAGAACTGATCATGGGAGTGGGTGAAGGAGGTCAGGGTCAGGACTAGGGAGTGAGCATCTGGAGTCGGATTGAGGAAGGGTCGGGAATGGGTAATTGTGGTGCAGGGTGGAGGGATGCTGGTGACTGTGTGAGCACTGGCAGGCTGGCAAGATTTGACTTGTGCCATTCCAGAGGAGAGAGAATGTGACTATTGTGGAGAGAGGGAGAGAGAGACTTGAGTACTGGGGGACCTTTACAGTTATAGAAAATCCCAAATGAAAGTTTTTTTTCTTGGCCTCTGACAGTAGCTGTGTGTACAAAAAAGGCAGGCTGGGAAAATCCGACTTCTGCCATTCCAGATTCAGAGTACTGGGGGGGGGGTCAGAGATTACAGTTACATAAAATCCCCAAATGAAACTGTTTTTCTTGTCCTCATACAGTAGCTGTGTGTACAAAAAGGGCAGGATGGCAAAATCTAACTTGTGCCATTCCTGATCCAGAGTACTGGGGCGACCCAGAAATTTCAATTACAGAAAATCCCAAATGAAAGTTTTTATTTTTTCTTGGCCTCATACAGTAGCTGTCTGTACAAAAAAGGCAGGCTGGCAAAATCTTTGACTTGTGCCATTCCAGACCCAGAGGAGAGAAGGAGAGGGAGAGGGAGAGACTATGGTGGGTACCAGAGAAGTTTACCAGTTACATAAAATCTCCAATTTTTTTTCCTGGATTCAATGTGGCTTTGTGTACACTAGGGCAAGGGCGGCATGGTGGCAAAATAAATCTTTGTGACATCCAGTCCAGATTCAGAGGGGAGAGGGAAAGGCTTCAGGGTGGCCCACAATAAATGTAACAGTCTTAGAAATCCCAAATAACAAATTGGTCCTGGCTTCTGTGCAGCTGTGTGCAAGAGCAGCAGGGTGGCAAAATAAATCTTTGACTTGTGCCATCCAGTCATGAATAACAATCATCATCTCCTACATTCATTCACGATTTCATGTAAAAAAAAAATTACTGTTCAAACGAGCATACAATAATTGCCAGCAGAAAAAGGCCACAATGGTCTATCGAGTCTGCAGCTATCTCCCCTACTCAGCAGCTGCCCCTTCCCCTTACCCTCTTACCTTTCCCTTTGCTAAGTCCCACCCCTTCTTGAAGCATTCCACAGTGTTACATGCCACCACCTCTGCTGGTAGTGCGTTCCACGCTGCCACCACCCTTTCCATGAAGAAATGCCTCCTCATTTCCCTGCTGAATCTACCCCACTCCAATCTCATGTCATGTCTCCTAGTGTCTCTCCCTACTCTCCTCCTAAGTGACCCACTGTGTCTATCCTGATTATCCCCTTCATGTATTTGAAGGTCTCAATTACATCCCCCCATCCCTTCTTTCCTCCAGCAAGTACATGTTCAACTCCCTCCATCTGTCCTCATATGGCAACTCCCTCAGACCCTTAATCATTTTTGTTGCCCTACGCTGCACTCCCTCTAGCAGCCAAATGTCCTTTTGCAGGTACAGGTGCCAGTACTCTACACAGTACTCCAGGTGGGGTCTAACCAACGATATGTATAAAGGAAGCAGCACATTCCTTCTTCTCAAGGTTATGTCCCTTGCTATGCATCTCAACATTTTGTTGCCTTGCTACTGCCCTCCTGCATTGCACAGAATTGTTTATAGCTCTGTGATGAGCACCCCTAGATCTGTCACCTCTTCTGAGACTTCTAGCCTCACATCCCCCAGATGGTAGCTTCTCCTCGAATTCTTTGTTTCGAAGTGCATCACCTTGCATTTCTTTGCGTTAAAACCCAGCTTGACATCTGCCCGACCATGCCTCAAGTCTCGGCAGATCCTCCTGTAGCCTCCACCACCCCACCTGGTCATCCACTACTGCTTCCATCTTGATGTTATCTGCAAAAAGCCTGATTTTGCTGCTGATGCCCACTAAGATGTCTGAAAAAAATATGCCAAACAGCACTGGCCCCAACACTGACCTCTCTGGGTCCCCACTTGTCACAGGCTTGGTGGATGAAAATTCAAATCTTTTCCAACCTCCCTCTTGATGCCTATCTCTTAGACAGTTCTCCACCCACCCCCACCAGTTTTGATCTCGCCCCTGTGCCCCATAGTTTACTTCCAAGTCTCCCGTGTGGTACCGAATCAAAGGCCTTACTGAAGTCAAGGTACAGGACATCCACCGCATGGCCCCAATCAATCTGCCTAATCGCCCAGTCATAGTAGTCCACCTGGTTAGTCTGGCAGGATTTGCCCTTGATGAAGCCATGCTGCCTTCTGTTCTGCACCCCGTTGACCTCCAGTAGTACCACTAGCCTCTCCTTTAGGATGGTCTCCATTAGCTTCCCCTCTATGGACATCAGGCTTATTGGCCTGTAGTTCCACGGTTCATCCTTGGATTCATACTTGTAGAGGGGAACAACATGAGCCAGTCTCCAATCCTGCGGTACACACCCTGAGTCTAAAGATGTATTAAGTAAGTCTACCAAAGGGCCAACCAGGACCTCTGCAAGCACCTTCAGTATCCTTGAATGCACCCCATTTGGTCCAGTGACTTGTCTGCCTTCAATGCCCTTAACCCCTCCTGCACCCTCTCCACTGTGATTTATCCATCTGTCACCCCCCCGTCTCTGTCTATCCTTCCTCCTACTATGGGTACCGTCCCCCCTCCTTCTTCATAAAGACTGAACAGAAGTAGTCATTAAGCATGTCTGCCCTTTTCACCCCTCTTCACCCATCCCCCTTTGCACCCTCTTCCTCCCATTCCCTTCCTTCTTAATTCCTCAATTTGGTCCTGCAACTTTTCTCTCTGATGACCCCAAAGAAGTCCTCCTCTTTTTTAATGCCTTGCACCAGCCTGAGTTCCCCTGATGCCTTGGCTGCCCTTTCCTCCCTGGTCACTTCCTTTGCTTCTTTCAGATGCACCTCCCTATCCTCATCTCTCCCTGATTTTCTGAATCTCCTATATGCTGCCCTTTTCCTCCTCACCCCGTCTAACACCCCCTTGCTTATCCATCTGGGTTTCTCCCCCCTAGCCCTTTTAGTCTGGGCCCTGCAGCAGGTATCCGTTGCCTCCACTAACCCACGTTTTATCAGGTCCCACCTTTAGTGGGTGTCCGTAGTTGGCTGAATTCTGTCCAGAAACCCCTGCACCACCTCCCCCATCCTCCTAAAGTTGGTGTTCTTGAAGTCCAGCACCCTTGTGCCAGATGCCTCGTTCTCATTAGCCAACTATAACTGGAACCAGACTGTCCTGTGGTCACTCCCCCCAAGTGGTTCTTCCACTCTCACATCCCTCACACATTCCCCGTTCATCAGCACAAGGTCCAGGGTGTTCCCTTCTCTAGTTGGTTTGATGACCAACTGTACCAGAAAGTTATTTTGGAATGCTTCCAGCATTACCTGCTCCCTTCTGCATACTGTGGTAGGCTTTTCCCACTCTACCCCTGGCAGGTTGAAATCCCCTATCATCACCACTCCCCCGTCACCACAGTTCCTCCTGATCTGCTCTGCCAGTACCCTGTCCTCCCCTTCAGATTGGGATGGTGGCCTGTACACCACCCCCAACCTTAGTGACCTTTTTTTGGGATCCTGGAGTTGTACCCACAGAGCATCAGCATCCGTCTCCTCACTTTCTTTCCATACACACTTTAATCCTTCCTTTATGTACAGTGCTACCCCCAGCCCCTTCCCTTCTTCCAATCCTTTCGGTATAGCCTGCACCCTGGAACTGTCATGTCCTAGTCATGGATTTGGGTGGCCCATGTTTCGGTTCTAGTTGCTAAGTCCACACCCCCTCCACCATGAGGGCCTGTAGTTCTGCCCCTTATTCCTCAAACCCCTTGCATTTAGTGTTACCACCCTCCAACCCTTGTCCCTGACTTCCCTCATGCCACTCCTCTTATGCCCTATCCCTTAGTATTTCCTTCTAGTGTCACCTTCCTAATATAGGTGGGTAAGCACATTTGGTTGCACACCTCTAGGCCTCTGTAATCCTCTATCCATCTTGCTACCCCTCCACCTAGTTTAAATGCCCCTCTATGTGCTCCTCTTTCCTTTCCTTCAGTACCTTTTTTCCTTTCTCATTTAGGTGCAATCTGTCCTTTGCATAAAGACTGCTATTCTCCCAGGTCCCCCCTCCACCCTCCTACCATTCCATACCTCTTTTCCTGATACCAGGTTCCTAGCCATTCATTAAACTCCTGTATTCTTTTTTCTTGGTATACTAGCCCTGGGAATAGGAAATACCTCTGAGAAGGTTACTGATCTTCTTGCTCCTTCACAAAGAGGTCCCAGTTCCTCAAACCTCCCCTTCACTTCCTCTACTGTCCCATCAGCCAGGTCATTCATCCCCAGATGTACTGTTAGGTGAGGTCTGTCCCTTTCCCCACTTGCATACCTTAGCACTGATTGCCCTATCCTTTCCTCCTTCATTCCTAGCATCGCTTCCACCCAGATTCTGCTGTGTAACAGCATACAAGTTAATGTGCCTGCCCTGTGGTCTTGGCTGTGGGTGGCCCAGGGGATAATCTGACTGACGTGTATCAGGCTGAGTATTTACAGCACAACACAAGTAAAGCACAAGCACTACACACAAGTGTCATCATCATCACTCATTCCCCATTATTCCTTATTATCAGTAGTTTTATATGATATCGTGTTACAAACTTACATTACGTATAAGCATTAACCAACCCCCACTGTGGGACTGTGCTATGTGCGGCTAATGCACAAGATGTGTCTGCATCTCGAATTCAAATTCTGAGGCACACTTAACAGTTGCTGAATTTGGTCACTTTACAGTAGCTGTATTGTAGGAGTCAGTCCAGTAATCTTGAAAGGAAGTGGTGGTGGGCTGCTGTGCTCTTGGTGTGCTGTGTACACTGTACAGTCTTGAGTCACGACAGTAAATTTGTCCCTGTCCTGTGGGTGGGGGTTATCAGAAGGACATCACATTAGGGGAATCATTTGTTACAAAGTGGATCAAAGTGTTGATGAGACACATTCTATTTCTCAGTTAGGCAGTGGCACTGCAATAGACAGCAATCAGCCTGAAAAAGGAAAACAAAATCAAACCCCAAAAAGTGATTTTTTCACATCTAAGGTTTCATCTTCAAAGCGAATGCTTGAATCCAAAAAAGGTGAATGTCTTGGATCATCATCAGTCCCAAGCAAAAAAAAAAGTTATGTAGTTAAAAAAACTAAAGGCGTGGAGGGGACCACCCACAAAGGCACCCGACAGTATAGAACAATTGCATACTATGCTACTGCCAGTCCCTTATTCGATTCTTTGGAGGTTGAACCTGACAAAGGTAGTGGGGAGATGGGAAAAAATTCTGGAACAACATACAGGAAATCGGTGGCAAATCCCATTCCCCCACCACCCAAGATCCTGCCAAAATCGCTGAAGCCCTCAATGACTCCTTCTCGGACCTCTCACATATCCTCCCTCCAAATTTCTTCCACTCTGCCAGATCCCCCCTCCACCTGAAACAATGAGTATAGACCTCTCACCCCCTTTCCAGCTCCGAGTCATCCCTTGTAATGTGACCAAAGGCTATATCACCAAAGCTATCGCCAATACCCGCTACAGCAATGACTCCCTGGACCTAAAACTCATTAGACTTACCCTCGATGTCACACTACCCCACCTCACAAAAATTCTCAATCTTTCATTTGTCTCGGCCAGTTCCCCTCAACCTGAAAGAAAGCCTTAATCACTCCTATTCTGAAGAATGGTGACCCCACCTACACCAGCAACTATAGGCCAATCTCAATACTTCCTCCTCTCTCCAAAGCCCTGGAAAAAATAGTCTCAAACCAGCTAACAGAACACCTAACTAAATACAACCTCTTTAGCAAGGAATGGCATGGTTTCTGGTTTGGCAACAGCACCATCACGGCACTCACTGAACTCACCACCTTCATCCATGAGGCCCTTGACCAAGGCTCTATAGCAGGGGCCATCTATGTAGACTTGTTGAAGGCTTTCGACACGGTCAGTCACAAACTACTCCTCCATGTCCTTCCACAGCTCAATGTGGTCCCCGAGGCCATGGCCTGGTTCAAGGACTAACTCACAGAACAGTCACAGCAAGTAAGGATAAACTCCACCATCTCCACCCCCAAAGCTGTTTGCTCAGGGGTTCCACAGGGGTCTATTCTGGGCCCACTGCTCTTCACCCTCTTCCTCAACTCACTCCCCAAAGCGTGCAGCAGTCATCTCTTACTCTATGCTGATGATGCGGTTCTGTACTGGAAACACCCTCAACCGAACACCCTCCAACTTCCCCTTCAGGGTTTTTTTGGGGAGTTAGAGAACTGGTTCACTGATCACCACCTGATCATTAACTATTGCAAAACTAAGTCCATGATCTTTGCTCATCGCCAAAGCCAACACAGCCAGATAGCACTCCAAATTAAGAACTCACTTGGCTCCCTACTGGAACACGTTACCCACTTTAAATCCCTGGGTATCACTTTGGATACCTCCCTCTCCTACCACAGACACGTACGTCTCCTCTTGTCTGTGGTCAACACCACAATGTGTACTCTCTACAGGCTCAAAAACAGCCTGCCTGCTCAAGCCATGCAGATAGTAGTCACCTCCTCCATCCTGTCCCTAATCAACCACCCTTAGCAGCATAAACACTGTGCTTAATAAAGCCTGCCGCCTAGTAACAGGTTGTGACAGACTCATCCATACCTGTGATCTGTACACACTGACTGGTTGGCTAAACTTCCAACAAAGACTCAAATATCACACCTGCATTCTAGCAAAAAAGATTCACCTCCAGCTCGCACCCGCCGGTCTACTCCCCATCATCAGTCCAGCCCCCATCAGGCATAATACAAGACTCACAGCAACATCATCTGTCCTGGTTCCCCCCTGTCAAACATCCCTTGGGCAGAGATCTTTCCGTTACCGTGCCCCCCTATGGCTTAACTCACTTCCCCTTACTCTCTCCCAGTCCCATAGCATCTCACTCTTCAAATCAGGTCTTAAAACCCAACTCATAGAAATCGCTAAATGTGACTGCAAATAGATCTGCCCACCCTCCTCTCCCACCTTTTCTCCTGACACTGGGGATCCCTAGACCCTACGAAATGGCATCCTTCAAAGCTCTGTCTAGGGATCGCAGGCATGCATCCTAATTTTCTAACCTACTAAATAAGTTTCTCGACTACCATGTCAGTACTGTAACTGTAAATAATACATGTCAAAATTAGTCATATACTGTCTTGTTTCCCTCCACCCCCTGTAACCTACGTGGAGCCTTTGTATAAAAGATTGTCTATACTGAAATCTGTATATAATTACCTGTTCCATCTGTCATCATTGTATTTTGTCTACCCTCCACCTCCTGTAACCTGACATGGAGCCTTTGCAAAGGAGTCTGTGACTCAAAGGACTGTAATTCTGATTGTACTCAATAAATAAATAATAATAAAGATGAAGAGAATGATCAGGCAGCACAAGGTTTACTGGAGGGGATGTAAATTGCAGATGAGGAAGAAATAGGCAGAGATGTTTTGGTTTTGGAGGGGGCAGTGGGAATAAACCTCAAGAGGAACAGGCCCAAGAAAATTCTGAGGGGAGTCCCTGAAAAGGTGACCGAGGTGTTGTGACTTCCTGGGAAAAAAACAGAAAAAATATCATCTAGAAACAAAGAAACAAAGAACTTGACAGCAGATAAGGACCTCTTGGCCCACCTAGTCTGCCCATTTTCCTACCTGATAGTTGCATCCAAGGTTTGTCCACCTTCAGTTTTACTAGTTCTTTTTTTTTCCATTCAACATTTATTGAAGTTTACAATACAGAGAATGAACCACAAGAGACAGTACCAATTAAATGAAACCATTAGACAGAGTTTGCAATGGCTCATTCTCTCCCATGCCCCCCTTCCTCCCTCCCCCCACCCCAACAAACCCAGCACAGCAATATATCAACAAGGGTGCGGAGTAACCTATCAAAAGGTGTGGTCTTCAGCTCTGCAATGCATATAACGTTTAGAAAGGACCCCAAATCTTATTGAATTTATCCATTTTGTTTGCAAGACTTGAAATAGTCCTCTCCGTTCTGAGGTTGGCCAGAAGTTCCTGAAGCCATTCCACATAATTTAGATTCTCTGAATCTTTCCAGTGCCTAAGGACTATTTTCTCAACAGACAAGGAGATCAACACCATGCAATACTTTCTACATGCCACAGTAATGGGTGAAAGATCCACCAATATACATATTTCAGGCATAAACAAGTCAGAAATCCCTAGTAGCTGATCTGCTCTTTGCCTAATAGTGATCCAAAGTGATACCACTCTAGGGCATTTCCAGAAAATGTGAAGAAGGTCACCAGTCTGCAACCTGCAGTTTGTACAGAGTGGAGAGGACAAAAGACCCAATCTGGCAAGTTCCTATGGGGAATAATAGATATTATGTAGAATTTTAAATTGTATCAGCCTGAGTCTATCTTGTAACAAATATTTATGACAGTCACGCCAGATATGGGACCAGTGAAATTCCTTGCCAGTTAAGAGGGACTGCCAATAGTGAACTGGAGCGTAATTATCAGGATATGCCCAGGCAAAAAAAAAACTGCATAATTTAGAAACAGCATGAAGCAAGCCCGCCAATTGGATCAAAGAGGATAGGAAGCGGGAATGAGTTCCGTGAGGTGGAGTAACCCCAAAAACTTGCAACAGGAGATGCCGTAGCTGATAAACCTTGAATATACTTTTACCGGATATCTTGAATTTATGCATAATGTCCTCTGAGGAAAACCACTGCCTATCAGCTAAGATAAGGTCCTCCAACTGACAATTTCCTAACTGAGGCAACCAGGAAGGTGGCAATGGCTTATTATTTATTCGTATATTGGGATTACCATTGACGGGCTGGGAAATATCCCTGCCATTATCATATTTGAGAAAGGAACATAATTGAATATGGGCCTTAATCGAGATTGCAATGGGAGAGTTCCTAATTGCTTCGGGAAGAGATCGTAGTTTACCATACAACATCGCTCTGGGAAGGTAACCAAATTTTTTAATAAGGGTTGATTCCACCCTTAACCATAGCGGGGTGTACCCGGAACAGGGTACAAGTTGATCTGTTGACAACCATCTAAGATACTTGGCAGTCTGGCTGGCCCAATAGTACAATCTAAAATGTGGAAGCCTTAAACATCCTCTTTCCTTTGGGGCAGCTAGTTTATAGTATGCCATCCTCGCTTTCTTGTATCCCCATACAAAGTTGGAAAGCATACTATGTGCTCTTTTAAACCAGGACATCAGGAGTACAAGATTTAACATATTAATGGGATAAAAAAGACGGGGAAAAACGTTCATTTTGATCAAATTTATCCTGCCCCAAAGAGAAAGAGGGAGAAGGGACCACCTTTGAAGGTCTTGATAGATCTTCTGTACCAAGAAATCTAAGTTTAACTGCTTAAGTTGGGACATGCTTCGCGACAGCGTAATGCCTAGATATTTAATAGAGTCAGCCTTCCATGCCAATCCAAGTGTAGTGATTTCATGTTTATAGACTCTATGATTAAGAGGGAAAACCAAGGATTTACCTATATTAAGCTTATAATTAGAGACCTGACTGAATTCCTCTATTATCTTGAGAATCAGGGGGATGGATGTAGATGGGTTAGACAGTTGGAGGAGGAGGTCATCTGCATATACCACAACTTTAGCCTCATGACCATTTAAGAGAATACCTGAGATGTTTTTAGCTTTTGTCAGCCTCCAAATAAGAGACTCTACATAAATATTAAAGAGCAGCGGGGATAATGGGCAGCCTTGCCTAGTTCCCACTGATAATTTAATTGGAGCGGAGATCACCCCATTGCAAGATATCCTAGCAGAGGGTAATAAGTACAATGAGTAAACCCAACTCCAAAATTCTCTGGGAAAACTGAAGGCCTCCATTGCTGCAAATAAATACCTCCAATAGACTCTTTCAAAAGCCTTCTCTGCATCCAGGGAGACCAAGGCGATTGGGAGCGAGGCATTCCTGGAGGCAGAGAAGACATGAGCAAGAGTTCTGAGATGGTCAGTTGATGATCTGCCTTTCATAAATCTAACCTGTTCCTCACCTATTATAGAGGGAAGTACTAAATTCAGCTGATCAGCGAGCAATTTAGCTAGGATTTTAATATCTTGATTGAGAAGGGAAATCGGCCTATAACTAGAGACCTGGTCACATGGCTTGTCAGGCTTGGGCAATAAGATAATCAACACTTCAAAAAGAGAGGCATCAGTTGCTTGACCCGAGAGGAGAAAACGGAAACAAGGGAGCAAAATGGGTACTAGCTGTTTAGAAAACACTTTGTAAAAATTAGAGGTGAACCCGTCTGGACCAGGGGTTTTATCTGACAGGAGGGATTGAATCACCCTTTCTATTTGCACTTCAGAAATAGGAGAAGTTAGTGCAGTTTTCTGAGACTCAGTAAGAGTAGGTAATTGTAGGTTTCTCAGGTACACCTGTAAATTCACCTCCGAGGGAGGGGGCAGCCATGGGACCATATAATTCCTGAAAGTAGCTAGAGAATTCCTTTATTATCTCTTGGGGTGAGGTTTTAAGTGAGTCTTCATCTAAGGAGCGGACTGCAACAATGAACCTGCTGGATTCCTGTTGTTTCAGCCGCATGGCTAGCATCTGCCCCGCCTTCTCACCTTGGTCAGTGTAGACTGCATTTGTTTTCAAAATTGTAAATTCAGCTTGCTCTCTTAGTAAGCCCAGGTAGGCGTCTTTGAGTTTAACTAACTCTTGTCTAGTGGCCTCAGGGGAAGCTGGGGAGATACTAGCCTCCATATTCCTAATCTGAAGCAATAGTTGAGCAACCTTACTTTCCTTCTCTTTTTTCCTTTTTGACGTTATCCCAATCACAATCCCTCTCACGTATGCTTTAAGAGCTCCCCAATCTATGTCAGGTCATCCCGTAGAATTGTTATTTATGGCCATAAACTGCTGAATTTGGGATGCTATATAGGCAACCTTATCCGGTTCCTTCAGGATTTAGTTATTAAGCTTCCACCTGCTGCCCTTCAGGGGCAAGGACGTTAACGAGAACTGACAGGTGACAGCCGAGTGATCTGAGAGTGGGTCCAAAACAATATTATAATCTACAACCCCAGGTAAAAGATTTTGAGTTATCAAAATATAATCAATGCGGGAGGAGGTACCATGGACTGGCGAGACAAAGGTGTAATCCCTTTGATTAGGATGAAGCACTCGCCACACATCGCATAATCCAGCAGAGTCCAATAAATCCCTAAAAGCCCGCTGAGTGGGCAAGAGGCCGGATCGAGATCGACCCAATCTATCTAACCCCTGGTCAAACACCAAATTGAGATCACCCCCTATTATTATGGGAAGGTCAGGAAATGAGTGCACCACTTCCAGTATTTTGACAAAGAACCCAGGGGTATCTATGTTAGGACTATAGATACTTCCCAAGAGAACATCTAATGTATACAGTTTCCCCTTTACAAACAGGAACCTCCCCCCAGGGTCAGCAACAACTTGGAGAGACTGAAAGGGGATAGATCTATGTACCATGATCATGACCCCTCTTCTCTGGGTAGTGCCCTGTGCCATAAATACCTGCCCCACCTGCTGACGCCTCATCTTAATTGCTTCAGCATTTAGGAGATGCATCTCTTGTAAAAACATAATTTCTATTTTGAGGTGATTCAGATATTTCAAAATTGAGTATTGTTTAATTTTATGTCTGGCCCCTTTAATATTCCAGGTAATACACTTGATAGTTCTAGCCATCTACCTCAGAATATCTGCAATCAATCATAGTAAAACACCCACACCTGTTAACACATTCACTAACACCACTTGTTGAGTATATGCTGTGCTTACCCATCCCCCTTCCCACCCAGCCAACCCCCCCAATATCTCCATATCAGCCCCCAAATAACAACCCCAAAACCATAAAACAAAACCCAACCCCCTCCCACTCCCTCCCACATTGCTAGGTACATGATAAACAGTTCACCTATGCTTCCCTGTCGCCTCCACTCCCAACAACCAGCTTGACTAAGCAGTACAATAACAATTTCAACAATTTGTAATGCGGCTATTATCTTTTAAAGCCAACATTATTTACATCCAGTATCCCGGAGTCCCAAACTAACTGCCCTTGTTGAGGAATAGCATTAATAAACCCAGAACATAAAAGTAAAGCATTCAGGCATAATCTAATGACCCTGTCCTAGGGTAGGATCACCACTCTGGCAAGTGAAAATAAAACCTGGGCACTGCTAGACAAAAGAGGGGACAAAAGCAAGACGATTCAGACTAACATATAACGTAGCTTTTTCCTTTGCCAGGTAAACAAAATATATACAAATTGCCCCCTAAGTGGGTTATTTCTCCTCAAGTAAGATCAGACCGATCATTATTACCCTGTGTAAACCCATTATGCTGTTACTAGAAAGAAAGGGCAGCACATACAGTCTTTGGCGCCATCTAGCAATAAACAGCCTGCACCTCTACATAAAGTGGAATCCCAAGGTGAAAATACTAAAATTATAATAAAAACATGGGCACTATTCCATATTTCATACTCTATGATGTAAAATTAACACAGTCGCAGCATCATATAGAGTTCTTTGAACAAACAATACGTAGGTCACCAACGGAGACTCAGGGGACCAAAATAAACTGTCAGAGTTAAAGGGAAGCCCTTCAGCAAATGGTATGAGTTGCCCCTGAGATCAAGGCCCCCGGTATCGATTGGGCATCTTTACGGGACTGTTAGAGGTGGTTACAGCGATCTCCAGAAAGCCAAAACCTCAGGAAGTACCGCTTCGTAACTGGTGAGTACAGTCTTTCAGAAAGAAACTATTCAAACCCTTAATAGAGGCCAGGGTACTTCCATCACCTCCCTTCCCTGTGCCTTTATTTAAGAGGATAAGGGGGAGCCCATAACAGACATCGCCTTCCATTCCATTCCACTAAACAAATTAAACAAACGAGCACTTCTGATTCCGGCTTCAAGGGTTGCAAAAAAGATCTGGAAAGGCAGCCCTCAGATCAGCAGCCGCAGCCTCAGCATCTTCATATGCATGACAGGAGCCTGCCACGAGCACTTGCAACTTGGCAGGGTAAGCCATCTTAAATTTAATAGCTGCTGCTATTAACTTCACAACTGTAGGGTGGTAGGAAGCGTGTTTATGGTGCACAGACAGGGGTAGGTCTTGTGTGATTCTGGTCTTAGCACCTTCCCATATGAGTTCTTTAGCTTCTCGAGCTTTAACAAAGAAATGCTGTTTCTCTTGATAATTCAGGAAATGAAGGATGAAAGATCTAGGAGCAGCTCCTTGAGGCGGTGTTGGACGGAGCGCTCTATGTGCTCTTTCGATGGTGTAATCGTTGACAAATGGGGAAGGGCCTGCTATTTTAGCAACAAGCTTTCTAGCGAACTTGACTGGATCTGAGCCTTCTTCTCACTCTGGGAGGCCAATTAGTACCACGTTATTGCGGTGACTTCAGCCTTCCAAATCCTCGACTTTAGTCTCCAGCTACTGCTGTCGGGACGTGCCACCAGCTCAGAGCTTGCTTGATCTTGCCTGCGCCTAGTGTGCTCTATACAGACCGCTGTATCAGAGGTCTTCAGCAAAGATTCCATGGTGTTGGAAGAAGCTTATTTCTCCCAAAATCAACTGTAGCTCTAGCTTGAAGGCTGAAATTCGTCTAGAAATCTGGCCAAGGTGAGAGGCTCCGAGTCCACATTGGTAGCACCAGAAGGTTGCGACGAAACTGCAGAAGAGGCCTTGGTCTTTTTCAGGGCCTTCTCAGGAGACACAGGAGGAGTATGTTTGGGCAAACTCTTCTTCATCTCTATCTCCATTTGGCCACATCAGCGCAAGCACCGGATTGTAGCAAACTATCCCAAGAAAAGCCAAGCATAAGCCGCTGCAGAAACGTAGATAAATACAATAAAATGGAGCGGAGGGTAGGGGCTCAGGCAGGAGTGTGCTACTCGGTGCACTGCATCACGTGACTCCTCCCAGTTTTACTAGTTCTTTCAGAACCCTTTCTTCTGTGCATGGACTGGTATTGACCCCCCTATCCAGAGTGCTTCTTTTGTTTGGTTTATGTACCTCTCCTTCTATTCCTTTGCGACTACTGAGCAGAAATATTTGTTCAGTATCCCTGCTTTTTCACTGTCACCCTCTGCCCACATTCCCTCCCCTTTATTAAGCCTCAGTATTCCTTCCTTGGTCTTTCTTCACTTCCTAATGTACCTATAAAAGGTCTTATCCCCCTTCTTAACAGAGTTGGCTATCCTTTCCTCAGATTGGGCCTTTGCTATTTTGACTGCCTTCCCTGCCTCTTTCTGGTTTAACCGATAAAGTTTTCTATCCTGCTCCTTCTGTGTTTCCTTATATTTCCTGAATGCTATCCTTTTCTCCTTAACCTTACCTGCTACCTCTTTTGAGAACCATAGCAGTTTTTTTCTTTATGTTTTGTTGATGGTTGCTGTTTAGTCATACTTCTCCATTAGTGCTTCCAATGAGTTGATATCAACATTCTCTATTTGTAAATGGCCAGTTAGCAGGGGTAAAAAGAAAGGAGCACTGGGAACTTCAGCACTGAAAAGGCACCTAAACCGATGTCATAACATTACTAAGAAGTTCAATTGTGAGTCTTGAAGAGAAAGTGACAGTGATAGCTCACTATACTCAGGAGTAATGCCCATAAATGACAGCAGTGGCAGCCCCTGCAGCACTACAACTCCACCACCACTTCCTGCCATTCGAAGGACTCCTCCAACTGTTACTTAAAGTGATCATGTGTTCAAAAGTCCACCTCCTTCAAGGAGAAAGCTTACCATCTCAGAAACAAATGAGCGTAAAGCCAAATGTGCCTAGATTCATGCTGTTGCTGTTACAATAACCAAAAAAAGTTCAGAAATGATAACTGATTATTTGCTACCATATAATGTGGTTGAACATGTAGGATTCAGGTAGCTGCTTCAATATGTCGAACCTCGATATAGTATACCATTGCAGGAATACTTCTAGACAACAGGGATTTCAGATCTTTATGATGTTGCATATAAAAAATTAAGACATGTGTTGTGCAGTGCTGTTGGGATGGTGGTGCATCTCACAACAGATATCTGGATAAGCTATCAGCCTGAACTCTTTATGTCTGTCACAGAACATTGGGCATGTTTTGATAATCCTTGTGGGATTGGGGACAGTGAAGCATCACAGTTTACTGTTCTAAGAATGTTTTATTTTCCATCGGAACATATCTTATACAACATCAATGAAGAGCTCCAAAAACCAATACAGCAATGGCTCACTTGACAGGGACTGTCAGTTGGCTTTATAGTTGCAGATAATGGGTCCAAATAAGGAAGGCCTTGAAGGAGGGGGGCTTTGTTCACATCTGCAGCTTTGAGCATTGCTTAAATGTAATAGTTCACAGCTGTCTCTATGAAGACAGCTCTCATTAGCACTGATAAAATATGCACTCATTTCAGTCACTCAAGCAGAGCCCATCACTTGTTTGAAAAAATACAGCAGGAGCACAGTATACCTTTCTCAGACAGATCCAAGACATTTCTACTCGATGGAATTTGACCTTTTATATGTTTCAAAGGCTGCTGGAACAAAAGAATGCTGTCAGGCAGTACACCTTAGAAAATAAAATTGGTGATGCAGATGTCTATATTACTTCACCACAGTGAGCCATGCTGGAGTTTCTAATTTTCCCCCTCTCCAGCCATTTGAAGAAATCACCAGATGAGTTAATGCAAACACAGCAACTCTGAGCCAGTTGATACCCCTAATAAAAATGTTTTAATTCAGATTGAATCTGATTAGGACAAAGTTAGAGAAGTAAGACAGTTCCATGATCACACGGGCTGCCAGTGGTGCTGACACATGCAGGTTTCCCTCCAGAATACAAGAAGATCTAATGAGACATATGATCAAAAAGTTTGAAGAAGATGATGAACTATGTAAAATGCTTCATTCTGATTACTGCACTAAAACAGCAATCTTGGACCCACGATACAAATTGAAGCAACTTAACATAGAAACATAGATGTTGTCAGCAGATAAGGACTGCTTGGCACACCCAGTCTGCCCATTTTCCTACCTATTGGATAAGCTGCAGATCCTAGTTAACTAAGAGCCTACTTCTTCCTACTCCCCACCAGAATTACTTTATGTATGTCCCATGCATTCTTGAATTCCTCCACTGTTTTTGACCCTGCAATCTCAGGAAGGCCATTCCATGCATCCACCACCCTCTCCATGAAAAAATACTTCCTCACGTTGCCCCTGAGCTGTCCCCCCTCTATCTTCAAATTGTGCACCAAGGGTTCATTTCAGATATTCATCTATGTAGGACACTGACCCACTCAGTATAAAAAGTAAGGGTTAGATGAAAAAAATAGTGGGTCATGTTGTTCAACCTAGCCCAAATTCATAAAACAGCACTTTAAAAATTTTATAACAGTGAGCAGGTTATCCCCATGGTAGAAGAAAAAGTGGGTCAGAATTAAAAACTGTGTGCCAGTTGTCCTAATCCTCCACCTAGATATGAACCCTGTGCCCCCTTGTTCTTGCACATCTCTTTTTCTGAAACATGCTACACTCTAGGACTTTGTTGATTCCCTTGAGGTACGTGAAAGTTTATATCATGTCCCCCTTCTCCCTCCTTTCCTTGAGGGTATACTTATTAAGCTCCTTTAGTCTCTCTTCGTATGTCTTCTGGTGCAGACCCTGCACCACTTCAGTTGCCCCCTCTGGACTGCCTCCATCCTGTCTATGTCCTTGTGGAGATGGGATCCCAAGAAATGCACAAAGTGCTCTAGATGGGGTCTCACCAACTGTCTGTACAGAGGGATAACAACTTCTTCTTTTCTACTAGTGATGCCTCTCCCTATACATCCCAGAATCCCCAGCCATCCTTACTGCCTTCTCACATTGCTTGCTTACCTTTAGGTCATCTGATATGACTACCCCAGATCAATTTCCATTTTTGTTGTTGTTAGTACCTCCCCACCCATTGTGTACTCTTCCACTGGGTTTTTGTTTTCCAGGTGCATTATTTTGCACTTCTTTGCATTGAATCTAAGCTGCCATACTTTTGACCATTCCTCCAATCTTGCCAAGTCTCTTCCCATCCTTTACACCCCCTTTGTGTATCAACCCTGTAGCAGATCTTTGTGCCGTCTGCAAAGAGGCATACTTTTCCTTCCAGTCCCTCTGCAATGTCACTTATAAAGACATTAAAAATGACCATATCCCAGTACTGAACCCTGCAGTACCCCTCTAGTAAACCCCCTCTCTTCAAAGTGGACTCCATTTACTATTACCCTATGTTTCCTGGTGTCCAGCCAAATCTTTACCCAGGCTAACACCCTGGGACCCACTACCAGGCTGGCTAATTTGTTTATTAATCCTTTATGTAGGACTGTGTCAAATGCCTTGCTAAAGTCTAGGCAGGCCATGTCCAAAGCCCCTCCCTTTGGTTACCCAGTCAAAGAAATCAATTAGATTCATCTGACATGAACTTCCTGGTGTAAATCCATGCTGCTTTGGGTCCTGTGCCCTGATGGCCTCTAGGTATTTAATAATTCTTTCTTTTAGAAGTGATTTTATCATTTTCCCTACCACTGATGTCAAACTAACAGGTCTGTAGTTTCCCGTCTCTGCTTTGCTGCCATTTTTATGAAAGGGAATCACAACCGGCCTCCTTCAGTCCTCGGGTACCACACCATGCTACCATGATTTGGTCAGTGGTATCACTAGTTCTCCCCTTAGTTCTTTTAGAATTCTGGGGTGAATCCCATCAGGCTCCATTGCTTTGTCCACCTTCAGTTTTAGTAGTTCTTTCTGAATCCTTTGTTCTGTGAAAGGACTGATATCAACACCCCCCCACACACACATTCAGAGTGTTTCTATTGATTGGATTAGGTACCTCCCCTCCTCTTCTTTTGTGAATACTGAGCAGAAGTATTCATTCAGTATCCCTGCTTTTTCACTGTCACCCTTTGCCCACCCACTCTCCTCTTTATTAAGGTTCAGTATCTCTCCCTTTCTTCGCTCCCTAATGTACCTATAAAAGGTTTTATCCCCCTTCTTAACTGAAATGGCTAGCTTTTCCTTGGTTTGGGACTTTCCTATTCTGACTGCCTTCTCCGCTTACTTCTGCTTTAACTGGTACAGTTCTCTGTCCTGTTCCTTCTGTATTTCCATACTTCCTATACTATTAAGTGATGATGATGACATCTGTTTTGAGAGAAACAAACAAGACATAATTGATGAGGTGTGTGCTGTCATGGAACAGAGTACAACAGCAGCACCATATTCAGAATCTTCTTCATGATACAGCAGCACAGCATCAAGTGGTTCAACCTCTACTGTTGCAGCATTTTCTCCCTCTTCCTCCTCAGCCACTGGAGCAAAATCTTCTTCTTCATGACCAGCAAGCATAGCACTGTCCCACAGTCAGTTGGTTCAGCTTCATGTCTCTGGAGTCACTTAGAAGATGTTATTGTAACATATTCATCTGCCTCTTGTAACACAGCATCAGCACAGACCATTGTTGAAATGTACCTGGCAGAGCCCAATATCAACTGGAATTCTGATCCTTTGAAATACTGAAAATCCAAACAAAAATATGTGGCCTGCTTTAGTAAACATTGCAATGAAGTACTGTACATGAATTGCCCTCTGACTAGTATCTGTTCAGAATGATTGTTCAGTTCAGTTGGTAACGTCATTACTGACACACAATCCTGTTTGACATAAGAAAATGCTGAGCACCTCATGTTTCTCAAAGTCAACATTCCTCACTTTAATTTCAAAAGATATGATACCTGAATAAAATATACACTGACTGCTCTGAGCAGACCCTATTCCCAAAACATTTTCAAGAATTTGTGCCTGTGGTGAAAATCTTTTGCAAATAGGGTCTACTACATGAGGTAGCAATTAATTACAACAAGACAGATCCGGATGGACTAGGCCAGGCCACTATGATCATGTGAGTAGCACAGAATAGAAAAAAAAATAGCTTCAGTGGGTTCAGAGTCCAAATACAGCAAGCAACTGTATTTCATATCACAAACTTACTTGGTGGTACCTAGTATCACTGTCTGATCTGGAAGGTAGGGTACTACTGTCTACTACTACTACTACTATCATTTTTTGACCTCACGAGTCACAACTACTACTTATTTATAACTTTTTGTCCTTACTCCAGTCCTACTCCTTACTACCACTACTTGTCACTTTTTTTTGCCCTCAGCAACTTATCCTGAGTCCTGACTGTACTGTTTTAATTTTTGTACAGTCATGACTTAGCAGGTGCCTGAAAGTTCAGAAACCAAATACAGTACTGTTTTTGTATTTCTCCCGTCCCCAATATTTGGCTGCAAATACTTCACAGAAAAAAGTGCTACTAGATTGAAAATTCATATAATTTCTTTACTGTTTGTGTGTGTGTAGTATGCTAGCCTGGTTACATCTCACTTACAGTAACTGGGCTGAGATTATTATATGACGATATTTTATTTGTGATACTTAAATTACTTGGCAGTGGCTGGCAGCAAGCAACTGTGGAACTAGGAAGGATGTCATTGTTTTGTGTTGTGTTGTGTTGTGTGGCATCAGGTCTTCAGGTGGCAGTGGCAAACTTTTTTATGACTGCTGTGCACTTGACCAATGTGATGTATGACTGGCTGCCTGCCTGGGTGGTGATCACTATGTATTTTATTTCTCTTCTTTAAGGATTCAGCATCCTCAGCATGTCAATCAGATTCAATAGAAGTAGTCATAGTACTAGAAAACATTGCCACCTCTTGGACCAGGTAGTGTACCATATACCACAGTACACTGGGACATTCAAAGCACTTGCATCATTTATATGGGTAGGCTCTCTTAGTGCTGCTCATTTGATCATTCATATCCATTTCCTTGGCTTGTCTGGCTCTGACTGGAACATCCATCAAAATAGTATCCACACAGCACCATTAATGAAAAAAGAAGTCTTAGCTGCCTGGCAGTGCCTGCAGTGCTGGTGCTATGATATAGGTATTTGCACCTGTCTGTCTGTCTCTTTCTCTCTCTCTCTCTCTCTCCATCTTCCCAGCACACTCATGTCATGGGCCCGAGCAGGATATGCCACCATTATAGGCCAGCCATGAAGGGGCTAGTAGTGACAGATTGCTTTAATTATTTAGCAGCTTTAATTTTTATACAAATAATCCATTAAATTGTTTCCTTTGGGCCTCTGGGTCAAATGTGAGTGATTTTATCCACTTTTATTCTTTTTTTTAGCTTTTTTTTCAAATATTGGTCAATAAATCAGAACTAATCAGGATAAATCAGAACTTCACTGTGTTCCAGTTCTTATTTAACAAGGGTCAGAATGTCACTGAGTTCTCCCAGCCCCACTGTATAAGCAAGAAAATGGACAAGAAGGATGGGATTGTTTGAAGGAGAAGAGTGGGTGGATGATAACAGGGGAAAAGCAGCGATACAAAATGAACTCTTACAGAAATAATTGAATGAAATGTTTTCATGCTGCACATATAAAACTACCCTTGTGATATGCATGCTGCAAGCATGATTTAAATGTTAAATTGGAACAAATTGCATGCGTGCAGTAAGCACGTGTGGAAAGCATGCTTTTTATGTTAAATTGGAACAGACTGCATGCATGTGGCAGGCTTGAAAAAAGTAAGTGATCACTGATAACTGCACACATAGAAGTAAAGTGTCTTGCTCAGGATCACACCATATACAAGTAGGAGTTGATAAGATTCAAACCCAGGTTTTCAGGTCTGCAAGTCCACAGTCCATTGCCTTTAACTACTAAGCTATACTGCCTGCATGCATATGGCTCACTTGTACTTCAATACTAATCTGCATCCATCTTCATGCACACAGCATGCTTATAGTAAGTGTTATACTTTTTAGTTTTCTTGTCCCTCCTCATCTCAGCTGCACAGCTGAACTGTAGCACACATACCAATGGAAACACATGTGGTTCTTCCCACCCTCAATACACACATCTACCCACAAAACTACTTGATGACATCTGCCTGGCCTGTACTCCTACTATTTTCTCTCCATAGATTTGAATGCTTCCATGCAAACAAACTTTAAGGGGCAAAGCCCAAAGTAGCAATAGCTCTACATCCACCCATATGGCCAGTCTCCCCCATGCACACACACTGTAGTGGGTGTGGCCATGCTACTACAGACAACCCACCAAGTATAGATATAAGTCAAGAGTCTCTTGTCTGAGTATTAAGGAGTCAGGGGCAGGATTCTTTAAGAGATGATGTCCATGTTTTATACATTGTGATGGTGAGCTGGAGAAAAATGAAGGCCACTATTCTACTAACAAGGCCCTAGACAGTCGAGCGGTGGCCTTCATTAACTCATTCAGGCCTAGATAGGCCTGTAGGTGGCATCTGAAAGTATAGCCTCTCCGAACAATAATGCCTGTAGACGTACTCAGCTGACTTACACTCAGGCCTAGAAACATCTGAGGAAGTCTGCAGTTTTTACCTAAATATTAAACAAACCAAATTGTTTAGGATTGATTGCATAGCACTGTTAGAAAGGTAATTTCATGCTGAACAATTTTGCTGCTGATACATTGGCCTATCATGTATACTTTAGGAGTTCTTTGTATTTGTTTAAGGTATGGTGTGCATGGCTGACATCTGTCTCTCAAACCTCACCTTAGCACCTTGAATACATCTGAATGAAAAAACACAGTTGCTTGGTATTTCAGCTGGTGTAAAATAACAACTAAATGGATTACAATTGATTGCATAGCACTGTTAGAAAGGTAATTTTGTGCTGCATAGTTCTGCCACTGATACTTTGTGTCTAGCACATATACTTTAGGAGTTATTTGCATTTGTTTAAGGTATGGTGTTAATGGCTGATATTTGTCTTTCAAGCCTCACCCAAGCACCTTGAAAAAATCTGAAAAATACACAGTAGTTTGGTGTTTCAGCTAGTATAAAACAAAAAACAAATTGATTACAATTGATTGCACAGTACTACTGGAAAGGTAATGTTATGCTGAACAACTTTGCCACTCGTACTTTGTGTGTAGCACTTAGGTTCAAGAGGTATTCACATTTGTTTGTTGCATGCTGATTATGGATTGATTTTGCTTGGAAAGGCCCAGGATGCAGTGCTAAGAGTATGCAGGGCACAAGTGGTAGAAGTCTCAAAGAACTCTTCTGGTGTGAGTGAGTTAATTTCCAAGTCTCCATCAATAATGTATAAAATAGTAATAAAAAAATGCCTCCATTCATTTCAATGGTGTACGCTCCTGCAGTCTCCCTTACCCTATGTCATAATATGCCTGAGCATGGGGATGTGGAGGTCATCTTCACTGGGGGGGGCATAAGCCTGACTATAGTTTGGCTCCAATGGTCTGTGCATACCATACCACTCAACTGTCCAAGAATGCAAGGGACAGCTCTCATTTTATCCCCTGAAAACTGCTCTTCTCCTCATCCATTCCTCATGGAAAACATGCTGCTCACACAGAGGATTCCCTGTAAATTTAGACTTTATGGCAGGGTACCATTTCAGATTTCAGCACGTAGGAGCCAGCAACCAGTGGCAGCCAAGTGCTACTAGCACTAGGTGGCAAGCTCTAGAATATCTGTAACAACTATAAAATATAAAACTTATTTGTTGTGACTGAAAAGTGATATGTAAATCCGGAAAAATTCAAATGTATAAGATTGATCTGTCTATATCCTGGAGCATTGCATCAGATTTGGGCTTAAATCCACCCAGTTACTAACCAATTTTTTTCCTGGCTGAAGTTATAGAACCCCCCCCAAAAACAAAAACTTTGTCCCGATTTCTCTCACAGACTCCATTCCATTCAATACCCATCCCATATGGGTCATGAAGCTGCCCAAAGGTGCATAAACATGAAAAACACATCAATACTTCAGTCCTTCCTCCAATCCCCTGTAAAAAAAAATGATTTACTTTTATTTACCTGGCCATCTAGCCAGAACCTGTGGCCTGGCTCAGTGTGCCACCAGTCAAGTTTTTTAGTCCACTTCTCCTCCATCCTTCTGCCAGAAGCTGAATGCTAGAACCGACCATCCTAGGTCCCCAATATGGTCCGTGACCAAGTCACCTCCCGACCAAACCCACCCAACCTGTGTTGCTTGCTCTTTGCTTGGCTGCTGCCACACTGCACTGATCAAGGCCTATGAAGGCTGCCCACACCACTGTCACTGCTGCTGCTAAGCCTAGCTTGCTGCTGCAGGGGTCCTGTGCTGTCTGTTTTTGTGTGAGGGAAGCCTAGTAGAGTAAGTAGGTAGTTAAGTCTTGAGTTAGCTTCTAGTTCATCCTCTGCCCTTCAGCCACCAGGGGAGATGGAGATTCACTAAGAGTAGACAAACAAAAATATGCCTCTACAACACTGCTACTGACAGTTCAGTGCTCACAGACTTCTCCAAGCTGTAGTGTGCAGCCTGTCTACTCTGTGGTGGGAAAGACAGTGTCACACTCATGTGACTCATGTGCTCTTGCTTGGCTGGAGCTCCTTCACGTCACGTGTGATGGTGCTGCCACTAATAGGTGGAGATAGTGGACAACACAATACAGACACAGTCGAGTCAGGAGTGCACCTGCAGCATGAGTGGACACATGCCAGGGAGTCACCAGGGGGCACTTGTGCAAAATAATAAATATAAATTTAATGCCATTATTTCCACGCCATAAGAACAATCTGTGCTCAAATGTGGGGGGGGGGGTGCAACTGTCCCCCTCTGCCCTACCTAAATGGCACCCCTGCTTTATGGTAGAAATTTATTCTCAGGTGCTAATATCAGTACAAGTAAATGTAATGGTTTCCACTGTGTTCTGAGGTACTGTAGCTCCATGTTTCAGGATGTGTCCGGATCATCATAAGGGTTATTGTCCCACATTGTCCCTCATTTTGAGTATCCATGTCCCTCATTTCAGTGACATAATGTGAGGCATGGTGCATGCTTCCTAGATTCTACCCAGCACAAAGAGTTCTGGGCATGGCCATAGTGTATATGCTCCATACAGAATGACAAAGGGAAAGTAAGTGAGCTGAAACAGACAAGGAAAAACACATTTGTAGTACTAAATATACATAAGGGGATTTTCATGACCCAAAAAATAAAGGTCAGGTTTCACAATACAGAGGCCCCTCTTCACACACCTGGAATGGGGGATGTTGGCTGACTATATCCTAGGCATTTAATGCAATAAGCAAACAATACTTTACAAATTAATGGCAACTTAATGACAGAAATCAAAAGCCACTAAACAACTTACAAAAGGATAAGAATTAATGAGTCTACCTAATTTTAATGAGCAATCAATAAAAAGGTTACTTTTTAATGGCTCTAATTGCTAGCAGTAGTATGAGAAATAGAAACTGATGTGTTTTATAGATGAGATTTGCAACAGTGTAGTTGCTGTACACATGGCAAGCGTGCAACATGTGAACCTGATGATATTTTTAAATGATGTTCACACGAGCTTAACTGATGCATTCATGTCAAGCATGTGACATGTGAATCTTATGTAATTTTCAGAAGATGTTCGCACCGGCTTACTTGCTGCATACATGTCAAGCTTGCAGCATGTGATCCTGATTTGCTATTTAGACCTGGTTCACTTACGTTCACTTTGTGTATGTGAGCTGCATGCAAACATTGCACAATTAAACAGGTGGCATGCATTCTGCATGTACACAACGCACTTAATTTCTATAAGGGAATACTTCTGTTTCATCTTCACTGGGGAGAAAGACAGGCCAGTGCCTTCAGGAAGGAGAAGAGAAGTGGGTGCAGAATGGGAATTCAGATGTAGTGATACAGAAAGATAGAGTGAAGGAGGGGCTGCTAGCATTGAAGGTTGACAAATCACCAGGATCAGACAGAGTACATCCAAGAGTACTAAGGGAACTAGCTGAGGAGTTGATGGGGCCACTGGCTGGCCTGTTTAATAGTTCACTTGAGTCAGGCATGCTACCAGGACTAGGGGTGGGCAAAAGTTGCAAATTCTGCTTTAGCGGAACTTCGTGAAATTTCTGAACTTTTGTCATTGGCTAAACTGGGATTTTCCACAGATTTCAACAGAGTTCTGCAGACTTTTTTTGTGAATTGCAGAAAAATGCATATAAGTTGCAGAATTTATTCTATCAACATTTTAATAAACTCTCTATGAATGAGCACCTGCTTGTACAACCATGCATTTATTCACTGATAATTCAGTGGATCACTGATAGTGGATGAGAGAGGAGGGCTGTGCTGGGGGCCCGCTCAGAGGAAGGGTGGGAGGGAATGGATTGGTGGCAGATGAACTGTCAGGGTGGGGGGGATAGGAGGTCCACTAGACACCAGGGAATTTGGATTATTTTTTTTATAAGGGATTGGCTATGGGGAGGTCCACTAGACATCAGGGAATACTGGGAATAGAGGGGGATGAATTGGTGGACTGCCAGCTCATTTCTTGTGGATTAAGGAATCCAGGATAGGGCGGGGGTCCCCTAGGCATCAGGGAAATAAAATGTTTTGGGGGGCCATGATTGGTGGGTGGAGGGCCACTAGAAACCTGGAGGATCCGAGGAAGGGACTGAAGGTATTTATTTATTTACTGGGACACCTGATCAATGGGAGGTGGATTAATGAACTAAATTGCCATTAAAAAAGCCTCAGAAATGATCACTAGCAGGTGATCATTTCTGCAGATTTTTTCCTGCAATTTAATAAATTAACCCACAGTTTGTATATTTATTCCACAGTTTTAAGGCAGAATTTCCACGAAAGTTCCAAAAATGATTTCCAAACTTTCGAGGATGCGAAATTTGCACTTTCACCGAAATTCAGCCAGTGGAAAAATTATTTCACACACTTCTACACAGGACTGGAGAACAGCACTTGTGGTGCCCCTCTACAAAAATGGTCCCAAGTATGACCCAGGGAATTACAGACCATTCATTCTGACCTCAATGGTGTACAAGTTCATGGAGACCATTCTTGAGGAAAGGTTGATAAAATATCTAGAGGAGCATGGTCTCCAGAATTCGAGGCAGCATGGGTTAATGGGGGAAGAGCATGTCAAATGAATCTGATTGACTTCTTTGACTGTGTCACTAAGACAGGGACCAAGCAGTAGACATCCTCTAACTGGATTTCAGCAAGACCTTTGACTCTGTGCCCCACAAAAGGTTTATAAGGAAGTTAGCAGATCTCAGTGTTAGGGAGAAGATGAACATATGGGTGGAAAACTGGCTGCAAGACAGAACCCAGAGGATGGTAGTGGGGAGAGAGTTATCTGGCACCAAAGAAGTCACTATTAGGGTCCCAAAGGGCTCGGTGCTGGGGTTGGTGTTGACCAATGTCTTCATCAATGACATTGGGGATGGCAGTAAGGACAAAATGTACCTATTCATGGATGACACCAAGCTTTGTGGGAGAGTGGACACAACTAAAGGGATACAGGACCTACAGGAAAATCTGGAAAAGCTGGGGAGGTGGTCCAGGATCTGGCAGCTTGGCTTCAATGCCAAGAAATGCAAAGTTATGCACATTGGAGCCAAGAATCCCAGGATGGAGTAATACCTGGGTAGAGTCCATGTATCTGCATCAGAGGAGTATAATGACCTGGGAGTGATGATCACTAGTAAAGAAAAATTGAAATTTAAAATCTAAAGATATCAAGCTGGAGTGGCATGGCCTCACTTTGGCTAAATACTTAGAATATAAAAGAATACCAAGAGGTTTGAGAGTTCCAGTTGAGCCTAACTTGGGAATATATGATGAGGATTTAGATAAGAAATGGGATAGCATCCGCACTTGATGCAGTGTAGACTTTATGTATGCACTATTTGATGCAGCCATTAAAGCAAGGGGAAAGTTAGCGTAGAATCTTACATCCCAGGAAGAATTAAAAAAAAAACACTTTCTGTAGCAGATTTAAATAGATGGCTAGAAGAAATAAAAGATAAACTTTTAGAATATGAAAAAGAAATTAAGGAGATCAAACTCAAAAATTTTCACAGAGATACCATTGATTATAAGGACAATATAAAAAGATTAGATTATCTGTAAATAGAGAAGAGGGAAACAGTTCTGACAGTTCAGACAGTTACACCAGAAATACATTCCAGGCAAGAAATTGACAACCTTTTTTAAGGAGAAGGGAACAAATGGACAGGCAGGGGAAAGATCAACCAGAGCCAAGCATGTCATATGCACAACAAGTAGAGAAACTGGATACAGTAAATCAAACAAAAAGATACAATCTCAGAGACAAGAACACAATAGAAACAGGAGGAGGAAATGGAGGGAACGTAGGACAAGGACAAATAACATACAACAGGGGGAACAGAGGGAGGATGTGATTTTTAATTTAAGTGGCAGAATACTGACAGATGAAGAAAAAGAAGTACTAAGTTTAGGACTACCGTATTCTATAACTAGAAAGCTTAATGATTTTCAGTCACTGGTAGATCTTCAAAAATTTTTCAGGAACATTCGTCTCCAAGTCTAATTTCAAAATATGGAAGAAAGTGATTTGATAAAAAGATCACTAAAAAAAGCATTGGGGATAAAATCCAATTATATGCCTCAAATCAATATCAGTAATGCTGTTGGAAACTTATATTAACATAGTTCAGAAAGAAATGCAACAGTTATGTGATAAAGAAACAGTTCCCTCATAAGTTCATTATAATTTGTATAAAAAACATTGACATGTTTTAACAACATTAGAGAATGACACAGAGTTGGTTATTAAGCCAGCAGATAAGGGAGGGGCTATAGTACTAATGAATAGAGAAGATTATAGGAGCATGTGACTCGAATTATTAAATGTAGCAGAGAATTACATTAAATTAAACAAGGATCCTGTTAAGGAAATTAAACACAAAACTGAGACTTTATTGGAAGAATTTGAAGCCTTAGGCTGGTTGTACACACGGGAGAAAGATTTATTAATTTGTGAAAACCCTCGAATATCAGTGTTTTATGCTTTACCTAAGATACATAAAAATACATCTAATCCTCTGAGAAGACCAATAGTATCGGGATTAGGCTCCATATTGGAACCTATTTCAAAATATGTTGATTTCCACATACCAAGTCTTATACAAAATACATCAACATACATATAGGATACAGCATATGTATTAAGATTACTTGAAGAAATCAATCTACAAGGGGAATCCATAAAAGATTTTATTTTGGTTACAATTGATGTAAAAAATCTATATACTTCAATACCACATCAAGAAGGGGTACAATCTCTTTTAGAGTTATTAGAAACCAGACAGGAAGGTATGAGGCCAAGATCAAAACTGCATGTTCATATGTTCATAGTGATTTTGTAATGTAGCTCTGTGACCCAGTCTCTCTATAGGGCATGTCCCTTACATATTCTCAATGGAGTCTAATAGACAGCATAATTCAGATACTGCATCCATCAGAGCAAGACACTCAGGCTGTCAGTGCTGATACTTGCCTGAATCAAATAACACCATTGCTCTAGGTCTTGAACCAAGCATTGCTTAACGTGTGTAAGCAATTTGATATGGCTGCAGATAAATTGGGTGTGGACCATGTCAGTCACTTGATTGAGCTTCTAGACATTGATGAACATGTCTGTCATAATTGATTTATCCATCTGATTCATACATGATGGCCAACTTGCTTGATCCCAATATATGCATGATATTACAGCACTTCTGACAGGGGGCAGGACTAATGTGGATCTCTGTTTATTGAAACTGCTTGAAAACGTCCACAACGTGCTAAAGGTGGATCCAGTCAAAATCAAAAAGAGCCAATCACAATTAGTTGCAGCACTTCCAAGTCCTCCCCATCATTTTCATTCTCCAATCAATTGTGACCAGCACTTAAACAGGTTGGAGTTTCTGCCCAGCAATAACCAGAATACAGCAGTCAATTACAGTTGTTATCTTCTAGTATGGTCAGTACCTATATGGATGGTGCAGAGCAGGATGGTGTGGATGAGTACCCATTGGTGGCATACTGGCAATATAAGATTGCTTTGTGACCTGCTCTGGCTTCAGTCACACTGGAATATTTAACATGCCCTTCCTCTAGTATAATATTAGAAAGTGTATTTGATGCCATAGGTGCCGTTGTGTCTGACAGTCGCACCTGCCTGTCTGGCTCCAATATAGAGAGGCTGCTATACAGCAGATCAAAATTAACAAACACTTTATTCTACCTCATCGGTCTGCTGCTGGCACTGGTTTACCAAATGAGTATGAGGAAGATATGGATCAGGAAGAGACTTGGGGCTTGATTTTAAAAGAGCCTTTAGAGTGACACAAGTTGCATCACTCAAGAATTGTGGTAAACTCTGCATGCATCAGGGATTCTGTGCTCAATTTTACAATGGCGGGGGGTCCCTGTGCCAAAGACCCATGAGTTGCCACAGCCACAGGCTTGTGCTAAACATTTGGTGCACTTGTGGGGATTGCCACAGGGATTTCAACCCCCCCACCTGACTGCAACACTATTTGGGGTTAGGGGGTGATTACACAAGCCAGATCGGGCAGAAGGACCATGTGCAGTGCCCTAGTGGGCATCAGGGAGACAGCAGCAATGACAGAGTTGTGATGTGGCACCTGGTGGGAGTGCCACTTGCATAGTCACACAGCCTCTAAGATGGGACCGCTTCATGGGGGGTTGGCAGGCACAGACAGTGACATGGCCCCAGGTGAGAACAGCCCTGGCACTTGTCCCATAGGTGCAAAAACTTGCAACCCTGAAGGCAGGAGGCAGCCTGCCACAACTGCGGGAAGGAGGGTACTAGGGGACTGTTGTGGTGCTGCAACTTCCCACCTATGCTTTATCACCAATGCTCCAGCCGGAACTCATTATCGCACCCTGTATAAGGAGGTGAATTGGATATCCCTGGCCACTAGGCGACTTCTACACACCTACATCTGGGTACAGTATATAAAGCTCTTTAAACAAACTGCCTCCTTATATTACCACTCTCTTCCATCATTCATGTAGTTTGTATGCTCTAAGGAAGAGCACATATATTTCCCTAGAGGTCCCTAAAATTTGCACACACTTTGGCAAAGCAGTCATTAGATACCACACGCCCCACAGTCTGGAATAAACTTCAATCAGCACTAACACTTCAAACCTTAATCCTTTTAAATGCATTTATAACCCTCATTATAAAATGGGCTTGGAAATCCCAAAGCACTGATTGGCTACAACATCATCTGAGCCGTGTCCTTATCAGATGATATTGTAGCCAACCGGTACTACTGCCCACCAAGAAGCCAAATGACCCAAAAAATTAATGAGCTCTGCCAAGCATTAACAGAAACGTTGACTGGCAGAGCTCACTGAACCGCAGCACGACATCACTGTGGACATCACAGTAACCTAACACTGCACTCAACAAAATATGGCACTCCATCTAAATAAAGAAAACCTCGACTCACAAATTACTCTCACGGCTTCTCTGCCCCCTGCCACCATTACCAGACTTTAAAAGTACCGCGGCACCAAAAGCGAAAGCGGCATTTTTTTTCAAACGGCGGCAAATCCATGAACGGAAACCCACCTACCTGACAAACCATCGGCAAGCAGCAACGAAGCATCAGTCAGTCGCTTTACTTTTTAAAACTAATAACGAGCCAAATATTCCCTAAAACGAAACCAGGAAACAAAAGAAATACTGTCACTGCTTTGTACGGGCGCTGTGAGGGACATGCTCATTCCCAGTCAACAGACACGCCATATCTTAAGACTTCAACTCCTAACTAAACACAGGCAAACAAAGAAATAAAAAAAAAAACATACTAAAATGTATGACTAACTTTTTCTGTGCTGGGGGACACAATAAATACATTGCACAGAAACTTAATACAAGGGACTATTTTTTCACTGTTCTCACAATTTTAAACCTATTCTTATAATTTTCTATTTTTTTTTTTTTTTACATATTAAAAAAAATTACTTTACAAAGAGCCTATTTTATAGTGTAATAACATTCGAGGAGTGGGTTGAGAGATAAGAGCACGCCAGCATAAGGCACTCGGCGCAAGCGCCTCGTGCCTTAGTACACCTCTAGGCGTGCTCTTATCAGCACGTAACCCACACCTCATCGTGTGTTATTGCTTACTTAACAAACATACTACTGACACCTGCCATTGCCATTAATCTTGTGTTTTACCTTCCTACTCTCTTCTTTTGTCCTACTTCTCCTTTCCTATATTACAGACACAAACACTTATTGTGACTAACATGTTTTGTTTTATTGTATGCCTTGTTTTGAATGTAAATATTGTTTATATTGTAAATACCCTGAATTTGCTATTCCTATTCTGAAGGCATGTTTGGAATGCAAGAATTCTATATGTATATTGTAAATGCCCTGAATTTGCTATTTCTGTTTTTGATTGCCTGTTGGATTGCAGACATTGTATATATTGTAAATACCCTGAATCTGCTAATCCTACTGCAATGTTATGTTCTGTTTTATTGCTTGTACAAGAGAGCTCCTTGCAAATGAGCTTGCTCAACAGTTCTTATCCCTTCACAATAAACTTGAACTACAGAGTTGTGCAAAGCACTAGCACCTGCCCCATAGGTAGAACAGCTCAAAACCGTGTAGGTGGGAAGCTGTAGCTGCAGGTTGAGGGCTACCAGTGGGAACATTCTCCAGGCACCACTACAGTCCCCTAATACCCATCCTCCCACATGTGCCAGGTGTGTGCCCACCTGGTGCCATGCCACTGTCAATGCTTGCCAACCCCTTATGAAGCAGTCCCATCTAAGAGGCTATATGGCTATGCAAAAGGCACCCCTGCTGGGTGCCACAACACATCCCTGTCATTGCCACTATCTCCCCAATGCCCTCTAGGTCACCCCCATGCTCCTTCTGCCCTCAGCCCCCTACTTTTAGGTCCTCCCATCACCACAGTGTATGGCAGTGGGGCATGTCCCTTAGATTACCTCCTGGCTGGTCTAACTTGAGTCCCCTGTTGTGTCCATGGCAGGGCTTCCAAAATTAAAAATAAGGAGATGGAGCAGCCCCACCATGGAACAAGCCTCCTTGT
This sequence comes from Neoceratodus forsteri, assembly GCA_016271365.2. Lineage (NCBI taxonomy): Eukaryota > Metazoa > Chordata > Ceratodontiformes > Ceratodontidae > Neoceratodus > Neoceratodus forsteri. Next base: position 382,415,864 of record CM057455.1, on the reverse strand, counting down.
GACCTGACACAAGGACGCTTCTGTCAGAAGGGTGGTGCAGGGCAGCTTTGGTGCAAAGCATCCCAATTTCAATGCAGCCTGCATTTAAAAATCAGAATTTCTGCAAAGTTTGACGCAAAGTGCAACTTGCGTCATACCCATTTGGTGGAGGCACCTTGCATCAAATGCATCTTTTTTTAAAATTGGGACCTTGGTATGTTTTTTGATGGGAAGGATATAGCAGAAGGGCATATGTTTACATGAGAGTTTAGTGCTATCACCACAGCTACCACTGTCACCACTATGACCATCAAAATCATAACTTTAATTTTTCCAACTGTACAACGTATCACCAGCACAGCACCTGGTTGGTTCACAGTATTGCATCCAGTGCTGTGTGTTTCAATCTCACTCTCATGGGACCACATCATTGGCATGTACACAGCGTATTACTACCACTTTTTTTAACAAGGACAAAGCACAATGAGCACATTCACCTGTATTATTATCACATAAACTGCAGTTTCTCCACAAAAGCAACAGCAGCACATACACTTTATTATTATTTGTTATTTCACCTGTAATAGTGATGAATTTATTTTACTGTCACATGTAACCTCCACCCAAAAAACAAACATTTTTTTTAAAGATGAACAGTGAGCAGCAGTAAGAGACAGTGCACATCCAACTATGTGGATGGAGACCCCAATGTTCAGTCTGCATGCAAAAAAGAACATTTTTTTATTACTGTTTATTGCAGGACTATTCTGCTGAGACATTCAGTAGCATTCTCAGCATGGTTACAATTTAAAAAAAACTTAGCTCAGATGTTTGTTGTCCCCGCTGTTCTCCTGGGATAAGGGCAACTACATCAGTAAACAAAAGATCAGTGGTCCTAAAAACTGTAACCTTCACTGCATGCTGTGGAATCTCCCAGCACTGACATTAGATACAGTTGATTCCTTGAATTCTGGTCACATCAAATGTAAACTTGGAAGTTCTCAGAATCAGCGGATTCCATCCACTCCCTTATGAAAATGAAATGTATTTTAAAATATATTAACAATATATTTACATACAGTAAAATATATTCCAATCTACTTGTTTTATATATTGTAATGTATTGGAAAATCAATATATTTCAATATATTAAAACATTTGCAAATATGTTGCAATACACTGTAAATATGCAGGCCATGGCCACTTTAGTATACTATTTATATTGCAAAATATATTGATTAAATTTCAAATATATTGAAATAAGGATGGTAAATATATGTTATTGGTATATTGCCAATATATGTTTTTTTTTTACATTTCAAATGTTGTTTCCTGTATTTACAAATATATATATAATATACATGTGTAATACATATTAATATAAATATTAACTTACCAAGACAAAAACTAAGTAAATTATTTATGATTCACATATACCTCTATCTGTACAACTGGAGTTCGTTTTGTTATTAATCATGAAGATATTTACATTGAATTATTGTTTTACGGTACAGCTTTAACTCAAACATACATTTTATACATTTATACTTACACATTTGACTTACCTCACAAACTCATGCTTGTTAAAGGCTCAGATTGGTATTGATACCACCCCATTTTGTTTCACATTTAGGTCAGGGTGAGATCCTACGTGTACTTGGTTTATAACTTCTACCATTCTTTTCAGTCTATAAGCTAATGCTGTAAATTTGAAAGTATGGTACAACTAGAAATTATCATGATTTTGGCTGATAAACTGTTTTTGAAATATGCAAATTAGTTATGCAAATGTACACATGGGACGAAACTAAGCATTTACAAAAATACAAGTAACATGCATGAAAATATATGTAACATATATGAAATATGTGTAGGATATAAAAATATATGCAACATACAAAGAATACAGCATATATTTTGAAATATATTAATAATATATTTCAGACAATGTGTTACTAAATAGATTGACATGCTTTCAAGCATTGCATGAGGCAGAATATATGGTTTCAGTATATACTGAAATACGCTGTGTATTATATTTCATTGAGTCAATGTGTTTCTCAATATAGTGACATATTTTTGCATACAATGGGTTAGAATATATTATGTCATTATATTTAAAAATATATTTCATAATATATAATATATTACATTGGGACAATGTACAGTATTTCTCAGTGTATTGACATACATTAATGCATATTTTTCAATATATTGCAATATATTTCATTTTCGTAAGCACTATATTACAGAAAACAGTTATGTAAAAATAAACTTTTTTTTTTTTTGCACAAACTGCAAATTGGAAAGATAGCCATACCCTTGTGGGTGTTTCTCCTGAACCCTTTTATCAGTGCTCAAAATTTCATATCAGACCAAGGCACATTAAGAAAACAGGTGTGTTTGTTACAAATATTTCAAACACTCTGTAGAAGAAAGGTCAGTGTGAACATCTTCTTCCTATATCAACATTCAAAATTTCATAATTTTGGTGTTATCTGCAAAGAGGCAGACCTTCCCTTCCAGCTCCTCTATCATAGCAAGGCAAGCAAAGGGAAAGAAAAGTTTATTTATAAAGTGCCCTATCAAACATAGGCCCTGAGAGCTATATAGGGTTAAACATAAAATCAAGCACTATTATTATTATGCACTTTAAAACAGATAGAGGAAGAAACAATCAATAATTAATAAATGCCTGTTGAAATAGGTAAGTCTTGAGAGAGGCTTTAAAGGCCTTCACTGTGTTGGCCATGTGTATATTTAGAGGAAGCCAGTTCTATTGCAGTGGAGCAGACACTCCCAAAGCTCTGTCATCAGATGGTTTAAGTCTGGATGGAGGGACAATGAGCAGACCCACATCGGTAGAATGGAGAGGGTAAATTAGGTGGTAGGGAAGAGATCTTTCAGGTAGTCAGGGCCCAGACAACGTAGGGCCTTGTATGTTAACAAGAAGATCATGAAGATGATGCACCACTGCATAGGCAGCCAGTGCACTACACACCATACTGACATGATATGCTCATTCTGTGAGGAGCCCACAATCATCTGGGCTGCAGCATTCTGGACCAGCAGCATGCATTGCATCAAACCTACACCACTCACCAACATTTCCAAAGGAACTGTGGGAAAGCATGCTTATTGCAGAAAATAATTCCTAGGTGAATGCCTGAACTACCGGGAGTTTTAAATGCTGCATTTTCTGGAAATAAAGGACTTTGTTTTCTCTGGAATTAGCATGTGTTTCCAGTGATTCCTTTGAGGAAATTGCTGTGTGGCACGTGTTCTTTGTGCACTTGTAATCAATATTACAGGCAACCCCACCATAACTTTGAGTGTCCTTCTTTCTAGTTTGTTTGCATCAAACCTTCAGATAACTCTAGGTAAAGAGCATTGCAGTAGTTTAACCTTGAGGTGATGAAATCATGAATGTCACTTATGACATTGAAGAGGACCAGTACCAGTACTGATCCCCAAGGCCCCTTGCTGGTCACCTTCCTTTCCTTGATGTGACCTCTGTTTACCATCACCTTGTGCCACCTATTCACTCACCAATTTCTAACCCAATTAACAACTTAGGATCCAACCCTAAACTACCCAGCTTGTCTCTGAGTCTCCTACTGTATGTGGAATTGTGTCAAAAGCCTTATTGAACTCTACCCAGCTTGCCTACGAGTCAGCTATGCAGAATGGTGTTGAAAACCTTGCTGAAATCTAGGTAGGCCACATCTACTGCTTCACCCTGATCTAGTTCACTGGCCACCCAGTCAAAGAAATATATCTTTTATCATGGAAGATTTTATTGAAGTTTTTCAAAAGGAAAACATACAGTAAAAGAACATCACCATAATGGGTCATGTTACATCTGTAAACAGCACATATGTAGAAGATACACCACCTAATGTCAATAGCATATTCTCTATTAGTGTTCTTATACCTAGGGTATAAAGTGTAGTATTAAAACTTTAAAATATTAATACAGAACTAAAAAACTAAAACTGTATTCCCTAACATGGGATGTAGAAGTAAATAAGCGAAAGATACAAGCTAACCAAACTGCAAAGCAGTCTGCCTCTGCTGAGTATCTACCAGGCATATGAAGATTCTGACTGTTGCACAATTTTTGACAGCTTCAGTGAGGTAGCTTAACCTGGGTAGTTAAAACTATCTGCTTTCTGAGACCCCCCCCCCAACCTGGAGGGGCTGAGGAACTCCAGTTTGGGGGTGGAAGTTATCATGTGGAGTAAGAGTGTCATCAGGGTCCTAAGGGGGGGTTGCCAGGTGGTGGTGTAGGAGTGGAGCACAGATGTGATCTGAGATAGTGTCCCCATTTCTTTTCATAAACTTGTCTGGTTCATGTTGGAATATATCAAGTGTTCAAAGATTGCTAGTCTGGCTACAGCTGTGTGCCATATTAGAAGAGAGGGAGGAACTGTCTGGCACCACCTCATCAGTATTGCCCACTTGGCTTTGAGTATAACCACGAGCAGCCATTTCTTTGACTGAATGGAGCAGTTTAACACCTGCGAGGCATTGCCCAAGAGGGTGAGGGCAGGGGTTGTGGAGCTTTGTGTATGCAGGATATTGGAGCAATCACAGAACACTCCTGTTCAGAAGGAAGTCAATGTGGGGCATTGCCACAATGTATGTAGTAAATTGGCCTGAGGGGCCTGGCACCTCCAGCATTTACAGTGGGGGATAAGCCCCATCTTCTGCAGTATGTCTGGGTTGAGGTACTATATCAGCAATACTTTGAGCTGGATGTGCTGGATCCTGGAGTCCATGTACACTAGATGTGCACTTTTGAGGAAGTTTGACCATTTTTCGGGAGATATGTCCATATGTAGGTCCTGCACACACTGTGACCTGCACTTGTCATTGGTGTCTGGCATTGAGGACTCTAAGCATGCAGTATATATCTTCCCTGCTAAGCCTTTGGTTCAAAGAAATATATCTGATTCCTATAACATGATCCCTCTCCCCCACCCTTGATACCATGCTGCCTCTTGTCCTGCACCCCATTGGATTCAAAATATTCCAGTCCTTTCCTTCAGCAGTGATTCCATTAACTTTATTTTTATTCACTTGTTTCAAATTCAGTAACAGGGAAAGGTGCACTGAACCAAAGCTTGTTTCCAGGTGTGACCCCGGGGAAAAGGGAAACAATACATACAATACAACGGGAGAGACAGAATCATAACATAGTGACAAATGACAAAAAATAAGTGCAATGTTACCACATGTGGCCAACTTTCAACACAGATTGTATGAGTTGGGAGGCTGGTTGTGGGGAAGTTAAGGCAGAGAGGCATGGGAGGCAGGGGCCACCACCAATGTCAGGCTGACTGGCCTATAATTGCCAGCCTCTGCCTTGCTACTGCTTTTGTGTAGTGGGACTACATCTGTCCTCCTCCAATCCTCCGGAACCACTCCTGTTTCCAATGAGCTGTCAAATGAGACTGTCATAGGTGCATCCAGTACCTCCTTGAGCTCCATTAATACTATAAGATGTACCCTGTCTGGCCCCATTGCTTTGTCCACTTTCAGATTAGCAGGTGCCTATAGGACTTTATCCTCTGAGAATGGACTAGAGCCCACCTCCCTCCCTCCAATGCTTCTATTACTTTTTTGTGGCTCCTCCCATCCTCCTTCCTCTGTAAACAGTGAACAGAAGTATCTCTTCAGGATGTCTGTATTTTCCTGGTCCCCCTCTACACAGCCCCCCCTTCCCTTTTTAATCTTACAGTTTCACCCTTGGTCTTCCAATTTTTGCTTACATACTGTACCTAGAATGCCTTGTCCCCTCTTGTTACCACCTGAGCTATTCTTTCCCTTCATTTTGCACATTTGCGCTCCTTACTGCCCTCCCTGGTTCCCTTTGTTTCCCCCGGTACAATTCACTATCCTTCTTCCTCTGCATCTTCTTATACCTTCTGAATCCTAATCTCTTATCTTTTCTCTTTTTTGCCACCTCTTTTATGAACTAAGGTGGTCTCTTGTTCCTCTTGCTTTTGCTCACTTGCTTGATGTGGAGGTTTGTTGCCCTCACTATGGCCCTTTTTGTCTTCATCTACTTTTTCACCCGCATCCAGGCTATCCTCCTGCCAGATCATCCATGAGGCATTCAGGCATCTTTACAAAATCTGCCCTTCTGAAATCCATAACCTCACCCCTGTGTGGTTAAATTCCACAACTATCCTTATAATGAGAAACACTGTACAGTGATTGCTGCTCCCCAGGTGGCCTCCCAACTTTGATGTCTCAAACACTGTCCATGTTAGTGAGTGCTAGGTCCTGTATTACCCCATCAAGACTGGGTTCACTGACTTGTTGGTTGAGGAACACCTGCACAGGAGCCCAGGATGCCAATGCTCCTAGCTGCGTATGCTGCTGGGAGGCTCCAATCTGAAATCCACCACCAACAATACTTCCCCCTTTTCCAACATTTTCCTAGTGACTTCCACCAGTACCATATCTAACTAATACCCCTGTGACAGAGGTCTGTAGATAAAGCCAAAGTGAATAGGGTCACAGTACCCTGACTCCAGAGTGACTCAGTACCTTTGCCCCCTCGTGTTCCCTTTATCTCTGTTGCATTTATTCTTTCCCTCACATAAAGCACATTACCCCATCTTTTCCTTCCCACCATGTCTTTCCTTGACAGAGTATAGCCTGGTATGGCCATGTCCCATTCATGGATTTCAGTGCATCATGACTTGATAATTGCCACAATATCCAGGTTGGCCTCTGCCATAATGGACTCTAGGTCCAGAATCTTATTTCCTAGACTTCTAGGATTTGCATAGATGGCCTTCCAAATTTTGTGTCCATTCTTCTTGTTACCCCATTTTTCCCTTTTTGTCCCTCTTTTTAATGCTTCTGTTTCCATCCCCCCTTGTTTCAATCACCCTGCTTTCTTCCATACTTAGAACCCTCAGGGGTTCCTTGCCCCTCTGGTTCTCCCTATTCTCTACCTCTGTTTGTGGGGTGGGGGCAGTTTCTTCCTCCCTAATTACTTCTGCCTCCCACCTCAGCTAGCTTATGTTTTCAAAGTAATATTTAAACCATCCATCAAGGACTGTGGTTCCACTCCCAGATAGATGCAGGCCATCAGCCCTGTATAAGCTCTTATCCGCACATGATGATTCCCAGTCCCCAATTTAGCTACCCCCCCCTTGTTTGCACCCTTGAACAGTGAATTGAAGCTCCTTATGCCAAGATTCCTCTCCTCTATCATAGACAGGGAACACCTCAGAGAAAGCCACTGAGTGGACTACTGGTGTCAACCTGAGCAGTATGGGGGTATAGGCATGGAGCTCCATCTCAATTCCTAAATCAAGCTTCCCATTCTGCATTTAAGTTTTGTTCACAGTGGCAGTCTTTAGTGTTAGAATGCTCTTTTAGTGTATGGGAAAACATTGGAGGTCAAAGATGAAAACCTCTGTGGCAACTTCTACACTCTCCGCATCACCTGTCCCACTACTCTTTCTAGCACCACATGAAATGGTGACCAGAGATGTGGCGGCACTGTCGGAGTCAGCAAACTCTATCATTTTGAGTGAGATTTGAGAGTATTATTCTGAAGTCAGTGCTCTATATATTGAACTAAAAGCCTCTGTAACTGCACTTAAGGGTAAAATCTCTTCATTGGAAATCTAGGCTTCAGCTATGGACTCAAGGGAAGATCGAATGGAGTGGCTTCTCTTCAAATTGCTTCAGGATCATCAATCCCTTGTAGACCATTGTGATGACCTGGAAAATTGGTCTAGGCAGAGTAACATCCACATTTATGAATTGTTAGAAGGAGCTGAAGGTAAAAATATGCTTACTTTTACAAAGAGGTTCCTGCCATTCATTTGAGATATTGCTAACCTCTGCCCCCTCCCCATGAAATGGGCACAAAGGGCTCTTTCTCCTAAACCTGCCAGCCCTACCTCGTGACCACGCTCCATTGTTATTTGTTTTTATAATTATGCAGTCAAACATGACTTGCTTTCACAGGCCTAGCAGCAGGGGGTTAATCATTTAAGGGACACCAAATTTATTTTGATAATGGTTATTCAAGTGCCTTGTTAGCTAAGCAATGGGCATTCGGCCCATCCTACACTTTTTAAAAGCTCAGTAAATCAACTTTTCTACACCCTACCCAGCCTCACTTTGGATCTACTTCTCTGATGGTACCAAGGGCCCAATATTCAAAACTTTTTTGCCTGCAAAAGTTGCCTTTCCTGGCAGGCAAAATGAGCCCACATCCAATTGCACACAATATTCAAATGAACAGTCCAAGGGCAAACACTGCTGAATACAGCAGGCAAATGAAGATGGTCAAACGTGGCTGCGAGTGCAGTGCAAAGACAGCTCAGCAAAGAAGACAGCTCTGAATATAGCAACTGAGCAGTGTAAATAACAGCAACCCAGTGCATACAGAGGTGGTGTCATGCACAGGTGAACCACATTGCCACTGTGGGCACCAGCAAAGAAGTGGTGCGGAACAACTGCAAACAACAGTGACGGCCAAATACTGTAGAGCCTTGCTAAGGATCAGACATGTTTGACCAGGGCTAACACATTCACCAGTGGCAAAGGGTTGCCATATTCAAAACTGATATGCAAATGAGCCTACTTAGGCATTCTAAGGGCAACATTAGCATGCTGTTATGGCCTTATTTGCATGCATTTCCATGTGTCAATTACCTGGGCTATTTCAGGGTACAAACAGCACCACCTGTATGTCAGGCTTGAACTACAAGTCAGTGGCAGCAGGCTGGGTTTGTACATAGCAGCACTGACTTTTGTGCCCCAGGGGACAGGCACCACAGGTACAGGTGGTTGTGCTGCATGCCATAGACATACTGATGTTTCTGCTGCAGTGAGTATCATATGCTATAGAACCATGGGTAGCTGGTATTATGAGGGACACATCAATGCATACTGTGTCAGGTAACATTGAGTGCTGCTATCCACACATTGGACCAGCTGGCAGGTGTGTTGCAACAGTGGACAACACTGTCATACTGTCCTGTGTCCTACTTATGCTGTGCCTATAGTGTGGGATACTCACAGTACCACACACATGGCCAGCTGTATGTAATGGAGTGCATGTAAGTGTGTGGTATATGCCGGGGGGGGATACACATACCATAATACAGGCCCAATGATGTCAGGGGCATTCCAGTCACTGGAACATGGACATTGTGTGGATGATCTCAGCCATGTGGCATCACCTACCATGTGGTGCATCCTAGGCACCTGTACACCCTCCCCTCACCCTCCTCCCTCCTCTCAGTGCAGCATGTGTGTGCTGTATTGTGTTGGTGTACCCCCTATGGAGGGATTGGGGATGTGTGCTGCATAGACTTTCCAACTGAATGTCCTTTGGGTACTAGGCCACCCTCAACTGCCTGGCAGAGTTGAGACTGGTGTCACATGAAAGTACCATGGGCACAGCCAGGGTACCGTGCTATGACTCATGGCTGGTACCATCAGTTTGCTGCATATCTCTTCCTGGGCATATGGAGTGGCCCAAGGTAGACTTCTGTCCTTTCTTCCTGTTCAGTGACTGCAGGCATCAGGTGCACCATGATGCTGTTGTTGCACACAGCTCTGTTGCCTGTTGCTGCTGTGTCCACGCCCCCCCATTCTTGTTTTGCTCAGAGTTAAGACTACCATTTTCTGGGTGGTAACTTGTGCTGCGCTATTGTCACGCAGAGTTGAGCAAACACACTTTCCACAGTGTTAATGCACTGAATATAGTATAACACCTGTATTCATGTACATGCCCTCTCTTTGCGCAGTGCATTCATTATCCTTTTGCGTGGTGCTATTCCAGTTTGCCCACCCTAGTCGGGCTTTTGAATATAGCAGACCCACGCAAATGGGGCATAATCCCTGTGCAAACTGTTTGCACTCACCAAAAGTTTTGAATATCTGACCCCAGATCTTTTGATGATCTAGAGCAGCCCTGCAGGAGCTCCAAGCTCAGAATTATGATATTTCTGATGATCCCATGCATGCTTAAACTACTAGAGAGAACGAGACTTGCAGAAGGAGTCCTGAGCGAGGGCTACTCTAAATACTGTAGTGAGAAATGCCGCACTGGGAAAGCTTTGAATAAAATTAAAGCTTTGCTGCAGTCCTTTCAGAAGGAGGAATCAACTTAATTTCCCTGGACTTGTTTCATTATTGAAATTGTCATTTTTCTATAATGTTCTTTGTATTTAGCCTTTTGCAGTTTAATGCACTGGACTTTTATCTCCCGTTATGACTTATTTAGATGGACTATCTCTGTGGCCTGTTGTATCAGCTACCCTTAGCCCTTACTGACTTGCTGTTTATGTTTTAGTCCTAGTACTTATTGGTGCTAGGGGCAACCCTACATGTTTTATTTTTTATGTATTTAAACAATTGATTACCGGGAAAGGCACGCTGAGCCAGGTCTCATCTTCAGGTGCGTCCCGGGGGAAGGGTACAAGGAAATAGTGTCAAATAAGTCAGAACATCAACAGAACTGTATCAATAATATAGGCAATGTATACAAACATATACACTATGTACCATATATACAGAATAATCACTATGTACAATAGCTTTAAATATATATACAATGGAGAGACACACAAAATATTTCATGTACAAGAGTGCCAAGATCCGTGCTCAACACAATTAGCACAGACATGACTAGTTCATTGGGATACTTGAAGTACAGGCAATAACTCATCATGAGAGACATGGGAGACATGTGGGTTATTGGATGTTTCTTTGTCAGAGTTGGAGCTACTCTACTGTAGGTTCCTTTTTATGGTTACCTGTATAGTAGCTTGTTCTATGGCTTCCGTGCTGTGTTGGTCACTGAACCCAGTTCCTACCCTCTTTTCTCTGCTCCTTTCTATCCTCCCTATCTCTCCTTCTTGTGTATCAGCCTGTTAATATCACCCTTGCCTTTTCTTTATTCTCCTACATGTTTTGTTTTGTCTATATTAGCCTTTTGAGGTAGGTCAATTTCTCCCCCCTTCCCCTTTGCATTATTTATCCTCCTTGGTATTTTCTTCTACCCCCTTCTTTTCTTCCTCTTTTGCTTTCAGCCTATTTTTCCTTTAGCGCTGTTATTTGTCACTTGCCAGTGATAGGAGTTGCTTCCCCCAGATTGGTCAATAGCCCAGGGCAAGGGGGTCTGTGTATGAACCATCTTTTTTGTTAGGATCTTCAGTATAAGGGGATCCTTTTGCAGATGTTATGGCCCAGGTGATATGTTGTCAAATATTGAATGTATTTATTTATTTAAACAATGGTAACCGAGAAAGGCACACAGAGCCAGGGCTAGTTTCCAGGTGTGACCCTGGGATGGGGTACAACAGAAGACACATGCAACAGGAAGTGACATATAAATAATAAAAGTACAATGACATTTTCTTAATCGCAAAGGACTAAGCTTTATGCACATTAATGTGTGCAGCATGTTAAAAAAATCACTTCTATCCAGGTTTGGATAAGCCATATGACCCCTGACGTCCTGTTGGTCTCTGAATCGTGGCTCCATCCTTCTACCACTAGCCATGTTGTATACCTCCCTCCTACTCTCTGTTCTGTATGGATAGGCAGTCCAGAGGGGACAGGGTGGCTATTTATGTCAAGGATAAGTTCTCAATCTCCATCATTGATTCTACCATGGTTCCTAATGAGTTTGAAACCCTTTACATCCAAGTGGAGATTGCTACTGGAATCTCGATTAGAGTAACAGGCTACTACAGGCCACCATCAGTGGGAATGCAGCTTCTAAACCACTTAAGCACTACCCTGGGACATAGATTGTCAGAAGCCATAATTCTTGGGGACCTAAATTTAGACTAGCTCTCCAATGTCTCTACTTCCCTCAAGACACTCTGTGAATCCTTTGGAATGTTTCAGATCATCAATGAATTTACATTTCCAAACAAGAGTAATCCTGTGAAAATCATCCTGTTGGACATCATCTTAGTCAGCCAACCACATTTATATACCATGTTGGAGTCTTCTTCACTAATATTAACGATCACTGCTTTATTGCTTGTGTTTGGTCTAGTGATACCCCTGCATTACCTCCCAAATTTACAATAAAAAGAAGCAGATGCAATTTTGATCCTCGGGCATATCATACTGAGTTAAGTCACTCCTCTCGCAGGCAGAACTTCTACTTAGCAGAAACCGGCACTCTTGCCTATGATATTTTCCAAGACATTGCGATAAGTGCTCTAAATAAACATGTACCATTAGTGAAAACCCATGTTAGAAGCAAATCTTGCCGATGGTTCACTCCAGAGCTAAAGAGCTCATTACGGAAAAGGGGATATGCTTTGGAAAGCTGCTTGTAAGACAAAGCTACCCAACGACTGGAACCTCTTTACAAGATCAAGAAATCTCTGTACTAAAATGGTTAGAGATTCAATGGCAAATTCTACCGCTCCCAACTTGAGCTGTCTACCAAGTGCTTGTCCAAATTCTGGAGTACAATTAGGGAAATTGAAGGTCACTCAACCGGTGAATCACTGTAAACAAAAATCTTGGTTGGTGCTTCCCCAGTCACTGACAAACCAACTATCCTTGACTCCTTCAGCAACCATTTAGCTTCCGCAGGGTTAGCCTTTGATTCCTCGCCAGCTAGTACCCTACTCACACAACTTGGATTCGATGCTCTTGACGCCACCTTTACTAACTCTCCCTTTTCACTCCAACCTACATCTCTGAAGGAAGTAGAAGACCTCTTGCTCCAGCTGGATGTTAGGAATAGCTCTGGTGCTGATCTCATTGACCCCTACTTTCTAAAGGCAGGCTACGGTGCTCTAGCAGTGCCCATCACACACTTGTTCAACTTATCTATCTCCCAAGGTGACCTTCCTACCAACTGGAAAACCACTCACGTTATACCTGTATTTAAGTCCAGAGATCCTGGTGATCTGAATAGTTACAGGCCTATCTTCCTCCTCTCAGTCTTGTCTAAATTGCTGGAAAAAATCATTAATTCCCAGCTTAGGGACTACCTGGAATCAGCAAAGCTCCTCAACCCACTACAATCAGGCTTAAGTGCTCAACATAGTACAATCTCCGCCTTAGCCAGGGTAACCAATGATTGGCAGAGCGAGTTGGATAATAAGAATTTTGTTGGGGCTGTCTTCCTGGACCTCAGCAAGGCCTTTGACACCGTTGACCACATCCTGCTTCTCTCGTCGCTCAGGAACATTGACCTGGATGCCCTTTCACTTAGATGGTTCAACAACTACCTAACAGGCCATTCTCAGCAAGTAAAGGCTGATGGTGAGGGTATTGTCTCTAAAACCACTGATTAGAGGTGTAGCGAGAGGGAAAGTGGGCATAGACCCACTGCTACGTGATGACTTAATATACTTGCAAATAATTATAAAAGACTTAGACTACAGCCTTTGAGAGAAAATTTGGTTTATTTTAACAGTGCTTCGCCATCTGGTTACATTAGATGGAACATCTCTGTCTGATGCTACGCAGAGCATCTAGAAACATAGAAACATAGAATTTGATGGCAGATAAGGACCGCTTGGCCCACCTAGTCTGCCAATTTTCCTACCTAACAGATAAGCTCTAGATCCTAGTTAACCAACAGTTTACTTCCTCCTACCCCCCCCCACTAGGACTGCCTTATGCCTGTCCCATGCATTCTTGAATTCTCCCACAGTTCTTGACTCCACGACCTCCTCAGGGAGGCTGTTCCATGCATCCACAACCCTCTCTGTGAAAAAATACTTCCTCACATTACCTCTGAGCCATCCCCCCTCTATCTTCAAATTGTGCCCCCTTGTTCTTGCACATCTCTTTTTCTGAAAGATGCTACCCTCTTGGACTTTGTTGATTCCCTTGAGGTACTTGAAAGTTTCTATCATGTCCCCTCTCTCCCTTCTTTCCTCAAGAGTATACATATTAAGCTCCTTTAGTCTTTCTTCGTATGTCTTCTGGTGCAGACCCTGCACCATTTTGGTTACCCTCCTCTGGACAGCCTCCACCCTATGTCTTTGCAGTGATGGGGTCTTCAGAACTGCACACAGTACTCCAGATGGGGTCTCACCAACTCTCTGTACAGAGGGATAACAACTTCCTGTTTTCTACTATTGATGTCTCTTCCTATGCATCCCAGTATTCCCCCCAGCCTTCCTTACTGCCTTCTCGCATTGCTTGCTCACCTTTAGGTCATCTGATATAATTACCCCCAGGTCCCTTTCCATTTTTACTGTTGTCAGTATCTCACCCTCCATTGTGTACGCTTCTCCTGGGTTTTTGTTTCCCATGTGCATTACCTTGCACTTCTTTGCATTGAATCTGAGCTTCCATACATTTGACCATTCCTCCAACCTTGCCAAGTCCCTTCTCATCCTTTCCACTCCATCTTGTGTATCAACCCTGTTACAGATCTTTGTGTCATATGCAAAGAGACATACTTTTCCTTCTAGTTCCTCTGCAATGTCACTTATAAAGACATTAAAAAGGACCAGTCCCAGTACTAAACCCTGCGGTACCCCACTAGTAACCCTTCTTTCTTCACTGTGTACTCCATTTACTACTAACCTTTGCGTCCTGTTGTCTAGCCAATTTTTTTATCCAGGCTACCACCTTGGGACCCACTCCAAGGCTGGCTAACTTGTGTATTAATCTTTTGTGTGGGACTGTATTAAATGCCTTGCTAAAACCTAGGTAGGCCATGTCCACAGCCCCTCCCCGGTCTACTACTTTTGGTCACCCAGTCAAAGAACTCTATTAGATTTGTCTGACACGACCTTCCCATCATGAATCCATGCTGCCTTGGGTCCTGTGCCCCACTGGCCTCTAGGTACTCAACAATTCTTTCCTTCAGAAGTGATTCCATCATTTTCCCTACCACTGAGGTCAAACTAACTGGTCTGTATTTTCCTGCCTCTGTCCTGCTCCCACTTTTGTGAAGAGGAATCACATCTGCCCTCTTCCAGTCCTCGGGTACCACCCCATCCTCCCATGATTTATTAAATCATCTGCTTATATAGCATAATTACAAGTCACAAACAGCATAAACAGCAATTTTTATTTAGACATTTAATCATAATATTACCACATCATATTTCATCACTAGTTACTGACTCTGCTAACTAATACATAGGTTTGCTTGCCATCTCTTACATACAATGTAAGTTCCTTATTTTGTGTCTGCGTTGTGTTTTTGCAACCTATTTTTTAGTTCTGTAACTTGCTACTATCTGTATCAGCAATTCTTTTTATAACCTTTGCAATAATTGGTTAGTCCAAAATATCATGTTTATTTCTGATTGGTTATTTGTATTATAATCATACTGTTACTAAGGAAAGTTTTGCTTCCGTGATAAAAAGGTCAATTTTATATTATGCCTGAAGAAGGCAGCATTGTCTTATTAGCAGCATTGTTTTATAGCATTACACTGAGACACTGTCAAACTAATCTGGTTACGTATTTTTTAATACATCTTAGTGATTGAACAGATTCAGCACTCAAATACTCCTTTGACATTAACCAGTAAATTAAAAGTCATTTACTTATTAGCATGCAAAAACAGGTAATTACAAGCAAACATCACTGCCAAGTCTCTCTCCATGCCTGCTTTTATGGACTGCATATCACCACATATGTTTTAGGTTTGACATTTAGTATTATGTTGCAGCCCCTTTTACAACTGACACAAAGTACTTGTAATGTATAAAGTCTCCTGACCCAAAGGCCGTCATAGCTTTCTACGACTCAACGGCATAGGCTGACTTCATTGTATTGACCGATTTAGGGTCACATAATCTGTATGCTGCCACAGCTCACTGTGGTTCACATACTGCCGACTGACCTTTTTGTAGCTCATTTAAATGAGCACAGGCATTTTTAGGTTTACTGTAACAGTGCATTTGTCTACCAGAATCTACATGCTGTAAAACCAAATATTTAATAAAATATGGCTATTGAGATACTGTCTCCACACAACAACAAGCTATGTCACCCAAATGATTTTTAACTCATTTTTTATAGATTAACATAGTTTGACATATGCCAGTGTTTTTCCTTTAGAAGTAAGTGTAAATAACCATTAAGTTTAACACACCAAATCTTACTTTCTATATTCCTTTTGCATAGCAACATGTGTTTTTATGCATTGGGTTCATAATACTAGTTTTTGATAGGTCCACATATTTTCAAACAAGTACAGTTTATGCTAAAATTTCTATTACTATTTTAGAGAAATGGCTTTTCTTTACAGGGTGTGTCTCATAAGACATACTGGCTGATTATTCATGATATGTCCATCCACTAGCTAGTTGGCTTTTGCCCTTTACCAACGGAATTTAATATTCACATTTCATACCATGACTCTGTCACTTATACATGTATAAGTAATATAATCAAGCTGTATGATTTTAGAGAGACTCAATACTATTTGTTATTATTACACGTACTTGGCCCTGCCTATGTCATTATACATACACAACTAAGATAATCAAACTAGCGCTAACAAATAGTGACACTTAGAGAGTTTTGACTTGTTGTGATGACACCTGAGTGACCATATTGTTACAAGGGGGTACCACAAGGCTCCATCTTGAGTCCCCTGTTTTTCACAGTCTATATTAACAAAATTAATGCCACCACCACCACCAAGGCTCAAATACTACTTTGTGCTGATGACACTGTGCTCTGCACCAGTGGGCCTTCCCTTGAAACAGTACTCTCAATGCTCCAGGGCAAACTCAATCTACTGCAACTCCAGCTCCTAAACCAGAAGTTGCTCCTGAATGCTAAGAAAACAAAAGCCATGCTCTTCTTTCCCCAGCACAACTCTCCAAACCTGCTCTCCCCTGGATCACCCCCTTCCCGCAAATTTCCACCATCCTAGGTGAGCAGCTGGAGTACGTGCCCAAATTCATATACTTGGGGGTCTGACTTGACAAATCCCTTTCATTTCTAGGACACATAGAAGAACTGATAAAGAAACTCTGCCAGAGACTAGGTCTTTTCTATAGGGTAATAAACCTTCTCCTCGGGGAGGCAAAAATGCAATTAGTCCAAACAACCTTTTGTCTTTGTTAGACTATCCTGACTTTCTATATTGCCAGGGCTCAGCTGGCACTCTTGCCAAACTGGAAACACTTTACCATAGAGCCTTAAGGTTTATAATGGAGCTCCCCTACGCCACCCACCACTGTCTCCAGTACACCGCTGTGGGCTGGTCATCCCTTATGCTCAGACATCAGAGAAATGTGGCATTCTGGACCTTCAAAGCCATCACGTATAACCTATTTAACTATATTGCAGCCTGCTTACTGCTAAGCTCCCCAAGTAAATACTTTCTTAAAAGTGCCTCTTACATTATGTTAAATGTACCCAAGGTTAGATCCCGATTCGGCAGGGCATCTATGAGTCATGTACTTTCCACGATGTGAAACAAGTTACAAAAAAACCTGAAAATAAGCCTCCCCATTAGCTTAGCATCATTCAAAGCCATACTCATGTGCCATATTACAGAATCCTGTGGCTGCTTCCCCTAACCCAAGGATTGCATGCACCGAAGTCCACCCTGTTCCCTGCTCCTTCACCATATGGCTAACTCCCTGTCCTATGCCCTGGTCCTGACCCTCCCAGGTCCTCTATTGCCCCTCCTGCCCCCTTCCTTCAAAAAAAATATACATCACATCTGTCATGCTTGTAAACTGTTTATAACTGTTATTATAATACTTAGTTCTGTATATTTTGTCTAAGTATAATTATATGCTGTATATATCTATTATTGTGATACTATACTCCGTAAATTTTGTCTAAGTATAATTATTCCTCCTTGCTAGCCTTTATGTATCTGTTACCAAGTTCCTTACTCTGTCTCTTGTGTCATTACCCTATCTGCTATTTTTTTCCTCTACGCTTATATGCTTACCCCAGGTCCACCTCAAAAAGGAGCTTGCTGAATGGTGTCCGCCTGGTTAAATAAAGACTTTGGTTGATTGACTGAATGAAATACAGTCATTTTGCATAGTTTGCAGTGCAGTTATAAAAACACAAAAGGAATATAAGCATAAAAATAAAAACATGAGAGCAGATGGATCAGTGCTAAGCTTGGGAAGTTAGTTATGGGCTTATTTTTTTTTTAATCAGAAGACACACTAAGCTGAAGCTTGTTTATAGGCATGACCTGGGAGCACAAGGAAGTTAAGTGACTTGCTCAGGGTCACACAGTATGCAAGTGGGGACTGTAGGATTCAAACCCAGGTCTCCAAGTTTGCTGCTCAAAGCCTTAAACCACTGCACTATACTGCCTTCTATAATTAGTGGCTACTAGTGTTTAATTTTACAGGACATTTTCTTTAACCTTATGTTTAAGCCTTGCTGTCTATATTGTCCAGTGTCTCCACATCTCCCCCTTATCCTTCAGCTAATTTTCTCACTCCCTTTTTCCTTTTTTTTTTTTTTGGTCTGTGTTATTTATATTCTTTATCCTTCCTTTCACCAATTGGCTGGTAGTGGTCTGCTGCCCCCATTTTTCTATTCTTTGGTTCCTTTTGTAACGGCTCTACTCCTACTTTTGCTTTTTTGTTTTTTTAATCCTGACCGCGCTGCTACAGTTTTTGAGGGATGTTATTTCCAAGGATCCTTTTGCTGTATGTGGGACCCTGCAATGTAACTTTTCACTCCTTTTGAATCTGGGATAGAAGAATGCTGAGCCTATTTAAGCTTAATTACCCACCCCATCAGAGAGCGGTCCCCTGTATGTTTATTTTATTTTCCTATTTGTTCCTATCTTACCCTTGTAAGATTCCATGTTTGAGCTACTACTCCTCTTTTTTTCGGTGACTGATGTAGGCTACTGATAAAGGCTACCCCAAAGTATGTTTGTGTATTCTAATTGGCCTTAGATTAATATGCCCTTGTTCAGTATTTGTACAATTTAGACTGTTCAGTACAGTCTATGAGCTTCCAAGTCTAGTCATTATTTGTGATGCAGGCTATTTTGTCAGCATAACCATTCCCTCCTTTGTTTTCCCATGTATCTCTTTTTGGGTGGATTTATCTACTGGGACATAAGGGATGACTGCTTGGGTTGCTTTCTTTCATTACAGCTTCCTTTTTCCCAATCCCCATTTGGATTGGCCTGGGGGGCCTGGGATTTATCCTATTTTACCCTTTATCATTGTTCCATCCTTGGACGTTATCAAGGAGCCCTGCAATTTTATCAGCTCCATCCCTTGGAAGTTCAAAGAGATAAAATTAGGCTGATTCTGTGGTTCTACTTATTTTAGGTTTTGACTTCTGCCCTGTTGGCAGATAGTTTTTTGTGTTATTGTTCTGTAGGTATCATTTTTTTTTCTGGGCTCTCCTTTAGCATGGCATTAATTGCTTTTGTGACAAGGCATGGGCATTTTCTTTTCTTGGTGGATAATGTCAGGTTGGGGTTTTACAATTCATATGATTTATTCGGGGATAAATCATTTTACAACACATATTTTGTTCTGGGCAGAATGGGTTCCTATACAATGGTGATTTCTTATAATGTCAATGGGGTCCATAATCCCGTGAAACATTATTGCCTCATACAGCACTGCCACCAACAAAATGCTGACATTATTTTTCTTCAAGAAACCTACCTCTGGATGGTAGAACATGTTAAGTTTGTGGAATTCAGTTTTAGTCATGGTTTCTTCTCTTCCCATAAGTTCAGATGCTGCTGTAGTATCTTAACTCTTCTTTAACAAAGTTTTCTGCTAGATATACAGTGAAGCCCACCAGGATTAAGTGCAGTGTCACAGGTTTACTGCATGACAAAAGGGATTAACTCCCATTGAAATTGCACTGTTTGCTGCAATATCTACTGCAGAATTCTGCAGCACTGTGCTTCATCCTGATGGGCTTCACTGAATGTACTTCTTTAGCTGTTGCAGTGAGCAGGTATGTTATACTAGTTGGTACTGTTTATGATAACCCAATTACTTTGGTTAACTCTTACTTTCCCCTGGGCATAGATCACAAGACTTTTTCTTCATATTTTCTGTCCTATTCAATAGCTTGAGCGGACAACTTTTTGGGGGGGGTATTTATATGTTACTTTAAGACCTAGTTTAGATGCATCCAATTTAAAATCTTATTGTTTTTCATTGGCAAAATAATCTTTGCAAAGAAATGTATGTCAATTGCGTATCTTAGATACTTGGTATCATCTCTATCCCACCATCGAGAATATACTCATTATTCTAATTGCCATCTAAACTATAACAGTTTAGATTATCTTTTTACTACTGCTGAACATAGAGATACTCTGTGTGATGTCAGCCATGGACCACTGCATCTTTTGGATCATGCCCGACTTTGTGCCATATTTTCCATGGTAAAACCTCCTCAGCAGACTCTCTGGTGCCTTCACTTGGGCCTTTTGTGAGGCTGTGCATTACTTGAGAAGCTATAAACTCAAGTTTCTCAGTATCCTGTTGACAATGATAATGGCTCAGTTTCACCTAGTATCTGTTATGCGCTCAAATCAGTTCTCCATGATACTCTCATTGCCTACACTTTGGCTCAACATAAGACATTACACATCATATTCAGGACATCCAAAAAAACTTCAAACTCTACAGACACTCCACATGCAGGGGCACTTTTCTTTCTGACCACAGTTGTTTGAGGTCAAGGTTCAGCTTCAGAAATTATTAGAAGAGGAGGGAGAACATGCCTTCTTTTATTTAAGACGGAGGTATCTTTAGGGGGGAGCTAACAGATCTCATCTCTTAGCACAGTGGCTTCAGGTACATCTGGTGGCAGCCACAATTTCAAAACTTCACCAATCAGAAACTGGCCTACTTACCCCTTTTTGTACTAACTATTCTACTTTATACACTTCTGAAGTCTCTTATCCACCTGATTCCCAAATTCAACAGTTCCTTCATCCAGCTCTCCTTCTTTCCCTTACCTCAGAACTGTCTCAGGTGCTTCTCTCTCCCATTACTGCGGACAACATTTTTAAGGGTATCTGGTAAGCTAAGACAGGTAAATGCCTGAGCATTGATGGTTTTCCATCTGAGGTCTATAAAGTCCCCTCATTTCAAACTCTTTTAAATACTTTACTTTTGTGCCTTTTTCATTCTATCCAGGAGGGAGCTCTTCCTCCTCCTCCATTCTGGCAAAATGCAGTAATTACTGCCCTTCCAAAACCAGGTAAAGACCCTACTATGCCAGCTTCTTACTGCCCTATCTTGGTTCTAAACTTTGACTATAAATTATTCATGTCTATTTGGGCACTTCATCTTGAGGATCTTCTTCCCTCCTTGCTCGACCGGGACCAGGCTGGTTAGTTGTGTCAGCAGCAAGCCCATGATGACGTGCATAGAACTTTACTTCTTTCAGACTATGCTCAATGCCACATGATCCCCTTGGTCCTGACCAGCTTGGATGAGAAGAAGACCTTCAATCAAGTGTCTTGGCCCTTTTAATGGGCCACTTTGCAAACATTAGTTTCCCTCTAGACTTCATTACCATATTGCAATCTCACTATCATTTTTCTTCTGCTTTTGATAAAATTAATGGAACAGTGTCACAAGCCTTCGATTTAAGGAGGGGTACCCAACAGGGGTGTCCCCTCTCACTGATCTTATTTGCATTATATTTTATTTATTTATTTAGTTAAACATCAGTTTAGAAACCTTTGAGCCAGAGGCTCATTTACAAAGGTACCTCGTCACAAAGAGGACATCAGAACAGTAGTACAAAGGACACAGTACTTACAAACAAAAAAGTTACAGTTCAATTACAATTTTGTTACAATAGAATACAATCTCCAACGAAGCAAAAGATAACAAAAGGTGCAAAACTTATGGTCGGGGGAGAGCTGGTGGGGGTAGAAGGGAGGGAGATAGGGGAGGAGGAATTAGTAGGGAAAGGAAGGGGGGGAGCTGCCAGTGAGTATTGTCAAACAGAGTATATATATATATATTTTTTTTTACACTAGGCTAGCGGCAGTTGCATTTGCGAGAGCTAAGCAGGAAGTTTCTGAGCCTGGGCTTAAAGCAAGCTAAGGTTAGTGAGTTTGAGACACTGGCAGGGAGGGAGTTATACCAGTGGGGCACACGGTAGGGGAATGCCCTCTGACCTTGAGAGGTCCTGGCTCTCGGAATAACTAGGGTAGCTCTTGACGAGCTGCGCGTGATCAGGGTCGGTGCAGTATGGTGAATGGAGTTGGATAGGCCTATGGGGGATAGGCCACGCAGGGCTTTAAAGGTGAGCTGGCATGTCTGATACATGAGTCGCTCTTCCAGGTTGAGTAGGGTAGCCAGGGTGTACAGCTCACATGTGTGAGTGAGTCTGGGAGCACCAGTGATAAGTCTGCAGGCCTTATTAACTGTGAGGCGAACCTTGTTGAGGGCAGTCTGATCTGCTGAGCCATAGACCGGAAGGCCATAGTCAATGAGAGACATGACAGAGGAGGTGACAGCCAGGCGGAGGGCATCAGGAGGGAGGAATTTCTTGTGCCGGTAAAGAATGCCTAGCCGTGAGTTGGCGACAGAATTTAGGGCAGATATATGTCCATGGAATGAAAGTGCAGGGTCAAAGGTTATACCAAGATAATTATAGGACTGCACCTGGTCAATGACGAGATTGGGTGTGGAGTGGACAGCTAAGGGAAACTTGCTGTACTTATTTTGGGGGTGGGAGAAGAGCATCGTTTTTGTTTTCTTAAGGTTGATAACAAGTCGGTGCTCAGTGAACCAGGTAGCTGCAGAGTCAAAGACTAGTTGGAGGAGTTCTGTAGCAGCATGGGGTCATTGTGGGAGGCAACGAGAACAGCATCATCAGCATAGAGAAGCATCTACCCGTACAACTGCTGGATAGGGAGTTAAGAAAGAGTGAGAATAGTAGGGGTCCAAGAATTGAGCCCTTCGGCACCCCAGAGCAAATGGGGCATGTTTCAGAGAGAGTACCGTTGACTTTCACACATTGGGAGCGGGCGGAGAGATAGCTGGTGCACCAGGAAACAGGTCCTGAGGCAAAGCCTATTAGGTCGAGGGTGGAGAGCAAAAGAGGATGCGAAACAGTATCAAATGCTTTAGACAGGTCAATGAATATAGCACCAGCCAGGGCACCAGAGTCCAAGGAGGCATGGAGGAAGTTGGAAAATTCCAGGAGTGCTGTATTGGTACTATGACCTGCTCTGAACCCGTGTTGTTCAGGGCAGAGAACATTGTACTTACAGAGGTAGACAGAGACTTGGGACACCACAATTTTCTCTAATGCCTTAGAGAGGGGGGAGAGGATTGAGATGGGTCAGTAGTTACCCGGAAGAGTCCTGTCACCACCTTTATGGACAGGGGTAACTGTGGCAATCTTCCAGGCAGAGGGGAATTGTCCGAGATAAAGTGATTTGTTGAAAATGCACGTAATAGGTGAGAGAACCTGATCCAGGACCTGATGTAAAAGGCAGGGATCAAGTGAGTCATTACCGATGGTGTTATCTTTTAGGGCTTTTAGCAAGTAAGACCTAGCTTCTTGCATGGTGACACGACGCAGGTGGAAAGAGGGGCGGGCAATGGGTGGTGGTACAGATGAAGGAGGTGGACTGAAAAAGTTACCAGGAAGTACTGAGCTAAGGTCGGTAAAGGAGTTATTGAGGTGGGTGGCAATGAGGGCAGGGTCAGAGGAGATGGTACCATTGATGTTGAGAAGAGAAGGAGAGGGGACTGGGAGTGACCATTCAGTTGCTTGATGTTGTCCCAGAAGCACCTGGGGTTCCCCAGGAGGAGGTAAGAGAGGCTTGGTAGTATTCCGCACTTTGCTTTGTGGATGGCCCAGGTGCATTGAGGCGGGCAGCATAGGACTGCCTGTCAGCTGAACGGCCAGTAGCAACAGCAAGGTGCCAAAGATTGTCACGTTGCTTGTTGCCACAGTAGGGCAGGGGTGATCCAAGGGCATGTTTCACTTTGGACCTCCTAGCAGTTATGGGAGCAAAGATATCACAGGCAAAGTTGAAAGTGCTTACAAAGAAGGCCAGGGCCAAGTCAATGTTGGTTGCCCTCGTCAGAGGGACCAATCAGTGTGGGCAAGGAAGCGCTTATGCCTATGAGTCCCCAGGCCAAGCCACCTTCGAGAGGTGGTTTTGACTGGGGATATAGGACAGGGGTTTCTAGTTGAAAAGCACGGGGAGTGGTCACTGAGGCAGTCAGGGAGGATTTGGATGTTGTGGATGCGGATTGGCCTGTTGGTGAGGACCACATCCAGGAGGGTGCTTGTCCCCCAGGGTTTTTCTAGTAGGCTGTGTGACCAGTTGAGTTAGGTCAATTAGTTGAAAGTCTCACAGTGGGAGGAGGACGAGGGGCAGAGCCAGTTTATATTCAAGTCGCCCACCAAGATTTGGTCCGACGAGTTGGGTAGGGAGGTGAGGTAGTCAATTAGTGGGCCCAGGGCCTGGGATTGGTTCTTGGGGGGTATGTAGGCTACGGTTAGGAATAACGGGCCTCTAGCTGGGTCAGGGGACAGCTTTAGAGTAAGTGCC
Source organism: Neoceratodus forsteri (assembly GCA_016271365.2). NCBI lineage: Eukaryota > Metazoa > Chordata > Ceratodontiformes > Ceratodontidae > Neoceratodus > Neoceratodus forsteri. Next base: position 382,391,379 of record CM057455.1, on the reverse strand, counting down.
TGGGCCTTATGGTCGAGGTCAGGCAGGTTTATATATTAAGCCCTTGGCCTAAAATATCCATCACTCTCCCAAAATACAGGGAATCCCTATTGGAGGGAAAGACTATAAAATGGCATTATTTGTCAATGGCATCTTCTTGGCCCTAACGGAACACTCTCAGTCCTTTTTGATTGTCAGACATCCTCCACCGTATTGAATCCTTGGCAGATTTCTGCTTAAACAGTCACAAAATGGAGGTCTTGGCCTTTAACTATACTCAGCCACAACCTATAAAAGCTTTCTTTAACATTGACTGGAATCAGAATCCTTTGAAATATTTAGTTGTTTACATTATCAAATACTCTGAACATCTCAAGGTATTGTATTGTGAATGTCTGATGCCAGTAGTGGCTGAAGGCCTCAGCCAATGACGCCTGTTGACTCTTTCTTTTTTGCAGGAGGATACAGCCCAGCCAATCTAACATACTGCTGTGGATTTTATTTTACTTGCAAACGTTACCATTATACCTCTCCATATTTTACTTTAAGGGTTATCACAGATTAGTTTCCAGTCTTGCATGAAACAGGCAAAGACTGAGGATCTGACTCCCTATTTTATATCTCTCCCCAGCACAAGGTGGATAAAACTTTCCTAATCTCCATTTATGCACATTGGCCATTGTTGGTGGTCACATTAATTGTTCCCTCCAGGAACCTAACTAAGCTCTATAGTTGCATTCTGGGACTTCTCATACTTTGTACATAGTTGGATTCTGCACTTTATTCACCTAATCTGTTATGGGACTAGTTTCCTCTGTATTAAGTAATTAAGTGATGACTTTTGCAATGTATTCTGTCACTTTCCATCCTTCTATTTGTAATGCTGTTTAGCCTTTTTAATGATGTGTAACTGACAATGCCTTCTAGCTGCTTCTGTTTTTCTCAACTGTCCATATGCTTGATGTTCCTCCACCCTCTGTTCAACGAGGATCCTTTGTAAATGTGCTTTAAGCTCAAAGGTTGTAATTCCAATTTTACAATAAATAAAATAAAAAAATTAAAAACAAATTTGTATCCTTTGCTATTGGACATCTGTGGCATATCAGGCCAATTGAAAAGATATAAAGTTATTGGGCTTTATTCTCAAAGGTTGGCTCAGGGTGTATAGAAGCCCTGTGCCAATGGCACAGCTGCCCCAAACACTTTGGCGCATGGTGCATCCTATTCTTATGGGTCACATGCCTTTGTGACACTACACCCTTTTTACAGTGGCTTGTGCCAAAGACTTGGCGCAAGCCACAAAAAAAGGTCAGCCAAGTTAGACCAGCAAATGGTGGTCCAACTTGCTGCATGGGATGCACAGAGAGCTCAGGTTTTGAGAATCCCAAATTCAGCCCTGGGATTGCCACAAGCCTCATGTGCCATGTATTTGGTGCACCGGGGTTTGCAGCAATCTAACTCTTTTTAGAATAGAGCCCATAGAGTTTATGATCTGTAATTTACATGACATCAGTCATATTCTGTGTTCTTCTATTCCAGGCTACCTCCCTTTTTCTCTTTTTTCTTGATATACTGAAACATGTCTTCAAGACTGGCATATGGTTTGTTGGCAGTTTCTTGGAACAGCAGCACTCCATATAATTTCTTTGGCAAGGGCGCGTCATAATTCCCTTAATATTATTGACCCCTTTCTCTGTCAGTGAGCCTTTGTATTTGTTTTTTTAATAAAGATGTTGTTATAAACAAGAGAAAGCCACTAAAGACCATTCCCAAGCACCGTAATCTTCCCCTGCACTATCTCAGCCCAGTCCCTATCTATTTCATTGGTCCCAGGTCAACAATGACATCTACTTTCCCCTTCCATGCTATTACCCTAATGATCCCCAGGATCTACGTCCCATTTTCTGGGATGTGGTGCCACTTAGGCATCTGACCTCCTCCCCACCTCCATTCCTTTTAACAAATCTTCCCCCTGACAGTTGACTCAGCCATCAGAATTTGTTCATGCCACCTCTGGTGTCCTCTACTACCTTCCTTTGGGTCTTTACTATTGAGGACCCCCACATCCTCCTTGGCTACTACCATGGGTGCCTTATTCTGGTAGTGTTACCCCACTAGAGTGGCATAGGAATTTTGAAGTGGTACTAGTTGAGGAATGTGTCTCCAACCCACTGCCACCACTGTCAACCACCATGTTACATTTTCTTTGCTATGACAGTTTTTTACCAACTGGGAGCAAGGGGAGGTCGGTGAGAGAGCATTATTTCATTTTAAAATTACAAGGGCTGTATATAGAAACATACAAACATAGAAGTTGATGGCAAATAAGGCCCATCCAGTATGCCCATTTATTTTTCTATCTTATAAATGTGCCATTGGCCTTTGCCTTGTCAATGGTCTATCTAGTCATACTCATCTGTATTACTCCCTTATGCCTATCCCATGCCTGTTTCAAGCCCTGCACTGTATTCGTATCCACCACTTCCTGAGGTTGGCCATTCCATGCATCCACCACCCTTTCTGTGAAAAAGAACTTCCTCACATTACCCCTTAATCGGCCTCCCTCTATCTCATGCTGTCTTCTTGTCCTGCTATTTTTCTTATATTGAAACATGTTAGACTTTTTCACCTTGTTAATGCCCTTAAGGTGTTTGAATGTTTTGATCATATCACCTCTCTCCCTCCTTTGTTCAAGGGTATACATTTTGAGCTCTGTTAATCTGTCCTCATATGTTTTCTGATGCAGTCTCTGCACCATTTCGGTTGCCCTTCTCTGGACTGCCTCAATTTAGTTAATGTCCTTGTGAAGGTGTGTCCTCCAGTACTGTAAGCAGTACTCCAGATGGGGCCTAACCAGTGTCCCAGTGTCATGTAAAGAGGGATTATTACCTCCCTCTTCTGACTTGTGATACCCCTACTAACACACCCTAACATCCCCCTAGCCTTACCAATTGCTTTAGTGGTCTGCTTAGATGATTTCAGGTCATCAGTGATGATGATGCCCAAGTCTCTTTCTTCCCTTGTGACTGCCAGCAACTCCCCTCCCAGCCTATAGGTGGCTTCAGGGTTTCTCTTCCCTATGTGCATGATCTTGCACTTCTTTGCATTAAACCCCAGTTGCCACTCTTCTGACCATTTTGCTGGTTTATCCAGATCTCTCCTCATTCTGCCCACCCCATCTGGATGATCTACTCTGTTGCAGATCTTGGTGTTATCTGAAAACAGACAAACCTTACCCTCCAGTCCATCTGCAATATCACTGATGAAGATACTGAAGAGGACTGGCCCCAGACTGATCCCTGAGGTACCCCACTTGTGACGTGCATCTCTTCTGACTGTATACCATTTACCACCACTCTCTGTTTTCTGCCTGCCAACCAGTTTGCCACCCAGTTGACCAACTTCTGACCCACCCCGAGCCTACCCAGCTTATTAATGAATCTTCTATGTGGAACAGTATCGAAAGCTTTGCTGAAGTCAAGGTAGGCAACATCAACTGTTCCCCCTTGGTCCACCACTCTGGTTACCCAGTCAAAGAAATCTATGAGATTAGTGTGACAGGACCTTCCTTTTGTAAACCCATATCCACAGCAGAGATAGGCAGGAATACTTGGGTCTATAATATTACCACAGCAACTAATTTCTGATCTCCCAGTACTGAGGGGCTGAAGTTTCCATCACTGCTGTACCCACTGTACAGTCTGGACTGCACGTTGTGGATCCAGGCACTCATAGTTTGCCTTTTTAAAGGCAGAGTATTTGTGTAGTGCTATATTTGTAGAGTTCTATCACCTGGGATTACTGGAAGTGACCAGGGAAGGCACTTCAGGTCCAGTGCTATAAAACCAGCATGCCTAGTGAGTGGAGGCGAGTGCAGGTGGAGGTGACACAGGATGAAGCAAGCTGCATCTGCCTACATCCACCAAGGAAGGAAAGGAAGGTGGCCACAACTCTTGACGGTTATGTTAGTAAACACCTTAAGCTTATGCCAGATTTAGATTGCTTGATTAAGAAAGTTAAGAGTCCTGTGACATTATGTATTGATTGTGGAGATGGATTGGAATGTCTGAATTTCATGTAATATGCACATAGCTAGGAAAAACCTAGCAGACTTCTCTTGCGATAAATGTAGATTAATTATATAACAGCAAAATGAAATAGATGAGCTGAGAAGAAGGCTTGTACTTTATGGTACACTTATTACTACCAAAGGGCATAACAATGAAACAAATATTATAGACCACACTAAAGAAATAGGGGAACTGAGCTGGCCTGGTGGTGCTGAGGGTTGAGGCACTGGACACGACACCTCATGCCATGCTGGCAACCCAGGTTTGGGTACGGACTTGGTCTTCTGGGGGTCGGTAGGGAGACAAGAGGATTGAACATCTGATGAACTGCTTTCCTCATCTTCACACTGCACATCGATCAGGTGGCTAAGGCAGTCAATTCCAGGATTGGCATTCTGTATAAACATAGACTATGCCTTACTGAAGAAGCCTTCGGCCTTTCTGTCTCAAGCTCAGCACTATCAGACGTTGATTATGGTCTGGTTGTGTATGGGGTAGCTACTGATACAGCACTCCTAAGAGTCAAGAGAGCTCTAAACAAAGCCTGTAGGCTTACCCTAGGTGCCCACCACCCAATACACTCTTGTGAGCTCTATATCCAAACTGGCTGGCTCAATGTTGACAATAGGATTACTGTATGTACCAAGTCTGTCTGCTGTCCAAGAAGACTGCTTTGGGACTCACTACCCTGGGGATACTCAACCTCCTCCACCTTAGTGATAACACCAGGAATACAAGAGGAGCCTATAATTAGTTCCTAAAAGTGCCTATCCACCGGACTGCACAAGGACAGCACTCCTTTGGATACAGAGCCCCAAAATGACTGAACTCTCTATGCACTGACCTACAGTCTTATACTAAGCTCAGTCAATTCAAACCTAACCTCTGAGCTTATCTGAAGACCAGAAACAAGAAGTGCAATTGTGGACCCTAACTCCCTCATTGCCCACGTACCATACCCTGGCTCATACCTAGCACTTTCGATTTGCTGCAAGCTCAAGTCCCCTCTACCTCCCTTGTACAAATCTCTCATCCCCTCCCAGTTAGAGCCCCTCTCAGCCTGCCCATAATGTAAAACTCCCCCCGGCCAGTCCCCTGCTCAGTCTGCACCTGCACCTTGACAAGGCTGCCATCAACTGCTTCCACTTTCTCCCATTCCTGTTTATCTTCCTTTCCTTCCCCTTTTTGTTTGACCCCCCGTTTCCCTACTCTACCCATTCTTTACTCATTATTCTCATTAGCTATGTGTAATCCTAATATAATGCAATATCTTTGTTGTATAATCTCATATTGTTAATCGATGAATTGTGTTTTGTTTATGCCTGTATTGTCTAGTCATTGATGCATAACCTTCGTAAATGAACTATAGCTCAAAGGTGTATATCCAAGTTCTTAATAAATAAATAAATAAAAAATAAACAATAGGTTGGAGGACACTGAGGAAGGGTCTATTGATGACTGGTACAAAGTCTCAAAGGTACGAAAACAGAGATGGAGGCATTCCTTGGATGTGGTGAATGTAACACTATTTAACAAGTTTTCACCTTTAATGGATCACACTGATACAGAAATTAACCCTTATGCACCAATAGGTGGGTAATACATGCCGGAGGCACTTTACCCACCTGAAGAGTTCTGCACCTGGGGAGAGGTGCACATCGGTGGCATCCATGACTGCCAGCCACCTGGCCGTCGCCCTGCCCCCCAGCATGCAGGTCCATGTAGGGTGGGCAGAGTTGCAGAGCCATCTGGGCATCCAATCTGATGCTCAGCATGGGTTGAACAGTGGATCTTTTATGTTGCAGGGCACGTGTTGGCAGCATACCCCATGGATGTCCAAGGGCCTGTGGCTGTGGCAGGTGAGAGGAGGGAAATGCCGCTGGCCCTCTGATGGCACCAAAGCAGTGCAGAGGGATGGGGGTATGTTGGGTGGTGTGGGGGAACAGTACCACTGGTAGTGAGGGGGTGGACATGCGGTGCCTTTTGGGGGAGAAGCATCCATGTGCTGGTGCCCAGTGAGGGGTTTGGGTTGGGGGGCAGCTGCACACACACCGCTGTGTGCTGGGGCAAGTTGGTGACACTGACTGGTCATTTGTGGTTGCTCTGGAGGGTAGGAGGCTGTTCATCCTGTCCTGCAATGTGTCCTGGGATGTGTGTTGGGTGGGTAGGGGATTTATGGCAGGGTTCTCCCTGGCATACCCTGTGCTCCCCAATTCACCCATGCGGCCAGCACTGTGCACCTTTGTGCATAGTGCATAGTTCTGGCATGCCCCCTGCACAATACAGACTGTGGACATGGGGATAGGGTGCATCCTGTCTGCGCATCCCCCCTGTGTGCATCCCACACTGGGGGCACAATAGGTAGTGGAGTGGCTACATGCCCCAGATATGCATTCATAGCCATTCTGCTGCATTGGTACATGGGGCCCAATATTAGTACCAGCATTCATGAGGGGGTGCAGGATCAACTATAAAACTAATATGCCCACCCTTATAATTAAGGAGAAAGGAACACATGTAGATCTGGTAAGGAGTAAAACATCGACGGAACTGGAGGTTTCAGTTTCAGGCACATTAAGAACATAAACTTCTGATATTATCATACAGGAGTCAGGTACTAATACTAAGGTCAATTTCTCTAGCATTTCACCTTCCAAATAGGGTAGTGCCCCTTGCCCCACAGAGTGAAGTTAACCATCAAGAAGCAGGTATGGATGTACAAAGTGATCAAATTACTGAAAACTCCTCTGATGATCACAGGGGCATAGTAGTAATTGGAGGCACTATGCAAAAATTTACTGATTTCGTTATATGTGTGGCTAGAAAGTCAAACACGCATGTTGCAGCCCTCTCAGGAGCAAAGGTCTCTGACATCAAAAACACTATTCATAGATACATAGATACTGTCAACAGATAAGGGCCACCAGGCCCATCCAGTCTGATGAAGCGGCCAGTGACATATATATATATATATATATATATATATATATATATATATATCCAGGAATATATAAACAATACTTCTACTGTAAACCCATTCTGTTTGTTCAGGTAGGTACAAATGATATGGAAAGAAATTTTGAAGATACTACTAAGGATTTTCAAGAATTAGTTACTATTTTGAAAGCGAAGGGATGCGCTGCCATCATCTGAGAAGTTCTACCATTACCTAGAGCTGATATAGGCAGGAGCAGGGTGATTTCACGTTTGAATAACTGACTCAGACAGTTGTGCATAAAGGAAAATGCTTCCTTCCTCAGAAACTGAATGGTTTTCAGAAATAAGGATCTATTTAGGACTGATGGTTTGCACCTGAATAAATATGGAACACGTATTTTTGCTAACAAAATAGGAAAACCACTGACTCACATTTAAACTGAGGAATACATGAAAGGAGGGAGGGGACTGACTTGCTCTACTAAAAAGCACAATATTTCTGAATAACATCAAAAAGTATAAAAAGGAATGGAAGTGTTTATTAATTTATAATAGAACTTTAGTAAAGAAAAAAGAGGAACTTGAAAGATTATTAACTACAGACAATGTAGCGCTATATGCTATCACTGAAACATGGTGACAGAAAGAAGATGAATAGGATACGAACATTCCCAGATATAATCTTTTTATAAAAATAGAGAGAATTGGACTGGTGAGGGTGTCACCATATACATAGTCAAGAACATCAAAGTGGAAAATATAGTAGATCCCAAGATCTGTGGGATTAAAATTATATAGTTAAAAATCATACCAGATATTGGCAAGCAAATAGTTCTGGGTCTTATATATAGACCACCATCACACACATGTGAAGAAGATATTAATTTGCTAGGTCAGCTTAACAAACTAGTTATGGATAAGAAGATCCTGTTTTGGGGCGATTTCAATTTCCCCTCAATTGACTGGAATAAGAGAATGGGGGAACAACAGCTGAAAGCTTGAAAGTGAATTTATTAACACCTATGGAGAGTTAGGACTGACCAACATGTTAGAATGCCCACAAGAGGGAAACATACATTGGATCTTGTCATAAGCAATTTGGAAGAATCCATTATTAACTGTCATACAGCATGTTCTCTTGCATTTAGCGACCATGATATAATAAAATTTTGCATTAAAGGTTATAAGGCAATAACTAATGGGAGCTCAACATACAAATGTTTTATAAATGCCAATTTCTATGCCATGCATGAGGGTTCTATTATCACACAATGACATCTAAGCCGACATCCCCAACAGCAACAGACACAATGCCGAGTGTCAGCATTGTACTGTTGGGTATGTTGGCATGTTTTCTTCAGGGGGCTATGCCACCTGTACCCCCCCCATGTGAAGGGCTCTGCCCACAACACCCCCAATCTATAATTATAGAACTCTGAGTTAGATTTGTCTCAGGGAGGAGGCAAAACACTGGGAGATGCACCACCAGTGTCAGTGGGGACCATCACAGTGGCCCAACACTTTCAGGCAAATTCTGTCACTGTGATGCTCTTCGCTGTTGCGGTGTCACTCTCCAGTCAGTACACCATGCATGAGGAATTGTATCATTGGAACTGGGAATCTTCCATTACAAGCAAGACTTTTTTTTAAAACTCAAGTTTATTGAGAAGATAATAAAAGGTACAGAGGACAATGCAGGCAAGACAATATTAACCATGCCATCCCTATTTCAAACAGTTAGCTTACAAAAGTATAGCCTAGAAAAAAAATATAAACATTTAGCCTGATATAGGAAATGTGTCATTGACTGATTGCTATGTTAAATAATTTGGTATTCAAGTGTGTTCCTATTAAGAAGTACAATAAAAAAGGCTGAATACCCTCCTGGTATAATAGAAAGATAACCAAGCTTAACAACAAAAAAAGAAACTGTACAAAAAGGCGAAGAAATCAGATTATGTGAGAGTTGGGAAGCCTATTCCAGTGCAGCCAGACTGTGTAAGAAAATAACTTCAAAGGAGAAAAGAAAGTTTTAATTAAATTAAGTTGCTAAAATGAAGGACAATTACAAGTCATTTTATTCCTACTGTAAGTTAACTCTACCAGGGGCAACAACTTGAGCATTGGTCCCTAACATAACAAAGATGCAGTAATAACAATGGATGAGAAAGAAACTGCAGAGTTCCTAAACAATTATTTTATTTCGGTATTTAACAAGAGTACTTCATTTTCCATTGAGATTGAAATGCATTGTGATGCAGCTAGTATAGTATTCAATGTTTTTGATGTAAGATATAGATTAAAAAAAACTTGATGGGAATATATCACCTGGCCTAGATGGTTTGCATCCCAAAATTTTATGTGTACTATCTAATGTACTAGCTGGACCTATTACAATGATCTTTAAAGAGTCTTTATAAATGAGGGAGGTGGTGCAGGCCTTGAAGGAAGCCATAGAATTTCCTATATTTAAGAAAGATAAAAGGGAGGATTGTAGTGACTACAGGTAGATTAGTTTAGCTTTGGTTGTGTGCAAAGTACTGGACAGTCTTGGCAAAGAGTCTATAGAAGTCCATTTAAGTGAAACAAATAGTTGGGATCCATCACAACATGGATTTAGATCTGGTAGGTCCTGCCAAACAAATTTACTCCAATTTTATGAATTGGTAAGCAGACACCTGGATACAGGCCTTTTGGTAGATGTGGTATTTTTGTGCCTGAGCAAGCCTTTGAAAAAGGTGCCCCATAAGGAACTCATTGAAGAGTTAACTAGGATCAACTTAAATGTTAACATCATTAAATTGATTGGATCTTGGCTAACAGATAGAAGACAACGAGTTAACATCAGGGGTAGTACATCAGAATGGGAGAGGGTCGACAGTGGATCATTGTACCCAGTGCTTCAAGTCTACCATGGGACTCTTCATCAGGGGGCCCCTGATGAAGCGTTCCATAATAGACTCAAAGTGCTGGGGTACAGCACTGTGGTTTTCAGCCTTTGAAATAAAATGTGGCTTGGTTGACTCTAAATTTATGATTTTGATTAATTTCTTTATTTTGGTTTGGTGTGCTGCAGCTTGTGTTCAGTGTACTCCAGTTTGATTTGACAAACACCTTCTCCTGTGAATTCTGTGAGTGTGAGGTCTTTTGTGCACTTAGAATAGAAAATATAAACACTATTGTTCATGTGTTTTTTTTTTACTTTTTCAACTAGGTTACAGCCATATTATAAAATACATTATTGTTCATGTTTTCTTTTTACTTTTTTAGTTTGTATAATCTCTAATCTGTCATGGTATTTCCTTACTCTTTCTGAATTTTGTGTTGTCAAAGTCTCAATCCCCCCCATCACTATAATGACAGCTCCAATGAAGTAGCAGCACATTCACAATAATGATAAACACTTCATTTTTTTTTAAATGAATCTACTCAAAAACATTAACTCACACAATCAACACAAAACTATCTGTTGCAACTCTGTTCAACTACAAACATTTTAAAAATAATTCAAAACTATGTACAATATTTACAATAAGGGATTGTGAGGATTTTTATCCACACCCTACCTGATGACACAGTTGCTTATGTCATGTCTCTTCTTGCACCCCCTCTTTCTGCTGGACCACCATCTCCTGTTTCATGGTGGCAATGTCTCACTGCATGGTCAACATATGCTTTTCAATATAGCTTTTTTTGCAAGGATTCTCAGTTCCTCAGTCATCTGCAGTAGGGTTTCATAATGTTTCCCAGGCACCGGTTCAGGTGCTGGTGGTTGTGGTGGTGCTACAGGTTGCTCTCTCATGCTGCCTTCTTCTTGAATACCTGTCTTTGAAGTAACTTCTTGAGGTGTAACATGCATTTGTTTTACATATTTTATTATGGCGATGGGGATGGCCCTCGTGGTGTCTGGTGTTTGTGGCTTGTGAATACTCAAACCTGGATCTTTAAAGACAACAAAAGAAAACACTTTTTACTTAAATTGTTTTGTTCATGAATCAAACATAATCTGTATCACATGTCTGTACATATATTAATGGTTAATTGAATTTTCTGGTCACTTAAAATTATGTTACACCTGCTAAGCATGCACAAAGTTCACAGCATATGTGAAAGTAATTTCAGTTATCACTTTGTTGCTGTGTCTCACATGTTTTTAAATGTTTGTTAATTAGGTAAACCTCCATTGTAGAGCTATGCAGAATATAAAATTCAGTCAGTGAAATTTCAGTTCAGATTCTGTGGAATTCCGCTGAATTTTCGTAAACATTCCATGGAATTTTACAAAATTTAAGTTATTTTGCTATAATTTTATATGTTCACATACAAATATTACTATTAATATTGGAAGGTAAACAGTGCCCTATGGCCTACCAAAGTGTTCAAATTTCAGAGTTGTAGATTGAAAGGGGGCAGGGTTATGGGTTGCCAAACATTTAATCAAAATTTAATTTTCAGTTATTTTGAGATAATTTTACAATTTCGTATCCACATTTCTCCACAATATCAGGATTTAGAGAAGTGCCTAGCATGTGTATATGCACCATGTTTTAAGTCTCATGCTTCAATTGGAGCTGAGTTATAGGCAGCCAAATATTTTGCCAAAATTGGGATTTCTGTACTGTTAGTATAATGCTGATAGTATTCATTGAAATGTTACAAAAAATTATGGGCATATAGGCTATCACTACATGTGTATATGTACATAGTTTCTGATTTCTAGCTTTAAATGGGACTGAGTTATAGCCTGCCCAAACATATTGCCACAATTTACATTTCTGTCAATTCCCTCTAATTTTAAAACTACATATTCAAATGTAACCAGAGTTGAAACATTTAAACTACTCTACTGCATCGTCATTTTTGAAAAAGTTCATATTTGCAGCTTTAAATGGGATTGAATTAAAAGTAGTCAAACTTTCACAATATTTAAAAATGATCTTTTGCAAGAATGTAAACTAAAAATGTATAAACCCCTCAAACCTTAAAACTAGAGAATACAATGCATTAAATTTGGCAGGTTCTAGGACCTCACAAGGAGACAGTGTGTGCCAATTTTATTTATTGCTTGCTATGAGAAATTGCAAAATAACATCTGTACTTAAAGTCAAATCCCATGAGTCGTGGAAATTGCAGAATTTAATGACAAATTCCATAAAACTGGTATTTTCTAATTTCACTCAGCCTTATCTGGGAAGTCTAATGAAAGGATATGGGTATAAGAGGCAAGTAGTGCAGGGGGTCACCAGATTCTGGAGCTAGATGCACAGTTTCTCCAACAAATGAACAGCTGAGCTGGGTAGCACAACAGTGGCAGACCCTCTGGTTGGAGCAAGAAAGCACAGAGTGTCAATATTTCAAACCTGAAAACTTCACTGAAAGGGTGGTGGAGAGATGGAACAGTCTGTCATAGGAAGTGGTGGGGGTGGCCACAGTTCAGGGATTCAAGAATGCGTGGGATAGCCACATGGGAATTATCAAGCTAGGACAAAAGAAGGGGGACTTGTAGCATTGGATACCTTAAGTATTAGAAAAAGGGATAGGGCAGACTGAATGGGCCACTAGACCCTTATCTGCCAACAACATCTATGCAAGATATTTAAGAATCACATCCAGTAAATTTATGATCCGGGGAACCTGGTGTACATGCAATTCTAGGACTTAGAGGTACTCAAAAAAATGTTGTGGGGGAAGGCAATGTCTTGGGCAGCAGGAAGAAAGAATTCTGGCTATTCCATCAGGGTAGGTTGATAGGAAAAGGAGTAGGTGACTCACTTTTTAAGGGAGTTTGTCACTGTAAAGAACAAAGAGAATATCAGTGGGATCAGTAATTCTACTGAGTCAATCTGGCAATGCCAAAAGAGAAGGGGTGGGAATAGTCACCCAGAGAGGAACAGCAGGACTGCAACAAAGTCATCCCAGCTTATCAAATGAAGTAGCTATATGTGCATTTGTGACAGGGTAAACACCACAATGGGGAACAAGGAGTTAACCCCTAGGATGAAACTGAGGAAATGTAGAGACTGCAACAGGCAAAGGGGGGTGCCTCCACAGGTGTGGCCAATTAGAGAGAGAGAGACTGAAAAAGGCAGGGGAATTCAGCAAGAGAGGGAGAATTTGGAAGCTGCTGCACTGTGAGAGAGGAACCAGAGCTGAAACCAAAGAGAAAGTTTTAAGTTATGCAGAGAGCCATTGGGGAAAAATAGCTGAAGCCTGCTACTGAGAACCAGACCATGTCTGGAGTACAGGATTCTGAAGTCAAGGACTAGTTTAGCCAGTTGAGCCAATAACAGTGAGTAGAATCTACTGCTGAGAACTGCCTGAAGACAAGGCTAAAATGGGAAACTGTGCCTCATTTAAGACTGTATTTTGAACAAACTGCTGGCCCACATAAGTGGTGCAAAGACTCCTTTGTCAAGTCTGCCTGAAAGAACTGTTTTATGTTAATTTTTATGTTACCAGACCAGGCTGGGGAAGTTGAACTGACTGATTATGCTTTTCTGGAGTAACACCTCACATTTGAAGCAATAAAAGTGCATTTTGTTCTGTAAACCTGAAACACAGTGTGTTGCCTTTCCATATACCATAGGCCAGCTTGTCACATGTGGTGACAGAAGTGGGATTTGAACCCATGCTGGAGTGAGCAGGACTAGTTACATTCTGGAAAAATGGATCTGGAGAAGGTGCTGAAGTTCCTCACTGAGCAACAACAAGCACAACAGGCTGAGCAACAACATATTCTCACCCAGCTGGCTCAGCAGCAGCAGGAGGCACAACAGTGGGCACAACATGTGCAACAGGAGGCACAATAGCAGTTTCTTATACAGCTGGACAACAACAGCAGTTCCTGCAGTCCCTGGTGCAATAGCCACAACTGGATTCTACTAAGGAGGCTGGTCCGACTATCATGGGGCCAGGCGTTCCTAGGATGAATGCCATGTTGACCAAAATGACACCCTGAAGATGATCCTGAGGCCTTCCTGGTAACATTTGAGTGAGTGGCGGAAGCTGCTGGATGGCCCAGACCCCAGTGGGCTGTCCACCTTGCCCCCTGTCTGACCAGGGAAGCCCAAGCAACCTATCTAGCTATGGACAGTACCACAGCCAGAGAGTACACAGAGGTGAAAGCAGCAATCCTAGGCCACCTAGGCATTAATGCAGAAAGTTACCGACGGATTCTGAAGCTTCAAATTTGCAGCATATGCACTACCTAGAATGGTGGGACAACTGCGGGACCTGTGTTGGTGTTGGCTAAAGCCTGAAGGATGCAGTGGCCCTGAGTTGGCTGAGTTAATCATCTTGAAACAATTTCTGAATATCCTGCCCCCGGAATACAGAGCTGGGTCTGCAAACAGAAGATCTCCACCCTAGCAGAGGCTGTGCAGATCGTGGAACAAGTGTTGGATACTGAACTCTCCTCCTGCCCCATGATCTAGCCTACAAGACCACAGGGGAAGATAAGGAATTGACCCAGGAGCCAGACTGAAGGAATATTGGCTGGAACTATGAAGGACCATGGGCATGTAGGGAGGGGGTGTATGGGCCAAAAAAGGGTCAGACTCTGGAAAAAATGACTCACCAGCAGCCCAGGGAGACATTTCCAGAGGGCCCGCTGCCTAAGCCTGGGGGCTTACCCCATAGCTGAGACACAGGGGCATGTTTCTCATTTGGACAGAGGGGTTACTTTATGAAGAACTGCCCCCGCATGGACTGTACCTTCATAGACTGCACGTTTACAGATGGGTATTCACTGCACAGTGGAGGTGGGGGCCCTGAATCCCAAGATTTTGTGATCTCTGTCGAAGTAGAAGGGATAGAGATGGAGGCTCTGGTGGACTCAGGAGGCTTCCAGACCCTAGTCAGGGCAGCCCTGGTGAACCCCCAACTCTGGCAGGACCAGAACCCAGTCCCTATCCGGTCTGTGCATGGGGATGTAAAGGCTTACCCTGGTGCAATGGTTACCCTTACTCTGGGTGTCCAAACAGAGACTATAAAGGTGGGGGTTGCCCCAGGGTTAACCTATCCAGGGTTACTGGGGAGGGATTGGAAATGGTTTGACTTATGCAAAGCAGACTATCTTTGGTAACTACCCGATCTCAGGGTCATGAAGGGAGGGGGGTCAGCCACCCGCAGCTTGGGGATGTTTTTCCTTTCCTGGACCCAGGGATTTTTAATGCCCAGACCAGAACCCACAAATCTAAGCAGGAATGTAGGGCAGCAAAGAAAAGGGGTCCTGAAGGGGAAGATGCACAGCAGGGAGTTGAAGCAAAGGCAGAAGTGGGTCCAGACGCACAGCACAACCCTAACACTGACCCACTTAACCAAAGTTCAGGAGGGCCATCCCTATCAGAGCAAGATGTATTAATGCACTGCCCAGACTTTGCCAAAGAACAAAGGACTGATGGTATAGTCAGCCTGGTATACACCCAGTTGTCTGTCAGGGAAGGGGAGGTGGTAGATGAGAAGTGGGCAGCATGCTATCCTCATTTTGAGTTACAAGGAGGTATCCTGTATCAAGTTAGTAAAGAGGCCCAAACTGGGGATATCCAGCATCAGTTTCTAATCCCATGAGTCTTTCAGGGGGAATTACTACACCTTGCCCACTCTATTCCAGTGGCTGGGCACTGTGGGGTAGAGAATACACTAGCCCATCTGTTACCCTGATTCTTTTGGCTGGGCATATATCAACAGGTTAAAGATTATTGTGCATCCTGTCCCAAGTGCCAGTTAGTAGCTCCAAAGAACAATCCCAGGGCCCCTTTTGTACCTTTACCTGTTATGGAGGCACCTTTTGACCGGATTGGAGTTGACATAGTGGGACCCCTGGAAAAGAGTGCAGGGGGGTTCCAGTACATTCTGGTAATTGTGGACTATGCCACCCAGTACCCTGAGGCCATACCATTACGAAGCATTTCAGCCAAAATTATAGCCTGGGAACTGTTAAAGGTCTTTAGTCACATGAGAATATCAAAGGAAATGTTGACTTACCAGTGAACTAACTTCATGTCCCGCCTGATTCAGGAGGTTTGTACTTTGTTGGGAATCAGCTCCATAAGGACCTCAATCTACCATCCCTAGACAGATGGTCTCATGGAGTGATTCAACCAAACCCTCAAAACCATGCTTCCAAAGTTCACAACCACTGAGGTCAGAGACTGGGACAAGTTACTTCCCTTACTTCTGTTCGCAATGCAGGAGGTCCCTCAAGTGTCTACAGGGTTTGCTCCTTTTAAACTCTTGTCAGGTCCATCTTGTAAATGAGCCTTGCTTAATGATGATCACCTGAATAAATAAAGATTTGATTGATTGATTGATTGATTGAAACTCCTCTATGGGTGCCACCCATGAGGTGTTCTTGATGTAGTAAAAGAAATGTGGGAGAAACCCGACCCCAAGACTGAAAATGTAGTGCAATATGTCCTGCAATTGAGAGAAAGATTAAATTGGGTGGGGAAATTTGCCCGAGAGAATCTGGTGAAGGCACAACAAAGACAAAAGTACTACTATAACAAGGGAGCCCGATTGAGGGAATATAAACCAGATGACCAGGTACTAGTGTTGTTGCCAAGTAGCCAGAATAAGCTTCTAGCCAAATGGAAGGGGCCTTACAAAGTTATCCAGTGGGTGGGCCAAGTTGACTATGAAGTTTGCCAGCCAGAGATTCAAAAAGAGACCCAGATATACAATGTCAATTTGCTGAAATTCTGGAACCAGAGGGATAGCTTATTGATTTCCCCAGAACCAGACATAGTGGATCTGGGACTCCAAGTGCCAAATGACAATCTGGGGATACAAGTCCCAGTAGGAAAGCAGCTGTCTCACAAACAGAAGCAGCAACTAGGAGAGTTGTTAAGCCAGTTTTCAGATGTTTTCTCCTTCCTCCCAGGGACAACCCATATGATAGCCCACCATATAGAAACAGAGCCAGGGGAGAAAGTGCAACAGTGATCATATCGCTTGCCAGAAGCCGTGCGAGACATGGTTAAAAAGGAGTTACAGGACATGCTAGAGTTGGGAGTGATTGAGGAATCCAGTAGTGACTGGAGTAGCCCCATAGTGTTAGTACCAAAAGAAGGTGGGGCTATCCACTTCTGTATTGATTTTCACAGGGCCAGTGCCATCTCTAAGTTTGATGCCTACCCCATGCCATGGGTAGACGAACTGTTGGATAGACTTGGGGAAGCCAAGTACATCACAACGTTGGACTTAGCAAAAGGGTACTGGCAAATCCCTTTGACCCCTGAGTCTCGGGAAAAGACAGCATTTGCTACCCCTTTGGGCTATACCAATTCTGTACCATGCTTTTCAGCTTACATGGGGCCCCTGCAACCTTTCAAAGGCTCATAAATCACTTGCTGCTGCATCATGCCCAGTACACAGCTGCTTACTTGGATGATGTGGTGATCCACATCACTAATTGGGAATCCCATGTATCCAAGGTGGCAGCTGTACTACAGTCCCTCCAAGAAGCAGGGCTGATGGCCAATCCAGCAAAGTGTGCTTTGGCCAAAGCAGAGACAAAATACTTAGGGTACTGTATAGGCAATGGACAGGTGAGACCCTTGATCAGTAAGGTCTAAGCCATAGCAGAGTGCCCGGTACCCACCACAAAAACCCAGGTTAAGGCCTTCTTAGGGTTGGCTGGGTATTACTGCCAGTTCATACCACACTTCTCTAACCTTGCCAGCCCCCTTACAGACCTCACCCAGAAATCTGCCCTCAACAGGGTCCACTGGTCAGAGGAGTGTGACCAGGCCTTCACACAACTTAGAGCGGTACTGTGCAGAGAGCCAGTGTTACACAGTCCTGACTTCAACAGGACCTTTATCCTGCAAACTGATGCCTCTGAAGTTGGGATAGGAGCAGTGCTCTCCCAGGAGTTTGAGGGGAAGGAACATCCTATTCTTTACCTCAGCCAAAAACTCTTTCCTCAGGAGAAAAACTATGCAGTAATAGAAAAAGAGTGTCTCGCAGTCAAGTGGGCTGTGGATGACCTCCACTACTAACTGCATGGCCAGCAGTTCATCCTGGTTACTGACCATGCCCCTCTACATTGGCTCCAAGTGATGAAGGATGACAACTCCCACATTACCAGGTGGTACTAGGCCCTCCAGCTGTTTTCCTTCACAGTGTACCACCGGGCTGGGACCCAGAATGGAAACACGGACTTCCTGTCCTGGGAGGAGAAAGGTCAGGGGCCAACTAACTGTGCCTTCGCACTAAGGGGAGGTGGTATGTGACAGGGTAAACACCACACCGGGGAACAAGGGGTTAACCCCTAGGATAAAACTGAGGAAATGTGTGGACTGCAACAGGCAAAGGGGGGGGGATGCCTCCACAGGTGTGGCCAATTAGAGAGAGAGAGAGAGAGAGACTGAAAAAAGGCAGGGGAATTCAGCAAGAGAGGAAGATGCTGGAAGCTGCTGCCCTGTGAGAGAGGAACCAGAGCTAAAACCAAAGAGAAATTTTTAAGTTATGCAGAGAGCCATTGGGGAAAAATAGCTGAAGCCTGCTATTGAGAACCAGACCATGTTTAGAGCACAGGATTCTGAAGTCAAGGACTAGTTCAGCCAGTTGAGCAAATAACAGTGAGTAGAATCTACTGCTGAGAACTGCCTGAAGACAAGACTAAAAGGGGAAACTGTTTGTTCATCATTTAAGACTGTATTTTGAACAAACTGCTGGCTCACATAAGTGGTGCAAAGATTCCTTTGTCAAGTCAGCCTGAAAGAACTGTTTTAGGTTAATTTTTATGTTACCAGGCCAGGCTGGGAAAGTTGAACTGACTGATTATGATTCTCTGGAGCAAAACCTCACATTTTAAGCAATAAAAGTGCATTTTGTTATGTGAACCTGAAACACAGCGTGTTGCCTTTCCATATACCATAGGCCAGCTTGTCACAGCATTGTTAATGGTAAATTTCACAAACAAAATTCTGGATGCTTCAACTACAATATATGCTATCATAAATATTTGAGAAAATGTTACTAATCTTTTTTTTTTCTTTTCCAAATTTAAGACTGTGTAACCAATGTATCCAGTTGTGTTGGACACCAGGATACACTGACTATGGATATTCATATCAAATGTTAACTCTAGGCATGCAAGAACAGAACAATTACAAACATTCACATTTTTGATAGTTTCCATAAAGTTTTGCAAATATTTACATTGTAATGTTTTGAACACCTGTATCTTAAAAATCTCTTATCTAATTCTACCCATATTTAGATAATTCTATAAGCATTACAAAAAGGTTATCAATACTACTTTACACATAGCTCCAAAGGTGCCTGAGTTATATGCAGATTAATTTTTTCCTGAAGTTCCCTGAAAAAAAAATAAAATGACAAATTCTGAGCAAATATAATTTTGAGATGATGCATCATGTTTTCATGAAATCGGGCAAATTGTTAGAACACCTATCATAAAGAAATAAATACCAAATTTAAGATATCTGACTCAATAGATGGTTAAGATATACGTGGATAAAAATGTTCATGAAATTTCATTCAAAAAATAAAATTACAACATTTTGAGCACCTATAATTTTGAAACTATCTATCCATATTTCATATTGTTTGGCTCATTAGTGGCCATCTACCCAAAACGAATATATATATATATATATATATATATATATATATATATATATATATATATATATATGCCAAATTTCAGAGCTGTAGCTTAAATGGTGGCAGAGTTATAAACAAATTACTAAATTTTAAAATTCAGTGAAATTCTGGCAAAATTCAGCTGATCTGTAATTTTTAATTCTGCACAGCTTTACACATTGTTTATGGCTGTAAAAAGTTACTTTGTATATGTGCCCATGCATACTGTGTATGTATGCCCACTAAGAAAACATTCTGTACTTTGTACTATGTCACTCAAGAGAATGGCAATTATGATGCCATAAGCAGTAAGCACAATGCTGTTGCACTGGATGTTCTTTACTGGCAAAAAAGGATAGATTAAAGTGAGCACAGACATCCAATAATGGTAATTTTAAAAAGGCCCTCAGAAACAGTCCACTCCAGTCTGATTGGCTGTCAGAATTCCAAAAAATGTATATTAAGCAATAAGGCATGACCAGGGGTTAGATTAATAATCTGTTACTCACACCTTAGATGTGTAACATGGCACAAGGTGTAGCCAAGTACCCTATTGCTCCTAAGGGGTCATTAATTGACTGTTAATCTAACTGCTTCAGATGAAGAGTCTTAGAAGGGTATCTTTTGAATGTTTTCCTCATTGAGAAGGAGATTTGTTTTATTAAAATAGTTCATCCACCAACTGTTTAAGAATGCAGTTTCAGAATCAGCATGCACCATCCCAGTCATTCAGTAGTGCAAGAGACTGGCATGCTAACAGGAAGGATACATGTGTATTTGTGATCAGGCTATAAATTATATTGTAACAGAGACTAAAGTAAGGCTGTTGGAATGCTAACAGCCAATCAGAAGGGAGTATTTCTGAGGCCCTTTTTATAAGGCTAATCGACATGACGCATGAATTCTTCCTGTCAGCATTCCATTATCTAGCACTGCATAATGACCGGAGTAATGCATTCTGCTTCTGAACCAGCGTCCTTCTTAAAGGGTTGATGGATAAAGAATTTTGCTAAAAATCTCCCTCTCAATGAGGAAAACATTGACAAGGTAAACTCTGAACACTTTTATTTTGAATTTACTTTTTATAATTGCAATAAGGTACTGAAAGGAGTTTGGTTAACAGTCAGTTAATCACACACTAGAGGCAACATGGCCATTGGCTGCACCTCATGCCATATTATGCCCCTTATAAACAGACAATAAAACCCCTTGACATGCCTTGTTGCTTAATCCCCTAAGTCTGACTGTGCCAGACCCCCTTTTTTCTAACACTTACTTTAAATAAACTCTGGTCAGAGGCAACAAGGCTGCTATGCTACTTTAAAAAGACATTGTCTACTTAAAATTACTAAAGTTGGGGGGCAGATCCTGTGACACAGAGGGCTGAGGTGCCTTGAGTGCCTTATCTCTCCCACACCAGTGACCCAGATTCCAGAACTGGCTTGGACTGCCAAGGGGGTTGGCCAGGGGTGAGGGCTGAGAGAGGATTGAGTGGCTACTTGGCAGCTCTCCTGCCCTGGAGTGGGAGGTAAAAGAGTTACAGGCTCTTGGTTACAACTGAGTGGAGGCTCAGTGGTAGCACTGAGCAAATGGGTGGCTGGTAGTAGGCTGAGTAGGTAGAATGGTATCACTGGAACTGGTGCACATGTGTGCCTCCATGCGCATGCACAGCTGTGTTTCCAGTGCCCAGGGGAGCTAAGAGGAGAAAAGAGGGGGACAAATCTCGTCCCCCATCACTGAACTGGCAGTATAGCCTAGAGATTAGAGTAATAAGCTGTGAATGAGCTTGGTACATCAAGCTGACCTGGGCTTGATTCCCACAATCTCCACTTGCTTACTGTCTGACTTTGAGCAAGTCACTTAATATCCCCAGTGCTCCAGGGTCACCCCTGAAAACAAGCACTTGTGCCTAGTAGGCCTTACCTGGTTACCAAAGACTGAAAAAAAGAAAAATCACCATCTGTGACAGCCTGCAGGATTCCCAGGTCCTGCATCATTTTGTCCCTTGCTGGTCGGTGTGCTGGTGGGGGAGCAGCAGACTGGATTGTGAGTCCCGATCCAGGGCCCAAAATCAGGAGCAAGGTGGTGGTGGGTGAGCAAAAAGCTGTATGGAAAAAAAATACTAAAGTTCTGAGTGTGCATTGGAAAATTTCAATGTACGCTCATAACTTTGTTGTTTTGTAATATTTTTAACCCCCTTATTTTAATATAGGCTTCTTTTGACCCCTCCTCATGAACAATGGTGAAGAAAATTTTCAAAAACTGCCTGAAAGGTGATTTTGCATAGCGAGAATGTCATTTAGCGCCACAGTTGCGAAAACATATTTTGGTCAGAATGTGGAAAATAACAGCTGTCATGTTTTTGAGGTGATTGAAAATTTCAGGTCAAAATTGGGAAAATTACCAAAATAATGAGTGTGCTACAAAATTTCAACATATGCTCATAACTTTGCCATTTTTAAATACTTTGACCCCAAATGTTCAACATAGTCATCTTATGACCCCACCAAATGAACAAGGTCAGTGAACATTTTCAAAACCTGCCCCAAAGATGATTTTTCCAAGTATCTGAAAAAATGCCTTCCAGGCAAGATTTGCATTATTCCACTGCCATTGATAATGAGGTGGGGTCCTACAAAGGCCATGTTGAAAACTTGGGGTGAAAATATGCAAAATTGCCAAAGTCATGCATCAAAATTCAAAACAACATTGAAATACATTGAAGCACACTTACCTTAGTTTTACAGATTGCAGTTGCCAGTTCCAGTATTGAGATGCTTCTTCTGTCACAGAGTGGATCTTCCCAGTGCAACCTGTTTACATGAGTAAGGGTGCTTAAGGGGTGTACTGGGGGTGTGGGGTAGTGACTCCTGAGTGGAAGGTTGAGGTGGCAGCAGTCACATTGGTGAGGGATGGTTTTCTTGTTTACAGGTTTATTTAAAAGAAAAAAAACAAACACCTTCAGCAAAGGGATGATGATCGGAGGGTGGAAGGAGGGGGATTCCACTAGACACCAGAGAAACATGAAAAATAATGGAGTGGGTATCGGAGGGTGGGGGGCACCACTAGACACCAGGAAAACATGTAAAATAATGCAACTAGTATTGGAGGGTGGGGAATACTGCTAGACACCTGGGAAATATGAAAGATAATACAATGGGAATATAAGGGTGCAGGGATGACACTAGACACCAGGGGAAAACATTAGGATAGGGGGATGGGGATCGGAGGGTGGGGGGACACTAGATACCAGGGAGACAGACAGGAGAGGGACCATTTTCTTTTTTAGAGATTTATTTAAAAAAAAAACTTCAAGGGAGGGTGTGGGGGCCACTGGACACCAGGAAAATATGAAGATATAGGAATGGGGTTCAGAGGGCAGAAAGTGCCACTAGACACCAGGACAAATGTTACAGTAAGGGGAAGGGCATCAGAGGATGATGGAGTCAATAGACACCAGGGAACATTAGGATAAGGGAAAGGCAACGGTGCAGACACAGATATGTCATGTTTTTCCTTTTTTTTTATTTTTTCTGCAACAGGGAACCGGAAGTGAATTGGAAGTGATGGACAACAACAACAACATAGAACTCCCATGGAGGGGAGGGGTGGTGGGGAAACCAAGATAAAGCACTGACAGCATGTGCTTCACCTCCACTGGTGGAAGGACACACGGTAGGCAATGTCCCCTGTTCTCTGTGGCACAGTAGACCTAACTTCTGCAGTAGGGACTATGAAGTTCTGTGGCACCATTAGGCCTACTTCTGTGGCAGTGGACAAAGTTCTGGGGCACATAAATAAGGTGACTTGTGCATGTATACAGTTCAAAAAATGATTTTCTTTTATTAATAAAATCACATGTAACATGCCTGGCATAGCCACACCATAAATGAACATTAAGAAATCATGGTTCATATTATATTATTTAAATATTCACTAGCATCCCTTCACCAGGCTCACTGTGTTTCAGAAGAATCATAATGTGAAATGTAGGCTGTCAAAAGTTAAAAAATAGAAACTATATAAAATGTGAAAGGGGTTTTCATTAGAGGGTGTGTTTAAGCCAGGCATGTATCATGTGATTTTATTGATAAAAGAAAATCAGTTTGAGATATACAGTATACATCCCATCCTATACAGAGCCCATGTGCACTGGAGTTCTAATTGTTTTTTTATGTTTGCAATCATTGCTTATGAAAAGTGTTATATTATTGCATATGTAAAGCGCTGAATACTGATTCTTCTTTTTATCTGTTCGATGGCTGCACAGATAAAATGTATACCACAGCGGTGAAATAGTATATCAACTAGTTAGGGTATGATTAATGATGACAGTGGATTTCCAAAATGAATTCTGCAGAATGTTTTATAAACTGTGGAATACTTTTCTTCAGTTTGCACTGAAGAGTCGATGTTAACTGCAGAATAATTTTCCTCAGTTTATATAAACTGCAGAACATCATTCCTCAGTTTAAGTAAGCTGCTGAACAATATCCCTCAGTTTATGTAAACTGCAGAATAATATCCCTCAGTTTATGTAAGCTGCTGAACAATATTCCTCATTTTATGTAATCTGCAGAACAGTATTCCTCAGTTTATGTAAACTGCACAAAAAACTATTCTGCAGTTTATATCAACTGCTGAATCATTATTCTGCAGTTTATATAAGCAACAGAATAAATATTACATGGTATACATTAAATTCCGCTGAAAATTCCACAGCCACAGAATCACGGAAAACAAGGGACTTTGACTGTATAGTCATGTTCCTCCACGGTCCTACTCTTCTAAGTCATAACACTACATCATGCATTGCTTTTAGCTATGCAGCCATAAAAATACAGCACTACTTATTTATGTAACCTGACCAGCACTCTACAGCTCTCCCTGGTCCCAAGAAAGACATAAATGGCTTGTGACAACATCATTACTGTGAAATAAAATCAGTAAACAATAACATTCCACAAACAAAATCAAATGATATTACAACATCAGTTCACTGGTGTGCTGCATTACCTGTGTCTTGCGTAGATTGGTCTCCCTCATTGTGTTCACTGCTATCATGGTCACCAGTTCCATTCCACAGTGCTGTGGCACTGCTACCATCATTGGTCATGTTTTCCACTGAGAAAAAATGAAAAACAACCTTTAGAATTCAAGATCAAATTGACACTGTTTCTGTTACTCATCAGGAAATTGCATTTTTTTTTTCTTACAGTATGGATTCATTTTTAACATTATGTGAAGAAACACCTTCCAGATAATCAAACTTTTTCAACAGTCTTTTCACAACAACAATAACATTTACAATAAAACAGGACCAATCCACCACCTCCCAGTCACAATGGAGTACCACACCCATCAGCAACAGTGCATAGGCCATAATTGACTAATCCAGTTAAATAATCCAGTTATAAAAAGGTTTGCTTTCATGCACGTGAGTCACACAACCTCTTCCTTGTAGATTGTACTAACCTGTCACTGCAGTTCTACATGGCTGCAGTTTAAGGTGGTTTGACTAACCTCACCTACATGTAGAGATGTGCTGAAGTTTTAATTCACTGGTGAATTTCCAGTGAAGTTACCAACTCTTCCTCTGCAAAGCAATCCATGAAGTTTTAGTATTACCTTCAAAGTTCACAGTTAACTTTGCCTGGTAAATTCAATGGTAATTTTGCTTTTGGAGTGCAATGGTGAAATATTCTGAAAAATTAGGCTTCTGGAGTGATAAACAACTTGTCTCAAGGTCACATGTTTCAGCTTCTGTAGTCATATGGTACATATCTATATAGTGAATTTGCCTTACTTTCATGTTTGCACTGTTAGTCATTCAGAGAGATGAGATGGAGCCTGTCTGAAAGAAAGCATTTCATTAGAGATTTAGAGAATCAGGGTCCATTTTTTTTACTGTTTTTTTTTTCTTTCTTGGTTTAATGATTTATTTCTTGTGCATAGTTTTGTTCTAGTTAAGCTTTTTTAATTTTATTTTCTTTTTAGGCAGTTTAAGTTTTCCCTTTTTCTATAATTTTCCTTTCTCTTTCAATCTTTTTTTTTTTTTGGTTTGGTGATAATAGAGATGGAAAGATGATGGGTTTTTGCTCCCATGGTGGCATCATACAGCCGCGTTGGCCTCCCCAGCACCTCCTCAGCATTCCTTCAAGCAGCAGGAGCAGCCACAGCAGTGTCCACAGGGGAGTTCTGGTCAGCATGCCCCTGACCAGCAACAGCAGCCCCATGTTCCAGCTCCTTGTGAAGGTCAGAAGCCAAAACCTGCTATGTCCCTGGTGGAACCAGCACTGCGACCAGCTGCCCCCATCATCATCTTTTCCTCCACCAGCACCAACAGCTTGTCATCAGTGGTGCCACCACTCAGTCAGATCTTCCCTTGTGTAGGAGGTCTTTGGCAGTGATGAAAGTGACAACAGTGTTGTCACATGTAAGACCTGTAAGGCCAGGGTAAGGCAGGGGAAAAAAATAGATCCACTTGGGCACAGGTGGCAGGAGAACTCACCTGAAAATTCATCATGGTTAAAAGTGGGAGGCCCATCAAAAGGAGGTGGTGAGTGGTGGTGGCACTAGTAGGGGAGGTGGTGTTCCCTCCTCTGTGCCTACAGAGGTGCCACACAGCTACCATCAGCACCAAGCAAAAGAGGTTCAGTGGGCAAACAGCATGGAAGGGTCTGCACCACATGCAGCACTGGCAGCAGAACCAGCACCACCACCCATAACCACACTAGCAGCATCAGGGAGCAGCTGGCTTCTTTATGGGAGGAATGCGGGACCTCCAATATAGAGTCACTGCTATGGAGGGGATGATGTCAAGAATCTTGGCCCACCAATAACAGTTGTTAGAAGAAATGCTGGAGCTGCACTGGGGCAGTGCGGCTGGTAGAGCTGCTACTTCTGGGGCTGGGGCTAGTGAAGTTTAAAAAAATTCATGCCTTTTTCTTTTCTATATAACTTCTATCATTTTTGTGAGTCTGTGCTACACTGTCTTAATCATTTTCTTATAAAAAATGTTGAAATAAAATGTACATTTCTTTACTGTTCCACTTGCCTGTATTTCTATATTCTCTGCTTTGTTTAAAAAAATAGTTATTTCCTATGTATATTTCCTTTCATGATGCTCTGTCTGCTGTTTCCATACATCACATCTTTCCATTTCAGTATATTTTCTGAACTTTTTCTCAAATACCAGAATACTGTAAATATGCCAGGCATCTACTATCCAGATTATTAGTACTGCCACTGCAACATGGTACTGCACTGTGAGCCATTGCCCTCAACACTATTCTGTTTGCATTTTGTGTTAGTTGTGTGTTAATCAAAATACATATTACTTCTGTTCTCCCAAAATTTTTCTCAACTGTCCAATGTCAAGCACTGTAGTACACACAACTTCCAAGCACAATATATACATTTCTCACTTCTGGAAATGTATCTCCCAAACCCTAAATAAATAATGCTGGTACTAAACTGCTGCTGCCTCTGCTACTATGCTGTTCAGTCACCCTCTATGATAGTCTGTGTTGTCACTCACCTTTGCACGCACCAGAAACTCACAGAAAGAACCAAACACTCAAACTCTAGTGGGTGCACATCAGAACAAACTTAAACAAAAGCACAGAAGGTTGCACTGAGCCAGAAATACAAAATAATAAAACTTTGTCAAAATATCATACCATACTTGGGTCCACAGCACACTAACCCAGTGCTTTGTGTCTTCCACCAAGACACTTTCTCAGGGAGGAAGACACAAAGTGCCGAGGTAGTGTGCAGCAGACTCAGTAGCCCCAGTATGGCGTAATATTTTGACTACATTTTATTATGTTACATTTCTGGATGAGTGCAACCTTGTTTTACCTTAGTACAAACAACTACCAAGCACAATATATACATTTCTCACTATTGGAATTGTTTTCTCCAAAACCAGAAGTTAGTAGTGCTGGCAATACACTGCTGCTGCCTGTGATACTATGCTGCTTAAGTCACTGTCTCAGACAGTCTGTGTTGTCATGCACTTTAGTATACACAACTGCCAAGAACAACATATACATTTCTCACTTCTGGAAATTCCCTAAAAGCAAAATAATAAAAAGGAGCTCCTGAAGGAATTAGATCACTTATGTACCCCTCTGGAGGATCTGTTTGAACCTATTCATTGGCCCCTTGCACATTTACTGCTCCATTTATGCCATAATGATATTTGCACTGGGAAGAAATTAACAGGCTATTCAAGTACTTTTTATGGAAAAAGATGCACACTACTGATCTCTTTACTCAATAGGTTGGTGACCTACCAGCGCAGGTAAGTATTTTATTTCATTTTTTGATGGGGTGAGGGTTGTAAACAATATATTTATAGCCATGTTTTACTTATAGTTTCTCTATTTTCAGGTAGTATCAGTAGGGTGATGAAACTATGTTGCTACATAGGTCTAGCATGAATCTATTTTTGTAATTTAAAATTGTTTTTCAACCATGTAAGGTAAGAATTTTTTTGGGAGGGTAATTCAGAAATGTTTTGCAGATGTCAGACTAACTGTTTTCTGTTACTATTGCTCTAATTACAAGTAATTTTCAGCAAGTATCTTTTGCAATGTTGTCCAGGCAGAGAAGATGGTGAAGTTTCAATTGCTAGAGCAGGAGACAGCAGCCCTGGAGACCTGTGAAGACAAGCAAAGATGATTTAGCCTATCCTAAAGTATTCACTGTGGTGGCTGCCATACAGTATAGCTGTTATTAACTCACCGTCTCACTATACCTGTTACCTGTGAAGAAAAAAGAGAAATTATTTAGCACAACTCAGCCACCATGGTGGCCATTCAGTATAGTCATTGTTGACTCCCCATCTTACTATATTTGTCATCTGTGAAAGAAAAAGAGAAATTATTTAGCCACACTTTGCCACTGTGGTGGCCACACAGTATAGCTGCTGTTGACTCCCCATCTTACTATACCTGTCACCTGTGAAGAAAAAGGAGAAATTATATATCCTCCCTTTGAGCACCATGGTACATTATGTACCTGAGAAAAATAGAGAGCAAAAAAAAAAGGAAAAAAATACTTAGTGATACTTACTATTACATTATTACTGTTGACTGTGCTGTTTACTGGCTGGTGCGTGCCACTGAGATGGTGTAGGAAGATGTAACGTAACTCCTATTTCTTGGGATCTGTCTGGCTTTTAGACTGCCTTTGGCAGTCACCATGGGGCCTAGTCACAAAGATGTGGAGTAGGCTATGCACCACACAACTCTGGTGTGTATCCCACTCCACACTTGCCCAGCCCCTGCACGCACACACACACACAGCACACATATGCCCCCCCCATGCACCTGATCACTGGGCCAATCATGAAGCTCCACATGGAGGGACAGTGCAGGGGGTGAGCCAGCACTCCACACATTCACTACTGTGCAGAGTGCTGTGCATGGGGGCTGCTGACTCTGCATTTGAAAGGTAACCATAAACCATCAGGGCCGGTTACATGCCCTCCAGGGAAGCTGCTGCTGGATGCGGCAGACATACTTCATGAAAGGAGAGTTTTTTGTGATACTTGTTGATTGTTTTACCTTAATATCATCCACTCCATTACTGCACTGTCTACATCACAGCCATTCTGTAACAAGACAGGTGAAAAATGGTTTAGAAGAAAATGCTCTTCCTCATTTCCAAATTCTGCAAGATCTTGTTCATTGTCAAGTCAATTAGCTCTATCAATAACACTCATTTTTACTAACAAGGACTTCTTTGAAGCATGAGAAGTGCTGGTTTAGACACTCCATAATGCTGTTAACAATTTGTTAACATTCATTTGTCAGTGTTTCATTGGAATCTCTTAAACCATTGAGCTGGTAACCTTTGAAAGAATCTATATCAGCTTCCAGATCAGTGACTGCCTCTCTTTTGAACTGCATTAGTCTGGAACCATCTCTGTCTATGAGCTGTTCCAATTCAGCTAATACAGTCGTGGCAGTGTCCCTGACCATTAGAAGATAAAGATGAGCATCTTGAAAAGCATGAGAAACTGATGACAAGCCAGTTAGAATGTCGAGATAAAAATGTGAAAGCAGCAAAAATTTATTACAGATTTTTTTCCTCTGGCCCTTTATCTTTGATTTAACAGCTTTTGTGATGTCTCGCTTAGTACCACACACAAGCTTGTCCCAGTGACACAAAAGAGTGGAGTAGTTTTACAGTACTGCAAGCAGGAAATCTTTTTGAAGCATCACCCATCTTGTTCCATGAACCTTTTTAAACTTGATGAGTTTGGACTGCTGTGCTTCTGCAACTCTTTTTAGCTCATGGTAACGCTTGGGTGAGTTTTCATAAAAGGAAAATATGGAAATCAGGTTATTGTCAATATGTTGAGCAAAATATGCATTTTTAAATGCATCTTTTGCTGCCTGTTCCAGCCCGTGCGTGGCACAGTGAATAGCGATTAGCCAAGGGAAATCTTCTTTTACCATTGCCATCATTCATATGTTCAATCTAAAATTCACAGAGGTACCATCTGCTCCCGCACTAATGCACGAGAGTTGTTTTACAGTAGATCTATGTTATTGTGACCCAAACCCTGTTTATAAACATAATTGTCTTTAGTCCATTTGCATCGGCAGCCTCTACATCAATTAAAGGCAGGAATTTCATTTTTGGTTGACCATCTTCCAGAATTTTAACATACATCATTTCATTTTCAATGCAGTCCTGTCTGTTGTGCCATACATAAATACAGAATGGTATCTGTCAGTTGTTATGTCTCCTTTCAAATGACTGACAATGAGTTGCCTTAAGTTCCCCACAATAAAAGAAATAAATATAGCACAAGCTTTGCCATTGGCATATGCCTCTTCAAGCTCAACTCCATGTCTTTTCTCAAGCGCTCCAAGCTTCCCAAATTTATGAAAAGGATCCTCTTCTTTAGCCAGGAAGGATGCAATGTCAAATAGTTTTTCCAGTTTATGAAGTGATTTTTTTTTTATTAATTTTTAAAATACATTTCCTATTTCACCTCCTGAGGGCCTAATATCAGCTAAAGCAGCAGCCAGTGCTTGGTTATAGCCTTATGATACAGTATGCCGCTCATTTTTTTTTTTTTTGCCATTATTAGGTCCAGTGATGTAAGACTCTACATTGCTCATTTAACTGGCTCTTGTTGCCCACTCTTTGAAGATATCCAGTTTCTCTCCACAAAACCTACACCGAATTTTTAATATAATCCTGTCTTTTGCTTCGAATTGTAACCAGGACAAACCTGGATTTGCCTTTTGGCAATGCCACAACCGAACTGTGGACACATGAGAGGAAATGGCCTGTTTCTTTTTCCTTAGTTGTAGTAGCAGTAGATGGTGTGATCAAGATGGCAAAGTCAAGGTTGGTTAATGTTCTGTGCTTCCATCAGGCTCTGGCTCCTTGCATTTTTTTGAAGTGCTTAATCCAAAACTGAGAAGTGACATGACCACTTAGAGAAGGAGATGGGTTTATGACTTGATGTATTAAGTAATGTTATTGTAGAACCACAGTTCAAAGGATGAATTTGAGATTAATAAACTTCTTTGCTGAAATTTACACCAGGTACAATAAAATGAAAAATAAGTACTCCATAACCCATGACAGACCATGGGTGTATTGGAGCATTAATGGATGCCCCAGGTACATTGTGAGGCATGAGGGCTTCCCTGAGTGACTTCTACCAGCCGGGAAGTACATTAATGCCAAGATACACCCATGGACTGGAGTAGGTTATCACATTTATAAAACGGGCTAGCTGATTGTAAAAAGCAAAAAATCAAAAGCATTTTACAATCGGCATGCCAACTGTTGGTCTACTGGGGCATTAATAGGTGGTCAGGTGACACTTTCTGCCCAATGGCAAGTTGTCATTTGACCTTTCCTAAATGCCCATTTTATAAATTATTTTACTGATTCAGAGAGTCTGTTTTTTTTTTTTTCAAGTGATCACAAGATGGTCCTGGGATGTTAAACCAAACTTAGTTATTTATTTTTTTAAGTATAGTACAGAGTACCAAGAAGAAAAAAAAAAACACAAGGCTAGGGCATCTAGTTTTCAAGTAATCACATGAGGGTCCATAGACATCAAGCCAAACTATTTTTTTTTTAAAGAAAAGTACAGAGAATCAAGAAGAAAAAAACATAAGGCTAGGGCACCTTTTCAAGTGTTCACAAGAGAGGGTCCTTGTATGTCAAGTCAAGCTTTGTTAGTTTTATTTTATTTTTTTTACACAAAGTACAGGGTATCCAGAAGAAAAAAATAACAGACTAGGGCACCTAAGTTTCAAATGCTCACAAGAGGATCCTGAGACGTCAAGCCAAACTTTATTTTTTTAAGAAAAGTACAGGGTACCAAGAAGAAGAAAACATACACAAGGCTAGGGCACCTTGTCAAATACTCACATGAGAGGGTCCTGGGATATTGAGCTACACTTTTTTGTTAAGTACAGGGTACACAAGGCTTTATTTAGTTTGATCTGCTAGTCTAACAGACATAAACCTGTTCTCGCCTCCCTGCTTTTGGTTCTTGCTTTGCAAAGCATCTATAGTACTTGAAAGGCATTATGAAAGGGTGCTCAGTTGTGCTAGACAGACAGACAGAAATCTGTTCTCTCCCCCCTCTGGAGCAGTAATATCCTTTAGTTTTGTTTTCAGGAAACAATAGTAAACAAGAAAATTGTTTGTTACCCAATTAAGTGCTGGTCAGATTAGCACTTAAGTGTGCATGTTCTAGTACTGGAAAGGTAATGAGGCAAGGCTTTATTTAGTTTAATTTGCTAGTCAAACAGGCAGAATTTAAATTTGCTATCTCCTCCCTGCTTTATTTAGTTGTCAGACAGACAGAAATCTAATCTCTCCTCTTTGCTTTTAGTTCTTGTTTTGCTGTAGCAATATGTAGAACGAGAAAGGCACTTAGGCAAAAGACATTCATTTGTGGTACTCAGACAAAAATACATCTGCTCTTTCCTGTGTTCAGTTTGCTGTATGATATTATTTTATCATACTGGAAACTGAAAGGCAATTAGGAAAGGGCATTCTTCAGTGCTCCTATTCAGAAGTATAGAAATCTGCTCTCTTCCCTTCCCCAAGAGCAATTTCCTTTACTTTTGCTCTCACAAATAATCAAAAGCAAAATCAGGAAAATTCTGTTTCCTCTGATAAGGGCTGCACAGATTAGCACTAGTGAGCCTTTCTAAGTGGAAAATTATGGTAAGTGACATGTGGATTCGTTCTCAGTTAACACACTCCTCTCTCGGTCATTCTCTTTTAACTGTTGTCACGAGGCAAGCTGCTTGCCAGTATAACTCCTCAAGTCCTGCCCTTCAAACACCATGATTTGCTGAAAGATAGTGTGTAACAGACAGATACACCAATGGTCTGCCACACACTATTTTTCTGAAAGGAATCCCCACCGCGATTGACCATTATGATGTGCAGATCATGTGGTCAGGGGGCAGTGTGCAGAGCAAGTCCCCTCCTTGACATTGAACTTGATGAACCACATGACACAGCAACTACAATGTCACATTGTCACTGGCATTGTCTTTCTTCTAAACAACAACTAATGCTATCCTGTACTCCGTGTCCCATCGACTCCTCATCCTAGCCCCCCCACTGCATATATAGAACACTTTGCAGGTATTACAGGACAAGGCCTTTAAGTATTCCTGGAAAATAGAAAAAAACAAGAAACAGCTGATTTTGCTGCAAAATTCAGTCTGAATCTGTGTCAGATGTTAGCTTCCCAGTTCTACCAGTACTGTGGTTGCTTACACTGACAGCAGTCCATAAGTTCACTTGCTGGAGTCCACAACAGCCAACACATGACTGTCTGTGCTGCCAACCAAGAAATAATGCTGTTTTAAATGTCAAACATCAACACCCCCTTATTTTGACCCTTGCTTCTACCTAATTGAAGAAGCAGCCCTCAGTCTTCCAGACTGAAGTCATCACCAGATGGGAATACTCTCTTCATTACTGCTTCATCCACATCAGTAGTAGACAACAATTTGCTAATGCCAACAACACTGTTCTCTTCATCTTCATCACTACTACCACCTTCATGTGGTAAGAACATGGACATGATTCTTGTGTGGAATTTTCCCCTCATTCATTTTAATAAATGTTAGCATGCCAACATTTTTAGTGACAGATTGGTGCACCTGTCCTGCAGAATGGCCTCAGCCAAACTGAATACATGCTCGATACTGACACTCAGGGGTAGCCAGCTGAGGTATTTCATTACAACTGAGGTCAGTGTTGGTCACTCAGTGACCTTGCTGCTCCATTAGAGTAAGGGCTTATTGGCAGTGTTAAAGTGCTTCGTGTCCACAAAATATGCATCTACCATGCATTGTGCTGCCCGTGTCCTGCTGTCTCATCAGCCTCCTCTTCCTCCTTTTTTTCCATGTCTTCAACTCCCACCTGATCTGACTATTGTCACTATTGAGAGGAGGAGCCAAGGAGGCTGACACCTAAATACAGCTCCCATGATCCCAAAAATATCCCAGACTCCCTCCTTTCATGAGGTATTTGTCCAATCTCATCTTAAAAGTATCTTTATTCTTACTAGATGCTTTTTTTCTGGAAGGCTGTTCCACTAGTTAACCCCTCTCTGAGTAAAAGAATACTTCTTCTTGTCCATTATAAATCTTTCACCTACCACCTGGAGAGAATGTCCACATCTCCTAGAGCTATTTCCTTTCAAATGGATATTCTGATCATTTTTATGACTGTGACCATTCATTATTTCCATTTGCTTTTTTTTTCTCATTTAACTTGTATGTTTTTTCAGCCTGTTTCTCATGTGAGATGGTGGTAGCAACACCCAGCCTTTGTGGAGTTTAAAGTTGTGCCTTAGATAATTGTGTCTTTAGCATTTATGCCCCATACACCCCTCTTACTAGAAAATAGGTAAACCTTTGACCCTGCTGACATGCACCTTCAATTACTGATGCCAGACAAGGTTTATAGTGTGGGA
This sequence comes from Neoceratodus forsteri, assembly GCA_016271365.2. Lineage (NCBI taxonomy): Eukaryota > Metazoa > Chordata > Ceratodontiformes > Ceratodontidae > Neoceratodus > Neoceratodus forsteri. The sequence goes on along the minus strand of CM057455.1, from coordinate 382,356,783 downwards.
CCAGCATTGTTTCAGTCCCAAAATCTTCAGACTGCAGAATATCAAATGTACTTGTATTGCACTATCAGACATAAAAAATGTGTTCCATTAAGGTACGACTTCCACTGCCACCACCTGCCAACAGCACTTGCTGCACATCCACCAGTGTCTGCCTCAGCAAAAGTATTAGTGGAATGGACTGACTGATAAAGGCAGTGTCCCCACTCACTGCCTGTAATGCATATCTGAATGGCCTGCAAATCATAATCAAGCCATCCATTTGGTAACACTGGTCTGCTGTCAGAGGTGTGAATACTCCAGCACTGTCATGGCTTGTATACAGCAGCAGATATTCAGACTTGGCTTTATACTGCTTGTACAACTGCTCAGTCATGTACAGTGTCGAGTTCCATCTGGTGACAACATCCAGCTTCATACAGTGCTGAGGCAGTATGTTTTGTATCTGCAGCTGACAGAGCTGGTCATGGGCCTTTCTGGAATGGGCCAAATGGACACAGTTGTGTCAGGTCGCAGCTAACATGGCTTAATAAAAGGATGCATTAGAAACTCCTGCAAAATAAGATTAAGACAGTTTGCCAGGCATGGCACCTTGACAAACCCCCCATCACTCATAAATTTCACAACATTCAAGCCATTTTAACTCATAATAAAACCTGCTTTCAGTGAATGGAGGTGAAGCCTTTCATCAATATTGGTAAGGAGCACTTCAATCATTTTCTCACCCATGTGTAACCCAAGTATACTCTTCATTGTCAGTGTGGCATGCGGTTGAATACCTGGAATGTTTCTACCACCACAGTTGGGCTTACTTCATTTTTCCCATGCCCAGAGTTAACTACTACCACTGGTACATGTGCCCAATGTGCTGTAATGCACAAGTAGGAGCTACCGGCTGTTTTGCCAATGGTCCACATATCAATGCTCAGATGTATGTATGGTGATGCTGAATGCTTCATGGCATGGCTTGTCATCTGTGACACTGTCCCTTAGAGTTCAGGAATGGCACATCTAGAAAAGTATGTTCTTGATGGAATCTGCCACTTAGGACAGGCACATGCCATCAAACTCCAAAATCCAACATTCTCAACAAAAGTGAATGACAATAGATCAGTTGCCAGCATTTCATCTGTTGCTGCATTTACCTTACATGCTGTAGTATGATTGGAAGTGAATTTGGAGTGATGCTCAAATATGCTATGCAGTGTAGGCTGGAACTTTCCTGGGGTTGGGCTTCCAAAAAGCTGGACTTGTCATGGCAGCATTGTTGGTGGGGTGATATTTGACTTCTGGGGATTCTTATGTGCTGCTGCCTGAATGACAACACTGATTGGGGGTTCTGCATTGCTGGTCTTGTTCTTTTATGACTCTGGGTGCTGCTACTCAACCCACCACTGCTGCTATGCCCACTACTCGGCAGACCCACAGAATCCCCCTCCTCCTCTCTGTAGTCTTCCTCTATCACCACTCCGTCCACCTGGTCTGTTGCCTGTCATTTCTGTTTGCTTTGCCTAATAATGATGATGATGGACAGGGCCCCCCTGCACTGACTTCCTTCTGGTGTTGTTGGCAGCATAAAAGGTGCCTGTGTGTGTGTGTGTGTGTGTGTGTGTGTGTGTGTGTGTGTGTGTTGCTCACTGGTGCCTAGGTGACTGTTGTTTTCCCCCCTACTAACTCGTGCTTGAAATCTCTGGCAGATAATGTCTGTCTCAACTTCTGGGTTAAGTATATAGTAATTCCAAACTAGGAATTTTATAACCCTTCATTTATGCTGGTGGTAGGACTGGGACAGTTGAGGGGAAAAGGTGGAAATTTGTGTTTTTGGGTTGATATCATAACTTCAATAATATTGGGGGCACTTTGGTAGTTAAATCACTGCAAACAATGTCTCCTGCATCATCTTCATCACCACCCTTACACTTTTTCTCTTCAGGCTCCCATACAGGATGCAAAGAATCATCATCAGCTCAGTCGCTGCTGTCCTCCTCCTCCTCCACAGGTCTGACCTCCTCATCATCTCCATCTCTAGGCTCTCTGACCCTCTCATCATCAGGAGTTGGAGTGTCATGCACATTTTCCAGATCTCCTACCTCAATCACTGACTCAAGCTTCTCACTAGCAGGCTCAGCACCACCACCACCAGCCATGGGGACACCAAGAACTTCCTATTAAACCACTGTTCCTTCTTTACTGCTGCTTATTTTAGTTTTTGTTGACTGGGTAAGTGCACTGGACAAATTATGCCTATTTTCAGGCACAACCTGGGGGAAGGGGATACAGAAGAATTCCAACTGACCTTGAACCAGATTAAGCTGTTGGTAGTATTTTTTAGTGAATGAGGGAAATTTGACCAGGACACTGGGGAAATTCCCCTACTCTGCCTGCAGGGGGCCTTGCTTCCTGTGAGCAGAGGGACTTTTTTGTCTACGGTACCAAGATGGCAGATGACAGAGAGGTTGGTGGTGGAATTGCTGGACTTTTACCTAAGGAATCAACTTCTGCTATTTCAGATGATGGTCAGTCTGCTGGTGAACCTTCAGGAGAGCAGATCTCCCTCCCTGCAGGTCCAGCATAGGAGATTTCTCTACAACAAGAAGCTACAGTTCTGGAGAATTCTAATGCTGAAATGGTGAAAAATGTGCCTTCAAATATGCAGCAAGACAAAGAGGTATGGCTTAAGAATATGATCCATACAAATCAAGAGTTTGTTTTGAAAATGTTAAATGCAGAAGAGCATTCCACACAACAAGTTTCAGTGGATATACCAACAGAACTGGAGCAAAATATGGATATACCAATAGTAACAGAGAAGGAAAAAAAAGTGAGAGCACAATACTCTGAGTTAGACCAGCCAACAGTGTCAGCAACAGACTGGTTCAATTTTGAATCAGCCTCCAATGTAGAAGCATCAAAGAAATGCCTAATGGGTGACTCAGGGTCTCCTGAATGTCAGATTGATGCAGCTGATACAGTGAGGGACTCTGGAAAGACTAAAAAAGTGGACTCCAGTAAAGCAAAGGCCGATGGCACATTTATATGGTAGAAAAAGAAATGGGCAGACTGGATGGGCCTTGCGGTCCTTATCTGCCTTCAACTTCTATGTTTCTATGTTTCTATGTGAGTACTTTGGATACAAGTGCAGAAAACAGTGCAGATAAAATTCTAGGTTTAAGAAGGGATAGGGCGGGTCCCTGTGACACCCCAACAAACAGAACTGGTAAAACCTCACGCTCTTTACAGCAGATGCTAAGAGATGCAGGGTGGAAGCCAGGAGAAGCAGGTCATTGGATTCCGGATCCAAATCATAGCCCTTTTTCTGGGCAAACAGAAAGAAACACAGATTTACAAAAAACATTAAACAGTACTATATGGAAGTTTGTGACTGAATCAGACATGGAGTTAAATGCAGAAGATGTTTGTGAAAATACAGACTCTGAAATACAATTACAAAAAATTCCAGTTGTAGAAAGTTCTACATCAGGGGATGAAGGCCCCAGTAATCGCCCTACAAAGTGGGGAGATCAATTGGAAGTTGAGACCGGGTCCTCTAGGCCACAGTCTGATCCAAGGGAAAGAGCAAGTTCTACCTGGGCTGAATTACAGAAAAAAAGATGCTTTTTTAGGCCAGCCAACCGCTCAACAGAGTTGCAAAGCTGTAAGACTGCAATATCTGGGGGGGTTTACCTGCCCCTCCAGACAGAATATATGTGGGAAAGTCTCTCATTAAAGAATCATTAGGTTTCTTTACTATGAAATCTTTGCCTTTATTTATGTATTAGGAGACACTTTGTACTATGTTAGTTTTAAGACTCAGGGCTCAGACAGGTTCTGGACAAAGTATGAGAAATTAAGCTATTCAGCTCTGTGGTTACCCGTTCGTGCAATCCCTTGAACCAAGTCTGCTGTAAAGAATGTCATGGTTCTATTTAGAAATGAAACTGTTGCTGTCCATGATATCTCAAACTGGCTGCAACAAAAATAAATGTGGTATTTTAGGTACTCCACAGCCTATCTTCAATGAGGAACACCTCTGGACAGGAGGGTGGAGGTATAAAGTACACCTGCACAGTAGCAATTTAGGTCCAATCCACCTCTCAAACAGTATTTTTTTGGGAAGGGAGAGAGGGAATTGTTTCTATGCAGGTCAGCCTAGAACATGTTTTAAGTGCAGATTGCATATGCATTTGAGCTCAGACTGTGGTAGATTAAAGTGTAATCTTTGTCTCTCTTTTGGACATGCAAGCTCAGACTGTCGGGAAGAGCTCAAATGTAACTTATGTGAAGAGGTGGGACATGCTTTTAGGGCCTGTCCCTGGGCCACACATAATAGAACAGACCAACAGAATCAAGACCACACTTTAACAGAGGCTCAAAAGAAAGATATTGAGGCCCATAAACAGGCTCCTGAACCTCAGACAAATGCCCAGACCCCCCCAGCTCCAGCTGAAAATCCTCCTGACCCCTCTCATTCAGAAGAAGGAATCCCACCCCAAATCCCTGAACCCATCCCTGAAGGTTCAGAAAGAATAGAGGTAGCACAGATGGAGGGAATCAAACCTCAGACCTTAGGTAAAACTACTAAAGCCACAATAGAAAACATAAATATGCCTCCTACCAATATTCAAGTATGGTCAAAAAAATGGATCATTAGACAGGCAAGGCCAAGATCAAAATTTCACCCTCTCCCCACCCTTCCTACATTCCTTCTCCCCCCTTTCCCTCTCCCTATGACTCTGGCACTTCTTATCTGTTGTCTATTTTCTCTGACAAATGCTACTGGCTGCCTTGTTACAATGCTACCCTTGAATTGTATTAATCTGTACTCTGTTTGCAATGTCCACATTGTTGTAATGTCTGTCTTGATGTTCCCCATAATTTGTATTTCTCTGATGTGGAACCTTTGTAAAAGAGCCAAGGCTCAAAGGTATTTGTAATCCTAGACTTGATAAATAAATAAATAAATAAATAAAAGCTTCTTCCCCTGAGTATGGAATTGCACCACGGAATAAGTATGAACTTTTGGCTACACAATCTCAAAAGTCGGAACATGCCAGTGATTCTGAGACATCTTCTCAGGCCATTGCATCATCTAACTCAGAGGAGGAGCAACAGACACCTGTTAAGAGTAATGAAAGGCAAAAAAAAATGAGTATAAGAACCAGACGTAGCATGACAATAGGAAAATTCCCCATGGAAAAATAATTTGAACCCTTCCTTTTCCTTTTGATATGATAGGAAAATTCCCCATGGAAAAATAATTTGAACCCTTCCTTTTTCTTTTGATATGCATTCTGTCAGCATTGCCACCCTAAACACAAATAGTTTAAAAAATGCAAGGAGAAGATTGGTAACCTTTTCCATTTTAAAGGAGTTACAGTGTGATATTTGCCTCATACAAGATACTAGACTGAATACATCTTCTTTAATAGAGGCAGCAAAAAACTGTGGTGTCGGGGTCCATCCTTTTTTTCTTTTGGAGTAGATGCTTGTGATGGGGTGGGGATCTAATTTAGAGAGGATCATTTTAAGATCACCAAATTGGTAGATATCCAGTCAGGAAGGGCTTTATTATTAGATTTTTTTTCACAGAATACAGCTTGGAGAATTATAAATGTATATGCCCCCCTGTGAAAAAGAATAGAGTTGCATTATTTTCAGATATAAAACCCTATCTGTTCACCTCAAAGCAAATAATCTGGGGAGGTGATTTCTACTGTGTTTTAGCCAGACAAGATTGTGGTGCAGTCACCACTAAAGACTTTTGTGATACTAATTGTTTAAAGCAGATTCTCTCTCTTAGTGGTCTACAGGACACATATAGAGTTTTGAAAGAGACAGGGGGACATGCTTATCATAGTGGAAAACTTGCAACCCACATTGATTTTATTTTTATAAAACAACAAACCCATGTACATCAAGTAAAAACAATATCAATGGAGACATCAGATCATGTGATTTTAACCATCATAGTGGGGCTCCAAGAAAAGTTCTCACAAGGTAATGGTTATTGGAAGTTGAATAATCAATTATTAAAAGAAGAATGGGTGTTTCAAACAAGAGATTTGTTCATGACTCCAATGACAATAGCAGGGCTAATGGAGGATATCAGTTTTTGGTGGGTAGAAACAAAAAATGAGATACAGAAACATACTAAGCAATATTCTACAACAAAAAAAATATTAAAACATATATGGCTCTTTGAATGCAGCTACAAAAAAAAAACAGCAATAAATACTCAGAAGGTAAATCTAACCACGCAAGTCAATAATATAAAAAAAGAGATGGAAACATTACAATATTCTAGAATGGCTTTGATGTTGAATGAACACCAAATATGCTCCCCAGGAAAAACTAATTTTGGGGATGCATTCCAGAACTGTAATTGAAGAGCTGCAGATAAACAAATGGCAGCAGTTAAAACACAATTAGGAACAGTGGTAAATACTTCACTAGAAATTTTAAAAACTGTAACAAATTATTTAAAGAATATGTATACCTGTCCTCAGATTAATAATGCAGAGATTAAAATCTACTGGATACTTTACAAATTCCAGAAATACCTACCGAAATCCTTAAGTCACTCAGTGGGCCAATATAAAAGGAGGAGATTTAAAAGGCGATAAATAAACTAAACAATAATGCTGCACCAGGGCTGGATGGTCTCTCCACAGAATTCTATAAAAAATTGAGCCCCTTAATCAGTGAGATTTTAGGAAGAGTATATAACTGGACACTGGAACATAAGGAAATAGACTTTCATATGTGCATTGCAGTACAAATACTAATACATAAAAAGAATGACAAGACTGATTTGAATAAGTGGAGATCCTTAAGCTTGTTAAATGTAAACTTAATAATATTAATGAAAATTCTTCTGAGAAGGTTAGCACAAGTTGCCCCTTATTTAATGACAACAACACAGACATGCTCCATAGCCGGATGATCAATAGAGCAGAATTTACTACTGATAAGGGAGTTAATGGAACAAGGGAAAGAAGGAGAAATAAATGGGTATATTATGTCAATTGACCAAGAAAAAGCATTTGACAGGGTCCCACATCAGTATATAGTGCAAGTGTTAAAAACATATGGTATACCTGAAATGTTCTGTTTGTGGATTTCTTTAATATATGGAAGGGCTACAGCCATTCCACTTGTAAATGGGCATTTAGGATCATATATCAAAATAGAACGTGGTGTAAGACAAGGGTGCCCATTAAGTCTCTTATTATACGTCTTTTGTTTAGACTCACTACTATCATTATTTCCTCAGGATGATACGATACAGGGTATTAAACCTACAGATGGCGCTCTAGAGATTAAGACAGCAGCATATGCAGATGATGTTTGTATATTTATAGCAAACCCAAATGCAAATATCCGAGTAATGAAGACAATAGAAGACTACTCGAAGATCGCAGGAGTAAAAGTTAATAAACACAAAAGTAGTATATATCCTATAAGTGAGTCTTCTACATCAATTGATGAAATACAAGGTATCAGAGTGTCAACAGAACCTGTTAGGATTTTAGGGGTACAATATGGAAGGGGGGGACAATGGTGTTTTAAATTGGACTGAAAAATTAGAATTTGCCAAGCAAAAGGTGACTGTTTGGAAATCATGACTGCAATCTAAAAAGAAAAAAGTAGAGGTAGTTTTTACTTTTAACTCCCTTTATTTTTGTATATTAATATAGTTTACCCTAGTCCCACATTATTAGAAGTAACCCTCTTAAGTTTGTTTTTTCAGATTATTTGGGGTAGTCGTCTCAACCCAATAAAAAGGGACATGCTGTACCTTCCTATAAGAAAAGGAGGCCTACATTTGTTCAATCCAGTGGCATTTTATTTCAGTAATTGTTTTCATAAGAATTTAATAGACTATACAAAACCAAATATAGCAATATGGTCGATATTTGCTAGGAAATGGCTACATCCCTTTATGGAGCTGTGGGGCTCTAAGAGCGATTAGCTGAAGAATGTTAAAACAGGCCCACCCTTCTTCAAACCAGCTATTAAAAAGATAAAACAGTGGAAATTAGATCCTGATATTTCCAAATGCCAAAGCAGTAAAATGATATATCAAATAATACAGGATAAAGCCTTTTTGATTTTTTCAGAATTTAAAGGGATCTTAGTGATCCATTATGGGCATGTTTTAACATCCTTACAAGATAAAAAAACACCATCCAGATTGTGGGATGTAACATGGCTCAGTAACCATGGAAGGTTAAATGTAAAAGGTAATGCAAAACATAAAATCCAAGCAGAGAGAATGTGCCCACATGAATGTTGTATTGCACGAGAAGAAATAATGCAGCACTTTTATATACAGTGTACATACGCATAAGAATTGTGGGGCCATTTAGCAAAAAAATGGAAAGATTCATATTGGAAACAGGTGACATATATGGAGGTAGTGGGAGGGTACTCCCTAGGTCCCCTTCATTTGGAGGCAGGACTCATTAGGCTTATATTTCCTTTTATAAGGTTTATATTATGGCAGGTTAGATGCAAATTTGTGATACAGCAAATATATAAAGACCCGGAAACGGACATTGAGCAGGTGGAACACGAACTGTATAAACAATGGATATATGAAAAGAAAATATGTGAGACGGAATGGATTGGGAGATGGAAAGATGTACCATTTTTGAAAGATAAGATAAGATAACTTGGTTGATGGTTACCTTCTTTTGTGATAGTTGATTTGTTTTAAACATTAAGATGAACTTGGATGTATAAATGAAAGTTATTGTGATGTATACCTTTTGGTTTGAATTTTTCAATAAAACTTTCCCCTACTGTTTTTGATAAGTGCCATGGGATCTTTAACATCCACCTGAACTACCACCAATCCAGGCAGATGGAACCTCGGCTTCATGTCTCATCCAAAAGAAGGTACTTCAGAAGTGCAGCACCCCTCTCATGCTGCATTACAATGTCAGTACTGGGATATTAACCCAAGTGCCAGATGTGGGAACTGAACCCACAGCCCTCTGATCTCCCGGCCTCAGAGGCGAGTGTGCTACCTACTGAGCCACTGACACTGCTATATTATCTTGTCACCTCCCACATCCCCCACCAGCATGGCTGCCATAGACATGTCAGAGAAAAATCTGGCCACACTAATGCCACAACTGTCAACTACTCCTTCACTACTACCAGCCCTGGAGCCCACAGAACACATTGCTGCACAAATAGTTTTTTAACTGCATCACTATTTTGCCCCACAGATTTTACACACTTTTTTTGCCTCCCTGGCACCTCTCCCTTTAGTAGACCATTTCTTCTCGGTCATTTATACATGCTAATTGTAACTTAATTTGGGATGAAAAATTATAAAATGTAAACAAAAAGCCTGCAGTACAAATAAGTACCAGAAGCAGATAACACCTCCCCCTAAGGAATCAGGGATCAGCAGTGTGATCTGAAAAATTACTACTAAAAAAAACCCAAACAGTTTTTCTTTTCTTTATTTTTTTTTAACAACAGAACAGGGATTAAACAACAGGGGTAACCAGGGTAATTTACTGTTATATATAACAAAAGGTGACAGAACATTGTCACTTTACTATTACATTCACTAAAATTACCACCAACAGCTTATTCTGGTTCAATTTCAGTTGCTTACCATCTGTATCCCCAACACCCCCTGGTCACCCCTGAAAAAGGGACTTCTTGTCCCAGTGGGCCTACCAGGTCAACAAAATTCAATAAATAAACTTTAAGAAAAAAGAAGTAAAATATCTCTAAAACTGCTACAGAAAGACACTGATAAAATAGTTTCCTTAAACACACCAAACTAAACCACAGAAATAACAAACACTGGCTAGAGTCAATATGGCTGCAAAATGATATTATTAATGGTAGTGAAAAATATGTAAGAAAGACTGTATCATATCAAACACATACTATATGTGTTTTTGGAGCAGCAAAAGCATTTGGACATTAATCAAAATCTTACATCCATGAGACTCTAGCTCCTCCATCCAGATTGTATTCCCTCTTCATAAACTAATGGTATTATAAAGAGATGAGGTTTTCATCATGCAATTGATTTGCACATTACGGCCTCTTTTTTCCTTTTTTATACATTACAACCTCACTTAACCAATTCCCGATTTTCCAAACCTCCAGATTATCCAAAACAGAGTTGTGCCCCCTTTATTTCTCTATCCTTTCATCCGCATGTCAGTTTCAGTGAACTAAAAGCACAAAGGCAAAGCAAGAATTGGTAACAAGGCACATTACAGCACTGTGCTTAAATTGAATGCAGCTGCCTAATTAGTACATACTTAAGGATACTTAAAGGGTGTTTGTTCATTGAATTACAGTACTTCTAGTTTGCTGACTTACATTAACAGGCCACTGGTCATAGATTGAAATGGGCAACAGGAAGAGAAAATGCTATTGCATCTGAGGAGTAGACTAAAACTGAGACTGCAAATTACTACAAATGACAAAGAAGAGTTGGATGACACCCTACCCGCTACTGCTTCAGAAGCTGCAAATTCTTTTGAGACATGCATCCACTGGCTCAAGAGTCAGCAGGAGTGTGATTATCTACACACACTCCTGCTCAGACAATTGAAGCAAAGGCACTTCATTAACGAAACAATGCTTAAAAACAGAAAGTTGTTACAGCTATTTTCCCGAATTTTCATAAATTTTCTGTTTTATTTCATTTGTTTTTGTGTTAATAAAATGAATTTTAACCAAATTAATCATTTTTTTTTGTTCGCTACACTTGGACAGATTTTTTAAATGGACCCCATTAATTTCAATATAAACTGGCTTACCCAAACCACCTGTTTATCCAAACAAAACCAATGTCTCCCGCAAAGTTTGGATAAATGAGGTTCTACTGTATATGTACAGGAGGGAGGGTCATTCCCCCTGTGCAACAATCCAGATTGGCTCGGTACCTGAGAACACATGAGGATGGAAGCATAGTAGGAGAATCATGAGGCCTGCTTCTGCTTCCAGTTTTCCATTAGTCTCTCCAAATGTCTGCACAGGGGCAAGCAACCTGGATGGGCATACATGGTGGTGTGCACATGCCCACAGATTCTAGCAGTTCCCTCCTTTCTCTGCCATCTGCAGACCATTATTATCACCACTCCTCCACCTGGTGGCAGTCATGCAGCAGGAGAGGCAGTCCTCCCTCCCTCCTTGGGAAGGAGAGCAGTCCAGCAGACCCCCAAACTTTTCCCTCCCCAGCCAGCCTCCAGCACCCCAGGCTTGTTCCTGAACCAGGGTGGCTGGCAAGACAAGAGGTAATGGTGTTAGTTGCCTCAGACCTGTATACAACTGGGCCAGATACTAATATTATTTCTTTGATGAACTGTAATTTAATTATATCAACAATTACAAGTACATAAGCAATTGCAATGGACTAGATAGGTTGGGCATTGAAAATAATGAATCACATTTTCCATTTTCCTTTTTACATGTTCTCTCTTCCCCCTACCACTACAATTTGCATGGCTGTGTGTTAATTTGAGCAGTATTATTCATAACCTCCCAGTGGGAGGTCATGGACATCATAGGGTGACTTGTATGCTCATGTGTTTTAGAAAGAAAATACTTCTCACTTGATAGAATTATCATCCTAGAATTTAAGCAACCCCAGTTACACTATACATCTAATATCTGTACCGATATTAACCACCAAATGAGATATTGCAGAAGTAAAGCAAGAAACAACTATATCACACATTTCCATTCCCTGCCATGCATGCACACTCTCCCCATGCCATAATGTTCTACAAGTTTTAAAAAATATTTTCTAAATCCATTTCCGTGAACTTCACTAAAGGCCAAGGTGACTGTATTGGCTATCATAAACTAATAAGAGTGCAAAAGTTCACCTGTAAGAACTGCACTAACAGGGTCCACAAAACCCAATAGAAATGGAGGAGATAATGTAATAGGGGCATGGAGTCCAATTATTAATATATTGGGTACTGCAGTTTTGTAAAAATAGTTTAAAACATAAGGTACTAACAAGTGTGAACAGTTATCCTGTTGGTGCAGTTCTTAAAGGAAATCTTTTGTGCTTTTTATTCATTAATGGTTGCCAATGCTGACACCTTGGCCCTTAGTGTTCACTGAAATGGATTTAGAAAAAAGTTTTTGAACAATTATAGAACATTTTGTCATGGGATGAGTGTAAATGCATGGCACAGAAAGGAAATGTGCAATATACTATAGTTGTTGCGCTATTCTAAAGGAATGCTGGACTATGCCAGTCCATGGTAGCAAAGCAAGGTTAAAACACAGTGGTGTGTGTGTGTGTGTGTGTGTGTGTGTGAATCTGTGTGTGTTTGTGAGAATTTTAAAATCTAGGAGGAAACAACATGGCAGTGATTGATTGAGCACAGCACTATTAACCCTTACTGCCTACTGACAGAACTGGGATATTATGCAAAGGAATTAATGACTATTGACTGATATGTGACTCTGGAAAAATACAGTAGGAGAGATATTGCAACTGCAAAGGAAACACACTTTGTTTTTTTCTTGTTTTTTGGAAAAGGGACATTGTTATCTGGCATAGGAGACTGTGCTGCACGTCCAACATGTTCTTTGGTGGGAAAGAATGTTTTAAAGTAATGCCGAGTCCCATTTTGAAGCATGATGTCTGCAGGGCTCTGCACACTGCAGCCTTAAAAATGAAAAATTACTCACTACAGAGAAAAAATGATGAACAACAAAGACTGGGAAAACCAAAATATAACAGAAATCTCCTACTTGCACAAAAATGATCTTTATCTTTCTGGCCAGCCTTGCTGTACAGGGTATACCTACCATCCCCAACCTCACTGCTTCATAGACTGACAAAATAGAAATCATTACTTTAAAGTAAATAATCATCAAAAAAATGAATAACAAAAAAAAAAATCTAGCAGCACAAGGCCCACTAGAATAATCTGTAAACAATTTGGGTTGAAAAAGTTCAGTTCTAATGTGTATTTTAAAAGTTGCTTTCTCAGGCAAGCACACACAGACTTCTCTCCTTCTCTGTCTTCAGAACATTGCACTGAAGACAGCCTCCTCATGCAATACAGCTTGTTTCAGTAACATGTGACTTCCAATCCCTTAGTACAATGCAAACTTTGCCACTGCATCAATATTTGTCATTGAAGTCACCAACTTTGCGTGTTACAATATTTGCTTCTGTGACAAACTCCACCAGCAGAGTTGTCAACTTTACATTCCGTGGAGTTAAAAGTTTTACCTGAATCTGGACATTGCCCAGTGGATTAACATCATGAAATGAGGCAAATTTGAAAATTAATCTGCAGAACAATGTTTTCCAACTTCGCACTTCACTAGCTAAAAGTAACAGGCCCAGGCAGTAATATATTTAACGCTATATGTTATTGAGGCTTACCACATCTGTGTGACCAAAGTACACTCCCAAACTCATGTTACTAACTTTGCTGGCACCGGTGGCAACTCAAACAATAAAGTTTAATTTATCAGTGAAGAATAAAAAGGAAAATGTAAAAATCTGGTTTGAAAACAATATTTATTATTTGTTAAGAATAGTTAGAATATAAAAGGAATCATAATACTTACTACCTTTGGTTTTTGCCACCTGCTGGTGCTTCCTGGAGCATTTGGGACTGGTGGTTGTTATTGCTTCACCAAGCACCTCAGTCACCTGTGGCTCCCTTCTCTGAAGGTCATCCCAGTTACAGTATGTTTCCTCTGCTTCACAGTTTGGGACAGTCCACCTTATTACACAATTTTCTTACTAGTCTTGCCCCAGATTTTGTCATGCTTGCTCACTGAGACCTTCTCTGGGTGAAAGAGACTGTCAAACATTTTTAGTCACCTTAGTGACCAGCAGTCTTATGTCTGCCTGTCTGAAAGGCTATGCAAGTTTCCTTGTTGTTGCTGGAGAGATTGCTTTCTCACACATTTGGCTTTCTAGCTACAGCTCACTACCACTATCAGCCATTTTTAATGAAAAAGACAGGCATAAATCCAAAATAGTTGACAAAATGTATTTTCTGCTGCTCTCTGGTGTAACTGAGCCTCTAACTGCTTTTCCTGTCTCCCCCACTTTCTCAGTCAAAAAGAAACAACAAGAAAAAATGGGCATAGACCTAGGAATTATTTTCCTAGGTTGTGTGCATTTCAGCAGTTTACATAGAATGTGTATAAAGAATGGCAGAATATCATTCCAGAGACTGAATTAGATGTCACTGAAGAACATCAGAATATAAATTCACTGTTTGTAAAAAAGTTTTGCAATTTACTGTGAGAACTGTATTATAAAGTGTGGAAAGATTTTGTAACACATTTAAGTAGCATAAAATTCCACCATTTGACCCTGAGAAAAATAATTAAAAATCTGTAATTCTTAAATATGCTTGCCCGGCCTGGTGGCACTGAGGGTTGAGGCACTGGATGCCACACTGGCGACCCAGGATCGGGAACGAGCCCGGACCACCAGGGGTCAGCAGGGGAGATAGAGGATTGAGCTTCTGAAGCACTGCTCTCCTCCCTCAGGGAGGGATCCAGGGGTAGCCTGGTGCAGCAGTGGCCCCCCATGGAGACCGGTGGCACTGCCATGCACTGGGGCTCACAAGCATGGGGTAGACTTGGGGCAGCTGCCTTCAGGATGTGGGTGGGAGCACCCACATCACGGGCTTGGTGGCATTGCACATCCCACATTGGGGATGTAAAAACATTACTAGAAAAAACCCTCCAGCCCGGATAGGCAACGGCCATCCCAAAGCTTTGTTGCCACATGCCCAATATTGGAGCCCCGCCACCGCCTTCAATGTCCTTGGGACCTACGCCTCTGGGCTCTGGGAGAAAAGTGGCGACCTTTGAGGATGGTAGGGTTCACAGGGCGGTAGAGCAGTAATGGCCAACGGAGAGGTCCGAGAGAGTTCCAGAGTAGAGGGAGATAAACAGAGTTTAAAAAAAAAAAAATAAAACACGTTATTTTTTGGGTTGCACCTACTGTTATTTATCCACCTTCCTTGCAGGCCTGTATCACTCATCCAAAATAATCAGCTCAAACCAGTCAATAGGCAGGTCACTGACATACTGAGTGGCATCTGCCCTATCTGCTGATATGGTTTAACCCTCTGTGACAGATAGTCGGTGCAGCGGGGAACCAACTGCTGCAAAATGATCCAATTCCATGACGAGCTACCACATCGCTGCTGCAAGGCGTGTGGTGGGTTGTCCCTTCAGGCACCTAACCAACAGTTTTTCAATATCCTCTCCTCATGTGTCTCTGAGATGCTGGCCTGCGGAACTGACTGGAGTGTGCATGTCATCCACCAGCCTATTACCACCCACTGAGGCACTAATTACAGAGTGCAATACCACCTGTGGTCATCTAGGTTGCAATTGAGCACTGGAGCAGGAAACCCTCCCTCCTTGGAGGAGGAGAGCAACCAAAAGGATGCTTTACAGTATGTCTCCCTCAATGCCAGACGCAATGACTCTGGCTAAGACAATAAGAAGCATATAAAGTTTAGCAGAACATATTCAGCAAATAACTTCCTACATGGTGGTGATCAGTGCATACAACTACCAGCAGCGTCAAAGTTTACTCACTTGTCAGGTTTTTATGATGTCATCCCACCACATCCATGTTGTTTGCAATTACTTGTTAATTTTTCATGTGCATCTCTTTGCAGATGATGCACAGATCTGCAACAGGATTGACTCTCCAGGAGGAGTAGAGAAAATAAGGAGTGAACTAAGCAAGCTTGAGAAGTGGTTAAGGGTGTGGCAGTTAAGATTCAGTGCAAAGAAGTGCAAGATCATGCACTTGGGGCATAGAAATACAAAGAAGGAGTTAATGATTGGGAGGAGGTACTGAGGGCCACCAAACAGGAAAGGAACCTGAGAGTAATCATATCTGATGATTTAAAGGTTACCAAACAATGTGAAAATGATGTGGCAAGAGCCAGTGGAATGCTGGGGAGCATAGGGAGAGGTATCTCCAGCAGAAAGAAGGAGGTGGTGATGTCTCTGTATAGAATATTGGTGAGACCTCATCTAGAGTACTGTGTCCGGTTCTGGGGGCTGCATCTCCAGAAGGACATAGACAGAGTAGAAGTGGTTTATAGAAGGATGACAAAAACGGTGAAGGGGCTGCACCAAAAGTCTTATGAGGGGAGACTGCAGAAACTCATTATGTATTTCCTGGAGGAGAGGAGACAGAGGGGAGATATGATAGAGACTTTCAAATACATCAAGGGAGTAAATAAGGTACAAGAGGATAACATCTTTAAAAAAAAAAAAGAAAGATTTTCTAGAACAAGGGGCCTTGATATGAAAATAGAAGGTGGTAGACTTAAGGGTAATGTGAGAAAGTATTTTTTCATGGAAATGATGGTGGATCCAGGGAACAGACTCCTGGCAGAGGTTGTAGGGGCAAAACAGAAGGGGAATTCAAAAACGCATGGGACAGACTTAAAGGAACTCCATCAATAGGAAAGAGAGGGTAAGCCACAGATCCTTTTGGATCTGCAGTATATAAAACAGGCAGAGAAAATGAACAGGCTAGGTGGGCCAAGCGGTCCTTATCTGACATCAACGTCTATGTTTCTATGTTTTGTGAGTGTAGAACAATTAATTTTTCTGTGCTCACTTTCTTTATAGGCATATAAATTTTGATGATGATACTGATGCTGCCATGATGATGTGCTAAGAACCTTGTGTATGGCATGTTTATCACAACTGTGAAGGTAAGTATCTTGTTTTATACAACTTTTCCACGACGGAGGTGATTCTTACATCTTGGATTTTGTAGTATAGTCAGTTGATAGAATGGGCAGGGTGGGTGTGGGTGGCCAAATGTAGTTGTGTGTGTGTGTGTGTGTGTAAAACAATTATTTGTCTGAGCTCACTCTCTTTCCTGTCACATCACTATTGATGATGCTACTGTACCAATATGATGTGCCAACCATCACAAGTGTGAAGGTAAGTATCTGATTTGATGCAACTTTTTTCCATGGTAGAGGTGATTTGCCCAAGTTTGAGTCTTGGATTTTATAGTATTGTCAGGTTGGTAGAAAGGGCAGGGTGGGTGTGGGTGGCCACTTATAGTTTTGTGTGTGTTTCTAACACATTTGTTTTTGTTCTCTCATTCTCTGTCCATGCATATCACTACTGATGATGATGCAGGTGCTGCCATGATGATGTACTGACAGCTTGGTTATGGCAGTATAGTGCAGTGGTTTAAGGCTCTGAGTTGCAAATCTGGAGACCTGGGTTTGAATCCCACAGCCCCTACTTGCATACTGTGTGACCGTGAGCAAGTCACTTAACTTCCTTCTGCTTTCAGGTTGCACCAGGAATCAAGCTTCTGCTTAGTGTGCCTCTCCTGGTCAAACAATTTCCCCTTTTGCGTTCCTATGTTCATCACAAGTGTAATGGGAGGTATCTGATTTTATTAAACTTTTTTCCAAAGTAGAGGTGATTTGTAGTATAGACTAGTTGATGGAAGGGGCAGAGTGGATGTGGGTGGCCACATTTAGTTGTGTGTGCATTTGTAAAAATCATTGTTTTTTTTTTCTTGGCCTCTCTCTCTTTACAGGCATATCACTACTGATGATGCTGCAGATGCTGCCATGATGATATTTTTCCCAAAACTACAGTAAACTACTAGTCACTTTGTTGCAGCTGCTGGTCCATTCACCTGTGCCACCACCACCACAACTGGTGTTGCAGCTGCACAAAAGAAAAACACAAGAATGGATCACTGTCCACTCTGCTGCTGGTCCACTCACCTGTGTGTCCAGTATAACAGATGTTGCTGCTGTAGCAAAGAACAACAAAATAAAGAACTACTAGCCACTTGGCTATTGCTGCTGGTCTGCACACCTGTCTCCACCACAACAATTGGTGCTGCTACACCAAACAACAACAAATGAAAGAAATACTAGCCAATCTGCTACTGCTGCTGGTCCACAAACATGTGCCTTTGCTACAAATGGTATAGCTAATACAGCAAAGGACAACAAAGAATGGAACACTAGCCACTGTGCTGCTGCTGCAGGTGCATAAGCCTGTGCTTCTCCTTCAGTCAGTGTTGTTGCTATGTCAAGGAGCTCTGATTGAAAAAAAATAATACATTGGACAGACACTATTGCTCATACTGTTCCTGTTATATCCCTTTCAGCTCTTCCCTAATGGCTAGAAATCAGCACTTGCTGGATACCCCCTTGGATTCTTGTGCCCCAAAAAAAAAAAGCTGGCTAGGTGTTTTTGTTTGTCCTTAACCGGTATCTCTTATTTTTCTCTTTTGCTGTTCTTGTTTATTGGCCACAAATCACCACATGCTATATACCCACCAATTGGCCTCTTGTGCCCCTCTTCCAAAAAAACAAAACAATTGCATGGATATTGTTGTTTGTTCTCTATCTGTAATATTTCCCCTTTCTTCATGTTATCTACTGGTCAAAAATCAGCACTTACTTGCTGTATAATCCCCAGTTGGCCCCTTATGCCCCCTAAAAAGAACAACACAGAGAATTACAACAGTTTCACATTACTAGTACAAGTCTGTAAAGGAAAAGCAAGCAGTCAGTTCTGCAGAAATAGTTACCACAATTGAATACATACTGTATTTCCAAAATACATGGCAAAATACCGCAGTTCAAGCTGAAATTTCACAAAATGTACTGCAGTACTCCATGAAAGTTTGAGAAGTGACTTCCACAGTTGTATGAATGCCGCCAGTAGAATTTAAATTTCACACAGCGCTAGTTTACATGGGGACACAACACATTAGGCAGCACCCAGATAAAGTAATAAAAAATCAACTTGCAAAACATATAGATAATTTATGAAGACCAGCAGCAACAGAGTGTCTAGCAATTCTTTCTTGTGCTGTTGTTTGGAGCAGCAGCAACATCAGTTGTGGCAAAGGTACAAGCTTGCAGACAAGCAACATCAGAGTGGCCAGCAGTTCATTCTTGTATTGTTCTGTGGTGCCCGCTAATGAAGCATCACACTAATTATCCAAAGCACCAGTGGATCAGTGTTGTGTGTCATCTTGTTAAATAAACTTTGTACTGGATGGCATTATCTACATTTTTTGTAAGTTGATTGTTTTATTACATTATCAAAGTGCTGCCTAATGTGGTGTTTTCCTCTTTGGCTTTCCCTGGCTGGCAACCACTTCCTTTATCGTGAGTGCATTTCCTTGTGTCCTCTTACTAGTTTTCATGGTACAGGAAGCAAGGGAGCAGAAACCAATAGTTTCCTCAACACAGCAACCTGTTATGAACAGGACAGTAGGAAGCATCAGACAGAAAGAGAGTGTGACACAGCGTTAATGGTTGCTTGAGGACATACTGAATGGTCATAGCAAAGTTCTTCCACAAAAGGTGAAGGACATAGGTTTAACCTGTGATCTGAACACTGTATATGACAGCTGAATTAGAAGAAGGTCTGCCACAGAAGAGTGACCCTTCATATCCATCCATGTGAACCAAGAAATTGGTAGCTGGCGCACAGATTTTCTGATGTGGGTCTGGGATCTGGGACACATCACTACCGCCATCTTCACTGACCTGAAAAAAGCATTTGACTCAGTGTCCCACCCACTCCTGCTCCATAAGCTTCACTCAGTTGGTTTAGCTACACCAGTAGTAAACTGGTTCAGTTCATAACTCACGAATAGAAGTCAGTCAGTTCATGTGGGCTCTGCCCTGTTATCTCCCCTCAAAATCCTTGCTGGGGTCCCCCAAGGCTCCATTCTATGCCCCATCCTGCTCTCACTAGTCACAAATGACTTCCCCTCAGCTTGCTCACATTCATAAATTCATACATATGCTTATGAAATAATTATCTACCCTACTTGTCCCTCCACCCTTGATGTAGAGGCACCACTCCAACATGATTTCATCAGCACGTTAAACTGGTTCCAGACCAACAACTTGAGGGTAAATACAAAAAAAACAAAAAACAGTATACCTTTGGGTTAAGACAGAAAATCTCAACTCTCTCGTCCCCCCCCCCGGTCTTTTCCATCACTATGGTTTCCCCCTCAAAGTTGTCTCTGCATACAAATACCTTGGGGGTTGGCCAGACAACAGGCTAAATTATTCAGCCCATATTGGCACCTTGCTCTGTAAGCTCCCCCAAAAATTAGGTGTTATGTACCTCAATAATGATTGCCTCTTCCTTTCCGTTCATCATGAATTGGTCACCAAAGCCATCCTCCCTGTGCTTGATTATGCTGACATAGTTTACAGCTCCACACCCACCTCTTCCCTCTTCAGACTCGATATCCTCCTAAATTCCTTTTGCTGCTTTGTCACAAACTCCCCTTTCTGCACTCACCACTGCTCTCTTCTTATCACTTTCTATGCCTCCCCTCTCCCACCATCGCCGGACGCACTCCCTAGATTTCATTGCTAAATACTGGTTTGGACTTCTTCCCTCCTATCTTTCCTCCCTTCTATGTCCAGCCAGGCTTTCCCCATACCAATTCTGCTCCGGGGCATCCCGTTCTTTCTTACTTTCCCACTGACACTCTATGGCAGGGTGGTCAGCTTTCTCCTTCCGACTTCCCTCTCTCTCTGGAATCAACCTTCAGCTACTTTCCAGCAAGCTGCTTTCCTCTTGGCATTTATGCACCTGCTGCAAAGTGTTTCAGCTGCTCTGTACCTCTGCCCCAACCTCTTCTCATTCTAGCTCAGACCACTCTGTGCTCTGTTATTCATTCTTTTCTTGTGCTCATTCAATTGTTAAAACACAAATGTATTTATTAACTGTACTTTGTTGGGGAACCACTGGTGAACAGCGACCACAACTTGATTTGGAATAGCCCTGAAGGATGTCAAATCCTAGTCCAGTGCAGAAGTCCTAAATTTCAGAGGGGCAAATTTCAATAAAATGAGGGAACTAGTGAGATACAAATTAACTACTATACACAGACAAATTGAGGTAGAAGTAATTTGGGGGACTATTAAGCAGCATCTACTAATAATATTAGGGGAAATATATATTGCTGCAATAATATTGTGGCTGTCTTCATCATAGGTGATTACATCGACAGAGGTAGAACATTGTGACAATGTTCCGTCTACCCCTGTTGCTGTATGTGTGGGCGGGGAGGGAGAAGCAGTAGTGGGGAGGGCTAAGGGAGCAGGAGTTGCAGTGCCTGGCCAAGCTGCTCCCATGCCAGAGTGGCAAGACATCCAGATCCAGCAGCAGAGAAGATTGGGGTCCAGGGTATGGGTCCCTGTCTCCCAAAACACAGTGCTACGTTTTTTGTTTTTCTAAGGTTTTTCAGGACATTTTCCCCTATCGACTTTCTTCCCATCCCAGAGCCCCCCCGTAGTTGATTATAGAAGTTCCAGGGGATGTAGGGGATGAAGCCACATGAAAAAGATAAATTGTGGCTTTGTTTTGTTTAGTTTCATCAGTGGTGTGATATTAGTGTAGTCAGTGTTCTGTCAAACTTTAATATCAGCTGCCGATGAAATGGTCGCAATGACAGCCAATAACACATTGCTGGTGTTATTAATGGGTAGGACCCAGTTAAGCAAACAATCACAGAGGTCACAAAGGCATGTGCAAAGACAGTGACCAAAAGGAACAGACCCAAATGCCCCATTTGTTTCACAAATCAGTTTAGGACAACCATCAGAGCGAAGATGGAAGCCTTCCACAGGTTCAAAAGAAAGGCAGATAATGATCTATTGGAGGAATATGTACCTAAGAATGAGGAGGCCAAAACAGCAGTGAGACAAGCAAAGGTGGCAGCAGAACTACAGATAGATAAAGGTGTCAGGGAAGATAACAAGCAGACTTTTAGATATTTGCAAGAAAAGA
Organism: Neoceratodus forsteri; assembly: GCA_016271365.2. Taxonomy (NCBI): domain Eukaryota; kingdom Metazoa; phylum Chordata; order Ceratodontiformes; family Ceratodontidae; genus Neoceratodus; species Neoceratodus forsteri. The sequence goes on along the minus strand of CM057455.1, from coordinate 382,334,955 downwards.
GGAAGAAGGGAGGAGGGGTAGTTAGAATCAGAGATGGGGACAGGATAGTAGAAGAGGACAGGCAAAAGGCCACTGTTCTGAGCAAAATGTCTGTTCAGTGTTTACCAAAGAACACAGTGGCCCTATGCCTGACTGTGGCATCAGAGCACATGGCAGAGATGTCCAAAAATGTAAACTTCAATTTCTTCAGCAGGTAGAGTTAGAGTGTTGCTAGAGCAGTTGAAAATAAATAAATCTCCTGGTCTAGATGTAATACATCCAAGGATAATTAAGGAATTAACAAATGAGTTAGCGGTCCCCTCAGCACACCTGTTCAATCGTTCACTCCAAATAGGAGTTGTACCTAAGGACTGGAAAACAGCTGACGTGGGGCCTCTACATAAGAGAGGGAGTAGGAGGAGGCTAGTAACTACAGACTGGTCAGCCTCACATCAGAGCTAGGAAAGCAAATGGAGGCCCAGATTAAACAGGACCTGGTAGAATGCTTTGAAAAGTATGACCTGTGGAATGAGAAACAGCATGGTTTCATGGCAGGCAGGTCATGCCAGATGAACCTAATTACTTTCTTTGACTGGGTGACTAGGGAGGTGGATAGTGGCCTGACCAGTGGAACTCCTCTATTTTGACTTCAGCAAAACCTTCGATTCAGCACCACACAAACACTTGTTGAAGAAGCTAGAGGAGCTTGATATAGCAAGCTACATTGTTGAATGGGTAAGAAACTGGTTAGATGGAAGGAGGCAAAGGGTTGTTGTGGTATTGTTGAAAACCTCAACTCCATTCTCAAAGGTAACAATCCTCAGCAGTGCACTGTGATTGTTTTATTATTAAGACATTAACAATAACTAAAAAATCAGAGCCACAATAATGCACTGCATTAGTGCCAGTGTCTTGGCAGAGAAAAGAGGGAGAATAACATGAGAAAGATATGGCTTTAAACCAAAAAGTGCTGGCAGATGACAAATAGAGAGGGTGGCAGATAATAGAATGAATTTCCTTAGAGAGAGAAAGGTACAGGAGTAGTATAAGTTCATATATCTCGTCAAATGTTAAATTTCAGCCAATCAGCATGTGCCACGTCATTTGACAGGTGGGCGTGGCCAAAAATGGACCAATCAGAATCTCCCTTGTTAAACCGCAAGTCCCTCCCTAAAATGTGCTGGCCCCGCCCACTTCTGGCAGAAGTGATGCAACCTCAAGCCCGTGTCCCGCCCCTTGCGCAGGAAATGGCATACATTCGAACCCGTGTCCCGCCCCTTGTGCAGGAAATGACCCACTCTAAAACCCTGGAAGTGACATAACACCACCATTTTGTAAGTGTCTTACGCCCCTCATTCTCGTACACTCCTTGAACCCTGCCACCCACCATTTTGTAAGCATCCTGCGCCCCTCCTTCTCGTACACTCCTCGATCCCCTGCCAGACCATCCTGGCTGGAACCCGAGTCCCACCATGCTAGCTTGAACTCCTGCATCCCTCCTTTCTCCTGCACCCCCACCAGCCTGGCTCGAACCCCTGTCCCCCCTTTCTCCTGCACCACCACCATCCTGGCTCAAACCCCTGTCCCTCTTCACTACCATGCTCCTCCCACCCCCAAAAAATCAGTTAGTGTTTATGTAGCGGTATGTGCCCCCTGTAGGCCTGGTGTATAACTGCAGGGGCATGTGTGTGTTTTTAATTAGGATATTTTCAGAAAGAAGTATCTAGGAGGGAACCTGATCATGCAGAGGTTTCACAAATCTGTGTGGAGACCCCACCCCGAGGGAAATTCATCTGCCTGTGTGAGTACCCCTTTTTCTGTTTTTGTAACAATATACAAAATTATTTAACAAGCATCTGTAGGACTGTGTCAAACTTGCATCAAAAGGATAGCTTTATGTATATGCATGTAACATTTATAAGCTAAAATGGGGGGACCTCTGTGTAAATAAGATTGTTCAGCAGTTTTCTCTGGATAACATTGCAACAATCGCGAAAACTAATTATTTATACTTTTATCATGAATTAAAAAGAATAAAAATATATCAGAAAAAAGGAATACACATACCTATAGTTCACCCCCTCAGCTCTGTGTAGTATCAAGGAGAAGGCTGAAATGAAATGTGTGTGTGATATTTATAATGTTTTGAAAAGGGTGGGTGGGGGCTACAACAGATGTGCCTCTGACACGTTACCATGTATAGTATGATGGGTGTGGTGATGATTTTCCAAGGGCAGTCCATCTTGCTAAGCATTATATAAACCCTGCATTTGAAGCCAGAAGGCACAGCTTTTGAGAGATTTCTCAGATTCTGTTTTTTAGACTTGGAGCAGATTATCAAAAACATCAAGCAAGAAGATGGCAAGCGCTTCTCATTTCAACATCCCTGTAACAGGTCAGATTGTCATACCACCTAATGAAAAGTCTGGAGATGAAAAACCAAGCAAGAAGATGGCACAGCGCAGTGCTTCTCAATTCAACATCCCTGTAACAGACCAGATTGTCACAACACCTAATGAAAAGTCAAGCAAGAAGATAGCTGTCGGGCCCCCACAACCCAAGCCAACGATGTACTACGTGAGGTGTGAAAAGAATGTCCCACAAGTCTTGTTGAGTGGAAGAGTGTCTGACATAAAAAAGAAACTCACTGAACAGTTTGGCGAATCAGAAAATCCTAAATCTGACTGTCCTTCTCAAGAGACACCACTGCAAGACCTTGAAGAGTTGCTGGGGGGTGAATCTGATGCCGAAAAAGAAGTTACTATGAAACCAAAAACAGAGAGTGACAAGAAGGGGGAGCCAGAGAAAATGGCCAGTGAGACACTGCCAAAAAAAGCATCAGAGAAAGTTGTGAAAAAGAAATGCAAGACACAGTCAAGAGGGGCCTCTGACCAAGAGGGTGATAATGATAATGAAGCCACAAGCAGTCAAGCCCAGGCTAAGAAAGTGAAAGATGAGAAAAATGAAGAAGAAGAAGAAAAGAGTTGCCTTGATGAGGTAAATGCATTTTAACATTTAAAAATGTAACATTTAAAAAAAAATGTGAGTGGTGACATGTGTACATGGTGTAACTGAGGAAGATGAGTTAGCAGTATAATTAAATCTTACCCATAATGAGTCAGAGGACCAATGCTGTTTTCTGTTTTACTTTAATAGACTGAAGGATTTATGATGGAGCAGCAGTCATATTCGACAGCATGGATTCCTCGACTTTCCACAAATCTACTGTTCGACTGTCTTTGCTGTGTGAAAGATACAAATGTGGTTGTTAATGAGATGTGTGAGAACCAGTATGTTAGAAATACAGAGAGTGATAGAATGTTTCAAAATGTCACAGAACAGGCTGTGATCACTACACAACCCTCTTCTTCTACTGAGATTAGACAGGGGACCTCATGTGAAAAACCAGGCCTCAGTAGTAAACCCCCCAAAACTGACAACGATATGTATTGTAAGTACGTTATGTATCATACCATCCATGGCGTAATTGCTTCAGTGATACAGAGGGTGCTACATTGTGAATTGGTCAATTCCTGTCCTGGGTGTGTGATAGATGATCCAAGTCAGAAAAACCATTCATGTGTCCTTGATGACTTAAGGTCTAAAGAAGCATACAGAAATGTTTCTGAAGCTATACATATAGGGCAGCTCATACCCGTGATCTTGGCAATCGCTATGAAGCATCAGGGGTTAAATATGACCAATTGTACCCTGGAAACTATAAGTCATGTTTCAAATGATGTGAGAAAAGCCGATGACCCCATGTGGTTAGTTATGCAAATGTTACAGCAGACAGACAGTGAAATTAAAAAAGATGCCAGCCGTCTGGTCAGCAAAGGTTCCTTTAAAAAATTTCTAAAAAGAAATTCAGGAACCCTGTTTATATTGTAAAAAAATTACCCCACCCCGCCCCCACCCCAAATTACTACATGGAAACATTTCAGTACCAAAATGTGTCATATTTTATTTTGCAGATAGTCATAGGGAAGCAAGTACAGAGAGAATCCAAAGGCTTATGTATCTGATCCTAAGCCATTACTGTCATCCATCACTGTTTGGTCTCACCTCAATATGACATTTGCCTTTGTGAGATACATGTAGCCTCTGAACTGATGATGTTTGCCCTTCCAGAAGTATGGGAGGATACAGATAAATATATAAAGGAATCTGTGTTACCACTTGTAGAAAATGTTAAAGTGATTGCCGATATATTCGTGGAAGACGAAGAATGTCTTTGTGGCCTTTATATCATGATAGTCATAGTCGTGTGTGTGTACTACAAAGCAGAAAAAACCTTGTGATATTGTACGTGTTGTTAACCTGGCTTCTCTGCTTGCTGAAATGATCCACTGGTCAAAAAAAGGACCCTTTAAAAAATTATATAAGGAAATTTAGGAACACTGTTTACGTTGTTAAAAACATTTACCCCCAACTGTTACTTGTTACCATTTTAATATTGTTCATATTGTTACCCTGGCTTTTAACACTTGCTAAACCACCCATGCATGAGAGGCCACTAAAACATAGTGCTGTATGTTTTTTTCCAGAGTATACAACGATGGGAAACACCCTGTCAGTGCATCCAGAGGCTTATTTACCAACTAGTCAGACACAAAGCTAAACAACCTGGTTTAAATCTACCTACAGGACAAGCACCGTCTGTACTTTTAGAGACATGCTGTGTCTTTTGATGGTCTCAGAGGGACCCCAAAAGGAAACTGTGGATTATTTTAAGGATGAAGGGCTACTTCTTGAGGAAGCAATGTTTAAAATTGCTATAGAGTTTATGCATAACCCTTACGATGTAATACACTTTTGTGGTTTTATCTGTACTGCTGTTGACTTTTTAGTGTTTAGTTTGCAGAACGGGGGTCTGAGTCTGACATCATAAATTTTGCTTCTTTTATCGCTTTTGTTGTGTTTCATAAACCAGATTTAGTATATGCTTTTCCTAAATAGTGTATTATAATGTACTTTCAGATGGAACGACTGGTATGCTCCCAATATTTCAGACAGTCTTGATGTCTACAATGTACCGTGTGATAAAGGACATTTTAAAGGAACCTATATACTTTGAAAGCAGCCTGCATTAAATGTCTGTCTTGAAGATGCTGCTGCTTCACTGGCAGAAAACACACTGACTCTGATTAAAGAGTTGCCACCACTTGTATGGAGACTCAATGTTGACGAATGGAAAACAGTAACTGTGAGAGCAGTATGCAAGGTGAACGCATTTTAGATGTAACTGAATGTCTTAAAAATCAGGCTTGTTATTTTGATGGTGTATGGCATATGTTGTATGTATTGTGCATACCTCATCACTAAGGGGAAGTGGACGATGCTAATGCTTGTGTAAAACATGCAGCTCAAAAGTTGCTGTTTCTGGTATTGTGAAGCGGTAAAATTGAAGAGTAGAAAAACAAGATATTATATAATCCGTTGCATGCTTGCCATGTGTTATGCCTTTTGTATGTAGCAGCTATATGCATTAGTTTATGTATTATAAAGTATATAAAGTAAAGATTCAAATACTGTTATGACATGTGTATTTATAAATAAAATATAATCATGCATTGCACTTTGTGGTTGTCATAGTGTTTTTAAAAGAACAAAAAGAGCACATACTTTATTTTACTGGTGACAAGAGTTTTGCTAGCTAGCAGATGTGTCGGGGGGTTGACGAAAGAAGATGAATGATCACCTGTTCCAGAATATATATTTTAATGCAAAAAAAGTGAGTAGTTTCACAGGGGTGACTCAGCTGTATAAGGCTGCAAAAAAACTTGATAAAGAGGTCACCAGGAAAGGGGTTGCAGAATGGCTTGCGAAGCAGGACCACTATTCATTACACAAAGCAGCCAGAGTCCGATTTAAGAGAAATCCTGTCATTGTTTCTGACATAGACAGACAATGGCAAGCTAATTTAGTGGATATGAGTCAATATGCAAAGTACAATAATGGGTTTAAGTACATACTGACGTGCATCGATGTGCTGTCCAAGTATGCCTGGGTAGTAACTTTAAAAGACAAATCAGGCAAGGCAGTGACGCAAGCCTTTAAAACTATTTTTAAAAGTGGACGACACCTCAGAAGTTGCAGACTGATCAGGGTAAGAGTTTCTAAATGCTTCCTTAAAGAACCTATTAAAACAAAATAAAATACACCATTTTGTGATGAATAATGAAGTTAAGGCCAGCATTGTAGAAAGATTTATAGGACACTGAAGTCACGCATGTATGCTATTTACAGCCCAGAATACTTGGAATATACAGATGTGTTGTCAGACCTGGTGCACAGCTATAACCATACTTATCACAGAAGCATTAAACACAGACCGGTGGATGTTGACCCTTCCAATGCCCTGGGAGTATGGAAGATCCTATACGGTAATTCTGTTCTTGGCAAAAAACAAAAGGGTACCCTTCAGAAAGATGGTCACATGAGACTATCTAAGCTAAAAGGGGTGTTTGAAAAGGGATATGAACAGACGTACACAGATGAGATATTTATTGTGACGGAGGTCTTAAAGACACAGAGGCCCACCTATAAGCTAAAAGACTATCAGGGGAAGACATTAAAGGTACTTTTTACGCTGAGGAGCTGCAAAAATTGAACCTGATGAGGACCATGTGTACAGGGTGCAGAAAATCCTGAAGGAGAAAAAGCGTGGCAGAAAAACTTGGTATCTGGTAAAGTGGAGAGGGTGGCCTGATAAATTTAATAGTTGGGTTGAGGCAACACAGGTTCGGGACATTAGAAGCAGATAAGGCTTAACATGCTCAAAAATGGATTTTATATCACATTGCTCAGCAATGCATCACACAACATTTTCCCCAACCATACTATATCCACTTTTACTGTAAAGTTACCACAAACGCTTGAACTACCTGGTGAATGGGAAGTGGGCTTAGCAGAAATTCAATACCCTCATACCTGGGACAATGTGCCTGCACAGAAAAACAGGTTCAGTATGCTCTATCAGCCTCTAAACGTAGACCACAGTAAAACACCACCAACTGGACCCTTTACTGAGTCAGCAGCATTTAAAATTCCATCGGGCTACTACCCTAACATGGCTGGTGTTATTTCTCAAATTAATAAAAGCATATTTGAAGTAAATGAACTGCCAGTGGTTTTGGAACAACAAACCATTGGGAGAGAAATAAGCATTGACAGTGACATCAAATGCATTTTGTTTATGCATGGGCAGTTACAGTACCTTTTGGGTTTTAGCAGACTCGAGGTAGGTGTAGGAAAGAATCTAGCAAAGAACCCTCCAGATATTAATGGGGGGTTTTACACATTTATTATCTACACTGACATTAGCACACATGAAATAGTGGGTGACAGTCTAGTGCCTTTGTTGAGATGCGTACCCGTCAGGGGCCAAGACAATGAGATAGTGACTGTGACCTATGATAAACCCCATTATCAAACAGTCAGTAAACATCAGATCGATACAGTCACTATTGAAATAAAGAATGATCAAAATGAACCTGTACCATTTTGATTTGGAAAGGTGATCGAGAAGTTGCATTTTCACCCCCAGAGAGTGCTCTAAAATTTAACAAGGATGGTGATTGTTCGACATTATGGGGACCCTGCCTTGTACAGAAGCTATTACAAGGCACAGGCAGGATACGGTCTGCCCGGCTTTCATGGACTTCCTACTATGTATGGTTCTGGTATAGGAGGGATATTTCGTAGTCTGTTCAGAAAAGCAGTTCCATTTTTAAGAAGGGGGTTTGAAATTGCAAAACCACATCTACAGACAGCTGCAAAAATGTTGCAAAGGATGTTGTGGGGCATGTGACTAGTGCTGTCGCTCAAAAGATGTCAGGGGGTGATAAGCCTACTCAGGGTGGCTCAGGGTTGATTCTATTCAAGAGAGGTAAAAAGAGAAAGCGCAGAGTACACCCTTCGCTCTCATCGGCCTCCCGGCTACTTTAAAAGAGGTGTTTCAAAACGCAAACTTCACATAAAAGAAAACGCTCAAAGGCAAAAGGATCTTCGAGGGGTCGTAAAAAAAGCAGAGACCTGTTCTAAAAAACATGGCTTTCGTGCACTGTGGTTCTGAAGAATGCACAAAATCAGAACTTGACTTGTTTGCCTTTTCCCCCACACAGACAAGCATTGAAAAAAGCATTTATGTAGAGATACCACCTCTGGCTGCCCTTTCAGAAAACTTACCGATTGAATTTTATATAGCAGGGACTGGTGAAGACTATTTGGATCTAAACAACACGCTTCTTTACCTGGTTTGCAAAATCACTGAAGCGGATGGTAGTGATACACCTGCAACTGCCAAAGTGTGCCTTATAAACTACCCAGTGGCAACCATTTTCAGTCAGCTGGATGTGACTGTCGGTGATCGCTCATCAGTCAGAGCAATAACTGTTACCCTACAGGGCTGTACAGAATCTGTGCTGAACTTCAGTGAAGAGACCCTTTCTACACAATTTCATCGCGAGGGTTATTTTACAAAGACACGCCAGGGAAACATGAAATCACAGACAGAGATGGTGACAATGTAGGTTTTAATAAAAGAAGCTCCTTCACACATCTCAGTAGAGGGGTAGAACTGCTGGGAAACTTGCACACAGACTTGTTTTTTCAAGAGAAACTGATGCTGAATGGCGTGGATATAAAAATTAAACTGACACGTAACAGGGACAGCTATTGCCTGATGAGTGGAGATGCTGAGCCTTATAAGCTAAAAGTCATGGCTGCCTCTCTGTTTGTCAAAAGGGTTAAAGTGACCCCCGGAGTTTGTCTGGGACACTCAGAAGCCCTGCTGACCTCCAACGCTAAATACCCTATAGACAGAGTGGGTATGAAAGTGTTCAACCTCCCTGCAGGCAGCAGGGTCTGCAACCAAGATAATTTGTTTTTGGGACAGTTACCAAAAATGATGGTCATGGGATTTGTTGATAATGATGCTTTTAGCGGTTCCTATACTAAAAACCCCTTTAACTTTAAGCATTATAACATTAATTTTGTGGCTCTGTATCTGGACGGTGAACAAATCCCCACTAAACCTCTGCAGCCTGATTTTAGTAATGGGAATGCTGTGAGAGAATATTTTAATTGAGTATCAGAGGCGGGAAATCTATGAAAGATCACCCGCTTAGTTAACTCGTCAGGAATTTACCCAAGGGTACACCCTGTTTGCCTTTGATCTCACTCTGACCAAGAATGTGCTGATCATTATTCTTTAATTAAAACTGGGAACCTCAGAGCTGAGATCAGATTTGCAGAAGCCCTTCCACAAACAGTTAATCTCATTATCTATGCAGTGTTTGATAATGTCATTGAAATAAACCAGAGAAGAAATGTCATTTTGATTATATGCTATAAACCATAAAAATGAACACAAAGCAGCTGGAAAAATTGTAACTAATGACACCCACATCCGTGACTGCTTTCTGGTGTTTCCCTGTGATCTGCTACCCAAGGAGAGACTGAGAAACCTTCCTGCAGCACTAGTCATCACTACTGACCCCCATGACCTCCCTGGACAGCACTGGTTAGCCGTATACATTTCAGAAAATGGGACTGGGGAGTTCTTCGACAGCTACGGTTTTCATCCTGACAATCATGCACAAACTATTGTTTTTTTTTTAAACAGAAATGCAAACAACATTTTGTACCAAGACACACAATTACAAGATACCTTTTCTACCACCTATGGATTTCACTGCATATTTTTCTTACACCACAGATGCAAAGGACTTTCTTATGGTCAGATTTTAAAAATGTACTCTAATGATTTGCTGAAAAATGATGCCATGGTAACTAGTTTTGTACGTCACTTTTCCAGACATCTAAACATGTCAGGGCATGTATCAGTGAGGTGGTAACATGTTCAGACTTGTTTGTCTTGTAATGAATTTAAAATATGCAACCGCTTGTAATTTTATTCAAAATGTGTCACTTATAAAATCATATATAAACACTCATAATTGTGTGTCTCTGTGTTTGCTGTGTTTAAACTTGGGGGGAGCACCTGTGTTTAAACTGTGGGGGGGGCTGTGTTTAACGTTTTCAGGTATGCAATGTCTTCAATAATGACAAAAATATATAAAATATAAAGGTGTTTATTGTAAAAACGGCCAATAAAATACAACATATACATCAGTGGTAACATCATGGATAAGATGTGCAATGTCTTCAATAATGACAAATATATAAAATATAAAGGCATTTATTGTAAAAATATCAATAAAATACAACATGCATCAGTGGTAACATCATAGATACGATATAATAAACAAAAGCATCTCCTGTTAAAAAATGCACACTATATATACCATAGCACTGAGGTAGAATTATAAGAACCTCTTTCTAAAAACATGTTAACATATTTAACTATGAGGTAGGCTAACATGCATCAATATAAATACTTTTTTGTAAAAACAGGATTACATATTCAATATGAGGTAAATGGCTAACATAGGTTGTACACAGCAGTCACTGAGGTAGGATTACATATTTAATATGAGGTAAATGTTCAACATAGGCTGTACACAACAGTCACTGAGGTATCTAACATTCATACATAGAGTTGCATTTTAAATTTTACATAGTGAGCTACATGAGGTTTCTTAAAAGACTTTTGTCTTTTGGGCCGCTGACCATTGGCTAACTGAAGATGGCTGTGGCTGTTTTGCACCAGCTACCGATTTCAGCCTTCCACATAGCTCCTGTTTGCTGAGTGAGCAAACACTGAGGTGGGTATGTTAGACTCAGCCATTGCTTTGACAAAACATCCTAGCCCTTTGGCTTTCTGTGGTCAGATTGCGGAGTGGCTGTAGCCACTCTTACTAAATCACCACGGAGACCCAGAAACAACAGTGCCTTTATACATTAATTCACCCTTATCACTCCAAAACACAATATCCTTGTTCTTTGCCATATGCTTTAACGAAAGTTCAGCATTGGTTTTAGACCGATGAGAAACACTACTTAAAATGTCTTTTTCCATAGTACTAGGTACAGAAGCTGTCTCTGCCGTGACCGCAGGGTGGTCAGACATTGATTCATTTTCAGGCATGAGTAATGTCAAACTGGTTTTAGCTTGTTCTCCTTGTCTTACCAAAGTCAGATAGTGCTGTAACACAGAAGAGTACATTTTGGCTTTGTCATAGTCTGATAAATCAGTTCGGGACAGTATAGCTCTCATGTCAGTGTCCAAACTGTTAGTTGCAACTTTTCTCATATCCTGATCAGGGTAACTAGTTTTAATGTGATCCATCTGTTGCTGAGGTACCAAATACATTTTCTGCGTAAAATCCATTATCTGTTAGCCAGCAGACCTGTGATCAAAGGGATGGCAATTCCTAGCAGCGTTCCTATAAAGCCACCAGTCTGATTAACTATTTTCTTTTTCCTTTTTAAAGTTATTTGTTTATCGCTTAAAGTTTTAATAACTCTCCGCTTTTTTTTCAGCACACCTAACTGTTTTGCTGACAGTGGAATATTTCCTCTGAGAGTGTTTAAGGCTATCTCAGCTATAGCTGATATCAGATCATCAGAGGCTGAACATAAAATAGCTTTTCTTAAGCTCGGAGGCCCTTTTACTAGTAACTTTAAAACAGACAGATTTCTTCAGTCTTTAGACATAATTACAATACAGTATCAAATATTTTAGAAGCAGAATGTGTTTTTCATGACATATGCCACAGGCCAGTCAGGGGAAACACCCCACTACGTAGTCTATATCTGCCTGGTGTATTGGATCTTAAATCAACCAGTAACTAGCCATGAGGCTTTCTTGTGGCATCTTCAAAAGCTTCTAAGAAAAATTTTGTCTGACCAGGATACATTTGTCTAGCTAGTGTTGTGATCTGAAGCTTGTCTCTGGGGTTTTTAAACAAAATCATGTATTTGCATTTAGTGTGATGGTCCTGCTTTTTTACCTTGACAGAACACATTCTGGACAATTAAAAATATTGTCAATTGTTTATGATGACTGTACTTGGTAAACCCATATTCCACTTCACTATTTTGACAGGCAGAGTCCATCAAATCATCTATAATGACAAAATTTACCTTTCCAGGGGTAAGAGATCATTGTCAGCTAGTGACATCGGTAGCCCCTCCACAAATTTAATCTGTGGGAACTTTAACAGTAATTCATTATACAAAGGTTGCCAACAGCTGTAGAACCAGACAATATTTTCAGGCTTGTGTGATAAAGTGGCATTGGCATGTTCCAACAACTGTTTTATAAAGAAGCTCTTCCCACTATTAGAGGGGCCAGCCAGCAGACAAGTAAAGGGATGCTGCAACCTGATATCCATTTTTCACAATCAGTATCTGTAAGGAAGTGTTTTAAAATTGTCTTGTAAAACTTGCTTGTCATAAACCACTCTCTGGGTCTTGGACAGCGTTTTTGTTTCAAGGGACCACTGCTTTTTATTCCTAACAATGCTGGGTTGACTCACTGTAATTTCTTTAGAGATCTGTGACCCATTATAGTCAAAAGACCAGGTCCTTCAGACTTTCAAAATTAATGTGTTTACTGCTGGCTACATTAAGGGTAAACCCTTTCACTTTAAGAACAACCTCACCACTGGACAGCCTGTAACCGTAAGTTTTTGGGCCTGCAGAAACAAACTCTGTAATGTGTTCATCAGCAGGAACTTCACTGGTCAGCTCCCCTAAATAATCGCCCAGAGGTGGGGCCCAGTCACCCGGTCTGGACACAAAAATGACAGAGTCTGTGTCGTGGTAAAGACACCTGTCCTGTAACCTATCTAGCAGGTTGTAGAGTTCGACTCTGGCATATGCTGTTGTAAAACTAGCTATAAATATGTTGATATTATTGGAATTTGTGTAATGATCGCTGGTATATTTCCAGCTTAAACATGCTGTTTCATCATCGATGAAAAAGCATGATGAGATATCGTGATACGGAACAAAAACATATTGAAATAATTTCTGTGGGTCTGTTACTATGCTTGTTGTTGGTAAATTAGCTCTTTGCCCAAATTTGCCCCAAAGAGAATTTAAAAACAGTTTAGATATCTGTCTCCTTGCAGGGTTAACAGCTATGACTGCAGGGTTCAAATGTACATTTTCCCCTTTCAAAATACTGTTGTATGTACCTGACTTTATCCTCTTCCGTTTTGACCCATGAAGGAAACCAGATGCCTCTTGCTTGCCCTTTTAGCTGCAGCTTGATGTAATCTGCAAAAGCTTGTGCATGACTCTTTAAAATGCCAAACTTCATAAATGTTAATGATTTTGTAGCCTTTTTCCAGTGCCAGGTTTAGTTCTACAGTACAGTAGGTACCTGTAAGTGACTGCTCATCATCATGTGCGCATGATGTTGTTTGAAGTCTATTTTCAGCGCATGCACGATATAATGTAAACACAAGTTTTTACCAATCATGGATGGCAGCACTGGAAAGAAAAGATCTCTAGGGGTAAGACTTTTACTTTTGCTAAACCAAGTACTGAGGAGGTCATCAAAATTGTCATAAATGATGTCAGGATGACCGACTGGATACTGTTTGGTTTTGTTAACAAAAGGGTAGAGGCTGGTAAAATCATAATAGTGTATTTTCTCATCAGGCTGCATCTTATAGTACAGACAAATGGCATTTGTTCTCCCCCCAAACAGTGACTGCCTAGGTTCGAGTGGCTGTGGTAGCTGCCTGTCCCTCAAGAAATTATTCAAACCCTGATCTGTAGTCAGCATTGCTTTCCATTCATGTTCCCACAATACTCTAATGGCAAAACCCTGTCTTTTTAGAAAATGAAATTTGTGCATGGTCCTATTGAATAACTGTCCAAAACTAGTCCCAGTCATGTGGTTTATATCTTTCTCACAGTAACAGATGTTGCAGCCATGAAAAAAACAACCATTAAATTCAAATGCTGTGGGTATTCCATTTATGACAGAATAGCCATCCAAAAAGTACGGACCCACCTTAAATTCACCACCCCTTAGTGCATGCTGAATAGAAATGTTTTCTTTCTCAGATATGTACATAAGCCACTGAATAGCAGGTGTGGAGTATCTCTTCAATTGCCTGTGGTAGTTGTCTGAGGGGGGAGAACAGCAACAGTGCATTCTTTCAAGAACAGAAATCTGTACATCGCCATAGAAACTGAGGCTATGGTGATGTACTGGAAGGGGTCTAAGGATACTGTTTCATACTCCACTGTATCACTATCTGACTGTTTTAAAATACTTTTCGTAGTCATCTCCAGTACTTCATTTCTAAATCTGACACAGGCTTTTCGAAGAATTTCAACATCTAACTGACAATAGTAGCAAAGCTCTCTTTTCAGATTAAATTCTCTATGTCTGTTAGCTAGTACCATTGCAAAACTCTTGCTTTTCTGCAGGCAACATATATTCAGAACCATAAAACTGAGCATCAGGCAGGGGGCCTACATAATTTTCATTAGCCTTGGTGTTAAAAAAATTGGGGAAGTAACCTTTAGCAATCTCATTCTCAAATCCAAGGGCTGCAGGGATTTCTGCTAGTTTAAAAGGAAGAAAACAATGGCTGTCAATAAATCTGATGTGTAGGGATGTCACTGTGACACAGAGTACTCTTCCTCCTTGTGTGAGCAATTTAATATCAATTCTTTCCTTGACTAGCTGGCTAATGATAAAGTAACTGTCATAGCCTTTGGCATTGTGTGCTATAAATGTGTAGTGTCTAAATGGGGCATCAATAAACTGTCCTGCAAAATTCTTCACCTTAGAATTCCCAGGACCTCTTCCCATCTAATTGCTTAGCATACACAAAATTTGGTATCTGCACCCCCGTTTCTTGTGTGGCTTCAAAATCAAAAACTATATATTTCTCAGAGATTTTTATGTCTGAGAGTGGTGACATGTAACACAGATGCTTGTCTGCTGTCATGAAAGAACCACATCTGCTACACTGAATCAATTTACATGTATGAGATCCCTTGTAAAAAACAAAACATTGTTCACACAGTTTCATGTATTTACAAGACCCTGTATCCCCATCAGCTCTAGCTAAATGTCTTTCTAGGCATGCTGAAGACCTACAAATCTTCTTACATTTGTGACAAGATACTGTGCCAATTTCCTTTTCGACACAACATGGGTCGAAACAAACTTTGCACTGTTGTGCACATATATGATTTCCCCTTATGGCTGTAGGCTACATCACAATATTCGCAGAGGTACCGTGTGCCTATGAATTTTTTTACATTAGTGATCCCATAGAAATGGTCTTCATGTAATAATACAAACAGTGTTTTAGGAAATCTTTCTGGACCTGTTGAAAATGTTTGCCAGTTTCCTTCATTATGATATAAAATCTTAATTTTGACTCCTAAAAAATGTTCAAACTGGGGCACATCACTAAAAGTGACAGGGGTTTGGTCTGACAAACCTAGCTCAGCATGCAATATTTTAGCCTTGTTCAACAACTGACTGTCACTCATATGTGGATTTAAGAGTGCGAAAATGGAGCCACCGAAACACAAACTATTGTCTCTGTTATTTAAATCAATCAGGTATCGTCTCTTTTTTTGTAAAATCCTGCTATACAAGATGGAGCTCAGTGTCCGTCTCCCCCCCACCCCCGAACCCTGGTGGTTCCTGATAGTTGTTACCACGAGATGTATAGTGTCATCAGCAATTACTTCAGTATTGCTCTGTAGCATATCAGCTATCTGATCTAAGAAGGTTGCAGCATTTAGTTAATTTGGTCTTGTCTTTCTTGAGAACAAGGGATGATTCAAAGAACTAGCATTTAATCTTACCTGTATAAAATTCCCATATAGTGTTTTTCTCTTCACACTGTCTAACAAACTTTCTATAGCCTGGTGCATTGCAGCAATAGCCTCTGTAAAAGATTTTATTTTATCTAGATTTATAAACTTATATCTTTGATGAAATTCTGTAGCATTAAATTTTTTTTTAAAATTCGTTCATATTCCTGTACAGCTTCTAAATACACTGTAGGGGGCACCCTGTTAGCCTGATCATCATCATGATGGTTTTTTAATTCAGACTGCAGACCGTTAGTAACATTCTATAACAGCCTATGTTGTAATATTTTTCTGGCAAGCTTTACTTTTCTTATCAACTTTTCTCGGATTGTTTTATTTTTTACCCAGATTTTTCTTTTTTGACCCCATTTGTTATTTTTTTTCATTTTGTTAGTGATGCAACCCTTTGTACTCAGTTTGTGAGAGCTTCTGTGCTTTCACTTTGTAATTTGATCTTTGTTTTTGGCCACTTTTTCCTCCAAACCCCTGTACTTTTCATACATGTTGGCCGCACTTGCCATCATCTTCATTTCCTTGCATGAGAATTTAGATACACGCACTAAACCAAGCACACTGTTCAGTAAAGTAGCTGAACTTTTAAAAAGCTCAGATTTAAGCAGCTCATGATCATAATCCTCACTAGATAATCTACCCTCAATTACCAAAGCATTAAACAAACTATCAATTGTTTTAAAAATACAGGCTTTCCCAATATTGATCATGTCAATGTCCCTTTCTTGAAACCTTTGGTCAGAAACTCTTGTGCTGCTGCTCCTAGATGGCTGTACAATGTTTATTGGTTCATTTACAACAGCAGAGACTCTTGAGCCGATGCTCCTAGATGGCTGTACAATGTTTATTGGTTCATTTACAACAGCAGAGACTCTTGAGCCGATGCTCCTAGATGGCTGTATATCTTGTTCAGTTATGCTATACGTATTCTGGTCACTGACACCAGCAGAAACTCTTGAATGCCTTTGAAAAACATCACTTTCATGTAATGATCTCTTTTTCCCTCTCTCCCTTGCAGGATTTCTCTGTGCAGCTGTTTAAAAGCAGAAAATACAATCTGTCACTACTTTCAGTATTTTAAAACTTTTATAAGACATAATTTAAACTCTAAAACCTGCAGCATCAACTGTTTCAAAACAGAAAAATACACCACTGTCACTACTTTCAGTATTTTTAAAACTTTTATACGACAAAATTTAAACTCTAAAACATGCAGCATCTACTATTTCTAGTTAAAAATACACACCTTCTGTAGTGGTAGCCTGTGGATTAGCCAAATGTGCAAATGTTTGAAAAAGGTCTTCATCAGGAGTCCACAAGTCCATGGCTACTTGTTGAATATTTTTAAAATTTTTTAGCTCAAGAAGTAGTTTTGGCAGTCTCGCTCTGTTCTTTTGTCTTTAGTATCCAGTATCTTGAAATGCTTATATAAAAATGACTCAGACCACACCCCCAAGTACATAGCTAGTAGTGAAAAAACATCTGAACATCTGGTACTGTCCATCAACCCCCCCCCCCTTCTCCATGGGGAAATACATAAGTCCAGGCTACTCAATGTAGGCTTTGTTTTCACTTTCAGACAGCTGTAAGGCATTAAGAAATGCCTTTCTGCTACAAACTTTGGTCACAGTTTAATTAAAAGGTATGCAGACTGCTTCTTTAAGTCCAAATAAGCTTACGCATAGTTAGCTTTTTAAAATGTATAATGAAAATCTTGTCTTTTTTTAAACAGCTGTGTCCTTTAAAAAGTATAGCATGAGAATCACCTGTTTTTTTTCTCTTTTACACTGCAGGGGGTTTAGAAAAGAGTAATGTCTTTCCGCTAAAATTTTGGTTACAGTCTAAAACAGCTGCTTTTTATCAATCTTAAAACACAAAGAGGCACAGTTTATAATAATGGCAGTTGAGTGTCAGCTTAAGTTATGTTTTTAAAAGTCAAAATGGAAATTCTGTCTTTTTTTCTAAAATAGCTACAACCTTTAAATCAGTAATTTAGTGTAACATAGCACACACAAAGTGTCTATTCTTTTGTACCGACTCTAAGCAAAGCTGTAGATACATTTTAAGAAGACTGTGTGCTTTGAAATTATTCTGAAAGAGAAACATTATCATTTTACATTCTGTCTTTTCTTTGTAACATATCATTTATTTTTCTATTTAGTACTACATGACTTTTTAATTTTTTGATAATGTAACTATAGACATTTATTTTGTAACAAAAGCATAAAGCTACATTTTTACAGATCCCTGTAAATACAGGGACCATGTAATCCAAAATCTTGAGACACACGTTTCCAAAGAGAATCAATAGTCTTTTGTAGCCACGGCTGTGTAAATGAACAGCAGATGTTTTGTCACGTCTTAACAGACAAAGACACCTACCACACAGCCAACAGGACCATGAGCTCCAAAAAGACCATCTATATTTTAAAAATACATAAAAGACATTGCTTTTCCTACGTGCCTAATGAGGGACGGACACACACATACACACACACACACCCACCACACAGCCACCAGGCTCCAAAAAGCCCATCTATATTTTAAACATACATAAAAGACATTGCTTTTCCTACGTGTCTAATGAGGGACACACACACACACACACACAGTGTGTATTTTTTTGCAACGACTCTAAGCAAAGCTGTAGATACATTTTAAGACTGTGTGCTTTAAAATTATTTTTGAAAGATAAACATTATCATTTTACATTCTGTCTTTTCTTTGTAACATATCATTTTTTCAAAACATTATAAATATCACACACACATTTCATTTCAGTCTTCTCCTTGATACTACACAGAGCTGAGGGGGTGAACTATAGGTATGTGTATTCCTTTTTTCTGATATATTTTTATTCTTTTTAATTCATGATAAAAGTATAAATAATTAGTTTTTGCGATTGTTGCAATGCTATCCAGAGAAAACTGCTGAACCATCTTATTTACACAGAGGTCCCCCCATTTTAGCTTATAAATGTTACATGCGATATATAAGCTATCCTTTTGATGCAAGTTTGACACAGTCCTACAGATGCTTGTTAAATAATTTTGTATATTGTTACAAAACAGAAAAAGGGTACTCACACAGGCAGATGAATTTCCTCGGGTGGGTCTCCACACAGATATGTGAAACCTCTGCACGATCAGGTTCCCTCCTAGATACTTTTTCTGAAAATATCCTAATTAAAATACACACATGCCCCTGCAGTTATACACCAGGCCTACAGGGGCACATACCGCCACATAAACACTAACTGATTTTTGGGGTGGGAGGAGCACGGTGGTGAAGAGGGACAGGGGTTTGAGCCAGGATGGTGGGGGTGCAGGAGAAAGGGGGGACAGGGGTTTGAGCCAGGCTGGTGGGGGTGCAGGAGAAAGGAGGGACGCAGGAGTTCAAGCTAGCATGGTGGGACTCAGGTTCCAGACAGGATGGTCTGGCAGGGGATCAAAGAGTGTACGAGAAGGAGGGCGCAGGACGCTTACAAAATGGTGGGTGGCAGGGTTCGAGGAGTGTACGAGAATGAGGGGCATAAGACGCTTACAAAATGGTGGTGTTATGTCACTTCCAGGGTTTTAGTGTGGGTCATTTCCTGCGCAAGGGGTGGGACATGGGTTCAAACGTATGTCATTTCCTGCACAAGGGGCCGGACATGGGCTTGAGGTTGCATCACTTCCACCAGAAGTGGGCGGGGCTAGTGCATTTTAGGGAGGGACTTCCGGTTTAATAAGGGCGATTCTGATTGGTCCATTTTAGGCCATGCCCACCTGTCAAAAGACGTGGCACACGCTGATTGGCTGAAATTTAACATTTGACGAGATACATGAACTTATACTACTTACAGGAGGTCAGGTTGGTGGATAAGAAGGGTGATGGATAATAGAGGGGCTGATAATAGAGGGTGCACTGTATGTCTTTGTAAGTTCAATAAAATAAAAATATTTTTTCACCATGTAAATGTTGCAATTAGTTATTTTTCTCAGTTTATACTCTGTACATGCATTCCTAGAAGACTTAAATCACTTGCAAAGCATTCCTCAGATTATATTATATACTATTTCCACAGGCCTCAGCAGCATAGTGTTCATTACCAAACTTCCACAGCCCCTAAAAAACAAATTGAGAGGTTTAGTTTAAAATATTACTTTGCTTTATTAACGAATCTCTCAGCTTCATTCCAATTGTTTTTAATATTAGTTTATCAAGCACCTAATTTAAAGGATTGTGTCATTAATTCAGTATTATTCGTAGTATGTCATAACGTCTTATTTACAGTCACAATACCACTTGAAAAACCTACCACAAGCTATGGTTGAAATATTTAAAATTTTGCCTTCTCTTTTTTTTACATATTGGCCCAGATATTCCAACTGCGCCCAAAATGTGAGCAATAGCAGGAGCAAGCACAAGTCCATTGCGCACATGCGCAATAGACGTGATATTCAAACATGGAGCAAGACAAATTGCGCAACCAGCCAACGTCTGAATATCGCACAACCGGCACCATAGTGCAACCAGGAAGGGGAAGCTGAGCAGATACGATGCGCTATAGCACAACAAGGCATCCCAGCTGAGCAGTCCAGAAGTGCCATAGCGCAAGCAGGATGCCCCCCCTACAGCAGAGCAATGGAACTGCACAACCAGGGAGGTAGGCAGGGGCCCACCACCCATGCCACAGATGGGTACAGGAACACACTGCAGAACTAACAATGCACCCCCACACACCAAGCACAGCATAATTGGGGGAGGGACGGAATATCCACCGGCCCATGGGGACAAGCAAACAAAGCACAGCCAGGCCATATTGCCCCAGCACACCCACTGGCAAGTTGAGACTGCCACACAAAGGGAGCGGACCACCCCAGTGTACATCAGTCCTCCCCATTGTGCACAGCACACCCTGCACTGTTACCCCAAGACACCACCCATGAGCAGTGACTGTCACTGCAGGAATCCCCATGCATCCCCCTCCATCACACTGCAACCTCGTGTTCCACAGAACCATACAAGCCAGACCCACCATGAGCACCCAGCAGTGGGTGGTAGCACATGGCAATACCGACTGAAAGCCACTCCCACACCAGAGACACCTCCCCACTCACACACACACATACCCATGACTATACCACCCCAGATGCCATGCACACCACTGCAACAAGCACCTATAGCCAGCTGCAAATCAGAGACCACCACGGTATTCATATCAAAATATATATTTCAAATATAACAAGAATAAGAACAACAACTATAACTATGTACAAATATACAAAACAGGGGTGGGGGTACGGGTACAAGGTAGGGGTGGGTAAGGGGCAGGGGTGAACAACTGGGAGAGGGAAGGCAGGGTGTGAGGGATAGGTAAAGGGGGGAGGTGATGGGCAGCTACTGCCTGCCAGCCTGCTCTCCTGCCACCTGGTGCTGGTCCCGTGGCCTCCTCCTGCACCTCAGACCATGTTGCTGTAGGTCCAGCAGGATGGCGAGTGAATCCATCGTCACCTGTATCAGCCACTGCATCAAATGGTCAATGCGGTGCAGGATCTGGACACCTAGGACAAGGGATCAGAGTCAATGGCTGTGACTGTCCATATCCCTGAAGCCCACCCATCATGCATGGCATACAGCCAAGTGCCCCACTCCTGTGATGGACTGCACCCACCCACAGTGACCGTGCACAAGACATGCCCAACCAGGCAGCAACAGCCATGTGTACCACTGCACACACACACCGCCCATGTCCAGCACAGCACAACCAAGGCTGTACAGTAATGTAGCTACGCGGTGGGCAGGCAGTGCCACAGCCATGTGCCCAGTGCAAGCATGGACCACCATTGATGCACTCCCAGACATGCAGTGCCACTGGGCAGTGCTGACTGTCACATGTCGCATGCATGGCAGTGTTGTCCATGGATGGTGGCCATGCCCTGCCCCCCCATCACACAGCATGCAATAGCATTCATGATGTCATGGCACTCACCCTCATCATGCTGCTGCTGCTGTTGTGGTTCACCACCACCACCATGCTCAGCCACCGCTGCTACCACTCCCTGCACCTCAGCCCTGGCCCTCCTCCACTCCGCCATGCCTGTGGGAAACAAAAGGTGAGAAACACATCAGTGAAATCCCAAAGCAGTTATCCCCCTGCCCCAATGAGTGTGCCAGCCCACCCAGCCAGACCCATACATCACATATCCAGTAAACACCGCCACAGCCAACCATAGACCAACCATCCCCCATGTGCTGGACACGATAGACAATGTTACCCATATGGACCATACACATGCATAGATGGATCACCCACCTGGCTGAGTCACCATGCCCCTCCTGGCATGTGACCGAAGACGAGCCAGTAGGGCCGGCTCCCTCCTCCGCAGGTCCCCGTACCGGTACCTGCACTGCTGTGTGAACCTCCGCTGGCCAGTGGCCTCCTCAAGCTCAGTGGCCACCTTCTGCCACACATGGGTCCTGGCCATGTTAAGGGGTTCATCCCCAAATAGTGGGCCATAGTGAGGCTCCACTATGGCCACCAAGTTGGCGAACTCGAGTGAACTCCACTGGGGCGCTCTTCTGCATGCCATCCCTGCATGTATAGTAGGCAATATTGCACTCCACAGTGAGGCAACCCCACGTGGAATTTTTGCACAATACAACGCTGCTATTCCCTATCGCGCTGTTCATACAGCACTGCCAGTCCCTATCGCGCTGTTACTGAACAGCGTGATAGAGCTGCAGACATGCCATACGTACAGTGCCAAGGGGGCAAAGGTCGGGCACAGGGTCATGGGTCTCTGGCGCATGGCCACGTACAGCGCCATTGGACGTCTATGCATCCAGCGTGATTGGTCGCCTGTGTGCCATTGCCACAGTGGACTATTGCGCAGTTGTGCCACAGTGCTATGTAGTGACCGTCGCTGCAGCACCACTGGCATAATGGTGGCCGTGCCCTGAATTGCCTACTGCACACAGCACATCATCAGCATGGCAGATGCCTGTGTAAGCTACCTGGGCATGCGCAGTGTGGTGTACAACGGAGTCACAGAACTGCGCCATTGGCTCAGCCCGTTCAACGGTACTGCGCAAAGCGCAACATCGCGATATTCAGCCGTCATA
Source organism: Neoceratodus forsteri (assembly GCA_016271365.2). Lineage (NCBI taxonomy): Eukaryota > Metazoa > Chordata > Ceratodontiformes > Ceratodontidae > Neoceratodus > Neoceratodus forsteri. The sequence continues at coordinate 382,312,089 of CM057455.1, read as the reverse complement.
TGTAAATCATCCGATCGGCCATTCAAAGGTGCAGCACTGCGATTTGCATCTCATTAAAGTTGTTCCACACCTCATTTGCATGGATTGCGCTATAAAAATGCGACGCTGTTCTGCAGTGGCCATATTCGGTTACTGCAGTGGATAGGTGAGTTGCATGCTGTGTGATGTTCTGGACTATGGTCTTAGGGAATTGCTGTGTACTGCACAGTCACAGGTGACCACTCTCACCCATACAGGCTGTGATATGACCGAGCGAGGAATGGGTGAGGAGGATGATGGTGGGTGGAAGAGGAGGCCCAATTTTACAAAAGCTGAGACAGAGGCACTCTTTGAGGCCTACCTGGATGAAGAGCCACTTCGCAGTGGATGGCGGGGCACCCCTCAGGCCCATGCTGCTGCATGGGAGGGGGTGGCACGTGCCGTCAACCTGCATGGCAGCCACCAGTGCTCTGTGCAGGAATGTAAAAAGAAGATGGGGACCGACAGGTGGAGGGTGAAGGAGAAGGTGGCAGCCATCAGGGCGGCATGTGCTGTGACAGGCGGGGGCCAGCTGGAGGTGGTGCAACTGACTCCTGCAGAGGACCGGCTCACTGAAAGCATGCAGCGCAGTGCCATTGAGGGCATTCCTGGGGGTGGCTTCCAGACAGGTGGTAGCCCATCACTGCATGGTATGTCATGGTCGGGGGGGAAGGTAGATCACATGCACTAATGTGTTCTCACTGTCTGTTACAGATCCTGTGCATCTGCAGGGGTCAGTGGTGGAGGGCCTGTCCACTGTGGACAGCCATCCGGAGTTGGAGGAGGGACCATCCACCTCCACAGGTAGCAGGCGTGCATTGCACTAGTGTGCATGCCTGGCTGCCATCTCTGATGTCGGTGAGACAGGTGTGGGGGCTGCCCTTCCTGTGTCTCAGCAGTCTGGCATGCAGGCATGCCAGCATGCTGTGGCTGTGGCTGTGGCACAGACCCACACCACTGATGATGCAACGACCACTATGAGCATTGACATGTGTGTGTGTCACAGAATGGACACACAGCAGAACAGCTCACGCCCATGGACCTAGCTGGTTCCGAAGTGTGTGCCAGCACGTCAGCACAGTCCCAGGCTGTGGCTGTCAGCACTGGTGGCTGTACAGGTTACTGGCACTGTTGCAGCCACAGCAGTGGAACAACTGGGCCCTTGGGCACAGCAGGCGAAGGGGCAGCAGCAGCAGTCACCCACCGGGACTGGGGGTACAGGGTTCAGCGGTGGCGTATGTGCACCACCTGTGGACTTGCCCATACCTGGTCCTGGTGAGCAGCACCCATCTTCGAGGGGTGCTGAACATCAGGCCCTTTCATACCCTGAGGGACAGGTTGCCGATGTGGCAGACAACCCCTTTGACGAGCACACCCGCCTGCTGCAGGCATCAGTACAGCAGCAGATGTGGGTTGCAACATCTGTGGAGGCACTGTGTGTGGCTCTGGAGCAGCACAGCAGGGACAACAAGAGGATCCTGTCATGGATTGACCATTTGCGGATGAATGTGACCACAGCCATTGACAGGCAGACACAGGCATTGGTCGCTGTCGTGGCCACATTGGGCACACAGTCAGGTGCCCCTGTGCCGCTCACACCGCGCAGTATGCTATCCACTCCCCATTCCCGGTGTCATGCGACACCCACCCTGTCGATGCCAGGTTCAGCTGTGGGCATCCCGAGCACCTCTGGTGCAGGTATGTTCGGTGTGCTGCGGACCCCTGTGCAGGCAAGGTCGCGTTCACGCAGTGGGACCCCTGGTGGTCCATCAGTGCCACCCCATGAGGCCCATGCTCAGCCTGCCAGTGCTGCTGGGTCTCGGCGGGACCGCCCATGCATCCGAGGTGGCCGTGGCACTGTGCCGCAAGACTGAGCTGTCTCCCAGTGTGGGCCCTGTCTGGTGCTACCCTCTGTGCAATGTGTGTTTCGGTGGGTAGTGCACCGGTGGGTGCCCAGCCCTACATGCAGACACACGGAACACCTGCACACCCTCCTGACTGCCGTCCACAGGTGTGTGTGCATGATGATGCCTGCATTGCGCTGTACACCAAAGTGCGAAGGTGCCCAGCATCTGACACATGTACATGGACAGTCAGTGGACATGGTGGCCTGTGGACATGTGTGTTTTTGGTGTCTGTCTTCTGGCTCTGTTGTGCAGCTGACCCCTGTGCACTTTGTGCCTATTGTGTGTGTGTGTGTGTCCGTCCATGTGGCGTGTTTCTGTTCATCCCTCCCTGGTTGTATGCATGTGCTTCTGTGCCCTGCCACTTCCCTTGCCGTAATGCACCCCTGGTGTGTTTCCCTGTGTGTATGTGGGTTGTGCCCTAGCCACTGTTGGTTGCACATGGCCCCATGACTTACCTGTGTTGGGTGAAGTGCTCCTCTGTGATGGTGTCCTGGTGCAGCTGGGCCAGCCGGATCAGTCGGGGGTCACGTCGTCCAAGGGGGGCTGCCCATCCCCATCATCACCGGTGTCACCGTCGTCCCCATCGCTGTCCCCCTCTTCGACCTGTACGGCTATCCCACAGTCTTTGGTCATGTTGTGCAGGATACTACAGGCCAGGAATATCCCACAGGCCTTTGAGGGGCTATACTGTAGGGCACCACCAGAGGTGTCTAGGCAATGGAAGCATGCCTTCAGCATCCCAAACACCCGCTCAATGATGTTGCGTGTGGCAGTGTGTGCCTCATTGAAGCATTGCTGCGATGGGGTCGTGGGCCACCAGTAGGGTGTGAGCAGCCAGGGACGGAGTGGGTATCCACTGTCACATGTGTGGAGATAATGGAGGTTAGTATCTTGTTCAGGCTCATATTGCCCCTGACCCTGTGTGCCACACCCATGGCACCTGTGGCTTACCCACCCTTGGCACCAATTTGTCAGTCCTACATGCATACTCACCCACTAGATGTCCTGTGGGGATGTCCCCACTCTCGAATCGATGGCACAGTGCCGACTGGTACCATATAAATGAATCATGTGCTTCCCCAGGGTGCGTGGCACAGACATTGATGATGCACCCACTGGCATCACACACCACCTGGCAGTTGACACTGGCATAACCCTTCTGATTCATATAAGTGGCCCCATTGGGGCCACGTGGCATGTGAATGGCCACATGGGTGTAGTCTATTGCCCCTAGCATGCCAGGCATACGTGCTACCCTGTGGAACTCCTGTATGTTTGCTGTGCACTCCGCCGCAGTGCTGGGGAAATGGATGTACTCCGCAGCATGTGGCAGCAGTGCACAGAGGAATTGGGTGAGAATGTGTGATGTGGCCAACTGTTATGCCTGTGATGTCCTCTGTTGGTCTCTGGAAGGTACCCATGGCAAGCAAGCACATGCAGGCTGTTACCTTTGTCTCCACTGACAGAGCGTGACTCCGTCGTGAAGGTGCCTGCATCACATCACTGCACAGCTCACAGAGCTGCCTCAGTATTTCCCTGTTCAGGTGGTACCGGCCCACAATCTTGACATCTGAGTAGAGCTCAAAGCTGGTGCAGGCCCGGTATTGCCTGTTGGTGGTGTACCGCCGACGGGCCCTTCCATGGCCACGTCCCCCTGCAGCATGCCTTCTCACCCCCCTCATTACAGCTTCCATGTGGAAGCTGGCACTGTCCATGTCCCTGGCTTGTGTCCCCCCCAGCTGTTGTTGCTCTGTTACCCCCTCTGTCCTGGCTGCTACCTCCACTGCACCGGGTACACCTACTGGCCTCTGCACTCTGTGGCCCCACACACCTTCCCTTGCCCCTGTTCTATCCTGTGCTCTCCCTGGCCTGCACTCTTTCTCCCTCAGGCCTGGTCTGTCTTCCTGCCTCATGTGGCTTCCCTGTAGCGTTTTTGTGCCTCTTCCTTGAGCCTTTTTATTTTGGCTCATTTCCGCTATGGCGCAACTTTCGCCTGATCCACTGTTGCGCATTGCGCAAGCCTTTGAATATCGCATTGTGCACTTTATGCATGGTTCCACCCCCTTCGGTTTTGCATGCCTTAATTAGCATTGCGCTGTTGCTCAGCATGTTTTCAGTGGTGCAATTGCCTCCTGCTGAATATTGCAGAATGGCGCACTTTCGGACTTGCGCTGGCGCAACCCTATTATGCATGGCGCAACCCTTTTGAATATCCCATCCATTGTGTTTTCTACTAATCCTGTGTAGAGAGAAACATTTTCTTGGAGTCACATGATGCGATGCCACAGGTGAGAGCTCATTTACACCTCTCCAACCTTGGTATTTCTTATATAGTGATTTCTCTTTTTCTGTTGCTCACCAGTGCTTGCTTTTCAGAATTTGCTGACCAGTAGAATCATTTTGATGTTGCTGGATATAAGTTTTTTCCATCAGAATGGATGCAGTGATGAACCCCGCACCCCTGCATCATACTGCGCCACCAACCCCCCAGCAGGATCAGAGTTCCAAACCCACTAAACAGCCTGTAGTTGATACGAGCAACAAGATTTCTTCCCCAGAGGTCCTAATGGAGGAAAGATTTATGTAGGAATTTGTTTCCCTCAAGAAAGCTATCCTGATCCTGACTGGAGATCTTAAGGTGATTCGGTTAGCTACTGAAGAGCTCACATGGAGGGTCAAGGATACTGAAGTCTGTGTGAGTTCCCTCAATGATTGGAGGGCAAAGGTGGACGAGGAGTTAGTTTTCCTGTGGCAGAAAGCTGCTCTTATGGAGACTAAATTGGAAGATTTAAAGGTCAAAGTTGCCGTAATAATGTGGTAGTGACAGGGCTACCTGAGCGGTGTAGGGTCATAATTCTATATTGTTTACCCCGAAGCTGTGTGAATGGCTAGCATAACCCTCACCCTATAAGCCATCATATGTTGTGGAATGGGCCCATAGAGTTTTAAGCCCTATGCCACCCGATGAAGCCAAGACGACTCCTTTTATTTTTAAATTACTGAATTATCTGGATGAAATGCATCTTCTGCAAAAGATTAAAGGACTGTAGGAGGTAACATGGGAAGAAGCTCGTACTTGGATATTACAAATCTTCCTTTGGCTGTCTGGGAAAAATGCACAGCTTATCACCCAATCATATTCAGATTAATGGCAGCACATATTTCTTTTAAAATGTTATACCCCGCTAGATTACAAGTCTCCTGTAATGGGTCATAGAAAACATTTGATTCCTTTGAGCAGGCTCAGTGAGAGTTACCATCATCATTTCCTGATTTGTTAAAAAACAGTGACCCAACAATCTCTCTTTTGCTCCACGCAGACATGAGTACTGGGTCATATGATTTTCCTCTTCTCTGCATATCATCAGTAGTGTTCAGATAATTGGTGAAACTGGCTTTGCTTTGTTTGTCCCCTACTAGAGGTTTCGGTTAGGTTTCTTATTGCTTCCTTGATTTGCTTCCACGCTGATGATGTAAGGTTGTTGATATTTCCTGGCTTCCTCATGTTTGAGGGATTTGTAATATGGCCAGCCTTTTGCCTTTTAATCTTGGTCATCATACTTTTTATGACAGGTTGTGGTCCCATTGTATTGGTACTCCAATGGTCCTTTGGTTTTTTTTCCAGCATTTAATCTTGGTGGAGAGACTCCCTTGGATTACTGGATTTTTGTGTTACAGGTGGATCATGCCTCAGTTTTGCCTTTTTTTTTGTTTTTATTGTGCTGGCCTTTCTCTCCCATTGTATAAACCCTCCATATTAGTCCATTTGATCTCCCCATTTTATAGATTGAGGATTAATTTTTTTCTGCTGTACCGTATATTTCTGATCTAAAGCTGCAGTTATATAGCGACTCCAGTTCTGTTCTAAATTGTGATGATGGTGGTTTGTCTGAACTTTTTGGAATGGTCTGTGTTTTCATAAAGAATCTTGGCTTATTATCCTGCAGGAGGTCTACTGAACAGTTATACTTTGTCGTGAACTTTGAATTTTTTCCCTTTCCAGTGGTTTTTATTGTTGTTTTATCTTATAGACTGTTTTTATTTGTACACTTGTAACTCCCTCCTATATTTGTTGACAATATATTTTGTATGATCCTCATTTATGAATTGTCTTATTCCTTTTGTGTTTTAACTTTACAATCATTACATTGTAAGTTCTGCTGTCAGGAATGCTCACTTTTTTTTTCACCTTGTAAGCTTTCTAATGTTGAATTATACTTGTATTTTATGAGGGTTTTTTCTCTTTAGGTTCGGGGTCTGACCTCTTGGGTTTTTTTTGGCACATACCTCTCAACACAGTTTCTACTTTACTGGTTTGTTGGGGTTATTCTCTATTCATACAAGTTGCCAATTCCATGTCATAACAGTGACCATGGAAAGGCGATCACCATTAGGGTGAAAGTACATCACTGAAAATCAATCTCGGAGATGTACACCCCCAGCACACAGCAAAAGGGCACCAGGGACTTAGAATTTGCTTTGTTATGCTGTTATGTGGGGAACTGCACCCCCTGCAGGTGGCTTCTCCCCTCACACACCCCTACATGTAGCGATATCCTGTTGCTAGATGCACGACCCCCCATTCAGTTGCCCTCCCTGGTCAGTAGCCCTGTCGACATGTGCCGCAATTGAGTCACCCTTTTTGAAAGTGCCCAATCTTGGTTGCCTATGTCACAGGCTATCCATGTTGCCTGGTGGCAAGGGATGCTTTCGTACTGGGCTTCTATGTACTCATTATTTTTTTATCTTTGGATGTTTTTGGGTGGGTTGGGTGGTGGTCACCTCATTAGGTATGATGTCATCATGGACTAATGTATTTTGGAGGGTCGGTCCTAGGGACCATGAGGCTGGGTTTTTGAAACGATGCTGTGGGTCTTTGAGTTGTGGGTTTACATTTTTTTTTTTGTAGTAGATTTTTGGATAGTTGGGGAGTTTGTCTGAGTTGGTTGTTATTCCTTGCTTGTGGCATCTGGATGGGAGGGAGGGTTTCCAGAGCACTAAATGGGCGAGTTTTTCTACTTACCCTATTGGTAATGCGCAACCCTTTTTTCCTTCTGTTTATGGCCTGTGGGAATGGCTGTTAATTATCTTTTTATAAGTTGGAATGTTACGGGAGCCCAAAATAAATGCAAACATTATATGACTCTCCAGCACCTTCATACTCTTAAGGCACAGATTGCCTGTTTGGAGGAGACTCATCTGAGGAGAAGTTGTACCCATCATTTCCATAGAGAGAGGGTTGGACAGGTCTGTGGGGCTGGTACCAGTATGAAAAGGGGAGGCTCTCCTATCTTGATAGCCCATACTCTTGCTTTTCAATTATTAAATGAGCATTGGGATCCGGGGGACACTATATTTTGCTGCATGGAATTTTGGGTCATGCAGAGGTCTTTCTTGGTTCCTTCTACTGCCACAGTGCTGATCCTCCCCAATTTTTTACCAAACTGGCTACTCTTTTAGTTCCATATAATCAGATTCCCATAATTTTGGGGGGTGGGGTGGAATTTGGTATAACAACCAGATGTTGATAAATCAGGTACATACTAGAAAGGCCTCACTTCTGGGCAAAGAGGTCTCTGGGAGCTTATGGATGGCCTGGGTCTGCTAGACCCCTGGTGTATGTTCCATCCATCTGACTGCCAATACACATTTTACTCTATCTCGCATGCTTTTTTTTTCGTCTTGATTGTTTTCTGCTTTCCCAGGATCACATCCCCAATATTGTCACCTGTGAGATTCATCTACTGGTAATCTCTGATTATTCTCCCGTCTCTCTGCAGCATACCGTAGGTGCCCATAAGGAACAAGATAGAGTCTGGAGGTATAACGCCCAGGCGTTGTGTGACCCCAATACTGTATCTATACTGTGTGTTTATATTGCTTCCTTTTTTGACTATAATGGAGATTCAGTGGCCTCCCTGGATTTTCTTTGGGGGACAGCTAAAAGTGCTATTAGAGGTGGGTGTATTAGTTTGGCCATCAAGCAAAAACACCTTCATCAGAGCACAGTGGACATGCTGTTGTGTGACATTCATGCTTTGGAGGCCAGTCTCTCTTCAACTACCCTAGAACATATTTGGCTTGTCTTAAACTCTTTAAGAGATTGTTACACATCCCCCTTAGGGACAAGGCACATTTGGCGATTTTTCAGACCAAGGTCCATTATATAAGGTCTGGAGAAAAGGCTGGATGGTTATTGGCCCTTCATTTGCTACAGTTAGAGGCATATCAACTTATTAAAGGTTTCTTGGGACCTGGTACGTCACAGCTGATCACCCATACTATAGCCATTGCTAAGGCCTTTCATGCCTATTACAGCTCATTGTGTCAGGAAGATCTAGTTGATTCCTCTCTGACAGAGTGCATTTTTCTTTATCTATTCTGGGAAGAGCTGCCCCAGCTTGAAGTGCAGCTATGGGACTCTCTTATGGGTCCCATTACCCAACACGAAGTTTCTCAGGCAGTCACCAACTCCACTGGTGGAAAGCGCCAGGTGCAGATAGTTTTTCTCATGATTGTTAGAAGGTGTTTTCCATAGAACTCACTCATATTCTTACTCAATTGTTTAATTATTTTTATTAGCACAGGCTAATGGACCCTGCCTTGGCAGAAGCCAGAATCCCACTTATACCTAAGCCAGGCAAGGATGACCATTATTTGGAGAATTATAGGACCATATCTTTAAATCACACAGATTTAGAAATTTTGGCCTAAGTACTGGCCACCCAACTGCAATGGGTGTGGCCCAGCCTCACTGGGGTGGAACAGATGGGATTTATGGGAGGTAGTGCCTCTTGTGATCATCTACACAAGTTGCATCACCTGATCACCACGTCTGGGGTGGCCAGAGTCCCATCGGCCCTGGTTTCCTTAGACAGGGAGAAGGCATTTGACCATGTTTCATAGCCATTTCTTTTCAGTGTCCTTGCCCAGTGTGGGATACCAGATGAATTTATCCATTGGATTCAACTTTTGTCTCAGAATCTGACTACCCTTGTATGGTGTAACAGGATCCTCTCCCCTAGTTTCTCCTTCAAAAGTGGTTACTAGACAAGGGTGTCCCCTGTTTCCCCATTTGTTTAATTTGCATCTTGAGCCTTTAACTCAGAGTTTATCCAGTAACTCTCAGGTTCAGGTGATACTGGTCAGGAGAAGAGAGTTTATGCAGATGACTTGCTGCTCCATCTTAAGTACCCTCAGATCTCCATCACAGCAGCCCTGGGGGAAATATAGCAGTTTGGCAAGATCTTGGGTTACAAGTTAAATTTTGGGAAAACCAAAGTATTGCCTCTTAACCACCTCATGGATAGGAGTGAGATTAAAACAGTGGGCCTTGCTTGGGAAACCATATTGTCAGAGTAGTTTTCTGGGTGCTAAAATCTCCAGATTCTCATCTGTATTGTTTGTGAACAATTTGGCCCCTGTTTGGTGTATTAGTATACAAGACCTTAAGCTTTGAACCTCATTAACTCTGTCTTTGCAGGGCCATGTGAGTGTGAACATCCTTCCTTATTTATTATAAACCCTCAGGATGCTCAATATATTTTTTCTAAATTTTGGTTTGCCCACCTTCAAAGTCTCCTTACTGATTTTATATGGAAGGAGAAAGTGGTGCAGTGGGTATATAGTAAACTTACTGCTCCTCTAACATTTGGGGGGTTAAATCATCATGATTTTTTTATATATTATTGTGCACTTCATGCTAGTAAATTTTTTACAGTGTATAGTAAGGGGCTATTGTGTATAGAAATCAGTGTTCAAAAATGTTGTTCTGCCACAGTTCAAAAGTTTGTGGGATGGGAGTGTACCACAGTGTGAGATAACAACATTTTGAAATGCTCTAGAGGTCCTCACACTGCTCTGTGAGTCAACTGAATACCTGAGAAGTGCACACCACTGTGTAGAACTGTCAAAGTAAACCATGCAGTAGTAAACAGTATGGCAGTGGTGTTTTTTTTTTCGAAAGTAAATGGCGACGAGCATAAGCGCTTCATCAAGGAGCAAGCAAATAAGCGAACAACTCAAAAAACAATAAATGACATCTGCATAGCATGTCCTATCTTAATGACGCTGACAAGTGTCAGCCAGCATATAAAATAACAGTAGCAGAGTTGATGTGCTACTGGCTGGCTACATATTTAAAATCAAGAGTATAGATCGTTCAGAATATGAGCCCATTACACTACGTGGGCTTCTTGGTAGCGTTGACAGATACCTAAGCAAACACAACTATGGTCATCACATATTCCATGGAAATTCAACAGATTTCAAAGAAACCCTGCAACGCCTAGCTGCTAAACAATGCTACCTAAAAATGTTAGGCAAAGGGAATAAGACAAACAAAGCAGATCCCCTGACTGAGGAGGACATTGAGCAGCTGTACACATCTGGCTCACTGGGTTTACACAACCCAAAAGCACTTCTCAACATGATTTTCTTCAGCATTGAGCTCTTTTCTGCCCTGTGCACCAGTGAACATTACAGTTTGAAATGGGGTGACATAAAGTTGTGTGATGATACCTCTTGTAACAAGTACCTGGAGTACTCTGAGCAGCAAACTGAAACAAGAACGGGAGAAAACCCCCATGATGTACATCCTGTCAAACCTCAGATTTACCAGAACATACAAGACACTAGCTGTGACCCAATGGCTCCCTATCTAAAATACTCCTCACAAAGGCCACTCAAAATACAAAGTCCAGATAGTCTATTCTACCTGGCACCCAATACCAACCATGTAGCAGACAAGCCTGATTCACTGTGGTTCAGAAATATGACAGTGGGTGAAAACACGCTTCATAGACAAATGAAACAGATCAAAATTCAAGCTGGTCTCCCTGACAGCAAGAAAATCAAAAAACATTCCACAAGTAAAATCTCCATCCAAGGGCCAATCAACTGCAATGTCCCCCCAACTGAAGTTGCCCAAATATCTGGCCACAGGAACCTGTAGTCTATCAATAATTATTCGGTCCTGTCAGAGGAAAAGCAGAGGAGAAATTCAATTTTTTTCCAAGCATCTCCTGCTGTTCCCAACCCACCACAGACTAATCAGCAGCCAGTTGCAGAAAGCAGCATAGGTCAGCCTCAAACCACAAATGAGCCATCAACAAGTGGAGTAAGTGCCAACCTTAGAGGAGCTCTTGGAAACCACATCTTGTTTGGACCAAACTGTGTATTTCAGCAGGGTGTCCACATCAACTTCTTCCCAGAACATCAACCCCAAAAGAAAAGGATACAATGCATCAGTTCATCATCCGACTTGGATAAAGGTACTGTAAACATGGCACCAGTATCATGAGAAATCTATCTCTAATTAATATTCAGTTAAGTGTGGGGTGAGGGAGAGCAAAGGTCAGAGGGTAAATAGTTTCGAGCCAACTAATGTAATGCACACCCTTAAAAGACGTTTTTTTTTCTCTCCTCAGGATTTCCAGCATAGCGAGTTGAAGTGGGCAGTCTAAAAAGGAGCAGCCATCCAGTGTAGCGGTGTTTTTAAACAGTTTTTTTTCTGGACTTTTATTCTAACAGGCTGTTGAATTGAGTAGTGCTTTTCTTCTGTATTATGTCATAAAAAGGTCTCTGCCAGGAAATTTATTTCCACATTCAGCAGGTAAGTTGTCTTGTTGTAAAATAATAAGTTGCTGAAATGCTCATCTCACTTAGTGAGACACCAGTTGTCATGTTTATTTTTTTTGAAACCCCACCCATACAGCAATTGGAGCCAGTCATTAGATGCGCCCTCTCCTAACAACCACACCAAGGTTCTGGTAACCATACAATTAAAATAAGCTGCCCAAACAGTATTTCATGCATTTTCACCATTCAAAAGAATTTTTTTTTAATAGTGTAACTATACACTATAAAAAATACTGGATGGGCAACTAAGTGCACAAACTGTGAGTTGTGCCACCTCAGGGTTCTGATTCCAGGGGACCTCTCGAGCTTCTCCCTCAAAGTCACCAGGAATCACAAACCCTCTGTGGCACAACACACTGGTTGTGCACATTTGCCCATCCAGTTGTCTCTATTTGTTGGATGAGGCCAGAGCCAGGCGATAGGGCCCCTTTGTATATCCCTTCTTGGATGCATATTGAAAGAGAACATTTTAGGGCTGAAGGACTTCAGCTCCAGAGTCTTCATTATATTAGGCCTTCTCAAAGAAACATAAACATAGAATTTGATGGCAGATAAGAACTTCTTGGCCCACCTAGTCTGCCCATTTCCCTATCTAACGGATAAGCTGCAGATCCTAGTTAACCAACAGCCTACTTCCTCCTACCCCCCACCTAGAATTGCCTTATGTCTGTCCCATGCATTCTTGATTCCCCCACTGATTTTGACTCCACTACCTCCTCAAGAAGGCTGTTCCATTTATCCACAACCTTCTCCATGAAAAAATACTTCCTCATATTACCTCTGAGTCATCCCCCCTCTATCTTCAAATTGTGCCCCGTTGTTCTTGTCCTCAACTCCCAGCCAGCATCAAATTAACACCAATTTATTGATCACTCAAAGTTGTTGCTCAGCTTACCTCTTGGCAGAACCTCAATCTTTTACATGATATTTCTCAACCAATTTTAGGTAATGCCAATATTTGCATAGGTGGCCACCCACTTTTTCTCCATTTTTGGCCCCAGTTTGCTTCTTCTTCTTCTTCTTCTTGGACTCTCTGATTTCAGATAGTTGCTTTCTCTCCTTTTGCTGAGCTTTGGGAATGGTATTAGTTGCCCAGGTCCTCAGTTCTTAAATATTTCCAGCTTAAGTGTGCTGTTACAGGGTTTGGGGGCCTTGGTTCCTGGGGTGGGGGAGTTTTTAGAGGATTTTTATGCCATTGCATCTGGACCTCATCCAGTATCAAATTTTTATGTTGATTGCGCGCATGCGCAAGAAACATGTTGCGGCAGGTTTCTCCAGAAGCAGGTTGTGGAGGCACGGCACTGTTGTGCCTAATGCCCCCACAGCCTGCAAAGGTTTGTCCCCCGTCCCCCAATGCCGTGGCACGCTGCCACTGACACTAGTTCAGCCAGTGTGCCACAACTTTATAAAAAATCAGCTGCTGCAATCAGGGGCTGCCTTGTCATTGCAGCGTCAGCCATCCGCTGCAATAAGGGAGTGACCCATCATTGCAGGGTGGGATGTAGGATCTCTGATATTGTTTGTGAACATGGCGGCAGCTTGCCACCATATTCACAAACAATATCTAACCCCCCCATGTTATTTGCTGATGGGGGAGCCCACTCCCCATCAGCATAATGTGACATCCCCATTTTAATTGTGTGCGATGGGTGCCCAATCCCGTCGGCATAAATATCCCCCCTTGTTGTTTTGCTGACGTGGGTGCCCAATCCCCCCATCAGCTACAGCTGTCCCCCCAAACTCTGGTGACATGCTGGGGGCCCACCCCAGTGTGCCACATGCCCCTGTGATGTTGACAGCGGTCCTGTGACATTTTCTTACGTTTCCTGTACCTGAAAGAAAGGAAACAGTCCCTCATAGTCTCCCGCCCCCACACCCTCCTACAACCCACAACCACCCACTGCGCACCCAGCCTCCCATCACCCCCCTCACCCCATACTTACCTCTGGAGCTCAGTGCAATGATCTTCTCTGGACCGGGAACACATCTGCACTCTTCAAAGCTGACCACGAACTGAGGAAATGCCGGTAAGCTGTATAATGTAATGAATAGGGTTTTTTCAACTTTAGTGCATATCTTGGGCATTTTGGGGAATTTTTTCACCAAATTTTCAACATGGGGTTTTTGGGACCCCTTCTCATGAATTCTTGAACTGTCATGGTGTTAATCGGCCCCAAAAGGTGGTTTCGTGGTCACTAGATGGACTCACCCTTTGGGGCTGAGTAACAAAACAGCAGTGCCAATGTTCATGAGGTGGGCTCTCTCAAAAAGCCTATGTTGCAAATTTGGTGGGAAAAATCCAAAAACCTACTGTTTTACGAGAGTGCATTACACAGTTGATACGCACGCTCGTAACTTCGTGAATTTCCAATATTTTCATGCCAGATTTTAAACATTGGCATTTTGTCACACCTCCTTGTGAGCTGTACAGCTGTCATTGTTCACATCCTGGCCGAAATGTGTTTTCGCACTTCTGGTGCAGAATAGCGCGGTTGCTGAGGGAAATCAGTGTTCAGGACAGATTAAGAAAATGACAATGATACTGTTCATGAGCAGACATCCTAAAATGCCTATGTTGAAAATTTGGGTAAGGATACGCCATAAAATGACTGTGTTACAAGTGTGCATTGTGCAGTTGGCACGTACGCTCGTATCTTCGCAAATTTATATTTTCACTCCAGATTTTCAACATTGCCATTTTCCCAGACCTACTTATGAACAGTACAGCTGTAATTTTTCCCATCCTGGCCAAAATGTGTTTTCGCACTTCCAGCACAGAATAGAGCGGTCACTGTTGGAAATCACTGTTTGGGAAAGATTAAGAAAATGACAATGATACTGTTCATGAGCAGAGGTCCTAAAATGCCTATGTTGAAAATTTGGTGATGATAGCCCATCAATTGACAGTGTTACAAGTGTGCATTGCGCACTTTCCACGCACCCTTGTAACTTCGCAGAGTTGTAATATTGTCACACCAGATTTTCAACTGTGCCATTTTTTCACACCTCCTCATAAGCAGTACAGCTGTCATTTTTCACATCCTGACCAAAATGTGTTTTCACAGTTCTGGTGCAGAATAAAGTTGTCACTGTGGGAAACCAGTGTTCAGGACAGATTAAGAAAATGACAGTGGCACTGTTCATGAGCAGAGGTCTTAAAATCCCTTTGTTGAAAATTTGGTGACGAAACTCCATAACATGACTGTGTTACCAGCGTGCATTGAACTGTTTCCACGCACCCTTGTAACTTCGCAAATTTGTAATACTGTCACGCCACATTTTCAACAGTGGCATTTTTCCACAAATCCTTATGAACACTACAACTGTCATTTTTCACATCCTGGCTACAGTTTTTGCACTCCTGTCAGAGAATAGCACGGTCACTCTGGGAAATCAATGTTTGGGACAGATTAAGATCGACGAGTGAGAGGAGCGAGTGACCAAGCTCAACTGAGCTCTGTCAGAACTGCTGCGGATTTGTTTGTGGCCAGACAAAGGCCCCAACACAAGAGTCCAGTACAAAAGGGCAGCCTGCAGCATTGGGAGAAACAGAATGAGAGAGCAAGTGAGAGAGGGGAAGTGAGCGAACTCACCGAAGCGCTGTCAGGACTGCTGCAGATTTCTTTGTGGGCAGAAAAAGGCATCAGTACAGGCAGGGGCCCAGTACAACAGGCCAGCCTGTAGCAGTGGGAGAAACAGTATGAGCGAGTGAGAGAAGGGGACTTGGTCAGCTCAATGGAGCTCTATCAGGACTGCTGGGATTTCTTTGTGGGCAGAAAAAGGCGCCAATGCAGGCAGGAGCCCCGTACAAAAGGGCAGCTTGTAGCACCAGGACAAACGGAATGAGCGATGAGAGAGGGAGACTACGCGACCTCAATGGAGCTATGTCGGGACAACTGCAGATTTCTTTGTGGACAGACAAAGGTGCCAATACAGCCGGGAGCCCCATACAAGAGCACAGTCTGTGGCGCCAAGAGAAACAAAATGAGCAAGTGACAGAGTGGTAGTGAGCGAGCTCAACAGAGCTCTAGTGTGACTGCTGCAGATTTCTTTGTGGGCAGAAAATGTAGTAACGCAGGCAGGAGTCCAGTACAAATGGTCAGCTTGCAGTGCCGGCAGAAATGGAATGCGAGAGTGACAGAGGGGGAGTGAGTGAGCTCAGCGGAGCTGTGTCCGGGACTGCTTCAGATTTCTTTCTGGCCAGAAAAAGCAGCCAATGCAGGCAGGAGCCCAGTGCAAAAGGGCATCCTGCAGCACCAGGAGACACAGAATGAGCGAGTGAAGGAGGGGGAGTCAGTGAGCTCAACAGGGCTTTGTTGGGACTGCTGCAGATTTGTTTGTGGGCAGAAAAAGGCAGCAATGCATGTAGGGGCCCAGTACAAAAGGGCAGCCTGCAGTAGCAGAAAAAAACAGAATGAGTGACTGAGTAGGCTCAGCAGAGCTGTATTGTAACTCCTGCAAATTTCTTTGTGGGCATAAGAAGGCAGCAACGCAGGCAGGAGCCCAGTAGAAAAGGGCAGCCTGCAGAATTGGGAGAAACAGAATGAGAGAGCAAGTGAGAGAGGGGAAGTGAGCGAACTCACCGAAGCGCTGTCAGGACTGCTGCAGATTTCTTTGTGGGCAGAAAAAGGCATCAGTACAGGCAGGAGCCCAGTACAACAGGCCAGACTGCAGCAGTGGGAGAAACAGTATGAGCGAGTGAGAGAAGGGGACTTGGTCAGCTCAATGGAGCTCTATCAGGACTGCTGGGATTTCTTTGTGGGCAGAAAAAGGCGCCAATGCAGGCAGGAGCCCCGTATAAAAGGGCAGCTTGTAGCGCCAGGACAAACAGAATGAGCGATGAGAGAGGGAGACTACGCAACCTCAGTGGAGCTCTGTCGGGACAACTGCAGATTTCTTTGTGGACAGACTAAGGTGCCAATACAGCCGGGAGCCCCATACAAAAGCGCAGTCTGTGGCGCCAAGAGAAACAAAATGAGCGAGTGACAGAGTGGTAGTGAGCGAGCTCAACAGAGCTCTTGTGTGACTGCTGCAGATTTCTTTGTGGGCAGAAAATGCAGTAACGTAGGCAGGAGCCCAGTACAAATGGCCAGCTTGCAGTGCCGGCAGAAATGGAATGCGAGAGTGACAGAGGGGGAGTGAGTGAGCTCAGCGGAGCTGTGTCCGGGACTGCTTCAGATTTCTTTCTGGCCAGAAAAAGCAGCCAATGCAGGCAGGAGCCCAGTGCAAAAGGGCAGCCTGCAGCACCAGGAGACACAGAATGAGCGAGTGAAGGATGGGGAGTCAGTGAGCTCAACAGGGCTTTGTTGGGACTGCTGCAGATTTGTTTGTGGGCAGAAAAAGGCAGCAATGCATGTAGGGGCCCAGTACAAAAGGGCAGCCTGCAGTGGCAGAAAAACCAGAATGAGTGACTGAGTAGGCTCAACAGAGCTGTATTGTAACTCCTGCAAATTTCTTTGTGGGCATAAGAAGGCAGCAACGCAGGCAGGAGCCCAGTAGAAAGGGCAGCCTGGCCTTGACCTTGGGAGTGATGGCAGGTGAGAGAAGGGAGTGAGCCGAGCTCACGAGCTTTGTCGGGAGTGCTGCACATTTCTTTGTCGGCAGAAAAAGGCACAAACAGAGGCAGGAGCCCATTACAAAAGGGCAGCCTGCAGCGCCAGGAGAACCAGAATGACTGAGTGAGACAGGTGGAGTTAGCGACCTCAACGAAGCTCTGTCAGGACAGCTGTGGATTTCTTTGTGGGTAGAAAAAGCCACCAACAAAGGCAGGAGCCCAGTACAAAAGAGCAGCCTGCAGCATCAGGAGAAACAGAATGAGCGAGTCAGAGAGGTGGAGTGAGCCACCTCAATGGAGCTCTGTCGGGACAGCTGCGTATTTCTTCCTCAGCAGAACAAGGTGCCAATGCAGGCAGAATCCTACTACAAAAGAGCAGCCTGGAGCATCGGGAAAAACAGACTGAGCCAGTGACAGAGGGCCACTGAGCGAGCTCAACAGACCAATGCAATCAACATTTGGCATTGACAAATGCTTGTTATAAACAGTTTCAGTCTTTACATTCCAGAGGCTCCACAGGCATCTGTTATTACTGGCAATCTGTGCTTGGAGTCAACTGGACTATAGGAGAGTGGCAATCAGTCTGGTCATTACTGTGTAAGTATATCAAACAGGACCAACATCATCTTATTCAGTTTAAAATGGTATATACTGTAATCTCTATTTTACACCCTATCGTTTAGCCCAGCTGGGTCTGTTCCCTATCTCCACTTTTCATAGATGTGGTAGGGCAGCAGGAACTCTCTGGCACATCTTGTGGGATTGTGATAAAGTGCAACCATTCTGGACTTCCATTCAGACATGCCTGAGTCCCCTTCTAGGCCTTGAAGACTTGTTTATTCCTTCTATTTGTTTGGTGGGATGTTATGATGATTTGGTCTTTGGCCCAAGAAGGAAATACATGGCTTTGATAGCTCTCACTTCTAAGGGGATTACTTTGTGACATTGGATGGATGATACTGTTCCCTCTTTTTGGGAATGGCATCAGGAATTTTGCAGGCTTTGCAAATAGAAAAAACAGATTGCCTTTCTTCAGGGTAGATATGACTTATTCAGGAATAGATGAGCAGTGGAGGCTTTTTGTGGCTGCAGGGAGAGGTGCAACATTATTGGCCACAGGATATGGCACAGCAGGTGGCATTTTTGGCCACAGGAAAGGAGCAACAGTTGCAGCTTAGGCCACAGAGAGAGGGAACCAGAGATCAGCAGTGGCAATTTTGGCCACAACAGGAGGGAAATCCAACAGCGGCACTCTCAGCCACAGAGAGGGGACCAGAGGGGGCATCACAACAGCCCAAGAGAGGAATTGGTGTCTCGTGCGACAAACAGTCCAGCCATAGGAAAAAGCTTGAATTGAAATTGTGAGCTGGAGCACTAATTGCAGCAAGGGGCACAAGGGACAAAAGCCATGTAGGCTTTAAAAGGCAGCCTCAGCCCCAGAAGGGAAGATCAGAGGTAGCTTTTTGTGGCAGCAGAGAAAGGCGCAACAGGCTACATTTTTGGCCGCAGGGAAGGAACAGTGGAGGCAGCCTAGGCTGCAGAGACAGGGAACTGGAGATCAGTGGTAGCACTTTCAGCCGCAAATGGAGGGAAATCCAGAGACAGCACATTTGGCCTCAGAGAGGGAATTGGAGTGGGCATCTCAACAGCCCAGGAGAGGAGTTGATGTCTTGTACAGCAACCAATCCAACTGCAGGGAAAGGTAACATTCAAAATTGTGAGCCACAGCACCAATCAGGGCAAGGGGCCTGAAGGACAAAGCCATCTAGGATTTAAAAGGTAGCCCCAGCCTTAGAAGGGAAGAGCAGCCGCAGCTTTCTGTGGCCACCAGGAAAGGCGTAACAGGTGGCATTTTCAACTGCATGATACAGCGCAGCAGGTGGCATTTTCAGTCACAGGAAAGAAACAATGATGGCAGCCTAGACAGCAGAGAGAGGGAACTGGAGATAGGGGATGGCACTTTCTGCTGCAAGAGAAGGAAAATCCAGTGGCGGCTTTCTTGGCTGCAGAGAGGGGACTGGAGGAGGCATCGCCACAGCTCTGGAAAACAGTATTTTCCCACTCACCCATCCTGGCCTCAACCTCTATTAAATGTCCACGGAGGGTGGCAACAACTCCAGGAAGGACCTCATTGATTGCTATTAAGGATCACTCAAGGCAGCACGAAAGGGCTCATCTTTTAAACTTGCACTAAAAACTGGGCTGGGGAGAGGAGTTTTGATTGCTTAAATGCCAATCAGAAGGAAGGGACTGAGCACTTTAACTAAAAACTGGGTTGGGGAGAAGAGGATTGATTGTTTGACTGCTCAAACTGAAGCTGGACAAAAGGGGGGAAACTATTATGGTTACCAGTCACCTTGTTATAGTCATGGTACCTTGCTAAAGGGACAGTAGCTGCTTATTGCCTTCCACCTAGTTAAAGAAAGGGAAATTTCTGCTTGTTGAAATATTTTTATTTGCCTGCCATCTGGATTACTGGGGGGGGGGATTTCTGCTAGCATTTGGGAAGGGCTCTAGACTGGTACCTAGTCACTGAGGGGGCAGTTTCCACTTGTTTTTGGGAGGGATCTTTACTAACCGGGGTATTAATTGGAAAGGAGACAGGGAGGGATCAGTGCTTGTTAGGAAATGCTCTAGGCTGATGGTGTAACATACATGGAAGGGAGGGCCTAAATCTTGTATGAAAGGGCTTTTTGCTGACTGGCAGACCTTGAGTTAATCAGGAAGGGGGGGTGCAGAGCAAGGAAGGAGAAATGTGGAAAGCTAGGGAGGAACCAGCTTGGACCAGTGGTGGGGATCACAGCAGACGGGGCTGGTGGGGAAGAGGGCAACTGCAGCCAGTACAACTTTGGAGGGGGAGGTGATAATTATAAGTAGCAGGCAACGAAAAGCAGCATGGGATATGGCTGGGGAGAAAGGTTGGCTGTAATGGTTGTGGGGCTGCTGGTTTCATGAGCACTTTGTGGAAGCTAGGGGAATGCCCTATCTGTCAATAACGAAGGAGGATTGAGGCTGAACTAGCAAGATTGAAGGGTGATCTTGAGAGGAGGAGAGGAGGGAGGGGGGACAAGAAGAAGGACCAAAAGGGCAGAGGGGGACACAAGATGGGGGAAGGGGACTGGGGGGCCCAGAGCAGGGTCAGAGGGGCCCGGACAAGGAACAGGACAAAGAGAATATGGACAGGAGAGAGTTGAGGAAATTGTACTCTGCAGGATCTATAAAGTAGAGTCAAACAGGTACTGGCCTCTAACTGGGTTGAGGAACAAGGAAGGAGTGAGGGGAAGGGGAGCAGTGAGAACGGAAGGGGCTGGAGTAGAACAGTGAAGCAGTCTAGGGAGGTCAAATCATGGAAAGCCATGTGTGCAAATGCCAGGAGCCTTAGCAACAAGATGGAAGATCTGGAGGCTGTCATGGTACAGTCAGACCTGGACATTGTGGCCATCACTGAAACCTGGTGTAATGATAACCATGACTGGGAGATGGCCATACCTGGCTACAACATATTCAGAAGAGACAGAGCAGGCAGGAAGGGAGGAGGAGTGGCACTGTATGTGAAAAATGACATAAGGCCACACAGATCCAGGAGGAACAAATGGGGAGAGATACTGTGGGTTAAGCTGGAAAGGAAAATGGGGCCAGCCATCCACACAGGTGTGGTCTATAGACCACCAGCCCAGGAGGAAGAAACAGATAGAGTTGATGCTAGCCATCCAAAGGATGGCAGACAAGGGTGAGGTAGTACTGGTTGGAGACTTCAATATACCAGACGTGGACTGGAGCATCCCAGCAGCAGCATCAAATAGGAGCAGATTTATCCTGACTCTTCAAGGTGCCTTCCTCAAGCAACTGGTCATGGAACCAACTCCAGCAGAAGGCAATACTGGACCTTGTGCTCACAAACAGGGACAGTGTGATGGGGGTAACAGTGGGGAGCACCTGGGTAACAGTGACCACCAGTCATTGTGGTTTGAAATCACAGAAAGAGCAGAACCAAACCACACAAAACACGTATCCTGGATTTTAGGGGGCAGACTTTGGGAAAATGGGGAGATGCTTGAAAGAGGCATTAGGGAATGGGACAGAATCAGGGATTGAGGAACAGTGGGCAGTATTTAAAATGGGGATTATAAGAACAACAGAATTATGCATTAAGCAGGTTAGCAAGAGGAAAAGAAAGAGGAGACCATTATGGTTTTCCAAAGAGGTAGCAAAGAAAGTGAAAGCCAAAAAGATTGCATTCAGGCAATACAAAAAGACACAGGCAGAAGGGGATAGGGAGAAGTACCAGGAGAAACAAAGGGAGGCAGGGAAGTCAGTAAAGGAAGCCAAAGCTCAGACAGAAGAACACATTGCAAAATCAGTGGTTAAAGGGGACAAAACCTTTTACAGGTACATAAGTGAAAAAGAAGGACAAAGGAGGGATAGTGAGACTGAAGGGGAGGATGGGGAGCCGTGGAGGATGACAACAGTAAAGCTGACATATTGAACAGGTATTTCTGCTCAGTCTTTACTAAGGAAGAGGGGGGTAATGGGTCTGAAGGGAGTACAAGGGGTGAGAATGGTGCAGAAATGGACACAAGTCCCTTTACACGAGAAAGGGTCCTGAAGGAACTGGAAGTAATAAGAGCTGATAAAGCAATGGGGCCAGATGGGGTGCACCCCAGGGTCCTTAAAGAACTAAGAGAGGTGGTGGCTGAACCTCTAGCTATCCTGTTCAGCCAATCACTGGAAACAGGGGAGGTACCCAAAGACTGGAGGACAGCAGATGTAGTCCCCTTATACAAAAGTGGGAACAAAGAGGAAGCAGGGAACTACAGACCAGTCAGCCTCACCTCGGTAGTGGGAAAGATCACGGAAGCACTACTGAAGGAGAGATTGGTGGAACATCTGGTTGTCAATGGACTACAGGACCCAAGGCAGCATGGTTCACCAGGGGAGGTCATGTCAGACCAACCTCACTGAATTTTTGACTGGTTGACTAGGGAGGTGGATCAGGGAGGGCAGTGGACATGGCCTATCTGGACTTCAGCAAGGCCTTTGACACTGTGCCACATAGAAGACTATTACACAAACTGGGAATATGGGTGTGGGCAGGACAGTAGTGTGGTGGGTAGGTAACTGGCTGGGTGGCAGGACACAGAGGGTGGTGGTAAATGGCTGTCACTCCACAGAGGGAAGAGTGACCAGTGCGGTACCACAGGATCAGTGCTGGGACCGGTCCTATTCAACATCTTCATCAGTGACATTGCACAGGATATAGAAGGCAGAATTTCACTGTTCGCTGATGACACAAAGCTCTGTAACAGAGTAGACACACCAGAGGGTGTAGACAGAATGAGAAGGACCTGCAGAAACTTGAAGAATGGTCAAGGGTTTGGCAGTTGAAATTCAATGCAAAGAAGTGCAAGATAATGCATATGGGGCACAAAACCCTGGCACAATATATCAGTTGGGGGTGAGGATATAGCATGCACCAAGCAGGAAAGGGATCTTGGGGTTGTCATCTCTGATGACCTCAAGGTAGGAAACAGTGTGACAAGGCATCAGGTAAAGCAAATAGGATGCTGGGATGTATAGGCAGGGGCATCACCAGCAGGAAAAGGGAGGTCATAATTCCACTATACAAGACACTAGTGAGGCCCCACCTGGGTACAGTGCAGTTCTGGAGACCATACCTACGTAAGGACATAGACAGGCTAGAGAAGGTTCAGAGGAGGGCAACAAAGATGGTGCATGGGTTGCATCACAAGTCCTATGAAAGACAGGTTGAAGGAACTGAACATGTACTCCCTGGAGGAGAGGAGGGAGAGAGGGATATGA
Source organism: Neoceratodus forsteri (assembly GCA_016271365.2). NCBI lineage: Eukaryota > Metazoa > Chordata > Ceratodontiformes > Ceratodontidae > Neoceratodus > Neoceratodus forsteri. The sequence continues at coordinate 382,289,151 of CM057455.1, read as the reverse complement.
TAGAGACATACAAGTATCTTACAGGGAGGAACAGGGTGCAGGAAAACACTATTTTTAGCGAAAAAGATGTTTCAGGACTGAGGGCATGGGATGAAGTTGAGGGAGGACGATTCAGAGGAAACATGAGAAAGAATTTCTTCACAGAACGGGTGGTGGACAAGTGGAACACCCTGCCAGAGGAAGTGGTGGGGGCTGAAACAATCACGGGATTTAAGAATGCATGGGATAGACATAAAGGAATTCTAGAGGTCAGGGGTAAGGGGAAATAGACTTCTAGGAAAACAAACTGAACTTACAAGCTCAAATGGGCAGACTAGGTGGGCCATAGGCCCTTATCTGCCGAAAGTGTCTATGTATCTATGTATCTATGTAACTGGAGGGCCAAGTGAGGGAAGGGGAATTGAGAAGGGTGCACAGGAAGGGAAAGTAGGGACAGCGGAGGGGAGGACAAGCGTAGAAAGCATACAAACAGGTGGTAGGGTCATGGGAGGAAGAGAAGAATATGCCGGATGGAAGAGGAGCAGGGAGAAGAACATGGAAAAGTGTAGGGCAATGGGGAGGGGGAGCAGGAGCTGGGATCTGGAGCTGGGACTCAGACAGGGGAGGATAGTCCAAGGGAGGCAGGAAGGTTAGCTGGTAGCAGGGAAAGGGGAGATGGGGAAGGGAAGGGGAGGCCAAAGTGGAGGGGACAGAATGCAGAAGAAGGTGCCTACACTGGAAGCAGGGTGCATGAATGCACATCAATGGAGAAGGGGCAAGCCTGAGGGCAGAAAGGGCTGGGGCACTGGTTGTATATGGGGATTCATCATTAAGGGGATTCAGTGGCAAAGGAGGAAAGTAGTTTTTAAGAGAGGTCTGTTTTTTGTGATCCAGAAATGGAGGCTAGGAGGGCAATCCCCAGGATAAATTACTCTTTCAATCTAGTTGGAGGTAGGCCGAACCTAATAATGCATCTAGGCACAAATGATTTGGCTGGGGATGAGGTGGAGTTGGTTCAAAGGAGGTTCAGGGAGTTGGCAGAGGGATGTAAGAAATTGGTCAGCTCCCTAGCCTACTTGGAAGTCCTGCCAGTGCATTGTGGTAGCATGGCCAGACAACTCAGGGTAAAGGATTTTAACCTCTGGCTGAGGCAGTGGTCTGGGGACGTGGGCTTCACATATCTAGGAGACTGGGGGGATACATGGGTGGATGAACACATGTACGCAAGAGACAGGCTACACATGTGATGAGGGGGCAAGATTACTAAGAGCAAAACTGCAGGGGTGCATTGATGAGAGGCTGGGGTAGACTGGAATTTAAACTAGATGGGGGAGTGGACACTGAGGGGGTAGCGGATCCTCGGTCTAATGGGGACAGCCCAGCCTACAGTCTCCCAACATGAGATGCAAGGGATAGCAAGAGGAAGGGTTATTATAAAAGTGGGGGGGTGGTTGGACGGGAATTCTGGCCAATGCCAGGAGCCTAGGGAATAAAATGGCAGACTTGGAGGCAGTGGTAAGGGTGGATGACCCAGATCTCAGGGCAGTAACAGAAACATGGTGGGACGGAGGGCCATAGTTGGGAGGTTGAATTACAAGGGTACAATCTTTTAAGAAGGGATAGACTTGGTAAATAAGTGGGGGAGTAGCACTATATGTGTGGGAGGGGATATTTGCTGTGGAAGGTAAGGAGGAAAAGGGATCTGCTGAGAACCTTTGGGTTACACTGGGGAGTAAGGAAGGGGGGCAGTAAGAATAGGGGTGGTATACAGACCATATCATCAGGGAGAGGAAGTGGATTGGGAATTGGCCAGGGATATACAGGAAAAGGTCAGGAGAGAGGAAATCCTAGTGGTGGGGAACCTGAACCTACCCAATGTAGACTGGCAAATCCCATCAACCACAACAGAAAAGAGCAGGGACTTTTTGGAATCCCTGCAGGATGCATGCCTAAGCCAGCTAGTTAAAGAATCTACTAGGTGGGAAGCTACACCTGATGTCATTTTAACAAAGGGGGACAGAGTAGGGGAGGTCGAGGTTGGGAAAAACTTGGGGGGACAGTGGTCACTGGATGGTCAGGTTCTCCATCCAAGCAGGGGCAGAATTGGGCAGGTGAACCACCAGGGTGCTTGACTTCAGGAGGGCAAATTTCGAGAAAATGTGGAGCTTAATAAGAAGAGAGCTTGCAGGGATCCAAGAGCTAGAGGAGGTATGGCAGCTGTGGGAAGTAATTAAGGGTGGAATTCTCAAGGACATGGAGCAATGCATCTGGAAAATCAGCAAACGTAAAAGGGGAAGAAAACAACTGTGGTTCACAGCAGGGGTTAGGGAGGCTGCCAAGGAGAAGAGAAATGCCTTTAAGGCCTACAAAATGTCACAGGGGATAGCAGAAAGGGAGGCCTATAAGAATAAACTCAGGGAAGTGGGAAGAACAATTAGGAAGGCAAAGTCAAGCATGGAGGAGAAGATAACTAGGGAGGTAAAAAGGGGTGACAAAAGATTTTATAGGTATGTGAATAAGGGGGAAAAACAGGCAGGGAATTCTAAGACTTAGAAGGAAGGGGGGTAAAATAGCTCTAGGAGAAGAGGACAAGGCAACCCTCCTAAATGAATACTTCACATCCGTCTACACAACAGAGAAGAAAGGAAAAGGGCCTGTTTTGAGTTAAAAGGGGAGGGAGGTCAAGGAGGCAGACACAAGTCCCTTCACAGTGGAGAGGGTGTTGGAAGAGATGTGAAGAATAAAAACAGACAATGCTATGGGACCTGACCGGGTACACCCAAGGGTGCTTCAGTAGCTAAGGGTGGATCTGGCAGGACATCTGGCAAAGCTGTTTAATATATCCCTGCAATCAGGGAGGGTCCTGAGAGACTGGAAAAAGGCAGAGGTGGTACTGCTCTACAAGGGAGGGAGAAAGGATGAGCTTGGCAACTACTGCCCAGCAGTTTCACCTCGGTTGTCAGCAAGCTGATGGAAACTCTCATAAAGGAGAGACTGGTAGGGTACCTAGAGGAGGAGGGTCTGATTGATGACAACCAACATAGGTTCACAGGTAGCAGGTCTTGTCAGACCAACCTGATAGAATTTTTTGAGGGGGTTATGGAGGTATACGATTGGGGGGCAGTGGATGTGGCCTACTTGGATTTCATTAAGGCATTCTTTTCCATCCCACATAGAAGGCTGGCAAGCAAGTTGAACAGTCTGGGTTTGGGAGCTAGGCTTACAAAGTGGATGGAGAATTGGCTGGGTGGGAGGACCCAGAGAGTGATGGTTAATGAGAAGCACTCCAGGGAACTAGGGGTGAGGAGCAGGGTGCCACAGGGGTTAGTGTTGGGGCCCATACTATTTAATTTATATGTTAGGGACTTATCAGAGGGTATAAAAGGGAAGGTGTGTTTGTTTACGGATGACAGATATATAACTGGGTGGATGCTCCAGGGGGTGTGGGGAGAATGAGGCAGGATCTAGCCAGGCTGGAGGAGTGGGCAGAAAGTGGCAATTGCAGTTAAATGCAAAAAAGGGCAAAATAATGCACACAGAATGGAATAACCCAAGAGCTACTTATTGCCTAGGGTGGGAAGCACTGCAGGTCATAGAACAAGAAAAAGACCTGGGGATTTGGATCATGGACACACTAAAAGCTAGGAGTCAGTGTGAATGAGCAGCTTGGAAAGCAGCAAGAGTGTTGGCATGCATTGGGGAGAGGCTTCACTAGTAGGAGGAGGGAGGTAATCATGCCACTATATAAAACATTGGTCAAACCACAACTGGAGTATGGAGTTCAATTCTGGAGGCCCCATTTGTGGGGGAACAAGGATAGGGTGGAAAAGTTACAGAGAAGGGCAACCAAGATGATCCAGGAGATCTAGGGGATACCATATGGGAAGAGGTTGGAAGCACTTGGTCTTTATACATTGGAAATGAGATGGGAGAGAGGGGATGTGGTGGAATCCTTCAAGTACCTGAAGGGAATAAACAATGTTAAGGGAGATAGCATCTTCAGACTGAGCAAACACAAAACCACCAGAGGTCATGCATTTAAGCTGGATGGGGTCAGATTTCAGGGAGACATGAGGGAGTGTTATTTCTCAGAAAGGGTTGTACAACCATGGAACAGGTTGCTAGAGTGGGTGGTGGAGGTGGATACAGTGGAAAAATTCAAAAGAGCATGGGATAAGCTGGTCCAGTGGTGCTGACGGTTGAGGCAGTGGACTCCAGATCTCGTGCCAAACGCAGGTTTGGAAACACCCAGGTCATCAGGGATCAGCAGGGGAGGGATAGGATCTATCATTCAGAGGACTGCTCTCCTATCCTGGGTAGGGTTGAAGGACCCCACCTCTCTGTAGCGGCCCCTGGTGATCACTGGGGGCACTACCCGAGCTGGTGCACTTAGTGGTGGAGTGCGGCAGATGTCGGCATGCTGTGCCTTTGATGCCTTGTATGTCCATACTCCAAGGGACAGTAATGGGGGAAAAATGGCTGGACACGAGTGAGCAGCTTGATAGCCGCGCTCATACTGCCGCAGGTGGTCTGTCGTGGAATTGTGCTGGGGTGGGTCTGGTCTCAGCCTGGCATGGGAAGGCATAGGAGGGCTTCCCAGTGGGTCGTGCAGCAGCTGTACCCAACCACCCATCATGCGAGTGAGCCTGTTGCTTTCCAGGAAGGGGGAGCCAGCAGCTGGATGCCCCTGCTGATCGCACCACAGCAGGAGAAGGAAAAAACAGCTGCGATATAAAAATAAAAAAAGAACATGTGATAACTACATGGGACTAGAAAGGGGAAGGGAGAGAGGGCAGAAGGGAGGGAGGTAAAAGGGAGGTGGGGGGTTAACTGGGGCAGACTTGATGGGCCAAATGGTCTTTTTCTGCCAGCACAATTGTATGATTCTATGATTCTGTGAGATGGAAAACCTTATACACTTTGTTATCTATTACTCAGTAGTGTTTAGTTGTCACCAAGTTTTCAAATGGCAGCTCCCTATTAGGTACTTGGCTGATGCCTTGCCAGTGCCATTTGGGTTTATTGCTCTGAGTGGGGTGGGTGGCATTGTTTGGGGATGCTTGGCAGAAGACACCAGGAAAAAGGACTGCTGTGTGACTGAACTTCTCTGCTGGGACTAAAGTAGAAGAACTTTTGTGCTTGGACCTTTAATTTAGGGTAAAAAAACTAACATACACAAAAAAAAGTGTGTGTTTGGGTTAATTGAACTGAATGGGTATCTGAAGAGTTATCTAGGTGTAAATCTCAGGTGACTGAAAGGACTTAACTGCTGTGGAGGTTTAAATTACTTGTAGAAAGATCTGGTAAGTAGGGGGAGTGGCTTAGCTAGAAGGAAGCTACATTTAAAGACTGCCTTAGAAAGATTCTGCTAATAGCTTGGCAGAAGACACCAGGAAAAAGGACTGCTGTGTGACTGAACTTCTCTGCTGGGACTAAAGTAGAAGAACTTTTGTACTTGGACCTTTAATTTAGGGTAAAAAGACTAACATACAAAAAAAAAAAAGTGTGTGTTTGGGTTAACTGAACTGAAAGACGGACTATGTTGCCCTCCTTCCCTCCACCCAAAGCTAGTTCTATTTTTATAGGCACAGGATTTGACTGACAACAGGAACTTCCTGTTTAGGGGCAGGAAGTGAGTGATCACAGAACCACCAAGGACCCACCATCCTAGAAGGGCAAGACTAGCTCTCCAGCCCCCTCTAGCTGCGGGAGGTCTGCCTCTGAGCAAGTAAGTGGTCTACTGAGAAATATAGGATTTTCTTGTCTCAGAACAGGACAATCAGGAGCTTAAAGGGCGCACAGGAAGAAAGTAAGGAGAGGGAGAAAAAAAAAACAGAGGAAAGAGTAAGGATTGCTAACAATTAAGGGGCCAGAAATAAGGCATGGTTGGAGTGGTGCAGTGCAGTGGCTGTGGAGCAGCAGTCTTCCGGGAGATGTTCTGGAAGATGCGGTGTTGTCCCATCTGCAGGCACCTCTCTGGGCTGAGGGAGGAGGTTGCTCATCTCCAGGCTGAGTTGGCCAGGATTTGTGGGACCTCTCTTCCATCCAGGGACCACCAGTGCCACTGCTGTTGCCTCAGAGGTTGCCAAGAAAGAAGAGCAGTTGGACCACAGTGGTCTCAGGGAGGGTGAGGGTGGTGGAACAGAGGCGCATCCTCCAGCTGTACCTCTCCACACCCTATGCCATTCTGGCAAAGTGTGGTTCCTCATGGAGGCACCCACAGTGGAGACCAAGGAGGATGTTGGGAACCTCCACAAAGGAGACCCACAGGAGGGTGGCAGGGGACCCTGCAGGGAAGGAAACAACTCCTGGTAGGGGGACTCCATTGTTAGGAAGGTAGAACTGGGGAGGAAGGGGAAGGAGGTAAGGTGCCTGCCTGGTGCCATGGCTTGAGGGACAGGGAGTGAATCCTCAGGATTGCCGAGCAGCTGCACAGGGAGGGAGCTGGATGTCATTGTCCACCTAGGGACAAATGACCTGGCTAAGAAAGGGATTAGAGAAGTGCAGGAAGAGTTTGTGGAATTGGGGAGGGGTCTAGGTCAAGTAGCACGACGGTAACCTTTCTCGGAGGTACCCATCTATGGCATAGGAGAGGCTAGGGTGTTCGCACCATGGGATTCAATCAGTGGTTGAAAACTGGTGGAGCTCGGGGATTTGGCTTCACTGGGGACTGGGGGTCCACCTGGAGTGATGCAAGCCTATACTGGCATGATGGGCTGCATCTGTCCGGGAAGGAACCAGGATCCTAGGTGATAGGTTTAAATGCTTCATTGGCAAGCTTTTAAACCAGCCAAGGGGAGGCACTGAAAGGAGCAGGAAAATCCTAGCCCCCCAAGTAATCATGGTAGTAAGTGCGGCAAACACCAAATAGAGGTGTCATAGGAGAAGGGCAGGGGTAAATGGAGAAAGTGACAAAGGCAAGAAGGACAGGGATGGGGCAAAAGGGAGTAAGGCCATCAGGAAATGGAAGGTAATGAGTACCAATGCCGTAGTCTGGGCAACAAGCTCCTGAGCTGATGGCCTAAATGAAGAAGGATGCCTGATATCGCAGCAGTCACAGAAACATGGTACACAGAGAACCATGACTGGGATGTTAACATACCAGGGTACATAACCTACAGGAGAGACAGGCAGGAGAAGAGGTGGAGGAGTAGCTCTCATGTAAAGGAAGGGATAAAAGCAACTGAATAAAAGAGTAAACAGGGAGGAGAGGAGGCACTGTGGGTCACCTTGGAGACTGGAAAGGCACCACAATCCGCACAGGGTTGTGTACAGACTCCATGTCAGGGGAAGGAATGGACAAGGATATGATAGAAGGCATTCTTAGAATGGCAGAGAAAGGAGATACTGTTGATGGGAGACCTGAATATGCCAGATGTTAACTGAGCACATTTGCTGCAGCCACATCCAAGAGCAGGGCCATTCTTGATGCCCTACAGGTGACAGGCATTAGACAGCTAGATTCAACCCACTGGTGAGGGAGCAATCTTAGACCTCATACTCTCAAATGGGGGCAGGAGAGGACTCAGATCTAGAAGTGGTTGCCATCTGGGGACAAGTGACCACCAAACAGTGTGGTCATGTTAAACTCAGCTACAGAGTCAAGCTTACAAAAGTGAGGGTACTGGACTTTAGAGGGCTGACTTTGGCAAGATGGGAGAGTGCCCTCAGAAAAGCACTAGCAAACAGGCTAGAAGAAGGTGTGGAGCAACAATGGGGAATTATCAAAACTGCCATCACAGATGCAACAAGCCTTTGTGTAAAGCAAATAAACAAACTAAATGAAAGAAAAAGCCACTATGGTTCTCAAAAGAGGTGGCTGGAAAGTCAGGAAAAAGATAGCATTCCGGAAGAATAAGGAAACACAGAAGGAGCAGGACAGAGAGCTGTACCAGTTAAGGCAGAAGGAAGCAGGGAGGGAAGTCAGAATAGCAAAGGCCCAAACTGAGGAAAAGATAGCCAACTCAGTTAAGAAGGGGGATAAAACCTTTTATAGGTACATCAGCGAGCGTAGAAAGACAAAGGGAGGGATAGTGAGGCTGAATAGAATGAACGGTGGGTGGGCAGAGGGGGACAGTGAAAATGCAGGAATACTGAATGAATATTTCTGCTCAGTATTCACAAAAGAGGAGGGGGAAGTGCCTAATCCAATTAACAGAAGCACTCTTGATAGGGGGGTTGATCCCAGTCCTTTCACAGAAGAAAGGGTTCTGCAAGAACTCCTAAAACTGAAGGTGGACAAAGCAATGGGTCCTGATGGAATTCACCCCAGAATTCTAAAAGAATTAAGGAGGAACTAGTGAAACCACTGGCTACTCTTTTAATAAATCAAGGGAGGATGGTGTGGTACCGAGGACTGGAGGAAGGTGGATGTGATTCCCCTCACAAAGTGGGACCAAGACAGAGGCAGGAAACTACAGACCTGTCAGTCTGACCTCTGGTAGGAAAGGATGGAGTCACTTGAAGGAAAGAATAGTTGAGTACCTAGAGGCCAGTGGAGCACAGGACCCAAGGCAGCATGGATTCACAGGGGGAAGGTCATGTCAGACGAATCTAATAGATTTCTTTGACTGGGTGACCAAAGTAGTAGACCAGGGAGGGGCTGTGGACATGGCCTACCTAGACTTTAGCAAGGCATTTGACGCAGTCCCACACAAAAGATTAATAGTCAAATTAACCAGCCTGGGAGTGGGACCCAGGGTTGTAGCCTGGGTAAAACATTGGCTGGACAACAGGACACAGAAGGTAATTGTAAATGGAGTACATTCTGAAGAAAGGGGGGTTACTAGTGGGTACCGTGAGGTTCAGATTGGGTCCAGTCCTTTTAATGTCTCATCAATGACATTGCAGAGGGACTGAAGGAAAAGCATGCCTTTTGCAGATGACACAAAGATCTGCAACAGGGTTGATACACAAGGAGGCGTGGAAAGGATGAAAAGGGACTTGGCAAGGTTGGAGGAATGGTCAGAAGTATGGCAGCTAGGATTCAATGCAAAGAAGTGCAAAATAATGCACCTGGGAAACAAGAATCAGGGAAGAATGCACAATGGGTGGGAGGTAGTAACAACAACAAAAAGGAAGGGGACCTGGGGTAATCATATCAGATGACCTTAAGGTTAGCAAGCAATGGAGAAGGCAGTTGGGAGGGCTGGGGTATACTGGGATGTATAGGAGAGGCATCATCAGCAGAAAACAGGAAGTTGTTATCCCTCTGTACAGACAGTTGGTGAGACCCCATCTGAGTACTGTGTCCAGTTCTGGAGACCCCATCTCCACAAGGACATAGACAGGATAGAAGCAGTCCAGAGGAGGGCAATTAAATGGTGAGGGTCTGCAAGAGAAGCCATAGGAGGAGAGACTAAAGGAGCTTAACATGTATACCCTTGAGGAAAGAAGGAGAGAGGACATGATAGAAACTTTATACCTCAGTGGACTCAACAAAGTCCAAGAGGGTAGCATCTTTCAGAAAAGAGACTTGCAAGAACAAGGGACACAATTTAAAGATAGAAGGAGGGCGGTTCAGGGGCAATGTGAGGAAGTATTATTTCACAAGAGGGTAGTGGATGCATGGAACAGCCTTCTTGAGGAGGTTGTGGGGTCTAAAACTGTGGGAGAATTCAAGAATGCATGGGACAGACATAAGGCAATTCTTGTGGGGGGTAGGAAGAAATAGGCTGTTGGTTAACTAGGATCTGAGGCCTATCCTGTAGGTAGGGAAATGGGCAGACTAGATGGGCCTAGTGGTCCTTATCTGCCGTCAAAGTCTATGTTTCTTCAGTTGTTTGATTTTTTTTTTATTAGATGGTTGTTTTGTACTTTGTTATTGTTGATTTGTTGTTAATTGTCTTTTCTGGTATTACTGTAAAATGAATAAGTATACTAAATAAAAAAAAGAAAACTATATTCTTAAACACTGATCAGGCACACATTCTTAGAGAATCTCCATTTTGAACATTGTACAATCAGATGAAGCACTTAAAGTTTACTTTACAAAGCAGTTCTTACTTAGCTCCAAAATGACCCGCACTCCCTGTTGGAGAAACAAGTGAGATTAAAACAGAACCAATAAAATCTATAAACTCTTACTGCTGTCTCAATTAAATCACAGAGCAAAGTGTCCAACAAACTGACAGTATTAAGAATTTCCTTTTGCTCTGCCTTATATTCTGGTAAAAAATTCTTACATTGCCTCCTTGCATTTCCTGTGTTTAGTGTGGCACTGGCTGTTCTGTAAGCATCCCACAAATATGAATGGACAGCATCCCTGGAAGCATGCCAACTCAGCAGCACATGTGCTACGCTCTGAAAACTACACTTAGATTTTCATTTCTGTACCTTACTTCTTTATCTGATTTCGTAATAAAAAAAATTATGTGAATCCTGAAATGTTGAGTTATTTTGTTCTTGTCATTGTATCACATAATTAACTTGTTGCTTTCCAGATGAGTTCCAAGTAGAAACATACCTAGAAAAATAGAGTTTGCTGGCAGATTAGGACAGCTTGGCCCATCCAGTCTTCCCATTTCTCCCATCCTACACTATTACCACAGACTGTGCCATTTCTGCAGCTCTTTCTCCCTCCCTCTTCCTTTCCACTAGGATTCCCTTGTGCTTAAGCCAGGCATTCATGAACCTCAGCAGTGTTTTCTCCCATAATCACACCCACTGGAAGGCTGTTGCAGGAATCCACCACTCTTTCTGTGAAGAAGAACTTTCTTGCATCTCTCCTGAATCTACCCTACTCCAGCTTCATAGCATGTCCACTTGTTCTTGAGCACCTTGAATACTTGTCTTCTGCATCTTATTCACCCCTGTTGGTTATTTAAAGGTCTCTATCATATCCCCCTCCCTCCTCTGTTTCAGGGTGTACAAACTGAGATCCTTTCATTTCTTGTAGGGCTTTTGATGTAGACCCTGCATCATTTTAGTTGCCAACCTCTGGGCTGCTACTGCTCTGTCTATAACCCTCCAGAGGTGTGGTCTCCTGAACTGGACACAATACTCTAGGTGGGATCTTACCAGCGATCTATACAGAGGCAACACCACCTCTTTTTTTCTGCTGTTGATTCCCCTTCATATGCATCCCAACACCCCACTAGCCCTCCCTACTGCCTTGTCACACCACTTGGTAACCTTTAGGTCATCTGATATGTTTGCTCCCATGTCTCTTTCCTGGTTGGTGGCTGTCAATACCACTCCAACCATTTTGTACTCTGCTGTTGAACTTCTGTGCCCTAAGTCAATTATTTTGCACTTGTTTTATTTTGAAACTCAGCTGCCATAATCTTGAACACTCCTTTACTTTTCTTAGGTCTCTGTTCATCCTTTATATCCCACCTGAAGTATCCACCCTACTGCAGATTTTGGTTTTATCCACAAGGGAGCTGATTTTTTCTTTTAGCTACTCTGCAATGTGACCTTATAAAGAGATTAAGCAAGACCAGTCCCAGCACTGATCCCTAAGGCATCACCCTGGTCATCCTCCCTCCCTTCCAGGGTGTGAATTCTGTTTACCGCCATCCTCTGTTGCCTATCCCGTAACCAATTTCTTATCAAGTTGACCACCTTTGGATCCACTCCTAAGCTACCCAGCTTTCTTACTAGTCTAAGTGGAACAGTGTAGAAAGACTTACTGAAATCTAGGTAGGCCATGTCGACCGCTCCACCATGGCGTAAATCCTTTGTCACCTATTCAAAAAAATCTATCAGATTTATGTATTTATTTAAAAGTTAGTAACTGGGAAAGGCACCACTAAGCCAAGGCTCATTTCTAGGTGCAACCCGGGTACAGGGTAACATAGGTATACACAGAAAAACAATACACATTAGTATAGCAAGGGTTGCAGTTACATGTTCCACAGTTAATAGACAACAGTCACGTACAAAAATAAATATAGAAGTAAATAAAATACACTTAGAATGTTGCTTACAATAATTTCAGGTGAAAGGCAGACAGTGAACAAAAGCAAATTTTATTTGGCATGTTCTAACTAAATAGAAAGTGGAACCGGGTGCAATTCATAGCACTCGGAAAATAGGGAGTTAGGGGTAGGCAAGGCAACAGAATCTGATAGCTAGGGGAGGAAGGCCACTTGGGAAGATGGGAGGGGGGAGTGTGAGCACTGTGGGCAACTAGGAGGAGAGAGCATTCTGAGAAGACTTTTGGGGGGGGGGAGGTGATGATTGGAGGGGAGTTTATTCCACAGAAGTGGAAAATGAAAGGAAAAGACAGACTGGCCAGCAGCAGAATGGGGCAAGGGATAGAAAAGGTATGTAGGTCTCTGTGTTGAAGAGAGTAGTTTGAGGTGGCAGCTTGAGACAGACGGGAGGAAAGGTAGATGGGGAGGGTTCCAAACCAGAACTTAGCAATAAGGGAAGTGCAGTGAACTGTCCTCCTGTGTGATAATGGAACTAGAGAGAGAGAGAGAGAGAGAGTAGAATACAGGAGACCGTGGTGGGTAAGAGGTGAGGTGAGGAGGTGGTGAAATGGCAGAAAGAGTTAGCAGTGTATCCAGTCTGCAGAAGAATGTGTGTTAGGCCCCATCTGGAGTACTGCATGCAGTACTGGAGGCCGCACCTGCACAAGGACGTTAACAAAATGGAGGCAGTCCAGAGAAGGGCAACCAAAATGGTGCAAGGACTGCATCAGACAACATACAAGGACAGACTAATGGGCTCAGTATGTATACCCTAGAGCAAAGGAGGGAGAGAGAGGTGATAAGATCAAAACATTCAAACATCTTAAGGGCACTAGCACGGTACAAGAGTCTAACATGTTTCAATACGAGAAAAGTAGCAGAACAAGAGAACACAGCATGAGACTAGAGGGAGGCCAATTAAGGGGTAATGTGAGGAAGTTCTTTTTCACAGAAAGAGTGATGGATGCATGGAACAGCCTATCTCAGGAAGTGGTGGAGATGAATACAGTGAAGGGCTTCAAACAGGCATGGGATATGCATAAGGGAGCAATACAGATGGGTATGACTAGATAGGCCATTGACAGAGCAAAGGCCTATGGCACATTCACAAGGTAGAAAAAATGGGCAGACTGGATGGGTCTTGCAGTCGTTATCTGCTGTCATCTATGTTTCTGTGTTTCTATGTATGAGACTGGGGCTGTGCCATAAATCACATTGGCATAGTCAATGATAGGTAAAATCATTTTAGATACCAACTCATGGCGGGTGTGGAAGGGGAGGCAGTCTTTATGATGGTAGAGGACTGCCAGCTTGGGACACTGTTTTGTACAGATGATGTCAACCTGGGTAGAGTAGTCCAGGTGGCTATCTAGCCAGAACCCTCAGTATTTAAAAGCAGGAACATTTTCTAGGGGGGAACCATCCAAGGTAATGACGACAGTAGGGACTGGTGAGTGGCCAGTTTCTGCCTACAACTGAAAGTCATAGCCACAGTTTTTTCAGTGTTGAGTTTCAGTTGGTTAGTCTGAAACCATAACTGCACTCTGTTGAAATGTTGTTGGAGGAGGGATTCCACGCTGACAGTGGAGGGCCCAGAGGTGAAAATAATAGTTTTGGCAGCATACACATGTATATTTGATGAGTTGCAGACTGAGGGACGGTCATTAATAAATAAGGATAAGAGGATGGGGCCAAGGATGGAACCTTGAGGAACCCCATGAAGGCTAGGGAGACGGGAGAAGAGAGCATCACCTACTTGAACAGCTTGCTTCCTGTCGTGAATGAAAGAGTGGAACCAATTAACAGCAGGACCTGCGAGACCGATGGATTTATGTTTTTGTAGCAGTAGGGGGTGAGCGACAGAGTCAGAAGCCTTAGCCAGGTTTATGAAAATGGCAGCTGTAATATGGCTGTAGTCCATTGTTGAGGAAATGGAATCAGTAACCCACAGCAGGAAGGAGATGGCTGAGTGTTGCTTTCTGAAGCCAGACTGCATGAGTGAGAGAGTGTTTGTGGCAAGGTACTCAGACAACCTGGAGTGAAAGAGGGAGTCCTGTAGTTTGGCAGGAGAGGGGAGAAGAGAGATGATCCGGTAGTTTTTGAGAGTGCAAGTGTCACAACCCTTGTGAAGAGGTAACACTTTAGTGGTTTTCCGTGCTTTGGGGACAGAGGACGTTGAGAGGGAGATGCTGAAAATGTGGGCTAGTGGAGCAGCGATAGAGGGGGCTGAGATATGTAAAAGCCTGGGGTGAAGACCATCATGGCTGGTTTGGTAGGGTTAAGGGCAAGAAGGGCAGTGTAGACTCGGGGGGGCAAAGGGAGAGAAGAGGAAATTTGTAGGGGGAGTGGGAGCATTGGGAGGGAAAAAAGAGGTGTCAGAGTTGGTGGGAGGTGGGTTTTCTGGGAGAGCACAAGTGGCAAAGAATTTACTGAAGATCTCTGCAACTGTGATGGTGTCAGAGACTGTGAAGCCATCAATTTTGAGAACTGGGTAGGCCTATTGGGCGGCGGGGGGGGGGTCTAGTAGAGAGTGAAACACTTTCCAGAAGGAAGCAGGAGTATTTTGATAATGCTGCAGGTGACAGTTGAAGTAGTTCACTTTAGGGAGGTGGGTGGCCTTGCTGCAACTATTTGTAAGGGTGTGTAAGCTTGGAGATCAGCCTGGGTTAAGAAAGTTTTATAAGGGTGCCAGGCTTTTTCCCTAACTCAGCATTTGGCTAGCAGTTCTGCAGTAATCCAGAGGTGGTGGTGTTGTTTAACTCTGGCTTTCTTTAGAGGGGTGTGGAGATCCCAAAAGTGGTTTAGTATGCTGGAGAAGAGAGACAGGGCAGAGTCTACATCATGGGCAGATTTGTTTGACACAACCTCCCCCCTATGATCCCATGCAGCCTCAGGTTTTGTAATCCACTGGATTTAAGATATTCCACAATCCTTTCCTGCAGCAGTGATTCCATTAACTTTCCCACCACCAATGTCAGGCTGACTGTCCCATAATTACCAGCCTCTTCCTGCTTCCACTTTGTCTAATGGGACTAAATCCACTATCCTGCAAGCCTCCAGAATCACTCATTTCTCCAGTGAGCTGTTAAATAATACTATCAGAGGTGCAGTCAGTATTTTCTTGAGCTCCCTCAATACCCCTTGATGCACCCATCTGATTCCATTCCTTTGTACTCCTTCAGATTAACAAGTCTCTTCAGGACTGTCACTTTCAAAAAAGGACTAATATCCACCCTTCTCCCTCCACAGCTTTTGTTTCTGTTTGAGGCCCCTCCCCTTCTGCTTTTTCTGTGAACCTGAGCAAAGGTATTTGTTGAGAAACACCTCCTGCAGAGAGTCCAGTGTATCAGTGTATCATAGTTATCTACAGAGTGATGTCTCTGCTTAATCCTGAAATTTTAAGGCACTTCCAGCTCTGAATATCTCTCCTATAGTATCGGGGTGGTTACCATGGTTGCCAGGACAGCACTACAACGTTTGCCTTAATGCCCTATTTACAAACTTTTATAGTGCAATATATTTTTTTATTTTTAGAAATAGACTGGTGATGAGCGGTGTACTGCAAGGCTCGGTGCTGAGCCTGGTGCTATTTGGGTTCTTTATCACAGATGTTGCACATAGAGTTGGAAGTAGGGTTAATCTGTTCACAGATGATACCAAAATGGGAGCAGTGGATGAAGAGGATGGATGGAAACAACTACAAGGGGCCTAACCAAACTGGAGGTATGGTCAGAGAAGTGGCAGATGGGATTCAATGTGAAAAAGTGCAAGGTTACGCACTTCGGGCAAAGAACCCAAGGAGAGACTATTGGTTGGGAGGGGTGAGGCTGGGGATCACTGAGAAAGAGATGACCTAGGGGTGTTAGTAACAGGGAGCATGAACAACTCTGCCCAAAGCAGGAAAGCAACAGCTATGGCAAACAGAATGCTGGGCTGTATCACAAGGGGTTTCTCATCCAAGCATAGGGAGGTGATCCTGCCCCTCTACAGATCTTTGGTCAGACTGCACTTGGAGTACTGTGTGCAGTACTGGCGGCTGTATCTGAAGATGGATATTAATTTACTGGAAGGTGTGCAATGGAGAGCAACAAAAAGGTTACAGGGGATGGAGGGCAAGGCCTACGAGGACAGGATGAATGAGCTAAATATGTACATGCTGGAGGAGAGAAGGGAATGGGGTGGATATGATTGAAATGTTTAAGTATTTAAGGGGGATAAACAAAGCTAGCACTGAAGGAGTGTTTAAACTGAGGAACGGTAGGGACACAAGGGGGACGGGCTAAGGTTGGAGAGTGGAAGATTTAGGAGGGAGATGAGGATGCACTACTTCACTGAGAGGGTGCTGTCTAAATGGAATGCTCTACCAGAGGGGATCATATCATGTAAGACAGTAGGAAGTTTTAAGAGGGCATGGGACAGTGCACGAGGGAGGGTCTGAGTGGAGGGGGTCTGAGACTGTCATGGTAATAACAGATGGGGAGGGGAATGGGGCAGCTGCAACCTAGAGGGCTAGCTGCACACTTGGGCAGACATTGATAGACCGGGTGGTCTGTTTCTGCAGACAGATTCATATGTTTGTAAATTCCTATGAAAATGCATACTGACTGCTAAAAGCTGTTTGTTTGGAAGAGCAAGTTCTACTGCAGCAATTGCTGGTCTGTTAGTTTTGCGTCCTAGTAGTGTTATTAAAATATCAGTAACATGATCTCTGATTTTCAGACTCCTATTAAGTGAAGCTGTTTTCTGGAAAACATTTGTTTTCACATGGCAACTAGTCAATTGTCACTAGTGAGCACAACTGGTGGTATCCTGTGTACAGGGCGACCTCGATTGAATGCTTTCAAAAAGGGTGGCTCAGTCACGGCACCTGTTCATGGGGCTATCAGGCAGGACAGCAACTAGATGGGGGTAGGCTAATATAGTGACAGGATGTCACTATGTACTGTATATGTGTGTGGGGGGGGTGAGGGACCACGCTGTGTGATGGGCGGAAGTGGAGGGAGGGTTTGTGGGGTGTAGTGCAGCAGTGGGCTGCCAAGCTTTCTGTGTGGCGTGATGTGTAGGTAGCAGGCTAGAGCTGGAAGGGTGCTGAGTTCGGTTCTGGGCATGACTGCATCGGGTAAGGGTACTTTTTTTTTTTTAAGTTTTACACCCCCCCGAGTTGAGACTTCTTTAGTAGGAGGGTGTGGGGGGGTGCAGGTGGCACATCCCCCCAACATAAAATGCTCAGCAGGAGCACACTCACCTCTGAGGCTGAGAGATCAGAAGGCTATGGGTTCCTCCCCCACACTAGGCACTTGTGTTAATATCCCAATACTGACACTGTGGTGCAGCATGAGGGGGTGCTGCACTCCTGAGGTGCCATCTTTCAGATGAGATGTTAAACGAGGTCCCATCTGCCTGTTCTGGTGGTACAGTACTAGTGCCGAATTTGTCAAGCAATTTTATGAGATTCCCTATTTATTCTTCACAAAATGTAGGGAAAAAAATCCTCTAAAATTCTTTTTGTTATACCTACAGAAAGAGGCCCGATCCTATTATAGTACTTAAAGGAAAACTCCATGTTAAAAATCAGAAAAAGATATGTAGTAGTCCTTTTCTCTGTGTTCTAACCAGTTCCCAACATTTTCTTTTCCTCTGGCTGTGAGAGATGTTTTTTCTAACTTTCCCTAACTGTTTTATTGCCCTTGGATGTTGCCATTCTGGTTTCTGTTATGGCCCCTAGTCTTCCCAGAATGCCCTTTGGTGTGATGTCTAATCACCCCTGCAGGAAGCTAGTGTCTTGTTACAGGGTCTGTCACAGCTCAGCCACAGAGAAAATACTTATTCCAAAGAAGACACACTGCTAGATTTTAGGTGAGTGTAATCATTATTATTTTTTGATATTGTACCTTGTCCTGCTATGTTCTGCTCTGTGTGTGTGTGTATGTATTTGAATCATGCCACTGTTTACTCTATTCCTCTCAGTCACTTTCAGTTTTTGCACCGGTACTAAGTAGCAAAAATTGAACATCACCTTATAGATTGTAACATAGCAGGACAAGGTACTAATATCAAAAAATAATAATGATTACACTCACCCAGAATCTAGCAGTGTGACTTCTCTGAAAGAAGTATTATCCTTGTGGCTGAGCTGTGACAGACCTTGCTAAATCTAAGGGCATAGCTACATCATTGTCACATGAGCCAGGGTGCATCGTAGGAGAAAGAAAGCCAATAAACCTATTTGTGATGGAGATCCCCAGGTGTCGTAAAACTACTATACAGCTAGCAGGCTAATTTAGGAAAAACTCCTTATAGCAGACAGAGGGAAGGACATACTAGGACTTAACATACATGTCAAAACACTCTACTTAACATATGTTTTTGCACATTCTGGGTGGACTTCTCCTTTAAGTGCCATCTAGTAGCTTTTCAACTACACTATCAGATGAGACAACCTTCTCTGGGTAGCAGTGAACACACTAACAAACAAAACAAAATCCCTAACTAAAGGTTTCACAATTCTCAATAGGGATTTTTAAAAATCCTGAAAAATCCTTTGACTAATTTGGTGCTACTACTGTAGTTCAAGTGGATATTAAAGATGCCATGGCATTTCTCAAACAGAGTAAGCGAATTTTTATTAAAACTTCAACAATCAAATAAATACAAAACAGTGTTAACTCACACAAAAATAATATACGAATCATAAGAGAAATCAAATATATATTACATTCATACATTTTCTAGTTTGCTTTCAAATAAATATTTAAAACCCAAAATTAAATCATAATGCTGAAAAGAACCCCACACACACAAAGAGTAGGGGAATTTCCCTGGTACACTGGCCAGAATGTCCCCCCATTCACTAAAATACCACCAACAGCTTAATCTGGTTCAAAGTCAGTTGGCATTCATCTATATCCCCCTTCCCCAGGTCGTGCCTGAAAATATAAAGAATTTGTCTAGCACACTTACCCGGTCAACACAAACTAAATAAATAAATTAACAAAATAGAGGTTGGGTGCCCACTTGTTGTTCGCCCTGAGTGTACATCACTGAAATTCATTTTCCGCGATGAACACTCACCCAAATGAACCCAATCAGCTAGTGTGTTAAGGCCTTAGACTTTTTTTTTCAAAGCAGCCTATTAAAACAGGAACAAAGTATCCAAATCAAGAGTCCAGAAGATGCCTTTCAGCAAGTGCTGGCTCATGGCCCACCAAAGCTAACATTGCCTTTAAGGGGTCTCCCAGAAGAATCCCATGGTGGCAGGAAAGGACACCAGAATGGTATCTGGTGGTTGGATATTTGGAACAAAATGCCCACATCATCTAAGGACATAAGATCGCTGAATGTTGGGGTAAATAAATAGAACTGAATACATACTGTATTTACAAGCTTTCCATGCCAGGAATGCCCCACTGTACAGTGTACATGTCATTTGAACCTTCAATGACCACTTCCTTATTACTTTGTCAGTAATCTCTTCAATCATTTCAACTTTCTTAAAGTACATTGTTCTAAGACAGAGATGCTCTTTTTTAGGCGAGAAGAGCATCCTCATTTAAACTATAGCTCTGTCTCTTCTGCTGATGGCCATCCTGGCACCTAATCAAGGATGTTATCCTTTTGCTGCAGTGGAGACCAACCAAACAAAACTTCATTGTAGGTGTCACACCTGAGAATTGCAGTGTTCCACCTGTGCCCTCAGGTCTGTGTCAAGGATGCCAGATAATGCATGCTACCACAGAAGGACTCATTCCTTTGCAGGAGATGCCCCCAAGAGGACCAAGAAGGATCAGAAGTAGAACATAGCAGATGCAGGTGGCTCTTCACTGAGTTAGCAAAATGTGCAAGGGCACTGGACCAAATATCATTGGCAGTGTATGCTGTATGTGGGTAGATAGTTTGCAATTTAATCATTAAGGAAGTCTGGCTCTTTAAATGTCTTGCATAGTATGCCGATAAAGTGATAAAGCATTTTCAGAATTCCTTTTTTGGAAATTTGATTGGGACCAGTTAAGACAAATTTGGTGTTAATATTAGAAAGGCATACACACCATGACAATGCCAATGGTAACTCCCCCTGTAGTGAAACTAAATAAATATGGCACTAACATTCTGGCACATAGCATGTGGTACATGTCATGCCTGCACTAAAACAAATGAAAGAAACACAATGAATTTTTTCAGTGAAATTACAATCATTCTGCTAGTAGACAAAATTTGTTCTAGAGTTTGAGGATTTAATGAGGCTAATGGATAGAAAGTGGTGTACTATGTTTTTTTACACACCTGAGGTTTGTGAAGTTCATAAACCTTGAGAGCAAAGTTCAGTAAGTTTGTGCAGACATTACACGCCAAGGGTGATAAAAAATTATTTTCGAAACTACTTCCCATATTTACAATATTTTTATAATGACTGGTGTGTGAAAAAACAGACTCACCAGCTATGCACTGTGACATTATAGGGCCCTAGTATTGCTGGTGTTTGCTAGTACCATATGGGGGCTGGCTATGGTCATTGAACAATTGTTTTGATGTCATGAATGGTGACTTGCCTGGGTTGGGAGAAGTTTATGAGCTCCTCCTGAGTTTTATACTATGATCTGGGACAACAAGAAGAAAGGAGTCTCAGAAAGAGTCAACTGGAGTGTGTACAGATAGGCAACCCTTAACTGACTGTGCTGATCACACTGCTAACTCTACATTTCACTGCAGTCAAGAACTGTGCCACTGGATGATTCTCTGAGGAAGTGCCTGGCTCTAGGATTATGACTGAAACTTTTGCTTTCTGACCATTGAGAACTGTGTGTGCCCTATAATCATATACATGAGTGCACATGGTCGAATTTCAAAGGCAAGATCAGCTGGTATAAAGTACTGTAATGTGAGACAAACTCCATAATACATGGTGAATAATATTTTCACTGATGTATAATGGAGTTTGAAAGTGCTTCAAAACCAATTATTATTTGGTGCAAACATTAAGTAAGCTACTGCACAATAAATAAAACTTTGTCATGTGTTATTCCTTATATAAAGTTAATGGAATTGCTTGATCTTGATAGTGCAAGAAGCATGAGAAATCTAATATAAAAAGACAGAAATGTGCCTCATTTTCAAAGCACTGACAGATGCTCTGTTATGGGAGCAGTTAGACCTTGTTCTTAGGGACATGGTATACTGTACAAAGGTTCACCCTTTGAAACTGTATGGAGAAAATTAGAACACCAATAGAAGGAAACAGAAACATAGAATTTGACAGCAGATAAGGACCGCTTGGCCCACCCAGTCTGCCCATTTCCCTACCTAATTGATAAGCTGCAGATCCTAGTTAACCAGCAGCCTACTTCTTCCTACCTCCACCCCCTAAAATTGCCTTATGACTGTCCCATGCATGCTTGAATTCCACCACTGTTTTTGACTCCATAACCTCCTCCGGAAGGCCGTTCCATGCATCCACAACCCTCTCTGTGAAAAAATACTTCCTTGAATTACCTCTGAGCAGCTCCCATCTTCAAATTGTGCCCCCTTGTTCTTGCACACCTCTTTTTTTGAAAGATGCTACTCTCTTGGACTTTGTTGATTCCCTTGAGGTACTTGAAAGTTTCTATCATGTCCCCCCTCTCCCTCCTTTCCTCGAGGCTGTACATATTAAGTTCCTTAAGTCTCTCTTCATATGTCTTCTGATGCAGACCCCTGCACCATTTTAGTTGCCCTCCTCTGGCCAGCTTCCATCCTGGCTATGTCTTTGCGGAGACTGGGTCTCCAGAACTGCATGCAGTAGGAAGCAATGGTTTAGTGGCAAGCAAAACTGTGGTTGAATTTAAGACCAAACTGGATAACCACTTGATTTTAACTAACATTACAGGGTATAACTTGTACTATTGGCAAGCTATAATGGACCTATCAGTCTTCACAGAGCTTTGTATACTTCTATGTAATCTATGTACTAGAGTACAGTAAAACTAAAACTTCTAATATTTGGTTTTATATTTTATACTGGAAAAGAATGTGAGCAAAATTGCCCATTTTCACATGCATCCAGTCAAAGATACATAGTCAAGCAGTGTTACATAGAGAATACAAAATACAGAATACAATGCTGTATACAATAGATTTTAAAATGTGTTATCAGTAGTAGTGGCACAGTGGTATTAACTTGATAATAGTAAAACTTTTTTGGCTTCTGACATTTGGACAAGATTAGGAATGTCACATGAAACAAATTGTATCTTTCATCAGGTCATGAATATTGTTCCAAGGGCTGGCCATGAAAATGTCTGTCTCTTTTTTTTTTCATTTATTTAGTTTTTGTTGACCAGGTAAGTGCACTAGACAAATCCTGCCTATTTTCAGGCATGACCCGGGGGGAAGGGGATACAGATGAATACCCACTGACCTTGAACCAGATTAAGCTGTTGGTGGTATTTTTAGTGAATGAGGGAAATTTGGCTAGGACACCAGGGAAATTCCCTTACTCTTTTCGATAAGTGCCATGGGATCTTTAACATCCATTTGAACTACCACCAATCCAGGCAGATGGGACCTCGGTTTAACATCTCATCCAAAAGACAGCACCTCAGCAGTGCAGCACCCCTCTCATGCTGCACTACAGTGTCAGTACTGGGATATTAACCCAAGTGCCAGATGTGGGGACTGAACCCACAACCCTCTGATCTCCCAGCCTCAGAGGCAAGTGTGCTACCTACTGAGCCACTGACACTGCCATAAATTATCAATATGTGACTTTGCTTTAAAGGTCAGGGATTTAATGTATTTTCATTTTAATTTAATCTACCTTTTGGTTGATAATTATTTTGATACAGAGGCAGACAGCCACTTACATGCATTCATATATACCTAAATGCATAGGTAAATGCATACTGTACACAAATAATCATTGGTAAAGTGACATTCATTTCCAGCAAGATTCCAAGACTTAAAGCAGTGGCATGAAAATCTAGTACTGCAGTACAGCAATATTACGATTTCTAGATTGCAATCATTACCATTTTCACAGGTCTACAGGGATTTCATTTCATTAAGGCTGGAGGGCTCCAATATGGACAGCAGGTCAGTTTGAACCTGTCTCTACTGACACTTGTATGATTTCATAGCAATCAGCATCATTATTACCCTAGAGGATAGTACTAATAGAGCAGAATTAAGGTGTGCTAAACCAAGCTATCATGGCCATCATCAGGGTTTTATTCAGTCTGATGATGAGGAAAGTGACAGAGGGCAAGATGAGACATCAGATTTAGAAGCACTGGTTTGGGTTTGAGGATAATATATAGTACAATGTTGTGTTCTTCAATCGTGGGAAATCCAACTTTCTTTTTATTAACTTTTTATACTTCACAGAGGCATTCTTTAAAAGAATTCCTTAGCTAACTAATATTTGGAAATATATCTTACATACAATATAAAATGTATGCCTCACTGTTGTGAAATTTCTTTAGAAATGTAACCTTTTCACTATTACAAAAACAAGTTTAAGTTAGAAAAAAATAATATCACTTTTGTTTAACATGTAGGAAAACTATATCCACAGCTTTTCAATGAAAGAAACAGAAACCTTTCTTTACCTTCTTTCATATAGTTAGAAATGTGGGCGAGTGTGTAGCCTCCTTAATAAACTTCCTACAGTACATGTTCTTTTGTTCACTGTGAAATGATCATGTTTGTTCTTCTTCCCTGCCTGATATTAATTTTGAACTAATTACCAGCAAATGTATATATATATCAATATAAAGCAATTAATATAGTGTTAGATGCATACACAAGTCTATCTTAGGTGCTCAGTTGTTGAATAACAGGGGACAGACAAGACAGGTTTTCAGCCTCCATCCATCTTATGTTTTATAGTTACTGATCTCTTCTGGATCCCAGTGATATCATTTCTGTGGAGGACCTGCACTGAAACTTGCACTGTGAGCTTCCACTGAACTGATGGCACTGGGTTCCAATCCTGATTCCTGATCAGTAATAATAATAATATGAATATCAGATAGGATAAAATGTAACATAAGTAAGGGATCCTAAAATGGGAAAACACGTATTTCAAGACAAAAGAAAAATAAAACAGTAGGGAGGTTAATAAGGCTAAATAAATACCCAGTTGTCTAATTATTTATTTACTTACTGGAATCTCGGATAACACCTTTGAGCTAAAAGCTCGTTTACAAAAGTTCCACTTCATAAGGCAATAGACAAGGTGCGTAGACATTACAAAACAGATAGGGGTATATACAGCAGGCAAGTACATTATGGTACATACAGATACAGATTCAAGGAAGTACAGTTAAAATACATCAGGTAAGAGAGGTCAACATTATTGCAACAGTACTAGGAGCATACCTAAGGTGGACAAGCAATTTATAGTGGTAGCTGAGCTTTAGATCATGCAGGTAGAGTTATGGAGGGTCAGAAGTGGTGGTGACCAAAGGAGGGAGAGGACTGAATAGATGAGAGTAGGGGGAGGGTGGGGGCAGGGACAAAAGAGGTGACAGAAAAGGGGGGTTGAGTAGTCAGAGGGTTGGGATTGGATAGGAATTTAACCCAGGGTTACATAAGCAGGTGATTGGGCAGGGCTAAGCAGAGGTTGATGTTCACTTTAAAATGTGAAAGCAACATGTAACCCCAGGTGAATCAATACAGTACCACCTTTTAGGCCATTTGACTAGAGCCTTGTATTGGTTACAGGTCCCAGCAGTATCATCTGACATGTGTAGCCTAATCCTCACAAATTCAACTTTTGAGTTTGCCTTTTCCCACTTCCTGTCTTTCACCTCTCATTCCTTAAACTTGTCTGTTCTGCATATTTCTCTAAGCCTTTGCTGGAAGTCCTAACTAGAGTTGTACAAAACATGATATGTACTATATCTTCCATACACTGCCTATGGTTACACCAACATAAATGTGTGACTTTTAGGAAGTATGGAAGTTGAAGACATTGGGCTTGATTCTCAGAGGTTGATGCAGGGTTTTATCAAGCCCTGTGTCAAACCCTACACTGCTGCCTCAAACACATTGCCTTATAATGCACCTGATTCACATAGATCACATGCATTTGTAACATTCTACCCCTTTACAGTGGCTTGCATCAAATATGTGGCGCAAGCCCCGTCAAAGGGTCCTCAAAGTTAGACAAGCAAAAGCTGGTCTAACTCTCTGTATGTGGTGCACGGGATCGAGAATTCCATTTGCCAGCCAGTGATGCTTTCCCATCTCGGCAAGATATTTGTTGCAGGGACTGTGAGTGAAAGGGAGGGCAGGATTCTTCAGTGTCTCATGCACCTGCATTCAAGCACCTTACTACTGCACATTAAAGGTGCCACCTGCTGCTCCCATCAACCACATATTCTGTGCTTTCCATGGACTGGGGATTCCCTGAATGGTGCCCAGACCACACTGGACATGAAGTGTGGACCACACCAATAACATCAGGGGCACCAGAAATTGTTTGCAGGGCAGGAGTTATTTTAAAATGAGACATTTGGATCCAGTGCTCTATCCACTACAGGCCACCATCAATTTGGTACATCTTTACCCCATCTCCACAGCAACAGAGGTCAGGGAAGGCAGCTTTGGCTAATCAGGCTTCAAAGCTTAAAGTGAAGTCACTAGGAGCTTCTGAAACACAGGAGGACTGGCACAAATTCCACTGCAGATTTGCAACAAATCTTGTAATAAAGAAAAGACCTCCAGCACAGTCGAGGTTGAATAACAATTCCATGGACCAACAGAGAGCTGATTTCTCCACAGTACATAGTAGGTGCTGTTCCAGCATCAAGTCAGTTCATACCTGGCACCCACCTGGAGAACAGTTCAAGCATAGTTGCTGCCAGGAGCCACCACATCTGTGGTTGGCCCGAGGTTGCACAACCAGGGACAGGAGGCAGATTGTTGGTTTGTATGACCAGGAGGGAGAAAAACAGAGGAGAAAAAGAAAGCTGATTGCAGTGTTGAGAGAAACCTGATCAAAGTGCTGAAAGAGATGGATTGAGCATCTGCCAGAGGGGGAAAAAAAAGTCAGGCAAAAATCACACACGTAGAACAAGAGGTACTTGCATGCTGATAGCTGCTCACATTTGAAGCTGAAAGCTGCAGATCTAACTGAGACTTCCATTTTACCACTGCTGGAACTGAAAATGAGGGTGTCTTACTGTTTGTGTAAAGTCTTATGTTGTGTAGTCTTGCATGGGTCTCCTAGGTCCCTTAGATCCCTGTTGTATATTGTTTTGTTAAAAAAATATATATATGTATTTCTGGTATTGTTGTTTCTGCATAAAGTCTTGTAAAGTATTGTGTAGTCTTGCATGTGTCCCCTTGTACCTTAATCATTAAATCCCTGTTTTATAATTTTTGTAAAAAAAATGGTGGTGTTGCTGTTGTTTACTGTCTGTCTGCATTAGTAAGGAGTTGTAAAGTGTTGTGTTCTGAAATTCACACATATAAAAAATGCCCATAAAGAGATGCTCTGCCAAAGGAGTTTCTGGCAATGGTGCTGTTGACAAGAAGAACTTAACTTTTGTGGTTCTGAAGGGAACTGTAAGCAGTTGTAATGATGCAGGCTCATTGGGGCCAGCACTGGTTGTAGTAGTAGTTGAGAAGGATTAGTTGCTGCAACTGGGGCATTACTGTGGCCAAATATTTGTCCACAGAATCTTTGGCATCAGTTATGGTAAGGTGCTGCTGCTGGCAGTGCAGGCAGGGAAAACAGGAGCAGAGCAAGGACCTCCAAAAAGTTTTCCTCTGGGAATGTGATTGAGGAAGTGGACTCAGAGGAGGTTGATGTCCTCACAAGTTTTGTATTGTAGAAGAGCCTGAGCCTGAGTCACACTGTGATCTGGCAGATCTGAGTGTTTATTCATGCAGGGCCAGGGAATCAGGAGCTGCAAAGAAGGAAATTCAGGGTGATGAAAGTGAGGATGAGGAGGAGGAGGAGGAGGAGGACATATCTCAGGATACTAGCATTACATATGGGGATGGGAATGATGATACGAACCCTCAATGGGAACCAAATAAAAAGAAAAGTAAGGTTCAGGGACAGGGAATCAGTTAAGGCCCCCCAAGTTCTACAGTTGTTGGCTCTGTTGAACCAGTAGTAATAACATAGAATGAGTCAATGGTTGTAGCAGAGCAGACATCATGCCCCAAACATTTATTTCTAGCCCACAAGTAATGCCCAGTTCCCAGTTTACCACCATCATGTGAAAACAAGGGGTACAAAATCAGTTTGGGATTTTTTACATTGCGGATTGAAAGAACAAAACAGTGGCTATCTGCCGGCTATATCATGCATGAGTGCACTGTGGGAAAAAGATTAGACATTTTGGCACTGGTGGGCAACACACACACCTCAAATGCAGGCACCTGGCATGCTGGACTGAGCACCAAAGGGAAGCTGGTGCAGGAGGGCCTTCTCCCTTTTCAGCCTCAGCGAGCAAGGTATCCAAAAGTGACACAGATACAGATCAAGGACAGGATTCTGAAGTAACCATGGATAATTACTTCAGACATGAGGAGGAAGACTCAGTGGGACTTCCTGATTGTAGTCAGAGTAGCAATGGTGGTGTGAGCATTAGCAGTCAGAGTCAGCAAAGCACATCAACCCCTGTCCCTAAGACATCCAAAATCATTTCATTCATTCATTCATTTATTCATTCATTCAGCATCTGTAACCCACCCTGAGTCAAAAACTATCCCATTATCCATGCCACCAGTACACAGAGTCCAGTTGTTTGGTGTCTCCAGTCCAAAATCCTGAAAGGTGCAGCCTACAATGCAGAGAATGTTTGAGCATTTCAGCTAATACCCAGAAATCATGCTGTTGCATGTGAACTTAATGCAGCAACTGTAGACATGCTAGCAATTTATTTGCTGCCATTCTCTTTTGTGAAGAATGCAGGGTTTTGCAGGTTAATGGCATGTGCCTGTCCAAAAGGGAAGATCCCATCATGCATGTATTTCTCTACCTGTGATATTCTGTAACTCTATAGGACTGTAACACACACTGTAAAACATGTCCTTCAGCACTACACGTCATCATACATCCACCTCATTATGGATATGTCAACCAGTGGCCAAACAGCTGGGCTGTTATTTAAGTATTACAGCCCATAGGGCACATGTACGTGGGATTGTATTTGACACTGGGATGGGAAAAAACTATATGAAGCCCAACTGTGCTGGAAACAACATTCAGGGTACTCACCAGCATACCACGCTTGCAACGAGGAGGGTACCAGGCTCATGCACAGGTAAAAATATGTTAGAAGTGCTCCTGACCAAAAGTGATGAGTGGCTGCACCCATTGTACCTAAAAGCAGGTTTCACAGCAAGTGATAACAGCTTGAATGCGGTGAAATGCATCAGTGATGGTGAGTTTCTCAGTGTTCCCTGCATGGCACACTGTCTTAATCTTGTAGTGCAAGAGTTTCTGGTATATCTTGAAATCAAGTCAGTGTTGACTGTGGCCTACTGCGTCTGTGCCCACTTTGCTCATTCTGGAATAGAGTTGTGCGAAATGGAAAAATTTTGCCCAGCGAAATATTTCACATAGTTTGTGCATTACGCAAAGTATTTTGCAGGGTGAAATGTGAAATTTCATCCTTGGAGAGAGCAAAATTTTGCCCACAAACCACTAAAATTTCACACCGGTGGGTGAAATTTCACCACCCATAGGTGAAATTTAGCCTCCCGCAGGCAAAATTTATAGGTTCTCTGCAGGTCCCCCCCCCCAGCCCAGCAAATTAGTCTCCCTGGTGTCTAGTGGTTCCCACCTGGCCGATCACAGGCTGTAATTGAATAAAGCTTCCCCCAAGTTACCCTGGTTCCCTCATTTCCTTTTCTTAAAAAATAAATAAATAAAACCCACACTCCCTGGTGTCTAGTGGACCCTCTACCTTGTCATCATGAGCTAGCACCCACCCTGCTCCCTCTCCACTACCCAGATCAGGCCAAGGGAGTAGGCAGGCATACTTACTGTAGAAATTTGTGTACAATTTAAGTACCTGTCTTTTTGTAACCCTTATCATTCTAATTTGACCTGGAGTATTTGTATACCTATCCCACTTGACTTATGGCTCAGCAATCCCATTCACGGTTTCTACAGTGGTTCTAGTAGGTTTTCAATTAATGCGTGTCATTGTTCCTGTTTTTAATTGGGGTTATCAGTATGGTTCCCTGCATTGCGCCAATCCTTCCTGCCACTAATGTTTTGTGTTTGCACTTTTTATTCTTTTTATGCTATATTTTATTTATTGCATCTGTATCCTCTGTACCTTGCAGCTGATAACATTATAGTAGCAGTTGTGCCTCTACCTTCATGCACGCTGCATGTACCTGAATGTTTATCACTATTGTATTTTATCATTGAAGAGACATCCTAGTTGTAACCTTCCCGAGTCGTGCCTGAAAATAGGCATTCATTTGTTTAATGTACCCACATGGTAAATAAAAAGTAAACAAGTAACAGACGCTGAATAGTGTCTGCATTTCTGGCTGCACCCCCTGGTTTAGCTATCACATAGTCTCCAATTACCTGATGGCCGACAGCCCGAATGAGCATTTGCATGAATGAGCACGTGCTTGTACAATCATGTGCTCATTCATTCAAGCAGTCAGTCAGGCTGCCAGCCATGGAGGTGAGTGGAGGGATGTGCTGTTGGCCCCATCAGGGTATTGGGTGGGAGCAAGGTGGGTGCTAGCTCATGATGACAGAGTGGGGGATCCACTAGACACCAGGGAGTGTGGGTTTTCATTTATTTTTTTTTAAGAAAGGGAAATGAGGGGGCCAGGATAACTGGGGGAAGTTTTACTCAATTACAGCCGGTGATTGGCCAGGGGAACACTAGACACCAGGGAGAAAAATTTGTTGGGCCAGTGAGCAGCCAGGGAAGGGGGCGACTAGACATCAGGGAGAGTTCTACAGAATGGCAGGGTGTGAAATTGTGGTGAAATTTTGCCATTTTGCAAAATATTTCAAGTGGCAAAATCACCCATTTAACAGCAATTTTGCTGGTGAAATTTAATTTCACAACATCTCAATTCTGGAAAAGACTGTGGCCATCTTAAGCAGGTGTAGATCCAAAATGAGCTGCCTCAGTACCAAATAGAGCTGGAAGTTGTCACGAGATAGAAGGCAACACTGTACCTGATCAAGTCATCTCAGAATGCCTGCTGCTGCAGACAAGCCATAACAGTTCAGGAGCATTCATGTCTCTCGCAACCAGGTAATGACAAATTGTGGATGGCCTGATCATGATTCTGGGGCCATTTGAGCATGCCACACTGGCAGTGAGTGGGGACACTGCCTCTATCAGTCAGGCCATCCCAGTGCTAAGGGTGCTGATGCAGACATCGGTAAATGTACACCAAGTACTAGAGGCAGATGGAGCTAGGTCAAGCTGTACATTAATGGTATACATGCAGCAAATATTATACTGTAATACCCATATTTCAACAATTTCGTAGTCTCCTGATTTTGGAATTGCCAGCAATGCTGGACCCACGGTATAAAAAAGGGGCCTGTCATCCATTCTTGAAGGTGGTTGTGATCAGTTATGAAATCCAACTGATCAGTTCATAACATGGGTTCATGAGGCACAGATGTCATGGGCACAGTTCTGTCAGCCCCAACATGGCAGTGATGACAGACCAGGTGTTGCTACCAACTCACTTAAGCGGGCTGGAAAAAATGGGTGGTTCAGAGGATGACAAATGATAATGAATGAACTTTTGGATGCTTTGTCATAGATGGGAATCACAAACATGGAGGAAAAGGAGGAGCAGGTTGATGAATTGACAGGATTGCATCCAGCACAGTGCATGATGGAGGCATATTTTGCAGACACCAGGCACCTGAACATATTGGAAGAGCCTCTGCTGTACACTAGTAGAGGTGTGCTAAATTGGGAAAATTCGCTTGACATACAATTTCATGGATTTCAACTATTCCGTGATGTTTTTCACACTGCAAAGTCCCACTTCAAAGCCTTTTTTGTGGATTTGTGAAATTTCAATGTCGAAAACTTTGATTACTGTTATAGTCAACAGTAGAAGTGTCCCAGATCCGCAAAGCCGGAACTTCGCCGAAGAAATTCAGCATAAGTGTCGACGTTTGCATTGAACCATTGGATATGAGGTCAAATGTTGCTGAGCAGCCAATGAGAAGCCAGTTTTGTTGTTCTGTGAGTGTAGTGTGTTTGAGAGAGACTTACAGGGCAGAGTTTGTGCTGCAGCTTAGAGTTACAATCTAAGAACATTATATAAAAGAACATTTTGTTAGTCAAATTGCTTCAGAACTGTTACTGTGATTGCCCATTGCACACGCAGTGACTTTTGTGTTGGTTTTGTCTGAAATGTATTGTTTATTCAAAGTATTTAGTTTTCTGCTAGAAGTTATGGTTTGGTGGCTTGTGTGGGGGAGGGTAGTAGCAGTTTAGAAGGCACAGTTGTCTTCCAAATAAAATCAGTGGGCAAGTGCCCTGTCTTTCTTGTCTTAAGAAAAAAAATCACTGTCCTCCTGACTGATTTAACAAGAGTGATTTTTGTGTCCTTGCGTGCACGCCTGTATTTAGGAAAAAAAATCACTGTCCTCCTGACTGCAACTGAAC
Organism: Neoceratodus forsteri; assembly: GCA_016271365.2. Lineage (NCBI taxonomy): Eukaryota > Metazoa > Chordata > Ceratodontiformes > Ceratodontidae > Neoceratodus > Neoceratodus forsteri. Next base: position 382,257,641 of record CM057455.1, on the reverse strand, counting down.
CAAAGTGATTGTTGTGTGACTGAATGAACAACTGTATGTAGTAAAAAAATCACTGTCCTCCTGACTGTGATTTAACCAGAGTGATTGTTGTGTCTCTGCGTGCACAACTGTATTTATGGAAAAAAATCACTGTCATCCTGATCGTGATTTTACCATAGTTATTATTGTGTCCCTGGGTGCACCTGTATTTAGGAGAAAAAAAAATAACTGTCCTCCTGACTGCAATTTAACCAGAGTGATTGTTGTGTCCCTGCATGCACAACTGTATTTAGGAAAAAAATCACTATCCTCCTCACTGTGATTAAACCAGGGAGATTGTTGTGTCCCTGCATGCATACCTGTATTTTGGAAAAAAATCACTGTCCTCCAGACAGTGATTTAACCAGACTGATTTTTGTGTGACTGCATGAACAACTGTATATAGGAAAAATAATCACTGTCCTTCTGACTGCGATTGAACCAGAGTGATTGTTCTGTGACTGCATGCACAGCTGTATTTAAGGAAAAAAATCACTGTCCTCCTGATTGCAATATAACCAAAGTGATTGTTGTGTCACTGTGTGCACCTGTATTTATGAAAAAAAATCACTGTCCTCCTGATTGTGATTTAACCAGAGTGATTGTTGTGTCCCTGCATGCACCTGTAAATAGGAAAAAAAATCACTGTCCTCCTGATTGTGATTTAACCAGAGTGATTTTTGTATGATTTATGCCCAGCTGTATTTAGGAAGAAAATCACCTGTCCTCCTGACTTTGATATAACCAGAGTGATTGTTGTGTCCCAGTGTGCACCTGTATTTAGGAAAAACTCATTGTACTCCTGACTGCAATTCAATCAGAGTGAGTTTTGTGTGACTGCATGCACAACTGTATTTAGGAAAAAATCACTGTCCTCCTGACTGCGATTTAACCAGAGTGATTGCTGTGTGACTGCATGCCCAACAGTATTTAAGAAAAAAATTATTGTCATCCTGACTGTGATTGAACCAGAGTGACTGTTCTGTAACTGCATGCACAACTGTATTTAAGGGAAAAAAATCACTGCCCTCCTGACTGCGATATAACCAGAGTGATTGTTGAGTCCCTGCGTGCACCTGCATTTATGAAAAAAATCACTGTCCTCCTGACTGCGATTTAACCTGAGTGATTTTTGTGTGACTGCATGCACAACTGTATTTAGAACAAAAATTACTGTCCTCCTGACTGCGATATAACCAGAGTGATTGTTGTGTCCCTGCGTGCACCTGTATTTAGGAAAAAAATCACTGTCCTCCTGGCTGTGATTTAACCAGGGTGATTTTTGTGTGACTTATGCCCAACCGTATTTAGGAAAAAAATCACTGTCCTCCTGACTGCAATTTAACCAGAGTCATTGTTTTGTCCCTGTGTGCAGAACTGTATTTAGGAAAAAAAATCACTGTCCTCCTGACTGTGATTTAACCAGAGTGATTGTTGAGTGACTACATGCCCGACTGCATTTAGGAAAAAAATCATTGTTCTCCTGACTGTGATTTAACCAGAATGATTGATGTGTCTCTGCATGCACAACTGTATTTAGGAAAAAAAAATCACTGTCCTCCTGTCTGTGATTTAACCAGAGTGATTGTTGTGTGGCTGCGTGCACAACTGTATTTAGGAAAAAAATCACTGTCCTCCATACAACGATTTAACCAGAGTGATTTTAGTATGACTGTATGCACTGAAGAATGACTGGGAAGAAAAAGGCAACTAAAGGGAGAGGCCGTGGAGTGGCCACAAAGAACATTTGCCAATATGTGGTTCCTAATTCTAATAGTGGTGTAGGAACCAGAAACATGTCTGTGAGAGCACAGGGATGGCCTTCAGATGATTGTGTGGCAGGCTATAACAGCAGTAGCAACGTATATTGCCCTGGTGTTGGGTTTTCTGCTGTTAAGTATTTTTCTGTCAAATCTGTGGCAGATATGTTGATAGATGTGTCAATGTCAAGTAACACAGTGAAAAGAAGCAGCAGCACCACCAGCAAACAAACAACTGTGGGCTTGGATGAGGTTGGTTCTGAAATGCAATTTGAAAGTAGTACTGTTGGTGATGGTGGGTCAGAGGCAGAGCCTGATAATGTGTGTCCAGTGAGTGAGGATGAGGTGGTACATGTGGAGCAACATGAGGATAACAATCATGAAGAGGAGGTGTGTGTTACTGAGCCTGTGGCACTTGCTACTGAGGCAGACAGACCTGCTGAGGCTAATGAGACTGCCAGCTTTTTCCAGACTATGATGTGGATGGTAATGATGATCGGTCAGACAACACGGATCCCTCATGGGAGCCTGAAAAGAAAAGGACAAAGCAGGGTGTTACTGAACGTGTCTTTCCTGTTGCCTTAACTACTAAAACCACCAAGGAAGACAACCAACAACCTAACAAAGAGTAAATTTTCTCCTTTGCTATCACAGTTATCTTGGCACCAAGAAAATACAAGGTCCCATACATCCCAAGTGTGGGATTTTTATGTATTGGACCCATCTGATGAGACAGTGGCAATTTTCCAACTGTGTCAAATCCGTGGAAGTTGGGGTAAGAAGGGAAGTCACCTCACACCTCAGCACAGGTGGGCAACACACACACCTTAAAACTAGGCACCCAATTTGGTGGTGTCAACACCAGAAGGCAGCCAGCACCAGTGGTTCTGGTCCATCCAAATCAGAGGTCAATGTAAGCAAAATAAACCCAGCACCACTAGAGGACATGGAGGTGCAGGTGAGGAGGAGGACATTGTTATGGTACTGGAAGAGAAGGAATCCGGAAGTGGGCAAAGCAGTGGTCCTAGCATCCGGAGTACCACCCCAAGTCAAAATGTGATTGCTACCCCAGTTATGAAAAACGAAAAAAGCCACTGAGGTGTGTCGTGCATCACCCCAGGATGTGAGTACCATTGGCAATCCCCAGGCAAAGCATCCCCTTAATGGCACAATGATGAGGCAAGCTATTTGGCACACCATCAGGTACATCACTGACGGCAGCAGTATTAAGAAAAGTTCAGCTGATGCTGCTTTCCATTTTAGATAATCAAACAAGATTCCCACTTAATCATGGTACAGCACAGGAGTTGAATGCCACATGTACAGAAATGATTGCTCTGCATTTGTTGTCATACTCCTTTGTAGGGATTGTGGGATTTAGGCAGTTCATGGCCCATGCCATGCCTAAATGGCAGGTGCCATCACGTACATACTTTTCAAAGCGTGCCATCCCTGAACTGTACAGTACTGTATGTGACATGGTACATCATGCCCTGCAGCATTCCTCAGCACAGTATGTCCATCTCAGCATTGACATGTGGACAGTGAGAAAATATCTGGTAGCTCTTACCTGTGCATTACAGCACACTGGGCACAGGTACCTGGGGTAGCGGCTGATTGGGGAAGAGCCAAGAATTGCAGTAGGACAAACTGTGGTGGTAGCAACATGCCTGGTGTTAGGCAGCATGCAACACTGACCATGAATAGTATCCCTGGGTCACACACTGGAGAAAAGATGCTGGAAGTTATACTAACTGAGATTGATCAGTGACTCCACCCCCAAGCACTTTAAGCTGAATTCATCACCAATGATACTAGCTCAAATGTGAAGAAATGCATCACTGATGGGGGATTTGTTAGGGTGCCATGCCTGGCACATTGCTTTAACCATGTTGTGCAGGCTTTCATTAACCATCTGGATATAAAATAAATTTTGACTCTTGCCCTATGCATCTGTGCCACTTTGCACATTCAACAAAAGCACGTGACCATCTACAGTGAATTTCGCCAGGATGAAACCCAATTCTGAAGCATTTTGCAGCATGCTGCAGCAGATTTACTATGAAAAACAATGTAATTTCAATTTCAACGAGTCTGTTTTGTCATGCAGGAAACTGTGACATTCACTTCATCCTGGCAGTGTCACATTTTCCTGCACAACAAAAGGGATTAATGCCCATTGCAATTACATTGTTTACGGCATTGAGTCTGCTGCAGCATGCTGCAGAATGCCTTGGAAGTGGGATTCATCCTGGCGGTCTTCACTGTACATGATCTGCAGGTAAAGAACAAGCTACCTCAGCACCATTTAAAGACTGACATTGTCACCCAGTGGAATTTCACATTGTACATGGTGGAGCATCTACACCAGCAGTACAAGGCTATATCTTAGTATCTGCTAATTCATGCAAGTCATGACAACAGTGGGCATCCATGTGTCTCACAACAGACCAGTGGTGCCTAATGGATGGGCTCATCTCAATTCTGAGACCCTTTGAGCACGCAACACAGGCAGTGAGTGGGGACACTGTCCTGCATCAGTGAGTCCATCCCTCTGCTTTAGGTGCTGAGGCAGACACAGCTAAACATGTAGAAACAGCTGGAGGCAGGTGGTGACAGAGCAATTTGCTCATTAATGGAACACATGCTGTCCACATTAGACTCCAATACCCACATCAAGTATATTCTGCAGTCTGAGGAGTTTGGAATTGCCACAATGCTTGACTCACATTATAAACATGGGCTGGCAGCCATATTACAAGGTGGGCATCATGACTTGCAGAACTAATCACTCAGAGGGTAAGTGGTGTACAGTTGCTACTATGGGCACTGGGGTCAAAGAATGATGATGGTACTGCACAGTGATCCGGTGTTACTGCCACCCATGTCTCTTAATTCCAGCCAGAATGTCAAACTGCAGAAAAGCAATGCAAGGTAAAGGAACCTATGCTGAATGCCATTTGGCTTGCCCTCAATCAGGTGGGAGTCGAAGACATAGAGTAAACTGAGGAGGAGGAGGCTGATCACACTGTATGACTTAGTCTGTCAAAATGCATGGAAGATGAATATTTCACAGATACAAAGAATGTCACCATTGGACATGAGCCACTGCTATACTATAGCACTGAGGTCAATGACTGACCAGCACTGACAGTGGCTGCCCTGAAATATCTTAGTTGCCCATCCTCAAGTGTCAGCATTGAGCAGTTGTTCAGTTCAGCGGGTGCCGTTGAGTGTGACAGGCACACAAATCTATTTCCAAAAAATGTTGCCATGTTGACATTTATCAAAGTGAATGAGGCTCACATACCATCAAAAATAGTAATGTCTATGAAAACAGTACCAATTGTCAGTGATGATGAGGAAAATGCTTTAGGCAGACTGGGACGTACCTCATCATTATCTCTCAACATTGAAGCGGATGAAGCAGGGATGGAGAGGGAGTTCCTGTATGGTGACACTTCCAGTATTGAAGACTGTGAGGGATGCTTCATGGAGGACGTGGAAGAATAAAACTCTACTATTTATTTTCTTTTTCTCCCTCCACATCCCCACCCATCCACAACCATGTTATCCTGGATGTCAACTTAATAACAGTAATAATGTATCACATTCAGTGCTGCGATATACATCCACCACTATTAATTAGTGCTGCTTTTTAATTGCATCAAATTGAACAGCAGTAAACAATGCACTATACCACTTATGAATTAATGAACACCTGCTTTAGCCAGCAAGACACACCACAGCTGTGCGGCAGTGACCTTAACACCTCAACATTCTCCTCCACCTATTATCTCTTGTGTGTAGATGCCTTGGCTCTCCCTCCAATACAGGCAGAGACAGCATGGCACAGCACTTCCACCACCTCAGTGGTATGTACTAGGCAGCATATTGTGATAAAGAGAACCACCTCCTCTACCTTCTCTGTATTCCCTGGGCTGCTTCAGGTACGTCCTCCTCCTCACAATCACATCAAGTAAGAAACAGCATTGGCTTGGCTACCACTTCCCCCACCATAGTGATGATTCTTTGCCACCAATGCGATAAACAGAAGTGCCTCCTGTACCTCCTCAAAACTCTCCTCTTCACAGACTCATCTGAGTCCTCCATCAAGCCACTGACTGAAGTCTACAAGGCATCATCATGTGGAACCACACCGCATCAAGGACTTTCTTCATCTGCTGTTGGTAAGACACCTACACTGTTTTTCAGAAACTGCAGCCCTTTTATAAGCCTACTAGAGCTACAAAATCAGTCCATGATTGATGAGACTCATTGCAGCATTAAAATGTTTTCATGTAATATCTTCTTCATGGAGGTTTTGCTGGTTCTACTAAAGAACACAGACACCAAAACAGAATTGCACCGCCAGCAGTAGTACACTGACAGTAAGCATCAATGTGATTTAATGTTTTCCTTTACTTTACTCTCCTCTCTCTCCTCTCCTCTCCTCTCCTCTCCTCTCCTCTCATTTCCATTCCATGACTTTCATTCACAAAAACACTTTCTTGTTTTCCAGCTGCTCTCTGTGGACTAACATCATTTGCTTGGTGAATCAAGCACATCGTTGAAACAAATTCAGGCATAAGGAATACTTGTAAGGATAAGGAAGAACAACAGAGGCAGTGATTAAGAAATAAAATTAATGTATCAATTATGATACAGAAACAAGTCCCCCCCCCAAAATAATACTTCCCTTTAAGGTTGGTCAATTTTGTGTATGAGTCAGACAACAGCATCTATGTTGTAGATGTCCAGCAATATGATGTCATCTATCTGTATTCTGCACAAATAACCGAAAATCAATGTCTATGTGCCATTATGAATCCAGGACTACAATGAGCAAGAGATTGTTTCTCTGACTTCGGAACAACAGCAGCACACAGCAGCAGCATCAAAACACCCTTTCCATGCTGCAGTAGTATTTAGTATTTAACTGAAAGGAAGCATTTTTCCTCTGGGTACACAACTTCACATTTCTGGCTAAGTGCAGCACACAGCAGCAGCATCAAAGCACCCTCTCCATGCTGCAGTAGTATTTAGTATTTAACTGAAAGGAAGCATTTTTCCTCTGGGTACACAACTTCACATTTCTGGCTAAGTGCTGGTGGTGGTGATGGTGAGGTGGCATGCCCAAAAATGCATAGTACAATAAATATGTTTAGGTTCTCTTGCAAGCTTCACATATGCTTTGCACTGCCTTCTCAGGTGTGTGCGGCAACAGTGTTTGACTGAAAGGAAGCATTTTCTGTCTGGGAACATAACATCACATTTCTGGCAATGTCCTGCTGGTGGTGGCGGGGTGACAGGCCCAAAAATGCATAGTATGATAAATATGTTTTAAGTTCTCTTGCAAGCTTCACATGTGCTTTGCGTCACATTCTCAGGTAGGGGTGTGTGTGTGTGCATGTGTGCACGACAACAGTATTTGACTGAAAGGAAGTGGGGTGGCAGGCTCAGAACTGCTTAGTACAATAAATATGTTTACGTTCTCTTGCAAGTTTCACTTGTACTTTGCACGGCCTTATCAGGTGTGTGTGACAATAGTATTTCAGTGAAGGGAAGCAATTTATGTCTGGGGACACAAGTTCACATTTCTGGCCAATGCAGTAAACATGTTAAGTGCATAAAACAGATTTATGTTTAACTTTTCAGTAGAATAGCTCATGTTTGTGTTATGGTTTGCACTTGCTTGGGTGGTTGGTGGTTGCACACAACACAACTATCAGTTACGCACCATCACATACCATGGGGAAACAATTTATTTAATGTGGCAAATGCTTGACATTTGTGGATAGAAAGGGGGAGTACACATGATGAACCAGTAACAAAAATGAAAGGAAGGAAAGTGCTTCATCATGTGTAAAAAGAATTAAAGAAATAATAGAATTGGACAAGCAAGGGGCAACCACATGAACAAAACAATACTAAAAAAAGAGGATAGAGAAAAAAGTTTTTGTAGATATTGTCAAAAGTGCTTTTACAGCTAATGTTGTAATTAATGACTCACATCATTAAAGATGACCACCATTCAGAGTTTTTTTTTTATCTGTTCTGTTGAAGATACCACATAAAGTAGGATGGTGTTAAGTCATGTTTTGGATATGGTAAGAACTTAACACTGTACCACAATATTACATTTTTTCATGACATTAATGGCACTGGACTGGGTAATTTTAAACAGTTGAAAATCCTGTATCTTGTCTCAGGAATGACATTTTTCTGTCACATATTTTTAATCTTATCTTTTTCCTTTCACAGATGAACAGCGGCACACTGTCCATGCCAAGTCATGCTAAATAATGTCTCTTTTCTTTGTCACAGGTGGCAGTTTCTCATCCATCTTGTGACTGGTGAACCTTCATTCTATGGCACTGCCAGACCATTAGCTATGCAATGGTAGGCATCCTTTTAGAAAGTTATTTTCTGTTCTAATATTTAAATATGTTTTCCTTTCATAGGTCTACTGCAACCCAATATGGAGAGTACTACAGTGTCTAAATAATTTGTATTTTGTTTTCACATCAGGTCTGACAGTGATACCTCATGCCAGCAAAATAAATAACAACTCCTTATACAGCAAGCAAGCAAGCCCTTGCCACATGTCTGTTTCTGCCAGCTCATGTTGATGTGCTCAACCTTGTCAAATAATGCTTCTCGGAGCTTAATATCCTCCAGCACTGCACATTGTGTACACTCAGCATGTCCTCTGATGTACATCAACTGTCATGCAAAATAGTCTTCCAATTGACTCTGCTGTCTCATTATGCAATTTCCAGTTTATTGTGCATATGTGAAATACCTGAAATTAGAGAAATAGAAGAAGACAGCAGTTATGATGACTCCTGCCCTATAGCTATAGTCCTGTGGTTTTAGGGGACAAAACGAGAAAACATCATTTTTTTCCATGCTATACAAGTGTTTGAAATAAAAATAATGAGAGATACCATGCACCAGCAGCACTACATCACCATGGTAAATTCCTGCAAGGAAAGAAACATTGACAAAAGATGTTTAGAAAGACAATAGTTTCACCTTCTCACCACAGAGAATCCCCAAAACGAAAAAAAAAATACTTACCTTTGCTAGTATGTCTGTACAGCTGCATCAGATATCAGTCAGCAACAGCAGCATCAAAGTATTTTTGATTCCTGGGCACATTTGTCATTTCTGGGCATCAGGAGGATTTTACAGGACAACATGACAATGAACTTTCTTTCTCAGTCATCTCCTGCATTTTATGAACAGCGGCAGTAACATGTAGCAGCAGCAAAGTATTCTGGACATGTGTGAGCACTTCTCATTTCTGGGCATCAGGAGAATTTTACAGGACAAGACAACCATGAACTTTTCTTTCTCAGTCATCCTCTGCATTTTATAAAGAGCAGCAGCATGCAGCAGCAGCAGCAGCAGCAGAGTTCTGGACTTGTGTGAGAGCACTTCTCTTTTCTGGGCATCAGGAGATATGTATAGGAGAAGATGACAATGAACTTTTGTTTCTCAGCCATTTTAAGTAGTATGGTGTTACAGCATGACGTGGCAGCCTGCCCAATTTTTTAACACACTCAAGAACATTTCAAGAAAATAAGAAGTTATGTAAATTGTGATTTTAGTGCACGTCACAACTGAATAGCACAACAACAGTATTGGGGCACTTTACCACACACAACATAGTACCATGTAGCGATACTTGTAGCACACTATGACAAATTTATTCTGGTAGTTGAGAAAAATTAAGGAAAGAGATAAGCAGATAGAGACATGAAAGTTAGACAAGACATATAGGTAGGAATTTAGATTTAGGAAATACTGAATAAACTTTTTTGTAATTCAGTAGAAAAGGAACAATAAAGTGAGGTAATGCACAAATTGTTAAGATAGAAATGGTTTGGCTGTTTTTAAACTTTTTTATCTTTTTTGGGATAAACAAGGACTACAAAGCTTGGAAAGTCTATTAAGAGAAAGTGCATAGGACAGCTTTTTTGGTACTTATAAACTTTTTTGGTAGTTTTGTCTTTTTAGGGACAACACAGGAACATAAAACTTTAACAGAAAGGGTATAAGAGGATAGGAAAGACTTAAATAGGAACAAGAAACAGATTGAATAACTCAAAAAGCAGATCAATTCACACAACCCCATCCCCACTTCCACCCACACCACCATGGCGGAGCTCCTCCATCATCACCAGCAGCTTCTCTGCCCCACTGTGGCACTTGTGTGCTGATGCTGTACAAGAACACAGGTCTAGCTATAACCAGCTGCCTGCATGGGTGAGCCACCATCCCCATCCCAACTTACTTCTTCTCCCCAAAGCCTTGACTCCCTCTCCACCCAGTGCTGTAACAATAAGTGAATCTTCTTCCCCCCATGCCATGGTGGCTACCTTTCTTTCTCTGGTGGACCAACTTGCTGCAAAGATTGCAAGTGACCACACTCTGGTCACTTGAGTCACTTACAAAAATGGACCAAACAGGTGATAACCTGGGGTAGGGGTGGCATTGGAAGGGTGCTACTACTAGACCACTGGGCTCCTCTGCAAAGGGGAAGGTTGCAATGGTGCTGCAACAATAAGGGGGCACAGTGGCTCCCTCCAGTGCTTCTTGTCCCTCAGGCTGTTGCTGTTGTTGCTGCTGCTCTTCATACTCCAGGACTTGTAGGGGGCAACACTCCTGTACTCCTGCTGCTCAGGTGGTGGGGCTGCTGCTGCTACTTCTTTTGGAGCAGTAAGCATGATTGGGCCTGGGGGTGCTCCCCAAGGAACTATGCCCAATTCAGGTGACTGGTCCTGGACCTACCATGGGTCTGGACACCACGATGGCCAGTTGCATCAACTCAAGATGCAGATTGGTCAATACCAGAAGGGACATCTGCCAGAACTAGACACATAGTGGATTCTCTGTGGGGGGGCCTCAAACAACTGGTACAACAATCCACAAGAGACAGGGCTATCCTAGATCTAGTACTGAATAACAGAGAAAGGATCACAGATCTCCAGGTAGATGGTCACATGGATGCCACTGACCATCACATGGTATGGTTCAATTTGGCCACTAGAACAAAGTCATCCCATTCCAAGGCAAAAATATGGGACTTCAGAGGAGCTGACTTTGATAAGATGGCCAACAGAGTTAAGCTAGCCCTGGTAAAAAGAAATACAGGTGAGGGGTTACAGGCAAAGTGGGCAAGCATTAAAGATGCAATACTTGAAGCAACATCCCATTGTGTTAGTGAAAAAAGGAAGTACAAAAGAAGAAGGAAACCACTTTGGTTCTTAAACACAGTAGCAGAAAAGGTCAGAACCAAAAGGCTGGCCTTCAGGAAATATAAAGGAACGCAGCAGGGTGAAGATAGGGAGGCATAGCAAACTTCCCTAAGGGAAGCTGGGAAGGCAGTAAGGCAGGCAAAGGCCCAAACCAAGGAAACACTACCATGAACAGTAAAAGATGGTGACAAGACTTTCTATAGATACATTAGTGAAAGGAGAAAGTTCAGAGGGGGTATTGCTAATATCAATGGGAATAAGGGTGTGTGTGAGAAGGAGGAGGACCATGTAAAAGCATCTATCCTAAATAGATACTTCTGCTCAGTATTTACTGAAGACAAGGTAGGGCCTGGCTCACAGCTCAGCACCATGGACACAGGAGGGAGGGAGGGAGGTGTGCACTAGTCCCTTCACAAAAGAAAAGATCCTACAAGTGTTCAATAAGCTCAGAGTTGACAACGCTATGGGACCTGATGACATACAGCACAGGGTACTAAAGAAGCTAAAGGTGGAACTAGCAGAGGCATTATCAGAACTGTTTAGTGAGCCTCTGAGTACAGGAGAGGTCCCAGAAGACTAGAGAAGGACTCATGTGATCCCGTTCCACAAGAGTGGTAGCAGGGAAGAGGCAGGGAACTAGAGGCCAGTCAGAATTACCTCAGTAGTGGGCAAGATTATGGAGGCACTCCTTAAGGAAAGAATAGTGCAACACCTGGAATCCACAGGGGCACAGGATCTAAGACAGCATGGGTTTACAAAAGGAAGGTCCTGTCAAATTAATCTCATAGATTTATTTGACTGGGTAACCAGCGTGGTGGACCAAGGGGGAGCAGTTGATGTCATCTGCCTTGAATTCAGTAAAGCTTTCAATACTGTTCCACATAGAAGATTGATTAATAAGCTGGGTAGGCTCTGGGTGGGTCAGACAATGGTCAACTCAGTGGTAAACTGGTTGACAGGCAGAAAACAGAGAGTGGTGGTAAATGGTATACAGTCAGAAGAGATACAAGTCATAAGTGGGGTACCTCAGGGATCAGTTCTGGGGCCAGTCCTCTTCAATATCTTCATCAGTGACTTTGCAGATGGACTGGAGGGTAAGGTTTGTCTGTTTTCAGATGACACCAAGATCTGCAATAGAGTAGATGATCTAGATGGGGTAGGCAGAATGAGAAGAGATCTGAATAAACTAGCGAAATGTTCAGAAGAGTGGCAACTGCGATTTAACTCAAAGAAGTGCAAGATCATGCATATAGGGAAGAGAAACCCTGAAAACACTTATAGGCTGGGAGGGGAGTTGCTTGTAGTCACAAGGGAAGAAAGAGACTTGGGCGTCATCATCACTGATGACCTGCAAATCATCCAAGCAGACCACTAAAGCAGAAGGTAAGGCTAGAGGGATGTTGGGGTGTATTAATAGGGATATCACAAGTTGGAAGAGGGAGGTAATAATCCATCTTTAAAAGACACTGGTTAGGCCCCATCTGGAGTACTGCATACAGCAATGGAGGCCACACCTTCACAAGGGCATAAACCAAATTGAGGCAGTCCAGAGAAGGGCAACCAAAATGGTGTAGGGACTGCATCAGAAAACATATGAGGACAGATTAACTGAGCTCAGTACAGTGGTAGCCACAGACACTGCCAGATATTTCTCGAAATTTCTGTGATATTTCCAGAAATATCTGATGCTTTCTTCATTTAAACAGTAGGGGCAGCAGAGACAAATTCTTCAGTAATTTCATGAAATATCTGGAAATAGTTGTCAATGTCTGTGGCTACCACTGTATATATACCCTAGAGCAAAGGAGGAAGAGAGGTGATATGATTGAAACATTCAAACACCTTAAGGGCATTAACAAGGTGAAAGAGTCTGACATGTTTCAACATAAGAAAAATAGCAGGACAAGAGGACACAGCATGAGATTAGAGGGAGGCTGATTAAGGGGTAAAGTGAGGAAGTTCTTTTTCATAGAAAGGGTGGTGGATGCATGGAACGGCCTACCTCAGGAAGAGGTGGATATGAATACAGTGCAGAGCTTCAAACAGGCATGAGATATGCATAAGGGAGCAATAGAGAGGAGTATGAATAGATATGCCATTGACAGAGCAAAGGCCATAGGCACATTCATAAGGAAGAAAAAGAAATGGGCAGACTGGATGGAGCTTGCAGTCCTTATCTGCCATCAACTTCTATGTTTCTGTGTTTCTATGTTTCTATGTTTCCAGTCTTCATCAGGGGAAAAGTGAGGCACTTTAAAATACAAACTCTAGTTAGAGCCAGTAGGGCTGCAGGTGAGGAATTTGGGTAAAAAATATTGTAAATTACGAAAGTTGCAAGCCTGCATTAGTAAAATGTAATTAGGCTCATAACTTTGATGTTTTGTAATATATGTATGACACATTTTCAATGTAGCCTTATTATGACTCTGCCTCACGAAGAAGGGCAGAGCAAATATTCAACTCCTGCCCAAAAGGTAATTTCACTCAGGGACTGCAAAATCAACTTTTGGGATGCAAAAACACATTTTAGGCTCGAGTTGAAAAATGACAGCTGTCACGTTTATGAGGTGCTGTAAAGAAATGGCTATGTTGTAAATGTGGGATAAAAATATTGAAAATTACCAAAGTTATGAGCCAGCATTCGCAAAATTCAACAAAGGCTCATATATATATATATATTTTTTAATTATTACACCAAATTTTCAGCATTGTCTTGTTATGACCCCACCTCATGAACAAGGGCATAGAAAGTTTTAAAATCCTGCCCAGAAGATGATTTCATACAGGTACCACAAAATCACCTTTTGGGATGTGAAAAAAACATTTTGACCAGGATTTGAAAAATAACAGCTGTCAGATTCATGAGATGATGTAAAGATAAGGCTATGTTTTAAATTTGGGGTAACAAATATTAGAAGTTACCAAAGTTACGAGCCTGCATTAGCAAAATTCAATGTAGGCTCATAGCTTTGATATTTTTTAATATTTTTACACCAAATTTTCAACACAGTATTTTTATTATCCCACCTCATGAATAAGGGCAGTGAAATGTTTCAACTCTTGCACAAAAGGTGATTTTGCACAGGAACCACAAAATCACCTCTCGGGACAGATTTTCCTAATGTGAGTGCATTGTTCATGAGGTTGGGTCCCAAAACAGGCATGTTGAAAATTTGGGCCAAAAATATGCACAAATGCCCAAGTTATGCCACTAAGTTCAAAACCCCATTGAAATACATTGAACCACATATCTGTTTCTTCAGTTCTCGGTCTGACTTTGAAGAGTGAAGATGTGTTTGCAGTCCAGACAGGATTACAGTGTTGGAATCCTGATCAGTAAGTAAGTGCTTTGGGGTGGTGTGGTGTGGTGGGTGCCTAGTTAGAGGGTCAGGTGGGGGGAGTCTAACAGCCACAAAAAACATTGATGGACGTGTTTCTTTTTACAGGTTTAAAAACAAAATGAGTGAGGATTCCTTCACTGGAGGACTGGGCACCTCCCCAATGTAACTATTATGTTTCTTGAGGGGAGGAGTGGGGTGGTGGGTGCTGAGAGGGAGGATCGGGTGGGGAGATACCTTTAATAAACAAAAAACAAGATGAAGATGCATGATTCAGACATTGGGAGACTGGGCACCCACAGTATCACTTGTATGTTTCCTGACACTGGAGGATTGGCACCCCCAGTGTCACTCTTATGTTTTGGGGGGGTGGTGAGTGCTGAGAGGGAGGGTCAGGTGGGGCCATATCTATAATTTAAACAATTTTTATTTTTGGCGGCCATGGCAGAACACAATACACTCTGCTGTCTCTGCTGTGATCAAGATGGCTGCTGAGTGCTACTGCACATGCGTTAGTAGTGACACATGTGCAATGTGGTTAAGTGGCCATCTTGAACAGGGCAGAGTATGCCATGTTTCACTGTGATTGACAAAAATTAAAATGATTTAAATTATAGATACCCCCATAAGACACTCCCTCTCAGCACTCTGCTTGCCTACAGAGACATCAAGCAGAGTGTTTCGAAGATGTAGAAGTGACTGTGTTGTATCTCCAACATGTTGTTCGGTCAGAAGGAGTGCATAAGTCCTTTTCTCATAGCTAGGGGTTTGCAGGGCAATGCCCACTGTAGCCCTAAAAGTTAAGTCCAACTGCAAAAGTGTCACAGATGCAAACTTTACAGATAAACATCTATGTTAAACCACAAATGTTTTGTAAATTTATTTTATTTTAAGTGTTTTTTTTTATTTTAGAACTTTGCAACTTCTAAATTTGGAAACTATTCTGAATAAAACCACCCTCATGATCACTAAAGTGTCACCTTTTAAAATCCTTATATTTTTCTTCACTAGCTGTACAGTAATTGTCACTTTCACAGGTTCATCTTTGCAGCTAGAATGTAGTGTATCTGCAAAAGTGACAATTGCATCTGCAGAAGCAAAAGTGCACGTGTAAAAATGCCAACTGCATTTACGAAAGTGGAACTACATCAGTGAATGTGCCAGTTGCAGCTGAAAAACTAGCAGTTAGTGGCATGTGAATTATACATGTCAGAGAAACAATGGATACATTCCATGTGTTTGTTAATTTCTTGCAAAGAAAAAACACCAAGCCACATTTTAATAAGTGTGCTATATCTGGAGGTTCTGTGCTGCAAATCCCACTACTGAAGATTCTGTCAATATCCGTTGTGAAACGGTTGAGACATGAGTGGATAAAAATTGAGATATATCATTAAAGTGCCTGCTCAACCTTAAGTATGGTGGTGCTACTGCACCACTATACTTTTCAACTTCAAAGGACATACAAGTAGTTATTTTGAAGTTAAAAGATAAAACAGACACTAGACGTTAGGGGTAGCCCCCACCTTTTAAATACTAGACTTTATTTGGCTAATTACTTAATTTCTCATGGCTTCATCAAGTTTGAAAAAATGTAAACAAACAGCCTAATCTTTCGAAACACACACTTTAGAAGAAACCTAAAATGGCCATGATGCCCCCAACAGAATTAAGTCTTCAAAGCAGCAGTGCAACTGCAGTATCACTGTGCATATGTGGTACTTTCTAATCTAAAGATATACAACATGTGACTCATGTATTGCATTAAACAGCAAAAACCCACACTTAGTTTGTT
The DNA here is from genome assembly GCA_016271365.2 of Neoceratodus forsteri. NCBI lineage: Eukaryota > Metazoa > Chordata > Ceratodontiformes > Ceratodontidae > Neoceratodus > Neoceratodus forsteri. Next base: position 382,241,464 of record CM057455.1, on the reverse strand, counting down.
TGTTAAAATTACCACTTGTCCCGAATTCCCTCCAAGAATGAGACAGAGTCAGTATGTGGCGGATGCTCAGTTTGGCAATTCATTTATTAATAGTACCTTTTCATCCTCCCCCCGCATAGTAATGATTCTTATTGATTTCCATTATTTCAAAGCATATCTGTTATTCCAAGACATATTCTTGTACTCTAATCATCCTTTTTCATATTATCAGATATATACAGTTATCTCAAATTAATGTTCATCCTTTCTTCGATCATCCTCTTCTCTGCCCAGGTGTAGACCTGGGTGTCAGTTCTTCATTCTTTCTCGGGAGGTAATGGTGTATACCCATTACCACTTTTTCTTTAATGCTGTTGTTGTTCTTTGGGGTTCCTTCTTTCCTCCCCCTCTTCCCTCCCTCCCTCCCATGCCCCTTTTTATCCTTTCTTTTCCCCCACTTCTCAGCCATCCACCTTGGCTATGCCACCAATGGCCCCTGTATAACATCCTTCATTGTCATCCATGAATTATTCTTACTTGCCATCCCCTTCAAACCTTTCTTATCCTTCCTTTTTCCCGTCTCAGCCATCTACCTTGGCTGTGCCTTGAACTGCCCATGTACCATCCTTTATCATTATCCATGATTTATCCTTAATCTGCCATCCACCTTCAGCAGTTCTTTTACCTTTCATACACTCAACCTCTTAAACTTGTTGCCAGGAGGGTGGGTGGGACAAATCTGAGAGTAGCAATTAACAGAGATGGACTGCTTCTTTGCAGCTGCTTAAGTACCCCCAAAACAATCCCTCCCTTTACTTTGATAGCTACCAATCCTGGTGTTACTCTCATCCATCTTGTCCTTCCCTTTTTGTGAAGTCACAACTGTAACTCGCGTCTCCTGTCTCCTCCCCACCCCCACTGAGCCACCCCCAATCACCTCCCCCATGACTTGTCTGGACTTGTTAAACCATTCTTGGGATGGTCACCTTGACAACTGGGTCTGCCCTTTTAATTGGCAAATGTCATTGCCCCAGATTCCCTCCAAGAATGAGACAGAGTCAGTATGTGGTGGGTCCTCAGATTGGCAATTCATTTATTAATAGTACCTTTTCATCCTGTCCCCACATAGTAATGATTCTTATTGATTTCCATTATTTCAAAGCATATCTGTTATTCCAATACATATTCTTTGTACTCTAATCATCCTTCTTCATATTATCATATATATACAGCTATCTCAAATTGATATTCATCCTTTCTTCAATCTTCCTCTTCTCTGCCCAGGTGTAGACCTGGGTGCCAGTTCTTCATTCTTTCTCTGGAGGTAACGGTGTATACCCATTACCGCTTTTTCTTTAATGCTGTTGTTGTTCTTTCTTTGGGGTTCCTTCTTTCTTCCCCCTCTCCCCTCCCTCCCATGTCCCTTTTTATCCTTTCTTTTCCCCATAGCCTGCCTCCAGCTAGCGTTGGATGGCAGGCCTTCCCCCTTTGCTCTATAGCCCTAGCTGCCTCCCCAGTCATAATATTTCACATATTTTGTAGGGAACATGAAATCCCTTCATCCCAGGGCTACAACTAAACCATTCCATTTTCCATTGAATGTATGGCTGTCCAGGGACTGTCCCCATAGCCCTTCCCTATTAGATGCCTGATAAGCATGCCTGGCCTTGACCCTGTCCCTCATGCCCCTGAGAGTCAACATTAATTGGTCCCCTTATTTTCCCCTAGTTCCCATTAGGACCTCCTGCACCTTTCAAGGTCTTGACCTCTGCCATGCCCCCTCTTCTCTGGAAGCCTCCCCTCTGCTCCATAACTCTCCAAGTGCCCATATCTCCTTATCTCCCCTCCAACCAGGCCTTGCTGTGAAGTAAAAATTGAATATGAGCTTATTATCCCTGCCCCACCCCCCCATTTCTGCAAGCTGCGATGCTGTCTGGTTTCTGAATGCATAAGGCAAAATACCTACTGTGGAGCCTTATCCTGAAAAAACTATGCCTTTCTTGAGAACCGATGCCCTTACACAGCCCAGTCTCACCCTCTGGTCACCTGGCCAAAACTAATTGGCCTCTGCATCCGGGGTGTCCTGCCGCCTAACCTCCACATCACCCATACTGGGCAACATTTTTATGCACCCTGTTTTCTTTTGGAAACTAGCTGCCTTGTCCTCTCGGCATGTTGGCTTCTGCCTCAGGTTGCCAGTCTATTTTTTTTTCCCCAATCGAGACCCTTTTGCCTCCCTTCCTGGGCCTGTGTTCCCATTTCCTTCACCCTGAAGGTCCCTTGATTCATGGCCCAGTAAATACCCAACACCCCCTGTCCCACATGCTGTCAGAAAGAGTGCTGGTATGGTAGTTATCAGCTTACTAATGTTTATTGATTATTTATTTTTTTTGAAACACTGGTCATTTGCTTTCCCCCTCATTGGTCAACAGGTGTCCCCACCCCTGTACTGTCATCCTATTAGTATGATCATTGTTGAAACCCATCTTCCTCAACAGCTGGGACTATATTCTCTGTCCTACTCCACCTTATGATTCCTGTCCTCACCGTGTTTCCTTTTTCCTCTTTTCCTTTTAACAGATCCCCCAGGCTGCTCCTCCCTTGTAATGTACCTCTTTATCCACGTCTGTCTTGTTTTTTTTTTTTTTAAACAACCCTATCCCTTTTGCCAGGAGTGGGAGCTGCAAAATCCCTGAGAAGTAACTTAAAAAACCATACATTTTTTGCGGCCCCTTAATGGGGGTCACCAACAGGATTCTGCACCACAACAATGTGGTGAGGTCTATCAGGGTTGTACAACCTCACAAAACCCCTGCAAGACAGTAGTCATGCTCTCCTGGTGTCTGTTCTCTGGCCCCAGCCTCAGAAATCCATCACCTCCTGCACTCTCCACCCTTTCTGCCTAAACCTCTTCCCCCACACTGCTACTTCTTTGTCACTCTCTTGGTCTGTATGAAAAAACTCAATCATCATGTCAAACAGATGTCTCATTTAACTGAATCTATCACTCCTTCCATTTTCATGAACCATAGATACATAGATACATAGACAGTGTTGGCAGATAAGGGCCTATGGCCCACCCAGTGTTCCCATTTGAGCTTGTAAGTTCAGTTTATGTTTTCCTAGAAGTCTGTTGCTCCTTACCCCTGACCTCCAGAATTCCTTTATGTCTATCCCATGCATGCTTAAATCCCGTGATTGTTTCAGCCCCCATCACTTCCTCTGGCAGGGTGTTCCACTTGTTCACCACCCGTTCTGTGAAGAAATTCTTCCTCATGTTTCCTCTGACTCATCCTCCCTCCAACTTCATCCCATGCCCTCTAGTCCTGGAACATCTTTTTTGCTTAAAAATAGTGTATTCCTGCACCCTGTTCCTCCCTGTGAGATACTTATATGTCTCTATCATATCCCCTCTCTCCCTCCTCTCCTCCAGGGAGTACATGTTCAGTTCCTTCAACCTGTCTTCATAGGACTTGTGATGCAACCCATGCACCATCTTTGTTGCCCTCCTCTGAACCTTCTCTAGCCTGTCTATGTCCTTACGTAGGTATGGTCTCCAGAACTGTACACTGTACTCCAGGTGGGGCCTCACTAGTGTCTTGTATAGCGGAATTATGACCTCCTTTTCCTGCTGGTGATGCCCCTGCCTATACATCCCAGCATCCTATTTGCTTTACCTGCTGTCTTGTCACACTGTTTCCCTACCTTGAGGTCATCAGAGATGATAACCCCAAGATCCCTTTCCTGCTTGGTGCATGCTATATCCTCACCCCCCAACTGATATATTATGCCAGGGTTTTTGAGCCCCATATGCATTATCTTGCACTTCTTTGCATTGAATTTCAACTGCCAAACCCCTGACCATTCTTCAAGTTTCTGCAGGTCCCTTCTCATTCTGTCTACACCCTCCGGTGTGTCTATTCTGTTACAGAGCTTTGTGTCATCAGCGAACAGTGAAATTCTGCCTTCTAGGTCCTGTGCAATGTCACTGATGAAGATGTTGAATAGGACTGGTCCCAGCACTGATCCCTGTGGTACCCCACTGGTCACTCTTCCCTCTGTCGAGTGACAGCCATTTACCACCACCCTCTGTGTCCTGCCACCCAGCCAGTTACCTACCCACCACACTACTGTCCTGCCCACACCCATATTCCCCAGTTTGTGTAATAGTCTTCTATGTGGCACAGTGTCAAGGCCTTGCTGAAGTCCAGATAGGCCATGTCCACCGCCTCCCTGATCCACCTCTCTAGTCACCCAGTCAAAAAATTCAAGAGGTTGGTCTGACATGACCTCTCCTGGTGAAACAATGCTGCCTTGGGTGCTGTAGTCCATTGACAACCAGATGTTCCACCAATCTCTCCTTCAGTAGTGCTTCCATGATCTTCCCCACTACCAAGGTGAGGCTGACTGGTCTGTAGTTCCCTGCTTCCTCTTTGTTCCCGCTTTTGTATAAGGGGACTACATCTGCTGTCCTCCCGTCTTTGGGTACCTCCCCTGTTTCCAGTGATCGGCTAAACAGGATAGCCAGACGTTCAGCCACCACCTCTCTTAGTTCTTTAAGGACCCTGGGGTGCACCCCATCTGGCCTCATTGCTTTATCAACTCTTATTACTTCCAGTTCCTTCAAGACCCTTTCTCGTGTAAAGGGGCTTGTGTCCATTTCTGCACCATTCTCACCCCTTGTACTCCCTTCAGACCCATTACCCTCCTCTTCCTCAGTAAAGACTGAGCAGAAATACCTGTTCAATATGTCAGCTCTACTGTTGTCATCCTCCACGTGGCATCCATCCTCCCCCTTCAGTCTTACTATCCCTCCCTTTGTCTTTCTTTTTTAACTTATGTACCCGTAAAAGGTTTTGTCCCCTCTACCCACTGATTTTGCAATGTGTTCTACTGCCTGAGCTTTGGCTTCCCTTACTGACCTCCCTGCCTCCCTTTGCTTCTCCTGGTACTTCTCCCTATCCCCTTCTGCCTGTGTCTTTTTGTATTGCCTGAATGCAATCTTTTTGGCTTTCACTTTCTTTGCTACCTCTTTGGAAAACCATAATGGTCTCCTCTTTCTTTTCCTCTTGCTAACCTGCTTAATGCATAATTCTGTTGTTCTTGTAATCCCCATTTTAAATACTGTCCACTGTTCCTCAACCCTGATTCCCGTCCCATTCCCTTAATGCCTCTTTCAAGTATCTCCCATTTTCCCAAAGACTGCCCCCTAAAATCCAGGATCGTGTTTTCTGTGGTTTGGTTCTGCTCGTTCTGTGATTTCAAACCACAATGACTGGTGGTCACTGTTCGAGGTGCTCCCCCTGTTACCCCCATCACACTGTCCCTGTTTGTGAGCACAAGGTCCAGTATTGCCTTCTGCCAAGTTGGTTCCATGACCAGTTGCTTGAGGAAGGCACCTGAAGGAGTCCAGGATAAATCTGCTCCTAGTTGATGCTGCTGCTGGGATGCTCCAGTCCACGTCTGGAATATTGAAGTCTCCAACCAGTACTACCTCACCCTTGTCTGCCATCCTTTGGATGGCTAGCAACAGCTCCCTATCTGTTTCTTCCTCCTGGGCTGGTGGTCTATAGACCACACCTGTGCGGATGGCTGTTCCCATTTTCCTTTCCAGCTTAACCCACAGTATCTCTCCCCCATTTTGTTCCTCCTGGATCTCTGTGGCCCTTATGTCATTTTTCACATACAACCACCTTGGTGTTTCCACGAGCTTCACCTAGTGATGTGCCCTGGCCATCCTCTTCAGGGCTTTTGCTATACTTCTGTTTGAGGTGCCCCCCCCAGGTGATGGCCCCACCGGTCACAATAATTACTTAGCTGCTGCCCTGTCTAAGTGCTACCCCTGCCTGCATGGGTTCCCTTAATCTAATACCCCTTGATTTATTTATTTATGCAAATTTTTTTATACACTTCTTCCTGAGTGTTTTTCATAAACCCCATGTTGCCCTAGTCTGACTGGGGTGTTGGGTGCCCTCCCAGTTCCCTGCATAAATGCTGTCACCCTTTGTCAATGCTCCCTATCCCTTCCTGCTACCTCCCTGTCAGAAGGAAACATCTACATAATGGGGGACTGTCCTGCCTCCCATCTTCCAGTGCATAAACTTTTTCACTCTGTGTTAAAGTGACTGTTAGTGCCTGCTGCATCTGATTTCTTCTTTTCCTTATCCTCATCCGGATAATGAGCCCCCTGCCCTTTCCCACTTCTTTCTTTCCTTAACCCTTCATCAATATACCACCATCCACACTGAATGAGTGATGCAAACTCTGCACAGCAACTGTGACAAAACCGGTACTGTTATCATACAGCAAAAACAAATGGGGGCACCCCATCCACAGCTCACACACTTCCAGCTTCACACAGATATGAGAGCAACTCAACCAAGAAACCATGATGAAGAAGCTGCCTGCATTTCTTATACAGTATGATGATTTTACACACTTATTAGAAATTAAATTGGGTACTGGTGCAGCAGCACAAGACATTTTCTGTCACAGCCTTACACAAATGACACACAAAATAATGCACCTGGGAAACAAAAACCCAGGGAAAGATTACACAATGGGGGGAGGTAGTAACAACAAAAAAATGGAAAGGGACGGGGGGGTAATCATATCAGATGACCTTAAGGTTGGTAAGCAATGTGAGAAGGTGGCAGAGAGGGCTGGGGGGATACTGGGATGTATAGGGAGAGGCATCATCAGCAGCAAACAGGAAGTTGTTATCCCCCCTGTGCAAACAGTTGGTGAGACCCCATCTGGAGTACTGCATCCAGTTCTTGAGACCCCATCTCTGCAAGGACATAGACAGGATGGAGGCAGTTCAGAGGAGGGGCAACTAAAATGGTGCAGGGTCTGCAAGAGAAGCCATATGAGGAGAGACTAAAGGAGCTTAATATGTATACCCTTGAGGAAAGGAGGGAGAGGGGGGACATGATAGAAATGTTTAAGTACATCAGTAAAATCAACAAAGCCCAAGAGGATAGCATCTTTCAGAAAAAGAAAAAGAGATGTGCAAGAACAAGGAGACATAATTTGAAGATAGAGGGGGGATGGTTCAGGGGCAATGTGAAGAAGTATTTTTTCACAGAGAGGGCAGTGAATGCATGGAACAGCCTTCCTGAGGAGGTTGTGGGTCTAAAACTGTGGGAGATTTCAAGAATGCATGGGACTGACATAAGGCAATTCTAGTGGGGGGTAGGAGGAAGTAGGCTGTTGGTTAACAGGATCTGCAGCTTATCCTCTGGGTAGGGAAATGGGCAGACTAGGTGGGCCTTATCTGCCGTCAAAGTCTATGTTTCTATGTAACACTGTTCTCTTAAGCAGGACCAAAATATAATCCAATATAAAATAATATATTACTATTCTTATTGGAAGAAAATCATGTGCATTGCCTCAGCTACATAACAGCACTATTATTGTCATGGCACTAGTGAATGACCATACTAACTGTTCTCTCAAACAGTATTCTCTCAAACAGCCCCCCAAAAAAGTATGATGTCCCAAACTCAGCTCCCTTCAAAATAAGAGAATCAATGGTCAGGCCATTAAAAAAGTAAATTTCTTCTCTGGAAAAAAAAAGTAAAATTCTATCACTGAAATCAGGAGTGGATTGCACCTTCTCTCAATCAGATGCACTCAGAATAAGAGCATTAACAACTATAATAATATCTCTGCTAAAATGTTTTCTGTCAATTAAAGTTTTTAAAATCATGCCTACAAACGAAACTCAGACTACACCAACAACTTCAGCACTAACTCAGATTTTTCAAATTCTTTGACAAAATTTCTTCAGAGCATAAGTAAGCTTCTCTTAAAACTGCAGGACTGCACCCTCTGCTTGGGGTCATGTGTGTGAATTTCCTGATGTAGGCACATTTCAAGTGTGTAATAGAAGTTTTTTTTAGTTTTCCATTAGCAGGTTATACAGACCTGCCACTAGAGGGATTCTTGGTCTTTCATTAGAAAAAAATATATATATACCCTCTGAAAGACAGTCCCTGGCTGCCTGGCCTTCCTGTCCATACCCTCACTTCCCACTGATCCAGCTACTGCTCTTCTTCCCCCTTCTCCTAGCCCCGCCAGCCTGTCTTAACCCCCTTCCTCCACCTACCCCGAATCCTACCTTAATCATGTACCTCCACCATTCTCTACCCCTATTCTATTTCTTCTTGCCTGTCTTCCTCCCCTACTGCACGCCCCAAAAGCCTGCTTTCCTCCCTCCCTCCCCCACAGCTTCTACTTTCCTACATCCTTCCTCCACTTAGGAACGCTGCACTATGGTCACTGCCTCTTGCCAGGGTCCATCCTACCGCCATGAAACTGTCCTACACCCACACTAGTCCTAGCCCTCCACTCTGGTCCCTCCTGTCTATGCTTACCCTCACCCACTATCGTCAAAGTTTAGCAATTTCCCTAGATGCTAGCAGGCGAAAGCATTCCCTTAAAGAAATACGCCGCAGCTCCTTGAGGCTAGTCCTCCTCCTCCTAATGCTGTCAGGCAATGTGCACCCAAACTCTGGCCCATTCTGCTCTAAAGCCATTAATCTGAGCAAGCCTTCGGGTGCCCTCTCATTCATATCAATCAACATCTGCAGCTTCCTTCCTAAAATGGATGCCCTACAGGCCTTCACCAGCCAGCACAGCCCTGACATTCTGGCGGTTGTCGAAACCTGGCTCATGCCATCAGTACCGGACCATGCAATCAGTCTTCCTGGCTACAACGTCTTTAGGCTGGATCGCCTCTCCAAAAGAGGTGGGGACTGCGCTCTCTACCTAAAAGACTCCATACAGGGGCACCACATCATTACCTCACTCCAACCTACAACTGCTCAGATACTGCCAGTGAGAATCCTCCTCGGAGCCCAAAACAAAACCCTCACTGTTGCCACCATCTACATCCCTCCCAAAGAACAGGGAACTGGTCTAACAGCTGTTCTTGACTTTGTAAAGTCACTCCCACCAGACACTTAATCCATCCTCCTAGGTGACTTCAACATCAACTGGCCTGCGGCCAATACTGGTGCTCACAGGGGTACCATTACTGCGGCGAACCTCACACAAATGGTTGACACACCAACCAGGAAAAATTACAGGACCGGCACCAGCACACTCTTGGACCGGATCCTTACCAGTCATCCATCGTGGATATCTAACACTAATGTCCTCCATGACTCTCTCAGTGACCACTCCCCTGTTAGCTGCACCTGGTCAAATAAATTCATCAAACAACCACCAAAAACTATCACCAGCAGGGTTCTACCCAGTGGTCACCTTCCTCGACTCAAATCCCACCTCCTCCATCAAGACTGGTCCTCTATCTTCAATGCAACCAACGTAAACACTGCCCTTGACCACTTCATAAACATCTTCACTGTGGCCTGTGACACATATGTTCCTATTAAGAAATGCAAAGTCAAATCACTCAGTAACCCTTGGCTCACAGGTGACCTCCTCAGGATGCTAAAAACAAGAGACCACCTATGGGAGCTGGCCAGAAACTCTGAAAGGCAAAAGACATCCAAAACTACAAATGTGCCCGCAATGACTGCACCAAAACCATCCGGCAAATGAAGTCCGCCTACTATAAGCATGCCCTCACAAACTCCTGTGGCAATGGCTGTGAATTCTGGAACAACATAAAGGAACTCACCCAAACCCCCCCCCCATCAATACACAACATCAATGGAACCACAACCCTCAACCCATAAACCATTGCGGATACCTTTAACAAAGCCTTTACCAACCTCAGCGCTGTCCTACCCCAGGACTACTTCAAAGATGGTGAAGACCCTGTGTCCACAATGAACACTGCTCCCACCAGCTCCCCCCACTTCTACTTCAAAGCAGTCAAGGCGCACCAAGTGCACAAATATGTAACCAAAGCCCTTGGTAAATCAAGATCCAGTAATGACAACCTCGATCTCAAAATCCTGTCTCTCACACTTGATGAAGTGTTAGTCCTCTGACCAGAATTTTCAACCTCTCCCTCAGCCTTAGCCAGTTCCCGGACAGATGGAAATCTGCCACTGTCACCCAAATCCATAAAAGTGGTGACAAAACTGCCCACGATAACTACAGACCTATCTCCCTACTACCCTCACTCTCCAAGGCACTAGAACGCATCGTCTCGGACCAGCACACAGAATACCTGGATATGTACAATATCCTGTGCAAGCAACAACACGGGTTCTGCAAAGGTCACAGCACCTCCAGAGCCCTATTTGAATTCACTGGCACAATCCACAATGCACTTGACTCCAGTGAATTACTAGGCTCAATCTACATTGACTTAACTAAAGCCTTTGACACTGTCAATCACCACCTCCTGCTTGTCCAGCTTCAGAACACTGGGCTGTCAACCGACTCCATTGGCTGGTTTAAGAGCTACCTTGAAGAATGGTCCAAACAGTAAGAATCGCTGATACACTCTCAGACCCTAGACTGGTCCACTCGGGAGTCCCCCAAGGCTCCATTCTTGGACCCCTCCTCTTCAGCCTATTCTTAAACTCACTACCGGACAGCTGCCCAGAACAAATAATTCTCTACGCCGACGATGCTGTGATCCTCACCTCGGACCCTGATCCAATCAAATTACAAAATAAACTTCAGCAGGCCTTCTCCTCCATTGAGTCCTGGTTTCTAAATCATAAACTGCTTCTCAATCAGAAAAAAAAACAAGTATATGGTCTTCTGCAGCCCCCACAACAAAAACAAACAACTCCACCTCTCCATTGCAACCAAACAAGGAGCCATCCTAGATCCATCACAATCATTCAAGTACCTCGGCATCACCCTTGATCCCCACCTCTCATACGCTGTCCATATCAGCAATGTTGCAAAGTCTGCCAATGCGAGGTTAGGCATATTATCCCGGCACAGGAAACACCTAACCCCAGAAGCACTGGCAGTGGCCATCCAATGCTCCATCATCAGCATCATAGACTATGGTCTTATCATATATGGGTTTTCAACTACCTCTGTTCTCAAACGTATTGCAACCTCTCTGAATAAGGCCTGTCATCTCATCACTGGCTCACATTGCCGTACCCACACATGTGACATTTATTCCCAATCTGGATGGCTTCAACTGGACAAACGCATAAAATACCAAACCTGCTTCACAGCCAAGAAAATTATAATGGATGTGGCCCCACCTGGTGTCTGTGCCCTCCTTAAGCCTAGACATAGGAACATCACTACAAGGAGACCCAATTCCCATCTACTACATATCCCATGATGTTGCACAACCCAAGGACAAAGATCATTCACCTATTGGGCATCCAACTGGCTCAACTCTCTTGGCAGCGACATAGCGACCACTCCAACACTCGGCCTCTTCAAGTCCAAGCTGTGCCTCTCACTGCTTGTATCCTGCTATTGCCCATCTTAACATTTCCACCATTCCAGCTGCAAATGCCCCAGCACCCAGCACTTACAATCAGTCTTTGCACCCCTAGCACCTTACCTGTCATATTCCTTTGACAAGGCCCCTGGCTGCACTGTCTCCCACCCTCACCCACCTCCGCCAGTATCTCCTCCTGCCTCCACCCCAACCACCTCCCGTACTCCCTTACCCGGCACCTTCTTCCCCCTCGATCTCCTACCCTCACTTCCCCACCACCCACCCCCTTCCCTTGTCCTGCTCATAGCTCAAGTCTTTGTGCTGGTTATTACATGTCTGCAAGTCAATGACTATATGTTTGTAACTAAAAATGATGACTGTTGCACACACTGACTTGGAACCTTTGTAAAAAAGCCTCGGCTCAAAGGTATTGTAATTCTAGATTGAAATAAATAAATAAAATAAATAAATAAAGTAGTGTATTGAGTGACCATCCTTTTGCACAGTAAATCAGTCATGTGACCTCCTCCCCTTTTGACTTTTCACAAAGTATTCATGGACTTTGCCAGAGTAGTTTTCCCCTTCCTGGGCTTCACAAAGTCCTAAACCCCTACACTTTGCAGCAAAGACCACAGACTGTTTGCATTGTTTTGTTACTTTGCTACAAAGAATGCCCGCAGCATATTCCAGCAATATAGCTGTAGTCTTATAGAGAGCGACAGTAGATAAATAGATTTATTATTTGTTTATTTCATTTTTTTTGCAACTGAGGGAAAAACCTAATAGCTGAAGTTGATAAACTTTATAATATGGCAATAATATACTAAGCAAGCATTTGTCAATGCTGAATGTTCGATGTGTGCACTGGTGTCTTGTCGAGGAGGGGGGTTACGAGCCGGCATTGGTAAATTTCAATATGGTTTCATAACTTCATTGTTTTGTAATATTTGTATACCACATTTCCAACATAGCCATCTTTTTACACCACCTCATAAAGAAAGGAAGAATACAATTTCAACTCCTGTCCAAAACATAATTTAATGCAGTGGCTACAAAATCACCTTTAGGGATGCAAAAATAGATTTTGGCCAGGATCTGAGAAATGGCAGCTGTCAGATTCATTAGGTGCAGCGAAGAAATGGCTATGTTAAAAATTTGGGGTCAAAATATTGAAAAGTACCGAAGGTACAAGCCTGCGTTTGCTAATATATGTGCAGGCCTATAACTCTGTTATTTGTTAATATTTTCACACCAAATTTTCAATGTAGCATTCTTTTGACCCCATCTCATGAGCAAATGCAGAGAAAATTTTCAACTCCTCTCCCAAAAGGTCATTTTGTGCAGTGACTGCAAAATCACCTTTCAGGATGCAAAAACACGTTTTTGCCATGATCTGAAAAAATGACATCTGTCATGGTCATGAGGTGCAGTGAAGAAATGACTATATTGAATATTTGGGGTCAAAATATTAAAAATTGTCAACGTTATGAGCCTGCATTTACAAATTTTACCACAGGCTCATTCTTTATAGTGTATAGCAGAGTATTGTTCTGTATAGACTTCCATCCCTTTCAGAATACGGTTGTGCCACAGTTCAGAGGTCATGGAATGTGATTCTACCCTATTGTGGTATAACAGCATTCTGGAACCTCTAGAGACTGCATGAGTCAGTTTCATTTTGAAAGCAGAAGAACTCACACACACATATTTCACACAATACTACACACTATAAAAAATACAGGATGAGCAACTCTACACAACCAGTGTGTTTTATGACCTCGGGGTTCTGATTCCCATGGACCTCTCAAGCTACGCTCTCAAGGTCAGAGGGAATCAGAAGCCCTCTGTGGCAGAACACACTGGTTGTGCATAGTTGCACAACCAGTATTTTCTATGTTCTATAATATTTTTACACCAAATTTTCAACATAGCCTTCTTATCACCCCACCTTATGAACAATGGTAAAGAAAATGTACTCCTGCACAAAAAGTGATTTTGCACAGTGACCATGAAACAACCTTTCAGGACAGATTTACCTAACATCAGTTGCATTGCTCATGAGTTGGGGTCTCCAAAAACATATGTTGAAAATTTGTGGCAAAAATATTTAAAAATGGCCACGTTATGCCATTAACTTGAAAACCCCATTGAAATTCACTGACGCAGAAAACCTGCCTGAACTACGTTTTGACAAGTTGTCATATTTTGGACAGAATTTGAATACAGTAGCTTGGGTAATAAGAATTCTAAGTTTAAAATGCAGGGTGCATCGCTGGCCTGGTGATGATGAGGGTTAAGGTGCTGGATGCCACACCTTGTGCCATGCCAGTAACCTGTGTTCAAGAATGAGCATGGGCCACTGGGGGTTGGCAGGGGAGGAGAAGAATTGAGCATTCCAGGGACAGCTCTCCTTCTCTGGGGAGAGGGGCAACCAGTTGTAGGTGCATGTCTGGCCCCTAGTGGTGGCTGGGGGCTGGTACACTGACACTACAGACATCCAGTCAGAGGCAGAGCAGATGCCTGACAGGATGCATGCACAGGAGTGTGTGCAGCACTGTCACTGGCATCTTTGCACACTCTGCCCCTGAAGGACAGAAACCAGGAGGAAAAAAGCTCATGGTAGATGATGGAGGGAGCTCTCAGGTCCCACTCATTGAACAGTTATGGTGCTGACCCTTGTACTGGATTTTGTCTTGGTTAGTGGATCTGGTCGTGGTGGGGTCCTACCCACCCCACTAGAGGGGTAAGCCCTGGGGGTAGCTGGTCGGCATCGGCTGGTGGATGTTGGCGGACGAGGCTGGGGCTCCCTCCAGACAGAAAGGGCTGTGGAGCAGGAGTACAAATAATTTAAAGAAAATGTGGTGTGCAAATATTTAAGAGTTCTGCAGTTACTAGCATGAAAACCAAAATTGTAACAAATGGTTATAACTTTGTAATTTTTCATATTTTCACCCCAAATGTTGAACATAGTCTTATCACCCCCACCTCATGAACCCTGTAGGTGAAAATGTTCAAATCTATGGGAAAATGGCATTCCATGCCACAGGTGCAAAAACACATTATGGGCAGGATGTGGAAAATGACAGCTGTACTGGTCACGAGGTGGTGTGATAAAAAGGCTATACTGAAAATTTGAAGTGAAAATATTAAAAATAACCAAAGTTGCATGTGTGTATAGAAAGTTTTGAATGACTGGGTGTAACTCAGCCACTTTTTGGAGTTGTTTCACCAGATTTTCATCATGGCCTTTTTGGCACCCCATGTCATGTCCACTGTCATTTCGTTCACTTGTCCCAAAAGGTGATTTCACAAAGCAGCCATGCCATTCTGGGCCACAGGTGCGAAAACCTGTTTCAGGCAGGATATGAAAAATGACAACTACGCTGTTCATAAGGAGATGTGAAAAATTGGCAATGTTGAAAATCTGGAATGAAAATATTAAAAATTTACAAAATTAGGAGTGTGCATAGAAACTGAGCAATGCGCAGTCATAACAGTCATTTTTTGGAATTTTTTCACCAAATTTGCAACATGGGCTTTTTTGAGATCCACCTCATGAATGGTGGCACTGTCTTTTCATTAATTGGTCCTGAAAGGTGATTCCATACAGTGACTGGAAAAATCTCCTTTCAGGACCAAGCAACAAAACGACAGTGATGGCGTTCAGGAGGTGGGTTCCAATGAACCTCATGTTGAAAATGTGGGGCCAGAATTCCTAAAAATGACTGAGATATCAACCTAAATTGAACCCCCCTCATTGGCTCCCATTATTCAGCTTACCTTGAAATCTTCAATTTGCCAGTTGGCTTTGAAGAGAGCAGATGTGTCCTGGTCCACAGAAGATCACTGCCTCTGACCTCCAGAAGTAAATATGGGTAAGGGGAAGGGTGCAGAGAGGTAGGTGCACAATGGGAGGGTCAAGATGGGGGAGGGAGGGGGAGACAATGAGGGACTGTTTTCCTTTTTGCAGATTTAAAAAAGACATCAGGGACGGTTTTCTTTTTTTAACAGGGAATAATTTTTTTTGCATATCCGGACACTGGGAGTGGGCTCTCCAGTGTCCGGGGTGATTGGGAATAGAGGGTGCAGGGAGGACAGCAGCATTGGGAGGGAGTGGGGGATTGATTTGCTGTGGGGGGCTGATACAGAATGGAGGGTGTGGGGAGGACAGCAGTAGTGGGAGGGATTGATTTGTAAGGGGGTCTTGAACAGGAACTGAGGGAGCGGGGAAGACAGCAGCAGTGGGAAGCAGCATGAGGGAATGATTTGTTGGGGGGTGCTCAGACAGGAATGGAGGGAGTGGGGAAGACAGCAGCAGTGGAAGGGAGCAGCTGGCATGATGCTAAGACCAGCCCTGTGTGTGTACACATCAAAAGACTGAGCCACGTCACTATTGGTTCAGCTCTGTCATTTGAAAACCTTGCCAAATCCACCCCAAAAACAGAAAGTGAGTCATCAGCAGCCTGCCTACTGATTCACCTGCCAGAGACCTGCCCCTTGAACAGAGCTCTTCAGTGGATGCACCCCCCTTACACCCCTCTATAGCAACTCTCATATCAGTATGTCCATCTGAACATAAAAAGGAAGGATAAAAACAGGACCTGCAACAAACAAAATAATAAAGTAAACATAAGCAGGCTACATAAACAAAAATTAAAAAGTACATTATGTGGCATAGCACACACATTATGTAAAACTACATTTTAAAAAGAACTGGCAAAGTCAAGTTTAGAATTACAAAACACTGGCAACGGCAAGTTTAGAATTACAAGGTGGAGGGCTCTTTTCCCACGTCAAAGGGAACATTCCTTCCACTCTATTCCCCACAGCTCATTCTCCCATCTAGATTATTTCCTTCTGGATACTGGGAATCTTTCATCAGTTGTATCCTGCAACTACCTTCCTACAGTGATCTCAGATCACCATCCCACTTCATTATGTTGGAGTCCTGGCCCTCCCCTCTCCAAAGACAAGGTATGGAGATTTACAGGCAACTTTTTCCATCAGAATATCTGAAATTCCAGCTCACAGACTTTATTACTAATTTTCTTAATCTTAATATCCCCAGTATGTCCAAGCTAGATATTTTATGGGGAACTCTTAAATGTTCAATGTGGGGAGAAATCATCTGTATGGCCACAGTGAAAAAAAAAGATCACCTCCAAGGTAACCTCTGCCCTACTACAAGACATCAGGAACTCAGAATTATCACTCTCTACTGACTCCACCATAGATGAGCTCAATGCCTTAGAAATTCTCAGAGATCGCTATAATTCAATCTTAACTGAACATGAAGAACACCTCCTTAAATGCTCCAAAATTCACTACTTCGATCAGGGGGACAAGGCAGAAAAACTCTTGACTCTGCGACTGAAGGCACAGGCCTCTGATAGAATTGTTCCAAGTATTCAAAAACCCGGAGGACAAATTGTTACTTCCTCTAGAGACATAGTAAACTGTTTCCAGGAATACTATAAAACCTTATATTCTCAGTCTTCTTCTCCTTTCCACCTAGAAATGGTAGACCAGTTTTTACAACTGATCCAACTTCCACAACTTGATGCTAGTCAAGCAAATTCGCTTAAGGCACCTATTTCCCAGGACGAAATAAACATGGCCATTGATTCCCTTCCCTTAGATAAATCCCCAGGACCAGACGGATACACCATAGAATTCTTTAAACTTTTTAAAGCACAAGTAGTGCCAGTTCTCCTAGACACTTATAATTATATGTTCAATCAAGGTATTTCAGATTTTTCTCTATTTGAAGCCACAGTTGTGGTTCTTCTCAAACCCGATAGGGATCCTCTTCAAATTACCAACTATCACCCGATCTCTTTAATCAATGTTGACATGAAAATACTTGCCAAGATCCTGGCTACCAGGCTGAAGAAAGTGTGGCAAAGTCTCATAAGTAGAGAACAAGTTGGCTACATTGCTGGTAGGGTGTCTTCCGATCATATGCGCAAATTGGTCTATTTGATCTCTGCATCCAGGGAGTCCTGAATTCAACCTGCCTTGGTCTCCCTGGATGCAGAGAAAGCGTTTGACAGGGTCTCTTGAGATTATCTATTTTACCTGCTACAGGGCATTAACATACCAGCGCAGTAAATCAAATGGAATAAGATTCTCTATGCACAACCCTCCGCACGAATACTTTGCAATGGTCAACTATCACAACCCTTTATTTTGCAGCAAGGTACCAGACAGGGATGTCCACTTTCCACTTTTTTGTTTGATTTATATCTGGAACCGCTTATTAGATGCATCAGCGATTCCCCCAATATCTCTGGCATTTCCATTGGGCCATATCAGTATAAAATGTCAGTGTATGCCGATGATATTTTACTCCATGTTACATACCCCTATATATCGATCACTGCTGCACTTGAACTTATTATGGAATTTGACAAATTCTCTAATTATAAGTTTAATATAGCTAAGACAGAATTAATGCCTCTAAACATCCACGCATTCCCAGCAGATGTCGCTCATTTAGGATTCCACTGGACTAAGGAAAAACTAAAATATTTGGGGATATAGCTCTCTTGTTCTGAAGTCAAGATGAAGTAATACAATCTTGATAAAGTCCTCGCTCAAATTAAAATAGATTTCTCCTGCTGGGCCATGCTTCCACTTTCTCTTTGGGGGCATATAAATGTACTGAAAATGAATGTTCTCCCACGAATATTGTATCCCTTACAGATGATGTGTCTCTTCTTACCCAAAACCTGGTTTATGCTAATCTGCAGACTTATATCTAATTTTCTATGGGGCGGCAAGACACCCCAGCAGGCTCTCTTTAAACTACAGAGGAGAAGAGCGAATGGAGGTCTACAACTTCCAGATTTGCTTCTTTATCAGTTCTCCATTACATGCTCAATCCTTACACACTGGATGAAGGCGCTACCCTCAGAATCCCCAATACCATGATCATGGCCTAAAATCTGGTCACAACTATATCAAGATGTGAAGTGGATCAGATATTGCATTCTATAATTCTGTATATTACATGATCTATACTATACTCCTGCCAGACTTTACCAAATGGGGAAGCTTCCCTCTAATCTTTGTTCCCACTGAAAGGAATGTCCTGGCATGCTACTGCATATTCTATGGGAATGTAATAAAGTTACACCCTTCTGGTCCATCATCAAATCCAATTTGGATCCTCTCTTAGGTATCTCTGAAGCCTTTAAACCAGAAATCTGTATAACGGGATTATGGTGAACTTTTGATTGGTAATCAACGTAAACAAATGACATTAGTATCCCTATGCGACAAGAAAGCAATCATGCAACACTGGCTGGATCAGAGCATTCCCACGTATACAGAATGGTTAACAGAGACGGTCTTTGCTTTACAAGCAGAATGCACGATTGCCCAAATAACAAAGAGTTCACATTATTACCAGAAAGTATGGGCACCCTTACATACTTTACTAACCATTTAGTCGAACAAGTTACAGAATATAATAAATCTTAACAATTGCTACCAGAAAAATCAAAATATCTCTTTAGGTACTTTCCAGTAATCATATCCAGGGCCAATAAAATCACAGGTTAATCTCACTGTATACATACTGAGGGTGGTGTGGGGGAATGGGTTTAAGGGGAGGACAGGGGAAAATAGGAGGACAAATAAGTGCGTGTTTCTTAAGTTTTGGAGTGATTTGTAAAGAGAATTTTAATAATATCCATCACTCATCAGACTTCTATGTGAGTATTTTGTATTCTAGAATTTCTCCAATCTACATTACAGGTATGTTGAAATGAAACATGTAATCTTTTCTGCTCAATGTCTGTAACGAATGACAAGAAAAATCTTCCTAACAATAAAACATAGTCAATCTAAAAAAAGTTTAGAATTACAAGAAACAAGTAATATATTCTCTCAATATTCCCATAGCTATTCTCTGATAGGGCCCCAGCAAACCATTACACTTGTCCAATCTGTCATTGGTAGCCAACATTTCCAGCTCCAGACTTCCAGCTGCATGTCCAAAAGTTACTGGTGGAGCTTTGTTCCCAAGGCTCTGAACCATTGTTATTAATCCACACAGGAAAACCACAGCTTGGGAGATGCATATTCCTGGCTTATCTGTCCATTGCTACTCCCATCATGGTGGACTTCCGCTTGACAGTCATTGCTCCTAGGTCATCATCTAAAACACAGAAACAAGAGGCATCATTGAATAGTGTTGAGATCTTGAGTAAATGAGCCTCAACCAGGGCTAAGAAACAAATATGGCCCACTGAAATGCAGAGCCAAAGGTTTATATCTAAAATAATCAAAGTGAGCAATACAAAAGCAGAGAGACCAACTGATCCCCTATATTTCATTGACATAAATGGAAAACAAACGAGCTGCTCAGTGTTCTGTCCAGGGTACCACAGTCTCCACACAGCATACAAAACAAAATAAAACAAATTATGCCACTAAGTTCAAAACCCCATTGAAATACATTGAAGCACATACCTGTTGCTTCAGTTTGCAGTCCAGCTTTGAAGAGTTAAGACGTGTCTGCAGTCCAGAGAGGATTACAGTGTTGGACCCTCAATGGGTAAGTAAGGGCATGGGGGGACAGGGTGGTGGGTGCTGAGTGGGAGGGTCAGCTGAGGGGTCAGGAATGGCTCAAAAGACATCAATGGATGTTTTTCATATGGAGGGGCATCCTTGTGCAAATCTACACAGTGCATTGAGCAAAGGGGCAAGGAAAGTGGCATTTGTACCTGAGTACACTATGTCTCTGTAGTTCAGGAGGAGAAGGATTAATTGTTCCACTACTTAGGAAGAGAAGGATTGATTGTTCCACTGCATAGGAGGAGAAAGACTGATTGTTTCAAGTCCTAATTCCTAACTTGTAGTTGGAGATAGTTTTTTTTTCAAAGTTAAGGGTGCCAAGCTTAGCAAAATACTTGGTTATGACCTTGGAGATGTGCTTGGTGTAATCAAGGTGTTAATCTAAGTGGAGACCCAGGTACTTGTAGATTGTGACCAAGTCCAGACGGGCCCTGTCTAGGGAGTGTAACATTACATAGGGGGAAGTGTAGTTTATTCATTGCTTGGAGCTGAACAGCATAGACACCATCTTCTTTGGTTCATGACAAGATGCTTGCCAGTGAACTTATTTTGGATTTCTGTGAAGTTCTGTAGGAGGGACACCTTTATTGAGGAGGCAGAGGGACCTGATGCATGCAGAATGGTATCATCTGCATACATGTTTATGCTGCTACCTGAGATGAATGGGAGAGGTCATTGATGAATACATTGAAGAGCAGGGGCCCAAGGACTGAACCTTGCGGGTCCCAGAGGGAGACAGGTAGAGTGAAGGAGGTGTTTGGGCCTAACTTGACAGATTGAGTGCAGTTGCCCAGGTAGGAATGGAACAAAGCCAAGGCTGTTGGCGTAACACCAGAGTCTGCTAATTTGAGTAGGAGGTGAGGGTGGTGAACAGTGTGGAAATCCTTTGCAAGATTTATAAATATGTCTCCTGTGCCCAGTCTCTTGTCAGAGTTGTAGTGTATATGGTCAGTGACTCTGAGTAGGGAAATGGAAGCTGAGTGGTTGGGGCAGAAGTCAGATTGGAACAGTGTTAGGAATAGGCAGCAGAGTGAAAGATTGCTCAAGAATGCTACTCACTCATGCCTGACACTAATGGATAGACTGGTGATTGGGTACCATTCTGCACTGACCAATTTGATTAAAGGACCAGATGGCATTAAATTAGATATTCAAACACTGCATTTAGCAATGATTTTATTTCAACATAATAAGGAATGCTTAGGAAACAGCCATCACTAAGACCCTACAGGTCTGTGGAATGAAAGTCAGAGATTTCCAATTAGCTTTTGTTGTGGGGAGCCAGTAAGAAGGTCCTCAAGGCCTCAGGACATACCTCCTCGCAGACCAGCCAGTCATGCACTACAAGAGAGGGGTTTATGAATTATAGAATGTGTTATGGTGAGGGTAAAAATAGAACCAATGAGAGAGTTACTTTCGTTCATCATTTCTGCCTTAACCAGTAGACACTGAAGCTTGAGAATGGGGATATCTGCAGAGTTCCCAGTAGCTCAGATTGTCATTTCAGATCTGCTCAACCCGAAGAGAAGTACAGACATGTTCTGTTGCTCAGCCATTTGTGTGAGCTCCTGGCAGAAATCCATGCCTAGGACTGAACAGGAACAGAATCAGAGCATGGAACTAAACTGCCTGCACATCACTTTAGTATTTTCCTTGCTTGATCTCCATTTCTGTGAAGGAGGTAAGCCACCTGGTGCCCAGACTTGTCCTGGTAGAGTGCCAAAACACTAAGGCCCTGTGTGACTGCCTACCCTTTTGAAGGTGATGAAAAGGCTCTCCTTAGGGTAAATGAATCAACAATGGAATTTTATATTGGATGACAGTCTTTAAAGCTTGCAAGCTTTACCACCAGTGGCATGTTGGGTCCATCGGTCCACCTAAAACCTAACAGCCAAAATCATAGAGGTGGATGCTTTGCATGACCAGCTGACTCCAGTTTTGTGAGTATTCATCAGGGCCCTCAGCACTGAAACTTGTTGTAGATATGCAGGGCCAAGGTAGATAGCATTGCTGTGCAAAGACCATGCGATCTTATAAAATACCCCAAAGAATGGATTTCTCAATCACATCAGCAAGTTACACAAGCAGGAAACCAGTGTGTGTTTAATCATTGTCTGGGATCCCCAGCTGCAACTTGTCTATCAGTACCACACCATGGCTGTGGAACTCCATCAGGTTTGCAATCTTTGCAACTAGTGTGCACACAAACAAACAGTGGGAGCTCCTACAGTATGAGGTACTTTAGCATAGCACCTGGTACTGTACACCAAGAGTGGGTTTCCTGGTAATAACTGCCTGTTGGTGGGAGACAGAATATTTCTGCATAGAGATTTTGGTGCTGAAGATATTTGGTTTATTGCTTTTATCATACCCTTCCCCTTGCACCTTAATCCTGTACCACATAATGAAGTCATTTCCTGTTATCTGTGCCACACTTCCTGCCTCTGTTGTTATTCTTGTACTGTTTAGTTACTGTATTGCCTGCTGTATTGTATTTGTATATTGGTCAAGTGAGGTACTGTGTGTACTGTATATTATTTGTGCCCCAATAACTGTGGATAGACACACATTATTTTTCCAGTGAGGAGTCCCCTGGCAGCTTCTGTAAAAAGAAGTCCCATAAGAGGAGGCACTGCATCACCACTGAATCCCGATATTATCATGTACCTAGGCACCACCCACCAAGAACCTTAGCATTCAGTTACTCCCTTCCAACTACCTGACTGCATCACTCACAGGTGGGCTGGTCACATTTGTAATAGTGTCTCACAAATGATCAGTTGACAGTAATTCTGCAGCCTCACAACAGTAACAATAACAAAAAAAAAACATTTAAGGCATGGCTGAGTACCCACCCATATTCATTAAATAAGTTATTTGTTTTAAAATGTGTGTGGGAGGGGGCTGAGAGGTGTCCATTTCAGCTATATCTGGGATCAACTACAAGAAATGTTTTAGTACAGACAGTTTACTACAGCAGTCAGGTGATACAACACAGAGACAAATGATATACAAATTTACACAGGGCATATATATTTGTTCAGTGCATATGTCTTTGCCAGTTGGGTCATGTGGAGCTTGTTTGTCTCTACCTGAAATCAAAGGCAAATATTCAAACTATTATATGTGGAAGGCCGCTACTGGGTTTATTATTGTTGTACTCACTATATTGGTGCATTTGGTTATAATATTTCTTTCCAGATAGCCAGAAATTTGTGTAACATCTCATTTAGTGTGGGGTCATTTTCTACCCAGGTCAACAGATGGGAAAACGGGACTACAGATTAGGCTAGTCACTTTCATAAAATACCAAGGTGAGCCAGTGGATGAGTTGGAGCTTGCATTTACAGTCTCCTTTGTCACCGTTCAGTTCAAAGAAAAAATACAAGGCAATGAAATAAGTTTTATTTTCTATAGCATATTTCATGCAAACAGTATCCCAGACAGCTTTGCAATCTACAAGAGGAAGGCATAAGAATATGGCTTCCATTTCAAATTCAAAGAGAGATTTAAACAGCACAGAGGTAGATTAGATAGAAATGCAAGCATAGGGCCACAAAGGGATTAAATGGTGGTTGTGAGATTCAATCTAATGGACGAAGAGAAACAAATGTTGTTGCATTTTCAACACACTGAGAGAGTACAACAACTTGTACATTAGTTTCAGAGAAATGAGAGGCTAGTTAAGCACAGAGAGGCTACATGACTTGATCCGGATGCAAGTATAACTATCAGTCAATCAATCAATCAATCAATCAATCAATCAAAGTCTTTATTTAACCAGACAATCACCATTGAGCAAGCTCATTTTCAAGGTGGACCTGGGTTTGTTAACAAGGAACAAGGGACAATAACTAGGTGGCCCCTGTGTGATTCACACCTGAGTATCCAGGTTCACAGTTCTGGTCTGTAACCACTGATCCACCTGCCTCCCCAATAATCCTCAAAAATTCTAGTTTTTATCATACCAATCCATGAACACATTATGCAGTAATTTACATCATTTCTATTGGTGAATACATTACAGATTACAGTTTATGATCTCCATACACACCCACTCACACCTGAAAAATGAGTATTATGCTAAAATGCGCTGGGACACCATGGTTTTACTTCCTAGCCATCACTGGGAATCTAGCACATCTAAATAAAAACAAGTTATGCCTGTAAGTTCAAAACCCCCATTGCAATGCATTGAATGGCATATCTGTTTCTTCAGTCAGTAGTTTGGGCTTTGAAGAGTGAAGACGTATCTGTGGTCAGGCGAGCATTATGGCATTGGACCCCGACAGGTAAGTAAGGGTTTTGGGAGGTGGGGGTGTGGGCACTGAGTGGGAGGGTAGGGAAGGGGATAAGGAACGGTCGCAATACACATCAGTGGACCATTAATTTTTACAGTTGGAAAAAAAAAGAACCAAGGATCCCCAATCATGACGCTGAGGGATTGGGCACCCCCAATGTCACAGTTATGGTGTAACATCTCATTTACTGTGGGGTCTTTTTCTACAAAGGTCTACAGATGGGAAAACTGAACTACAGAATGCGCTAGTCACTTTCATAAAATGCCAAGGTGAGCCAGTGGATGAGTGGGAGTTTCCATTTACAATCTCCTTTGTCACTGTTCAGTTCAAAGAAAAAAAACAAGGAAATGAAAGAAGTTTTATTTTCTATAGCATATATCATGCAAACTGTATCTCAGACAGCTTTGCAGTCTACAAGAGGAAGGCATAAGAATATGGCTTCCATTTCAAATTCACAGAGAGATTTAAACAGCACAGAGGTAGATTAGATAGAAATGCAAGCATAGGGTCACACAGGGATTAAATGGTAGTTGTGAGATTCAATCTAATGGATGAAGAAAAACAAATGTTGTTGCATTTTCAACACACTGAGAGAGTACAACAACTTGTACATTAGTTTCAGAGAAATGAGAGGCTAGTTAAGCACAGAGAGGTTACATGACTTGATCTGGATGAAAGTATAACTGTGAGTCCCCTGTGTGACTCAGACCTGAGTATCCAGGTTTACAGTTCTGGGCTGTAACCACTGATCCACCTGCCTCCCCACTAATCCTCCAAAATTCTAGTTTTTATCATACCAATCCATGAACACATTAAGCAGTAGTTTACATCATTTCTATTGGTGAATACATTACAGATTACAGTTTATGATCCCCATACACACCCACTCACACCTGGAAAATGAGTATTATGCTAAAATGTGCTGGGTCACTATGGTTTTATTTCCTAGCCATCACTGGGAATCTAGCACATCTAAATAAAAACAAGTTATGCCTCTAAGTTCAAAACCCCCCATTGCAATACATTGAATGGCATACCTGTTTCTTCAGTCTGTAGTTGGGCTTTGAAGAGTGAAGATGTGTCTGCGGTCAGGACAGCATTATGGCATTAGACCCCGACAGGTAAGTAAGGGTTTTGGGGGGTTGGGGTGGCTGCTGAGTGGGAGGGTTGGGAAGAGAGTAAGGAACAGTCGCAATACACATCTTTGGATCATTTAGTTGTAGAGTTGGAAAAAAAAAAAGAACCAAGGATCCTGGCTCATGACACTGGGGGATCAGGCACCCCCAATGTCACAGTTATGGTGTAACATCTCATTTATTGTGGGGTCTTTTTCTACAAAGGTCTACAGATGGGAAAACTGAACCACAGATTAGGCTAGTCACTTTCATAAAATGCCAAGGTGAGCCAGTGGATGGGTGGGAGCTCATATTTACAATCTCTTTTGTCATTGTTCAGTTCTTAGAAAAGAAAAGGACATGAAAGAAGTTTGATTTTCTGTAGCATATTTCATCTAAACTGTATCACAGACAGTTTCGCAATCTGCAAGAGGAAGGCAAAAGAATATGGCTTCCATTTCAAATTCACAAAGAGATTTAAACAGTACAGAGGTAGATTAGATACATATACAAGCCTAGGGCCACACATTGATTAAGTGGTGGTTGTGAGATTCAATCTAATAGACAAAGAAAAACAAATGTTGTTGCATTTTCAACACACTGAGATCCCAATAACATGTACATTAGTTTCAGAGAAATTAGAGGCTAGTTAAGAATAGAGAGGTTACATGACTTGATCCTGATCAAAGAATAAGTAAGTGGCCCCTGTGTGATTCAGACCTGAGTATCCATATTCACAGTTCTGGGCTGTAACCACTGAGCCAACTGCCTCCTCACTAATCCCTAAAAAATGTGTTTTTTATCATACCAATCCATGAATGCATTAAACAGTAGTTTACATCATTTTTATTGGTGAATACATTAGAGATTACAGTTTATGATCCCCATACACACCCACTCATTCATGGAAAAGGAATATTATGCTGAAATGTGCTGGGTCAGTATAGTTTTACTTCCTAACCATCACTGGGCATCTAGCACATCTAAATAAAAACAAGTTATGCCTCTAAGTTCAAATCCCCATTGAAATACATTGAATGGCATACCTGTTTCTTCAGTTCATGGTCGGGGCTTTGAAGAATTAAGACTTGTCTGCAGTCCAGAAAGGATTATGGTGTTGGACCCACGATGGGTAACTAAGGACTTTTGGTTGGGGTGCAGGTTGGAAGCCACTGAGTGGGAGGGTTAGGAGGGGAATACGGAACGGCAGCAAAAGCATTGAAACATAGAAACATAGAAGTTGACGGCAGATAAGGACCGCAAGGCCCATCCAGTCTCCACATTTCTTTTTCTACCTTATAAATGTGCCATCGGCCTTTGCTCTGTCAGTGGCCTATCTATTGATACTCACTAGTATTACTCCCTTATTCCTATCCCATGCCTGTTTGAAGCCCTGCACTGTATTCATAGCCATCACTTCCTGAGGTAGGCAGTTCCATGCATCCACCACCATTTCTGTGAAAAAGAATTTCCTCACATGCCCCCTTAATTGGCCTCCCTCTAGTCTCATGCTGTGTCCTCTTGTCCTGCTATTTTTCTTATATTTAAACATGTTAGACTCTTTCACCTTGTTAATGCCGTTAAGGTGTTTGAACGTTCCAATCATATCACCTCTCTCCCTCCTTTGCTCAAGGGTGTACATATTGAGCTCCGTTAATCTGTCCTTATATGTCTTCTGATGCAGTCCCTGCACCATTTTGGTTGCCTTTCTCTGGACTGCATCAATTTGGTTAATGTTCTTGTGAGGGTGTGGCCTCCAGTACTGCATGCAGTACTCCAGATGGGGTCTAATCAGTGTCTTGTAAAGAGGGATTATTACCTCCCTTTTATGACTTGTGATACCACTAATAATACACCCTAACATCCCCCTAGCTGTACATACTGCCTTAGAGGTCAGCTTGGATGATTTCAGGTCATTGGTGATGATGATGCCCAAGTATCTTTCTTTGTTTGTGACTGCCAGCAACTCCCCTATCAGCCTATAGGTGGCTTCAGGGTTTCTCTTCCCTATGTGCATGATCTTGCACTTCTTTGTGTTAAATCCTGGTTGCCACTCTTCTAACCATTTTGCTAGTGTTTCCAGATTTCTTCTCATTCTACCCACCCCATCTGAATCATCTATTCTGTTGCAGATCTTGGTGTCATCTGCAAACAGACAAGCCTTACCCTCTAGTCCATCTGCAGTGTCACTAATGAAGATATTGAAGAGTACTGGCCCCAGGACTGATCCCTGAGGTACCCCACATGTGACTTGCATCTCTTCTGACTGTATACCATTTACCACCACTCTATGTTTTCTGCCGCCAACCAGTTTGCCACCCAGTTGACCAACTTCTGATCTACCCCGAGCCTACCCAGCTTATTTATCAATCTTCTATGTGGAACAGTGTTGAAAGCTTTGCTGAAGACAAGGTAGGCAACATCAACTGCTCCCCCCTTGGTCCACCACTCTGGTTACCCAGTCAAAGAAATCTGTGAGATTAGTTTGACAGGACCTTCCTTTTGTAAACCCATGCTGTCTTGGATCCTGTTCCCCTATGGATTCCAGGTGTTGCACTATCCTTTCCTTAAGGAGTGCCTCCATAATCTTGCCCACTACTGAGGTAAGACTGACTTGTTTGTAGTTCCCTGCCTCCTCCCTGCTACCACTCTTGTGGAGCAGGATCACATAAGCCCTTCTCCAGTCTTCTGGGACCTGTCCTGTGCTCAGAGACTCACTAAACAGTTCTGCTAATGGCTCTGCTAGTTCCACCCTTAGCTCCTTAAGTACCCTGAGATGCATGCCATCAGGTCCCATTGCCTTGTCCACCCTGAGCTTAGCGGGCTGTTGTAGGACCCTTTCTTTTGTGAAGGGAGTAGTGCTCACCTCCCACCCCCCTGTGTCCATGGTGCTGAGCTGTGGGCCCAGCCCTACCTTCTCTTCAGTAAATATTGGGCAAAAGTATCTATTTAGGATAGATACTTTTACAGGGTCCTCCTCCTCACATGCCCCCTTTTCTCCTTTGAGCTTAGCAATACCCCCCTCTGGACTTTCTCCTTTCATTAATGTATCTATAGAAAGTCTTGTCACCTTCTTTTATTGTTCGTGCTAGTGTTTCCTCAGTTTGGGAATTTGCCTGCCTTACTGCCTTCCCTGCTTCCCTTAGGGCAGTTTGGTATGCCTCTCTATCTTCATCCTGCTGTGTTCCCTATTGGTGGACCATTTGTTTTTTTTTTACAGGTGGAAAAAATAGGAACTAAGAATCCCCGATCATGACACTGGGGGACTGGGCAACCACAGTGTCACAGTTATGTTTCTGAGGGAGTGTGGGTTGGTGGGTGCTGACTAAGATAGAGGGTCAGGTGGGTGGAGAAAATAATTGGGTGAGAACACTAGCATGACACTGGGGGATTGGGCACCCCAGTGTCATTTCTATGTTTGTGGGAGGGGGTTAAAACTGACTGATCATGACACACTGGGATTAGGCACACCCAGTGTCACAGTTATGTTTCTGGGGGGTGATCGTGACACTGGGGGATTGGGCAACCCCAGTGTCATTTCTATGTTTCTGAGGAGGATGGTGGCTGCTGAGAGGAGGGTTGGGTGGGGGAATTTCTATAATATAAAACAAATATATAAATAATTAATTGTTGGTGGTCACAGCAGAACATGGCCCCCTCCACCCTGACCAAGATGGCCAATGCATGCTACTGCACATGCGCAGCTGCTAGCACATGTGCAGTACAGTGCAGAAGCCATCTTAGAAATGACAGAGTGTGCTGTGTTTGACCCTGACCACTGGCACTGTTGAAAAGTGCAGTGCTGTGATCAGTAGGAACAACATGGGAGGACTGCTTCACTAATGCGGAGGTGATGTGACGCAATCCAACATGTTGTTCATTCAGAAGGAATGCAGAGTCATTTTCCTCAGTGATTATGAAAGGACTGCAGGGCTATGCCCACTGCAGCCCTAGAAAGGAAAAAGAGAGAGCGAGACAGACAGACAGACAGATACAAAAAGGTAATGGAAAAAAGACAGCAAAAAAACAATTATTAACAAAGATTCAGTTATTAAGAAAGGTTCAGAAATAAAAGTACAGCACAAAGAAAATATTTAGAAATAAGAGTTTTTTTTTGAAGTTCTGTTCAACTGTATGGCTTTCTCCTAGCTGGTACAAGATCAGCTCCCACTGTCTCACTCATTACAACTTAGAGAAACTGAAAGCAACACAGTTCCTGCCCTGGCAATACACCATTCATAGAGTTCAATATACAGAGAGAGAGAGAGAGGCTAGAGGACTGACTTCAATGGCTCAGTTGAAGCCGCGCATCCGCCACATTAGAAGAGGGTTGAGGTGCCAGCAGAAGTGGAGGAACCTTTCTTGAAACTTAGATAGCATACAGTTCTCACAGCAATCTGATGATCTAGTTGAGTAAGAAGCTCCATTGACAGCAGGGAAATAATGAAGCAGATGCAGATTGTGGTGACAAAAACAAGGTATGCTCATTTGTCCTTTGCTCATAGAAGTAATGCGTTCCTTGATTGCTGTGAGAACAGTGTGCTGGTGTCACTACCTAAGTTTCAAGAAGGGTTCCTACACTTCTGCCAGGACCTCAACCCTCCTCTAATGTGGTGGATGCATGGCTTCAACTGAGCCTTTGGAGTCTGCACTCTAGCCTTTCTCTCTCTCTATATTGAACTCTATGACACCATATGAATTGCAGAAGCTGTCTCATGTGACCAGGAATTTTGTTTGTAAACTTCACGTTTCTAATGCAAAGGCAAAGTTAAAAGGCAAAATTGAAATGCAAAGTTACTATAGGCAAATTTCCCATTGAAGGGGAAAAATTTGCAAACTTTCCCATGGAGACAAATTTGGTGAATTCACCAGAAATCTGCATGCAGAGAAACACTTTGCACTGTTTCTAATCAAGGGAGGGCAGTGGATGTAAACTGTCTGGATTTCAGTATACCACTGTACCACACAGGAGTTTGATTAAGAAACTGAGAAACCTGGGTGTGGAGGTGAAGGTTGTAAGCTGGGTATCTAACTGGGTGAAAGATAGGAGGCAGAGGGTGGTAGTAAACTGAAATCACTTGTTGGGACATGAGAGTGACCAGTGGAGTGCCACAGGGATCTGTACTGGGTTCTGTCCTCTTCGATGTCTTCATAAGTGACATTGCAGAGGATCTAGAGGGGAATGTGTTTCTCTCCATGGATGACACATAAATCTGCAGTAGGGTAGACACCTAGAAGGGGGTTCATAGGATGCAACATAATCTGGGCAAACTAGAGGCATGGTCCAGGGTGTAGCAGCTAGGTTTCAATGCCAAAAAGTGCAAAGTCATGCACCTTGGGCAGGGAAGTATGGGGGCAGTGCATAAGAAGGGGGGAGTTACTTACAGTTGCCAAGCAAGAGAAGGACTTTTGGGTAATCATATCTGATGATATTAACATGGCAGGAAGTGCAACAAGGCAGTAGGCAATGGTAGTGAGATTCTGGGGTGCATTGAGAGGGGGATGTCTAGCAAAAGAATGGAGATGGTGCTGCTGCTTTATTACTCATTAGTGAATCCCCACTTTAGTAGTGTCTAATTCTGGAGGCCACACCTCCACAACGACATAAACCAGTGGAAGTGGTTCAGAGGAGGGTACATAGATGGTGTGGGGGTTACACAAAAAAACATAAGGAGAGGCTGCAGGAGCTCAATGTGTACTATGTGGAGGAGAAGAGAGCAAGAGGGGGCATGATTAAGACCTATAGGTTCTTCATAGGGGTGGACAAGGTGCAGGAGGGGAGTCTCTTTCACAGGAGGAGGGGCACCAGATCATGGGGGCATGCTATGAAGCTTTGGGGGGAGCTATGGGTTTGATCTGACTCTAAAAGTCTTATGAGGAAATACTTCTTTACAGAATGGGTGGTGGATGTCTGGAACAGCCTTCCAGAAGAAGTGGTGGGGGGCTTCAACCATGCATGGGATAGGTACATGGATATAATAAGCAGAGGTAAGTGAAGAGAGGAGGACACCTGCAATCAAAGAGGGTGCAGGGTGTAGAAATAGGCAAATAAAATAGTGTAGACTAGATGGGAATGACTGATCCACTTCTGATGACACATTCTATGTTTCTATAAGACAATAAGGTGTTTCAATGTGTTTTGAACTTTTACTCATAACTTTGTCATTTTTAAATATTTGTGCACCAAATTTTCAACATGGCCTTTTTAGGACCCTGATCTCATGAAAAAGGTGGGTGATTTTTTTTTTCAAATCCCTTCAGAAAGGTGAGTTTGCAGTCAGTTTGTGAAATCACCCTTTGGCAGGACTTGAAAATGTCACCTACTGGCTCCAGGAATCATAAGATTATAATGTTGAAAATGTGGTGGAAAAATGCAGAAATTGACCCAGTTATGAGTGATTGTTGAAATATTTTAATGTTCACACATGACTAGAGATGCACAGATAGTGCTTTTTCCCCAGATATCGGGTACGGATAGTTTATGGGTTTGATCTAACCTGATCTGGGTCAGTATCGGGTTGGATATTAAGCCATAAAAAAAGATAGGTTTATACTGGTACACAACATGTCATTCATCAAAATTCAGTGCACATCCTCATTTGCACATATTATATGCCACATGATTTTAAAATCATCTGAATGCAGCTTTAAAAGCACCAAATACAAATGTATTTCAGCTAGAGAAGCTATTATTATAAAGACAGTACCACATGTGTAGCAACATAAGCAGATTAAGCAGCAACATAAGTTTTAAAAACTCCAAATTTTTATGTGAACAGGAATACATTTTAATATATTTTAATATCAGCTAGAGATCGAGCAATGTAGCAGCATTATAATGGTGGGGGGTAAGCGCTGGTTGAAAATAACCTTGAATTGAATGGTAACAGAGTTACAAACATAAAAGAAGATCTGAAACATATCAATTGTTGCGCAACAAATTCCCCCTCAAAAATAGTAACATGTTAGCATTCTGTGGTGAAAGCCAAGAACAGCATTCTGTTATAATGTCCCCAGCATCACTGAACATTTGCTCACTTGGAACACTACTGGGTGGTGAAGACAAATAGTGTTTTGCTAGTTTTGCTAGTGTTGGGAATCATAGCTTGTTTTGTTTCCCAGTACTGAATGGCATCTGATGTTGTTTTTTGGGGGTAGCAGATGTTCAGACACATAGATCTCAATTTCAGTATTTCATGATGCAACTTTTTGGAGGCTGTGGGGGAAAAAGTTTTGCTTGAGTGTACAACTCCTAAACAAACTAAGATAGTATTACCAGACAGGAAAGGACAGGACAGGACAAGAAAGGAAAATATTTTAAAATACACTTACTTTCCTGGGGTACAGAGTTACTTTGAGTAAATGTATCCCACGGGTCCTTAGCTTCCACCTCAGGCTCACCTCAGCATGGGTTCACAGCGAGAAGTCATGTCAGATGATTCTAATTGATTTCTGTGACTGGGTGACCAAAGTAGTAGACCAGGGAGGGGCTGTAGACATGGCCTACCTAGACTTTAGCAAGGCATTTGGCACAATCCCCGGAAAAGATTAATAGTCAAATTAACCTGCCTGGGAGTGGATCCCAGGGTGGTAGCCTGGGTAAAACATTGGCTGGACAACAGGACACAGAATATAATTGTAAATGGAGTCCACTCTGAAGAAAGAGGGGTTACTAGTGGGGTATCACAGGGTTCAGTACTGGGTCCAGTCCTTTTTAATGTCTTTATAAGTCACATTGCAGAGGGACATGAAGAAAAGTATGCCTCTTTGCAGATGACACAAAGATCTGCACCAGGGTTGATACAAAAGGAGGCGTGAAAAGGATGAGAAGTGACTTGGCAAGGTTGGAGGAATGGTCAGAATTATGGCAGCTTGGATTCAATGCAAAGAAGTGCATAATAATGCATCTTGGAAACAAAAATCCATGGGAAGATTACACAATGGGGGGGTAGTAACAACAACAAAAATGGAAAGGGATCTAGGGGTAATCATATCAGATGACCTTAAGGTTGGCAAGTAATGTGAGAAGGTAGTAAGGAGGGCTGGGGGATACTGGGATGTTTAGGGAGAGGCGTCACCTGCAGAAAACAGGAAGTTGTTGTCCCCCTGTACAGACAGTTGGTGAGACCCCATCTGGAATACTGCATCCAGTTCTGGAGACCCCATCTCTGCAAGGACATAGACAGGATGGAGGCAGTTCAGAGGAGGGCAACTAAATGGTGCAGGGTCTGCAAGAGAAGTCATACGAGGATAGACTAAAGGAGCTTAATATATATATACCCCTGAGGAAAGGAGGGAGAGGGGGGACATGATAGAAATGTTTAAGTGCCTCAGTTGAATCAACAAAGTCCAAGAGGGTAGCATCTTTTAGAAAAAGAGATGTGCAAGAACAAGGGAACACAATTTGAAGATAGAGGGGGGACAGCTCAGGGGCAATGTGAGGAAGTATTGTTTCACAGAGAGGGTGGTGGACACATGGAACAGCCTTTCTGAGGAGGTTGGGGGGTCTAAAACTGTGGGAGAGTTCAAGAATGCATGGGATAGACATAGGGCAATTTTTGTGGGGGGTAGGAAGAAATGGGCTGTTGATTAAGTAGGATCTGCAGCTTATCCTCTAGGTAGGGAAATGAGCAGAGTAGGTGGGCCATGCAGTCCTTATCTGCTGTCAAAGTCTATGTTTCTAGGCTCCATAATGGGATCCACTCTGACACTGGCTGTAGTACACTGTGGCTGAACATGCTGAAGTTCATCTACTAGTTCTTTGACCACTGCCAGAGCAAATGATTTCCCACTTTCTGTCCAAAGAAAATGCAGTTTATATAGGGCATCAAGGAAGGTAGCAGATACTAATGCTTTTGAGAACTTGTACTGTTAAATCTAACAACTGTTGCAAAAGGAAGTGCTTTTCTCATTTATAGTAAGCCAGGGTTTTTTATGGCATCTATTGAATAGTAAAGTACCGTGGAAGTGGGAATGATGTCAGACACACAAGTTGATTGCTAGCTCAGCCTTTTTGTTTCTACCTCAAATGGCTTTAAAATGCAGTAGAAACTTTCAGCAAGGGACCACTGTGTGGAACTAAGGGTTCGGTTCTCAGTCTCAGAGGTATGCACAGTGAGTACGCCCCTCTGCTCTAACAGTCTTTCCAACATGTAATAGTTACTGTTTCATCTGGTGGGGATATCTTGAACAAGTCTGTGAACAGGCACTTGCAGGCTTTTTTGTGGAGTAGTCAATTTTTCTGTAGCACTACTGGAGTGTTTAAAATGTCCCACTATCCCTCTACCTACAGTATTGCAAGCAGGTCTTCAAAGGACATTTGTTTCATTATAGCCTCGTGGATGATTAACTGCAAAGTGTGTGCTAAGCATCCCTCATTGGAACACTACTTAACTTCATTGCTTTTGCTATGTTTGGCCCATTATCCCTAATTACTAAATGTCTTTGACTGGCTTGCAACCCCCAATTCTCAAGCACTTGCATACATTTTCTGCAGTGGTTTTCACCTGTATGCCTTTGTGTTAAATGTTTCAGCTCGAGCATAGCAGCTCTACGTTTAAAGTTCTCATCAATCCAATGAGCAGTAATTAATAAGTATGACTCAATTGAATATTCTGCGGTGTATGTATCATTTGTGAAACTAATTGCTGGCACAGATTGAAGTTGACATAACTTTTGCCGAAGCCTGGCATTCATACTTGGGATAATGTTATCTGAGAAATGCCTCCTCAAGGGTATAACATACCTCAGTTCCAATACAGAGATTAGCTTTTTAAATACCAACTTTTCAACAATTGAAAAGGTTGGTCATCCAAAGCCGTCATCTCCGCAGTGCTTTCAGCTATCAACTTTACCCTTGAGTGGTCATTAGCTAGAAGGAGAGTTTGGGCTATACATGCCTCTAGAGTAGGCTGCTCTTTTTATATTTTTTCTTTCTAAGAGGCTCAGTGCATTCACCTCTGGCACTCTTCGCTAATTTTTCTTACTCTGCTACCAGCTCGGCATATTAAGACTTGTGCTTATTTTGCAGGTGATTTAACAGGCTTGAAGTTCTGTAACTTTTAACAGACGACACCTGACTGATAAATGTAGGGGTAGAACAAAGAATATACTTTGCCTTTGCATCAGTCTCCACATCCAAATAAAAATACTGCCACACTAAACTTTTCTGTGCCATTTTAAAAAATTAATTTAAGCACATGGAACGCCACAGAAGCGCATGGACCAGTTCAGCTGCTTGCACCATTCAGTGTGAGTCACACTTCACCTCCCCACATATACTGATTGATAACCAGAGTATTAAATAGCCAAAAACCCAATTGGGATGGATAATTAAAAAAAGGGGGAAATCCAATCAGGTAGGGTAGTCGGATCAGATATCTATGCAACTGTACTCATGACTTCACTAATTTTTTAATATTTTTCTACAAAACTTTCAACATTGCCTTTTTGAGATCCCGCCTCATAAAGAAAAAAAGCAGGGAAAATTTTTTGAAGATGGACCAAAAGGTGATTTTTGCAGTCACGCCACAAAATCACATTTTGGGCAGTATTTTTACATTTTCACCTACCTGGTTCATGTCACTGGGCCATAAGAAGACTAAGTTCAAAATTTGGAGTAAAAAATATCAAAAATCAACAAAGTTATGAATGGACGTTGAAATGTTTCCATGCTCAGTCATCACTTTGGTACTTATCAGTCATTTAACTCCAGGCTTTTAACATAGCCATTTTTTCCCACCACCTCATAAACATGACAGGTGTTATTTTTCAGATCTTGCACAAAATGTGTTTTCGCACTTATGGTACTAAATAATGTTTTGGCTGTTATTCTGTAAATGCCACATGCCATGTTTATAATGGGGAGTCACAAAACAAGAAAATTTGTGGTCAAAATTGAAAAACAATTAAAAAAAGACATTGTGTGTAATGCCAGCCTTTAACCCAGTGGGTAGTGATTTGTTATCCCATGCTGGTGAACTGAGTTTGGAAGGGGGTTATATGATAAGGGTGAGTAGTTTTAGTCATAGACTAATAACAGCAAGTAAAACACTGCCCCAAGTCACTGCAGTGACCAACAACAGACCGACCACTGCAAACAGCGACAGTCAGTACTTTCAAAATATAAAACAAACTCTGCATCCCCCAGAACTTAAATTTTCTTAACTCCGGGGGTGAACTTAGAAAAAAGACAAACTCCAGAATGAACGAAAATTGTATCCCACCCCAGGACCTGAACTCAGGTCTTTCTGTTCCATTGGCAATGGCTCTAGCCACTATAACAAATGGCCAGCTCAGCAGGGCTTGGCCAATGCTCCTTATATCCTTCTCTAGTGAGTGCAGCTCACTGCTACACTAGCTCTAACCCACTCCTCGGCATTCTTCACCACTCGCTCTTCTTATGGGCAGTATAATTGAGTCATTCATATTGAGCCACTCAATAATACTTGGCCATTAAGGTATTACCATTCAGGAGTGAGCTCAGTGGACCAGCTGGATGGGCTGATGCTGGGGGAGCAGTGCTGCCATGCAGCACCACCCCCCAGCCTAGGAAGGGAAGGCAGAGGGTTACCCACACAGGACCAAGTACTTTATAGTGAAGATAAATTTTCTCTTGGCACAGGGCTCTGCACCTCAGAACCCATGGCTCCAGATAACCCTATTATTCAAATGAAAAAGATACTTTTTGCTCTGTGTGTCTGCATCTGTGGCCACATGGAGGGGCCCTGCACTTCTGAAGCCTGCCAGACAGACCCACTATTTTTTGACATCCATTACCACATGGAATTCCAAGGCCTAGAAGGTCTCTGCACGTGGATGTAGTGTTGTGATTTGACAATTATGGATCTGTATAGTATCTTCAGTCAAAAGTGAGTGTGTATGTCTTGCAGTGTGTGTACAATGGATATAAATCCATGAAGGCAGCACACAAGAGCTACAGCATTTGTGTCATCTAGAAACAGTTGCATGATGTTTTTCTTACCTTCGGATGGATCTCTGCATTTATTTGTGTGGTCTTGTGGTTTTGCTGTTCAGAGACTGAGTTAGGGTTGGAAACCCTGATGCATATTTCCCTACTTTTGTTGCATTAAGATGAACCCTAACTGGTGCATTAATGCATATTTTTCAAATAATTTCCTTTCTTTTTGAGACTGTGAAATCGTAGCCTCTCTGGGACCTGTGTAAAGAGATGTACAATACATACTGTATATATATTTATATATATGTGTATGTGTATGTATATATATATATATGTATACATGTATATGTGTATATATACAGTATATATATATATATATATATATATATATATATATATATATACAGTATATATAAAGTTTGCACTTTAATAACTTTGCAACTTTTCAATGGATTTGCCTGACAATTTGCATGCACCATTGCCTAGGGTAGCTCTCTGGATGTGGCAAGGTACATTCCGGTTGGATGTGCAGTTTCCAAGTTCCATTGAGGTGAAAACACATATTTTTTCACTCATTGACTTTGCTGGGATTTTTCTTTGAACTTGCCTACAGCCCAGACAGTTTTGAATCTTGGTCTGAATTTTCAGGGCAGAAAGGGACTAGACCACAGATGTGCTTTTTTGCTAGTCTGGTGAAAAAAAAATCATTTGTTTGTAAATTATTGCATTTTTGAAATTTGAAAAAAATTATTTCTGAGCATGCTCAGTAAGCACTAAATGATAGGTCTATGAAATGAAAAAAGAATCCTATTTCATATGGGAAAATTCCATTTTCATTTGTTGCCATCTTGTTTCCATTTTTTCCAAAAATAAAGATTCAAAAGCCACAAAAATGACATTCTGAAGGAAGCCCAGCAGAAATGCCTGGCTCATGGGAACCCCCTTAGGTGTAATCTGCACTTCACTGGTGGAGATATACCCTTAAAATGTATTTTGTTTCACTATTATGAATTCTTTTTCGTGACCGCATGATGCAAAAAAAAAAAAAAGAATCCTTTTTGATATCACGAGTTATGAAATTCAAGAACTCTGATTGCCACACCCATGCTGTACTATATTTCCCTGATGTCCAGTGACACCCTCACCCTTCAATTACTGTACTGTTTCATTGCTTGCATTTCTCTGGTAGCCAGTGGTACCCCCTACCCTCTGATCTCAATATCTGCTTCTTTTGTGTCCCTGGTGTCTATTGGTACCCCAGTGATCACTACCCTCCTTACAAAAAAATTTCCATGTTGTCTAGTGCTCACCCCTGAATAGGTCAAACAATGTAATTGTAATTTTTTTTATTGTTCATGCCTTCTGCTCAGCTCAGTCATTTGCTTTTCAGTAGTAGGAGTCAGTCCAGGACTGTGTGGAGCACATGGAGAGTGCTGTGCGAGCAGCTGGAGAGTGAAGACAGACAGCGAGATGTCCAGACATCTGCAGTACTACTCTCAGTGTCTAGAGTGGTCAGTTGTCATGGTGACATGAGTTGAGAGGATTTAGGACAGACGGTGAGCAGCTGCGGCTCGCTAGTGGACATGTGAATGATTGTGGCGGGCTAGGCAGGATCCTGATCTGTGAGCAGCTTACATTATCATGGTGACACTAGACAGTAATTTTGGTTGGACAATTGCAGAGTTCTCAGAATGAGCTTAATCAGATATGGTGTGGGAGCTCCGAGTGGGAGAGAAAAGTGAGCCATGCGAGGTGAAGAAGTCTGAGTTAAGAATATCCAGTCACAGTGTGAGGGCAGACTGTCATCAACTTTTGTGTTTTTTTTCAATTGTCATCAGCCTGGCTGTGTGCCACTGCTGCCCGGGAGGAGTCTCAGTCCTGTCACTGTGCTGTCCAGTGAAGTCCAGCTGCCAGAAGCAGATCAGGAGTGACAGTGAATCATCCATCCCATTATAAAAAAATGAAATATTTCCCTGGTGTCTAGTGGCATCCCCACTCTCCCATGGTTATCTTGTGGTGTCTAGTGGTATCCCTCTACCCACCAATGAGTTTTCACTACCTGAAATAAATAAAATGGTCCTCGATGGATTTTTTTTCAACATAAAATGGTCTCTTGCCTATCTGATCCACCCATCCCCACCTCTGACTCAGCACCCATCACCCCACACACCCCAGTACACCACCACACACCCTCACTCACCTAAACATGTCCCAGGTTCAAGAACCACTCTCCGACCAAAGACACGTCTTGCTGCTGGAACTGATGACTGCAATATGAGAAATAAAGGTAAATGCAGTTCAAAGTATTTAAATGGCTGTTTCAACTTTTATGCATAACTTAGCCTTTTTGTTTGACATTCTGACACCAAATTTTCAACATGGCCTTTTGGGGACCTCACCTCATGAACAATACGTCTGCCATTACACAACTCCCACCCAAAAGGTGGTTTCACTTTTGCTTGGTGAATTCACCTTTTCAGCAGACTTTGCATTATGACAGTCATATTGTTTATGAGGTGGGTCATAAGAAGGCTATTTTGAAAATGTGGGGTCAAAATATGTAAAAATGGCAAAGTTATGACCATTTGTTATAATTTTGCTATGCACACTAGCAACTTTGACAATTTTAAAGAATTTGACCCCACATTTTCAACATAGATTTCTTGTTACCCCACCTCATGCATGTAACAGTTGTCATTTTTCAAATCCTAGACATAATGTGTTTTTGCACC
Source organism: Neoceratodus forsteri (assembly GCA_016271365.2). Classification (NCBI taxonomy): domain Eukaryota; kingdom Metazoa; phylum Chordata; order Ceratodontiformes; family Ceratodontidae; genus Neoceratodus; species Neoceratodus forsteri. The sequence goes on along the minus strand of CM057455.1, from coordinate 382,201,493 downwards.
TGTGACATGGAATGGTGTTGTAGTTGCACAGAATTACATTTTGGTGGGAATTCAAAAATTATCTGTACCAGGTACATGAGGTGGGTTAATAAGATGACTATACTGGCAATTTGACCACTGCTGTCCTATAAATGGAAGTGCAGGGCCCTTCCACAGTGACATACATATGCAGATCTATGGAGGAATGGGACTGTGGGGCCAAAAGAGCACTGTGCTCCCACAGGGAAATTAGGCTATGATTACACTATCTCAAAAAGTAAGGAAATTCTTTGCAAACAAATAAGTAAATGCATCAGTTAGGGTTGATATCAAACTGTAAAAAGGAGGAAAATACAATGTTAGGGTTTCAACCCAAACACACCATCCCCTTTCCTGCACACCAACAGGCATTAGGGATGTGCCTTGGGGTCATCAGCCTTAATGCTTACCCCATCCTCTTACACTGTACCCATCTCAGCTTATGTACTTATGGAATGGAGTAAGTGTAATGGCTGATAGCCACAAGGCACCTCCCCGGCATTGCTTTGGCAATGGGGTAGGGAGTTAGGGTTGAAAACCCTAACGACACATTTCCCTACTTTTGCTGCATAAAGTTACATTAACTTGTGCATTAACAAAGTTGTTTGTAAAGAGTATTTTATATACAGCATATATAGTATATACAGCATTATGCAGTATATTATTTGCAAAAAAACACCATTAATGCATCAGTTAAGGGTCAGATTAAACCAATAAAAGTAGAGAAATGTGGCATTAGGGTTTCCAACCCTAACTACCCACCCCCATCCATGAAGCAGCAAAAGGAAAAAAAAAACATGATGGTTTCTACTGTCCTCACTCTTGGCCAGTCTAGGGTGGGGTCTTCTTTGGGGTTCTCAACCATAACACTCCCCTTTTGTGATACAGCTTTCAAACATACAGAACTGTATCTCCAGACATGTTGCCAATAATCTGTAGCCCCTGCCTGAAGAAAACATAACATGGCACCATGTTTGGTAATAGAATGGGGTACTGTATGAAATAGGGTTGAGAACCCCAAGGAAGACCCACCTCTGATTCACCAAGAGTCAAGAGAGCGAAAACCATAATGTTTTTTCCTTGTTCTGCTTGGGGGGGTGGAGGGAGGGAGTTAGAGTTGGAAACCCTAACACATGTCCATACTATTGTCAGTTTAATCTGAATCCTAACTGATACATTAATGCAATGTTTTGCAAAGATTTTCCTTACTTTCTGAGATAGCAGAATAATATTCACATTCATACAGATCCCTTCAGGACCTGTGTCAACACATCTACCAGGCTAGGGAAGCTCAGGGCCCTCTGGGCCTTGAGTGTCCATTACTCCATGGAGGCACACATTCCTCTGGCTTTGGAAACAGAGAGCCCTCCTGGTCCTGCACTTCCATGCCTCAAAAAAAAGCAATCTAGGGGCCAGATATTCAAAACTTTGCACCAGGCAAAAACCATTTGCGCAGGTTTAGCACGGGATTATAGCGGATCTGCTATATTCAAAAGGCCAAATAACGTGGGCAAACTGCATTAGCACCGGGCAAAATTATAATGTATGCAAGGGGCAAACTGACATGAATACAGGCACAATGCTATATTCAGCGACTAGTGCTGTGCTAAGTGGTTTTGCGTGACTTAGCACGACACTTAGCATGGTGCACATTACTGCTCAGGAAAAGCTTGTCTTAATCCTGGGAAATCAGCTTTGCATGACACTATGGCTTTGCGCTGTGTTTGTGCGGGTTTAGCGTGGGTTTTGAGCAACCCTAACAAAGAAATATGACACATAGATTAAGCCAAACATAGAGGAAGCATGCTGCTAACTGATGGCATCACAATGATGCCATCATCTGCCACCAGTCCCAGTCATGCCAGGCAGTAAGTGGTGACCCTGCCACCAGTGGACAGCATGGCAGTGTGGCCATTCAGCACACACCTGCAGACCACACATCTGTGGATGCAAACAGATGCCAGCACACACATGCTGCACTGTGGGCATGGAGGATGTTGAGGGGAGCGTGTATGGGTGGCGAGGCTGTGCCACAGACCAGGTGTGGCCACAAGGCTGGGACACATCATGCAGTGCACATGGGCCAGTATTGGGAATACCCCAACACTAGTGTGCCTTTTGGATAATATATGCCCTCCTGGCCACATACCGCACAGCTGTACAACTGCCACAGCACACAAAGCCAGAAATGTACATGTCACTGTGAGCATCCCATGCCACAGATACAGCATCTATGGGTCACACAACAGTGTAACAGTTATGTCCACTGTCAGTAAACACCTGCAGGTTGGGCCTGTCACTGTGTACAGTGCAGTCATCATCACTGCCCTACACACCATAGGCAGTGCTGTGTCCCTCACACTACTGGCCCCCTTGCTACTGTAGTGTCTGCTGTGCACTGTAGCATGCCCTACAGTATGACAGTTGCATGCAGCACCACCACCACCTGTGCCTATGCTGTCTTGTCCCCTGAGGTACAATATGCTATGCTATGCTGTACTGTTTACATGTAGCCTGCAGCTATCATCGTGCACTGCCAGACTGACCTACAGGTGGAGCTGCGGTTGGACCTGGTCAGCCCCTGTACTTCCAGACTGACCTACAGGTGGCTCTGTGGGACCCTGCAGTAACTCTGGGCAAACTGCATGCAAATCAGGGCATAATGAGATACTAATCCAGTTGTTTGCCCAGAGACTGCCTAAGTAGGTTCATTTGCATGGCACTTTTGAATATGGCACATTTTAGCTCCGGGCAAATGTGTTTGCACCGGGCTAACTGCTTAGCTCCGCGTAAATGTGTTAGCGCGCTAATTGCACGGGAATAATATACATTTTTTTTTTTTTTTTTATTTAGTTGTTAACCAGGTATAGTACACTGTTGAAAGCTTTTTACAGGAGCGACCTAGGAGCACAAGGAGGCTAAGTGACTTGCTCGGGGTCACACAGTATGCAAGTGGAAGCTGTGGGATTCAAACCCAGGTCTGGTCTGCTGGATGCCACCAAATTTGCAGCTCAGAGCCTTATCTGCTGCTTCCTGCAGCTGTACTGAGTCCATGCATTTGCTGGCACACACATTGGCCATGTAGTTCATCTGTACCTGCCCTCACGTTGCTGTGCACTGTGTTGTTGTTGTTGTGGGTTGCACTTCCTGGTTGCTTTATTCAGTGCTGTCTTATTCCAGGGCTATTTTTGCCCTGCACTCCCAGACCAGTTTGCCCGGCTTCCTTAGACTGCAATATTCAGCAGGATTAGCACCGGGCTATTTCCATTTCAATATAGCTTGCTCTGTGCTCCGGGCTAAGTTTGCCCGCCGGGTAGTGCTAACTTAGCCCCTGGGCAAAGTTTTGAATATCTGGCCCTATGTGCTTTATTGAAATTGTTTTTGTGAGGCTCACTTCAGATGAATAAATATATTAAGTGTCCCACTTAACTGCCAGTGAGTCATTGTACTGTATATAAGCAAAAATGTGGTTTTCACTTTGTTACTCATAAGTCAGCAAATGTTTCTCAGTTTGCTGTGAAATTTGCTATGGTTACAGTTGAATACGAGGTATACCGTTAGAGAATGCTTGATGATGATCACCCTTTCTTTGTGGATTTAGTGCCATATTTAAGATAGGAGGTAATTTTGGAGTGCAGCACTATTATGGTGTACTTACAGCTTGTTAAAGTTGCAATTTTATCCTATGGGAATTTTTTTTAATTTTTAAGTCTTTTTTTTATATCACCACTATTTTTTTTTGGGGGGGGTATTATGTGTTAGTATTGTGGCACTCATTGAAACCTTTTTTTTATATTCATAGATTCTTTCTTAACTACAAAGAGTGACATAGGTATGGTTTCTAATAGCTGCAGTGTTATAGGTAAAAGAATTTTCATTGTTTATTCTGTATGGTTTTCTACGTGGCTTCTACATTTTTGATGGTATTACATATTACTGTTGTAGTACTCATTGAGACCCTATTTTCATATATAGATTGTCCCTTAACTCCAAAGATTGACAGAATTACAGCTTGATAAAGTTGCAATGTTATCGTATGGGAATTGTAATTTTTAATTGTTGATGTTTTATGTTTTTTATAGGGACCATGAATTAATTTTAGGGTACTGTGTTTTAGTGTTGTAAAACACTCATTTAGCAGTACTCATTAAGACCTTTCTATTGATAAATAGATTGTCACTTAACTGCAAATATTGACAGAGTCATGGCTTGTTAAATTTGAAATGTGGAAGAAAAAGAAGTCCAAATTATTTTTTCATATGAAGGAATCTTTTTCTTGAGATTGTGTTGTTCTCACAAAATGGGATTCCTTCATATGAAAAAAAAAATTAAATTTAGTCTGAACTCTTTTTTTGTATGTTGGAATCTTTTTTCATGAGATTGTGTTGTTCACATGAAAAAATATTTCTTCATATGAAAAAAGAATGCAAAAAAAAGTCCCAATAATTTTTTCAAATAAAAGTAGTCTTGTTTCATACAGCCCTATTCCTGTTTCATATGGCCATACAAGTGAAAAATGATGTTTTAAAATGTGTTAAAACATATTTCTGTGACACTTTTCCAAAAACTAACTTCAGAATCTAGCCAATGGTATTCCGATTAACAAATATATGTGTGGGTGTTTCCATGTTATGATTTTTTTTAATGTTTATTAATGAAAGCAAGATGGTCACCATACTTTTATCATGAAACAGGATAACCCCCAACACACACACACACACACACACCATATGAAACAGAAGCCTTTTTTTGTATGGTCAAAATATTTTTTTGTATGAAACAGCTATCCAAAAGATCACATTGAGCATGCTCAGAACCAAAATTTAAAATCCCTGCAACTCTAGAATGGATTAATATTTCTTTTTCTCCAAACCAAGAAAAGCCAGCCCTCTGACCAAGCCCTTTCCTCCCTGAAAATTGCACACAAAAATTCCTAACTCTCTGGGCAGTAGGTGATGATTAAATGAAAAAAATAATAATAATCCAGACTATTTTTTCACTTTTTTACTATCTGGATCTTGGAATATGAGATCAGAGCAAAATATGGAATATCAATTATGGCCCTGAGACCACATTTGCAAAATGTTGTTCAATTTTGTTGAATGGGGATGAAACTATTAAAGTGCAAAGTTAGGGGTTGAGCAAAGGGGATAAGGGGGAGTGTGAGTAGGAGGACCAAGGATAAGCATCTATCCTAAATAGATACTTCTGCTCAGTATTTACTGAGGAAAAGGTAGGGCAGGGCCCATTGCTCAGCACCATGGATACAGGGGGGAGGGATGTGTGCACTAGTCCCTTCACAAAAGAAAGGGTCCTACAAGAGCTCACTAAGCTCAGGGTGGACAAGGCAATGGGACCTGATGGCATACATCTCAGGCTACTTAAGGAGCTAAGGGTGGAACTAGCAGAGAAATTATCAGAACTGTTTAGTGAGTCTCTGAGCACAGGAGAAGTCCCAGAACACAGGAGAAGGGCTAATGTGATCACGCTCCACAAGAGTGGTAGCAGGAAGGAGGCAGGGAACTACAGACCAGTCAGTTTCACCTCAGTAGTGGGCAAGATTATGGAGGAAATCCTTAAGGAAAGGATAGTGCAACACCTGAAATCCGTAGGAGCTCAGGAACCAAGACAGCATGGGTTTACAACAGGAAGGGCCTGCCCAACTAATTTCATAGATTTCTTTGACTGGGTAACCAGAGTGGTGGACCAAGGTAGAGCATTTGATGTCATCTACATTTGCTTCAGCAAAGCTTTTAATACTGTTCCACATAGACAATTGATTAATAAGCTGGGTAGGCTCAGGGTGGGTCAGAAGTCGGTCAACTGGGTGGCAAACTAGTTGGATGGCAGAAACCAGAGAGTGGTGGTGAATGGTATACAGTAAGAAGAGATTCAAGTCACAAGTGGGTACCTCAGGGATCAGTCCTTGGGCCAGTCCTCTTCAATATCTTCATCAGTGACATTGAAGATGAACTGGAGAGCAAGGTTTGTCTGTTTGCAGATGACACCAAGATCTGCAACAGAGTAGATGATCCAGATGGGGTGGGCAGAATGAGAAGAGATCTGTATAAATTGACAAAATGGTTGGAAGAATGGCAACTGGGGTTTAATGCAAAGAAGTGTAAGATCATGCACGTAGAGAAGAGAAACCCGGAAGCCACCTATAGGTTGGGAGGGAGTTGCTGGCAATCACAAGGGAAGAAAGAGACTTAGGCATCATCATCATCACAGATGACCTGAAATCATCCAAGCAGACCACTAAAGCAGTAGGTAAGGCTAGAGGGATGTTGGGGTGTATTAGTAGGGGTATCATATGTCATAAGATGGAGGTAATAATCCCTCTTTACAAGACACTGGTTAGGCCCCATCTGGAGTACTGTGTGCAGTACTGCAGGACACACCTGCACAAGACTTCAACAAAATGGAGGCAGTCCAGAGAAAGGCAACCAAAATGGTGCAGGGACTGCATCAGAAAACATATGAGGACAGATTAACAGAGCTCAGTATCTATACTCTAGAGCAAAGGAGGGAGAGATGTGATATGATTGAAACATTGAAACATCTTACAGGCATTAACAAGGTAAAAGAGTCTAACATGTTTCAATATAGGAAAAATAGCAGGACAAGAGGACACAGCATGAGATTAGAGGGAGGCCGATTAAGGGGGGATGTGAGGAATTTCTTTATCACAGAAAGGGTGGAGAATTCATGGAATGGCCTACCTCAGGAAGTGGTGGATATGAATACAGTGCAGGGCTTCAAACAGGCATGGGACAGGCATAAGGGAGCAATAAGGTTAAGTATTAACAGATAGGCCATTGACAGAGTACAGGCTTATGACACATTCATAAGGTAGAAAAAATGGGCAGACTGGATGGGCCTTGCAGCCCTTACCTGCCGTCAACTTCTATGTTTCTATGCAAACAACCTACTCAACCCAAACTATAGTGGCACTACTGTGCCACTATAATACACGCACACAGCAGAACCAGCTATGATGAAACACAGTAACTTGCAGTAAATGACATGTTGCAAAATACTGCAGTAAAAATTGATTAATTGCCATTGAATTACATTGTCCCCAGAACCCAGCCAATAAATAAAGACATGGACTAGTAGTGTGAGGTTGCTCAGTCTTGGCAATAATTTTACTGATTTTGATATATTTATGATAATTCACCACTTGTTCACTTTGGTACATTTTTCTTCATATTCCACATCATCTGTACATAAACTTATATTTCCATTTGGTGCATACATTATATCATTTTTCTTGTTGTTCTCTTAATTAAATAGCCAGCTCTCTCACTCTGCTGCCCCCCCCGACATACATCACGGGGGTAACCTAACCTCATATTCTTATGTCCTGCAATAGGGACACAGACAGTACACACACGTGCCTGCTTCTTATTTCTGAGCATGCTTGTGCCCATGCTTCTTTTCCTTTCTCTTGCGTCCCTCTCTTTTATTTTCTTTTTTGTCTCTCTGTCCCCCATTTTCTCTTGCTGTCCACCTTTGGCAATAATTCCATAGCCAGCCACAGAGATCCACCTTTCCCAGTGCCGCACTGTGCTCCACCTTCCACAGTGCCCTACTCTCCTGCTTTCTAGGTGGAGGGTGGGAAACTCCTTATGGAGCAAAATTGTGAGCTACCCCTGCTGTGCAGCCTCTTTTAGCTGCTCCCTTTACCACACCCCTTTACTCCCTTGCCCAATTCTTTGTTGCCACGTCATTGCTCCCTTGGCCTATTGCCTGCCCCCTTTGTGAGGTCACTGTGCCTCCCTCTTCCTAACCCCACCCCCCTTTTTCACCCCTCCTCTTCCCTCACTGAGCCTCACACTTTATTGGCCTGGGCTGTGGGACAATGCGTCCTGACCCTTTTGAACTGGGCAACCCTCTTTGTCCACAGAACCCAGCCAATAAATAAAGACATGGACTAGTAGTGTGAGGTTGCTCAGTCTTGGCAATAATTTTACTGATTTTGATATATTTATGATAATTCACCACTTGTTCACTTTGGTACATTTTTCTTCATATTCCACATCATCTGTACATAAACTTACATTTCCATTTGGTGCATACATTATATCATTTTTCTTGTTGTTCTCTTAATTAAATAGCCAGCTCTCTAACTCTGCTGCACCCCCAATGTACATCATGGGGGGTATCCTGGCATCTTATTCTTATGCACCGGGGACATGGGCATATACACCGTGCCCCTGCTTCTTGTTTCCACTAGTCCACCTCCCGCTTGCGATGGACGGTGGACTTTCCCACCTTTTCTTCTCCCTCCCCCCCTCCAAAAAATTTTTTTTTTTTACCCTTATTGCCGTACCAGCCATGACTCTATTGCTTTAGACATCTCAGTGTTGAACATGGCCAGGCTGACACCTGACAAATGCACTCCATCCCCTCTGTAATACTCATCTACCCGCTGCATGATCCCGTGTTTAATTACCATTCCCTCAATACTCTGGAATAATCTCCCTACTCTCACATTCGTGCATTTTCTGGCCCTGACTATGCTCTTGTGGCTCTCTGCCTGCCTCCACACCCTGCGAGGAGTGATGTATGACCATGCCAAAGTAACCTCTGGCCACCATGTTTTGATTATTTTAACATCATGTTCTATCTGATAAAAAATGTCCGACCAAGGCCTTGTTCCCAAATCATTGCCCCCAAGATGTACCACAATCAGGTCTGGTTGCTTATGGCCCTTCCTAATTTCCCTGAGCTCTGGCAACAGCTGTGCCCATTTCATGCCCCATTGGCCTTTCCACACCAGCCTTATTGTGTCAATATCCAGGTACAGTTGTTTTCCCCCTTATCTCCTGGCTGCCCATCTTTCCGCCCAATGCACAAAAGAGTGCCCACAAATCCACACCTTGAGCTTCTTGGTTGCACCTGGTTGATTAAAGCAAAAAGAATGAAATATCTGTCCATGTCCTTCCCTCCACTCCCGTTTCCCTCTTCTTTATGCACTTGCTATGGGAAAGAAAAACAATAATTTTAGCATTGTAATTCTCGTATGTATTTTTTATAACATCCTGATGACCATCTTCCTCTCTTTTTAATCTCCTCGGCTCCCTTGCCCTTGCCAGACATTGTTGACGCTGCCCCAATTCTAAATGAATGAGAGGAATATCCTTCCGTTGACTCTCTGATGAAACTGAGTACCTTATTCAATTCCGCAGCCACCTGCTACCCTGAGACTGGCCTGCCATCCCTGTGTAAAAATATAATTCCATTACCCTGGTCTTTTCGGTCTGCAGCATACATGAGCAGTGCTGTCACTGGGCAAATGGCTTTATTTTGGTGTGTCCACAACCACACCCTCCTACATTGCTTTTTCTGATCAGATTTGGACTCCCGTAACTTGACTGTTATGGCTTCATTCCACCACTCCATGTCTTCCAAACGTAAATTCCCACATTCCGTCTTCTTGCTGTGGCCCACTATTTCACTCAGCCTGAAAGCCCCACTGTACATGGTGGTGTATAACACCTGAAATAACACCGCCTCCCTCACAGAAATGCAGATATGTTGTAAGGCCCCCAGTAGCCTTACCATCAGTCCTTCTGATATCAACTTTCTGCTATCTTGTCTCCTCCCTGTCCCCCTCATCCAGCCCTGCATCATTCTCCTAATAAGGTTAGTTTTTGTGGGGTTCTCCCAACCCGTTAATGTGCAGATTTGACCTATGGCTGCCAAGTGCACATCCATGGTTGAGTGTGCTATGTTCTGGTTCCAACCCTTGACTATAAATTGAGCCACTTGTTCCCCTGTTGCTGGACCACTTACCTGCCCACAGTACTCATCCCGAAACCTTTGAAAAGCCCTCCAGGAGGTTTCATACGCTCTCAGGGTCCAAGGGGCCCAGGAGTTGCGGAACAATGTCTCAGCTCCCCCAATCCAATCGCACATACGTGATCCAGAATGGCAGTATGTTTTATCTCTGCTCCAGGTGCAAAGGTCCTGAATTTGTCCATCTGCAATTGGGAGAGGCAATCAGCTATCACGTTGTCAACTCCATTGACGTGTTTTGCCCTGAAAGACATGCTCAAACACAAACCCAACCACTCCAATCTGCTCAATACCCTCATAACTCTCTCTTACTTTGTCCTTTTTTTGTTCAGTACTTCCATGACTGCTCTATTATCACTCCAGAATGAGACCTGCCTGTTCATGAGATCCTACCCCATAATATCATAGCCACCCATATGGGAAATAGTTCTAAAAAGATGATGTCTTTTGTCACCCCCCCCCGTCTCCAATCCAACGGCCAAGGTTCTGCGAACCATTTTCCCTGGAAGTATCCTCCCATCCCTATACCCCCTGCAGCATCTGTATATAACTGTAAGTCCGTGTTATAGACCCAATCATCCTGCCAGAATGTGTGCACGTTATATTCTTGTAGAAATTGCTCCCATGCCACCATGTCCTCCCTAGTCATTTTATTAAGGTCTACCCAGTGGTGGGGCCTTGTGTCCCCTCTCGTAGCCCAGGCTAAACGCCATGTAAATGTACGTCCTGGTGTGATCACTCTACATGCGAAGTTCAAGTGACCCAGTAGCCACTGCGTTTGCTGCAACCTCACCCTCCTGCATTTTCTTACTGCCTTCAATAGTTCTTTAAGCTTCTTAACCTTCTGCTAGGGTAGACGGAACAATTCCTTTGTTGTGTCCAGTTCTAGTCTCAAAAACTCAATTATGCGACTCGGTCCTTCCGTCTTGTCTTCAGCTAGTGGGACCCCCACCTCCTGGCATAAACTCTGGAAATTCCTAAGCATGTCCTGGGTCTCTACCTTTCCCTCCCCAATGAACAGGAAATCATCCAGGTAGTGCACCACCGCCTGGTACCCGAACCCGTTCTGAAAAACCCATTGCAGCCAAGTGCTAAACATCTCAAACGTCGCACAAGCTATTGAACACCCCATTGGCATGGCTTTATCGAAATAATACTTTTCTTCCACCCAGAAACCCAATAAGTCCCAGTCTTCCTGCCTAACCGGTAAGAGGCGAAAAGCTGATTCTATGTCTGTTTTTGCTACCCATGCTTCCTGTTTTGTTCTAATCAGTTTTACTGCATCCTCTAGTCTGGCGTAAATGACTCTGCTGTCCTCCTTCCCTATGGAATCATTGACTGAATCTCCCTCTGGGTAAGACAAATGGTGTATTACCCGATACTCACCCTCTTGTTTCTTGGGGAGCAGCCCCAGAGGTGAAACCCTCAGGCTGGTTAGTGGCGGGGTCGTGAAGGGGCCTTTGGCCCTCCCTGCCCCACCTCCTTCTTAATCTTGTGTCAACACCCCTTCCTTTCCCTGTACTGATTTTAAGGTTTTTGCCACCGTCTTTTTCCTGCACTCTTTAAACTGTAAGCTAAAACCATATTTAAAACCCTCTCCCAATATTTTTGCCACCACTTTGTCCGGATATCCCCCCAACCATTTTTCCATCCTTCCTATGTTTATGGGTGTCCGTGCCAGCTGAAAACCACCCCTCATTGTCCCCCTGTGTGTCCTGATGTCGAGGTTGATAGCCCTGCCATCTTCCCCCCTGCTCCCCTACCCCTGTTCCCCCTTCCCCCACTGATGCCCCCCAAAGGGATTCTGCCAGTTCTGAAAAGATGTCTGAGGGGTGCTATCCTGATTGCTTGTCCCTTTTTCACAGCTGTACCTGCATTTTTCCATCGGGTGATGCCCACCACACTTGGAGCACACATGCCGAAAACGGCAGTTCGGCCAGGAACAGGCTGCCCTACTGTATCCCCAACATGCCTTCATTGCTACCAATGCCCTTTTTTCACCTTCTGTTTCTTTGTCTGAAGGACCCGTGTAAATCTCCAACCACAAATCTATTTGACTGGCGTCCCATTGCACATCCTCGAAATGAGCCATTCTCTTCCTAAATTTTTCATCATACCGTAACCAACTATGCCCTCCCTTTTTGAATGCATTTTTTATGATGAGGGAGTAGGTGAGAAGGGGGATAGCTAATTCCACCCGCTTCTTTATCACTATGGCCGTGAAATATGTAAAGCCCGTAGACCAGTTGTCCCACATTTTCCTTCCATGTTTTGTCCTCTTCTTCCTTTCTGAGCAGCACTACTGCCGCTGCCATGTCTTTTTTCTCAAAGCTATCTTTCTCCTCGTATTTCTCCATGCTATCTACATTTGCTAACGCAAAGATATCAACATATTCCCCTTTCCATATCTTCTCTTTCCCTGCTGCGGGAACATGGTCTGCTAGCCGTACTCCGGGAGTGCCTACCCCCTTTCGTGCCCCCTGATTACCCACCATCACCCCCATCATCCCTACCTCCTTTTAACTCGCCAATGCCTTTTCTAGTTGGCCAGTCCCATTCTCCCCCATACTTTTCAACATTTGAGCTATATATTCTATTATACTGCTCTCCACTGTCACCCCTTGATTACCTGGTGTGGGTGTTTGTGAAGGACTGAGCCCCACTGTCGGTATTCCAGCTACTTGGGTACAGCTCGATTGTAGTGGTGTTGGCCCTGAAACTGGTACTGGTAGGATGGGTTGGCAAATCAGTACTGCTGGGTCTGCTCTTATCTCTGGCCCCAGGGTGCTGTCTGGGCACGGTGCAGGTACTGGGCTCTTCGGGGAAGGTGCCTATGGTTCCATCACTGGTATCACCCCACTGGGCTCCCTAGTGGTGACCCGCGGTGGTACCCTTTTGTTAGACTCCTTACCCTTCTCCATCTTCCTTTTTCATTTTGTACCCTTCTCCACACCCTCTGGCTCTGCTACCTCCAGCAACCAATTCGCCTTCTCCACCAACTCCATCACCTCCTTGAAGCACTGCTCCTTGTTGGGCTTTGTTTTTCTTGGTGCCATACTCCGTCTGTATCTATAATGACAAACATCTGTTAACCAACAAACCACTGCCTTCCACGTATCCTCCTTTCATATTATTATTATATACATGTATTTTTTTTTATTTTATATATATTTTTTTATATATATCCATCCGATAAACTGTTGTTAGGTGGACTTGCACCACCAAACTTTTGCTTAAAACTGCCCTGCACTACCCAATCGTGCCACAGGGCAACTTTTAACTAATTGCAACCCCCTACCCTCTCTTCTTGGCCTTCCTGTTGGCCCTTCTTCCTGCTTTGCAGCTGGGCTCTTCTCCCTGACCTCCCCACATAGTCAGCCCCTTCCCCCCACTTTCCCTACAGCCACCGAGCTTCTTCCCTTATGTAAAACCCCTCACTCACTTTTTTTTTTGCTTTCTTTCCAGCCCTGTGTTACCCAGGAGCCATCCACCGTAGTTCTGCACACGGCCATGCCTCTGCTCATCCAAATTTGAAAAAAACCCTCTGTTTGCATAAAATGGCCCCTGTTCCTTCTTTTCCTTTCTAGCTTGCCATTTCTCCCTTTTGACTTCCCCCCCCAACCCCCGCTTGGTCCTCCACCCTCAGGTCCCGCTTTCCTTCTGACCCCACGTGGTGATGATGTCACACGCCATCGCCACGCGGTCAGGTCCCTACGGTCTCATAGCTCCTTTTTCTGCTCCCCTTTTTGCCAAAAGCTCCAAAACAGCATCCTTCTGGCGTGACCATGTGCTTCAGCCCTTTTCTTTCTGTGTTGCACTCTGATCCTCTGCCCAACCCTTTGTTGGCGATCACCACAGCCACAAACACCTCTGCATGGTCCTTCATGCTGCAAACACCCTTTCTCTCCATATTTCCTACCCCTGGCAAATGCTCCACAGCTGAGGCTCCCCTTCACCTCCTTGAAACTTCCAGTAGCCCGCTCCTCAGCTTCCACTGTGACTCTGACCAGCATGCTTTTTTCCCCCACGGCCACCTCAACTAGCCCATTCTCTGTAGGCTTAGCACCCTGCGCCCTAAAACACTACCTCTGAGGGCTTGATTTTGCTGAAAGGCCCGTGGGTTTGCTGCTTGGTATCTGACCAATTATGCCACGTGGTCTACACCATTCTCCAGGGCATTACGGGCCCCCCCACTAGTCTGCACCTCGCAAACCCATAACCCCTGAACTTTATTCTTCCTACAGGCCACCTCACCCTATTCCCCTTTTTCCCTGCCTCTTCACCCATACTCTTCTTCCCACAGCCCTATCCCACTCGCTCGCGACTTCATGGGCTGCCACCACCACAGCCACACTGCCTCACCCTCTCTCCTTAGGAATAAACCCCCTGCCCTAACGTGCCATAGAAAAACCTCCCCTCCTAACCAGTCGCCCCAGTGTCTTTCAAACCACATGTGCCTCACTGCTCGCCGAGGCCACTAAACAACTTATATGGAAACAACAATCGAAATGGCCTCCTGGCCCCAAACCAAGTACTTTTTTTTTTTGCATTCCCCAAGGGCTCTCTGCCTGCCTCATTATCCCTTACCTCCAGGCCTCATGTTGTCCCCTCATTGCTGCTCACAATACTCCTTCCTTCTTCTCTCTTTTTTTAAATTTTTTTTATTTTTATTTCCACCACTGATATTAACTCCAAAATCAAAATCAAACGCCCAATGGCTCAAAAACTTTTTACCATAGACTGATGTGCATCCACAGAAAATTCCTTATGGAGCAAAATTGTAAGCTCCCCCTAGTGTGCAGTCCCTTTTAACTGCTCCCTTTACCACACCTCTTTACTCCCTTGCCCAATCCTCTGTTGCCACCTCATAGCTCCCTTGGTCTATTGCCTGCCCCCATTGTGAGGTCACTGTGCCTCCCTCTTCCTAACCCCACCCCCCTTTTTCACCCCTCCTCTTCCCTCACTGAGCCTCACACTTTCTTGGCCTGGGCTGTGGAACAATGGGTCCTGCCCCTTTTGAATTGGGCAACCCTCTTTATTCTGTGCAGCATATTGCAGCATTTTGAGATATACTACAGTATTACTGCATTGCATCCTGGCTGATGCCCCAGTGTATAGCTATATATTATAGTAGTGAGGTCATGCTGCTATATGTTGGGTTGAACTGGGGTTTCAATGTTAAACTTGACATTTGCACTTTAATATCTTTGCAATTGTTGAATAGATTTACAAGAAAATTTGCATGCATGGCCATCCTTGGTAGCTCTCTTGATGTGCTAAGTTTTGCTCTGGTTGGATGTGCAGTTTCTGAAATCTGGATAGAGGTATTAAATGAGTACTTTGCCTCTGTGTTCACTAGGGAGGGGGATGGGATATCTACAAAGCAAGGCATGAAGGAGATAGAAACGTCAGTAAGTGGGATCAGGGGAGCAACAGAAATGGAGCAAGAGGGAGAGAGAGGTACCCCAGGGGTGTCGCAACTGGGTAAGGATAAAAAGGCCAGTAAGGTGGAGGGGATGGATGATGCTATCTCCGCCAAAAGGATGTGGTTAGCCCTCAAGGCCCTAAAGAAAAACAAAGCTCCTGGGCCAGATGGCATTCATCTGAGAGTACTATGGGAATTGGTGGACATACTGGCTGCACCCCTGGTGGAGCTTTTCAGCAGGTCACTTGAGACAGGGAGGGTACCTAGGGATTGGCGAGAGGCACATGTGGTACCAATCCATAAAGGGGGGTTGAGGGAAGTACCAGGTAACTATAGACCCATCAGTTTGACCTCAGAGGTGGGAAAATTAATGGAGAGTATACTAAAGGAACGATTGGGGGTGTACTTGGAGGAGGTGGGAGGTCTGGATAGTCGGCAACATGGGTTTGTGCCAGGTAGATCATGTCAAACCAACCTTGTGGAGTTCTATGAATGGGTAACATCAGAACTGGACAGGGGTAAGCCTGTGGATATATTATTCTTGGACTTCAGCAAGGCATTTGACTCTGTCCCCCACAATGGTCTGGTGGAGAAACTGATGGGGTTAGGAGTAGGCCCTTTGATGGTCAGATGGATTGAAAACTGGCTAGCTGGACGCACTCAGAGAGTACTGGTCTGTGGGGAGCTCTCGAACCCTAGAGAGGTTGGTAGTGGGGTACCACAGGGCTCGGTCCTGGGTCTGATCCTGTTTAATATATACATATCGGACATCAGGGATGGTATAGGGTGTGAAATGAGTCTCTTCGCGGATGACTCCAAGATGGGAGCAGTAGTTGAGGGAGAAGGTTGGCCCTGCAAGGGGACCTGGACACCCTGGAAAGCTGGGCTCACACATGGAAATTAAATTTCAATATCACCAAGTGCAAGGTGTTGCATCTTGGTCGGGGAAACCCTAAACACAGGTACACCCTGTGAGGGGAGGTGCTGGAGGCCTCAATAGGGGAAAAAGACCTAGGGGTCATGGTGGATGCATGTATGAATAACTCTGAGCAGTGCAGGAGAGTGGCTAGCAAGGCAAACAGGATGTTGGGATGCATCGAAGGGGATCACCTCTAGGAGCAAGGAAGTGATTCTGCCACTGTACAATGGACTGGTTAGACCACACCTTGAGTACTGTGTACAGTACTGGAGACCACACTTGAAGAGGGACATACAGCTCCTGGAGAGGGTACAGAGGAGGGCAACAAAGATGATACGAGGGCTAGGGGATTTGACATACGAGGACAGACTTAAGGAGCTCTGCCTGTTTTCATTGGAGGAGAGAGGAGACAGGGGGGACATGATTGAGGTCTTCAAGTACCTCAAGGGAATAAATAGGGTAAACATGGAGGGGATCTTTAAACTAAAGCAGGGAGGTATCACCAGAGGGCATGGTTTGAAGTTGGTAGGTGGAAGGGTGAGGGGGGAAAAGAGGAGGAGGTTTTTCACTGAGAGGGTGGTGGACCCTTGGAATGCACTGCCTGGTGAGCTAGTTCAGAGATCCACAGTGGAGGGCTTCAAGAGAGGATGGGACAGACACAGAAAGTGGATGTATCAGATGATGGCCTGTCCCAAGGGGGTGGGGATGGATGATACAGGTTTCTGGAGCACAAGGGATGGGAGGGTCTCAGCACCCAACTAGGGATCTAAAGTTTGAGCAGACTCGATAGACCGTAAGGCCTAATCTGCTGGCAAATAGTATGTTAGTAAGTGAATTTTTCATAGTGTTTGAATATGTATGTTTCCCATTGGTTTGAAAGGGATTTCTTTGAACTTGGCTACAGCCCAAACAGTTTGGAATTTTGGTCTGAAAGTTTCAGGGTAGAAAGGTTCTGACCCACAGATGTGCCTTTTGCTTGTTTGTTGAAAAAATATTAATCCGTTCCAAAGTTATTTAATTTTAATATTTTCATAAAATGGGTCTGATCATGCTCAGTAAGCACTTCAAGATAGCTGTTTGATATGAAAAAAATTATTCTTTTTTCATATGACATCATCTTTTTTCATTTGAGGAAAATCCTTTTTCATATGGCTGCCATCTTGTTTTCAGTTTTGCCTGAAAAATTCAAATTTGGAAACCCCAAAAAATGATATTCTGAGGAGGAACCAATGCATTTAGCTTGCTTATTGGCAGCGCCACTGGAAAATTGCAGAACATTTTACCCATAAATGCAGGGACTTTTTTGTAAAAATTGCGGGGAAAATTGCGGGGGTTCACTATACCTCCCCACTGCCCCCTAATAAATATTTTATTGTTTGCTGCAGCATGTATTGATCACATAAATTGTTAGATAAATGTATTGCCACTAGTAAATGCTTTTAATATGAATAAATGTGTGCGTTTTGCAATGCACTGCAAATTAATCATTATGTAGCATATCTTCTAAAAATCAAGACATCTAAGTCATGCAGTGCTAACTAGATTTTATTCAGTAATTTACAGTTAGGCCCAGATATTCAAAAGGGTTGCGCCAGCGCAAGTCCGAAAATGCACCATTCTGTGATTTTCAGCAGGAGGCAGATGCGCCCCCCAAATCACAATGCGTAAGAGTGCAAAGATAATGAGTGCACGTGCAACTGAAGGGGGAGGAACCATGCATAAATGGCGCAATGTGATATTCAACAACATGTGCCATGTGCAATAGGGGAGCAAACGGAAGTTGCTCGACAGCGGAAATGATCCAAAATAAAAAGGAACAAGAAAGAGGTGCAAGAATGCTACAGGGAAGCCACATGTTGGTGAACTGCAGGCAGCCACAAAGGCAAACAGAAACTGGGAGCAGGACAGGCAGGAGCAGGACACAGCACCTGGAACCACCAGGAACAGGGAAGGTGTGGGGAGCCTGTGTCACAGTGCAAGACAAAAGGGGGAAGTGCCACACAGCACTGAGGGCACAGATAGTGGGCAGTATGGCCACTACAGGGAGGTGTTCCCGGTGCAGGGGGAGTAGCAGCAAGGACAGTGGGGGGAACAGAGAAACAGCTGCCGGGGGTAACACAAGCCAGGGACATGGCCAGTGCCACCATCTAGATGGAGACAGTTATGAGGGGGGTGAGAAGGCAGGCAGCAGGGGGGTATGGCCATGGAAGGGCCCGTCGGCGGTATGCCCCCAACAGGCAGTACCGAGCTCACACCGGCTTTGAGCTGTACACTGATACTGAGATCGTGGGCTGGTACCGCCTGAACCTGGTGATCCTGAGGTGGCTCTGTAAGCTGTGCAGTGATGTGATGCAGGCACCCACACGACGGAGCCATGCTCTGTCAGTGGAGACCAAAGTGACAGCTGTCATGTGCCTGCTCACCACGGGTACCTTCCAGAGACCAACAGGGGACATGACAGGCGTAACCCAGTTGGCCGCATCATGCCTCCTCACCCAATTCCTCAGTGCACTGCTGCCACATGCTGCAGAGTACATCCATTTCCCCAGCACACTGGTGGAGCACACAGCAAACATAGAGCCTGGTGTGCTCAGGGCAATAGACTGCACCCACGTGGCCATCGACATGCCATCTGGCCCTGAAGGGGCCGCATACATGAATCAGAAGGGGTATGCAAGCATCAACTGCCAGGTGGTGTGCGATGCTAGGGGGTGCATAATCAATGTCTGTGCCATGCACCCTGGGGAAGCACATGATGCCTTCATCTGGCACCAGTCTGCACTGTGCCACAGGTTAGAGAGTGGGGACATCCCCACTGGCCACCTAGTGGGTGAGTATGCAAATCACACAGAAAGACATGGAGCTTGGGAGGGGCATAGTCAGAGGTGACATGGATATTGGCCTAGATGGCCCAAGGCAGGGCGACGCTGATCACCAAACTAATGTCCACCCTCTACACACAGGTGACAGTGGATACCCACTCCTTCCCTGGCTGCTCACACCATACCAGCAGCCTGTGACCCCATCATAGCAATGCTACAATGGAGCACATGCCACCACATGCAATGTCATCGAGCGGGTGTTCGGGATGCTGAAGGCACCTTTCTGTTGCCTGGACACATCTGGCAGTGCCCTACAGTGCAGCCCCTCAAAGGCCTGTGGGCTATTCCTGGCCTGTTGCATCCTGCACAACATGGCCAATGACTGTGGGATAGCCATACAGGCTGAAGAAGCGGACAGCAATGGGGACGATGAGGAGGCTGGTGAAGATGGTGATGTGCAGCCCCCCTTGGTCAAAGGGACCCCTGACTGATCCAGATGGCACAGCTGCACCAGGACACCATCACAGAGGAACACTTCAACCAACTCAGGTAAGTCATGGAGCAATGTGCACCCACCAGTGGCAAGGGAACAACCCACAAACATGCATGGACAAACCCCAGAGGTGCATGTCATTAAGGGAATTGGCCGAGCATGGAACCTCACACGCCATCAGGGATGGGCAAGGTCTAACATGGCATGTGGTCACACACACACACATGCACGCGCACAGACACACACCCCACAAGACATGCACAAAGGGTAGGAGGCACGACTATCCCAACAGCCACCCTTAGCCACACACACACGTCCACAGACCACCACGCCCAGTGCCTGTCATTGTGCGTGTGTCAGACGCTGGGCACCATTTCACAGTGGCGGACAGTGCAAAGCAAGCATCATCATGCACATGCCACAGTGGACAGAAGCCGGGAGGTTGTGCAGATGGAACGTGTGTGTGTGTGCAGGGCCGGGTACCCCACCCATGCATTGCATGTTGAACAACACAATGCACACAGGGCAGCATCAGTCAGTAGCCATGGTGGGAGACAGGTCAGTCACATACCACAGTGCCACGGCCACCATGAATGCCTGGGTGGCCCCCCTGAGACCTGCCACCAGTGACAGGCTGACCAATGGCCTCATGGGGTGGCACCAATGGTCCCCCAGGGGTTCCGCTGCGTGAACGTGACCGTGATCGTGCAGGGGTCTGCAGCACACCAAACATGCCTGCGCCAGGCGTACTCAGGATGCCCACAGCTGAACCCAGTGTCAACAAGAAGGGTGTCACACAACGCTGGGAACGGGTGGGTGGACATTGCACTGCACGGTGTCTGTGATGCATGGGCAAATAACTGTGTGCCCATTGTGGCCATGGCAGCTGTGATTGTCTGTGTCAGCCTATCAATGGCAGTGGTCACATCCTCCCGCATCTGGTCCATCCCTGCCAGGAGCAGTGCAGTGTCTCTGCTCTGCTGCTCCTCTGCCTGGTGCAGAGCCACACTAAGTGCATCCACCGCCGTCACAAGCCGCAACTGCTGATCGACTGATTCTTGGAGTATGCGGGTGTGCTATTCTAAGAGGTCATCTGCCTGATCGGCATGCTGTCCCTCATGGTGTTCACAGCCCTGATGGGTAGTACCCCTTGAGGGTGAGTGCTGCACACCAGGGTCAGGCCTGGGCATGTCCTCAGGCTGTGCACTGATCCCGCCACCTGACACTGTACCCCCATGGCCATTGGCCGACTGCTGACACTGCCCCTCTGGCTGCTGCTCTCCAGGGCTCAACGGTGCCACCACAGTGGCCACAACAGCCTCACTGTCCTGGACACACACCAGTGCTGCCCCACTGGTGCAGACAGGCACAGGCTGGGACTGTGATGTCATGCAGGCCTCCTCGGCAGCACCACCCATGGCCATGCCCGTGATGTCACCTGCTGTGAGGCCATCCTGTGGCCCACACGTATCACTGTCCATGAAGTGAGCTCCATAATCATCAGTGACGGATCTGGCACCAATCCAACTCTCAGCATGCTGGCATCAATGGACGCTGGCATGCTGGGACACGGGCAGGGCCTCCTCCACACCTGCTCCACTAACATCAGTCCGGACAGCCAGGCAGCTGTTGCCCTTACCCTCGGAGGCCTGTGTAGGTGGATAAGCCCTCCTTTATGTCCATGGTATCACCCCAGTGGACAAGCCCACCACCTCTGACCCATGTAGATGCTCAGGAGCTGTAAGGGAACACAGTAGCATTAATGTATCTGCCCTACCTTGTCCCCCCCATTGACAGACCAGGACCTACCACGCAGTGATGGGCTACCACTCATCTGGAATCCATCACCTGGAACACCCTCGATGGCACATAGCTGCATGCTGCCAGCAACCCGCTCTTCTCATGGGGTCAGGCGTTGCACAGCCAGCTGTCCCCCACCGGTTACAGCCCGTGCTGCCCTGATGGCAGCCACCTTGTCCTTAATCCTCTGCCTGTCCGTGTCCATCTTCTTTTTGCACTCCTGCACAGACCACTGGTGGCTGCCATGCAGGTTGACGGGATGCACCACCTCTTCCCCTGCAGCAGCATGGGCCTGTGGTGTTCCCCGCTGTCTGCTGAGCAGTGGATCCTGGTCGAGGTAGGCCTCAAACAGGGCATCTGTTTCTGCCTTTGTGAAGTTAGGCCTCCTCTTCCTCCCACATTTCTGTTTCTCTTCCTCCACCTCATGATCACTCATTCTTCTTCCTGTGAGAATGACAGGTGTTACCTGTGACTGTGCAGTCCCATGCATGTCCCACACACCACAGTCCAGACTCCCAAATAGCATGCAACTCACCACAATAGACTGCAAAAACAGACTATGGCCACTGCAGCCCAATGTCGCATATTTATAGCGAAAAGCATGCAAATGAGGCGAGGCACAATTGTAGGTGGATGCAAATGCAGTATCTGTGCCATTGAATGGCTGATTAGCTGATTTGCATATGCTGGCTGAATATCGCAGCTGTTGCACTTTGCGAAATTGTGTTGAACGTGCTCAGGCAAGGATGCATTTCTGTGACATGCGCAGTAGACACTGAATGGTGCATGCCCAGGGTGATGATGCCGATGTCTGCCGCACTGCTGACGTACTGTGCGCAGGATGCAATGCAGGGCACAGCCACCATTGTACCAGTGGCACTACTGCGCTGTTCACATGTGTGGCGCTCTGGCATTGGGGCACTGTAGGTGCACTAGGGCCACAGCACGGTAGGCCACTACAGGAAGTGGCACACAGGCACCCAATTGCACTATACGCAGTGAGTACCAATTGCGCTGTGGTGGTCCGTGCGCAAGAGACCCTTGACCCTGTGCCCGACCTTTGCTCCCTAGGCGCCATGTGTCTACATGGGTGCACCACTATCGCGCTGTTCGGTGACAGCGCGATAGGGAATGGCAGCGCTGTACCGCGCAGCATCTGCACATGGCGGACCGTGCTACCGAGCGCCATTTTGACTCCAACCAGCTTTAAAGATGGCAAGAAGGAGAGCTGCTCTTTGGAGCCAGGTGGAGCTGACCAATATGGTGGCCATAGTAGAACCCCATGCTGGGGCACTTTTTGGAGATGCACCCCTGGACAGTGCCAGGAGTGCAGTATGGGAGGAGGTGGCAGTGGCGCTGGAGGAGGCCACAGGAATCGGGAGCATGGCTGAGCAGTGTCACCACTGATACGGGGACCTCCAGTGCAGGGACCCAGCCTGCGGGCATGTGCCAGGAGGGGCATGGTGCCACGGCCAGATAGGTGCCCCATCCATACACTGTTAACGTCCATACGGGTATCACAGTGGCATGTGTCCAGCACATGGGGGGCATCCAGTATTGGCCGTGGTGGTGGTATCAGGGTTGGGGGTGGATGGGTATGGCTGCATGGGATTGCACACACATGGGGGTGGGGGGACTTTGCTTCTGATTGTACTGATGTTCCTCTCTCCATGTTTGTACCCTAGGCCCAGAGAAGCACCGGTGGGCGAGGGAGAGGAGGCAGCACCAAGATGACCAGCAGGCCGGGAGGGATGCTGGACTAGACAGGCACAGGGACCAGCCTGATGGTGGTGAGTGCCTTACATCCATGGTTACTATTGCATGCTGTGTAACAGGGTGGGTTGCGGGTCATGGCCATCATCCATTGACACCACTGCCATGCACACAACTTGTTACAGTCAGCACTGTCCAGTGGCACTGCATGTATGGGAGTGCATCAATGGTGGTCCATGCATGCACCGGGTACATGGCTGTGCCACTGCCTTTGCACCACATAGCCATGTCACTGTACAACCAAGGTGGTGCTGTGCGGGACTTGGGTGGTGGGTGTGTGCAGCGGTCCACACATCTGTGTGTGCCTAGGTAGGCAGGTCATGTAGACATGATCACTGTGGGTGGTCGTACACCATCACAGGGGCATGTCCCATGGCCAGGGACACTGGTTTACCGGGATTGAGAAAAGGCAAATTCCATTTTGCACATTGTAAAAAATGGTACTGTTACCGGTGTCTGCTAAGCCAAATTCCAGTTTCACCGGTGTTTGGTTTTGTGTACTTTATTTAACAATTTTTAACTCTGCTAACATGCATTTTAGCAGTTTTGACCTCCACTATTACACATCCTTCCATCCTTGTACCAATTTAAATTCATTTTAGATACAAGATGTGATGGCAACAGCAACACTACAGGTCCCATCCCTGAGGTGTGATGGAAACAGCAGCACTGCGGTCCCTATCCATTAGGTGCGATGACAGCAGTACCACATTCCGCATTCCTCAGGTGTGATGGCAGTATCAGCACTATGGCTCCCATCCCTCAGGTAGGACAGCAGCAGTACAACATTCCCTATCCACCAGTGGTTATGGCAGAAGCACTATGGACCCCGCCTCTCGGGTGTGATGGCAGTATCAGCACTATGGCCCACATCCCTCTGGTGGACAGCAACAGTACAACATTTCCCATCCACCAGTGGTTATGGTAGAAGCACTACGGCTCCCCGCCTCTCAGGTGTGATGGCAGTAGCAACAATGCAGTCCACATCCCTCAGGGATGATGGCAGTAGTGACAGCACTATGATCTCCTTTCTTCAACACCCACACCCCACATGCACAACTTACAAATTACTTGGTCTCTTTGCTTGTTAGAACTCAGATGTGAATTAATCTGAACCACCACCACTACTAGGTGGACCACATTTGTTTTTTCCTATCATTTAACTGCCTGAATTGGATTTGTGCCTATGACACCACCGACCAGGGTTTGGGAACAGGTTTGGGTGTTGGAGGACCGGCCGGGGGGGAGGGGTGAAGGCTTGAGTGTCCAACCACCACTCACCTTCTCCTGGGAGGGAGGGTATATTCACAGCTCAGCATTTGCTGGTCCCAGGTGGAGGCTGGAGGCTTGGCAACACATTGGCCCTCATTGCAGAAGAGAGCATGATGGACGTCAGCTTGTGCCTTGACATCATGTAGCCTGTCACACTCTCACGAAAATGGAAAAACACCTGCTGACCACCTGGAGGATGGCTCCTGGTCCCTCCATAAGCATGAAGCCCCAGACACATGGATCTGTTCTGACCTCTGCCATGCCTGGGATATTCAGGAAGCTCTTTAGGGTGATTGTCTTCCCCTGTTAGCCTCCCACAGGGGTAGGGGGATGACCGATAAAGGGTTACTTCAGGTTACCTGGTAGCATGGCCATAAGGGGCAGTGGATGATGGTGGTGGGGACTCAGCAGCAGTGGTAGGGGGACTTGGCAGGGCTGAAGGAGTGGATGGCCAGGGGGTAGGAGGAACAAAAAAAAAACTGCCTGAATTTGCTTCTTTGAAATAGTGTCTTCACCTAAAAAAAATTCACAAGTGATTAGTGGAGGACCTTCTAATGCATCTCACAAACATGTGGATTCCCTTTTTTCCCTTAGTGTCCATGAATAGGGTGTCTCTCAGTTTTCATATCTGAGCTCAGATGTGAATTGGTCACCACTCTACCCACCAGCATCGTACAGCCCCTGGGGTCTTACCTTCCGTGTGTCACTGAATGTGCTTTCAAAATCCACTGGCCAAGCATAAGTACAATTAAACACTTAACATTTGCGTTTTATTAAAGCAGTCTGTCAGAAAACTTTTTGTTGTCACAGAGACTGACACAACAGGTGGGAGAGAAGGTGCAAATGATGAAATGGGCAAACTAGGTGGGCCGTCAAAGTCTATGTTTCTATCCCATTCACCTAAATAAGTAGTAAGACAGCTTGTGCCTTGTGAACATACTTTCATTCAGACTAATTTTCAATCAAACAACTGAGGATTTTGGATGGCCCTGCTGATTATAAACTTGAACAAACAAGTTGGTAACAGTGATCCTGCGCTTAGCAATCTATGTCCTAGATGTTCATATGTAAAAAATACAATAAAAACCTGACTAAAGTCTAAAAACAAGCTTATAAGACACAAAATGTATCTGAACATTTATATTTACCTATACAACATCATTGCAGCCCGAGAATAACTCGGATAAGTTACATGGTACCCTGATTACTGTATGATGTAGTAAACATATATTGGTATTTTTTTTATAAACGGGGTAAACCCACTAAGCAAAACTGCCTGTTTTCAGAGGTGACCCAGGAGCACTGTGGAGGTTAAGTGCCTTGCTCAGAGTCACACAGTATGCAAGTGGAGGTTGTGGGAATCAAACCCAAGTCTTCTAAATGTACTCAGTTCGATCACTGTTTGTTACTCTAACCACTAGACTATATTGCCAGCCATTACACCCATATGTAATGTTTTAATATATGATTTCAATAATAGTGCACAGTAGCTACAGTGCAAATTATGAACATTGAACACTTTGCAACATTTTACTAAAACTTAAGTATTTCCCTCTCCATCTGCTTATGTTTTCTTACACCAAAGTGGGTGTATAGTTGACAGAGCACTGTAAATAGCCTGAGATTGCACTACTGCTTGCAATGCCAGGGACTCGGGATCAGAAGTGAATTCCCGTTGCTAGATGTCTGGCCCGGGGAGTAGGATCGAGCACCTAAGAGGCTGCTCTCCTCCTCTGGGAATGGTGGCCTGCAGGTCTTGCTGCTTTACTGCCACCTGGGTGACCACAGGTGGTGGTGCAATGAGACTGCAGAGCAATCGGGAAGAGAAGAAGCTAACCAGGATCTGGAGTAGCGGCATGGCTTTATTTGCCATACTTCCTTGGATCCCCTCTAGTGTTGGTGCCCTCAGGAACAGAGACCAGAAAACCAGTAACATTCACCCCACATCGGCTGCTGGTAGAAGAGACTCAGCTGCCCCAGACTTCATAACCAGTTTCCATGAGGGACACACTGGGCTGCCTGACACACATTAAAGGACTGTGGAGGTGTGACCTGGGGTCCTCTCCCTTCCCACCTGGGGGGTACAACCTAGGCAGGAAGGGGGCAGGCTCACAGGAGCTCCTGAGCATTACTTTGGGTGAAGCTAGGGGATACCCAGCCTAGGGATCTCTGAAAAGTGGAGACTGACACTGTGAGAAGGGGGCATAGAAAGAGAAAATAAAAACATTTAAAAATATGCTGAAATCTTAGGGATTCTGTGCAGAGAAATGCAATTTCCGTGAGGCACCGGTACAAGAATTCAAAATCCGCAAACCAAGCAGGATTCCATGATTTTTACCGGTGTTACCGGTAAAAACGGAAAACCATTGTCCCTGCCCATGGCTGTATGCCATGCACAATGGGTGGGCTGCAGGGGGATGGACATTCACACTTATTGACTCTGCTCCCTTGTCCTAGGTGGATGGTGGCTGATGTGGCTGGAAAGGGCCATGCAGGAGCTCCTTCAGATAGCAAGGGCATCACTGGAGTTACTCCAGAGATTGGACCAGCATGGTGTCCGGAGGCAGTGGACCAGGAGGCAACACAGGAGCGGGGAATATGGTGGCCGCTAAGCCCTTCATGCTCCAAGATTCACCCTACCCCCTGGACCCACCCTTACACCCCTTCTTCCCTCTCCCATTTGTTCACCCCTGCCCTTACCACCCCCACCTGGTATGTGGCCCTGATATATACTTGTATATAGTTGTTTGTACCTTAATATAATACATATGTTTTGTTATGCCTACTGTGGTGGTCTATGATTTGCAGCTGGCTACAGGTGCTCAGCCACAGTGGTGTGCATAGTGTCAGGGTTGTTGCAGGCATGGGAGTGTGCATGTGTGTCCAAACGGGAACCGCCTATGGTGTGGGTGGGGGAATAAGTCACTGTCTGTGGTTTGTATGTTGTTCTCTGTGTACTGGTTGCCTGTGTAGTGGTCCACAGAGCATGCTCTGTGTCCATGACACCCCTGTCAGACCATCCATGGGCTGTGCAGCTGACAGCCTTGCATGTCTGTGATATGCACCTTCTGCTGGCATGTTAGTTGTGGCTGTCCATGCTGGACAACCACTGTACCCAGCACAATGCCAGGTTGCCTCCTGTCACCAGTGTGGTGCCTGTCTACCTTGGGTGGCACTGTGGCCTCCGCTGTTGTTGTCCCACCTCCATGCTGTCACTTGTGTCTGTTGCAGGGGATGTGCTCCACTGTCTGTCACTTGTGCTCTGGCCGCATGCTGGTGGCATACAGCTTCATGGTACCTGTGCATGGTGGCTGGCACACCTGTGCCATGTAGGGGTGCTGGCCGTGTGTACATGGCTGCCGTGGCCACATGCCAGTGGCTTGGTTGACCCACTACTGTGTTCCTGTGTTGATGTGCCCTTGGGTATTGGTGGGTGTTTGTCCATGCACTGTGTTGCATCCTGTGTGGTGCATGCTTCCGTGCAACACTGTGTGTGTCTATGCTGGCTGTTGTGGCCAGTGCTGGGATGGGATGTGTCCTTGGGAGGGTGTGCAGGGTGCTGTACCACTGGTGGTGGGGTCCAGGGCATGACCTGTCGCATGTGGGGTACCTCGTGTGCTGACGCATGGTCAGTCTCTCAGCTGTACCTTGGGGGGATGTGCAGGGTGGCACTGCGTATGCAGTTGTTGCATTGCTGTCTGCTGCCACCCACTGCAGGGTGCTCATGGTGGGGCTGCCTTGCATGGCTCCATGGTGCACAGGGTTGCATTGTCACAGTGGGGGTGGTGGCATGCATGGGTGTCCTGCACTGTCGGGCACTACTCCTGGGCAGAGTGCATGGGGATCCTGGTGCAGGGTGTGCTCTGCATTGGTGGGATGGTGTGGCATGGGGTGGTCAGCCCTCCTTGTGTGCCGGTCACAGCTTGCCAGGGGATCTGCTGGGGCACTATGCCCTGGCTGTGGGTTGGTTGCTGGTATCCATGGGCAGGTGGTTATTCTGGCTCTCCACCGGTTGTGCAGTGCATGGGGTGTGGGGGCGATGTCTGTTCTGCTGTGTGCTCCTCTGTCCATCTGTGGCATGGGTGGTGGGCCCCTGCATCCTGTCCCTGTGCATCCCTTGTTGTGCTGTTGCATTGCTGCCCTTCTCCATGGGGCATCCCTGGTTGCGCTATGGCACATCTGAACTGCACAACTGCACATCCCTGGTTGCGCTATGGTGCAAGTGGCATGATATTCCATCGTGTGCCGCAGGCGCATCTTGACCTGAGCAGTTTTTGAATATTACGCTTTTTGTGCATGGGCGCAGTGGACTTGCGCTTGCTCCTGCTGTTGCGCACTTTTTGGGTGCAGTTTGAGTATCCGGGCCTATGTCTGTACTGAATACAACCTGAAACAACATATTTTGCCAGTTTCAAGATGTTAAATTATGAAGCCTGTTTAAACTACTTGTTTTGGTGCAAGAAAAAAAATAAACAGATAACCAGGGTGCCTAATAAAGGTCTAGTAAGAAAAATTTTTATTTTGTTAAAATAATTACTGTTCTTAATCAGCACTGTAAGTACAGTTTAAAATCACATGATAAAAGTATCAAATTATACCAGTAGTTTTTCATTACATCATACAATAGTTTTCAATATATTGTACTTTTGTTCTACTTGGTTTGCAGTGATTTTACTTGGGTTGCAATTATTTTGTCTATTTGAAGGTAACTGTTTAACTATACTTAACCTGTTCAGCATGTTTTCAGAAATGTTTGCTTTTTTGTAGGTTTTGTATGCGAATATACAGTTGCAGCAGACTGACATGTAAGGAATCACTGTCACCACCCCCCTCAGAAGCACATTCAAGTTTACAATTAGCAAGGCCATCCAAACTCTTGACACATTTGAATCAAAATCCTTTCAGATTGAAAGTATTTATACAAGGAAAATCTATCCTACCATTCAAAAACAAGCATTGTGGTCAAGGCTTCGTTTAGGTGAATGGAGCACTTTGCACCTCTTCTTACAACTATTGTTTCAGTCTCTGTGTCGGCAAAAAGTTCTCTGATAGTCTGCTTTAACACAGATTTTAAGTGTTCAAGTCTACATATTCATGACCAGAGGATTTTGAAACCAAAGCAGGGAAGTGCATCACATGAATACAGAGTCACATTTGACCCCTTCTCACCTCACACTGTACTATTTTGGTCAAATCCAAGTCTGTGTAGTAAATTGTTAGCATATCTGAGTAGATTTCTTTGAGAATTTAAATATTTTGACACAATTACAGTCAAAAATTCCATAAATGTAAGAAACTGCAAGAAATTGCAGATTTTGTCTGGAGAAGGGTGAAAATTGCAGAAATTGAGGAAAAATTGCACCTGCAATTTTCCAGTGGCCCTGTTTATTGGGACCCATTATCTGCATTCTGCACTTTACTTCTTGAGAAATGCCCTTAAAATGTGTACTTTTTTAACAGTGAAATTATTTTTTTTCCTATCAGTGTCATATGAAAATAGATCTTGCTTCATATCACTACTCACAAAAAATATCTTTTTTCATATTGAAAATCAGTGTATTTCAATGGGATTTTCAACTTTGGTGCATAACTTTGCCATGTTTGCATATTTTGACCTAAAATTTTCATCATAACCCTTTTGATACTGATCCTCATGAATAATGGGGGTGTTATTTTACAAATCCTGCCATAAGGTGATTTCATGGTCAGTTGGTACTTGTTCTTGAGGTGCTTTCATAAAAAGGGCATGTTGAAAATTTGGGGTCAAAATATGCTAAAATTAACAAGTTGTGGTCATATGAAAAAAGATCTTGTTTCGTATCATGACTCACGAAAAAAGATCTTTTTACATATGGGAAATCAATTTATTTAAATGGGATTTTCAACTTTTGCACATAACAAAACAAGCAAGGTTCCAAGAACTTGCCAGAGTCTGTCGTGATAATGGATGCAACATTTCCTTTTTGGAGATATTGCCAGTACCAAAGGCCTCAGTGGAGAAAAAAATGAAGATCACAGAGGTTAATGACTGGCTCAGGAAGTGGGGTGAAGAGAGTGGGTTGGGGGTGTTAGGGAACTGGAAAGGAGTTTGGGAGGATAAGGGACTGTATGCCAAGGACAGGCTTCATCTTGCCCCATTAGGGAAGGAAGTCCTTAAACAGGGGGTGGCTGACTACATTCAAGAAAGATGGGGTTTAAACTTGTGAGGGGAAGGGATAAGGGAGGGCTGCCCAGAGCCTCTCCTCCAGATGAGGGGAGTAGCCTTCAAACCCAAGGGGGGGAGGGGGAAACAGACTGGGGGTGGAGGTTTCAGGAGGAGCAGAGGGAGGATGGAAGTATAAGGAACCTGAGTGGGGTTCAATGAAGGGGATCAGGGATAAGGGGTGGGGGTTGGTGTTAGTAAATGCCAGGAGCTTAGGAAACAAGTTTCCAGAGTTCCAGGCCATGCTGTTCGAGGGGGGTGGATGTGGTTGCCGTCACGGAGACATGGGCCAACAAAAAACATGACTGGGACCTAAACATGCAGGGGTACACTATGCTTAGGAAGGATAGAAAGGAGGGCAGAGGGGGTGGAGTGGCTATGTTCATTAGAGATGACATAGGAATTGCTAGGGTAGAAGAGGCAGAGGGAAATATGGAGGCCTTATGGGTCACCTTACGATCCCCAGCAGGAGATGAGGTCAAGCTGGGTGTCGTATATAGGCCCCTGGGATGAGTGATGTTCTAGAGGATGGTTTGCTGGACAACATCATTGCCCAGTGTGGACCAAAAGGGGAAGGAGTGGTGTTGATGGGGGACCTTAATATGCCAGGTAAAAACTGGGGAACCATGTCCTCTAGGGTGGCCAAGGAGCAGAGACTGCTGGACAGCTTCCAGGATGTGTCCTTAACACAGCATGTGATGAAGCCCACAAGGGAGGAGCATGTCCTGGACGTGGTTCTGGCAGATGGGGATCTGGTAAGGGACCTGGTTGTAGAGGACCCCCTGACTGGGATGACCACAATACTGTCTGGTTTCAAATAAGCATGGGGAGAGGAAAGGGAGATCTAGGACACTGGCAGTGGACTTCAGGGGAAAAGACTTTGTGGGCATGGGAAATATTCTCAAGGATCACTTGAAGGGGATTACATCAATGACAAGTGTGGAAAGGAGATGGGAGGTCATAAAATGGGGACTTCATGAGGCAGTCAGGATCTGCGCTAAGTTGAAACGAAAGGAAACAAGGTCACATAAACCATGCTGGTGGTCCAGTGAGGTACAGGTAGCGGTCAGAGAAAAGAAGGTGGCCTACAAAAAATATAAAACAACAAGAGGGGATAGGGATAAGGAAATGTACCATCTTGCATCTAGAAAAGTCACCCAGATGGTGAGGGAGCAAGTCCAGCAAAGAGCAACGACTGGCACAGGGGATACATGGAGGGGAAAAGGGGTTCTTCCAGTACATTGGGGAGTGGAGAAAAACTAAGAGCCATCTCAGCAGATTGAGATCAGAAGGAGGGTGGGTGGAAGAGGCAAGGGACCAGGCAGAGGTATTTAACGAGTACTTTGCCTCTGTGTTCACTAGGGAGGGGGATAGGATATTTACAAAGCAAGGCATGATGGGGATAGAAGCGGCAGTGAGTGGGATCCAGGGAGCAACAGAAATGGAGCAAGAGGGAGGGAGAGGTACCCCAGGGGTGTCACGTCTGGATAAGGATAAAAAGGCCAGTAAGGTGGAGGGGACGGATGATACTATCTCTACCAAAAGGGTGTGGTTAACCCTCAAGGCCATAAAGAAAGACAGATCTCCTGGGCCAGATGGCTTTCATCTGAGAGTACTATGGGAATTGGTGGACATACTGGCTGCACCCCTGGCAGAGCTTTTCAACAGGTAACTTGAGACAGGGAGGGTACCTAGGGATTGGTGAGAGGCACATATGGTGCCAATCCATAAAGGGGGGTCGAGGGAAGTACCAGGTAACTATAGACCCATCAGTTTGACCTCGGTGGTGGGAAAATTAATGGAGGTTATACTAAAGGAACGATTGGCGGTGTACTTGGAGGAGGTGGGAGGTCTGGATAGTTGGCAACATGGGTTTGTGCCAGGTAGATCATGTCAAACCAATCTTGTGGAGTTCTACGAATGGGTAACATCAGAACTGGACAGGGGAAAGCCTGTGGATGTATTATTATTGGACTTCAGCAAGGCGTTTGACTCTGTCCCCCACAATGGTCTGGTGGAGAAACTGATGGGGTTAGGAGTAGGCCCTTTGATGGTCAGGTGGATTGAAAACTGGCTAGCTGGACACACCCAATGTGTAGTGTTCTGTGGGGAGCTCTCAAACCCTAGAGAGGTTGGTAGTGGCGTACCACAGGGCTCGGTCCTGGGTCCGATCCTGTTTATTGCATACATATCGGACATCAGGGAGGGTATAGGGTGTGAAATGAGTCTCTTCGCTGATGACTCCAAGATGGGAGCAGTAGTTGAGGGAGAAGAGGGGAGGTTGGCCTTGCAAGGGGACCTGGACACCCTGGAAAGCTGGACTCACACATGGAAATTAAATTTCAATATCACCAAGTGCAAGGTGTTGCATCTTGGGCGGGGAAACCCTAAACACAGATACACCCTGGGAGGGAAGGCGCTGGAGGCCACAATAGGGGAAAAAGACCTAGGGTTAATGGAAGATGCATGTATGAATAACTCTGAGCAGTGCAGGAGAGCAACTAGCAAGGCAAACAGGATGTTGGGATGCATCGTAAGGGGGATCACCTCTAGGAGCAAGGAAGTGATTCTGCAGCTGTACAATGGACTGGTTAGACCACACCTTGAGTACTGTGTACAGTACTGGAGACCACACTTGAAGAGGGACATACAGCTCCTGGAGAGAGTACAGAGAAGGGCAACTAAGATGATACGAGGGCTAGGGGATTTGACGTATGAGGACAGACTTGAGGAGCTCTGCCTGTTTTCATTGGAGGAGAGGAGAGACAGGGGGGACATGATTGAGGTCTTCAAGTACCTCAAGACAATAAATAGGGTAAACATGGAGGGGATCTTTAGACTAAAGCAGGGAGGTATCACCAGAGGGCATGGTTTGAAGTTGGAAGATGGAAGGGTGAGGGGGGGAAAAGAGGAGGAGGTTTTTCACTGAGAGGGTGGTGGACCCTTGGAATGCACTGCCTGGCGAGCTGGTTCAGAGTTCCACAGTGGAGCGCTTCAAGAGAGGGTGGGACAGATACAGAAAGTGGATGTATCAGATGACAGCCTGGCCCAGGGGGGTGGGAATGGATGATAGGGGTTTCTGGAACACAAGGGGGGGCCTCGGCACCCAACTAGGGATCTGAGGTTCGAGCAGACTAGATAGACCGTAAGGCCTAATCTGCTGGCAAATGGTATGTTAGTATGTTAGTATAACTTTGCCATTGTTGCACATTTTGACACCACATTTTCAATATACCCTTTTTGGGACAGCTTCTAATGAACAATGGGGTGACATTTCACAAGTCCTGCCTGTAAGGCAATTTCACAGACAGTTGGTGAAATCACCTTTTGGGCAGGATTTCAAGATTTTCACCATACTTTTTCATGAGGTGGGGTAATAAGAAGGGTATGTTGAAAATCTGGGGTCAAAATATACTAAGTTGTGCGCATCTCTTGATGCTTGCTCATTACTGTAAAAAACAACGAAATGGTAAGCACCGAGCATGCCATGAATGGTGCTACACACTGCTGAAAACTTGAAATATCAAAAATAGAGCACCCACACTTACACCAAACATGATGGCTGGAGGTTTCGAAGAGCTGATTTTTCAAGCGGCTGGTGATGGGAACCTCCTTCTTAATCAGTGCACAGGAACCTACAAGTATGGGAGAGTTCAACATTAAAACTACTTATAAAAAACTGGAGAAACTTGTGTTAAAGGGATGGAAAATGTTTTGGTATAAAACAACTCTAGAAGCTTACTTGTCTGTGAACCGAATCTCTCGAGGGTTGAGATTAACACAGAAACCCTCCTATGGAACTGATAACATTGAATTTATGGCCCGTTGGCATAAAAATATGCATGAGGCACTGATTAATAATATCAATTTAATTTTAGAATTTGCCAAAGGGGTGAGAGATCACTTAACTGCTGATATAGGTGAAACAGAGACATTATTGAAAAAAATGACAGAGACAGTCAAATTTGAGAGGCTAAACAAATTGCTGTTTGATAAAGTAACTCACTAAGACATTAAACTAAAACAACAGAAATGTAGAAGTTCCTTAGAGATGAGCAAGATTGTTTTCATGACCGAGTTTTTGATTGGACTGAGAATACTAATAATAATAATGTACAATCTGCAGTTGGGGGATCAGGAGCTCCAAAATCTATTTTAAAGAAAAGTGGCAGCAATATAAATGTGACAACTATTGATTCTACATTATTGAATAATACCACAGGCCCTTCTGGCATGGATGAATCAGAAGATAATATGGAAGGTGATTCTGGGGACTCAGATCTGGGACAGTCTCCGTTTGTTATTCAGGAGCCAAGATGCAGTCAGCACTACAAGAAAACTCTTGTTCAGTTCCAGTCCTATCAACAAAAAGGAAGAGGGGAGGGTTGGCGTGGCGGAAGAGCAATGAAAAACTTTTGATTACTCGATGCATGTCCAATATACTGCCTATGAAGACTGAAAAGTTGTCATCTAATAGTAGAAATTCAATAGATGAACAAATCAGTGATGTTATACTTACACCTGTAGTCAATTTGTCCCATGTCTCTTTAACTGCTGATGAAATTTCTGTTTCAAGTAAAGGTCTGACCTTCTGTCCAACATCAGATGTCGATTGGTTTAAAGTCTGTGTCGATCTGTATAAATTTGCATGAAATCTGACATTTAAATGTTTGTTTGAACAGGATGATAATTGCCCCTGCACTACAGGTTTTACCCCAAGATCAGAATACTGTCCAAATCTCAATCCTACAGTTTCCCTTTTTTGTAAAAAGTGTGAATTGGATTTTGAGAAAATGAAAGGTATTACCTTACAACAAGGGGAATTTAAATATAATTGCACAAAGGGGGAACAGTTAGCGTTAAAAAATCTTAGTAAAAATGATTAGATAATTATTAGACCTGCAGATAAAGGTGGGGCCAATGTAATCCTTGATAAGCAAGATTATATCTTAGAGGTGGAACGTCAGATTAATGACAATCTATTTTATAGAAAGGTGCAGAAAAATATTGTGCAAACCTTTAAGGAAGAAATAGATCTAACCCTTAATTTAGCATTTCTAAAAAGGTATATTACAGATGCAGAGTATAAAGCCATGGTACTATAACATCCAGTAGTTCCTATTATGTATATGTTGCCTAAAATACATAAAAGCTTATGTAACCCCCCAGGACACCCCATTATATCAGGAAAGGGGTGGTTAACTGAATCACTTTCCGTGTTCTTAGATCAGCACCTGCAACCATTAGTTAAACAATTGAGATCTTATCTGAGAGATTCCAGTGAAGTTATTAGTCTGATGGAGGATTTAGATATGGCTCAAGAAAGGTTTTTGGCTACTATAGATGTAACGTCACTATACATGGTTATCCCTCATCAAGAGGGTTTGGAAGCTATTGATTATTTCTGTAATACTAGGGCAGAAGAACAGCAAGTAATGTGTCCCACCTCTTTTTTGGTAAAATTGACTAGTGAAGTGCTGACTAAGAATGTGTTCATGTTTCAAGATAAAACTTTTTTACAGGTACGAGGTACTGCCATGGGAGCTACCATGGCACCTAGTTATGTGAACCTGTATATGGGTTTTTGGGAACTTAAACATCTCTATGGCGCCACCACAAATCCTTACATTTCCTGTCTGGATTTGTGGCGGCGCTTTATTGATAATATTTTGGTTATATGGAGGGGAACAGCTTCAGAATTTGCAGAATTTGTTAGTTGGTGAGAAAGTACTAGCCCCTGTTTGAAATTTAAATATGAAATACTTAAAACAGAGATTAATGTTTTGTATCTAAAGATCTATAAGAATGCCAGGGGGGATGTCTGTACCACATTATTTCAAAAATTAACAGATCGTATTAGTCTGTTATGCTATGAGAGTTGTCATCCACCACATGTTAAATTTAATATTCCCAAAGGACAGTTAGTTAGGACCTTACACAACTGTATGGAACATGAATAGTTTGTACAAAAAAGAGGATCACAGATCGCTAGGTCCAAAGAGAGGGGGTATAGTACTCACAGCATAGTACTCACAGCATAGCTACAGCAGTCCACAAAGTGGAGGACATGGATCATAGTGATATGTTCATAGACAAGGGAGAGAAATGAAAAAATAAAAATAATGATATTTGTACCTTTATAACAACGTTCTCTAGTCAGGCACATTTTATAAAAGAAATAGAGTAGTAGCTAATAATTGGCCTATTTTAGAGTTAGAACCAAAACTTGAACAGGTGACAGCACAGGGTCCGAAAGTAATTTTTAAAAGGGCAAGAAATATTAAAGATATAATGGTGCATAATGTTATGCCCAAACAAGTATCTCCTAATCAGGCTATATTGGCCCCCCTCCTAGGTGGAACTTTTAGATGTGGCAAGTGTGTCTACTGTAGATATGTACAACCATGTAAATGTTTTACACACCTTGTGACAGGCACGGATATTTTTATCTGTGATTTTATTGCATGGTTGAAGACTTGGTTTGTTGGCCAAGGCACCTAGCTTCACCTGGGCTCTTTCCTTCTAAGACTGCTTGAAAGGCAGAGTAGAGAAACTTACCAGACCAAGGGAAAAGGATTAAGACTTACTTTGGCTAAGTAGATTTACTGTGTGGTGTTGTTTGTAATTTTTACTCACAGGGATTGCTACTGTTTGTTGCTAACATTTCATTGCTTTATTTTTCTCTGATTCAGATTGTTGTTGCTGGTATACCTTCTTCTGCATTATTGCATGGTGTGCCTACAGGTGTGTGCTAACAGATTACTGCTGTAATCTTCTGATTCAAATTGTCTTTTGCAAGGTGTATCTTCTGTTACTGCTTTATTTTTCTCTGTAGCAAAGTGTTTCTTACAGGGTATGTCTTCTCTGAAATTACTGTATTACAGGTGCAGCTTACATTTTTGTGACTTTTTTATCATTGGGCTAAGCAAAATTACTGGTTGACACTGTGTTTTATTTTATTCTTTTTTTTGTTTGTTTGTTGAAAAGGTTTGTTGTCTCAGAGGTGTTTCAGTCTCCTTCTCACATTGAAGGAGCTAATTGCTTTCCTCCCACAGCTCTTCCAAAGGATTAGGTGTGTATGTGGGGAGTGGAGCTGGCAAACTGTCAGTAATTTCCAACAGAAAGAAGGGTTAAAAAGTCAGGTTAGTTGATATCTTGGAGGTAGAAGACTTGGTTTGCTGGTCAAGGCACCTAGCTTCACCTGGGCTCTTTCCTTCTAAGACTGCTTGAAAGGCAGAGTAGAGAAACTTACCAGAGCAAGGGAAAAGGATTAAGACTTATTTTGGCTAAGCAGATTTACTCTGTGGTGTTGTTTTTATTTTTTACTCACAGGGATTGCTACTGTTTGTTGCTAACATTTCATTGTTTTATTTTTCTCTGTAGCAAAGTGTTTCTTACAGCGTATATCTTCTCTGAAATTATTACAGGTGGTGCTTTACAGGTTTTACAGTTTATCTAACATTAGGATAAGCTTTCAGGGTTATTGCATTTGTTGTTGACTGATTGTTTCTGCTCTTACCTCCTTGTTCTTTCGTCCGTGGTTCTTCTTTTTCGGCAGGGGAAGGGCCCAGCCACCAACCCCCATCCCCAACCACCCCACACTACACTCCTTTTATAGGGTACCACAGTTGTAACATTTCCTGTGGCAGAGCAGGAAGGGGTGGATCAGTGGGGCCTCCACAAGGTGAGCTCATTTACAGGGGCACTAGTAATTTAACTTGTTATAACAAGTTAAACAATCAAACCATTACTTGCATTTTTTTCCTTTTTTTTCCCTTCTAATTACTCTGACTAGGTTATAAACCCAGCGACTTATCTGGAATGGATATCATTAACTGCAGGTACTGTGGAACAATTTTCAGAAGGACAGTCTTACAGGATTTAGGACACTGTCCTACATGCTGGGCCTTTGGAGATCTTAGGGCTCAGCTCCGGGCAGCATGGGCAGAGATTGCATGCCTCAAATTTCATATTCAAGAGGAAATACATTATAAGAACCACCCGCCATTTCCCCAGCATCCAACAGAAAAACCTCGACCGCAGAGGGTAATTGGTCCAGGAGGTTGGCAGGTGGTTAAGAGGGGCAAATCGGGTGCCCCATCACTATCTGCTCTCCAACATATTGCCTCCAAAAACCACCATATAAACACTACAAACAGGTATCTGCCTCTATCTCTGAAATCAAACAAAGAGGCAGAAGACACTGCAGAGCAGGACGCTGCAGCACAGGAACTAGCACAACAAAACTCACCCAAATGAGGAACCAAAATAAAAAAAGCAAAAAGGAAATCCAAAAA
Organism: Neoceratodus forsteri; assembly: GCA_016271365.2. NCBI lineage: Eukaryota > Metazoa > Chordata > Ceratodontiformes > Ceratodontidae > Neoceratodus > Neoceratodus forsteri. Next base: position 382,162,668 of record CM057455.1, on the reverse strand, counting down.
ACTTCTGATCATAGGAGACTCCATGATTCGGGAAGTTGATACCCATCTCCAGCCAGGGGTAATGGTCAGATGTCACCCAGGTAAATCAGCATGGAGAGACACTAACCGCATTGCTAAAATTGTTCACAAAGCAGGAGAAAACATTGATGTCCTAGTACACATAGGGACTAATGATCTCGCCAGCCGGTCAGTTGTGGAGACCAAGGAACACCTGACCAGTCTGGGTGACAAACTATCATCTATTTAGTCCGGCATCTCCTTCTCTGAGATCCTGCCAGTCAGGGAGAGGGAGCAGATGGATGGAAGGTCAGAGAAGGAGAGATAGGGGAGCTAAACATGTGGCTCAAGGGCTGGTGCCAGGAAAAAGGACACAGATTTGTAGGGAACTGGCAACAGTTCTGGGAGTGAAAGTTCTTTAAATTTGATGGACTGCATCTGACTAAGGAGGTAGTCAGTGCATTGGGGCAGAAGTTTGATGTCTTTGCAGAATATTTAAACTAGCAAATGGGGAGAGGGGTGCAGCACCCCATACGTCGAATGGGAAGAACACCCCTCCCCCCTCAGCTAGTGGTCAAACAGGGATTCAGCATGTTTGCAGTTCATTTGCATCACCAAGTAAGAAAAAAGGTTTGTCACCCCATAAGACGCACAAGGGTAATGCCAAAACTCACCCAACAACTAACACACCAAAATCTGGCCAATGGAAAATCATGTACACAAATGCTCACAGCCTGGGAAATAAGATCCCAGACCTGCAGGCAATAATGTCAGAGGCTAAACTGGACATAGTAGCAATTAATGAGACATGGTTTACCAGTAACCACACCTGGGAGACTTCAGTACCAGGCTATGTATTGTTCAGAAGAGACCGAGGTGCAAAAGGGTGGGGGAGGAGTGGCCCTGTATGTCAATGTAAATATCAAAGCTACAGAAATTCAGAATACACATAAGGAGCCAGAAGAACTGTGGGTCACCCTGGAAACAGGAAATGGGACAGCCATAAGAACTGGGGTTGTCTACATGCCCCAGACCAGGGGAGGACATAGACACATTACTGTTAGAAGATATACAAAACATAACAGCTAAAGGGAGGTTCTGATGCGGATACAGATTGGTCAATACCAGCAGCAACATCTGCCAGAACTAGACACATAGTGGATTCCCTGCAGGGAGAGGGCCTCAAACAACTGGTACAGCAACCACAAGAGACAGGGCTATCCTAGATCTAGTACTGACTAACAAGGAAGGGATCACAGATCTCCAGGTAGAAGGTCACCTGGGGCCAGTGACCATCACATGGTATGGTTCAATTTGGCTGCTACATCTAAATCATCCCATTCCAAGGCAAAATATGAGACTTCAGAGGAGCTGACTTTGATAAGATGGCCAACAGAGTTAAGCTAGCCCTGGCAAAAAGAAACACAGGTGAGGGGGTACAGGCAAAGTGGGCAAGCATTAAGGATGCAATACTTGAAGCAACATCCCATTGTGTTAGACAGAAAAGGAAGTGCAAAAGAAGAAGGAAACCACTTTGGTTCTCAAATACAGTAGCAGAAAAGGTCAGAGCCAAAAGGCTGGCCTTCAGGAAATATAAGGGAACACAGTGGGATGAAGATAGGGAGGCATACCAAACTTCCCTAAGGGAAGCAGGGAAGGCAGTAAGGCAGGCAAAGTCCCAAACTGAGGAAACACTAGCACAAACAGTAAAAGAAGGTGACAAGACTTTCTATAGATACATTAGTGAAAGGAGAAAGTCCAGAGGGGTATTGCTAAGCTTAATGGAGAAAAGGGAGCATGTGAGGAAGAGGACCCTGTAAAGGCATCTATCCTAAATAGATACTTTTGCTCAGTATTTACTGAAGAGAAGGTAGGGCAGGGCCCACAGCTCAGCATCATGGACACAGGGGGGAGGGAGGTGAGCACTACTCCCTTCACAAAAGAAAGGGTCCTCCAAGAGCTTGCTAAGCTCAGGGTGGATAAGGCAATGGGACCTGATGGCATACATCCCAGGGTACTTAAGGAACTAAAGATGGAACTAGCAGAGCCATTAGCAGAACTGTTTAGTGAGTCTCTGAGCACAGGAGAGGTCCCAGAAGACTGGAGAAGGGCTCATGTGATCCCGCTCCACAAGAGTGGTAGCAGGGAGGAAGCGGGGAACTACATACCAGTCAGTCTTACCTCAGTAGTGGGCAAGATTATGGAGGCACTCCTTAAGGAAAGGATAGTACAACACCTGGAATCCATAGGGGCACAGGATCCAAGACAGCATGGGTTTACAAAAGGAAGGTCCTGACAAACTAATCTCATAGATTTCTTTGACTGGAGTGACCAGAGTGGTGGACCAAGGGGAGCAGTTGATATCGCCTACCTTGACTTCAGCAAAGCTTTTGACACTGTTCCACATAGAAGATTGATAAATAAGCTGGGTAGGCTCGGGGTGGGTCAGAAGTTGGTCAACTGGGTTGCAAACTGGTTGACAGGCAGAAAACAGAGAGTGGTGGTAAATGGTATACAGTCAGAAGAGATGCAAGTCACAAGTGGGGTACCTCAGGGATCAGTTCTGGGGCCAGTCTTCTTCAACATCTTCATTAGTGACCTTGCAGATGGACTAGAGGGTAAGGCTTGTCTGTTTGCAGATGACACCAAGATCTGCAACAGAGTAGATGATCCAGATGGGGTGGGCAGAATGAGAAGAGATCTGGATAAACTAGCAAAATGGTCAGAAGAGTGGCAACTGGGATTTAATGCAAAGAAGTGCAAAATCATGCACATAGGGAAGAGAAAACCTGAAGCCACCTATAGGCTGGGAGGAGTTGCTAGCAGTCACAAAGAAAGGGACTTGGGCATCATCATCACTGATGACCTGAAATCATCAAACAGACCTCTAAAGCAGTAGGTAAGGCTGAGGGGTGTTAGGGTATATTAGTAGGGGTATCACAAGTTGTAGGAGGGAGGTAATAATCCCTCTTTACAAGACACTGGTTAGGCCCCATCTGGAGTACTGCGTGCAGTATTGGAGGCCACACCTTCACAAGGACACTAACCAAATTGAGGCAGTCCAGAGAAGGGCAACCAAAATGGTGCAGGGACTCCATCAGAAGACATATGAGGACAGATTAACAGAGCTCAATATGTATACCCTTGAGCAAAGGAGGAGAGAGGTGATATGATCGAGGCATTCAAACACCTTAAGGGCATTAACTAGGTGAAAGAGTCTAACATGTTTAAATATAAGAAAATAGCAGGACAAGAGGACACAGCATGAGATTAGAGGGGGCCGATTAAGGGGAGTGAGAAATTCTTTTTCACAGAAAGGGTGGTGGATGCATGGAATGGCTTACCACAAGAAGTGGTGGCTATGAATACAGTGCAGGGCTTCAAACAGGCATGGGATAGGCATAAGGGAGCAATACAAATGACTATGAATAGATAGGCCACTGACAGAGCAAAGGCCGATGGCACATTTATAAGGTAGAAAAAGAAATGGGCAGACTGGATGGGCCTTGCTGTCCTTATCTGCCATCAACTTCTATGTTTCTATATTTCTATCTTATAGTACTTGTGTAGTCTATTTATTATCATGCTCGTGTGGAGATTATTATGTGGGGAGAACTGTTAGACAGTTTAGGATTAGAATAGGGGAAAATGTAAGGGCTATACCTAAAAATGATAATAGCTACACTATAGTTAAACATCTTAATGAGATTAGATTTGGTCAACATATTTTTTCATTTATAGGCATAGAACAGGTTAAAGTTGGAGCTGGGGGGGAGACATTCAAAAATTAATTGGCCAACGTGAAAGTTTTGGGATTTTCAAATTAGGAGCAAGAAAAGGTAAAGGACTTAATGATAATATTGATTTGTCAGCATTTTTAAACAAATTTTGGGGTTGATTTGTACTTGTTATGTATAAAAGTTGAACCAAGGGCGATTGGCACTTGTAAATTTAGGGCATTCATCAATTATCAGTACATTTTGCACCAGATTAGGCCATAATGGAATGATGTGCAATATAAGGGAGGGTTTGCAACAGAGTGCCATTTACCAGCCAGCACATGAAATTAAACTTGTATTTGTTAAAATGGTGTTCTTATTCATTTTAGATGTAAATGAATACATGTTTATATGATGATTAATGGCTTTAATTACATATGTAGACCTGAGTGCTCTTTTGTGATGGTTTTATGCAGTAACTATATTAATAGTTTTGTAATTTGCAATAGGCTTATAATAGGCTTACTTAAGTTAAACATACAGAAACGTGCACTTTCATAAATTTCAGTTAATTGGATAAGTGATTCATTTAAATTGTAACATGTATATATAGAGTAAATGAGAACAATGCTTTAACTCTGATGAAGCCCAGTAGGTAACTGGGTGAAACGTAAGTGTTTGTCCATGGGCCAGTCCGGCCACATGTTTTTATAATCGCATTTCCGAGGTGCACAATAAATGTTTCTTGCACGTTATTTCGTTCTGCTTACTTCTGTCCTGCATTGATGGGTGCTCTATTTTTGATATTTCAAGTTGCTCATTACTGTTAATTTTCAATATTTTAACCACAGATTATCCACACAGACATTTCTTTACACCACCTCATGAATGTGGCAGCTGTCATTTTTTAAATCTTGTGCAAAATGTCTTTTCATGCCTCTGCAGTGGAATTATGCTACAGTGGTGTTGAATGACATTTTTGTGGGGATTTCAGAAGTTTTTATGATTGGGTTGATGAGGTGGGATAATAGAAAGACTATGTTGATAATTTGGTTGCTGTTGTACTAGAAATGGAAGTGTGAGGCCCATAGGTCCTTGTGTTTCCCCATAACTATTCATATATGCATTTATAGAAGGATGGAAGTGCAAGGCCTGAAGGGCCCTGTGTTCCATCACACAAATAAGGCTATGATTACACTATCTCAAAAACTATGAATGAGTGGTAGCACAGGGCCTAGAGGGCACTGAACTCCAGCAGGAAAATAAGGATACCATTATATTATCTCAAAAAGTAAGGAAATGCTCTGCAAAAAACTGCATTAATGCAACATTTAGGGTTGAGGCTAAACCAACAAAAGTACGGAAATGTGACTTTTGTGTTCCCAAACCTAAAACCCCAATGCCCCCCAAAGAACATTTGGGTGGAGTCTTCCTAGGGGTGTCAACCCTGAAGTTCACACCATTAGACTCTCACCCCATTAGGTGTGTATGTTTCTGGAATGTATGGATTGGGGTGATCTTTAGGGTTGACCACCCCTAGGAAGACTCCACCCTGATTTGCTTTATGAGTGGCATTGTAGTTTTAGGGTTGGGAACCCTAAAGTCACATTTCCCTACTGTGTAAGAAGTGTATGAAAAAAAAAAACACTGAACTTCATTAAAAATTGATGTTCCATATCCTGGAAAGCACGCTAGATGCCAGGCTATCTATACTGGTGCTATATATATATATATATATATATATATATATATATATATATATTTAGTGTGTGTGTGTGTGTGTGTGTGTGTGTGTGTGTGTGTGTGATATCAAGAAAGATGAAACAACACATTAAAAATAAAATTTGAAGAGAAGAGGAACAACATATTACAAAAAAGTCACTAAAGAGTATTTTGAAACAAGAAACAATGAAGGAATTACCACTAAAAAGTGGGAAAATGTTTAAAGAATTGAAAGAAAATAAATCCTACACATACTACTAATCAAATGTCGAAATCCTGCTGGCAAAATGACTTAAAAATATGAATCAATTCATTTAAAGCAGCTGTGCAATGAGATTGGGCAAAAAATTTGACCCTACCTTTTGTTCATTGTAAAAGTGTATAGGTTTCTTCCAGTTTCATTCGTCAGTACAATTTTCTAGTTTCACCAACATCTGAGTATTTTTTTAATGATATTATGTTGGTACGTAGGATAGACGGTAACTAGAAAAATAGATTTAACAGGTATTCTAATATTTTTTGAATAATTGTTGATAAAATTAGCTTTTTTTTTGGAAAAAAAACATTTGTTTAACGGCTGTTTTAAAATAGATACAACTGAGGAGCAGATCTGACCACTGTAGTATTCTTTTTATAAAGAATAGACTAACACAGAAACAGGGAGATGCAAGCATGGTGTCATCTTTATTCAAACTGAAACCACAGACACTACACGCAGATATCAAAGGTTAAAGGGCTTCTGATTGAGCATGACAGGAAACTATAAGGACTACAAGTTGTTCACTACATAACTGTAAGTAAGATGGCTTCCAGGTACATCCTTAAGGTCAATACCACAGCTACTACACTCCTCTCCCTTAGAGGAACTGAATCTAAAAGCAATTACAGCTTACCTTCAAGGCTGAAGTAGACTATTCTGGCTCCAAGTTATGTTTCATATTCTACTCCTTTGGCTATAACTTGCTCTACCTAATAACCATACAGTTCAGTAACACCACTGGAGATGCAGCGAAATCCCAAACATTTAAATTCTTCATATTAATTACTGATTACTCTCATAATAACATCTCAGGTTTTTTTTTTTTAAATCATGCTGCTATAGGCTCTTTTACATTCAGACGTCCTATGGGAAAAACATGTATTATCCTTTACTCCACCATATTTGTATCAACTTCAGAGAAGTCTAGTAAAACAATTTATAACACCCATCTATGTGGATAACTGTGAGTGTCATGTAGCAAGCGGTCTCCTGTATTTCATTAACTGTGAGTTAAGTATTCCTACAATAGATTAAGAGAGTGTCAGCCTGTGCGGTTTGAAATCCATTCTCTGTAATGCTTTTTTTCTACTATATGCCAGTAAAATAATAACATCATAATGTAAGTGTTCACTTATTCAGCGTCTTTGGTGGACTTTATCAAGTCTGTGAGACAACAATTTATAACACCCACCTATGTTGGTAGCTGTGAGAGTTCCCATAACAGGTTGTTTCTTGTACTTCACTAACAGTGAATTCAGTATTCCTACAGCAAATTAAGAGAGTAGCAGCCTTTGTGGTTTGAAATCCCTTCTCTATACAGCTTTTTTCTACTATATGTCAGTAAAAAGAATAACATCTACTTTTTTTCATGGTCACTATTTGCATCACTTTTACCAGCAATTTTACAGTCAAATATTTAAAAGTAATGCATGTTATAGAATTCGTACTTCAATCAGTTACATAATGTAAGTCTAATGAAGATGGCCGCTGGGCTGAGCATGCTGCTACTTCATGTGCCGCTATTTTGTATGTTTTAAGTTTTTTAAGTTATTCATTTCAGTTTTCAATCGGTTATTTGGATTATTTTTGATCAGTGGAGTTTTCCCCGTGGCTTGAAGCTGTGGATCGTTGGGATTGCTTCGAGTTTCAATGTCTTGGTATTTTGTGCTCAGCTGCCCAACTCCTGACATTGAATGGTGTGGAGCGGTTTGGATTGTTCTTGCCCCAAGATTGAAACTCTGTAGGGTGCCATTTACTGGGGGATTTATCGATATTGGAGTGCTTCTGTGTGATTGCCCCCTGCCTCAGCATTTTGACTGGGGCTGTGTTTGGGATTTGTGCTCTGGACATTCTGGAGTTACTTTTTTGCCCTGATGCTCGACTGTGATATGGATCGGGTGTGGAGTGAATTGGAGTGAATTCGCCATGTGATTGAGATGCTGAAGGGCGCTATTATACTATCACTCATTACGAGAATTTTTGGTACCAGGGTGCTTTGTATGATTACCCCTGTTTCACCACTGATTTGGGGTCATGTCTGGGATCTGTTGTGAGGGTATTCTCTGTCCTATGCTCTGGGTGGTGAATGAAGTTGGAAGTTGGAAGGAGGATCACCTGATTTATGTGAACTTGAGACCAGGACTAGGACCTTGGATACCGTCTCCTTTGAGCAAAGAAGAGGATTGAGGGGGATTTGCCAAGTTAATTTTAGATCCTTGGAGTGTATGAGGCCATTTCAAGCTTGGTCACAGGATTAACCCAAGGCCCGACTCCAACTGGGACCCTTCACATGATTTGTGGTCTGAAGGCGGTATTGAGGTTTTTTCAGCCAAGGAATTGGCTGAAGTTTCGTGCCCCCTTGACTCCCAGGCTGGGCTACTAACATGGCTTGCCCTGGGAATTTTATCAGGCTGCATTATTTCTTGTGGGGTTTGCCCAGTTGGGAGTGAGGGGGCCTTACTTCATTGTGGAAACTTTATGGATTTGACTGACTTGGTTTTTGGATGTTCCTTGGATCTATCTTGCTTAACTAAACTTCATGGATGAGTGGATTGTCTGGGTTTCCTTTATGGACTTTGATTCTCCATAAGTCTGTGGATTAAACTGACTCTGTGCCCTGTGGATTGAGGACTCATTATTCTCCCTGACTTGTTTTACATTTTATTTTTACAGACAACGAGGTGGTGAGAGGACCTTTTGTCCATTTATTTTTAAGTTTGATTGTTTTTTCCTTTACTCCCTGGTAGTGAGAAGATTGGGGGGGGGGATGTGATATTTTGTTTTGTTGTAAGTTTGAAATGTTATTTAAGTTATTTTTGTAGAACATTTTTGTACTTCGACAGTGAGAGTGCCAAAGTAATCTTTCTTCCTCTGGCTGTGAGAGAGCTGGGGTGGTAAATAATTTTATTTATATTTAATTTCTGTTTTTTGTTTAATTTGGGGTAGTGAGAGAACCCTTATATTTATATGTATTTAAGTCTAAGGAGGATTTTAGTAGCCCTTTATCTTGGCCCAGACTCGATTTTGTTTGGGGTGGGGTAACTTTTTTATTTATTTAGTTTGATTAAGTTTTGGAATTATTTTGTTTTGATTTATTTTCTGTTGGGGTGGGGCAGCTTTTTTATTTATTTTTTAGTTTGTTAAGTTTTGTAATTATTTTGAGTGATTTATTGTAAGTAGGTTTATTGTTTGGTTTTAATTGTTAGTAGTGGCATGTGCTAGCCTTCAGTCCCCACGGTGGTGCACTATTCATCCTCCTCTCTCACTCCCTCCACACTTTTTATTCCTTCCCTCTCCAATATGAAATATATCAATGATGTAGATCACTGGGAATTGCTCGTAGGAGAGGGAGGAAGGCGGGGGGTTGCAAACAAGGGAGGATGGATGAGGAGGGCCACCGTATTGGGGTAGATAGATCCAGAAGGTTCCCTGGGGTGAAATGGAATCCAGATCATGGTTCACCATGTCTGGTGCCCATACCCAAAGGCACTACTGAAATTATTAGGAAGATAGGCCCGACAGCCTTCGAGGTTCATCCAACTCGGGCTGTGTTGTGCAATGCCAGGTCCATCAGGAATAAGACTGGCATTATTGCTGATCTTGTTGGTTTGGTGGACTTGGCTTACATCACTGAGACCTGGCTGGATGAAAATCCAGGCCCCACGTTGGAGGCTATGACTCCGGCTGGGTACTTGGTGATACAACACCCGAGATTGGATCACAGGGGTGGAGGGGGTTGCAGTCTGTTTTAAGACTGAACTGGCCCTCACAAATGTGGTAGTGGGAGAGACTGAGTCCATTGAGTGTACAGTGGTAGCAGGTGTAGGTGTTCAGATCGTTCTCCTCTACTATCCACCCGGGGATGGGAAGCGATTCTTACAGGAAGTAGCAGATTTCATTGTCGACATGGCATTTGAGTTTCCCAGATTGATGGTTCTGGGTGACTTTAATGCCTGGGTCAACGATGAACTCTCACAATTTGGTAATCACTTCCTCCAATTAATGACTTCTTTGGGCCCTACATGGGTGGTTTCAGCTGCTACCCATAAATCTGGACACTCTTTGGACTTAGTCTTCCTTCTAGGGATTGAAACATCCAATCTGGGGGTGGAACCAGTCACCTGGTCAGACCACTACATCTTGAAGTTCAGTTTTTGCACCCCCCTGAGAAGGCTGACCCCTGTGGAGATGGTTAGGTACTGCTCTTTATGGGATATTCCTTCCCAAGGCCTTGCAGTGGTCCTTGACCTATCGTCCCCCGCGTTGGTGAGCAGTAGTCTAGAGAACTTAGTATCATCCTATAATATGGGTGTTATGGTGGCTCTGTATTCAATTGCACCTATCCGTGTACACCACCTATCCCTTCACTCCAAGTCCCCCTGGTTTGATGGGAGAGTGAGGGAGATGCAGAGACAGGGGCAAAAGTTAGAGAAGTGTTGGGACAGGTCTGCTCTTGAAGCTGACCACCTTAGATTGATGGACCATTATTTAGTATATCAATCTGCAATCACCTGTAAGAAGGCAGAATTCCTGTCCAGGGAGATTGCAGTTGCTCGGAATCGACCAGCTCAGCTTTTTCGAACTGTAGACAGACTGTGCAACCCAGCCTGTCAGCAAGTTTGGAAAGCCTTTTAGCAATTAGAGTGTGAGGAGGTTGCTCGATTCTTTTCAACTAAGGTGACCAACATGAGGGTGGACCTGCAAACAGCACTCTGTAGGAGGGATGCTGTTGAACAGTGCGAGCTCACAGTACCTCAATTTTCTTGGCGTTCCTTCAGTCGACTTGATTTCATGGATCTCATGAGGATTATCCATAGTGTGCACCCTACATGCTGTAGTTTCGACCCTGGAATGACCTCCCTGATTTTGGGTTGCAGTGATATCATCAGTCCAGTCCTTGTGCAAATAGTCTGGTGCTCCTTGGAGTTGGGTGAGTTCCCTAGCTCCCTGAAACAGGCGGTGGTGACACCTCTCTTGAAGAAAGCTACCTTGGACCCAGACTGCTTCACAAACTACAGACCTATCTCAAACCTACAATTTATTGGGAAGGTGATTGGGAAGGTAGTGGCAGCCCAATTGGAGGAACATTTAACCATCCATGACATCTATGAATCTTTCCAGTCCGGTTTTCATAAAAGACATAGCACCAAGACAGAGCTGGTTCGGGTGCTTAATGATCTTCTGAGGGTGAGGGATCAGAAGAGACGTTCCATCTTGGTTCTCCTTGATCTCTCCTCAGCTTTTGGCACCGTGGATCACATGGTCTTGATAGCACACCTGAGGTATATTTGTGGAATATCAGGAACCGTCCTTCAAAGGTTCACTTCAGTCCTCACTGGGAGATCACAAAGAGTTGTGTCCGGGGTTTTTTCCTTGAGCCCAACATCTTTGTTGTCTGGGGTGTCTTAGGGTTCAGTGCTGTCTCCCATGTTATTCACAGTGTATATGCTGCCCCTCGGAGACATTGTAAGATGGTGTGGGCTGAGGTTTCACTGCTATGCAGATGTCACCCATCTATACCTGCCTTTTACACCCAACCAGGATGGAGCTCTCTTGGCATTTAACAACTGTCTGAAAGAAATCCCGGATTGGACGGATTTTAGTTGGTTGAAGTTGAACTCAGAAAGGACAGAGTTATTGGTTGTGGACCCGGGTTGCCAGATAGAGTGGTCGTCTGTTGGTACGTCCTCAGGAATTTTTCTTGGTGGCATCTCACTCCCGACTTCTGAACGGGTGCGTAACCTGGGGGTTATCTTGGATGACAGGCTGACACTGCAGTCTCAAGTGTCAGCAGTCATCAAGACTTCCTTTTACCATGTTAGGTATGTCACCAGACTTAGGCACCTTGTTCCGTCTGACACCCTGCCAATGTTGGTTCACGCCTTTGTGTCCTCACATCTGGATTACTGCAATTCCCTGTACTTTGGACTTTCAGGAGTTGAAATCCATTGCCTGCAGCTAGTGCAGAATGCAGTGGCCTGGGTTCTGACTGGGTCAAATAGGTCCTGTCATATTACCCAAATGCTGCGCGAACTGCACTGGCTGCCTATACGGTGGCAGATCGCCTTTAAAGTCAGCTTGCTGACTTTTAAAGCCCTTCATGGTCAGGGTCCAGCATATCTGAAAGAACGTCTGGTTTCTCACTGCCCTGGCTGATCACTCCGCTCGGCCGATGAGGGGTTGCTGGAGATTCCGAGAGTGAATCTTAAATCGTCTGGTTGTAGGGCATTTTCCTATGCTGCGCCTACTCTTTGGAATTGTCTACCTCCCTGGTTACAGGAGTGCACCACCATGGAGGAATTTAAGAGGGGTTTGAAAACCCATCTCTGGCAAATGGTCTTTCTAGAAAATTGATTGTTTAGAAGCAGCTGATTGTATTAAGATTTTATTTACGTCTGATATTGGATTTTAATGCCTGACTTGTATTTTTTAACTTGTACAGCACTTTGAAAACTGAACGGTTCTTTATAAATAAAACTATTATTATTATTATTATTGTTTTGTTAGTACTCACTTAATCAATGTCTTTTAATGACATTAGTGAGTCTCTGAGACAAGAGAAAATGGTTTTATTCATTACTTCAAGTTGATTTTAGGATGATCTAGGATGATTCCCTTAACCATAACCACAAAGAGACTGCATTAATCTCTAAAAATCTTCTCCTATAACATGTTCATCCATAGGTGGGCTGCATATGCATGTTAACAAGTTATTTAAACTTAATACCTTTAGAAATGTTTCACACAATATCTTTGAGGTTGTTATTTGAACAGCCCCTTCTCTGTTTGTGCTTAAGCATTTGTGACACTGTGGGGCTGGTAGTGTGCATCCTCTGACATGAGCCTATGATGACACACTAGCTGTCTGGCTGCTTGACAACCTCCATCACTCCCAGATTCATGGTGACAGGATGTAGACTCCCCGTGTGGATGTCACAGCTGTGGCAATGTGATTGGTGGAGCTTGGTCTACACCTTGGTTTCCACTCCTGCTTAAACACTCACTCTAACAGAGATCAGCACAGTACACTGAAAGACTGTCATGAGAACATGTCTCTAACTGAAGGTAAGCCAACCATGGAACTCTGAGATGGCTGTGCGCATTTGGTTCCATTAAATGTAATGAATAAAACCTTGTTTTCTTGTCTCATAGAATAACTAATGTCTTTAAAAGATGCTGAATAAGTGAGAATTAACATTGTGAAACTGTTTGAGGTATGAATTCTATCACATGGTAAGGGTGCTAAATGATCTCCTGATGGTGAGGGACAGGAGAGCCTGTACCGTCTTGATTCTCCTGGACTTCTTGGTGGCATTCGACACCATGGAGCATGAGGTGCTGCTTGACTGCCTGTGGTTCTGATGTGGCCTGTTTGGTAATGTTCTCAACTAGTTTAGGTCATACCTGACAGGCAAAGTGCAAAGGGTAACAGTGGGAATTTTCTCATCTACCGAAAACCTCTGAGCTGTGGGGTTCTGCAGGGTTCGATCTTGTTACCCTTGTTATTCACAGTGAATACGCTGCCATTGGGGGATATTATCAGATGGTACAGGCTGGGTTTTCACTGCTATGCAGTTGATACCCAGCTATACTTGTCCTGTCACCCAATACTCAGGTGTCGGACTCTGTATTTAACAGCCTCCTTGAGGAAATTCGGTTGTGGATGACTCACAACTGGCTTAGACTTAACCCAGACAAGGCTGAGGTACTGGTGGTGGATTCAGGTTGTCATGGAGAAGGGGGGATGGGGTACTTCCCTCCAGCCTAGTGTTGGGGGTGTTCCCCCTTTCCTCATCTAGACAGGTGAAGGGTTTGGGCATGATTCTAGATGACGGCCTGACACTTGATACTTGGGTGTTGACCATGGTCAAAAGAGAATTTCACCATTTTAGGAACATTGACTGAATCTGAGCACTGATCCCTCTTGAGGACCTGACCACACTGGTGCATGCTTTTGTCACTTCCAGGCTGGACTACTGTAATGCCCCATAACTTGGATTATCTGGAAGTAAACTCTGCAGGCTGCAGCTGGTGCAGAATGTGGTGGCAAGACTTTTGACCGGGATAAGGAGGTGTGAGCATATTACCCCAGTCCTCCAAAAACTGCACTGGCTGCCAGTCAGGTGGAGGACTGTCTTCAAGATAGGGCTCCTTACCTGTAACACCCTACATGGAAGGGGTTCTGCCTATCTGCAAGATCTCCTTGTGCCTTACCATCCTGCTTGGGCACTTTGTTCTACCGGGGGGAAGCCTCCTTGGGGTTTCCAAGGTTAGGTTGCAGCATTCTGGGGATAGGGCATTTGCGCTGGCAATACCTACCCAGGGGAACTCCTTACTAGAGAATTTGAGGGGGGTTCCCTCAGTAGATTCCTTTAAAAAGGGATTAAAAACATATCTGTTCCTATGTCGGCCCGGTGGTGCTGAGGGCTGAGGTGCTGGACTCCACACCTTAAGCCACAGCAGTAACCCAGGTTCAGGAATGATCCTGGGTCATCGGGGGTTGGTGGGCATGGGGAAGGATTGAGCATCCCAAGGACTGTACTCCTTCCCCAGGGAGGGGGGGTTTCTCTCATGCTGATGCACTAGCAACCTCTGGTGGTATCTGGGGATTGCAGTGCTCAGCCAGGAAAATACAGGGATTGGAGCTGCAGCAAATGTCTTTCGGGTGTGCCCAGGAGCGTGCACATGCCGAGCAGGATGTCATTGCACATCCAAGCTGCAGGGTTGCAAAACCTAAGAAAATACCCCTTATCATCTGGTGAGATGATGGTGACCATCGGTAGCCCCGGCCACATGTCCAATGTCGGCTGTATCTTCGATTCTCCCCAGGGGATTCTGTGGCTTCTCTATGGGGTTGGGGGAGCCTGGAATCCTCAAAGTGATGTAGTATCTGGAGAGTGGTTCAGATGTGTGCTGGAGCCATAGGAGCTGTGCATGGGATACCTGAGAGATGCCCCAACAGTAAGGTGCTTAAAACAAAGTCTACACAAAAAAAAATATCTGCTCCTACAGGCATTTATTAACTGATTGATCAGTGGTTATGAAACATGGATAGAATGATGATCTACATTTATAATGATTTTATTATACTATATATGTGTGTTCTTTATTGCATCATTTTAATATTTGGATTGCTGTTATGTCGTTTTTTCTGCACAACACCCAGAGTCCCATGAATTGGGTGCTTTATAAATACAATATCTATCTATCTAAATAATTGTGAGTTATTATTAACATTTCATTTTGTAGTATGACAGCCTATAAGGTGAAATTGTAATGTTGTTTTTTCAACTCTTCTGATTCCCAGATCCACTTCCCTGATGAAGCCAATTGGCAAAATGTTGGGTTATCATGAGGATTGCACTGTTACTTTAAGTACAATAAAGTAAATATTTAAAGAACTAAAATTTTGGAGTGGCTAGTAACTTAAATTTTTTCTTGGAAATTAAAACTTTGAAACAGCTGTAGCCCTGAAGTAGTTGTGAAGGTAAACCAAAAATAGGGAAAACTGCAAAGTGATTCACAAAGCCAAATTTGGTGACTTAACTTTAACTTTGAGGGTGAATTGAAATTTCACAACACTGTCACTGTAACCAACAGTATAGTGATACTTCCTAGTGACTGAATAAGGGACCTCTAAAACTGGTAGATGGTGTAAACATTGTTAATACTATTTATAATTATAATTATGGTTCTGTGTTATTCTCAAACATGATAATTTCCTGATGACAGTAAGAAGAATCATGGCATGTTTGGAAACTGGGTGACAAAAAGACAGATGAATTTGAACACTGAGAACTGCAAGGTGACACATCTAGCAAAAAAGAACATGAATGTTAAATACCATCTGAATAGCATAGAAATTACTAAAAGTACATAGAAAAACACATAGGAGTACTGATTAACAATAGCTTCAAATGGGAGCTGCAGTGGGTACAGCAGCAAGAAGGCAAACAAAATCCTGCCCTACATTAAGAGGAACTTTGTAGTAGGTCAATAGACATTACAATTCCATTCTACAGGTCTTTGGTCCTGCCCTTCCTCAAGTACAGTGTTCAGTTCTGGTACCCATATCTGAGGAAGGATACTGACACAGTGGGGAAAGTTCAAAATAGAGGGACCAAGACTGTGTTTTTTTAACTCTCTTTATGTTACCTCCCCCATTGACTGGTACAACTTTTGACCTTGCACCAGCACTGTCTCCCATTCTAAAAAGATCTCCTTCATGGATCATTGGGTTTTTGGTCCACCGCCTGATGCACCACAGGATGGTCTCCCTTATCTTGCCCTTTGCATTGCCTTCTGCTCCATGGTGACTCCCCTCTTCATCAATTCATCCTAGCAATGAAGGTGAAGCCCTGGAAAACTCCAGGTCCAGGCAGGTGGGGTCTGATGATGGATGTGGCATGGCAGGTTGCGAGGTCACCCTCCAAGTTAGTGGAATGTTTCTCCTTGCATTCCAGCACTAGGAGAAGCAGACATGCAATGAGGTTGTAGCCATCCCTATGTGCATGCCCATGCACAGCACATCAATGTCCTCCATCTAGCCACGTAAGTTTGGTGGTTTGAGGTACCCTCACCACAAAACATCACTAGGGATCAGGCAAATGTCACGCTTCACATCTGCCCCTGGAGGATGAGAACTGTCTCTCAGATGCTTGATCCTCCTCTGCCAGCTAGATCACCAATGCTCCAGACTCATTCCTGAACCTTGGTTATCGGCATCACAAATGGTAGCACTATTGAAGTACTAGAATATTGACTAGCGAGCAAGATTCTTGATGGCTTGAAAAAACATGGGCTATGAGGACCTTCTGGCAGAACTGGGATTGTTCTTCATGGAAAGAAGAAGATAAAGGGAGACATGATGACAGTGTTCAAGCATCTCAAAGGAATAGCAATAGCAGATTTCTGTATGCTCAGCTTATCGAGATGCTCAGAGGACATTCAGTGTTGTTGAAGGGAAGATTATTCAAGGGAAACATCTGGAAGAACTGCAGTACTTCAAGCTTAGACTCAACAAGTACTGTTTCACCCTCTCCACTCTGCTGGGGAGAATTTGCTGGATGTTCAGATTTTCCTCAGATATACGAGAGATCTGTGGCAGTGCCTCTGACGAGAAATACTTTTCTGTCACACATCCAAAATGTCTCCTAAGTGGAGTTTTTTGATAACTCACTAAAATCCATACTTTTAAGCTGGCATTAAATAGACTAATGCTACTAGGCTGTACAATATTTGTTTTACTGTATACTGTCTTGTTTATAGAGTTTTTCTGTCTGTGATTTCTGTTATTTTGTGGACATATTATGTACTGATCCCTGAGCACTTGGAATCAGGTTCTTTAAAGAAACAAATGTACTTATTTATTTACTTATGAGTGATCAGAGTAGCTGGCCACCAGTTTATAGTTTAACAGTATACTGGTATTTTATCAAACATTTAGGCTGAAAAAGTATTGCACTGATTGCATTGCATATTTTAACCATATTTTAACTGATGTTGCTGGAGCATACTGTGCAATATAAATTGATACTAAAGAGAAAGGGGAACAGGGAATCTGGACTCCAAAAAAAGGATCTGTTTCACCAATCTCCCTACCTCCACATTATGATGATACTCATAGTACAGTTCAGCACCACATAGTTTTGATAAATTACTACTGCTCCCTCCTGGAGATAGTTCAGACATCCATTGAACATTTCAAACATAACATATCAAGTTATATTATGTTGTCTGAAACTGACTCAGTGAGCTTGAACAAATATTCTGTAGTTCTTGTATGATGCTTGGCTTTTTTTTCTTCTTGATTGCATCACTGAACAATGTTTTCAGTAGTGTGCATTTTATTGCATTGCATAAAATCAAATTCTCCACTCATGCCAAGAACAAGGCTTAGGATGGTTTAATTGAATCAGCTGCATACATGACTGAAACAAAGATCCATTTTTGTTACCTGGCACCATGAGGGTCATAGCCTCCCTTTATCAATTATGTGTCTCATAGAAAACAACTGACCATGTGAGATTCAGTGATGACCCTTTTTGCAGCACTCAGGAATGACTCCAGCTTGATCTCTTTAAAGGTTTATCTTTTTGCAAGGAGAAGTGAACTGAAAATAATCCAGAGAAGTTTTTTAATTTTAACAACATCCAATTCTGGATGTCATAGATGTTATGTTTCTTGTTTTATAGTCTTTCTGTGTGCTATTGATTACTTCAGTACAACTTTTCTGACTGCTGTAGTGACTCTGTTATTGTCTATTAATAGGTGATGTCTCGTGGGGGCCATCCTGTTTTCATTCGGTCACATAGAAGTGCAGCCATCCTAAGTTGTAATTTGTAGAGTCAGACTGGAGCTGTATCACTTTTAAAGGCCCTTACTGCTGCTATGCCTTGACAAGTCTTATATCCCCAGCTGCTTCTCAAACACTATTGCTAGCCCTACTGGTACAGATCAAAATAAAAGCCCAGTCAAGAGCACTGAGTCCTAAAACAATTTCATTCAAGTTCAGTATTTGACAGTTTGACATTTAGAACAGAGTTTCAATATCTGTGTGTGTGGAGGGGGGGAAGGATTGCTCTGAATATGTAGGCTTTTGAAGATTGATAATTCAATATTTAAGAAGACAGTGTTGGCCACTCAGATGTGAACTATACTGCATGCATGTTTGGGGGTTTCAGTCAGACCGAGAATACACACTGAAATAAGAGATACTGAAGAAAAGTCTGAGGTACTGAATGATGGCTGGCAGACTCAGTTGCCTGCTTGAGCAAGCCTACTTATAAAAAGAAAATACTGATGAATGTATAATCTTTCTGTAAGTGATTGGCAAAGCAGTTGTGACCAGGTTTGATTCATTACCAGATCTCCAGGAATTTGTCCTGGATGGTTCAGAAAAGAGGTCACTTTGAGTAAAATCCCACTGGAGCTCTCCCCACCACATCTTTCAAAAGTGTTTGACTGATAATGCACCTCTGACATCTCTTTCCATTGAATACTAAAGAACAATTTTGCCACCTATATTTTGACAGTCCCCCACATACAAATCTGTGGGTGAAAGTTCCTGCAACTTAACATTTCCAACTGAACCACTATCCCAAGCCAATATGAGTCAACACTCCTTTCAAGAAATGAAATACAGTTGCAGGTACATGAAGACACATTATAATAACAGAAGAAAAAAATGAACTTCACCTGGGTGTTTTTTATATTAATAATGTGTTTTTAATTTTCAGCCTTTTTGTTGTCAAACACCAAAGTCCTCCTACTGTATGTGACAGGTTCTAACAAACCTGAAAGTTTCAGGTTTCATATTTTATCATTTTTTCAGACACTGAGCAAAAAGCATTTTAAAAACAATAATTTCCATGTTTGAACATTCTCTAATTTTTAAATACTGTACTTCACTATATTTCAACCCAATTCCAGGGCTCGGTGATCCTGCTAATCTTAAACAGATACTGGCTATCTACACTTTTTATACTCTGGCATTTGAAGCTTTCAAATTCAGTGTGTTCTCCTCTTTCCCCTGGCCTCCAATATGTACATATAGTGCTGTACTGAAGTCAGCCAGCCTCTCCTTTTAAGTTCTCCCATACCAGCTATGAAAAATGTATTGTTGCCTTCAGTTATACCAATTTTAAGTGGTCGCTGTACTTTCTTAAGTGAGTGATATGTAACTTAATACAGTGTTCCAGTCATGTTCTCACTAAGGACTACAGGAGTAGAATAACTTAAGTTTGTCTTATTGTGAAGGCCTTATCTGTATCCCAACATCCTGTTAGCTTTTTAGTATGCCTTGTTATATTGGGCAGAGGTCTTGAGGCTGTCATTAATTATAACTCCTAGATTGTTCTCTCTTGTCTGTTTCAGCCAAATCCCCATCCAATATTCAGACCTCCAATGCCCCTTCTCCAAGTGCATAACCTTACACATTCTGCATTAAATTTAATTGCCAGATCCTGGACTACCTTTACAATTTTCCCAGGTCTTTTTTCAATTCCCTTGTACACTCATCACTATCTACTCAACCACACATCATGGTGTTATTCACAAATAAAGATGCAGCAAATTTAAATTCCACTGGCAAAGTTCCCTTTGTCACTTTGCTACACAGAGTGACCCATATGAAAGGCTTACTTGGCCTTGTGATTATTATTTCATGTTGTCATTCTGCCTTAACGTGAATTAAGTTGAAGTGACAACAATATTGGCAGCCCCCCCCCACACACACACACACAGTCCAGGAAACTCCCCAGCGCTGATGAAGTGAAATGAGAGCACAACAAGAAATGCAAAGTCTCCCAGAATTAATGGTGTGCACAATCATGCATACAGTGGTCACACACAGTCACCAGAATTAATGTACAACCCCAAAATGATACTGTCTTGTGTCCAGAAAACTCCCCAGAGCTGATGAAATGCTACTGTCTCGTGTCCAGAAAATTCCCCAGTGCTGACGAAGTGAAATGAGAGTGTAACAAGAAATGCAAAGTCTCCCAGAATGAATGGTGCATTCAGTTATGCATGCAGTGATCACACACAGTCATCAGAATTAATGTGCATCCCCAAAGTGCTTCTGTCTTGTATCCATAAAACTCCTTAGGGCTGACAAAGTGAAATGAGAGTGTAACAAGAAATGCAAAGTCTCCCAGAATTAATGGTGGACTGCAAATGCAAAGACAGATTAAGATTGCACTATGCCCTCAAGAGATGCATACAAAAAGGCACAACACCTTACCAGTGCTCACAACAAGTCACAAATCCAAATCTGGAAAGGAATACCTTTTGCCGGTTCGGGGATTAGTGCACGGCAGTAACAATCCACTACCAGTAAAGATACCACAAAGCAGTACAAAAGATTCATGCAGGTGTGGTGGATAGCAAGTTCACACTGCTGCAATTACTCTGTGGCACAATAAAAGGTGTCTGATTTAATGGTACACATCGCACACACACACACACACACACACACACAAGACAAGTAATGTGTAGCAAATTGAAAAACTTTAGTAATATAACCAAATGTTTTAAACAAACAAATTATACATTGCTGCATTACAACAATCAGCAAAAATTTCAAGAATTACTGAAAATATTATTGTGCGTGCATTAACACAGTTATGCAATAAAATATAACCAAAACAGAAAGACTGCCTCTTTCTCCCAGTTAATCTACCTACCACAAACACGCCCCTCCCCAAAGCACAATTCACAGTACACAGACTGACTGTTCAAAATTAACATTCAAAATCCACACACAAACAATAAACACTCAGTGATATGAGCACAGAAGGGTTTCTTAAGATCGATGTACTAAATTTTGAGAAAAAAAGACTCAAAAAGGCATTTTAACAGCTTTTAGTGGTTTTGAATTGCAGAGCTCTGAGAGCAAACTGTCTCCAGCTACCAGTACACATACACCACCCAGGCCAGAACTGAGGCTGTGCAGAACAATCTAGAGCCCTTGTGACTTGCAATCCCATAATTCACTGCAGAATTTCATTAGGAGCTCAATTACAAGGCGAAGTGAGGTGAAGTACATTGATTTCAATGTACTTCGCCTTAAAATTGGTGAAGAAGTGGTTTGGGAAAGGCAGAATAACACAAAGTCATTGATTTCCATGGACTTCATGTTCCTCATTATGGCGCAAAGTACTCTGCTTCACATTGCAGAGTACTCCGCAGATTCCGTGAATCACTTCGTGGAGCGAATTGGGGCCACTTTGCCCACCCATATTTACAATACCGTAACTCACATGCTGTACAGGAAGGAACACAAATGCCTATGGTAGTACTTCCCGAAGAGCTGAGCCTGTATCATAAAACTCCCTAATTTAAAAACTCCTATTAATTTGTACATTGTTTGTGATTGGGTGAGGCCTGGAGAGATACTACAAAGCAGGCTTACAATACATCCAAGTAACTAGTAAAAAATTGATTTTGTGATTTGTGACTGCATTTGTGACCATGATGATGATGAAGAACATGATTCAGTGTGAAATAACCAATATGAAACTGTATGGGAATGCAAATGCCTACGGCTGTGCTTCCCTGATGAGCTGTAGCACAAAAACCCTGAATTAAAAAAATAATTAATGAGCACAGTGGTGGGGTAGTGAAGCCTGGAGAGATACTACAAAACAGGATTACAATACATCCAAGTAACTAGTAAAAAAATAAATTTTGAGATTCGTGACATGATCGTGAATCGTGACTGTATTTGTGACTGTGATAATGAAGAATGTGATTTGTATCATGAGTGACTTGTGAGCATGGCTCTGACTTCAAAACGGGTATTAATGAGTATAGTGTTCATGCAGAGATATGCACCACACCAGTCCAGTACTCTGAAGGGAAGTCAAAGAAACAACTGTGACTTAAGTTACAGATGGAGATTGGGCCCTAAAGAGATGCAGATGCACAGACAGATTGAGATTGTGCTGTGCACTGAAGAGATGCAGATGCAAAGGCACAACACCTAACCAGTGCTCACCATCAGAAATTCAAATCTGGAAAATAATACCTTTGCCAGTTAGGGCAGGCCATGGGAGGGCAGTGTACTGCAGTAACAGTCACTCTAGTAATTGTACCAGTAAAGATACCACAAAGAAGTATAAAAGTCGTGCAACTGCAGTGGATAGCAGGTTCACATTGCTGCAATTACTACATGGCACAATAAAAGGTGTCTGATTTGATGACACGCATTACACACACACACTCACACACACACACACACAAAGTAATGCATAGCAAATTGAAAACTTCAGTAATATAGCCAGGTATTTTAAACAAACAAAAAGTATGCACTGCTGCACCACAACAATCAGCAAAAAAAAATATCAAGAATTATTGAAAATATTACTGTGTGTACATTAACTTAGTTATTCAAGAAAAATATCACCAAAACAGAAAGACCTGTCTTTTTCTCCAAGTTAAACTACCTACACCACAGATACACCCCTCCCCCAAAGCACTCTTTCAGTGTCTGTCAGTACGTAGACTGAATGTTGTACATTAACATTCAAAACCCACACACAAACAGCAAACGCTCGATGATATGAGCACAGGAGGGTTTCCTACAATTGATGAACAAAAGTTTGAGCAAATAAAATACTCAAAAAGGCTTTTTAACAGCTTTTAAAATGTTTGAATTGAACAGAGCTCTCACAGCAGACTGTCTCCTACAGCTTACTACACACAATACCCCAAATTGAGGCTGTGCAGAACAATCTAGAGCTCATGTGACCTGAAATCCCATGAATCACTGCAAAATTCACCTTCAGAGATTAAAACAAGGTGAAGTGAGGTGCTGTACATTGTTCTTAATGTACTTGGCCTTACAATTTGTTGAGTAGTGGCTTGGGGGAAGGCAGAGTAATGCAAAGTCATTGCTGTCAATGGACTTTGCGTTACCCATCATGATGCAAAGTACTCCACTTCATGTTGCGGAGCACTTTGTGAATTCACCTTGACTCCATGAATCACTTCGCAGAGTGAATTGAGGCCACTTCACCCTCCACTACTTACAAGGCTCGCATCACCCATATTGCTCTTCCTTTCACAGTCCCTATTTGTGTTGCTGGTATCTACTGTTGCCCAAGCACACATCCTTCAGTCACGGTGGAACTCCTATCCTCCATTGCCTCTATTTTGCAATCTGGCAAATTGTTCATACTAGGCGACCTGAATCTAAACTGGTTGTCCACCAAGTCAAATAAGATACAGAATGATGTTGCTGCGTTAAACCTCATACAACTTATCCTCAAGCCCACATGACCTAATCATAATTCACAATATCATACCCTGCCTGACTGAGCAGTCACTTCACATCCACACCGAGCCATCAAAACAGGTATCCTCCCTGATGCCCTTAGTGACCACAATCCAATTTTCATGGTTGGCAAGGTTCATTGACCTAAATCCCCTCCTAAAATCATTCTGCTCTGCTCCTTTAAATCCTTAGATCTTGTACTTCTCCAGTCCAAACTTCCATCTACTGACTGGGCCCCTCTCTCCTATGCCACTTCCACTGACATAGCCCTCGACTACTTCAAGGCTAAATTCATCTCCATCTGGAATGATTTTGCTCCCTTCAAGTGGACCAGAGTTTTTGGGTTACATCTCCCCTGGATTACCCTGGAACTGTTAGCCTGCCTCAGAGAGCACTACTGGTCATGGAAAAATCATAAATCCACAAAGCACCCTAGTGACTAGGCCAGATAAAGAATGCTACACAACTCTTGCACAAATGCTACCAGACTGGCAAAGTCAGTATTTCAAATCTTCTTTGCTTAAAAACATAAACAACCCATTCAAATTCTGGAGGATGGTCCTCGCCCTTTTCTCTCCCCTCCCTCTCATCACCCAATTCTTAAAATAAACAATTCCTTGGTATCTGACCCTTTCTTGGTGGCCAAGGAGTTTAATGCCTATTATACCTCTGTTGCAGCATCTCTCCTAAGCTCCCTCCCACCCACCCCATTCCTTCCTTGAGCTTACCTCCCTTCTGCATCTGTCTCTCCTCCTTTCTCCTTCTCCTCCATCTCCCCAGATGAAACTGTAAGTGCCCTTCTCTCCCTTAACCCCTCAAAAGGTTCCTCTCCTGATGAGCTCTATCTCAAACTTCTCTACCTATCTGCTTCTGCTATTGCTTGTCCTATCTCTCTAATCTTAAACCATTTCTTTATTTCAGGTCATGTTCCCTCTTCCTGGAAACATGCCATTGTCCTTCCAGTCCCCGAGGATGGCAACCTGTCCACCCCAGGCAACTACCGCCCTATCTCTCTCCTTCTTACCCTAGCTAAACTTCAAGAACACCTCGTTCTCTCCCAACTTTCCTCCTTCCTCACTGTCTCTTCCTTTTTCACCTCATTTCAATCTGGTTTTCATAAGAATCACTCCACAACCACCTTTCTCCTCAGGCTCACTGATTCCATCCTTACTGGGATGGACGATGGCCTGATCACCTCAGCCATTTTTGTCGACCTAGCCAAGGCCTTCGACACAGTCTCTCACTCTTTGCTCCTTACTCACTTACTACAGCAGGACTTGACTTGTCCACAACAAACTGGTTTAAATCCGATCTCACCGGTAGGACTCCATCGGTAGGAATCACCAATGCCACCTCCCCTCCACTCCCTATCAACACTGGTGTCCCCCTGGGCTCTGTGCTTGATCCCCTGTTTTTCTCCATCTTCCTTAATGACCTTCTTGCAGCCTGTTCCAACTCCTCCATCCATATGTATGCAGATGACACCATCTTGGTCTGTTCTGGCAAAAATATAGCTGATATGGAAACCAGCTAACAGCATGATTTCAACCAAGTGCAGCTCTGGTTTACCTCTTATCAGCTCTTCCTAAATGGAAAGAAGATAGTCTCAATGACCTTTGGCATCAGGCAGAGACTCTCTAGACTCAGTGGCCTGCCCTCCTTTCACACCCTCGATGGGGCAACCCTTGAGAACACATCCTCATTTAGAAATCTTGGGGTTTGTTTGGACCAACATCTCAACTTCTCTGTGCATATTGATGCCATCCTTAAGAAATTGCGCCCCAAGCTTGGTGCCCTATACATGAATTGTAGTTGCATTCTGCTGACTGTGAGGCAAGAACTTGTCCAGAAGATAATATTTCCCATCTTTGACTATTGTGACGTAGTCTAATGTGCTACTACCAAGTCTTCCCTGACCAAATTGGACACTCTCTTCAACTCCTTCTGCCACTTTGCCCTTGACTTTCCTGCTCGAACCCATCACTGTGAACTCTATTGTGCTCTTGTGTTCCTTTCTCTATCAAATAGAAGCCTTTCCCACTCCATCAATTTACCTCCAAATTCTGGCTTGGCACCCTCCCACCCTACCTCTTATCCTATCTGTCATCCCCTCCCTCTGCTACCCACTCCCTTAGATCTAGGGACTCGCGCACCCTGGTGGTCCTAAGTCATTCCACCCTCATCGGCAAGACTGGTTTTGCCTATCGCTTTCCTAAAATCTGGAACTCCCTCCCACCCTCAATTACACCACTCCTCTTCCTCCTACTCTCTCAATACAGCACTTCATAATTTCCTCTCTCTCAGCTGTTCCTGCTTTAATCCAATTAGATTACCTTTAATCCTAGTTCCTGTCCCCCAACTCCTTCTCCCTTGCAGGGCTCTTAACATCCTGAAGGGGTAACAGGTTTTGGCTGTCTTCCCTCCCCACTCCCTCCAGCCCCCAGTTACCCTTGCAGGACTCCCTCATCTGGAAAGAGTTAACTTGTTCTGCATCTTCCCCTCTCTTCCCCTCTGTCCCCCTACTTTTCCACTTTGCCTGCACTATTACTACTAGCGATCTCCACTTTGCATCCTCTGCTACTACTAGTTACTCCTCTCCAAACTCCTCCTTACAGCAGTTGTTTACTGGCTTGATACTGCTCTAGGTAACTCTTTGCACTCTGATTGTACTGTTGCATTGTCATACTGTACTGCCTGTATAATTGTGCCTGTGGACTCCTATTTTTGTCTAACTGTTCCTACATAATGAGTAACTTTCTTCTGTCTAATATTATATAATCTCTGTTATTACCCTCAATGTTACCTCCCCAGGTCACACCGTGAGACAAGCAACTTATTGTTCAGTGCGCCCTCCTGGTGAAACATTTCAATAAATTAATAAATAAAAAAATGCTCATTTAAGAGTGCTTAACAAAATAATCAGTTGTTCTTGTCATGGTCATAATCCCTCTCAATTTCCCAGTATCCCCAATCACAGGTTTAAGTTCCCTATCACAAATCGGAATATTGCTTTGGAATTATTTTATTACTAGAGTTTTGTTATTTCAAGCCCTGCACCTTAACTGTGCCCAGTGGAAAAAAATTTAGTACGGTAGTCATTGTAATTTGTGTTACACTCAGCAGGGAATACATGTTTTCTGAGGGAAAAACAATCAAAAGATTTATAAGATTTAAATCAAATGAGAGATTGTGAGGAAATGAAAGGGAGAATGAGCTTCATTACCAATAGTTCGAGTGTTTTGACTTGTTGCATATCAGTTGGTGTTCAATAGTACTCTGAGTGCTCATTTTGTACACCTTTTGAATGACCTGCTTAGGGTGCAGGTAACAGCCACATCATAAATGTCTGCATGACATCACATCATGATATCACACTGAGGGTAATCACTCCTTCTGAGTGACTGAGCTTTTACCAGGCAACATCAGTGTGAGGCAAGTTGCACTGTGAGTCACAGAATGCAATGACTGACAGAAGAGCCTGAATGCTACCAACTCCCTGCAAAACCAGCCATAATGTGATAGTGTTATTCTTAATGGGTGCTTGAAAGAGCATGTAAGTTACAAGGATTAAGGCACACAGCCATCATACTAGAACACTCCTCAAGTTTCAAATAAAGAAGGGAGGAAAGGTTTAGAGGTAATAAAAGCAGCCATCTGGGTAGAAAAATGAAGCAAGTTGGATAGGAACAGGTGGGATTTGAAAACAGAAAAACATCAAGCCCTGCATATGTGGAACATAGGAAAATCTATATATCTGAGGCAGTATTTTCCATATGGTGATATCCCTGATCTGATGGGTCCTAGCAATAGCTCACCCTGTGTCTGTCCTATTGTGTTATGGTCTGGGTGTACCAACCTGTCATGGTTTGTCCTTATCTTTCTTGAACAAATCATAGTTATTCCATGAAATCTGAGTAAACACAGGGATTTTAATAGTCTACAATGCTAAACAATAATGTTCCTAATACCATTTACGTATGTGGAGTATTGAAGGAAACACACCATCCTTTGCCTACATGCTGCATTTTCCCCTGGTCTGTTGTAAATCAGACCTTTATTTGCCCTTTCAGTTGCATGTCTTATAGTCCTATGCTTGCATCCCCTCTAGTGGAATCTATTTTCCATTCCTGTTATTTTTTGCACCTGAAACTCACTATCACTGCAATTCTTTAAGACGCTTTGCATTTGAGAATATGGAATGTTCTCAGTCAAGTGGAAAGGGTGGAAAATAGTGGCATAGAGTAATGTGTTGTGCTCAGTTCACTTTCTGTACAGTTTTGTGGCCAATCCATTGCTGTGTTTTTTTGTCGTTGTATATCAAAATATCTATGAAAGTTCTCTTATTTGTGCTATATTCCACAATCAATTTTAGTTTATCAGTTAGACTTTCCAGACAGGAATGAAATTAAATCACCTGTTCCACTGTATCTTCCCACAAAATTAGTATCTCATCAATAAATCTTTTATAGACTTTAAAGTACTTAGAAAAGAGACTGCATAGTGGCTACAATATGAACTGCATCTCAAACATTTGTATAAATACATTGCATAGACCAGAGCCATGGTGTTCTACATGGCCACCTCCTCCATTGCAAACAGAAAGTACCTTCAAATTTGAAAATATTTTCAAACAAAACCAATTTTACTAGCTCACATATAAAAGTTGCTGTTGGTTATCTTTGTTGATTCTTAAATTCTAGTACTCCTTCAAAACTGCTTAGTCATTTCTCATGAGGAATGCTTGTGTATAAATCATAAATATCCATCATGACCAGAATCACTACACTCATAGCTACATTTACATTAATTCTCTCTACTAATCTGGCACATGGGGCCTGATTTTCAAATGGGGGAGCAGGCTTGCATCCCACCCTGAGCCACATGACTTGAACTCTGTGGTGCGCTAATTCCCTTTGCCCCAACTGCACTCAAATTTCAAATCTCAGGTGCAGTTGCAACAATTTCTAAAATTTATGGCAGCTTCTGCCAGTGCTCTGGTGCAAGCACCGTTACATTGCCTCCCAGGGGTGGCGCATGCTAGACCACAAAAACATGGTCTAAGGTGCGGTGATGATCACAAGGGATTGTAAATCCTGATCACTGACAGGGGAATGCCAGGAGCTCCGTGCATCATGTGTTTGATCCACCAGGCACTTGAGGCATCCCCAGAGCTTTGAAAATCTGGCCCCTGATCTCTGTATTTAATACAGCTGTTTACCAGTGGTTGTGCAAAGTAATTGATACAACTTGAGAGGGGATTCAGAATCAAACTGAGCATGGAAACTATTGTCATCCCAGGGGATCCCTTTGCCATTTAGGATTTTCTCTGCAATCCATAAAAAAAATCGAATTTTGGGAAATTTAGCTTTCAGTAACTATATGACCTTGGTAATGTGCTTCAGGCTTAATGTCTCTTTCAGTGCTTATTTAGTAATCTTTTTAACCTCGGAGTAGGCTTTGAGTCCAGTTTGGAATAATTTATTTCATTCTTCAGCAACTTAATGCATATATGGCTATATTGATCTTTTCCCATCACCACTATGCCCACACCTTAATCTGTTGAATTCACTATGATCTTTCATCTCAGATGAGTTAGTGGTTGGGTGGATATTCTGTTTCATACTGAAGCAGGTTGTATCCTTCCTTGGTTACTAGAGATGTTTATTGACTTTCTGTGGAGTATTGAATGAGTTGAATGGCAGTGCCCTGCTTAGTTCATCACTGTCACTGAATTGTTCAGCTAGTCTAAGAGACCTAAATAATCTCTACACATCTGCCATAATTACCTCTTTTGACTTTCACTTTTTTTTTCTGTTCAGAACTTGAGAATGTGGAAATGCTGTCTTGTTTCTTAAATGCTGTCTGTCTCGTCAAAGCTTTCCAAGCCCTTACAGGGATAAAGTAAATTACAATCAGTTGAATTAAAGGAAAACACAGAACCATGACAAAGCAGACACATTTGTATTTATTTAGTTATGGAGTTGTAATTTTTGACCAGAAAAGGCACACTGAGCTATTATAGCTTGTTTTCATGTGCATACTGGTGGGCTATATTGACCTATTTTATTGACATGGGAAATGTTGTCTATGACACTGGGGACAGTCACCAGTTCATATGCAATAAGTGCCATGTGATCTTTTACTTCCATATAGGCAGTGACCAGAGATGAACAAAAAGGACCTCAGTTTAACTTCTTATCAAAAGGATGGCACCTCACCAGTGCAGTTTTCCCAATTATGCTGCACTGCATTGTCAGTCTGGCTCCAGAAGTGAGCATGCTACCTAAGGAGCCACTGACACTGCTAAAAAAAACTGCACAAAATAAGGATTTCAATTAGAAACATGCTTTCACTTTAGTCGTGTTCTCCTTTTCTAATGGCATGACCACCTCCTCAGACTGACTGGGGGGCCTGTATATCACTCCCTTGTGGACAGTGCTTCCCCAACCACTGCAGACTTCATCCATAGTGATTCATCCAAGCCCCCACCCCCTGTGTCCTTAGGACCATCAGTCTGATACCTTCCCTAACATACAATGCATCCCCCCATGTCCTCTTATTGTACTTTACTGTGGCAGTGACAATTACACCACAATTCTTGCAAAATATATCCCTTTTTTAGGATTTTTTTTCTGCAATTTACCAATAGCCCCGGAATGTCCTAATTAGACAATACCAGGTCAAGCACCACCTCTGCCTAGTGGCCAAACTCATCCCCTTTGTAAGGAAGCAGTCCAGTGTGACATCCACTAATCCTTGTCCTTTCAGGCTCCTAGTCACCTGTGTACTTCAAACTATCTCTGAAAGATATAAATCTCCCATTAACAGTATTCCTCCTCTTCTTGTCAATTTCCTAATCTCCCTCTCCAGTGGTTCATCTATTTCCTCTGTTTGATTTGGTGGTCAGTACAGATCTGTACTCTTCCCAGTCCTGTGTTTCTTTTCCTCTTTTTCCTTTACTTAAAGCCACAGTGATGGAGTGATAACAGTCTATTCAAATCAGGTGGCCTTCATCCCAACAGAGAGGGAATAAGAGATTTCTGACAGAGGTTTAAGTGCTATGTATCAGGGCTTTTCAAACTATGGGAGGAGGAGACTTGTGGCAGGGAAAATCTAAGGGATAGGCCACTAACATGCAAACTGGTAAGCATTCAGAAAAGAAAGGAGATTTGGGATGGTATGAAGAACTGGAAAGCCACAGAGAAGGAAATTCAACAAATAGTATGGGTGATTCAGCAGTTAAGGGAGGGGTGATGCAGAGAGGCAAGGTGTACAATGTATGACTAGTGCTAGTATGGGAGTTCAGCAAAAGAAGGAAAATAGGCAGAGGGCTTGAAGTATAGTAATTTTGAATGACAGCAATTTAGGCAATAAAATGGGTTAATTGCAGGCCATGGCAAAGAAAGGAAATAAGATAGTATGGTAGTTATAGAGACAAGGATGATGCCTAATAAGAACAGGGACCTCATGGTCCCAGACTATGTTGTATTCAGAAGAGACAGGACAATGGGGTTGCCCTATATGTTTGGGAGGGTATCAAGGCTATAGAGGACAGTGAAATGGGTAGTGCAGAAATGCTGTCAGTATACCTAATCCCATTAAATGGGAGATTGATCTAAGTGGGTGGTCTACAGATTTAAAAGGTGGATAAGGAAATAGGTTTATAAATTTGGAAGGCTGCCGAGGGAATGGTTCTGGTTGGTGATATCAGCTTGTCACAGGAACCAACACTGGTACCAGAACTTGAACTGGTACCAGCCCAGACTTTCATTACAGGGTTCATATGACGAAAATTAATACTCTGATCTTCTATTTACAAAACTGATCTGAAGCATACTGGTGTAGTTCAAGCAGTCTCTGTTATCATACCACTAAACTAAATAAAAAGCATGCTTAAAGTCTCATAGAAATGTTCATAAAAATACATATAACAAAGGATATCCTATCTTTTACCAAGCAGAAGCAATAAACAAAACAACTTTTTCATATGGCTAAAAGCAATAAGCAAAATAACTATTTCATATGCCTTGTTGTTACAGACTGGAACTCCAAGGTACAAAACAACATAACCTAGCCAAAGTGTGTAGATGTTCACAGTACAGTCATGTAGAGTTTACATATATGAACCTGGCCATCAATATTATATGTAAGGCTTGAAAACAGCATTCACATTAAATCTAATATGTCTATCAATAAGCAGTTATTCTACCTAAACCAAAATGTACAACATATAAACAGATGTTCCCCAAAAGAGTAGCTTAATGGCCTATGGCCTGGCTACTGCATGTTTTACATCTAAGGCTGTCACATGCTAGAAGCAAAATTGAAGCAAAAAAGCTGATGCATTTTCTTACTCCTTCCTTTGTAGCCTGTCACAAAATCCAGCTGAAATGCCCACTATAATAAACAGCCGAGGTCTGTCATGGGCCTTCTTGGAGTGACCGCCTGTTTGCTAAAAGACTAGGATATTTACCATCTGTTTCAGGGCTTTTTCAGGTTGGAGTTGGCCAGTGAAGGGAAACTGGAATGTACAAGTACGTAGTTATTATGTGCAAAAATAGAGCATGCAGAGAAATAGACTCATACTTTCTTGTAAAATAGTGGAAAGTGGAACATGGTTGTTTCCAATCTATTATTTTTGCATGTCATAGTTAGAAAGGTGTTATCATCTTGTGGTTAAGACATGAGTTATTTTGTTTAGAATAGACAGTGTCATCTGATTAGGAATATTTTACATTTACATTTTTACACTCATATGATTCCTCATTTAGGTGACTTTGAGCAGACCCCAGATAAATCTGTAAACTGTCTGCTTTTTTTATGCTTTGCATCAGAAACATAGAAAATGTAGCCATGTCACTTTTTATTTGGTTCTGGCTAGAGATGCAGTGAAGTTAAAATCTGCCAGTGAAGTGAACACGAAGTGGCCACTTCGCGTTGGCACTTCGCTACGTGGAGTGCCCCATAGGAAATGCTCACTTCGCCTTGTTATTATTACTTCGTGCTGTCATTCCGCCTTAAACGTGAAGTAAGGTGGAGTGACAACAATATTGGAAGCATCCCACCCACACAGTCACCAGAATGAATGTGCATCACCAATGTGTTACTGTCTTGTGTCCAGAAAACTCCCCAGTGCTGATGAAGTGAAATGAGAGTGTAACAAGAAATACAAAGTCTCCCAGAATTAATGGTGCACTCAGTCATGAGTGCAGTGGTCAGGTCACACACAGAGTCACCAGAATTAATGTGCATCCGCACAATACTACTATCTTGTGTCCAGAAAATTCCACAGTGTTTACAAAGTGAAATGAGAGTGTAACAAAAAAAATGCGGTCTCCCAGAATGAATGGTGCCATGCAAATACACAGACAAAGATTTCACTGCACACTCAAGGGTTGCATACGAAAAGGCACAACAACACCTGACCAGTGCTGACAAGTCACAAATCCAAATCTGGAAAGGAAAACATTTTGCCAGTTGTGGGATTAGTTCACAGCAGTAACAATCCACTACCAGTAAAGATACAACAAAGCAGTATAAAAAATGCATGCAGGTGTGGTGGATAGCAGGTTCACACTGCTACAAGTACTCTGTAACACAATAAAAGGTGTCTGATTTAATGGCATGCATCGCACATACACATTCACACACACACTCAAGTAATGCATAGCAAATTGAAAACCTTTAGTAATATAACCAAATGTTTTAAACAGACACATTGTACACTGCTGCACCACAACAATCAGCAAAAAAAGTCAAGAATTTCTGTAAATATTACTGTGTGTATATTAACACAGTTATGCAAGAAAAATATCACCAAAACAGAAATAACTGTCTTTTTCTCCAAGTTAATCTGCCCTTCCCTGAAGCACACTTCCGCTGTCTCTCAGTACACAGACTGAAAGTCATACATTAACATTCAAAATCCATACACAAACAATAAACGCTCAATGATATGAGCACAGGAGGGTTTTCTACAATTGATGAACTAAAGTTTCAGCAAAAAAAATTGCTTAGAAAGCCTTTTTTAATAGCTTTTAGAAGGTTTGAATCACAGAGAGCTCTCAGAGCAGACTGCTACAGCTTCATACACACACTACCTCAAACTGAGGCTGTGCAGAACTATCTAGAGCTCATGTGACCTGAAATCCCATGAATCACTGCACAATTCGCCTTGGGAGCTTAGAAACAAGGTGAAGTGAGGTGAAGTACATTGCATTCAATGT
Source organism: Neoceratodus forsteri (assembly GCA_016271365.2). NCBI lineage: Eukaryota > Metazoa > Chordata > Ceratodontiformes > Ceratodontidae > Neoceratodus > Neoceratodus forsteri. Next base: position 382,128,969 of record CM057455.1, on the reverse strand, counting down.
ACTTCACCTTAAGAACTGGTGAAGTAGTGGTTTTGGACGGTAGAGTAATGAGAAGTCATTGTTTTCAATGGACTTTGAGTTACCCATTATAATGCAAACTACTCCGCTTCGTGTTACGGAGCACTTCGCGAATTTGCTTTCACTCCACATTCCACTTCGCAGAGTGAATTGTGGCCACTTCACCCATCTCTAGTTCTGGCTGATGTGCTTTAACCTGATTGAGATTTACCCAGACTTAAGTAGTTTCTGGTTAGTTTCAACTTGGTATGCCATGGCCTGGGTAGTCCAAGTCCTTGTGAATACTCCCATAGTATCATGCCCTCCTCATGTGGCCATTTGGCCCTGTGCAGGCAGGGACCATAGTTGGCACAGATAGAGGTTACTTGGTGGTATAGACCATTGGCATAGAAATGGTGAGAGTGTCACAAATGGGTTATGACATGATACTTACCATGCCTTCTAGTCTCAATCCACTTAAAACACAAGCATCACTGTATAAAAGGAGAATTTGCAAGTGTGCAACAATAGCAATGATTATAAAATGCCCATGCCATTGACAATGTTTGTTAAGAGTAAATATAGGGTTATTATTAGTCATTAAATCTTGAGATATGAAATTAATGCAAAACAAAGCAAAGCAATCTTTATTCATAACAAGCATTTATCAATGCCGAATGTTGACTGCATTGGTCTGTTGAGCTCGTTCAGTGGCCCTCTGTCACTGGCTCAGACTGTTTGTCCCAGTGCTGCAGGCTGCTCTTTTGTACTGGGCTGCTGCCTGCATTGGCACCTTGTTCTGCTGAGGAAGAAATCTGCAACTGTCTCAACAGAGCTCCATTGAGGTGGCTCACTCCCCCTCTCTCACTCGCTCATTCTGTTTCTTCTGGTGCTGCAGGCTGCCCTTTTGTACTGGGCTCCTGCCTGTGTCGGTGGCTTTTTCTACCCACAAAGAAATCCACAGCTGTCCCGACAGAGCTCTGTTGAGGTTGCTCACCCCTCCTGTCTCGCTCACTCAGTCTGGTTCTCCTGGCACTGCAGGCTGCTCTTTTGTACTGGGCTCCTGCCTCTGTTGGCGCCCTTTTCTGCCCATAAAGAAATCTGCAGCAGTCCCAACAAAGCTGCATTGAGCTCACTCTCTGCCCTTCTCTCACGCACTCATTCTTTTCTGCCGGCGCTGCAGGCTGCTCTTTTCTACTTGGCTCCTGCCTGCATTGCTGCCTTCTTATGCCCACAAAGAAATTTGCATCAGTTACAGTGCAGCTCTGTTGAGCTCACTCACTCACTCATTCTGGTTTTCCTGGCGCTGCAGTCTTCCTTTATGTACTGGGCTCCTGCCTGCATTGGCAGCTTTTTCTGTCCAGAAAGAAATCTGAAGCAGTCCCAACACAGCTCCACTGAGCTCGCTCACTCCCCCTCTGTCACCTTCACATTCCGTTTCTGCCGGTGGTGCAAGCTGGCCTTTTGTACTGGGCTCCTGCCTGTGTTGCCGCATTTTCTGCCCACAAAGAAATCTGCAGCAGTCACATTAGAGCTCTGTTGAGGTCGCTCACTACTGCTCTGTCACTCACTCGTTCTGTGTCTCTTGGCACCACAGACTGTGCTTTTGTATTGGGCTCCTGGTTGCTTTGGCACCTTTGTCTGTCCACAAAGAAATCTACAGCTGTCCCGACAGAGCTCCATTGAGCTCACTTAGTATCCCTTTCTCATCACTTTTCGCTCATTCTGTTTGTCCTAGCTCTGCAAGCTGGCCTTTTGTATGGGGCTCCTGCCTGCATTGGCACCTTTTTCTGCCCACAAAGAAATCCCAGCTGTCCCGATAGAGCTCTGTTGAGCTCACTAAGTCCCCTTGTCTCACTCACTCGTACTGTTTCTCCCACTGCTGCAGGTTGGCCTTTTGTACTGGGCCCCTACCTTTATTGATGCCTTTTTCTGCCCACAAAGAAATCCACAGCAGTCCTGACAGCGCTTCAGTGAGTTCACTCACTTCCCCTCCCTCACTCGTTCTGTTTCTCCCAGTGCTGCAGGCTGCCCTTTTGTACTGGGCTCTTGTGTTGGGGCCTTTGTCTGTCCACAAACAAATCTGCAGCAGTCCCGACAGAGCTCAGTTGAGCTCGGTCACTCCCCCATGTCACTCAGTTGATCTTAATCTGTCCCAAACACTGATTTCCCAGAGTGACTGTGCTATTGTCTGGCAGGAGTGCAAAAACATATTTTAGCCAGGATGTGAAAAATGACAGCTGTAGCGTTCATAGGGAGTTGTGAAAAAATGCCACTGTTGAAAATGTGGCATGACAGTATTACTAAATTTCTGTAGTTACAAGGGTGCGAGGAAACAGTTCAACACACGCTTATAACACAGTCATGTTATGGAGTTTCGTCACCAAATTTTCAACATAGGGATTTTAGGATCTCTGCTCATGAACAGTGCCACTGTCATTTTCTTAATCTGTCCCGAACACTGGCTTCCCACAGTGACCACGTTATTCTGCGCCAGAACTATGAAAACACATTTTGGTCAGGATGTGAAAAATGACAGCTGTATTGCTTATAAAGAGGTGTGGAAAAATGTCACTGTTGAAAATCTGGTGTGACAGTATTACAAATCTGCGAAGTTACGAGAGTACGTGGAAAGCGTGCAATGCACACTTGTAACACAGTCAATTGATGGGCTATCATCACCAAATTTTCAACATAGGCATTTTAGGACCTTTGCTCATGAACAGTATCATTGTCATTTTTTTAATCTGTCCCGAACAGTGATTTCCCACAGTGACCGCTCTATTCTGTGCTGGAAGTGTGAAAACACATTTCGTCCAGGATGGGAAAAAAGACAGCTGCACTGTTCATAAGTAGGTCTGGGAAAATGGCAATGTTGAAAATCTGGAGTGAAAATATTATAAATTCACGAAGCTACGAAGGTGCATGTCAACTGTGCAATGCACGCTCATAACACAGTCATTTTATGGAGTATCATTACCAAATTTTCAACATAGGCATTTTAGGACCTCTACTCATGAACAGTGTCACTGTCATTTTCTTAATCTGTCCTGAACACTGATTTCCTACAGCATCCACGCTATTCTGTGCCAGAAGTGCGAAAACACATTTCAGCCAGGATGTCAACAATGACAGCTGTACTGCTCACAAGGAGGTGTGACAAAATGTGAATGTTGAAAATCTGGTGTGAAAATATTGTAAATTTGTGAGTTATGAGTGCACGTAGCACTGCACAACGCACGCCGGGAAATAGTAATTTTTTGGATTTTTTCCACCAAATTTGCAACATAGGCTTTTTGAGAGCCCGCCTCATGAACACTGGCACTGTTGTTTCATTAATCGGCCCTGAAGGGTGATTCTGCACAGTGACCACAAAACCACCTTTCGGGGCTGATTAACGCCATGACAGTACAAGAATTCACGAGTAGGGGTCCCAAAAACCCCATGTTGAAAATCTGGTGAAAAAATTCCCCAAAATGCCCGAGATATGCACTAAAGTTGAAAAAATCCTATTCATTACATTATACAGCTTACCGGCATTTCCTCAGTTCATGGTCGGCTTTGAAGAGTGCAGACATGTTCCTGGTCCACAGAAGATCATCGTGCCGAGTTCCGGAATGTAAGTATGGGGTGAGGGGCGGGTGTGGGGAGGCAGGGTGCACAGTGGGTGGGTGCGGGTTGTGGGAGGGGGGCCCCGGAGACTACGAGGGACCATTTTTTTCAGGGAAAAACAAACAAACATCATGGTACCATTTTACCTTTCCAGGGCATGTCATGCCACCAGAGTCTTGCTGGGGAGCTGTAGCCGACGGGGATTGGGCACCTGTCGGCAAACAACAAAGGGGGGGAATTTGTTTCTGCTGACAGGGATTGAGCACCCATCGCAAACAACAAAGGGGATTCATTTCACCGATGGGGATTGGGCAACCCATTGGCAAACAACAAAAGAGGAGGATTTGTTTCTGCCGAGCAGGATTTGGTACCCTGTTGGCAAACAACAAAAGAGGTAGAATTTGTTTCCACTTAGCGAGGATTGGGCACCTTGACGGACAATAAAACAAGGGGTTACAGTATGCTGATGGAGAGTGGGCTCCCCCATTGGCAAATACATATGGGGGGTAGATATTGTTTGTGAATACAGTGGCAAGCCACTGCCATGTTCACAAACAATATCAGACATCCTACATCCCGCTCTGCAATGACGGGTCACTCCCTCATTGCAGCGGATGTCTGACGCTGCAATGATGAGGCGGCCCCGATTGCAGCAGCTGATTATTTAGAAAGTTGTGACACGCTGGCAGAACTAGTGTCAGCAGCAGTGTGCCACAGCATTGGGGGATGAGGACAAGCCTTTGCAGGCTGTGGGGGCATTGGGCACAACAGTGCCACACCTCCACAACTTGCTTGTGGAGAAAGCTGACGCAACATGTTTCTTACGTATGCGTGCGGTCAACATAAAAAGCACCTTTCTAAAACCAAGGTGACTGTACAACACATTAAATAAATAAAATACATCAATTAATAACAGACACAACATATTAAATTCCAATAAATAAATAATAACATCAAAATTTTCCTAAAATACATTGTCCATTTTTAGGTGAAGTAGGTCTGGGATATTGTTACTGTGGCTCTTCATTCTTGGAGGATAGAAGAAATACTTTTTTTAGTCCTGATATAGTTGGTGGTGTGGTTCAGTAAGTAAGCAATAAAACCCAACAGGGTGGGCTCTATTGGGATATAATGAACCCCCCATGGGGCATAATGAAGCCTGACGCCACAGGCAAAGGACGTTAAAGCCCCTGGATGTTCAGTTATATCCCAATAACACCCAATCTGGAGGGTATTATTATGCTTAGAAAATGGGCACTGTAAAAAAAAAGTTCAATAAAAAAATGTTTGGAAGTTCCGTGAAGCAAACTGAACTTGCCACTTTCTTTCACAAAAAAAAAGATGTCTTTATTTTTTCCTGAAAGAGAGGGGCTAGTGCAATCCACTTCACAGAATTTCTAGAAGTAATTACTGAGGACTGCACCACCATTCAAGTGTTTTCCTGGCTTCATTCTACAAATTAATAAAAAAATTGTTGATTAAAAATTACTTTAAAATAATTGCCAGCATTGAGGCAATGATCCTCAGACATCAATTCCACTAGACTGAACACAGTGTATGGATGCCCGACTCCCGACTCCCCAAACAAATTTTATACTACCAGCTCAGTCGTGGCCAGAGATCCCAAGGTGGTCAAAGGAAACACTACAAAGACACACTGAAGGCATATCTCAAGAAAACAGATATGGACATCACGAGCTGGGAGGAGCTGGCCACCACACCAACCGATCTCAAAGGCACCAGAACCTCCATCAAGCAGGGGCCTGTTTCGAAGAGAAACGCCTTGCCCTCAAAGCTGAAGAGAGAGCATAGGAAGGAAAGGGAAAGAAACCTCAGCCAGCAGGCAGCTCTCCCACATGGAACATCTGCAATTTCTGCAAATGAATCTGTGGCTCTAGGATTGGATTACTGAGACACCTCAGGACCCATCAGTGAACCACAGTAGAGATCATCCTTGAATCGAGGGATCACCGACGATGAAAGTAAGTGTTGTAATAAAATAGTTCCTCCACCTCCACCTGCATTGCAGTGATGGACTTTTATCCTACTGGAGACTGTAGTTCACAAAAGGAAAAAGCCAGTTGTATGCAGTTACTGTGCCACAGCAGAGATACTGCTTCTCTATTCCTCCCCAATTGTCCTCATGTAATGTTTTTTTCTTCTCCATCCACACTTGGTTACAGTATAGTTAGGGTTTGTAGGAGTGTTTAATGTTAAAGGGCAATCTTTCCTGGTTAGTAACTTTAAATTGGTTTCACAGATTTTCCTGAAATTTGACACGCATCATCTGCAGGTATCGGTCTGTTGATGCACTAAATATGGTTTGAATCTCTTTTGAGATTTGTGAGATATAAAGTGTTGAAAATACAGAGATTTCCCTGGTTTTTGCTGTTTTTTTTTTCCTTCAGCCACCTGTATCTCAGAAACAGCTTTAGATGCTGGGCTGAAATGTTCAGGGCAGAAAGCCTTGGCCTCACAGATGTGCCTTTTGAAAGTTTGGTAAAACAACAGTAATCCATTCCAAAGTTATTAAATCTTGAATTTGCCATTATTTCCTAAGGGAGGAAATAGATCTAAAAGTGAAAGTGATTTTTGCACACTGTCATCCAGTTTTGCATACTTTGCACCTCAACAACTTTGCAACACTCCAAGAGATTTGCCGAGAAATTAACAATCATCAGCATAGAGCACGGGTCTCATGACTTGACAAATTTGGTTTGGTTTTTGAGATACATAGTGTTGAAAAAAAAAACAGATTTTTGAGGGTTTTGCTGTTTTTTTTATTAATGTTAAAGTGCAATATTTGAATCTTAATAACTTTGTTATAGTTAAAGTGATTTCTATGAAATTTGGCATGCATAATTACTCTCAGGAAGTGTTTGTAAGTGATAAATTTAATCTTAATAGCTTCAGCTGTTTCTGAGATACAGAGTGTTAGAATTAAAGGTTTGGGGAGTTTAACACACTGGTAAGTGCACCTCATGCTTGAAGGCTAAACATATATGTGCCATTGAGCTACTGTCTTTTATGTGTTTTGTTATTTCAATTTCTTATCCTCCACCCACCACCATGAGCACAGTAGTATAATACAGAACCCACTCCTAATGTCCCAGATAAAGCACCCCTTTTCCCACTGTGGGACACTGGGGAACCCACTCCCAGTGTCCAGAAATATGTATGTAATGGTTTTGCCATCAACGGAGTGTCCAATCCCCATGTCAGCATTACACTCACCCCTACCAGCAGTTTGTGACTCTAGGGAGCCAACTCCCAATGTACATAGTGTACCCAGTTATGTTGTACCCCCCAGAGCAGTGTGGGACACTGGGGAGCCCACCCCCACTGCCCTGAGAAATGGTTCTACTGTTCCTGTGAAAAAAGGAAACAGTCCACAAGATCTTTTTTTAAACTCCTGTAATAAAGGTCTCTCATTGTTTCCCCATCCCCCTCTTGCATCCTGACCCACCCACTGAGAAACCAACCACCCCACACCCCCTTGCCCTATACTTATCAACCGAGGTCAATGGCTGTCATCTTCTGTGGACTGGGACACATCTGCACTCTTCAAAGTCGAACAACAAACTGAGGAATAGATAAGTGTCATATTGAGGCTGTCAATGGCATTTTGAACATACTGTATGTTAATATCTCACCCATTTGTAGGTATTTTACATAGATACATAGACACTGTTGGAAAATAAGGGTCTATGGCCTACCCAGTTTGCACAGTTGAGCTTGTAAGTTCACTTTATGTTTTTCTAGAAGTCTGTTGCTCCTTACCCCTGACCTCCAGAATGTCCTTATGTCTATCCCACGCATTCTTAAATCCCATGATTGTTTCAGCCCCCCCACTTCATCTGGCAGGGTGTTCCACTTGTCCACCACCTTTTCTGTGAAGAAATTCTTCTTCATGTTTCATCTGAATTGCCCTCCCTCCAACTTCATCCAATGCCCTCTGGTTCTGGAACATCTTTTTCACTGGAAAATAGTGTATTCCTGCACCCTGTTCCTCCCTGTTAGGTACTTTTATGTCTCTATCATATCCCCTCTCTCCCTCCTCTCCTCCAGGGAGTACATATTCAGGTCCTTCAGCCTGTCCTCATAGGACTTGTGATGCAAACCCTGTACCATCTTTGTTGCCCTCCTCTGAACCTTCTCTACCCTGTCTATGTCCTTACATGGGTAAGTTTTCCAGAACTGCACATTGTACTCCAGGTGGGGCCTCACTAGTATCTTTTATATTGAAATTATCATCTCCCTTTTCCTGCTGGTGATGCCCCTTCCTATGCATCCCAGCATCCATTTTGGTTTACCTGCTGCCTTGTTTTACTGTTTCTCTACCTTCAGCTCATCAGAGATGATGATTCCAAGGTCCCTTTCCTGCTTGGTGCATGCTATATCCTCATCGCCACCCCCCACACACACAACTGATATGTTATTCCAGGGTTTTGTGACCCTTATGCATTGTCTTGGACTTCTTTGCATTGAATTTCAACTGCCAAATCCTTGATCATTTGTCAAGCTTATGTAGGCTTCTACAGGTCCCTGCTCATTCTGTCTACACCCTCTGACATGAAACAAATTTTCAACATGGACTTTTTGGGACCCCATCTCATGAACACTGGCACTGTCATTTTGTTACTCTGTCCTGAAAGATGATTTTACTGTGGCTGAAATAAATCATATTTTGGGACTGAGTAATGAAATAGAAATGCCATTGTGCATGAGGTGGGGTCCCAAAAACTATGTGGAAAATCTGGTGCAAAAATACCCCAAATACCTGAGTTATGCACGGTCATTGAAATGTTCCTCCGCACGCATGTAACTTTGCCAATTTATATTTTCATTCCAAGTTTTCAGCATATCCACTTTCCACACCACCTCATGAATGGTACAGCTGCATTTCTCACATCCTGCCCGAAATGTGCTTTTGCACCTTTTGTGTGGAATGGTGTGGTCAATGTGCAAAATCACCTTTGAGGATTGAGTAATGAAATGACAGTGCTGGTGTTCATAACGTAGGGTCCCAAAAAGGCAATGTTGAAATTTTGGAGCAAAATTAACAAAGAATGCCTGAGTTACACGCAATCAATGAAATTTTCTTATGCATGCATGTATCTGACAATCATTTATATTTTCACTCTAATGTTTGAACATAGCCATTTCTTCGCAGTACCTCATGAATACTACAGTTGTCATTTCTCACATCCTGTCTAAAATGTGTTTCTGAAACTGTGCAGAGTATGGCATTTTGCCATGGATTAAGAAATTCATACCTAGAGTATGAGGTTTGTGAGGTGGGGTGATAAGAAGACTATGTCAAAAAGTTGGGATCACAATGTGAAAAAAAAACTACAAACATGAGTATTTGTTGCAATTGTGTTATACATCTATCTCAAAAAGTAAAGAAATTCATTGCAAAAAAAAATCCATTTTACAAAATCAGTTAGGATTTCCATTACACCTTTAAAAATATGGAAATTCATTGTTAGGGTTAATATGTGTATCAGCACAACAACAACAATCTCTGCAAACATTAGAAACAAAACAGTTATTTCCCTTGGTGTCCTTCCACCTAACTTGTACACCATTTGAGCTGTTAATTATGTGATATAGAACAATATATTTGTATGGTGTATGCCACTGTCCACCCTAGATGAAGCCCACCCTCAACTTCAAATAGCCTCCAGGATGGCCCCTTCGACATGACCCATCATAGCGGCACTTTTGAAGGAGAGGTGCCACACCCCACCCTGAGGGGCAAGCCAGGGGGTATCGAAGGGACACATCCGATGTGGAGGTAGGAGTCAGGGTCCATGACTGGGCGGAAAGTTCTGGGCCACTGGTGGCAAAAAAAAGGATAATAAATAAAAAAATATATATTGTGGGACATAATAATAGCACTCAGGAGCCCCTTTAGGAGGAAACCACTTTGGAGGAGAGAGACAGCGGTAGCTCCAGTACCACTAGTGTACATGAGAGGAGCAGGACTTTCTTGGCTTTCTGTACTGAGATGGACGTCCATCTGTGGTATGGAAACCCAAGAAAGTCCTTCTCCTCTCATGTACAGTATTGACACCACAACGACATCTTTTCCAGTAAAGTTAGGTTGTACTTTTGCAGCCCAGCTGCTTTTTTTAAAATTAACTTTGCTTAGTTAGTTATTTTTGTTCTGGAAGATGTAGCCGTGGAGAAAACAAATGGGGGAGATCGGTCTGGCCACAAATTTAAGGGTCACTTAGAGAGCGGGAAAAAATGGTGGCTGGCAATATTGAATATTCAGGGTATCCTATGATACTGCAAGTAATGGTGCACCCCGAATACAAACTCAGTTTTCAGCTGGAGTTGTTGGAAAATAAATGCATCCCTGACATGTTGTTTCAGCCAATTGGATTCATTTATTTTGCATGCTCGTTTCCTATGGTGGAATAAGGGATATTGACAGGTTGCAGTTTCTACATTGCTTGTTCAAAGTGTTGTGTCTTCCCTCTCAGAGGGCAGCAAATCTCAGTACAACTAAGAATGCTGTAATAACCAATATGACTAACAACTATGTCCATAGACCAGCAAACCCAGGTATGAGGTTGCCTATACAGGACAGTATTTTAGAGTTGGCATGCCATAGTGTTTCAGGCCTAAACAGAAGTGTTTGGTTCCTTTGGGACTGTGCTGACTGAAGTTGTGCTAAACTTTCATGAAGTTCTGCCAATATAGGTTTGAATTCCAGAATTTCTTTTAAAAACAGGAAATCTTTGAGATCATTAGGAACCTCAATAAAATGTAAGGGTGAGATTGATGGGGATGTTGTGCATGGCTTTAAAGAAGTTTGAGGAAAAAAAATCAAAATTCCAGGCAGTGATGTGGTCTGAAAATGTAATTAAGATCGTTACTGGGGATCCAATTGTCAGTCTACATGTGAGGTCCAAAATGCTGAATGAACCATTTGCAGTGTAAAAGCTTTCATTAAATTTAAAGTTAAGGTCTGTGCGTGACAAAAAGAGAAGAATTCCTTGATAATTTAGACAACTGATAAGGCCTACTGGAGCATATATGGACCCTGTTATGCCAAGTGGAGCACTGTTCCCTGGATAACCCTTTCCAAGAAGAATCACAATAAGTAACAAAGTCATAAACAATTTTCAGTTTACAAAAATGCTGTAATTGCATGAATAGAAGCCCATATTATGGACTGAGAAGCCTGAGCTGGTCTGTGGTGCATAGATCAAGACCATGTTTCAGTGCCACAATGTCACTAGAATTAATACCGATACCAGAACCAGAATTGGTATCAGAACTGATTCCAATGACATGGTTCATATGACAAAAATGAGTACTCTGTTCTTTTATTTATAAAAATGATCTTAAATGTACGGACATGGTTGAAGCATTCTTTATCATAACACAAAACTAAATAAAGAGCATCCTTACAATCTCATGGAAAGGTTCATAAAAATACATATAACAAAGGATGTACTATCTTTTACCCAGTAGAAGCAATGAACAAAATAGTTATTTCATATTCCTTGTTCTTACAGACTTGTATTCTGGGGTACAAAACAACCGAAACTAGCCAAATTGTGTGGATGTTCATAATACATTGATGTGGACTTTACATATATGAACCTGCCCATCCACTTTATGTGTTAATCTTGCAAACATAAAATTGCAATCTAACAGTTCTACCATCGAGCAGATATTCTATGTATACCTAAATGTACATAATATAAAGCAACGGTTCCCTAAAAGAGTAGCCCCTAATAACCTATGACCTGGATGCTTTATGTTTTACATCTAAGCCTGTCATATGCTAGAAGTGGAATAGCTGATCCATTTTCTTACCCCTTCATTTGTAGCCTGTCAGAACATCTAGCCAAAATGCCCACTAAGACTAGCAGTTGAGGTCTCTAATGGGCCTAATTGGAATATTCTGTCTTTTGCCAAAAGACTAGGACACCTATAGTCTGTTCCAGGGGACTTTTATGGTTGGAGTTTGCCAGTGAAGAGGAAAATGGAATTTACAACTACATAGTTATTATGTGCAAAAATAGAGCTTGCCGAGAAATAGTCTCATCATTTCTATTAAAATAGTGGGAAGAAAAACATGGTTATTTCTAACCTATTATTTTAGCATCTCATAGTTAGAAAGCTGTTGTCTTATCATCTTGTAGATAAGACAGGAGTTTTTTTGTTTCGAATAGATGGTGTCTTCTGATTTGGAATATTTTGCATTTACATGTTTATACTTATATCCTTTACCATTTAGATGACCTTTAGTTGACCCCAGCTGAATCTATAAGCTGTCTGTCTTTTTTAGGCTTTATATCAGAAATACAGAATATTTAGCCTTGCCACTTTTTAGTTGGTTCTGGCTGTAATGCTTTTGCCTGGATGACATTTACCCAGACTTAGGTTGTTTCTGGCTACTTTCTCCTTGGTATGATCTGGCCTGGGCAGTCCATGTCCTTGGAAAGATGCCTCTGGTATCAAGCTTACCTGATGTCATCTGTAGCATTCCAGTAGTGTGAAGCAGCAGAGTCTGGTGGTGGTGACCACTCTCTAGGACTGCTTTCTGACACAGCATTTAGAAAAACAGAATACTGTTGAAAACACCTTCGATCTGGTCCTGACCATTAGCAGTGGTGTGGAAAGAATAACAATGAGCTGTTTGGTACAAATAATTGTTTCACATTATGGGCTTGATTTCTAAACAGCCCTTACTGCAGTGTTCCCACTGGAGCCATGTAGCAGGGGGTACAGCGTACTCTCATCCAAATATTTCAGGGGTACAAATTATTTTTTGAGGGTAAACCACACCCCTAGCAAAAAATCATGGAGGTACACCACACAGCCAGAAACAGTGACTCAACATAAACAAAACACCATGTTATTATACTACTTGATGGCAGGCGAGCTGCTTGTTGGCAAACTTGACAGGTATTGATTTGATTGGCAATGGCAAATATAAATTGCATCTCTGTGAGTGACAGACTGAGATTGGCAGACTGAATGCCACTGACAGAGTAACACAGTTGCACAATTTATAAATTCACATAAACAAAATATCAATTACAGCACAGCGGCTGCTGCAGAAAGCTCTAATCAAGACAGTCAGGTCACTCACAGAGTGAATAACACTGACTGCACTGTAAAGCCAGAGATTAAAGTTTTAAATTAAGACTGAATGAGAGTCAATCCGTCCTAGTCAACGCAACAGAAAGACAGCAAAATTAGTCCTTCTCTATCACTCTTGAGGACCTCTAATCTACAAAGTCACACACACACACTGCAACACTAGGTCTAGTTAGTACACATAACATCATCATACACACAGTCATGCACATAATAATCTGCATCTTTTGCATGATATTGTCTCTGTGTTTTGCATGCAGCATTTTATTTCTGCTGCAGCTGCTGCAGCAAACCTTACTAATAATTTCACTAATACACTCACTGTAGTACACTGCCTACTCTGACATCCAGTGACATATGAGCTAAGACAGACAGCTAGTCTACCAGACTGAACTACCACAACAGCTGTAAATAATAATTTTTATGCAACAATGCAAATAATTAGTAGTTAGTGACATTCACATTGAAAATGAATAGATCATCACACACACTGAATAACCGAACATCATAAAGGCAGCAACATTTGGTGGTAGCATTTATCAAGAATACATAAAACAGAGTCCTCCAGACACATCAGCAGAGCAGTGTCACACTCACATTTATTTGTCTTGGAAATAAATGCAGCAAGGCACGTGGTTTCTACTTGACCCCCCCACACACACACACATGCACACTCTCATCATCACACACACTCACTCACTGATAGATTGCTCTATTCTAGTGGGATGGGACTCTTGACTCAGAGAGACCCCCCTCCATAAACTCCCATCCCACACTCCCCGAGACAATCTTCGACAGGCATTAGTAGGAGGAACAGAGAGCGGGAGTTGAATCTGAATCTCCAACTGCACATTACCTCATCAGCACCGACTCCTGTCCTGCAAATCCTAAGAATAAACTTCTACTGTTAGTGCTCTGCTCATGATGGATGACCATAGAGTCAGACTCGGGATGAGAAGAGAGAAGACAGCAGTCTGTGGAGAGGGAGGGAGGGAGTAGGGAGACAGTCAAAACTCACTCGGTCGGCACGGCACTGCAGCAGGAGGCCAGCACTCTCACTGAGGTAGACTGCACTGTAGACAGGATGGAGGAGGACCATTGCAGTCCAGGTCCAGGATGGGGTCGGTGAGAAGGGGAGAAGACTGGAGATTGAGGGTGTCAGGGAGGGCACAGGGAACTAAGGGAAGGGACAATAGCATGCGCAGGCTGGGGAGAGGTGTGGGGACTGTCATAGATAGGCCAGCGCTTTGGGTTGGAGCAGAGGTGTCATGGAGCTGGACTGGGACTAGCAGGGTGAATAAGGCATATATGCCGGTGTGAAGGAAAGAGAGAGAAGACTGCAAATGGAAAGGAGGAACCGAACCAACCTCACGACTTACATCTTACCCACACGCCAGGACTAACCACACTGGACTGGAACTCAAAGTTGAAATACTAGTTGGAAGTTGAACCAATAATTCTTAAAAATATAACCAATACCAACATGATTTCATGCACGCAGTAGGGTAGCTGCGTCCCTCTTCAGCACTCTAGCCTGGGTCAGTCTCTCTTTCTCCAGTTCAGACTTGAACGTCATCGATCAGGCGGGCAGGCCAGGATTGTGGTCCAGTGGATTGTTCATTGCATGGTTTCCAGTAGTCTGCACACTCCTCTCTCTACAATCTTTCTCTCACGTGAAGCCCACGGTTCCCACGTGTCTTCAACTGTATAGGTGTACGCCCACACATTACAATTGATAAATGGGGATAGGGTGGTTTTTGGAACTGTGCAGTGCGCACCAATCACAGTAGATTTGCAAACACTTTATAATGGGGCATTGGACCAATCGTCTGCTGGCTACTTGGGGGGGAACCTTTTTTCAACAACTCGGGCAGGCTTCTTTACATGCAGTGTACCCTCTTCTCACATAGATGAATGTGAATTTTGATTTTTTTATGTGATTCATGTACATCTATGCGTAAATGGGAACACTGCCTTAGTGTGACATAAGTTGTATTGTTCCAGGGCTATGGCAAACTCCAGGTGTGTCAGGGACCCTGCACTCAATTGCAGAAAAGCACAGGAGGTGGCCTACAGTGAGTCAGGAAGATAGCTGATCATTAAAAGGAGTGTTGTGGCTAGAGTTGGGAGATGCCCTCAAACTTTATTTTGTGAAATATTTTGTGAATTTTGCATATTTTGTGTAATATTTTGCAGGTGCAGAGTGCGAAATTCCTCCAGCGAAATGTGAAATTTAACTCATGAACGGCAGAATTTCACCTGTGAACGGTGGAATTTCACCACTCGAGGGCAGCATTTTGCACTTCACAATGTTCACCCGGCCAGCCTCAGCCAAGGAGGACACTTATACCAATGCCTTTAGCATGGTGGGCATTCTCACAGTGCCCCTCAGCAAAGGGGGATACTTGCATCAGTGCCACCAGCATGTCGTAAATTCTCTTGGTACACCTCAGCAGAGGGGGGAAACTTCCATCCTTGTTGCCATCATGGTAGACATTCTTCTAGTTCCCACTGGCAGTGTGGGGCTCTTACAGCAGTGCTATGAGCACAGCAGTTATTCTCCCAGTCCCCCTTAATGAAGGGGGACACTTGCACCAGTGCCATCACCGGGTGTTCTTCTGGCTCTCCTCTGTGAAGGATGACTTCTGCACCAGTGCTTCCAGTATAATATAGGCATTCTCCCAGGGAATCACATCAAATCCACAAAATAAAAATCATGCCTGAAGATCAGTGCAGCATTTTCAGTGCATCAAAAGCAAGTGAATGGAACAAATGCTGCTAACCACAAACATCACAAAACTCGCTACAAAATGTTACCTGCTCCTCTCAGTTGCCACTTCCTACACATTTCATGGAGGTCAGAGCCATTCCAGAGGTCACCTCCAAAACTCTAAGCACTACAACATGCTGCTTCTACTCATACTTGCTTTCTCTCTCTCCTTCTCAGTATCCCGCTGCACTTTCATTTGTGTGGTCACAGCTAAATGCCTCTCTTAACACATTCATGTGGTGACAGCCAAATGGAATTTCTACACTTTCCACGGAGGTCAAAACTCTAAGTGCCACAACATGCTGGTACCAATTCACACTTTAATTTGTGAGTTCAGAGCCATTCAGACAGTCAAAGCTAAATGCGAACTAATACAACAAGCTAACAGACTCAGAAGCAAAACTGAGAGGGAGGGAGAGAGAGAGAGATTATTTAACTTCCATAGCTAAGCAAAATGTTGTAGCAATTCACATGTAGCTGTGACCTTGATAGTGGCATGTGTGTAGCTGAAGGGGGGGGTGGATGGTTCTACTATCACAGAACCTTGTGTGCAAGCCCCTATTCTAACATCCACCAGCTGCAGCAGTCAGTTCAATGTACACTAGTATGTGGGTTTGTTTACAAAATCTTAATACAGTAAAATACAATGCTGTGCACTAAATTGTCTTTGAAATGAATTTGCCATACACGGTTGTGACTTGCTGTGAGTTCACCACACTGCAATTGACCACAATGTTACTTTATGTGTGGCAATGATATGGAACCTTCTCCAAGACCCCCTCAGCTCAGAGAGACAGTTGCACCACTGCCTTCAGTGCAGTAAGTGTTCTCTGAGTACTCCTTCACTGAGGGAGGCACTTGCATCAGTGCTACAGTTGCAGTCAACATTCTACTGGTCCTCTAAGCAGAAGGGGACTCTTGCACCACTGAATTTAGTGCATTTGGAGTTCTTCCAGTCCCTCTTAGTACTGATGCTGCAGGTGCATCAGGCATTTTCCAGTCCCTGTCAGCAAAGGGAGACACATACACCAGGGCTGTCATTCTGGCATTCTCCTCATTCTACTTACCAGTGACAACAGAACAGGTTTTCAAGGTAAGCCTGGACAAATATTTGCTTTTGTGGGACTCACTGTCTATTCAGGCAGGAGATTCACTAAGTTATAACTTGAAGGCCTGAGCCTTCATTTTCACTTGTAAAGTTTAACATTTCAAAAATAGTTGGCAGCAGAAACAGGTCCTAAAGAAAGGTATTTTCTTTTTCTAAGGCATGTTTTTAGAGTGCTCTGAGCTCTGTTTGTGCTCTGTTAGGCAAAATTCCACTATTTGTGAGCAACATTCTGCCACTTGTGGGTGACAGTTTACATTTTGCGAGTGGAATTTCACACTTTCACACCTGTAAAATATTTTCCAAGTTGCGCAAACTTCGCAAAATATTTCCCGGGGTGAAATTTCTGATTTCACCAGAACTTGACAAGTGAAATTAAACTTTGCTGCATCTCTAGTTGTGGCACAGTTGGGTACGTTGGGTTTTGTGTACAGTTTTGTATTGTTCATCAATTCCTATATGAGTACCACAAAGTACTGTACCTATGAAGTATACCACACGGGGAGGGGGTCCAGGGACAAAACTTGACAAGGCACCAGGTGGGCAAAGCCCTGGCAGCTGCATGTTCTGTCACTGGACCCAGTCCCCATACAGTATAATTCATAGATACAGTACTTTGCAGTACTCTAATGGGTACTGAAAGAAAATATGAAAATACATACAAAAGCAAACTTACCCTACCGGGTGTCACAGCAATCCTATTAATGCCCATCTGTCTCCCCGTCTGCCTCTCTACCACATCTCATTTACCTTCTGACCGCAGCAGCCCAGTGTCCAACCACTTCACACTGGCACACGTCACTTAGACCACCTCCTGGATGGTCCAAGTGGTGCCCCTTGCTCCGTCCACAGCTGGCTTGCAAAATCACTAATAAGGGGGTTTTGCAGCCCCACCATGGTGCAAGTTCCCTTGCAACCTGGTGCACCCAATTGTTTGATGCAGCTGTTACACAAGGGGGGCTTTGGAACAGCTGTATCAGGATTTTATGCAGGCTGTATTCGAAGATTGTGATTGCCACAAGTTGCGACACAAGTAGCCCCTTGCATCAAAATCTTTTGATGCATGTCCCTTGCGTCATTCTAACCGCTATGAAAATTGGGCCTATGTTTTGACCTGGCTGTTGAGGGCACACAAGCAGGCAACAGGAACACAGGCACTGGACTTTTGTAAGGTAGATTTCAGTTAGATGGAGGGAGAATGTAGGGCAGACTAGAAAGAAATCATCACCAGCTAGATGGAGTAGAAAAAGAGTAGGTAAGAGTTTATCAAAAATATTGTTGCAGAGGTAATGAAAGTGTGCCCTAGGCAGATAGGAAAAAACAGAAAGCAGAGAAGGTTGACTTGGTTCTCAAAGTTGACCAGGGAAAGAGTGATAGCAAAGAAGGTTGCATTTAGGGTGTACACATTTTCACAGTCAAAGGCCAGTAGGGAGACATACCTCAGCTGTACTAGGGAGATGAAATAGACTGTGAGGAAAGTGAAGGCCAATAAAGTGCTTAGAATAACCAAGAGGGTGAAAGATAATGACAAATATTTTTTTTGTTACATCTAGGAAAGAAGAAAAGGTACAATAAAAGAGGAATAGAGAGACTAAAAATGGTGAATCCTTGAAGGAAGATGATGAACAAATGGCAATGACCCCGACAAATAAGACCTCTTAGTTTTCACAGCTGAAAAAGAGGGACTTCTCCCAGACTGTGACCTTCAGGCAAGAGATAAGCTGGGGTGGTTCATGAGTTCTACCTTGGAAGAAAGGGTGTCCAAGGGATTAAAGGGGTTAGAAATAGAGAAATCCCCTGGGTCAGGTGGACTACACCCTAGTATGCTGAAATAACTGTTACAAACTCTGGCAGCACCCCTAAGGAATCTGTTCATTTGTTCTTTGGACCTAGGAGTAGGCCCACATAACTGGAGGATACATGACATCATCCCTCTGCATAAGAGCAAAGATAGTTGTGAACCAGAAAACTACAGGCCAGGAAGCCTGACATCCATACTGTGTAAGCACGTGGAGTCTATAATAATGGAAAAAGTGGTGGACTTCCTGGAGGCTCAGGGGAACCAGGATAGCAGACAGTACTGACTTGTAAGGATAGGATTTGTAAGAGAACAACACACTGAATTCTTCCATATGGTGTAGAAAGAACTGGATAGGGCAAGATACTGGATATCTGAAGCTTGGACTTCAGTAAGGCCGTTCACTAGGTGTTTCATAAATGGTAGGTAAAGTAAATTGTGAGATTTAATGGTTAGACATAGACTGAAGTTGGTGGGGAATTGGCTTCAAAACAGGACCAACATAGGGGTCATAAATCCACCCAATCAGGGGTAAGGAGGGTGCCAAGCAGTGTTCATAGAAACATAGAAACATAGACTTTGACAGCAGATAAGGACCACTTGGCCCACCCAGTCTGCCCATTTCCCTTCCTATTGGATAATCTGCAGATTCTAGTTAACCAACAGCCTACTTCCTGCAACCCCCCACTACAATTGCCTTATGACTGTCCCATGCATGTTTGCATTCCCCCACTGTTTTAGACCCAGCAACCTCCCCAGGAAGGCAGTTCTATGCATCCACCACTCTCTCCATGAAAAAAAAAATTCCTCACAGTACCCCTGAGCGTCCCTCCTCTATCTTTAAATTGTGCCCCCTTGTTCTTACACATCTCTTTTTCTGAAAGATGCTACCCTCCTGGACTTTGTTGATTCCCTTGAGGTACTTAAAAGTTTCTATCATGTCCCCCCTGTCCATTCTTTCATCAAGGGTATACATATTAAGCTCTCTCAGTCTCTCTTCATATGGTTTCTGATGCAGACTCTGCACCATTTTAGTTGCCCTCCTCTGGACTGCTTCCATCCTGTCTATGTCCTTGCATAGATGGGGTCTCCAAAACTGCACACAGTATTCCAGATGGGGTCTCACCAACTGTCTGTACAGATGGATAACCACTTCCCTTTTTCTACTTGTGATGCCCCATCCTATGCATCCCAGTATCCCCCGTGTCTCCTTACTGACTTCTCACGTTGCTTACCTACCTTTAGGTCATCTGATATGACTACCCCCAAGTTCCTTTCCATTTTTGTTGTTGTTAGTACCTACCCTGCTATTGTGTACTCTTCTCCTGGGTTTTTGTTTCCCAGGTGCATTACTTTGCACTTCTTTGCATTGAATCTAAGTTGCCATATGTCTGACCATTCCTCTAACCTTACCAAGTCCCTTCTCATCCTTTCTACCCCCCCTTGTGTATCAACTCTGTTACAGATCTGTGTGTCATATGCAAATATGCATACCTTTCCCTCCAGACCCTCTGCAATGTCACTTATAAAGATGTTAAAGAAGACTGGACCCAGTACTGAGACCTGAGGTACTCCACTAGTAACCCCCCTTTCTTCGGAATGTGTTCCATTCACTATTACCTTCTGTGTCCTGTTTTGCAGCCAGTTTTCTACCCAGGCTACCACCCTGGAACCCACTCCCAGGCTGGCTAACTTCATTATTAGTATTTTGTGTGGGACTGTGTCAAATGCCTTGCTAAAGTTTAGGTAGGCCATATCCACAGCCCCTCCCTGGTCTATTACTTTGGTCACCCAGTGAAAGAAATCAATTAGATTCATCTGACATGACCTTTCTGCTGTAAATCCATGCTGCTTTGGGTCCTGTGCCACGCTGGCCTCTAGGTACTCAATAATTCTTTCTTTCAGAAGTGATTCCATCATTTTCCATACCACTGAGGTCAAACTTACAGGTCTATAGTTTCCTGCTTCTGCCTTGCTCCCACTTTTGTTTCACAAGCCTTGGTCCTGCCTCAGTGCCCATCAATGTTTTCATTTGTGTTATCAATGAAGGCATACAGGCCAAGATGTATCTGTTTTAGGATGACAGCAATATTTGTGGCAGGGTAGATAGTAAGTGAGGCATAAGGGAGTGGAAGGTGGACAGTGCAAAACTGGAGAAGCAGCCTGGAATTTATCAACTAAATTTTGGGGAGGTGCAATCCAAAGACTAAATACTGAATAGTGGAAGTATGTGTGGTGCAAGTTATAGAAGGTAGGGACTTAGAAGTCATAATTTTTGACATTCTTAAGACCTCAGTACACTAGGATAAGGCATAAAGCAAAGTGAACAGAATGCTGGGATGCATAGGGAGGATAATTTCCAATGGGAGGGAACAAGGTGTCTTTTGGCCCCATACAGGTCACTTGTTAGACCACAACTGTAGAACTGCATCTAGTTTTGGAACCTACCCCTTTAAAAGGAGAAGGAGCTCCTAGCTTCAGTTCAGAGGAGACTGACCAAAAAAACAGGGCCAGCAGAAGAGGTCTTATGAGGAGATACTAGAGGACCTTGACATGTACTCATTAGAGAATACAAGGAGAAGGAGCAAATGATGAAATTTTTACGTACCTGAAGAATGTCAACAATGTGCACAGCCAATGATTGTTCAGACTCAGCAAGACAAACACTATGCAGGGGCACAACCTGGTGGGAGGAAAATTCAAAGGGGAAGCAAGAAAATATTTCTTTATGGAGAAGGTGGTAGACACATGAACTCTCCAGCCACAGGGGCTTGTTAACATTCTAATGGCCAATGCATTTAAACATTGGTGGCCAGATTCATAGATTCAATGGTAGCAGTAAGGGATTGAAGGAAAGTGTAGTCTGGTGATAGCACCTGAAGAATTGGTCATTATCTAGGCAGCTTGTGGCCTGGCCAGTACTAGACTGGCACCATGACCAATGTAGGGAACAGACATGCAGGACTGGGCTTATGATCTTAATGTGCCCATAAAATGTAATGTATCTTTCTATGAGGACAAACACAGGTACCACACTCTCCATCCACCTGTATAAACACCAGCACCAGACTCAGAGTTGTATTCAAAAATTAAATATTTTTTTATTGAAAATAAATATACCATAAAGCTTGTTAAAAATGCATATGTAAGTCTTTTGTTCTGTCAACTGACTTTTCCTTCCGATTAATAATAAAGCACCTTTGAAACCATCTAGCATCCATCTTTAATTGGAAACATGGCACATGTGGGTAAAGTGCAAAAATTGGAGAAATGATCTCTTTAATGTGTTTAATGGTAAAGCATAATTAGTTTAGATTGTTTTCAAATGGAAGGGCACTTGATTTGAAGCACCAAAAACAGCTTAAAAGTGCCTGGAGATTTCCTTCTGTGTTAATGCCTCATTAGTAAAAACCAGATCAACATCTTTGTTTTTTTATTAATTAGGCAATAACATGGAAGGAAAACTCCAGGCACTTTTAAGCTGTTTGTGGTGCTTCAATTTGTTGTTATAAACTAAGGGGAACTCAGTGAATGCAAATTTGTTCTGTTGAAACAGCTGGTAGAATGAATTTCTCTGAGCTTCAGATCCCCTGCTCACTATTCCTTATCAGTACTGCCTCTTAGCTTGCAGTGGAGGAAAAAGCAAGACAGGACTCACTCGTGTATGTTTGTTCAGGAGAAGCTTTTGCTCTGTCTCGTTGAACAAGTGTTTTGGAGCAAGTGAAAGCACAACAGTAATAAAGAATTTAGAAGTGCCCTTCCATTTGAAAACAATCTAAGTGAATTTTGAGTTACCATTAAATACATTAAAGAGATCAGTTCTCCCTCACAGCTTAATGAATTTTGCCATCTTCACAACTGTAAGCACTTTTATAATGATAGAATTCAAGACTTTTTCAGTTTATTTTCTTTGTACATTGTTGCACTTTACCCACATGTGCCAAGTTGCCAATTAAAGATGGATACTAGATGGTTTTAAAGGTGCTATAGAGCCAATCAGAAGAATTTTTTTTTAAAATTTGACATACTTTATTAAGTATAACCCAGCACAAAATCATATAAAAATACATACATTAATATCAGCACATGCTACATAATAGGCTATAAACATAATGATAACAGAGAGAAATGAACTTTCAGAGAAAATGATAGCAACACTACCTTAAAAAAAAAATCAAAAGAAAAGAAACCAGCCCTCCCCTTCCCCCCAGGGTGCACTTTCCTGTAGCTTATTACCGCAAAACTAAAAAGAAGATGAAAATGATAACCGTTGAAGTAAAAACATTTTAGAAGGAAGAGAGGCTCTTAAACCCACCAAGACATCCTATCAAGACAAATAGAGGGCATATAATTTCCCCCAATTTTTATTAAAAGATGAATGGCAGTGGCATACACTCGCAATTAAATATTCAAGACGGAGCGCAAATGATATTTCATGCAACCATTCCATATAAGAAATGGTGACTTAATCCATCCAGTGTCTAAGCACTAGCTTTTTTGACCACCATTGAAATTAGGGCCATATGAACTCTTCTCTCCTTCACCAGAATTCCGGAGTAATCTCCCAGAACACATATGATGGGGGAGAAGAGGCCCTGCAGTCCCAGCAGCGGGTCTAGACCAGATTCAATTTGTTTCCACAAAGGGGATATTTTCTCACACGACCACAATATATGAAAGAGTGAGCGTTCCTCTTTGTTACACCTAGAGCACGTGTTGGAGGGAAGCCTCTTCATTTGAGCCAATTTGATAGGAGTGTAATACATGTTGTTTAAAATACAGTATAGTGTAAGCATGTATCAGTCCTGAGTAAAGTATGTATATAGGCCTGTCCATACTGAATGCCAGTTAATAACTTTGTCAGGGGAAAAACACCTGCCAAATCCGAGAACTGGAAATCAAAGAAGGTTGTGGGAATGCGAGAACCAATTTATATATGGTAGAAATGCCATGGGATTTGCAAGCAAGAGTCTTAATTTGCTGGAGAAAGGCTCCAATATGGGAGGGGTTGCAATCTTTCCTAAACACCTTGATGAGTAAGTGTTTAAGCTGAAAAATTTGAAAGGCAGCCTGTGACGTTAATTCAAACTTAGTGAGAATCTCCTCAGTAGATAAAATAGCATCCTGTGAGTAAAAGTAAGCCACAGTGAGATCGGGAGGGAGAGATAACCAACACCGAGATATAGGAGCTCCACCTATTTTGAGATTCAAGTTGGCATAGATTGGCTAAGAGAAATCAGAGCTCAGGACTACCTTATAAAAACTGAACATTTGAGAGAGAACTCTTAATGAAATGCTAATCGGGAAAGACTGCAGAGCTTTTGGTAAATTTTTGAAGGGCATGTAAAAAAGTGAGGAAGGAGCTAAATTATGTGCAGCAAGAATATCCGACTCAATATGCAACCAGATTGGGACATACTCATGATGAGTAAAGAATTCCGATAAAGAAAGCCACTTCCCACACTTATAGAGGTGACAAGTCCAGTAATAAAATAAGAAGTTAGGGAGACGCAAGCCTCCCAACTCTTTAGGTAGGGAGAGCTTAAGATAAGATCTTCTAATAGCTTTATCCTGCCAGATAAAGGAGTTAACATCAGAATGGATGCACTGAAAAAAAGACAAGGGTAACGAAATGTCCAGCATGTTTAGTGGATAAAACAATCTGGGTAGAACATTCATTTTGATGGTATTAATTCTGCCCCATAAAGAAAGAGGAAGCTTTTTCCAACTTGCTAAATCCTGCTGAATATTAAGCCACAAATCCTCCAGATTAAATTTGTGGAGTAAAGATAAGTCCAAGGTAATATGGATACCCAGATACTTAATGGACCTGGGGGTCCATTTCATCCCAAACTCCCTGAAAGCTGAACTATATGTTAGACAATTGAGGGGGAAGATTTCTCTTTTGCAAATATTGAGTTTATAGTTCGAGAATTTCCCAAAAGTATCAATAATATGCAATGCTTCTGTTAAAGAAGAAACTGGATCTGAGAGATGAAGCAATATGTTGTCTGCATAAACTGAAAGCACAGGGACCCTATCACCTATTGGAATACCAGAAATTAAAGTGGAAGATTTCAGCCGCCTAAGCAGGGGTTTGAGATATATGTTAAAGAGAAAAGGAGAAAGCGGACAACCTTGTCGCGTATCCTAAAAGAGAGGGAAAACCTCGGAGAGTACACCATTGCAGTGTATTCTAGCCTGAGGGGTGGAATATAAAGCCTGAATCCATTTAATAAAATTATTAGGGAAACCCATTGTCTGTAATGTAGCCCACAAGAAATTCCAATCCACCCTGTCAAATGCTTTTTCTGCATCAAGGGATATCAATGCCATTGGGGGAAAGGGAGGTTTTAGCCACCTGAACCAGATATAACAATTTACGAAGATGATCAGCAGGGGTTCTACCTGACACAAATCCAATTTGCTCTGGGCTGAGAAACTGAGTCCAGACTTGTTCGATTCTACTAGCGAGTATCTTGGCTAAGATTTTAATATCACAATTTAACAGAGAGATAGAACGGTAACTCGCAGGAGATTGGGGTGGCTTGTCTGGTTTAAGGAGAAGGATAATAGAGGCTTCCAACAGGGATGGATCTTGAGTTTGCCCTGAAAGCATATATTGATACAGACGTAACAGGCAGGGAGCGAAATCTTTGGCGAAAACCTTACAGAAATTTGAAGGGAAACCATCTGGACTGGGAGCTTTGTCCAACACAAGATTATGTATAGCTGATAACAAATCTTGGAGGGATATTGGAGCAGATAAAAGGGACTGCTGTGTGAGAGAGAGAGTAGGTAAAGATGAGGTGGAGAGATACTCTAATAAATCAGCTTGTGACGGAGATGTGGGATGTTGACTATAGAGAGAGGAATAGAACTGTCTGAAAACAGCAGTTATGTCTCTTGGATGTGTTTTGGTAATTCCGTCAGGATCATTGATGGAGAAAATGAATCTGGATGCCTCTAATTTCCTCAGGCGCAAGGCTAGGAGATGACTCGCCTTCTCACCTTGCTCTGTATATTTTGCTTTAGTTCTTAGTATGAGAAATTCTGCTTTTTCCTGTACTAGACAAGAATACTGATTCCTTAAATTCAGTAATGACTTTAGCAAAACAGGGGAGGAAGAAGAGGTGAGAGATTGCTTGAGTGTACGGATCTGATCCAGAAGTGAGATGATGATAGCTTCCTTCTTTCATTTACGGGTGGAGGAGAGCCTAATAAACTCGCCACGCAGAAAGCATTTCAAGGCACACCATTCATGATCCATTGTTGTGACCGAACCCTGATTATTTGCAATAAAAAGTTGAATCAAATCAGAGATCCTAGTAATAACATAGTCCTCCTTTAAGAGCTGCGTATTTAAATGCCATACTGAATCCCTTTGGAGGTTTTGGTTTAACATAACAGTGACCCAGGCCACAGCGTGGTCCAATATGACAATCGGTTCTATGGCAGAGTCATTAAGACTGAGTATAAGAGTGCAGATGAGTAAAATATAGTCCAGCTGGGACCAGGTGGAGTGTACCATAGAGTGAAATGAGAAGGCGTGGGTCTTGGGATTTAGCAGGCGCCAAGGGTCGCACAGTCCAGTGGAATCGAGAAATTCAGCGAAAGCCCTCTGGACATTGGAGGAGGACTTGAGCGAGGAATTAGATCTATCTAAGTCCTGTGTGGGTGATAGGTTCCAATCCCCTCCAAGAATTAAGGGAAGTGCGGAAAATTTTTGTAGTTCATTCAGTAAATCCTGAAAAAATTCAGAATTTCCCCCCACAGGCCCATACACACTCCAAGGACTAAATCAGTGCAATCCAATAATCCTTGAACTAATACATATCTCCCTTGAGGGTCAGCAATTATTATTTTGGGTTGAAAGGCGATCAACTTGTGAATTAGGATGGCAGTGCCACCACTGGAGGATGAAGTACCGGAAGGGAAAACTTGCCCAATCTCCAATCTACGCAAGCCCCCCGCTTCCCCAGAGAGAAGATGGGTTTCTTGGATGAAGGAGATATGAGCATGCAGGAATGATAAATGTTTTAAGATCTGGATTCTTTTGTTAAGATCACGAGCCCCTCTTACATTCCAGGTTATAAACTTTTTCAGACCATTAGCCATTGGAATCTATAGTGCCCCATACATAGCCAGACCACTGTAGTGAGGAAGTGCACCAATATTTCCCCCCCCAGCCAATGCAGCAAGTAAACTATAAGATTGGTGTTCCCACGAGAACCAGAAAGAAAAAAACCTTGAACATAAATCCACATATTAAGACAATTGTAAAGTAAGGGGAAACCCAATCGTTAACAGTGGAGAGCAGCGGAACACCAAGGTTATCTAGTACCACCCCATAAACCCAACCCCCTTATAACTATTTACAAATATCCTTCTACCCAACTTCGAAATCAACTAAACGGTGTCTTTGCTTCTGAATGGTAGAGAGCCCATAAGTACCCTATAAAACTACCCTCTAAACTTCTATCTAGGCATACAGAACTGAAGTTAACAGGCTTATGCATTAAATAAACCACTGACACTAATTTAGGCATTAATGTGAACCGACATAAGAAACCAAAAATTATCCCCATAATGCCTTATGATATAAAACAAAGGACAAGAGTAGTTAGGGTACATCCCCCCATACTCCAGGACATGTGGTGGATTACTCCCAAGCGAATGTCTTCTCCCTCCCACCCCCCACAAACCTTGAAGAAACGATACTGAAAGTAGTTTAAATCCAAAAACAGAGATGCCCCACATAAACATTAAAACCCAGCACCCCTCATGAACAAAGCTGTATTCCTGTCAGCATAACAAGAGAGAAGCAAAGTCAATACCAGACACACTAAAAGAGATAACACAGATAAAGAGATAGGTGCAGAACAAACGGGACTGCAGAGAGAGTTAGTTGCAAGGGTTGAAATAGAAATACGAAAGAGAACGGTGATAAAGTAAAAAGGTCATGAACAAAGAACATGGAAAGGAGGACAGGAGTCCAATAGGGAAGAACAGAGAAAAGCGAGACACTTTGTGTTGAGGTTAAGTATGGCCATCACTCTAAATATAACAAAACCAGAAAAGTATTATAATCGAGAGGCAGCCAGAAGAGAGAGAGAGAGATAATAGTGAGCAGAGAGGGAGATGTAAGGAGGTATTTCCAGACTTATTGCATAAAGCAAGATAGAGATATCGCAAGGAGGAGTAAATGAATCGAGCAGTTCCTTGAATATGCAACTGTTCCCAGGGGGAACCAGGTTGGTAACGGGCCAAGCCGCCCATGAAACAATCCCCACTGGAAACAGGTAGTCGCACAAAAAAAAGTCCGTGGGAAAATGGTGCCTCGGTGCAGCTTGGGTTCACTTAGGCCTGCAGGCCACTGCTCTCCTCACTCTCAGTCTGTTGCCATCCTCTTCACAGTGGGAAAACTCCCCACACAAAGATGTCCCTTGGACCAGACACCTCAATGGTAAGCCAGCTGAAAAGAGATTTAGACAGTCAGAAACAGCAATGTTCCTTGGTAATTAGAAAACAGGACCACAGCCCTACGATTTAAATAATGAGGGCAGTTTCTTGCACAGATCAGCCTGGGCCTGGTCAGCAGAGTCAAAGGAAAGCCATACTCCATCCACCAAGACCTGCAAACGAGCTGGGTATGCCATACAAAACTTAATGCTGGCAGCTATCAGCTTGCTGACTATTGAGTGAAAGGAGGCTCTCTCCTGCCTGGTTTCAAGGGGCAGGTCCTGAGTTATCCTTAGTCACTTGGCCTCCCAGTGCACTGCTTGTAACTCTCTGACTTTTGCCAGGATATGTTGCTTTTTCAAATAGTTCAGGAAGCGAATAATCATCGGACGAGGGGAGGCAGACTCCTCTGGCTTCGGGCGTAAGAACCTGTGCGCCCTTTCTATTAAATAGGTAGGAATATGTAGAGAAGGGCCCACGATCTTGGAGAGAAATTTCTGCATCAACGGAATTGCAGAGGGGCCCTCTACCCCTTCTGGAAGCCCAAAGATTAGGATGTTGTTCCTCCTACTGCGCCCCTCTAGGTCTTCGGTCTTAAGATGTAATTTAGTGATTTGTTGCCTGAGTTTTGTAATCTCTGGGTCAGTCCTGTCTCTCCAGGCCTCTAGGGAGTAGGTATGTGCCTCAGTATCTGCCGTTTGAGTTCTGAGGTCCGCCATCTCAGAACAAATGTTTTTAAGATCAGTGGCAATATCCTGAAGGGTCTCTTTGAACGGTTGCAGTTCTTGCAAGAAGCGCTCTTCTGAGAGTGGTACAGAAGCTGACAGCACACCTGGTTGCTTGGCAGAAGATTGCTGGAGAGGTTTTGCTTTCTTCACCTGTTTATCGGGTGAGATCAGGGGCGTGTGTCTGGGCAAGGCCGTCTTCATTTCGATCTCCATCACAGCGTTTTAAAGTAGTAGAGACACCGGAAAAATGGCCAGAAAGCTCCGTTAGTTATACAGGAACAGTATTATTGAGACAATCTCCAGTAGCATAAGCCAGAAAACGCCAGATTATAATAGATTTTCAGGTGAGGGGGGCGGGAGCCGAGAGAAACGGCAGCTAGCAAGCCCAGACCATCATGTGATCTCCCCAATCAGAAGAAAATGTCAGTTGACGGAAAGAAAGACAGAAGTATGCATTTTTAACAAGCTTTATGGTATATTTATTTTCAACAAAAAAATATTAATTTTTGAATACAACTCTGAGTCTGGTGCTGGTGTTTATACAGGTGGGTGGAAAGAGAGGTACCTGTGTTCGTCCTCACAATTGGTTACGCTTAATAATACAAAAGGTGCAAGGACTTGAAGGGCCAGGGAGCTGGGAGAAATTCTTTGATGTTTCTATTTATATTTACATATCACTGTTCATGGCTGTGCATTAATCATTCATGAACCTAGCCAAGGATGTTGTTGCTCCATGTCCTGTTTTAAAACCATATTGCATGAGATCGAGCAGAATGTACTGTAGTTTTTAATAGTACCCTGAGAATGGAATAAAAGCCAGTTTTTCATAAGTTTACCAAGGGTTGATAATGCAGAAATATAGTAGGTCTGTAGTTATCAAAAAGTTTTGAATTCTCAGCTCTATGTATAGCCAACACATTTGTCAATTTCCAGGCATCAGTTAAGGGTGAGAAAATATCAAATTAGTGTTTGGTGAATGCACCAAAATCTGCCAATGTTGACATCAGCAAAGCTTGTCAGAAGGGTTTCAGCTTCAATCTGGCATTTCTACACTTTGGGGACATGATGCAGAGTTTATTACATGGAGCACACACTGAGCATGTGCAGGATGCAGGCAAGTAACATGACTTGCAGCTACCGATCAGCGATGTTGAAGTTCAAGACTTAGTCATGCTGCACGCATCTCAGTACCATTTCCATCGATCTCTAAGAGAACCTGGTGGATGTGACTTGTACACTTCTTTCCCAAGGAGTATTTTTTAAAGAAAAAGGTTATAAACTCTCAGAGAATTGTGCATTATCATTCGAATTTCCTACAGTAGTTCATTAAACAATGTGGAATGACCAAGGTTTAGAGTAACAGTCTGTTCATCAAGGTGTAATGTGGCATGAGGCATAGCCAAACAACTTATTGCACAAAAGGGGTGGCTGACTGCTAATCTAACTCCTGGGAGTGCCTTACTGGCATTATAAAACTGATTTCAAAAGAAAAGTGTTTTCTTCGTTATGAGGGAGAGCATTAATAAAACAGTTAATCCACCAACTGTTTAAAAATGCTGTTTTAAAAACAGAATGCTTCATTCCAGTCATTCAGCAGTACTGGAGAACAGAATGCTGACAGATTGAATGCATGTGTTATGTTGGTAAGCCTGTACATGACAGTGTAACTGAAATTAAGGTAAGGTTGTCAGAATGCTCACAGCAAATTAGAAGGGAGCACTTCTGAGACCGTTTTTATAATTACAGTATATTTAATTGCATTTTTGGGTTGACTGGCCAGTGAAGCCATGTACTTCTATAGAGGGATGTGTAGCTTTCTTGCTGCAGGCATGCAGCTGTAGCCTCTGCATGCAGCAGGACAGTGAGTAAAGTGTGCAGATTAGTAAACATGCCTGATGTTTGAAGGTTTTTCTTGAAGAATATAAATATATATATATATATATATATATATATATATATATATATATTCATTGCAAAAGTGTTGTTAATGCATCAGTTAGGTTGAAGCAACAAAGTAGGTAATTGAGGCATTAGGATTGAAACTCTAACCCCCACCTACCACCCCACCCACACCACCCCACCCTCTGAGACAACAGTCAAGGGGTATGCCTTGGGGTCATCAGGCCTCTCACCCCATTCCATGTGCGAGAAATTTGACATGGTACAATACAGGAGAATGGGGTAAGAGTCCCAATGACCCCAAGGCACACCCCTTTGACTGTTGTTCTGTGGAGGGTAGTGGTGGGGTGGTAAGGTGGGGGGGTTAGGGTCTGAACTCTAATGTCTCATTTCCCTACTTTTATCGCTTCAACCCTAACTGATGCAATAACAAACTTTTTTGCAATCAATTTCTTTACTTTTTAATAAAGTGTAATCTTAGCCTCATAAGGTTTTGTGAGCGCAGATGAGCTCCCATGGTATCAGTTTTTTGGAGTGCAGGGCCCATAATAAACTTTCTTCTTCCTGTACTCCTAGTATTGCATAACAGATGGCCCAGCAGTCCCATTACTGCATAATCATAGCCATATGCAGGAGTGTAGGTCTCTCCAGGCCCTGCATAGCCACCTATCTGTAATTGTAGAGACACAGAACAGGCATAGACACATTGCAAGTAACCCCTGTGCTGCAAATGGCACAATATCTCAGTAACCATAGCAAACTTGGAAAAAATTCCACTGCAGTTGCAAAGATGGACTGGTATCCTGCACATGTGCTTAGTACACCTAAAGGTATACTAAGTTGCGCTTATCAAAAAATCCATTTCTCAAACCATTTTCAAGATATATCCACCGAATGGAGCAGCATTCACCGCGATGTTATCCTAGGGGAAATTTATCAATTTCAGAATACCATAACTATGGAACCGATGCCAAATTTTACACCAAACCAGCATAAGTCACATCTGTGGGACAACTTCTTTGTACCCTGAAAATTTCAAGAAAAACATCCTAACTGTTTCGTTGCAGTGAACTGGCAAAGAAACAGCAACTTTTAAAAATCGCTATTCATGAGGTGTCAAAATCCTCGTTCACGAGCAAAATCCTTGTTTGTGAGGTGTCAAAATCTTTGTTCATGATAAATCCGTGTTTGTGAGAGAGGGCAATCCTGGTTGTTCCCTCACAAACAAGGAGTTTGACACCTCGCTAACAAGGATTTCTCACAAACAAGGATTTTGACAACTCGCAAACTAGGATTCCTTTTTATAATCCTTGTTTGTGAGGTGTCAAAATCCGTGTTCGGGAGAAATCCATGTTCATGAGAGGGCCATCTGGTCCTGATCCCACGAACAAGGATTCTGACACATCACAAACAAGGATTTCCCAAGAACAAAGATTTTGACACCTCACGAACAAGGATTTTATCTCATGAGCAAGGATTCCTTTTTATAATCCTTGTTTGTGAGGTGTCAAGATCCTTGTTTGCCAGCTGAATCCTTGTTCATGAGGTGTCAAATTCCTTGTTCATCAGGAATTCTTGCTCATGAGATAGGGCCATCTGGTCCTGATCTCACAAACAAGGATTCTGACATCTCATGAACAAGGACTTGCTCATAAACATGGATTCTGATACCTCACGAACTAGGATCAGAAGCAAGTGGCGAACAAGGATTTTAAAATTTCAAAACAGCAATTTTTTGACAAAAACTAAAGGAAACCAAAGCCATGGGTTTGTAGAGGGTGTTGCTATGAACAAAACCCATACTTTAATGTCCACAGAAGACACTCCTGGGGAAAGTTAAAAGGTTTTGTTTGTCAGTAAAATTGAAAAACTAGATGGAGGCTCATGTACAAGGAATTTTTTTCTCATGAATTAGGATTTTTTAAATCCTTGTTCATGAGCTGTCAAATTCATGAGCCAAATTCTTGTTCACAAAAAAGTACCCCTCTCCTAAAGACTGAACTGAGCATGCTCAGAACACAAAATGTCAAAATTGAATAACTTTAGAATGTATTAATATTTTTTCACTTAACCAATGCTGACTTGTTCCTTGGGGTTACCTCTTTCTACCCTAAAACTTTCATGCCAGAATTCCAAATGGTATGGCTGCAGTGCCATGGGAAAAC
Source organism: Neoceratodus forsteri (assembly GCA_016271365.2). NCBI lineage: Eukaryota > Metazoa > Chordata > Ceratodontiformes > Ceratodontidae > Neoceratodus > Neoceratodus forsteri. The sequence continues at coordinate 382,096,304 of CM057455.1, read as the reverse complement.
AATCAGCAGATTCTGGCAAAAAAAAAAGCGAAAAACATACTTTTTCACTGTGCTCTGCATAAAAGCAGCACATCCGAGTGAAACAAAACTTGGCACATCAGGAGAGCTACCCCATGTGACCACTCATACCATATTTCATGCAAATCTGTTGAACAGTTGCAAAGTTGTTGAAGTGCAAAATTTGGGGTTTAACATTAAACTGCTTACTTAACCCTAACTATAGTGGCACTATTATGCCTATATATATATATATATATGTATATATTAGAGGCAAAAAACTCTGTTTAATGCATTAGTTAGGGTTGTTCCACAGCGACAAAAGAAAGGAAATTCGCTGTTAGGGTTGAAAATCCTAACTCCGAATTCACCCCCCCCAGTACCACACACACACAGACACACACACATGCGAGTATGGGGGAGGACCAAGTCAACACAACCAATGACAGACATCCAGCAGCAGGTGACAGAAATAACAAACAATTATCTAAATGTACTACGAGACATCCCCACCCACCTGACCAGGTACTGCATGCTCAGTGGAGATCAACAGCAAAACTGAGGCCATATACAAAGCGTACATCCTGATTGCAGCTGCACACAATGTACCACACTTAGTAGTTGCATGGCTTACCTCGATGCCCCACACCAGGCGACACCACATGTGATGGGCCACCTGAGCAATAGAGTTGAGCAAAAACCAAGGAATTGTACAGGTATAATATCTCTCATTATAACAAGGGTTTGAGAAATGCAGCTTTCTAATTGACTGTAAACATTGTAACAGCCTTATGTTTAGTTTTTATTAACATACATGTAAAGCCTAACCATATGATGAACATGCTTTAATGTTGTTTAAAAAAACAGTTTTATTATGATAGCAATAAGCCACTCCCAGGTATTATGTTAATGGTCAGTTTATCACTGTCTAGCGACATGTGGCTCTCGGCTACGCCTCATTCAACATTAAACCTCTACATGGTGATTAACAGACCATTTAACATAACCATTGCTCATGCCTTATTGCTTAATTGTCTTTATGACTAGATACTCTCCCTCTGCTAGGCACTGCAGGAGTTTTGCAACACAGTGTCACACCCAGTTACACCATACTCTGTCTACTTACTGGAGAATGGCTGTGAATATGAACTCATGAAGATGAACAGTGTAACTTGATCATTACAGTCATCGAAACCTTAGTGTGATTATAAATGACAGAGTCAGTGGTAGAGAATAACCCTTGCCGTCCTAGTACACTTATCCCATTGTGAATCAAATCAATACTAAAAGACATTCTGTTTATATCTGCACTATACCTGCTTGATTGCTGTTGTACCACAATTGACATAGTTATCACTTTGATAGCATCAGTGACAGAAGTGTGGCAAACCCAAACACTACATATACAGCCTGATCATGAAACAACTGTTAAAAAAATGTGCTGTGTCCATAAGTAGCATAGATCACTCATTGCAACAATAGTAAATGTATCACTATTTGAATAAGTTAGTCATCACAGATGCAATGAGATTGTCTTTATCAGGTACAACATACTGAGTAAGTGCCTACAGGAAAATCTATCCTATAGACATCTCCGATACAGGTACGTCATTATTGGCTCAGTAGTCCTATGATATTTAGAAGTTGCTTGGCCTGATCCATGCAATTACACTGTTTCTGACAAAGAATACTTACTGCATCTTTAGTATTGAAACACACTGAAGGTCTATGTATGTATATCAGCAGTACACCTTCATCAGTAAGAATGCATCTGATACTGGCAGTACAAATTTCACAGCATTGAACAGGCAATGCTTTCCCATATGTTTACATCAGCCTCTCTATCTTCAGTAAACAGTTGCAGTAAATGTACTACTATGAAAATCACATACTAAATGTAACACTACTTTTATCTTGAGCATGCTAGTGTCTTGTAGTTAATTTATGTACTTCTTTTCATTAATGTATACTCACTAGTGTTAAAACCTTTCTACAACTGTGATCATGCACCTTTAGCATTTATATTGACTAACGGCACAGTACCAGTTGTGGTGTGGTGTGGGGCATCGTTAGGTAAGGCCATGCAACTACTAAGTGTGGTACGTTGTGTGTAGCTGCAATCAGGGATGTGTACATTTGGTGTACATGGCCTCAGTTTTGCTGTTGATCTCCACTCAGCATGCAGTACCTGGTCAGGTGGGTGGGGATGTCTTGTAGTACATTTAGACAATTGTTTGTTATTTCTGTCACCTGCTGCTGGATGTCTGTTATTGGTTGTGTTGACTTGGTCCTCCCACATACTTGCATATGTGTGTGTGTCTGTGTGTGTGTGGTGCTGGGGGGGTGAATTCGGAGTTAGGGTTTTCAACCCTAATAGTGAATTTCCTTTCTTTTGTCGCTGTGGAACAACCCTAACTAATGCATTAAATGGAGTTTTTTGCCTCTAATTTCCCTTCTTTTTGAGAATGATAATAAGAAATAGTGAATGTAATGCAGTGGCGGGAGCAGGGCCCTCCCGCCACATAATGTGGTGGCGGAGAGCAGGGTGAGCTCTAACAGTGGTGCATGGTAACGCAAGTGTGAATGAGAACAGAAAGGTAACACACACGTGGCGACGGGAACGGTCTGCCACGTGATGTGTTGTCACATAGTAACACGGTGCCTGCAAATGGAAAATGTCAATGGACATGGTGACGAAAGTGAAACAGAAAGAGAAACAGTACTGCAGACACAAATGGCAAAAATAACAGAAAGCATGAGAGCAAATGAAAATGCAAGGATAAGCACATAGGGCCCGCGCTCCCGCCACGTAATGTGGCGGTGGAAGCGCGGGGTCCTTTGGGCACCGCGCTCCCACCACATGATGTCTTGTGGCATAGTAACAGGAACAGCAATGCAAACAGAAGAGCTAACAGTGGCACACATGGTAACGCAAGCGCGAATGAGATAAGAAAGGGTAACACACATGGTGGCGTAGATGGGAATGGTCTGCCACGTGATGTGTTGTCACATAGTAACATGGTGCCTGCAAATGGAAATTTCAATGGGCATGGTGACGCTAAGTAAAACAGAAAGAGAAACAGTACTGTAGACACAAATGGCAAAAAATAACAGAAATGCAAGCACAAAAGAAAATGCAAAGGATAACGCACATGGTGGAGCAGACGTCAACGGTAAGTGAAACGGGTACGGAACCACAAGCGGAAAGGGCAACAGTAACAGTACTGTAAGTGCACAGGCTGGTTTTCCCCAAAACCTGCATAGAGAAAGACAGTGAGTACAAAGAATGTATGCATAATAATGAGTATCGGAGCAGAAAATGAGAACTTGGAATACTAAATAGGTTATATCTCAGGAACCGTATGACGTAGAAAAAAAATGTAAAAGTCGTATGATTTACAACTGTCCTGGCTAATTTTGTGCTTAGGGGGCTAAGCAGTTTTCCGACGAAAAGTCCGTATCTCACACCGTTTCTGAGATACGAGCCCTGAAAGGCGCGGCGAACGCCGTAATGTTATCCTATGGGAAAAAAAGAGAAGTTCAGAGTGCCATGACTTTGCCTCCCTGTAATATTTTTTCACCAAACCACTGAAAGGCACATATGTGGGCTGTTGGCTGTCTTCCCTCCAAATTTCAGGAAAAAAGACCAAACCGTTATTTTGCAGCAGGGTGCCAAAGGATTCCTGTAATGCGTCGGGCACCGTAATGTTATCCTATGGGAAAAACCGTCATCTTTGGAGTTCCGTAACTATGCCGCCGTGTAATATTTTTTCAATACAACACCGTAAAGCATATCTGTGAGATGTCATCTGCGTTCCCTCCAAATTTCAGCCCAAAACTCCCAACTGTTCTTTTGCAGCACAGTGCCAAAGAATTACTGTTATTTTGGGCATAGTGTTGCAAAGCAGTGTAGCAATTTGCGAAAGATTTCACAAAAATTTGTGACACTTTCATGAGTGTGACACTACTTTGTGAAAGTACTTTTTCCAGAAATTTGAAAAACATATTTCTGGGGTGTTTTACCCCAAAATAAAGACATGGCAAGCATCCTCAGGGTCCGACTAGGTGAATACAAAAAGAATTAGGTTGCTAGAGGGTCTCAAGCCAAGCATTTTTCTGATCACTAACTGAAAACAAAATGGCAGATTTGCGACAGTAACAGGGCCATTTGAGACAGTAAAAAGTACATTTGCGACACTGTCAAACTTTTTGTTAACTTTTCCCATTGACTTATAATGGGAAATTGTTTTTTGAATAACTTTTGAATCATTTAATATTTTTCCATGAAATCTTCGAAAGGCACATCAGGGACCATGGCCGCATGTTCCCTGAAGATTTCAGGCAGGTTGCACAAACCGTACGACCTGTAGGCGCGACCATAGAATTCCAGAAAAAGTGTAAACGTGTGCACAGATCACGCTTAATAACTCTGCTGCCGTATATCCGACTGGTACAAAACTAGGTAGATCCCAAGGCCTATGGTTCTTGATCGTGTATTCCAAATTTCAGGCAAATCCGTCAAACGGTTGCAAAGTTATTAAGGTGCAAGATTTGGGGGTTTTACATAGAAATGGGCTCCTCAACCCTTAACTATGGTAGCACTACCGTATACCATAATATATATATATATATATATATATATATATGTATGTATGTATATGTATATATATACACTACAGGTCAAAAGTTTTAGAACACCCCATTTTCCAGTTTTATTGAAATTTAAGCAATTCAAGTCCAGTGAATAACCTGAAATGGTACAAAGGTAAGCGGTAAACTGCTAGAGGTTAAAAAAAAAAGTTTAGGTTAGCAAAACTGCTGTAGAGAAATTGCAAAGAAAGTCAAGGTGTCAGTGAGTACAGTTTCTACACCATCAAAAGGCACTTGGAAACTGGAGGAAACTCTGACAGGAAGAGAGTCTGGCAGACCCAAAGCCACAACAGAATCAGAAGACAAGTTTCTGAGAGTCAACAGCTTGCGTGATAGGCATCTCACAGGACAACAGCACAGAGTGACTGGCACCCTGAACCAAAAGGGCTACCACAGCATTTTGCAGTGCCATGCAATACCCTCTTGTCTATGCCTAGTTGGTCAGGGGTTCATCCTACAGCAAGATAATGACCCAAAACATACCTCCAGGCTATGTCAGAACTACCTTCGAGGAAAAGAACAAGATGGTAGGCTTCAAATCATGGAATGGCCAGTACAGTCTCCAGACTTAAACCCCATTGAGCTGGTTTGGGATGAACTGGACAAAAGGGTGAAAGCAAAGCAACCTACAAGTGCAACACATTTGTGGGAACTTCTGCAACAGTGTTGGGAAGAACTTCCTGAACAATATTTGATGTCCATTGTAGGAAGAATGCCACGAGTGTGTTCGGCAGTTACAGTATATCTGCAAAAGGTGGCTACTTTGATGAGTCAAAAAGTTAGATTAAATTTTGTTAAACGAAATGATTCTATGATTTCTTTTTTATCTCCAATTGTTTATTTGTTCTATGCTTTAATTTCAGAGTACATTGAGACATTAACCTGCATAAATTTCAATAAAAACTAGAAAAATGGGGGTGTTCTAAAACTTTTGACCAGTAGTGTATTTATATATATATATATTCAATATTAGGGTTGAAACCAGCTTTCACCCTCAGCCCACCCAACTGGAATGAATGCGCATTGGGTGCATCGTCCTCAAGTGTCACCCTATCACATGTGGAAAGAAGCTGAGGAATAGGAGAATGGGGTGACAGTTAGGACCCGATGACCCCAATGCACCCTGATTCCAGTTAGGGGGTGGGCTGGAGGGAAAGGTTTCAACCCTAACATCGAATTTCCTCACTTTTGTCGCTATAGAACAACCCTAACTGATGCATTAAACAGAGTTTTTTGCCTCTAATTTGTCTTCTTTTTGAGAATGATAATGAGAAATAGTGAATGTAATGCAGTGGCGGGAGCACGGGGGTGATGTCTTGTCATATTGTAACATTGTGCCCGCAAACGCAAATCGTAATGCGCATGATGACGCAAAGTGAAACAGAAAGAGGAATAGTACTGTAGACAGAAATGTTAAAAAGCACGGAAAGCAAACCATAAGTAAGCATAAAGTGTAACGCGACATGGTGGTTTAAGCGTGAACGTAAGTAAAACGTGTACTGAACCACAAGCAGAAACGGTAGTGGTAAGAGTAATATAAGCTTACACAGGCTGGTTGTCCCTAAAAGCTGTATAGAGAAAGACAGTGAGTAGAAAGAATGTATGCAAAATAATGACTCTCGGAACACAAAAATCAGTAGTTGTAATAGTAAATTGCTTATATCTCAGTAACCGTACGACATAGAAAAACAATTTAAAAGTCATATGTATTATCACTTTCCTGGCTAGTTATATACATAACTCCGATAAGGGGGCTAAAATTTTTCGACAAAAACTCTGTATCTCGCACCATTTTAGAGATACAGGCATTCGAAGGCGCGGTGAATGCCGTAATGTTATCTTATGGGGAAAAAAACAGAAGTTCGGACTGCCATAACTTTTGAACAGTTAAATATTTTTTCATGAAATCTTTGAAAGGCACATTGGGGGCCACAGCTGCATGTTCCCTGAAGATTTTGGGCCGGTCGTGCAAACCGTGCAACCTGTAGGCACGACCGTAGAATTCCAGAAAAAGCGTAAATGTGCGCGCAGATCATGCTTAATAACTCTGCAGCTGTTTATCTGACCAGTATGAAACTTGGCAGATCTCAAGGCCTATGATTCTTGATAGGGTATTCCAAATTTCAGGCAAATCCGTCAAACGGTTGCAAAGTTATTAAGGTGCAAAGTTTTGGGGTTTAACATAGAAATGGCTCCTCAACCCTAACTATGGTAGCACTACTGTGCTACCATAATATTCACCACAATATATCCAAGGCACACTGCCTTAAAGGTAGCTGGTCCATTCCACTGGGGTGTCAAACAGAGGAGGCATACTGATGAGTCCTGGTAGACGAAACACGTTCTATGTCTTCTGTTAGCACCCTTGCAAACTGTGTGAGAGGCCTTCGGCACCATGCACCCTGCTTAAAGTTGGACCAGCATAACATTCTGTGGTGATTTGCATATGCAGCCCATGATGCTTTGCATTGTGGGGGCATGTGTGATTTTCTATGTATAGATATATATATATATATATATATATATATTCACTGCAAAAAACTACATTAATGCATCAGTTCAAATTTTTATTAATCAATCAATCCTTTATTTATGAAATGCTATTCCAAGAGATTATAGCGTTGTACAATGAATCAACAAACAGCAATCAACAGAAAACATATCTCATAAAAACATATTAAAAACACAGTACTAAAAAGCAGAACTTTAAATATCAAAACTTCACATAATTTAAAAAACTTATTAAGTATCAAAATACGCTAACTCAAATATATAGTTTTTTATGGCAGATTTAAAGGCCTCAATGGATGGGAACTCTCTAACCCGACAAGGTAGAGAAATCCACAGGGTCAGGGCTATAAAAGCAAACCACCTAGCTTCCGCAGTTGCCAAATGTTCCCTGGGAATCTCTAGCAATCCCTCTCTGGCAGAGCGGAGAGGACAAAGGGGCAGTAGGGATGAAGGAGATCTTTCAGATGCAGCGGACTCAGTCCATGTAGGGCCTTATAGGTCAGAAATCTGACCTTGAAGGTGATTCTTCACCACACCAGCAGCCAGTAAAGGCCACAGAGTACAGGTGTGACATAGCAGGATCTCAATAAGCCAGTCAACAACCTGGTAGCTGCATTCTGCACCAGCTGCTTGTGGTGAAGGTTCACCCCTGGTAGCCCTAGGTATAGGGCATTGCAGTAATGAAGACATGAGTTCCTAAAGGCATGGACCAATGTCAGCAGGTCATCAGGAGGGACCAGGTGTTTTATCCGGGTGATATTCCTCAGATGATAAAATGAGCTGTTGACAACGGCCAACACCTGAGACTTAAGTGTCAGCTTGCTATCAAGCATAATGCCCACATTCTGCACCCGATCAGAGATCACTAGCTGGTTGCCTCCCAGCCAAAGCCCGGATGGCTGTACAGCCAATAACCTCTCTGCTCAATGATCTAGGTCTATGACCAACCCCTCAGTCTTATCTGAATGCAGCTTAAGCCAGCTGGCACTCATCCAGTGCTCAGTCTCAGAGAGGCAGTTGTTAAAGGCCGAAATCATGTCATTTTGTTTGGGCACAAAGGATATGTGCAGTTGAATATCATCTGCATAGCAGTAAAAACTCAACTGGTACCACTTAATATTATCTCCCAATGGCAGCATGTATACCACAAACAACATGGGGGAGAGCACAGAGCCCTGTGGCACATCACATGGCAGGGGGAGAGAGGCCAATTGGCAAAATCTGGAATTGACAAAAGCTAGAAAATTCGATGTTAGAGTTCCCACCCCTTCACTCCACCCCCCACCCTCCACAGGCCAAAAGGCATCAAGGTGTGCCATGGGGTCATCAGGCCCAGTTTCCTCCCCATTCCAAGTATAAACAAGCTGACATGGTACAGTATAGGAGAATGGGGTGACATGTAGGCCTGATGACCCCATGGCACACTCCAATGCCTGTTGGTGTGTGGAGGTTGGGAACCCTAACTTTGAATTTCCTAGCTTTTGACAATTTAATAAAAACCTTAACTGATGCATTAACTTAGTTTTTGCAATGAATTTCCCTTCATTTTGAGATAGTATAATAGTATCCTTATTTTACTGTAGGAGCACAGGGTCCTTCGGACAGGTGGTAAAACATGTTTCAGTCAGGATGTAAAAATGACAACTGCATACTCTTCATTAGGAGGTGTGAAAAATGGCAATGTTGAAAAACTGGAATATGAAAATTCATCGAAGTTAAGCACGTGTGTAGAACCTGTGCACTTTAACACAGTAAGTTTTTGGAATTATTTCACCAAATTTTCAATATGGACTTTTTGAGACCTCTCCTCATGAACACTGGCACTGTGATTTCATTAATCCATCCCAAAAGTTGATTTTGCACTGTGCCAGTGCCATTCTGCACCTCAGGTGTGAAAACACATTTTGAGCAGGATGTGAAAAATGACAGCTGTACTGTTCATGAGGAGGTGTGAAAAAATGGCAATGTTAAAAATCTGGAGTGAAAATAATAAAAACTGATGAAGCTATGAGCTTACATACAAACTGTGCAATATATTCTCATAATACAGTCACTGTTGGGAATTTTTGCACCAAATTTTCAATGTGGGGTTCTTGGGACCCCACCTCATGAACACTGGCACTGTCATTTTGTTAACTGGTCCCAAAAAGGTGATTCTGCGCAGCAACCACAAAATAACTTTTTGGGACTGATCAACAAGATGACAGTGACAGTGTTCATGATTTGAGGTGTCAAGAATCCCATGTTGAAAATTTGGGTCAAAATTCAAACAAATGACTGAGATATCAACATAAGTTGAAAACCCCATTGACAGTTATTATAAGGTGCTTACCTGTATTTCTCAGTTTGCTGTTCACCTTTAAAGAGTGCAGACGTGTACCGGTAGAGAGAAGATTGTAGCTATTAACCTCTGGAGGTAAGTATGGGGTAAGGGGAGATTGGTGTGTAAAGGAAGGGTGGGAATGGAGGAAGAGGTACATGGGGAGATGATGACGGACCATTTTATTTTTTTCAGGATTTTTTTAATAAACAGATGTCAGGGACTGTTTTCTTTATTTCAGGTAGTATTGATGATGGAGGGGGGCATGCTATAACTGGGAATACTGTGAGTGGGCTCCCCAGTGTCCTACTTTGGTGATATATATTTTAGATATATAAATTATACTGGCACAGTCATGCCAGTTTAGTTAGGGTGAAAGTGCACTTCTATGTTAAAGTTCAAACTTTGAGAGTTAATAAATTTGGAGACATTCAACAGATTTGCATGAAATGTAGCAAGCACAATCTCTAGGAGTTTATCTCTTGACCTTCCAAATCTGGTGGGAATCAGTTGATTGGGTTCTGAGATATAAAGTGCTGAAAAACCAGAACCATCTGGATTTTTTTACATTTATTTGTCATCCTGGATCTCAGAAATGGCTTTATGTTGTGGGCTGAAATTGTCAGGGTAGAAAACCGTTGGGTCACAGATGTGCCTTTTGAAGGTTTGGTGAAAAAATATTAATCTGTTCAAAACTTTAGGCATTTTAAATTGTCCCATTATTTCCTAAGGGAAAATTTATATGTCAAGCACGAAAGATAATATTGTTCGCACAAAACAGTATTGTGCACACAATACTAGCTTCTTTTCACCAAGAAGGCTGATATTGTGCACACAATAGGAGTACTATGCACACAATACCAGTTTCTTTTCACACAGAAGCCTGTTATTGTGTGCACAGATCACAGAGGTTCAATTGATTGAGCTGTGTTGCATCCGCCATCTTGTTTGCCCGCTTAGCAAGAATGTTGATGTCTTGAACCTTTTTAACACACAACAAAATCAGAAAACAGCTAAAGAGGACCCCTTTAGGTGTATTCTGATGTTTTGGGGAGTTTTACAATGGACTCAAACAATTTCTTTCGTCAAATGCCAGCTTATACAGAGAACGGCTTGTAAGCCATTCTCTGTATGAGAAGAGTGGTATTTTCTTGACATATGCAGCTGCAGCTGGAACTCATGCTGCTGGCTGCACAGTCAAGGAAGACTCACAGTTGTTCCCACTGACACAGGGTGCCCAGTCCCAAATTCAGTATGTGTCCCCCCGCACACACATATTTGGCACACTGGGAGCCCACCCCAGTGTGCCCAACATTATTTAAAAGCCTGTGGGAAAAGAAAACTGTTCACTGATGTCTTCTTCAACGAAGAATCATGCATCGAAATTTGTGATTATTTTGATGGAGGATCCTGCATTGAACTACTGTGCCCCATCCTCCAACATCTGGGTGCCCAATCCCTGTGTCAATGTATATCTGCCCCAGTATTGTGGCACACTGGGAGCCCACCCCAGTATGCTGACATATTTATATTTAAAAAAAAAAAGAAACTTTCTGACACTGGGATGCCCACTCCCGTGTTGGATGACCCACTTTTACTGTCAATGGAGGTGTCCAATTTCCCCTGTCGGCATCATGATCCCCCCTCACCTTATGTGGCACAGTGGGAGCCCAACCCAGTGTGCCCATACTTATTTAAAAAAAAAACTCCTGTAAATGTAGAAAACCGTCCCCTGTAGTCTTTTGTTTATAAAGCCTGAAAAAAACAAAATGGTCCATCGACATCTCCCCACTACCCCCTCCCTCATCCCACACCCCCACTGTCACCCATACTTACCCTCTGGAGATCGGGATCGATGATCTTCTCTGGACCAGGACAAGTCTGTACTCTTCAAAGCCGAACTGTGATCTGAGGAATCAAGGTATGCCGTATAATGGGAATCATTGGGGAGGGTTCAACTTATTTTTATATTTCAGTCAATTTTATGAATTTTTGCTGCAAATTTTCAACATGGGGTTCTTGGAACCCCACCTCATAAACACTGACACTGTCATTTTGTTTCTCGGTACCGAAGGGTGATTTCACGGTCGCTGCACAGAATCATCTTTCAGGACTGATTTATGAAATGACAGTACCACTGTTCAGGAGGTGGGGTCCCAAAAAGCCTATGTTGCAAATTTGGTAAAAAAATTTCCCAAAATGACTGCATTATGAGCGTGCGTTGCGGCAGTTTCTACACATGCTCATAACTTCAACAGTTTTTAATATTAACACTTCAGATTTTCAACATTGTTATTCTTTTGCACCTCCTTATGAACAGTATAGCTGTCCTTTTGCACATCCTGCCTGGAACGTGTTTTCACACCTGTGGCGAAGAATGGTGACTGTCACTGTGTGAAATCAACTTTTGGAATGGATTAACAAAATTGCAGTTGCACTGTTCAGAAAGTAGGTCCCATAATACTGAAGTTGAAAATTTGGTGAACAAATTCCAAAAAATGACTGCATTATGAACGTGTGTTGCACAATTTCTATGCACGTCAATAACATTGCCAATTGTTCCTATTTTCTCTCCAGATTTTTATCATTGCCATTTTTCCACACCATCTCGTGAACAGTATAACTGTCATTTTTCAAATCCTACTGAAAATGTTTTTCCGCAACTGTGGCATAAAAACAGTATTAAAGTTGCGCAGAATTACATTTTGATAAGGATTTGAAAGATTGTTGTACTGGGAACATATGGAAAGGTGCTAAGAAGATTATGTTGAACATTTGGGGTGAAAATAATTTCAGATGGCACAGTTATGACTATTTGTTGCAATTTCACTATGCCTAATCATAACTTAATGTGTGGAAGCACAAGGGTCCGAGATCCCTGTGTTTCCACAGTTAGATACATATGCGCATCTATGGAGGGATGGGACAGCAGGGTCAAAAGGACACTGCGCTCCCACAGTAAATTGAGGATACATTTATACTATCTGAAAAAGAAGGGAAATTCTTTGCAAAAAACTTTGTTAATGCATTACTTTAGTTAAGGTGAATACCACAGCAACAAAAGCAGGGAAATGAGGTGTTAGGCTTTCCAACCCTAACACCCCACCTCCAAAGTTCCAATCCCTACCACCCCACCCCTAATTCCCCTACCCTCCACACACTAACAGGCATTGTGGTGTGCCATTGGGTTGCCAGGCCTAACTCTCACCCAATTGTCCTATACTGTAGTGTGTAAGCTTGTTTACATGTGTAATGGAGTGAAAGTTAGGCCTGTTGGTGTGTGGAGGGTGGGGCAATGGAGGTGGAGTGGTAGGAGTGTGAACCCTGGGGTTTGGGCATTAGGGTTGGAAACCATAATGCCTCATTTCCTACATGCCTGTGGTAGTCATCTAACTAAAGCATTGATGAAGTTTTTTGCAAAAGATATATATATATATATATACACATATACATATATATTTGTTTACTGTGTACAGGTGGTGCAGGCTGGACACAGAAATCCATCCTTTGATTTGGTGTCACTGTGTGGTGTTAGTCTGCCAGCCAGTTAGTGAGTGAAAACTGAAGTATGTTGCTGAGTGAGACACTAAGGGCCCGATTTTCAAAGGGTTTTGCAGGGCTTGCATCAAGCCCTGAGTCAACCCTGATTGTGAAGGAGTGGAATAACAGATGGACACAACAACAGTTTTTTAGGTGCATGCCACTTTTTCTTGTGGGATGTTTCTTTTTTCCACAACAGAAGAATAAACTTTACAATACTTCTTGCTCAGGGAAATAAATAACTCCGTCAAATAAAGCAATAAGGTAACAAACAGTAATTCAAGGCTATATGTGGCAAATTAGCTTCATTTCCACAACCACTGATGCAGCAGTAGACTCACCCAGTCATCGCCTGCACAGTCAGTAGAAACTGACCCCTATCTTCTGTTTGGTAGAACAGGAGGGTTTTTTATATTCGCTCCCTGTAGTCGGGTGACCTTAGCATCATCAACAAATAAAACCTTTTTATTTAGTCCTCTTTTTAATTTATATGATAAATTAGGGCTAGCTAAAGCTACCCTACATTCAAGCATGAGGTCTAAAGTGAATAAATAAGCCCAGAAAGAAAATAAGTGATCACTATCTGTGATTGACAGCCCTGTTAATATAAAGGTGGACCACTAGGGGCTGCTTTTGTCTTCAGGAGCACCAGGACTGACCTTCACTGCTACAGATAAGACAGGCTTTTTATGTCTCCAGCATTATTAGGCCCATGTATCTATAGGCTATGGTTAGTTGTTACAGGGGCCATATTCCCCTATATATATTATGGGCTGCTTAAATGCTCTATCTTGATGCCATTTATTATGACTGCTGACGGCTGCAAAACTCAGACCATCAGACCATCAGATAACAGACCAGCAGACCAGCATGCCTTTATAGGCCTGCATCAATTCTGGTGAACCTTCAGTCCCCAGTGAAGCCAAACCCCTGAGCTCTGCACCAGTTTTTCAACCACTGATTAAATCCCATGGTGTGGAGCACCCTAGCCTCACCCATGCCATAGACAGGCAGCACCTCTGAGAAGGTTACATTGTGTGCTACTTGTCTAAGGCCCCTCCCTACTTCACAAACTCCTCCTGTACTGTTCTGATCTCTTTCCCAGCCAGGTCATTTGTCCCTAGGGGGACAATGACATCCAGCCCCCTTCCCCTTGCAGCTGCTCCTGCAATCCTGAGGATATGCTCCCTGTCCCTTCAAGCCATGGCACCTGGCAGGCACCTTGCCTCCCTCTCGCCTCCCTCCCCCAGTGCTACCCACCTAACAATGGAGTCTCCCACCAGGAGTTGTTTCTTTCCTCCATGGGGTCCCATGCCACCCTCCTGTGGGTCTCCTTTGTGGAGGTTCCCAGCATCCTCCTCGGTCACCACTGCAGGTGCCTCTATGGAGGAACCACACTCTGCCAGAGTGGCATATGAATTGTGGAGAGGTACAACTGGAGAGATGCACCTCTGTTCCAACACCCTCATCCTCCCAGAGCCCACTGTGGTCCAACTCTTCCTTTTTCTTGGCAACCTCTGAGGCAGTGGTGGTGGCCCTGGTGCTCCCTGGGTGGGAGAGGAGGTCCCCCAAATCCTGACCAACTCAGCCTGAAGATGAGCAACCTCCTCCCTCAGCCCTGAGAGATGCCTCCAGATGAGACAACACCGCATCTTTCAGAACGTCTCCCGGAAGACTGCTGCTCCACAGCCACTGCACTGTATCACTCCCATCATGTCTTATTTCTGGCCCTTTAACAGTTGTTTTGAATACTTAACCTTTCCTCTGTTTATTTATTTATTTTAGCTGTCTAGCTCTCTCTCTCTCTCTCTCTATATATATATATATATATATATATATATATATATATATATATAAGGTTTGCAATGCCCCCATCGAAGATATCTGATATTTTCCCCTAGTGCAGTTTGACCTTTGACATCATGAGTTTTGAAGCCACGAGTGATGCCACAGGTCAAACTGCTTGAGGGGAAAATATCTGTGATATTTTTGATGGGGGCATTGTATTTTATGCACTGGGACAAGTTTTTTTAGCAGTGTCATGTTTATTTTTTTAAAATAGGAATGTCTTTATTTCTTTTTGTTTCCGGATGACTGAGTGCTGTGTTCTGTAAAACTGAATTTTTGCATCAGAACGCTGTGTCATTGTGCTGCTGGGGAGAGTGGTAAGAGTAAAAAAGAGCGAGTTGGTTGCTTTTTTGTGTAGTGGGGTTTGAAGGAAATGAATGTTTTATATGAGGCTAAAAGTTGTTGCTTTTTATATTTGGTGAAAGAAAGTGGGGTGGGAGAGACAATGAAAATAATTTAGTGTTTTGTCTGGTATTTTGGACCTTCAGGAGAAATGGTAATTAACACTGTGTGAAGCTGAAAGTTGTTTTTTTTTTAAATAAGTTACAGTGAAAGAACAGGGGAGAAAATGAAACTGTTCCGTGTGCTGCTGGAAAGAAATGAAACTGCCAGTGGGAGCTGGAATGCAAGTAAGCAAGTACATTCTAATTGCGCTGCTCATGCTGCCAGTTTCCACTAATCAAAGCCTTTGTGAGCAGTTGTGCTTAAGTGCAGATAGTGCCTGCTTATTACCTACAGTGAGGATTAATGTGATATTCTCACTGTAGGTCTGACCAGCCAGAAATACTGCTGTTATTTGTCACTTGTTATCCTCACCCCCATTGCATAAATATATATATATGGGATATGCAATGGGGGACGTCAGAACTCGTAGTTATTTTCACAAGTCCCCAGAGACCTTGGGTAACCTCACACACGAGTGGCGTGGCGTGAGACCCGCAGATTTACCCGAGTCACCGGGGACGTGTGAAAATAACTATTTTATTCCACGGTCCCCTATCGCATGTGCGATTCATGCAATGGGTTTTGTGGTGATTTTTATGATGTTTGTGGTTGAACTGTGGTTGGTATTTAATTTTTTTGATGGAGGACTATTTGGTTTTCATGGTGGAAGGGTTTTTTTTGATTGCTGTGTGAATGGGTGTGTGGTTGTAGGCTTTGATTGGTTGTAGTGGCTGGAGAGTGTTTGGTGTGATGTTATTGGCTGATGTAATGTGGGAAAGTAGTTTTGATTGGCTGGAGGGGCGTGTCTTACAGTGGGAGGGTTAGAGTGATTGATGTGTGTGTGTGAATTGCTGTGATTGGGTGTGCATGTGGTGAGCATGCTTTTTGATTGGTTGGTGGGCGTGGCTGAGATTTGTGGTGCAGTTTCGGTAGAAAGGAGTTCGAGGAGGATGTGCTGTTGGATTGCTCGAGGTGGCGGCCGTTTGAGAGCAGGAGTTCGTGTTTCGTGTTGCCGGAGAGCTATGTTGTTAGGCCATACCAGTACTAAGATCAGTCAGTGGATGTATGGAAGAGTTTGAGGAGGACGCTGTGATTTTAGTCGTGGAGTGGTGTTTTCTTCATCGATGGACCGTGGAGGAAGATTTCGTGGAGATCTGAAGAATTTGGAGTGGTATCCTGTATGGGTGTTTCATTTTTGTTCGAGATGGATGGATTGGAGCTTTTTTGGGGGCAGCTGCATTTGTAAAGGTTTAATTTTTTTTTTTTTGGCATGTCGGACTTTGACGTAATGGATTGGAAGGAACAAGACTGAGAAGTTAAGTTTTTGCAACATTTATTGAACAGAAAAACAAACAGTAGCATTTATTTTTATTGTACAGAGGAGAATTCTAATAGTTTAAAACACTGTATGGGTTTGTATGATTTTTGCAACTTGCAGTAAAGAGTTCATTTTCAGAAAAGAACAGTTTTGTAGAAGATTTGGGTATGGGGGTTGAGGTGGGGTAAGGGTGGTGGGGTGAGGATTCAGTTTATTTTTGTGTTGTAGTCCATAGGGTTTGATAGAGTATTTTTGCTGTGTAGAATATGTATTTATTTTTCATTTTCAGTCTGTTAATTCAGATCGTCTTTCCGCTAGTAGTTGGTCTGTATTCCAAAGATGGTGAATATCCAGGATGTGTTTTGAAGAAAGGAAAGTCCAGTTTTTGTTAGAAATTTGTTCTAGTTTGCGAGCCTTCATTTGCCTTTTTTTGCTTGTAGGTTCAGGTTATTCAGAGGTTTTTTTTTTATTTGTACAGTATTTCAGAAAGGAATGTTTAGGTCTGCACAGATCTTCTTTCTGGCTTGACAGTATTTTTTGTAGGAAGGTAAATTTATGTTCAGGTCATTTTCTTTGCTGTATTCAGATCTTGTCTTCATTTTTAGAGGTTTTTGATATTTTTTCATCGAGAATATATGGTCGTTTGCAACTTTATTCAGAGTCGCTGTCACTATCTAAAACCATCGGTCTTTTCTTGGCGTAGCTGTCATACTTGTTACCTGCATTTGGGGGGGGGAGAAAAAAAGAGCATTATGAGTTTGGTTTGCAATGTGTAGTAATGTGGAGTGGTATTTCGAAGGGTGGAAGTGGTGGTGATGGGTGGGTATTGGGTGGGAGGAGGGGTTTTATGTAGTACTTTTGTGAATTTGTTGGTAGTGTAATTATGCTTACCTTGAATGATATTGAAGGTGACTTGCTTTGCATGTATGGTGGGTTTGCTGATGCAGGTTCCAAGTAGGTCTTTGTAGTTGGTAGGAATAGTGGTCAGTTGTTGTTGACAGGAAGGTTTGGCTTCTGGAGTCTGATCGCCACTTAGTAAAGTGCTTATTTGGTGTTGTTTGGAGTCATTGAGCTTTGAATATTCGTTGAGGCTTTGGAGCTGTTTGTGGCCTGAAATTTGTATGATTTCAGTTGGTGGTATTCCACTGTCCACTAATTTTTGTACCAGGTGCTTTCGTACAGAATGGTTAGTTAGTCGTTTATCAGTTTGTATGCCTGCATTGGTAACCATATTTTTGACAATAGTGGAGAGCTTATTAATACCCACAGGTTGATTTTTAAACCATTTGTGCACTTTTGATGTTTGTATGTTGTTGTTGATAGCTAAGAAAAACGGTGCTTCAGGGTGGTTACTTTGGCTGGGCCTGTGGGTACTGTAGAGTTTGTAGTTGGTGACTGGGCATCTAGTAGGATTTTGTTGTAGTTCGTATGCTCATGGCTTTAGTTTTCTGTATTCTTTTGGGTTGGAGCCTTGTCTAGTTTTAGTTTGACGTTCACTGGTATACTGGAGGTAGAACAGTCCGTTTTCATCTTTTTGCATGATGATGTCTCCCCATTTGACTGCTCTTATTTCCGTTATGCCTCTGACACCAAAGTATAGGCTAACTATTAACCACATGGTGTTAAGCAAGGCATCAGGGTTGTGTGGGCCTAGTTGTTGAGTGTCGTTTAGTTTGTTGATAAGGAAATCTGTGAGCTCATCTGCTGCTTTTGGTCTGTTACCCTTGCCATAACTTTTGAGGCATTTTTGTTTGCACTGCAGAATTTCTCTGGTTGTGAGGAAAGCAGGTGATGTTGATAGAGATTCTGGAAAGTGTTTCTGTTTTAAATATCTTTCAACACTCTGGAATGTGGCACACAGTGTTAAGGGCTCATAGGGAGTTCCGTCTTTTCTGGTGGAGTGCATGAAGAAGGTAGCAAGTAATTTATCCAGGTTTGCCGGTGTAATGGTTTCAAACGGAGTTTCTATATTGCAGTTTTCTTTGAGGTATTTTTGAACGGTCATGACATCACTGTGAGTCTTTTTCATCGTGTTGGGGTTTTTGCCTGCTTGTATATATTTTTGTATGGCATCTTCATCTATGTCCACTGCGGTGCTAGTACTGGGTTTTGGTTCTTCTGGTATGTCTGTGTTTTGTGAATTATTTAATTGCTGGGGTTCCAGTAGAGGTTCAGTGTCTTCTTCAAATTGTGTTAGTATTTGGGTTAGTTCCATTTGAAAGTCTGCAGCAGTTTCCTGTGTTGCCATTTTGTATGCAGTAACAGTCATTTTTTTTTCTGTGATACTTGGGTCAGAAAAGGTATCAGAAATCGAGAGTCGCAAAGTTGTTGGTGTTTTTTATAGTTTTATAATGGAAACAGCATCTTTTCTGTGACGAAAATGGTTATGCTGCTTGCGATAATAATGTAGTATGGTGGAGTGTCATTTGCGTGCAGTTTTCTTGTTTACTGCACGAGGGGTTATGCAGGTGGATGATTTACTGGTTGTGCTAGTGTTGATTGCGTTTATGTGTGCCAACTGTGTGGGTGGCAGAATGTAGGTCCGGCACAGTGCTTGTGATTGAGAGTTTTCATTTATCCCACATATGTGGGATAAATCTAGGTTGGTTAGATTTATTCCACATATGTAGAAATAAATGGATTTATTCAATGGCTTTTGGTCTCACACCTATTGCATAAATAAATATATATATATATATATATATATATATATATATATATATATATAATAGTGGCACGGTCATGCCACTATAGTTGGGGCTCAGTGGTCAGTTACATACTAAAGTCAAAAGTTTGGGCATTAATAACTTTGGACCAGTTCAACGGATTGGTCTGCAATTTGGTACACATGGTGGGGCATGGTAAATCTCTTGATTTGCCAAATTGTGTTTTGTTCGGGCTTACTGTGTTTGCCTAGGAAAGCACTGAAAAATGCAAAATTATCCGTTTTTGGAGGCAGCTTTCAGGATTTTGGATGTGGCCCTGCAGGGCCATCGTATGGTGTGCCACTCTTTGAGATGGCTTGTTTGAAACAGCTTTGTTGGCCAAACATGCCACTTTTCATTTGGTGAAAAAATATTAAGGCATTCAAAAGTTATGTTACTTTTAAGTTCCCATTATAGGTCAATGGGAAAATTTATATGTATGTTTTGCGAACAAAGAATGGGGTTCTGGCCATCTGGTCCCACCTGGCGATGAAAGAATTAGCAGCCTCATGGTTCAAGAACCTTTGTCCCCCAGGATTTTTCAAATTCTTTGATCATGAGGTCCGCCATCTTGTTTTGAGTTTTCCAATCAAAAAAACACAAATATCTTGGCTCGGGGGTCACTTCTGAGGTAAAACTTGGATGGGTTTTACTCAGGGGACCCCGAACTATCAAGCCATGGCTTTGGTTTTATCAAAAATGGTCCAAAAACAGAGTTTTGAGCATTTAAAATCTTTGTTCACAGCTCGCTAATGATCTTTGATTGCGAGCCTGCAAAATCTTTGATCGTGAGAGTCTTTGATCGTAATTGTGCATTGCAAGCGAGGGACGAGATGGCCAGATTCTTAAATTGATTTTTGTAGCCCAGGGGTGCCCTAGAAAGGTATGTGAGGGTGGGTTTTGCGCAGAGGGCTTCGTTCTGCCCCATCTGAATAAAAAAACATAAGTTTTCTATATACCTGGCAGTCTAGTGGCTGCCTCCCCCGATCATGATGATATGGATAAGGATGTCTGTATCCCTGGTAGTCTAGCAGCCCCCCTGCCCCCCATCATAATGAAAAAGATAAGTATTTGTTATTTCCTGGTAGTCTAGTGGCCCCACACCTTCCCAATCAGGCATGCCAGCCCAACCAGCGCCCCCCACCCTTCACCAGCCGGCGACTGGCACAGCCCACCTCTCACCTCCACGGCCAGATGCCGACTGTGTGTACTATGAGTGCTAATTCAGGCGCTCTGAAAATATTTCTGAGCACCTGTTTGAATTAGCACTGGTAACTATACACAGTTGGCGGCTGGCGTGAGAGCGTGGTGGGCTGTCAGCTCGCAACTGAAGGGTGGGGTGCTGGAATACTGGGTACCATGACTGGGTGGAGATGCGGGGACCACTAGACTACCAGAAATAACAAATGCTTATCTTTTCGTTATTATTTTTTATTTATGCTTTTTACCCCCTGAGCCCTCCTGCCACCGTATCCTCAGCCCGGTCACGGGCTGCCAGCCTCTGTTCCCCAGATCGGCCGCTGTCCCCCGATACCCCGTGGATTTCCCCCCACGGTGGGGCCTGTGGCGCACCCCCTCTTATGCACCGCAGGCACTGGGATTAGGTCGGGGGCCCAGCCTGGGGAACATATCGAGGCCTTGGCAGCGGGCTTCATTCTGGTGGCAGGCAGGCTCATCCTTTTTTCCGTTTTTCCTGGGAGGCGGGGTCGTGCAATGATGATGTCATCCACCCCGCCTCCGATGAGCTTGTCAAGCGCGCGGTCTGTGTAGGAACCCCGGTCTCCACCAGGGGTCCCCATGCACCGCACGCTACCCGTGCCCTCCCCCCGGAGAAGGAGAGCTGTCTACGGATGCTCGATCCTACTCCACCCTGGCCAGCCCTCTGACGACCCGAGTCTGTTCCCGAACCCAGGTCACCGGCGTCGCAAGCAGAAATCCAACCGCTGCGCCGACGATCTTTTTCATTATGGTGGAGGGGGCTGCTAGACTACCAGGGATTTAAATAATAATTATTAAATACAGATTCGGAGGGGCCACTAGACTACCAGGGATATAAACAACAAATATAAATAAATACACATGGGAGGGGGCATTAGACTACCAGGGATAAAAAAAAGAGATAGGAATAAAATACACATTGGGGGGGCCACTAGACTATCAGGGATATTGAAAACTTATTTTATTTATTCAGATGGGACAGAACTAGCCCACTAAGCAAAACCCATCCTCATATAACTTTGTAGGACACCCCTAGGCAACAACAATCTATTCTAAAATTCTGGCCATCTCATCCCACACTTTACGTTCTCGAGCAAGCAAATTCTTTGATCGCGAGATTCTTTGATCGCGATCATGCATTGCAAGTGAGGGACAAGATGGCCAGATTAAAAAATCTATTTTCTCAGTCTAGGGGTGTGCTAGGAAGACAAATGAGGGTGGGTTTTACTCAGGGGGCTTCGTTCTGATAAATCATGGCAGTGGTTTTCCACAATTCTTTAATTTTTTTAATTTGAACTGTTTTTATTTTTTAATCATGACCCTGCAAATTCTTTGATCACGAGCCTGCAAATTCTTTGATTGCGAGATTCTTTGATCGCAATTGTGCATCGCGAGCGAGGGATGAGATGGCCAGATAAAAAAATCAATTTTCTCAGCCCAGGGGTGTCCTAGGAAGACAAGGTTGGGTTTTACTCAGGGGGCTTCGTTTTGTCGAACCATGGCAGTGGTATACTGCAATTCCATCAATGTTTGGCTTTATAAGATTTTTAATTCTTTGTTCTTAAGTCTGCAAATTCTTTGATCGCCATCTTTGATCGTGAGATAGGGACAAGATGGCCAGATTTTTTATAATAAAATAGATAAGAACATTTTAGCAATCTTTAACAAAGAACATTTTACCAATCTTTAACAAAGAATATCTCGGAAACTGTTTGGTCTTTTTACTTGAAATTTGGAGGGTGTTTATGGCATGACCTGTGGATGTGAATTATGATACTTACATGTTGGAGAAAAAATCTTTTGCGGAGATACTGTATGATGCATTTTATGTGTTGTGGACAGTGTTTTGCTTGTGGTGGTGGCTTGAAATTAATAGGATACCTAGCCATAGTGTCATGGATGTAGATTTCAGTGGTTGTGTGTGTTAAATGTCAACAGGTGCGGAACTGTGCCAGTCTGATGAATGAAAATTTCAAATTTTGGCATGTCATATCTTGGACACGGTTTGGTCTTTTTACTTGAAATTTGGAGGGGTGTTGACGGCATGTCCTGTAGATGTTAATAGAGGTGTTTATGTGTTGGACAATACATTTTTTGTGGAGATATTGTGTGGCACAGTTTACATTTTGTGGATAGCATTTTCTATTGTTCTACTAGATTAAGATTTGTTTCGTGGCTGGCCTTGCTGTTGTCAATGTACTTTTTAGTCATTGGATGTATAATGTGACCTGACACTTATAAGTTGGTGGGAACGCAGGACCCAAAGGGCCCCATGATCCCACCAACTTGTGGAACATTCTACTTTTCTATTCTTTCTTAAAAAGTAAGGACATTCTATGCAAAAAAAATCATTAATGCATCAGTTAGGATTCTTCTACAGTGAAAAAAGTGAAGAAATTTGAATTTAGGGTTCCCACCCCTTGCACCTCACCCAACCCCACCACCAACAACAGGCATCGGGGTGTGCATTGGGGTCATGGGTCCTAACTCTCACCCCATTCTCCTACACTGCAGCACCTCAGCTTGTTTACACATGCAATGGGGTGAGAGTTAGGGACAGTGACCCCAATGCACCCGATGCCTGTTAGTGGGGTGGGGTGGGGTGCAGGGAGTGGGAACCCCAATCGAATTTCTCACTTTTTTGCTGTAGAAGAACCTAACTGATGCATTAATGAAGTTTTTCACGTAGAATATATATATATATATATATATATATATATATTCCCCTACTTACCTACTGCCTTCATCTCCTTAAAGCTCCTGTTCTTCCTGTTCTGAGACAGGAAGTTCCTATATTTCTCAGTAGCCTCCATACTTGCTCAGAGTCAGACCTCCAGCAGCTGGGGGGATGGAGAGCTACTCTTTTCCTTCTAGGATAGTGAGTCTTTTGTGGCTCTGTGATCACTCCCTTCCTGCTTCCAAACAGGATGTTCCTGTTGTCAGTCAAATCCTGTGCCTATAAAAGTAGAACTGACTAAGGGTGGGGGGTGGAGGGGAGGGAAGGAGGGCAATATAGTCCCAGTAGAGAAGTACAGTTCTAGCAGCACCTCCTTCCTCTTGCTGTTCTCTGCCTGTTCTCTGCCAGAAGCTGTCTAGGGCAGTTTTTCAATCCTAAACACCTGGCTTCCTTCTGGTTAATCCACTCCCCCTAATGTACAGCTCCCTCTACATCTAGATAACTGCACAGATAACAATTCACTTCAGCCAGCTCAGACAAATACCTAGATAACTTCTCAGATAACAATTCACTACAGCCAGCTCAGACAAACACCATTTTTTTGTTTTTACCCTAAACTGAAGGCCCGAGTAGTAGAGTTCTAGTTCTTTATTCCCAATAAAGACTAAAGTAGAGAAGTATAGTTCTATCAGCACCTTCTTCCTCTTGCTGTCCTCTGCCCATTCTCTACCTCATCGAATATGAGAGTGCCTGACAGTGGAGAGCTTCAAGACAATACTAAAAATGCATTTGTTTTAGTTGGCCTTCTGTAACAATACATAGAGGAATCATACTGTACTGTTATGATAATTGCTTTATCTGTATATTTATGTATTTAATGTTAGGGCACAATGATCTGTTTAATAGCAGCATTTTAGAAATAAACCAGATTGGATTGGATATGTTCAGCACACAAGGGACTTGCTGCATCTGCAAGTGCTTTTAAAATTGGGTCCTAGGTGTCTCCATTTTCCTCAGTGTGGTGGTGCGAGGGTCTGTCAGTGGGGTGAGGTTGCAGACTAGTTGTGTGGTTCTCGCTGGTCTCCCTCAAGCCCCTGTCAGCTAATGAGTCATGGGAGTGTGGCACTATGGCAGTGTGTGCACTGTGCATATCACGTGAGCATTGAACAGTCATCTATGACTATTGTGAGGTATTATCACTACTGTTCAGTTCTGGCCATGTCATGTGTCAGAATCTGTTGTGCACATGTCATTGATGGTGACATGGATAGAAAGTATGAAACAAAAAACAGAAGGAAAAAGAGATGTAAGGAGGATAAAATGATCAAATAATGTTCCACTAAGCAGATCCACCATGTTCAAGCTCTGTAAGTGATGGAGGTAGAAAAGGAGATTGTCATGGTAGGACAAGGACTGGGAGTCTTGGTCTGGGGGCTTGGAGGATTTGGGCAGGGTGTGTGATAGTAAAACCAACAAAAATGTGGTTGATTAATCCAGAGAAGATCACTGATTCACCTACTCCGATAAGCATTCCCAGATGATTGCTCTGTGCAGTTAGTGATGAAACTACCCTGATCAATCCAGAATCACACTGGTTTCCCACTCTTACTCCTTCATGTGCTTCCAGTGTCCCTACCCAGCATAGAAGTGACCACTCCAATAATGGTAAAATAAGCCATCCTGTCTATCCCATATAAACAGCATGACAAAGTTGCCAAATCCATATGTGCATGGGCATCTAAGACAATTCCAAATCATCCTTGTATTCCTATATGATGCCTCCAGCCCACAAATAATGCATTAAGAAAAGAAGAACATAAGAATTTGCCAGCAGAAGGAGGTAGTCTGGTCCATCTAATCTGCCTGGGTTTTATACCCCCCCCCACTATCAATTTGTCTTGCTAAGATGACTATACTGTCTATCCCATAGCCTGTCTGAATTCACTAACCATCTTGGCTGCCACTACCTCCAGTGGCAGGCTGTTCCAAGGGTCCACCACGATCTCTGTGAAAAAGTACTTCCTAACATTTGTTTTTGATTTACTGCCCACCAGGTGCATGCTGAGTCATCTAGTATGTGCAGCCTTGTTTCCCCCAGAAGAGGTTCCTGCTTTGTACTGTGTTGATCCCTTTAACATATTTAAATGTCTCAATCATGTCTCCTCTGTTTCTCCTCTGCTCAAGGGAAAATATATTTACCTGGCTGAGCCTACAGTAGCTTCATACATTTAGTAAGGCAGACCCTGCACCATTTTGGTGGCACATCTCTTCACAGTTTCCAGATGGTCTATGTCCTTTTTTAGGTGAGGTCTCCAGAACTGCACACAGTACTACAAGTAAGGCCTCACCAGGGACCTGTGCAGCTGGAAGATTACATCACGCTTCCTACTGGTAATACCTATACCAATAAATCCAAGGATGCTACTTGCCTTTAGTTCCCCTTTTTTGCATTGCTTCCCTACCTTTAAATCATTTGAAATCATTACACCAAGATCCTGTTCTAGCTTTGTTTCTTCTAGTAACTGCTCCTCCAGGACATACTTGTATGAGTTCCATCTACCCAAGTGCATGACTTTACATTTTTTGGCATTGAATCTCAACTGCCAGTTCCTGGACTATTCCTGTAGCATCATGAGATCTGCCTCCATTTCTGCAATCCCTTTCTGTGTGTCCACCCTGTTTCAGAGCTTCGTATCATCTGCAAAGAGGCAGACTTTCCCTTTCAGTTCTTCAGCGATGTCACTGATGCATATGTTGAAAAGGATCGGGTCTACTACTGACCCCTGTGGCACACCACTTGACACCTTCCCCTCTTGGGACAAGGTGCCATTTACCATAACCCCATGTGTCCTGCCTTGCAGTCAGCTTGTTATCCATTTAACTACTTTGTGACTGATGCCAGCTTGCTCCTGTTTGTTGGCTTGCCTTCTGTGTAGGACTGTATCAAAAGCTTTACTAAAGTCCAGATACACCACATCCACTGCTGCCCTTGGTCTACTTTTCTTGTAACCCAGTCAAAGAATTCTATCAGATTTATGTGGCATGAGCACCCTGATGTGAAGCCATGCTGCTTTGGGTCAAGTTGCCCACTTGCTTTCAGGTAGTTCATTACCTTTTCCTTAAGTAATGCCTCCATTATTTTACCCATCACTGAGGTCAGACTTACTGGGTGGTAGTTTCCTGATACCTCCCTGCTACCACTCTTGTGCAATGGCACAACTGTGGCCCTTTTTCAGACCTGTGGTACTATCCACTGTTCCAGTGAACTGTTAAAAAGTTCAGCAAGTGGGGTGGCAAGTTCATCCCTAAGTTCTTTTAGAACTTGGGTGTATTCTGTCAGGACCTATTGCCTTGTCCACCCTTATTTAGACAACTCTTCAAGGATCCTTTCTTTTGCAGTGAGGGATATGTCAGCTCCCCTGGTATGGGGAAGTGTCCTGGCTGGTGCTGGACCATTACCAATGTCTTCCTATGTGAAGACCGAGTAGAAGAGTTTGTTGAGAACTTCTGCCTTGTATCATTTTCCACCAGGTGTCCTTCCTTGTTTGACAGCCATGTTATTCTTCTTTTGCTATTTCTTTTTTCTTGAATGTATTGATGAAATGTGTTTTTCCCCCTTTTCACTTCTTGAGCCAGTTTTTCTTTGGTCCAGGCCTTTGCCACCCGAATAGCTTTCCCAGCTTCCTTGAGTTTCTCTCTGTAAGCTTCTGTATCCTTTTCAGACTTGGTCTCCTTGTACCTCTGAAAAGCAGTCCTGCCCCCATGAAAGCCATGAAGAAGTCTCTACTCCTCTCTGAGGAGGCTGTTCAGTTGGACCATTCTACATCTCATAGCTTGAAGTCCCCAACTGGCAATCGCTCACCTTTATCAGCCATCCTCATTATGTCTTCCAGAAGAACCTTGTCCTTTTCAGTCTCCTGGTTTGGGGGTCTATAGATAACTCCAACCCTCATAGAGTTCCTGTTTCCAGATCCCAGAGTGATTCACAGGGCCTCTGTCTTGCCTTGTGTTCCCTGGGACTCAGTATCCTTTATCTCTTCCATGATATAAACAACAACCCCCCTTACCTATGAAGTTTCTCTTGAAACATAGAAACATGGAAGTTGATGGCAGATAAGGACCGCAAGGCCCATCCAGTCTGCCCATTTCTTTTTCTACCTTATAAATGTGCCATCGGCCTTTGCTCCTTTAAGAGAGTGTAACCAGGGATGGTATCATCCCAAGTATGGTTCTCTGTGAACTAAGTCTACGAGACAGCAACCCAGTTGAGTCTGGACTCGGCCATCATTGCTGTGAGATCTGTGATTTTGTTTGGAAGGCTACGGGCATTGGCACATATTGCCTTCCAGTCTTGGTTTGCCCTGCTTGCTGCACAATTTCTCCACTTGTGGTTTGTGTCCCTAATGTTCTGAATGACCCTATCATGTTTGGAATGCCAGTGTGGAGTTGTGAAGCTTGTAGTGCTTGTGATGCCATGTTTTGGTTCTGATCAATTTTCCTTAGATGCGGAGGGGCATTCATAAGCTTATATGATTCATCTGTTGCTGATGCCCCTTCCCCTCCCTCTAGTTTAAATGGTTGATGAAGACATTGAATTTTTGGCCGTGAGCATGTGTTCTCTCTTTTGTAAGGTGTAGGCCATTGAATTTAAAGAACTCCCTCTCCCAGATGTTTGCCAGTTTCATATATAGCCATAACCTTTTTTCTGACACCAGTTTTTGAGCCAGGTATTAAGTTTGATGATGTCTCTTTCTCTGATTTTCTGCCTACTAGCCCTCTTTCCCCACACCAGCAGAATTTCTGAGAAGGAGACTTCGAACAAAAGGGAAGTGAGTTTTTCTCCTAGAGTCATTAGATGCTGCTTAGTCCCTCCAACTGACCATGTGGCCAGGTTGTTTGTACCTATGTGGTTGAGAATGTGTATGTCTAGCTTGGTGTTATGCACAAATCCCTCAATCCTGTTTGTGTCCCTCCATGCCAATGTTCCTGGGAGGCATATAACCTCAATTTCTATTTGGCCACTTTGGAGAATGTGTGACTCTACCCCATGGATCATAGAATCACCTATTATTAAGATGCACTTTTTGTTTTGTTTGGAGGTTTTTGTTGTGGTTTGTTTGTCCAAGAGTTGTATGAGGGTACTCTCCAGTGTCATGACTGCCCTGGCAGTAGGATTAAATGAAAGTGGAGAGAACCTATTTGTTAATTTGATTGGTGTTGGAGTTATTTCGAGAGAATTATTTTGCTGCACTTTCTGTTTTTCTACCAGTTGCCAGCCCCCTGGTCTGCTAGCTCTCTGAGTGAGTGGTGTTGTTGGTTGATGCCTTAAGTCTGCGTGCTGCACATCATGGTTGAGTTGCACCTTAAGAAAGTATATTTCAGGATGAGCAGCATGTTGTTGAGTGCATAGATCATTTAGTGCAGTGCAAAAATGACAATGCCTCACCTGCCTCAAGTAGGCTCTGGTGACGAGGGCCCCCCAATATCTGCAGTTGATGATGTCCATATTGTTGTGTGGGTAATGGACAAAGAATACAGTTGTATTAGCAGTAGGACCACACAGACTGGTACTGCTGCTCAGTCTCTGTATGATGAAGAAGATAATACTGAACCTGGGTATGGTTTGAACACTGCTGTTATCTTATCATAAAAGGCATAAGTACTGTTTCTTTGTGGGAGTAGGGGGGCAGGTCCTGCTATACAGTACCAACCTCTTTTTCAAGAGGAAAATCAGGGGAAAGAAGCAAGAGAGGAGAATGGGCATGAGGAATCACATGTAAAAAGAGGAGGATGAAAAATGAGAAGAGCTTGAACATTTTATTTTTGGTTACATCAGTGACTAGTGGTGATAAGTGTGATACTTAAGAATTGATGCCATCATGAGAGGAGATGAGAAAATTAAAGAAGATAATGAAAATGAGAAAAACAAGAAAGCTGCTTTCTCAGCAACACAATCTAAAGCCATACATCCTAAGAACTGGCTTTCAAAAACCATCTGAAATGAATATTTTTTTTATATTCTTTTTGTTAACTAGGTAAGGCCCACTAGGCACAATTACTGTACCTGTTTTTTAGGGATGACCCAGGAGCACTGGAGAGGTTAAGTGAATTGCTTAGAGTCACACAGTGTGCAAGTGGAGATTGTGGTACTCAAACTCCTGGTCTGCTGGATATACCAGCTCATTCACAGCTCATTAATCTAACCTCTAGGCAATACTGCTAGTCACTGTAAATTACATAAATACATATTCATTGCAGACCTCAAGGCTTATTATAATCCTCTTTGTAGTCTGCATTCTCTCATGGCAGTTATTGAATTGGGGAATAGGCAGACCAAATTGCAGAAGCTGAATCAAATTGATGGGGAACATCTCAGAGCGGAACTGAAATTGACAATGACCAGCTTCTCTTACCCTTCGCATAAACTACTGTATAGCACCAGCTGTAATGGGTAAATTAATGATTTTAGCTAGAGGGACAGTTATAGCACTGGCTTAATATTTTAACATTTTTGATTCAGCTCTATCACACTTTGCATGTTTTATTAGAAGAGATTTATTTTAGCAATTTAAGTACTTGTTGTGCTGTAACTATCCTTAAGTATGAAGGTATTTATCTGAACCATAGCAGGATCTAAAGAAGATTGGACTTATCAGTTCCAGAAGTTTTTGATTCTGAAAACAGACTTGTCCATTAGGTTAGTGTTAAAAAAATGAGCACTTTCATTTAAATCCTATCAGCTTACTCCATCTATTACAATTTTATTAATTTTTCTTTGAGTACCTTATCCCTCATGGTGCCTTTGATACTTGAAATGTATGTGGATCACAAGCTAGAGTGTTAAACTGATACTTAAAGAATTCACTCTTCTTTATTGAAATTTCTTTTTGAAAAAGGTTTCTTTTAGTAACCTGTATTTGCTCCAATTATCAAGTGATTTTGATTCATTAAATGTGCCCTTTTTTCCTTTTGTCATTAGTCACAATTGTCAAGTGATTTTGATTTCTATAACTGTGCCCGCGTTGTCTGTTTTTGTCATAAGCCAATCCCTCAATTAACTTTGTAAAGCATCAATCATGCTAGCTAGGCTACAACACAGAACTTTGCTGTAAATGACATAGAGATGCTGTGAAGTTTTAATTCACCAGCAAATTTCAGGTGGATTGCTGAAATCCACCATCGTGGATAAATTCACAACAAAGGTTTGTCCCTATGCTAAAAATTCACTTTTTTTACTTCACCTTCTAACTTTTTCTGTAACCTTGCCTTTGGTGTTACCAAGGCAAATTTTCATGAAAATTAGGCTTTTCGTAAAGAATGTGCCCAAAGGTCACATGGTACATCTCTATATAGTGACTGTGCCTGACTTGTTCCTGTTTTTCATTTATAGTCAGGTTGTGAGAGTAGAATGAGCATGTTCTTTACCAGAGGGAACAATTATCTTTAAAATGCAGCTTACAGCAATTTATTTATCTTATTGCCTTTCCTATATTGTAGGTTAGTTAATAAATGCTATCTTACTAGTTAATCTTCATTTTATATCTCTATTTTAGACTAATCTGTTACTTTTATTTTCCTCATTGTCTTGAATCTGTTCTCTTTTCTGTCTCTGTCACTCTCTTTGTTTTTGTCTGTGATGGAAAATCATCATGGACATATTTGTATCTATGACCGTGCAATAGCATTTCACTGGTGATGTTTTGTGGTGAGTGTGCTCTCCCATAGCACCTCAGTTCTTCTTCCAAACCATGCAGCAGCAGCAGCATTCCCCTACAGAGCCTTCAATAGGGTCATGTCTGCAGCAGGTGATGAATCTTGCCATCTTGCTGCAGGCCCTGGACCAGCAGCAGTAGGATCCAAAAACTAGTAAGGAACAGCAACCCTCTGTTGGTCCTGAGATGTAGCAGAAAGAATCCCCTGTGCTCCCTACTCATCATGGTTCCACCAATGACACCATCTCCCAACCATCACCCCACAGAAGAGCCCTGCCTTTCATCCTCTGGCTCTTCTGTTCCTCCAGCAGCAGCAGCAGCTTGCCTGTGCTGTCAGTACCCCAAAGACTGACCCTAGTCACCACAGTGTGGTCACTTGTAAATTATGCAAGACCTGGATCAGCCGATGCAAACAGGGTACCCACTTGGGTACTGGGGGGGTCAAAGAACAATTTTAAAATAAATCACAGGGCAAAGAGAGAAAAGCAACAGAGAGAAATGGACAGTGATGGTGATGAAGTTTGTGGTCAATCTGTTCCAGTAGAGTCCTAACAAACCAGATATGACAGAAATGGGAAGGAAGGAGTTAATGGCTTGGATTTTAGGCAGATAGTTTTTAGCAGTCTGAAAAAAACACACACACCAGAATCTAGATAAGGTCTGAGTAATAAATCTCAGACACAGTGACCAAGAAGGGGAGTGAACATATACACACAGACTCAGAGTTTAAAGTGATTGGATTAATCAAATATAAATGTAAGGTTAACAAGCATTTATCAATGCTCAATGTTATCTCACTGGCATTGGCATTGGTAGTGCAGGAGTTAGAGATGCATAGTAGGAGTGGCAGTGAAATATTGAACTGACGCTAACCCCACATTCACCTTGCAGAGACTGACAGGCATTGGGGTGTGCCTTTGGATCATCAGCTATCATGCTCATGCCATTTTACCTCATCCTACCCTGTAGACACTGACAAGTGTCGTAGTGTGCTTTGGGGTCTTTGGGCCTTATACTTACCCCATTCCATAAGGAAATATGCTGAAGTGGGTGCAGTATAGGAGAATGGTGTGAACTTTTGGTCCGAACATTCCAAGGCACACCTCGATGCCTTTTACTGGCTGCAGGGTGTGGTGAGGGTGGAATGGTAGGAGCATTACAGCTGATGATTCTAAGTCACACTCCTGATGCCTGTCAGTCTGTACAGGGTGGGGTATTACAGTTGGAAACCCTAACGCTGTAGGCATGTGTTGGTATTTTCACTCCAAATTATCAACATGGGCTTTTTGTGACCCCACCTCATGAAGAGTGGCACTATCAGTTTGTTATCCAAAAGGTGATTTTGCACAGTGACTGCACCAGTTGGCACCACAGGTACATAAACACATTTTGGGCAGGATGTGAAACATGGCAACTGTATTGTTCATGAGGAGGTGTAAAAAAATGGCAACATTGAAAATCTGGAGTGAAAATATGAAAACTTGGTGAAACCATGAGCATGCATAGAAACTGCGCAACGCACATCCACAACCCAATCATTTATAGGATTTTTTTTACCACATTTTCAATATAGGCATTTTGGGACCTCCCCTCATGAACAGTGGCACTGCGATTTTGTTTATCTGTCCCAAAAGTTGATTTCCCACAGCGACCTGCCATTGTATGACACAGATGCGAAAACACATTTTGGGCAGGATGTGAAAAATGACAGTTGTACTGTTCATAAGGAGGGGTGAAAAAATGGCAGTGTTGAAAATCTGGCATGAAAATATTACAAATTTGCGAAGTTACAAGGGTGCATAGAAACTGCAGAACGCATGCTTGTAACAGAGTCATTTTATAAACTTTCGTCAACAAATTTTCAACATAGGCATTTTAGGACCTCTGCTCATGAACAGTGTCACTGTCATTTTGTCAAACTGTCCCAAAAACTGATTTCACACAGCAACCACGCTATTCTGTGCCAGATGTCTGAAAACACATTTTGGCCAGGATATGTAAAATGACAGCTGTACTGTTCATAAGTAGGTGTGAGAAAATGGCAATATTGAAAATCTGGAGTGAAAATATTAAAAATTCATGAAGTTATGAATGTGCATGGAAACTGCACAATGCACGCTTGTAAAACAGCTATTTTTGAATTTTTGTCACCAAATTTGCAACATAGGCTTTTTGAGAGCCCCCCCCCCCCATGAACAGTGGCACTGTCATTTTGTTAATCAGTCCCAAAAGGTGATTCCGTGCAGTGACCACAAAATCACCTTTTGGGACTGAATAACACCATGGCAATGACTGAATTCATTAGAGGGGTCCCAATGACCCCATGTTGAAAATTTGTTGCCAAAATTCCCCAAAATGGGTGCGATATGCACCAAAGTTGAAAAAAACCCTGTTTATGCCATTATACAGCTAACCAGCATTTCTTCAGTTCACAGTCGGCTTTGAAGAGTTCAGACATTTTCCCGGTCCACCAAAGATCATCACATCAGGCTCTGGAGGTAAGTATGGGGTGAGAGGGGGTATGGGGGGGTTGGGTACGCAGAGGGTGGGTGTGGGTTGAGGGAGGGATCAGGACAGACTGCCAGAGAACGTTTTCTGATGTACAGGTTTAAAAAAAATCATTGCAGGACTTTTTTTTTTTTTACAGGGGCATTTGGTACACTGGGCTGGGCTCCCAGTATGCCACCTGAGTGTTTTGGGGGGTGCTGTAGCTGACAGGGGATTGGGCACCCCTGTTGGCACATACAGAAGGTGAAGGGGGGATGAGAGTTGAGAGGGATTGGGCACCCCCTCGGCACACAAAAAATGGGGTGACATTATGTCGATGGGGAGTGGGCTCCCCCTTTGGCAAATTAAACTGGAAAGGAGGGACTAAATCCAATGGGGATTGGGCCCCCTGTCAGCAAAGAAAGACTGCTGGGGGGCACATGATGCCAAGGGGGATTGGGCACCCCCTCAGTAGACACTTGAAATGAGAGGGAGGGGCTATTAAAGCCGATGGGGAGTGGGCTCCCCCATCAGCAAATGAAATGTGTCAGGGCATGCTGACAGGGGTATTGGGCACCCCTGAAGTCGGCACTCTGCGTGGTGGCAGTCAATGCCGCCATGTTTATTGAACTGCTTCACCTGGAAAGACATGCTACTGCATGATGAGCTTGGCTCTCATTGCAGAGGACTTTTTCTTAGCTCTGGTGGCCAGTTTACATGTTGCTGGTGTCAGCACCTGCAGCTGCCTTGTTGGGGAATGAGGGATGCACCTACTGATGCGTGCCCTGCATTTGGTTACAGTGACCGCACCTCCAAATCTGCTACTACTGCAATAAGTTGGCTGGAGTGCAGGCGCGAGCCAACATAAAAATGAATATAATTGGACACTGATAGGTGTTCAGTTTGACTGGGACAATTAAATACATACATGGTAAATGGTTGGTACATTCAAAGGGGGAACAAGAATCACCTGTTCTCTGGAAAACAATTATTAGGGTTCTTGTTGCTGTTGGAGTTGCTGTGGGAAGTTACATCTGAGAGGCCAAGATTGGAACTTACCCTTCTAGCAATGTCTGTGGGAGCTGGCAGATAGCATAGGGTTCAGTTTCTTTTGATGGATAGGGAAGGGTATGAACAATAATAGCATATTTCAGTAATAGCCTTTTTTCTCTTGTCATCCATTGTTTAAAAACATTTGTTTACTTTTCCTGTAATAGTGTTATTCTCTTGTGTTAAACATATATATCCTGTAATACAACATTTCACAATCTGTTAAGTAAAGAGCTATTTTTTTTACTCAACAGTTGTGGCTGTGAGTTAAAATATTTCTAAGGTATGGTAGGGTTTCCACTGGCTGAGGCAAACTGTGTTTAGCATCTGACACCCAAGAGACACACTACCAGGCTTTGATCTGTGCAATTGCAGGGTTGATCTCTCAGTTCTGTGTAAGTGGGAGTCCTGTGCTGGGCAAACCCAGCTGATGGCAGCCAATAGTACTTCCAAGGCCCTCCTAAAACTTACCAATGACATTTATTCTGCCATGGACTCTGGTCTCCTGACAGGTTCCATTTTCATTGATCTAACCAAGACATTTAACTTGGTTAATCATATCTTTCTCCTCTCAAAACTTATCTCCCTTTGTTTCTCAGTAGAATCGGTGAACTTGTTCTATAGCTATCTGTTCAATTGGCAGCAGGCTGTTATTTTCTACTCGGCCATGTCCGATCTGTCATCCATACAGGTAGGTGTTCCTCAGGGCTCAATACTTGGCCCCCTACCTTTCACTATTTTCTTTAATGACCTCCCATCTCAGGCACCTACCTGTTCCTCTTTGCTCTATGCAGATGACCTGGTCCTCTACTACAGTGCCAGAAATGTATTGGACATAAACCACTCCCTTGCCTCTGACTTCCTAAACATACAGTCCTGGCTGATGACAAATCACCTTGTTCTTAATATGAGTACAATTCATTGTATGCTATTTGGCTCCCTTGCTAAACTAAAAGGAAATTGATACTCCTTCAAAATCACCTGTGCTGATAATTCCCTCTTAGTCAACACTACTTCCTTCAAATACCTGGGCATTCTCCTTGATGAGTCTCTTATATTCGATCTCCACATCACTGCTATTTGTATATCTGTTAATGCTAAAATTGGGGGAGCCTACTGTACCAGATACGCCCTCACTCCATTGGCCAGACTCGCAGTTGCACAAGGTTTTCTGTGCCCATCTTTGGCCTATGGCTTTGTTGCCTTCCTAGGTGCAACTAAGACCTCCCTCCATTCTTGGGATACCACCTATACTAATATTTGCCATTATGCTTCCGCCTCTCCTTGGTACAAACATCACTGTCAGCTCTATGCTGATTTAAAATGGCCTAGTCCTTCGGCTCACCGTCTCCTATCCTATGGTGCTCTAACTGACAGTATAAAAAGATCTGGCCTTCCTCAATCCCTTGCCTCTTTATACTTCTCTTGCAAACCCCCTCCTATGAACTTCGCTCAAGCACTCAAACCCCTCTGCACATGTAAGACCTCCATGGGTGCATGAGCTTTCTCCTATGCTGCTCCGAAGTATTGGAATTCTGTCTCTCAAGAAATTCATCTCACCCCAGCAAATGTCGGCTTTAAGAAACTTCACCATGAATATCTACTTGCAACTAGTCCTTGTACCTGTTTCAATCTACCTTAAGCTCATCTCTTACCTGTCTTTTACCTTACTCTAGCTCCATTCCTTCCTATTTTTACACTCGTACCCATCTCCCCTTTCTCTATCCCCTCCCCCTTTACTTTCTCGTCTTTTTTTGTTTTTGGTTTTGTTATGGCACTTCTGTTTTCAGTCTATAATACCCATTAGTACTAAATACTGTACTTGTACCACACTTGTGTCATCTTCTATATCTCTGTATACTAGTTGATATTATGTACTTTGTTTTCAACCCTGTATTTATTTTTACAGTCTAGCAAATTATTTGTATTCTTCTGAATATCTTTGTATCCTCATATTCAATGTGCTGCATCACATGATTGCTGTTTGTTATTGTATTTCACATGTACTGTCCCAGGTCATGCCTGAAAATAGACATCTCTATGCCTAGTGCACCTACCCGCTCACCAAAAGCAAATAAATAAAATAAATAAATACCCAAAGACTGACACCTCTATGAGAGCTGTTACAGCCCAGAAAGAGAGGTGGGTTGTCACACCAGGCATAAGCGAAATTCATGTTACATAGTGGGCAGCAGCCAGACCTTCTTAAAATGGCTGTTACCCAGGTTCTACTTCAAGCTGCTGAACAAGCAGCACCAGCAGCACCCACATCTTCAGCAGAAACAAAGTCAGCACTGGAGCTCACTGGCTTAAGGGAAGAAGTGGGGGACCTCCATTACCAGGTCACAGAGGTAGAGCAGGGTATTAAAATCATCTTCTCGAATCTGGAGAAGCTGCTTGAAGGGGAGGCTGAGTTCCACTACTGCAGTGTGGGTGCTGCTGGCAGTGTCATTCAGTGAACTTGGTACTTGGCAATTGCTTAAAAATATTAAAGCAGGTTAAATCCCTGTTAATGTTTAACTTTACCTATTTCTAATCATCTTTCTAGTCTTTCCTTCAAAGTGACCTTCTTGTTAGTTTCCAAAAACAAATATCAAGAAAAAGGTTAAAAAAATAAATAAAATGTTATATCTATCTTTACTATCTATCTAACTGTATTGTTTCACTTATTGTTCCTTGTCTTCACATCTGTACTCTTGGTACTGTGTTTCAAAAAAAAAAAAAACTTCAATGTTTTGATGAATAGAGTAGTGCTTGTGTATACTTGTAATGTTTTGCACTTTTGCTTCACTCTATTCCCACCTTTGGTAGGGAAGTAGGGTAATGAGTGGGGAATAGAAAGACCAGCACCAAGGGTGAGCAGAGTGCCAGAGGAGGAGTAGGCATGGGAGGATGGTGGGTGTTTCACAATGCACAAAGCGGGGAACTGCCATGGGAGGCTGACCTTTATTTGGGATGTAGGAGGAGCCACTCCCCCACATTGAACCTTAGGATTTAGCCCTCCCATTGAATGTTTTGGTGAATAGCGTTGTGCTTGTATATACTTGTAATGTTTTGAACTTTGTCTCTACTCTACTTTCACTTTTGGTAGGGAAGCTGGTTAGTGAGTAGGGAATAGAAAGCCCAAAAAGATTACCTTCTCCAACTCACGGAGAGTATGACCAATAGCACATGGGAGAGGAAACCCCTCCCAGATGGAGGAAACCTCTGAGGACCCATGGCTACTGACCCACCCATCCTCATGGCAAACTAAGAGGAGATAATTTTAGGTTCTTATAACCATACTCCAATTTCTAAGTAAGGTAAAATGTTTGAAGAGATGATGCTTCATCTTTGGGGTCTGTTCAATGATGTCTTCAGGAAGGTCAATTCTGAGGTTAAGGAGGCAGGTCCAGTCTGAAGGAATGTCTGGATCCTGAATATGGATTAAGTCCAGCTGGAAAAGGGGTGAATGTGGATTCAGATGTGATATTGATTAATTTTCGATGGGGATACAGAGTCAATGCGAGCATTAAGAGCATGAGTTGATTAAATGAGCTGCCAGACTCTGAACTGTGGGAAGTATGATGGGTTATAAAAGCTTTAAAGTAATCTGGCAAACTTTGTAGAGGGTGTGGGCAAGAGAAAGTGCTTAGTTCTTTATTTTATTTTATTTTTTGCAGTTAATTTATTTATTAATAAATGTTAACATTTGCAAATAGTACACAACACAAAATCAAGTATGAATGATATTACACTTTGTATACAAAGTAGTACAAATAATAATATATAAAGTATAATGAATTACCAAAATACCAATGTACTAATTCACATAGATGTTATCTTAGAGAAATTGTGTAAATATACATTCAAAGTTATTTTCTCCTTTTCTTTTTCTATTTGTACTATATTGCAGTTAATAGTAGATAAAGATACAAAAAATAACCTAATCTACACTAACCTTTAGAGCTACATAGAAAGTTAGTTATAATTCTACATCCGTATTAAAAGTATATCTGAAGAGAAGAAGGAAAAGCTAGTATAATATAATATCAGTTATATCTTCTGAGTTTGAAGAAAATTTAAGTAGTCCTGCCAGCATGAATTAAACTCATTAAGTCGGTCAACTATCAAGTATGAGATTCTTTCCAAAGATGCAATATAAGTTAAACTGTTAAAAATATCTTTAAGGGTAGGTATATGTTGAGTTTTCCATTGAATTAAGATCAGTCTCTTAATTTGCATAAATAAAATCTGAAGCCATCTATGTTGAAATTTTGTTAAATTTGCATTGTTATTCCTGATTCCTAACAGGAAAAATTTAGGATCGAAGGAAATGTCGTGTCGAATAATTTGGGTAACTAGGACATGAACAGTATGCCATAGGTTAAATACGGGTTTACAAATCCATAATATATGTAAAAGATCTCCATTTGGCGCGTCACATCGCCAGCACTTGTTGTTAATAGCCAAACCTATATTATACAAATAAGCTGGTGTTTTATACCATAAGTGTAGAATTTTAGATTGAATCAGCCTGCTACGCATGTCTTTAAAAGAGTCGTGACAGCTTCTCCAACAGCTGTTCCACTGAGAGTCTGTAATATGTGTATTTAATATTCAATTCCATTTATCTCTAGCTGAAAGTGACTGATTTGGTAATCTGTCCATGATCTGTTTATATATTTTGCTAGTCAAGCCATGAGAATTGTTGATCCATGCATTTATATATGAAGTTGACACTTCTGTATTATTAAATTGTTGTAGATTAGAGGACATGGCCTTACGTATTTGTAAGTATTTCCAAAATTCTTCTTTTGGAATACTCCATTTTGCTTGAATATTATTAAAGGAGTTTAATGAATTTTCATTATCTGTTAAGATATCATACAGGAATAAGATATTCTTATACCTCCAGGACTTACAGTATATTAATTTGTTTTCTAATACAAATTTTGGGTTGCCCCATATAGGTGTAAAGGATAAAGGGGAAGGATCGCATTTAAGCCATTTATGCAATTTAAACCAGTAATGGACTGATGCATTTATTATGGGATGTTTTTTTTTGTTTGGGAGATAGTGGAAAATATATATTACTATTAGGTGTATATCCTGTAGATAGAGAAGTTTCCATGTCATACCATAACGGTACATTTTGATTGGGTTTCATAAACCACTTAATAGTTTGTGACGCTCTAAAAGCCCACATATAAGCCATATACCATGGTAAGCCAAAACCGCCTTGTGACCAATGCAGTCGTAATTTGATACGATTAAACCTTGGAATATTACCTTCCCATAAGAAGTTTCCTATAATTTTGTCAATATTTTCTATTAGGGAAGAAGATATCTTAAGAGGAATGGAGGCAAATAGATATAAAATTTTTGGGGTAATATTCGTTTTAATTACAGATATTTTACTGAGTAAAGATAGTTTCAAGTTTTTCCATCTATCCAAATCTGCTTTGATCTTATTAATTAATGGTCGAAGGTTGTTTTCCCATATCTTGTCAAAATCGGTTGACACTTTAACCCCTAAATAAGTAATATAATATGGGGCCCAGTGAAAGCCTAAATTTGCATTCATAGCTGGTATACAGTATTTATTCAATGGCAATATCTCTGATTTTTGGTAGTTAATTGTTAATCCAGAAAGTCTCGAGAACAAGTCAAAAATGTTTTTAAGAGGTTTACCAGGATATGCTTAAATTTTCTAATAAAATTAACATATCATCCACATATGACAAAGTCGTATATTGTGTATAACCAATATTAATACCCTTAATCTCGTTATTCTGTCTGAGAAAGGCAGCAAAAGTTTCTAAGGCTAAAATAAAAAGAGAAGGTGAAAGCGGGCACCCTTGTCTGGTACCTCTTTCTAATCTGAATGTCTGCGACAAAGTAGAATTGGTAAGTATTCTTGCCTGAGGTCTAGTGTAAAGGAGCTTAATCCAGGAACAGAATTGGTTACTAAAGCCGCAGCGGGACAGTACCTGAAAAAGAAAATCCCAGCTCAAAAGTCGAAGGCTTTCGAAATCTATTGCTATAAGCTGCTGCAGGAGAATTAGAGATTTGGCTTTGTAAATAAGATTCATTAATGCGTAAGTTATCAGAACCCATCCTTCCTTTAACAAAGCCCACTTGAGATTTATGAATTAATTTGGGATATATGGTTCTATCACGATTTGCTAAGATCTTAGCAAAATCTTTCCATCTGTATTGAGTAAAGATATTGGACGATAATTAGCTGGATTAGTCGCATCTTTATCTTTTTGGAAGGATCAATTATTGCATCTGTCATAGTGTACGGTAATTGGCCTAGTAGGAATGATTCATGAAATACTTTGCATAGTAAAGGACATAATTGTTCTTCTAAAGTTTGTGATTTCAACAAGGAAGCCATCTCCCCTGGGGCTCATCCAGCTTTAAGAAGAATGCACCGCTTTATCTCTTCTACTGTAAATGGTGTATCTAAAGATTGTGTTATTTCCTGCGAAAGACAGGGGAGTGCAATCTTATCCAGAAAGGACAAAATATCCCGAGTTGATGATGTATGAGATGAAGAATAAAGTTTTTAATAGAAAGATGCCATTATCTGATTAATAGCAGATTCATTAGTTTGAATCTTCCCTCTATCATCTTTTAATGCGGCTATGTAACATTCTGTCTGTTGCATTTTAAGTCTATAGGCAAGAATTTTACTTCCTTACTCACCCCCTTCCCCAAATTTTTGTTTTATTCTAAGTAAGGCAATCTCTGTTTTCCTAGATATTAGCTCATTAATTTGCATTCTTAGTTGTAAGATTTCATAATGCAGGTTCGAGGAAGGGTCAGGGTGAGGATTATTAGAATATAGTTTTTGTTTTGTTTCCAGTAATTTTTCAAGATTATTAATTTGTTGTTCCCTAAGTTTCCGTCTATGGACCGCGTAGCTAATTATTTTGCCTCGAAGTGTAACTTTAAGAGCTTCCCATATAGTACTCATAGACGTATCTTTTGGGTCATTAATATGTATAAATTCTTCTATTTGTGTTTTGATCCAAGGAATAAATTCAGGATCTTTCAATAATAAAGGATCTAGTCTCCATGTAGAGGATTTTTGGGGAGTAAGGCCCCAGGTAAATAAAAGTTTAACTGGAGCATGATCAGATATAATTAATGGGAGAATGTTAACATCAATTGTATTTGCAGTTATTATAGGTGAAGTTAACAAGTAGTCTATTCTACTATATGTCTGATGTCTGGAGGAGTAAAACGTGTATTCTCTGTCTCTAGGATGGAAAGTTCTCCATATATCTGATAGACCCAAATCCTGCATAACTTGAGTAATAATAGATAAGCTTTTAGGGTGACTATTTAATGAGCCATTACTTCTGTCCATGAATGCCTCTAAAGTAAAATTAAAGTCCCCTCAATTAGTATAGAATTCTGTATATTGATGTAATTAATGTTTGGGTTAAATTCTGAAAGAAGTTAGGGTCATCAAATTTGGAGCATAAATATTGATTATAGTTAATAGCCCAGATGGGGTATTAAATGTTATGATAAACCATCTGCCATCCGTGTCTTTCTGGATATTAGAGGTGTCCATCTCAGGTTTTATGTAACAGTATGGCCACACCCTTTTTTCAGTGGCTGATGCTGCACACCTGATCGACCCAATCTTTTTTAATCTGTCATTGTCTGCATATAATAGTTTAGTTTCTTGTAATAGCATAATTTGCATTTTGTGTTTTGAGATGGTTTTAGGATTTGTTTAGTATTTGGCGCATTAGAGTCCCTGGCATTCCACGTACAAATTGCTAAATTGGCCATTATGTATTTAAGTTATTAAGCAGTCTGAATAATAAAAATATATCAAGGGACCACTATCAAACTAATATGCAGCAATGACTTATAGAACTAATTACGGTATATGTTATAATTTGTCATCGTGCTTGGCAGTTACTCTAATTATTAATAAGTTAACAAAACATAACTTCTCCTTCTGAGAAATATCTATGTAGCTCACTCTAACACTTGTAATACTACCAATATTAAACATCCACAACAAGTAAATATAGAATAAAATTATCATCTCAGATATACAGAGTGGATAGGGTCAGTCTTAATAGGAGAAAAGAAAAAAAAAAAAGGAGAGATCGAATGTAAAGAGACCAAGACCGCTCCCTGTATACCAGGACGAGCTTATCAATTGGAAGAGGAGATCCCAGTTGATAAAGAAAAGAAAAAGGATTTATCCAATCTTCCTTGATATAGTAACCGAATCAATAATGATCAAATGATGTTTGTATTATATTATTTAACGTAATCCTTAATTAGGATTATAAAGGTTATATAATTAACTCTATTGAGGATAAAAATATTAATTCACTAACTTAACTGAATCTATCATCATCTCTGGTAAGGAGTGAGAATGAAGAAAGAAAGAGAAAAAGGAAAAAAGAAAAAATAAAAAAAAAAAAAAATTTAAATATATACCAATAGGGTATGTTGAATTTGCATCATATGAACAGTAAAATCTATAAATTTCTTCTACCCATATATAATAAATGTTATTGCAACATTATGTCCCATTAAGTCTCCTGCGACTTGGGCAGGAATAATTACCCAATGTATTAAAAAGGAAAAAAAAGACATCAGATTAAGGGGTCCTGACGTAAACAATAATTCAATGATTCTAACACCTAATGCATAACAAGCAACAAGGAAGTAATATATAGATGTCTTATATTACATGATATGAATATTGAAGATTTTATACCAGTCTTCCTATTAACTATATAATCATCAACTGAATATATGTAGACATACATATATATGTCCTGTAGAATCAAGGCAAATTAAATCAACCTATGTAACAGGGTGCAACGTTATTTGTACATTTTAAGTTCAGTTGTGAGATGCTGTGAAGTTATGTTTGTATAACTTCCTCATTTCGATCAAAATATAAAAATTAACATCTCACTCGTCGCAATTTGGAACCCTTTGGTTGTATTATTCTTACTACCAACGATTAATTATACATCTCTCTTAAAAAGGGTCTTTTTATGCTGTAATGTACTTTAGTTTATGACATGCGATACCTAATTTCTAGTCCGCCACAGCCACTGATTGCTGTTACCTCCTGAGATTACAAACTATCTTACAGCTCTGTTTAATCTGCAAACTTCAAAATATTAAAGTTGAATAATATATAGAGTCAAGGTTTCCCTCACTAATCATTAATGAAAACTTGTTTCAACTCCAAGGGAAGACGAATGTATTAACGAAAAGGCGAATTATTACAGCTTCACACTGCAGCTTCAAAGGCTGCCGACAGGATCGCTGAAGTCCGCCTAAGTAGGTATCCCCAGATCCACACCTGAAGACGATTGGAGGGGGTCTAGTAAGATAATGCTCTGGGCTACCACAAGGCATTCCAGCTTCAAAAAGGATAGCCATCAGACATCCCCCAGAAAGAAACAAAGCAAATGCGATTTCCAAGAAATACACAATACAGAGGCACATTTTTGGTAGTTGCAGTGGAGGTGGTATGGGGGTTATCCAAATGCCAGAGATATGTACCCACAGCAGTAGCCTAGTACAGCCACTGAGTCACATTCGCTTCGCAATGTTCATTTTAGGTGCTTATTCGAAGGGAAGTCTCCTTTGTATTTACTTTTCCCTCGGCGTTTCTTTTTTGGAGGCTCATTAATTTTAGTAGGGGACTTCTCTTCACTACTTGCCCATGAGGTTTCAG
The DNA here is from genome assembly GCA_016271365.2 of Neoceratodus forsteri. Classification (NCBI taxonomy): domain Eukaryota; kingdom Metazoa; phylum Chordata; order Ceratodontiformes; family Ceratodontidae; genus Neoceratodus; species Neoceratodus forsteri. The sequence goes on along the minus strand of CM057455.1, from coordinate 382,052,106 downwards.
CATGATCGCAATCAGCTTCCTCTTCCCTCGATGTGTCGAACTCCATCTCTGTATCATCGCAATGGGAAGGTAGATGTTGCAGTACGGCATATTTATTCTGTACAGTAACACCAGTGAAGGTAATAGATTTTGATACGGATTTGGATGCATCTTTATCTAAAGATTTATGTTTGCATTCACTTGCTGGTGTTATGATTTGTTGTGGTTTGGGAGTTACTTGCTCATAATTAGGTTTCCCATTTAATGAGTTATCAACTGGAACCAACAGATGTTTCTTATCGTTAGGAATCTGTTTCATTTACCTCCTCAGAGATCATATTTTCGAAGTAGCAACTGCAGGTATATTTTGCAGATTTTAATTTCTTTATTAGCGGTTACTGAATAATTGCTCAAAAACAACAACAAGGAGTCAGGATCATAGAAATCTTTGGTTGAATTTCCCAGATATACTCGCATATTTGCTGGATATCTTAGACTGAATTGGATTCCCATCTGATGCATTAGGCGTCTAGCATTGGTGTATGCCTTGTGTTTCAAAGAGAGTTCCTTTGAAAAATCATGATAAATAAATATTTTGTGATCCTGCCATTTGAGTTGACCCATTTCGCGTGTTTTTTTCAGAATTAGTTCAATACTGGAGTAGTTAAGAAATTTCACAATTATAGGTCTTGGTTTTTGGTCTGTAGAGGGCCTCGGGCCTAGTGATAGGTGACTACTCTCTATAGTCAGATCCTTGTTGGGTTGAAGGTGCAACATATGCGGTAGTTCTCGTTGTAGAAACATAGTAGTATTTTTTTCTTCCAGTCCTTCAGGAAAACCAAATATGCGCAAATTATTTCTTCTGGTTCTGTTCTCTAGATCTTCGATTTTCATATGCAGTTCTTTAATTACTCGATCTTGAGACCTAATAGTTGCTTGCATTTTCTGTATATTTTTTTCGTTATAACAAACCTTATTTTCTGTAAAGGCCAATCTGGAGTCAATACCTTCCATCATTTTTGTATTATATTGTGTAGCAGTTTTTAGGTCCTGCATATCCACAGATAATTTATTAAACATACCTTCTATTTTCTCCAATGGATCTAGTTGTTTGTCAGAGTAGGCCATTGCTAGGTCTTGCAGGATCTTTCTTAAGCCTCCAAAATTATATAAAATTGTAGAAATATATTACCAAAAATATTTCTGATAGCGGCAGAATCACTCCTTACTTTGTTTTCTTACACTGGATGATCTACATGACCTTAGATGACAGATGATGATGTTAGATTCAGTCTATGGGTTTAAGCCTCCATCTTGTTCGGTGCCAGGCCACGCCCCCCCAGTTCTTTATTTTATAGAGTGGCAAGTGATTCAGATATGTGCAATGTTCTCAGAAGAGCTTGATCTCAGTACTGCTTAAGAAAATGCAGGAATTGAAAAGACTAGATGATGGGTAGTAGAGGCTTTGACATCCAAATTAGGGTCTCTAGTCTTGTAGTTCAGCAATGCACAACATGTCCATGTGTGGGCATCTATGGGAATGATCAAGAATTTGGACAAAAGCTTTAGGTACCTGGTAGGAGAGGATATTTTGAAAGATTTCAGACCAATGAAGGAAGGGTGGTATATGATGTAAAGGTGGTAATGGGATATTGATAGGAATATTTGGACAGTTCAGTACAATACATTCGAGGGTTGAATAAAGTTATTGTTGCTATAATGAGATTTGTAAGGGCTCATATTCAGAAAGGACTGCTAGTGTGAGATGGTGGATATGAGTATTATTGCAGCTTAATTGCCCAAGCCCGGAGCTTAATTGCCCATGATGTCTTTGCCTTGTTGGTGGATCCAATGTCTGAATGATGTGTGGAGCCCGAGAATGGGTAATTGAATAAGTCTATAGACTGATGAGGCAACAGGAAATTGAGAGCAAGCATAGAATGCAATGGGTGTCTTGCATGTTTATTCAGAGGTGGGACTGCTGTGGTGCATAACTGGGATAGTAAGACAACCAGTTCAGTTGCAGATTGAGGAATCAATGGAAGCCTGCTCTCGGTGATGGTATTTACTGGAGGGAGTAAGAGAGGTAAATACTGATGGATGAGTTAGAAGGACCACTGGATAGGTAGCTGGCATGATTTAGTGTAACATGATGAAGGGATGTAGATCACTTTATAAAATATGGTGATGTCAAGGGGTCAGGGAAAAGTGGTTTGGATAGAATAACTTTAGCAAGGCAGCTATGCACTACAGATACAAAATACATTTTCTTGGACGGTTGCTTGAGAAGGTCTTAGGAACATCCAATGGCTATTCGGGGAAAACAAGTTGAATAATGTGGTCAAACTGAGTCAGCACTTTCTGTAGAAGACTATGAGGAGAAGGTATAATGGATAATGGATGATGCCAGTCCTGCTATGAGGTATCCTGTGGTTCCCATTAGCTTTGACAATGATAGTTCTTATTGAGTTGGTACAACCCGGAGGGAATTAGTGTCACATTTCTAGGTAAGATGATAGGAGTGATGGAGACTCCACTAAATCTTGGATCCTATGAGGACATTGGGAGGTAATGATGTCTATACTGCTTGAATTAATAGAATATATAAGGAAACATCCTACAGAGATGGTTGCGAGATGAGATCTTCTGTAGTCCAGTTAAATGGGATTCCAGAAATGAGTCCTGGGAAGTTATTAGGAAGCACTGATGATTTTTATTGTGCTACAAGAGTCTATAGGGCATGCCGTTCAAGGTATACAACTGGAAGAGGGTTTCCTTAGGTAAGAAGAACAGGTACTCCATAGAGCATTGGATGGGAGCTGTTATGATGGCCAAGGTAGGAGTATGAGACAGATGAATGGGTAGGAGTATTTAATCAGGCAGGGATGCTGGACATTGATAGTTGTAAATGCCCCTCCCCTAAAAAAGAGACATGGCAAATGTGCAGGAGCCCTGAGTTGCCAGGGCAGTGAGGAGGAAGCCAGCAGTACAACGATGGAAGGAAAGGTCCAAAGTGGAAGTCCTCAGAGTTGAGGAAGGAGTCTGTTAAGTAGACAGCAGAGGTTGGGCCGTACTGACATCGGCAGGTACAGGCAAGGTACAGGACTGGGGTAAGTGTCACAGCACAGCAAAACAGAGTGCAGAAAAGCAGCAACAGGCCCCGGGCAATGACTCCAGATACAACCAAGAAGCAAATCCAGGTACAAGGTGCTGTGAAGTTGAGGTATGAGGTTCCCATCTCCAAAAGAGATGGTGACCATAAATTGCTGCTAGCAAAAGGTGCTGCAGTGATGGGGTAGGAGATTCCCACCTCCAAAGGAAATGGAGAAAAAAGGTTGCTGATGGCAAAGGTGCAGTGGTGATGGGTAATGGGTTCCCACCTCTGAAGGAGTTGGCAAACTGGAAATGCTGATAGGAAAATACACAGGCATCACTGATGGATAGAGATGGGTGAAGTGGCCCCAATTCAGTTTGCAAAGTGATTCGTGGAGTGAAGGTGAATTTGAGGAGTGCTCCACAATGCGACGCGGAGTACTTCGCTTTATAATAGGTAACGCGAAGTCCATTGAAAACAATGACTTCATGTTACTCTGCCTTCCCAAAGCACTACTTCACCAATTCTTAAGGTGAAGTAAATTGAGAACAATGTACTTCGCCTCGCTTCGCCTTGTTTTTAAACTCCAAAGGCGAATTTTGCAGTGATTCATGGGATTTCAGGTCACATGGGCTCTAGATTGTTCTGCACAGCCTCAGTTAGGGGTAGTGTGTGTAGGAAGCTGTAAGAGACAATCTGTTTAGAGTGCTCTCTGCGATTCAGACCTTCTAAAAGCTGTTAAAAAAGCCTTTTTGAGTCATTTTTTTTTGCTGAAACTTTAGTTCATCGATTATAGGAAACCCTACTGTGCTCATATCATCGAGCGTTTATTGTTTGTGAGTGGATTTTGAATGTTAATGTGCAACATTCAGTCTGTGTATTGAGAGACAGTGGAAGCATGCTTTTGGGAGGGGCATATCTGTGGTGTAGGTAGATTAACTTGGAGAAAAAGACAGTGCTTTCTGTTTTGGTGATATTTTTCTTGTATAATTGTGTTAATGTACACACAGTAATATTTTCAATAATTCTTGCCTTCTTTTGCTGATTGTTGTGGTACAGCAGTGCATAATTTTAGTTTGTTTAAAATATGTGGTTACATTACTGAAGTTTTCAATTTGCTATGCATTACTTAGTGTGTGTGAGTATGTGTGTGATGCTTGTCATCAAATCAGACTCCTTTTATTGTGCCACATAATTTCAGCAATGTGAACCTGCTATCCACTGCAGCTGTGTAATTTTTTTGTTTCTTTGGGATATCTTTACTGGTACTAGTACCAGTGACTGTTACTGCAGCAGTGCAGACACTGCCCGCCGCCTCCCAACCTGCAAAGGTATTCTTTTCCAGATTTGAATTTCTGATGGTGAGCACTGGTTAGGTGTTGTGCCTTTGCATCTGCATCTCTTCAGTGTGCAGTGCAATCTTAATCTATCTGTGCATTTGCACCTCTTTAGGGCCCAATCTCCATCTCTAACTTAAGTCACAGTTGTTTCTCTGGCTTCCCTTCAGAGTACTGGACAGGTGTGGTGCATAATTCTGCATGAACATTTTACTCATTAATATGTGTTTTAAAGTCAGGACAATCATCACGAGTCACTCATGATAAAATCACATTCTTCATCATCACAGTCACAAATGCAGTCACAAATCATGATTTACGATCACGTCACGAATCACAACATAATTTTTTTTTAATAGTTACTTGGATGTATTGTAAGCTGTTTTGTAGTATCTCTCCATGCTTCACCACCCCACCATTGTACTCATTAATGATTGTTTTTAAGTTGGGGAGTTTTGTGCCACACCTCATCGGGGCCTGGGGAAGTACAGCCATAGGCATTCACGTTTCTTCATCATCACGATCACAAATGCAGTCACAAATCATGATTTATGATCATGTCATGAATCACAGCATTAATATTTTTACTAGTTACTTGGATGTATTATAAGCCTGTTTTGTAGTATCTCTCCAGGCTTTACCATCTGACCATTGTACTCATTAATAAATGTTTTTAAGTCAGGAAGTTGGACAGTGTCTGCAGTACATACACAGACTGGAAAGAAGACTGACTGCACACATGCAGTTTAGCACAGTATTCTTGCACTGCTCAGAATACAAAGTGTCACACGTACAGAAGACAACAAAAAAAGAACATAATTACATGCAAGGGTTGGGGATGGTGGAGGAATACATTTTATAACACAGCAAAGAAGGTGTGGGGGGCTCATGGTGTGAGGAAAAAAAAAAACTAATGCAGGATCCCATGGTGATCCAGCAGCAGTTCCAGCATGGACATAATTTGCAACTGATGTCCCTCTATGGGATCCAGCCACTGCTCCACAGCACTCACCCTCTCATTGTTCTCCTTGACAGCACTCCAGAGAGCTGCCAAATCAGCCTGTGTTACATGCAGTTCTCTGGGGTCCACACATTCTACAAGCTGACCTGCTGGTGGTGGGGTTGCAGGGGTGGGAGTGCTGGTGGAGCAGCAGGTGCTGCTATGGCCCTCTTCTTCTTATGGATGCTGCAATGCACAGCTACACCCTCTGCCACAGAATGGCCAGCAGGTACAGGTATGATCCGTTCTGTGGCAGCCTGCCACTCCAACTGCAGATGAATGAGTATATGGGTGTGCTGGCCCCCAGTCCCCAGATGAGTCCCCTGGGGCCACGGCACACCTTCACCTCACATAGGTGGCACTTGGCCACACTGCTGTCCCCCTGACACAGTCAAAAAACTGCCAAACAATAGAGGTGCGGGGAGGACCAGGCACAGGCAGGGGATGGCCAGATGAACTGGCTGTCAGCTGGTTATGGTGCTGAACAGGGATGGGATCCACACCTGGGCCTGGGGGAACAGGCATAACCTGCTCCAGAGGACCTGGTGCTGGACTTGGTGGTGGTGGTGGTGGTTCAACTACCTCAGAGTCAGAAAAGGAGGAGGTGCTGGTCCTGCTTCCTGGGGGGGGGACACACACACAAGTTTTGAGCGGTCCACAGGAATGGGTGCCCATGCCCTCCACACATGTGCATGGTACGACATTTACCACTACCACGTTCTCCCAAAGCTGACCCCGCCCAAGACATTTCCTCACCCAGGTCCATCTCTTCTACTGAGCTCCCTCAGTCTGAGCAATCACCATTCACATTGTTACACAAAACACACACACAGTCACACAGACAAACAAACAACTACTTATAAAGGTAAGAAAAATAAAATTTACAGAAAGAACAAATTAAGTAAAAAAGAGTGCAGAAAAGACAAAAAAATGTAGCTTTTAAAAAAGTTGTTGGGTCTAAATCAAAGTTTAAATCTCCTCCTTACTCTGATCTCAAAGTGTCAGCAGCCACAAAACACACTACTCTCTCTCCGTCTGCACAGGATAAAGTAAAAGTCTCTGCTGGTATGACTCACTTTCTTCCTGCCTAGCTAAAAAGCATGCGACTTACAGTACTGTAAGCCATGTGATGTGTGGGGGGCTGCAAATCTGAAACACCAAGTGGATCACTTAGAATCATAATGAGGAATGCAAAGTCCATTAAAAACAATGACTTCACCTTACTTCACATCACCAGTCTGCCTTAACGTGAAGTGGTAATGGCAAGGCAGAGTGAGCACTTTGCATTGCCCATTCTGCGTAGTGCAGTGGCAATGCGAAGTCCCCACTTCGCGTTCATTTCGCCAGCGGAATTTAAATTTGCTGCATCTCTACTGATGGATGATCCTTGGATGGGACAAGGGCAGCATAGGGAAAAATTGTAGGACTCAGTCACACATCCATGAAGATGAGCAAATGGTACACATCCAGCAGGAAGCAAGGGGGAATATGGGCAGACATATCCAAGAGGAAGGCAACAGGGGACCAGAATCATCCAGAGTAGCAATGAGGGAGAAGACGGCAGCATGGATCTGAAGATCTGGAGACTGGACGAGGCTGATCCAGAAGGCAAGCCACAACAATGATGCCCAGGAACATAGGAGGAGGAGGAGGAGGAGGAGGAAGAAGACAAGCAGCAAGGAAGTCCTGGAGTCTCATGGAGTGAGTGGAGTTGTAGATTGAACAAGCTGGAAGGGCCATTTCCAGAACATGAGAAGGTCAATGTGGGGACAAGTACATCGAGTCCATGGAAGTGTAGGATGTAGCTGGGTGAGGTAGGCTATTTTAAGGCAAATGGGGTATAGTGGTCTAGTTTCCAAAGGGAATGAGGCAACTGGGTATCAGGTATAGAATGCAGTTGGTTGAAACAATAGGTTGAAGGCAAATGGGGTATAGTGGTCCCATTCCCAAAGAGAATGTGGCAACTGGTTATCAGGTATAGAATGCAGTTCATTTAAATAGTAGATTGGAGACACAGGCCCCCATCTCCAGTAGTCAGGTGAGCCAACCTTCACTCAATGCCACACGAGGCAGAGTATAGAGATGGAAACTGAGGGAAGTTGACTGGGAGTATATCTGGTTAAGAATGAAGGTAGAGGAAACAGGCTGTCATCCCCGGTAGACAGGGGAAGCCTACCTACACTGATATACCTCAGTAGGCAGAGTTAGGGAAGAGGCTGTTGTACTGCTGGTATGTGCTGAGTAAGGAAAGGGGAGCTGACAGCTGAGGAGTAGGAGGTAGGTACAATAAAAGATGAATGGGATGGCAGGCAGTGTGAAGTCAGAAGATGGGTGGAGTATGATTACTGTAAATGCGAGAAAGGCGGAGATAAGAGAATGCAGTGTGGAGCTTGCAGCACAATAATAGAAGGCAAGAACCATTCTAAGGCAGGGTAGGCTGCGAGGTCAATGATTAATGAAGGGATAACTGAAAGCCATGTAGGAAGAAGCAGGGTAAAATCATATAGCTAACATAAAGCATGATCCAGCTAATTGGAGCCACAATGCCCCAGCGTGACACTGCAGTCCCCTGCTGTGGGAATAACAGGGAAGCCAGCTGAGCTACATAGACCAAAAAATGTTGCAATGGGGAAGGACAGGAACCACCAAAAGAGGATCCAGTACTGGCAAGGTCCCAGTAAAGGACAAGCTGTAGGTATAATGGGAAACGGGGGCAGATGAAACACATTACTGTAGTGACAAACAAGAGGAAAGCCAAAGAAAAACATAGAAGGAGGAGCACTAACTGTAGCATACTGTGGGAACTGCTATGAGGGACAGAGAAGAGGGAGGCAGCATGAGTGTTATGATGATTCCGTGAGCCACAAATTCATGAAGTGAATGAAACAAAACCAGCACCCCTGATGGCGCACTAGTTGTGAAACCGGTTGGGGTTTTTGCATCGCTGCCACTTGTCAGCATGTTGCGGGCAATTTGGCCTTTTTTATATAAATCTAATAAAAGCCTTTATTGTTCACGAGTCCGGAGTGGTGCTGGTTTTGTTTCATTCACATAAATTTTGATCCCTGCACACTCCTTCACAATTAGAGCTGTTTCTTGATGTATTTATAGAAATTCATGAAGGACTAGGGGAAAGAAGGCAACTTAGGAATGACAGACTAGACAGGGTATATGAATACTGGGACTAAGAAATGGTAAGGTGTAAGTAGCATGGGAATTGACACAGACTGGTAGGGAAGGCTGATGCAGTAAGTGGCAGAGTGGAGAAACACAAAGAATTGCACTCTGCAGGACAGGGTCAGAAATGGAGCAGGACTGATGCAGGAGAAGGGGTGTGGAGATGAAGACAGAGTGCTGGTGTGAAGGAGACAGCACAAAAGAAAACACAGAAGTGAGGGACAAGGGCCAGAATGAGGGAAAAGGGGTCAGGAAGACAAGGAGGAGGACAGGGGGCAGAGGGGGGCTGGAGAAATAGGAAGGGGTGTGTCAAATCAGAAAGGGAGAAGCAGTAAAAGGGGAATTTCTTTTGTTTTGTTTTTTTCATTGTGTTGGTTGCTTGGTTGGTCGGGAAGGTGTGTGCTGGATGAGGGGGGTGCAGCAAATGCTAGGCTGAGTGGAAAGCATAAAATGCCCTCTACTCTGTTCCAAAATAGATAGTGTCCCAAAGGCAGGTAGACTAAAAATGAGGACAGAAGGTGCCTAAACAGCAAGCAATAACCTGAGGGTAACTGGACATACATATCCAAGAGATCATCCAATCATGCCCTCATGTGAGGACCCAAGTAATGTTATCCTTTGAAAGTACAGGAAGGCACTTACCCATACCAGTAGGGGCAAAATGTGAAGTGGCAGAGGGTAAATGTGGCATCCAGAGAGGGTAGAGAAATGAAAGGACCTGTGGAGTGAAGTAGATGATGCAGTGTCAGGGTAACCATGACAGCCAGAGTGGACACAGCACTAGGAGCAAGCAGCATGAACGGCAAGTACAGGGGAGGAATGACAGAACCAGATGACAGCCTGGCGCTGCCAATGAAAAGGAATTCTAGTCCTGACCCATGAATCCAAGTGACAAAAGGAAGCATTTGGGACATGAGGCCATGTAGAGATCACCCTTCTGCAGGCGAAATCCATCTGCAGTGGCTGTCTGGGCAAGCTGTACAGTATCCAATATACAGAGCACTACACATCCATGGAGGAACTTCCTGAGAAGAACAAACAACTCAGACTGCACAACTGGAACAGAGAAGCTGGTCAGGAGAACAGGGGAAGGAGATAGGAGTATACCGGAGCTCCACCAAGATGGAAAGCACTGGTAAGGTGGGGCCACAGTGGGACAAGGGAAAGGATAGCAGCACAGAGAGGGGGCCAAAAGCATAGGGCAGGAAAGGGATGCCAGTTGGACACGTTTGCAAGGCGAACCTGCAAGAACACAGGACACAAATGGGAGCTCCAATAACCGGACAACACAGACACTTGATACAGACACTCAGGAGCTCATAAAATATGAACTTTTTAAGAAAATAAGCAAAGTAACACTTAATAATATACATAATAATTTCCTAAAAAATACTCCTACAATTTGGAAAATGTCTTTGTTGTATTTGAAAATCATTAACTACCTAAATATCAAATCACCTCTTAAAAACAATAGTTTTCATTCACTATTTGAGTCACTACACATTGGCATTTGGCATCAGTACAGTGTATTTAGTATAGGTGACTTTTTTGTTGATAAAGATATTAAATCTTTTTCATAACTTCAGAGTCAATACGGAGTGCCTATGGTTTATTCATATTTACAAATTCGCTCATTATTAAAAAGATTTATCAAAGATAAAAGGACCTGTTTTGGCTCTAATAAAATTGTTGATACAACTGATGAAAATAGAGGTAGAACCAAGCTTATGTCTAATATTTATAGAACTATTATGGAAAAACAAAACAAATGATACAAAAGAACTTAGAAAGTAATGGGAGAAAGATTTCCAGACGGTCACCTCAGAACCTAAATGGAATTATATTTGTAAAAACTGGAATAAAGCCACCAATAATCATATGAATCAAATACTGTTTTATATCCTACATAGAATTTATTATTCTCCATACTTATTAAATAAGTTTAATAATTCATTAACCCCGTACTGCAACAGAGGTCATGGTATGATTGTCGATGCCATACATGTCTTGGTATTATGTTCTAAAATCAAACCTTTTGTGGTACATGTAATGGCAATACTTAGTCAAATTCTTAAGGTAAAACTAGTTTTTTAACCAGAATTACGTATACTGAATATATCAACAAAACAGCAACAAGTATTAATAGGACAATATAAGTTTATATATTTAGCATGTATGAATACGAAAAGATGCCTAACAAGATTATGGAAAAACTCACAGATTCCTGAGATGACCATCTGGAAGACTCTAATGCTAGAAACAATGAGATGTGGAAAAATACATTATGCATCTATTAAGCTATGTAAGTGGGAACAAATCTGGGGTGATTTATATAGAGCTATAGCATTAAATGAGTTCTGATTTACTGTTGTCAAAAATAATAATGCAAATGAAGTTTAAGAAGCCTGTAGATAGCATCCTAAAAGATATACTTAAATCTAAACATATTTGTAATTGTTACTCTTTATAAAAATTATATTTTGCCATCCATGGGAGGGAGGGGAAGGGGTGTCTTTTTGTACTAATGGACTTTCAGCTATTTAAGAGAACTTCACAGATTTTTCTCTGTTTCCTCTTTTTTTTTTAATAAAATTTATTAAACAGATATATACCGTATAAAAAAACATACAGGAGAAGAGGAAGAAAGTGGGGAGACTAGTCCAGCTACAAGATGGTGAGAGGATCATTGAGGACAATTAATAGAAGGTTGCTTGCTGCACTGAACAACTTCTTCTGTTCAGTATTCACCAAGGAACTTAGTTGAGCAGTTTCAGATAGTGGCATCAAGACTGCCAATGGGGGGATCCTGTAAATGGACATATCATTGTTTACCACAGACAGGGTCAGAAAGGCACTGATGCACTTAAAGACAGACAAGGCACCAGGACCTGATGGACTTCACTCTAGGGTACAGCAGGGACTTGCTCAGGAATTGACAGAACCCTTGGCACATTTGTTCAAAACCTCTTTGCAACTGTGAACCATGCCATGGGACTAGAGAAGTACAGATGTGGTACCCCTCCACAAGGGAGGGAGCATGGGGGAGGCTGGCAACTACAGACGGGTAAACCTTACATCAATAGTCAGGAAAGTAATGGAAGCATTAACAAAGAAGGACCTAGTGGAATATCTGGAAGGGAATGGTCTCAAGGACATGAAACTGCATGAGTTTGTTATGGGGAGATCATACCAGAAAAACCTCATTTCATTTTTTGACTGGGTGACTAGAGAAGTGGATGGGAGCCACTAAGTGGATCTCCTCTATCTTGACTTTAGTAAAGCCTTTGATTCAGTACAAATCAGGTGTCTGCTTAAGAAATTGGAAGACCAAGGTACTGCAAAAAGAGTAGTTGGGTGGGTGGGTGGGCAAATGTCTACAGGACAGATGTCAGAGAGTGGTAGAAAATGGGTTGAAGTTAGGGGAGGGAGAGGTCACTAGTGGAGTATCCCAGGGCTCCGTCTTGGGTCCAGTCCTTTTTAACATGTTCATTAGTGACTTCAGCAAAGGCATTCAGAATAAGATTGCCTTTTTTGAAGATGACACTAAGCTGGGAGGTAGAATTGATAGCATGGAGTAAGTGAAGGAACAGCAGAAAGACCTCCAGAGACTGGAAAGATGATCCAGTATCTGGCAGCTGAAGTTTAATGCAAATAAAACAAAGTAATACATCTAGCAAAAGAGAACCCAAGGGCAGAATATCAGCTTAAAGGGGTTCAGCTTATGTGTCTCACACAAAGAAAGGGATCTAGGATAAGCGACACCCTGAAGCAGTCAGGTCAATGTAACAAATCTCACAGTAAGGCAAATGAAACACTAAGGAGTATAGGTAGAGGATTTGACAGCAGGGATAAGGAGGTGATCCTCCTACTGGATACATCGCTGGTGAACCCTCACTTGGAGTACTGTGTGAAGTTCTGGAGGTCTCACCTGAAGAAGGCTAGAGATAAGCTGGAGGTACTGCACAGGAGGGTGATTAAAATATAGGGCTTACAGGGGATCTCATATGAGGAATGACTAAGGTCACTGAACGTGTGCTCCCTAGAAACTAGGAGGGAGAGAGCGGACATGGTTGAGACATTCAAGTTCCTGAAAGGCATCAGTAAAATGCCAAACTCTGAACTCTTTAACAGGGTTGATGGCTCAGCCACTAGAGGACACAAATGAAAGCTTCGGGGAGGTAGCTACAAGAGGGATCTGAGGAAGTACTACTTCACTGAAAGTGTCATTGAGCCATGGAACAGACTGCTGTCCAAGGTGGTGGGTTCAAAGACCATGGCTGCTTTTGAAAGGGGGTGGGATAGGGCTATGGCCAATGTAAGTATAGTGGGTAATGAAGGTGGGTTGAGAGCTAGGTCCCAGGACACACAGAGGGTCTGTGAAACCCAAGGGCAGACTAGATAGACTTTGGTCTCTTGCTGACATTATTTTCTATGTTTCTATGTTTCTAACCTTATGTGACATCCTGTAGATTGTGTAACTGCATGACTGCACTTTTTCCTATTGAACCAAATGTATGAACTGTTATCCTTATTCAGAGTGCAAACTGTTGTGCAAACTGTGACTAACATTGTTCATGTTGGTTGTACTATCCTTCTGTATCTGATGTCATATCAGGTGAATTGCATTAATTGTATGTAACTTATCCTGGGGCGCTCCTGAAAAAGGGACACAAGTCTCAGCAAGCTCATCCGGTTACCAAAATCCAATAAATAAATAAAATACTGCACATTCATTGCTGCTGTGATTTTTTTTAATATCACCATTAAATCAGTTGTGGTTTCTCCCCCATGTCATATGCTGCTGCTGTTAGTTGGTGCTGTAACTGTAAAGATGCACTTTAGTTGCCAGAAAATAAAAGCAAAGTCTCATGGCTGGAACAATTCTCATGACACCAAGAAATGAGATGTGCTTCCAGAAATCTTACATGATTCTTCTGTTATCTGGTACTATTCTGTACCGTGCGAGTCTTCACAACAACTGTCAAGCTACACTTTAGTGTCTGGAAAAAAAGTAAATTCCAATGACTGGAAAAATAATCATGATGCCCAGAAATGAGAAGTGCTTCCAGAAATATTGTATGCTGCGTTGCAGCTCACTGGTGTTGTGCTATGTAAGTCTCCATAGCAACTGTCAAGATGCACTTTAACACCCAGAAAAAAAAATGAATTCTCACAAATGGAAAAAGTCTCATGATGCCCAGAAATGAGATGTGCTGGCAGAAATCTTATATGTTGCTGCTGCTGCTTTTAAAGATAGAAGGAGGGCGATTCAGGGGCAATGTGAGGAAGTATTATTTCACAGAGAGGGTAGTGGATGCATGGAACAGCCTTCCTGAGGAGGTTGTGGGGTCTAAAACTGTGGGAGAATTCAAGAATGCATGGGACAGACATAAAGCAATTCTTGTGGGGGGTAGGAAGAAATAGGATGTTGGTTAACTAGGATCTGCGGCCTATCCTGTAGGTAGGGAAATGGGCAGACTAGATGGGCCAAGCGGTCCTTATCTGCCGTCAAAGTCTATGTTTCTATGCTGCACTTTGTGAATTCAGTCTACAACTAGATCCAGATGTTGGTCTTCATCTTGAGTATCAGTTTGTTTTGTAGTGACCTACCAGTAAAGGTAAATATTTTGTTTTTGCCTCATTTTGGGTTGTGGGGAGGGGGTTGAAATCATTTTATTTCTAAACATCTTTTGTCATGGCTTCTCTCTTTGCAGGTATCTATCATTAGGGTGATTGAATCCTGATGCTGCATGGGCCTCATCTAGATATGGTTATTCAATCTAGGTGTGTTTCCTACCATGGGAGGTAAGTATTTTCTTTCTTTTTTCTAAAACATTATCCATATTGGCATGTCACTGTTTAACGGTTGTCTGCTCCTACTTCTCTCATTTCAGGATGTTTTCAGGTGTGTGACACACTGTAAAATGAGGCAGCACCATCAGTTGGTGGACTGTTATATATATACTTAACATAGGGGATGTGTTGACTTTAATAGGACCACATACAGTGCTGAAAAAGCTGGAGGAGGATGTCTGAGCATTAGTCAGCACAGTAGTCTATATCGGTGATTTGGTGGAGAAGATGGCAATGACTTGATTGCTGTAGTAGGATAATAAATTCACCTTGGTGAGAGAATGTAAAGCAGACCTGATGCTAAAACAAGATAGAAATCATTTATATTGTAGTGCACTCTATTTTTGGTTACAGTACGCCTATGAAAGGCAACCAAGATTAAAAAAATCAAAAGAAAAACATCACTTTTTGAAAGGATACCTACCGTAACATGGCTGATGGTCTTGCCTTGAAATGGATTGAAGATGCCTCAGATAAAGGAGACAGAGGAGGAGAAGTATTGCCTTGATGAGAAGACAGCAGGACAGGAGGAGACCTATGAAGACAAGGAAAAAAGTAAGTAGACCTTGCTAAAGTGGCAACTCGGGGTGACTGAAAAAAGTACACAGACAGCATATACATTGTCTATTCCAAGTCTTAATATATGTGTCGTGTGAAGAAGACAAAATTAATTTAACCTGACATTGCCACCATTATGGCTTCATGTTAGATCCATTGTCCAATCCCACTCTTTCCATACTTGTCACCTGTAAAGAAAAAGGCATTTTGCCTGACTTTGTCACCATTGTGGCCACACGATAGATCCATTGTCCACTTTGTTTTACTATACATGTCACCTGTGAACAAACAAAATTCATTTAGCATTAGGTTGCCACTGTTGTGACTATGTGATAGATCCATTATCCAATCTGTCTCTTTCTGTACCTGTTACCTGTGAAGCAAAAAAGAAAAATGATGTATCTGACTTGGCATGGTCACTGTCACTGTTTACCTGTGGAAGGGAAAACATCAACATTAAAACTTAAAAATGTGGTACTTATCATCAAATCAGTGATGGCCATGATGTGTACTGTCACAATTCTGCCACACAGACATGGGTGTTGTTGGAAAAGGCAACTTTAGTCTATGGCTTGTGGTGTGCTGTATGAAGTGAGAGAGAGACAAAAGGAAAGAAAGAAACACATTTTAATGTCTTCTAAGCAAGGTGGAAGTCCCTCCTGTATGATGACGGACTCACTGCCAACAGTGAAGATAGTAGTGTGAAGCACTATGAAAATTACCTGCCATCACATAAGACAATGTTGGGCTTTGCCCAACTTCAGGGGCCAGATTTTCAGTGCCCCCAAAATTGGCACAGGTGCAGGGAAAAACTGCCACAAGAGGGGCTTCACTTGTGGAGCTGCCATTTTTCCCAAGCGTGACATATTTTCAAAGTATGTTTTCGACCAGCTCCCCGATTTATGCCAGCTTGTGGCTGTTTTTGGTTTTTTTGTACAGCTGTGCTTAAATATTACACCTGACGGTACCTGGTGTAACATCTTCTATAGCTGTGCCTGATGCTCGTGTGGTGCTCAGGCTGATTATTGCAAATTCTGCAGGTGCAGAGAATTTGTTCTGCACCAGCTGCTGTTGAGTCAGACTCAGTCTCAGGAAAACTGACAATCTGGCTCCAGGTTTTGCTGCTTTAATGAGCTGACTGGAGACTTGACATGAGGTTTGGCTTACTGGCCTGCTGGCTAGTGGGATGACTGGCAGGCTAGCTGGTGGAACAGCTGGCAGTCTGGTGGGCAGGCTGGCTTTCTGGGTTGAGGTCTACCTGGCAATGGCATTTACAGTGACTTACTCACCTTTGTTTCTCAGACTTAAATGAGTGCATGCAGTGAAGGCAAAGGTGGGCCATGTTCTTGGTGGATGTGGAGGACACAAGCAGGACAGAGGAGAAGGATGTGGTATCTTGATTTCTGGTGGAGCATGGTCTGCATATTTGATAACAGAATTTATGATGTAAAGTTACCAGTCTGTGTTTTTCAGTCTGGGTGCATGTAGTTGAGGTGGCTGTGGCCAATGTTACTGGAGACTAACTTTGTGTCCCATTATGTAGTCTTCAAAGATTTTCCACTTTGTCTGTGGGGGATCTACAATTGTTCGTCAACAAAAATGTTGTCGAATGACTGTAAAGTGAAAACTTTATGTCAACTGCATTTGCAGTAGGCATAAAGATAGTCACTGCCTACCTTGTTTTCTTTGAGGGGGTTCACCCCCAAACCCCCCAAGAGGAGGACTGTGCTTCCCATACCCCCACTTAATGTAATCAAATCTGAGTCAGAGCTGATTAGGGGAAGGGATGCAAGACCCCTAGATAACAGTGCCGGGGTCCAGCACTGACACTACAGTGACCTGGCACTGTTGTCGCTGTAGTGTCAGTCAACGTCAACATGTCACTGTCAGTGCGGTATACCTTCTGTGGGCATTACATAGGAAAGAGAAGATGGTGTTAATCAGATGGATGTATAGAACAGTAGCACAACTTTGGAAAAATATTCACAGAAAAACAAAATGAATCATCAAGAAAAGGATTCAACTAATAAATATGGAATGGAGGGATCTAACACTTTTTTGTTTACGTGCTTCAGTAATCCTCATCAAGGAAGCAGCCCTCACAGTCTTCCAGACTTCTGTTGTCCCCACATGGGAATTCATTCTCCATTACTGTGCCATCTACCTCAGTGGAAGGCAATTTGTCAATGCCGATACCACCAGGCTGGTCTGTTTCTTCTTCATCACCACCACAAATGTCATGTGGTATGGATACAGACATAATTGTGTTACATGGAATGTGCCCTACATTCATTTAAATAAATGTTAACATGCCAACATTTTAAGGGAACAGATCTGTACACCTGTCCCAAACAATGGCCCCCACTGAACTGAATACAGTCTCCACACTGACACTTGAGGATGGACAGATTAGATATTTGACTTCTATGGAGGTCACTGCTGGCCAATCAGTGACCTTGCTACTCCAGCACAGCAGTGGCTCTTCCAAAATGTTAAGGTGCCTAATGTCTGCCAAAGATTCATTCACCATTTGTTGCACTGCATGCAGTCCTGCCAACTTATTAGGCTCCTCCTCATTTTATTTATTTATTTATTAATTTAGTCTTTGGTAACTGGGTAAGTGCACTGATCTAGAGGACCTTTTTCAGGCACAACTCAGGTCACAGGTGGCACTACACATAGGTACAATCACAAAAGGAAAAATTATACAAGCAGGAGTAATAAAGTAATATACAAGATTACACAGCAGGAATACATGGATAATATATAAATAGTGCAATGTACAAACTTGCATAGGACTACATGGCTGTGATTTTCATTGGGTATAAAATACAGGTCAAGACAGATAAAAGGGAAGAGGTAGTGAACACTATAAGGATAAATCTGGGGAGGGCTGGCCTTGGAGAGTAGAAATACTGGAATTCTGTATGGGAGTAATTACAGAAAAGAGACAGCTAGCAAGCATTACAGTTACAGTTATATTTTCCAATAAGCCAGGATTTAAGATTGTGTTTAAAAATTGGATGGGATTCAGAAGATCAAAGAGGGGTGGAGTGGCCATTCCACATGGAGGAGGCAGCAATTGAGAGAGCTTTCCTGCCTGTGTTGGTGATGGATTTAGGTACCTGGAGAGAGGGTACAGTAGAGTAGCGAAGGTACCTGGTAGCGATTCGAAAGTTGAGGAGGGTGGAGAGAGGGGATGCATCAGCACTTCTAAGGGCATTATCCATGAGACAGCCTAGGGTATAGTCAAAGTGCCCTTGTAAGGGGAGCTGGCCAAGGAAGCAGTAGAGGTCACAGTAGTGAGTGGAGTAGGAGGCAGACAGGGTGAAGTGGCGGGAATTGTTGCAAGCTACCGAGAACCTAGTTAGAAGGGTGGTAGTGGTCCTAGAGTATATGGTGGAGCAGTAGTCAAAAATGGGGAGTTGATTTCCCATGATGATGGTGAGTGAAGCCTGTTTTGTGAGGTAGGGTTTTAGGTGATAGGTGGCTCCCAGTTTCTCATTTACTCTTTGGATTATATGATTAATGTGGTCAGTGAAGGAGAGAGCGGGGTTGAGTAGCACACCCAGGTGCTTGAATGAGCAGACGTTCTCAAGTGCAGGGCCATCGGGGAGTTAATGAGGAGGGCATTGTCGGCACGGAAAGTCTTAGCTCGGTACAGTTTAGACCCAAATAACATGGCCTCAGTTGTTTTATCATTGAACAACAGGAGATTGGATGAGAACCAGTTAGATGCTGCACATATAGTTCTCGGACTGAATGGAGGACAAGAAAGTGATGGATTTGTCACTGTGAAAAATGACATGGTCATTAGCATACAGCAATGAACTGCAGATGAGGCAGCTGGTGCGGGGGGGCTTGTAAATATAGAAAACAGCAAGGGGCCTAGGATGGAGCCCTGAGGAACATCTACAGTAACAGGTAGAGGAGGGAAGGTGGTAGCATCAATACAAACAGATCGGGAAAGTCTGAGGTCTCAATGGAGCAACCAAGTGAGGATAGTTTGGAGATGAGGAGGGAGTGATCGATCATATTGAAAGCTTTCGATAAGTCAACAAAGACAGCACCTGTGCCCCATCCATGGTCCACTGTTTTTTTATATGTTTGGATGCAATTGAAAAGGAGATAGTGTTATCTCAATCTGTTATCTAAAAAAGTTGAAAGTTGAAAGTTAGAGAGGATATGGTCAGTGAAAAGGGCAAGGGCTGTAGATGTGCTGTGAAACTTGCGGAAACCATGCTGTTGGCTACATAAGGGATTGTATTTGGAGAAGTAACCATTAAGTTGGCTATGAATGATCCTTTCCAGGAGTTTACTGAGGTGGTGTAAAATAGATATGGGATGGTAGTTGTCAGGGGAGTGGGAGTCACTGGATTTAAAGATGGTGACCACCCTAGCAGACTTCCATGAGTCATGGATGGTGGAAGTGGTCAGGGCGAGATTTGGGACAAGGGACAGTGGCTTGGATATCAGAGGGGAGATAAGTTTTAACAATAATGGGGAGAGACCATCAGAGCCAGGGCAACCCCAATTAAGTAGTCTCTTTAGGAGTTTGTAGGTGTCTTTGGTGATATGGCCTTAAACTAAAAGGTGGGGTGGAGGGGTGAGACATGGGGGAGGGAGTTAGAGGCCACGGAGGTTGTACTTGCTCTCGCGGTAGAGGGTGCCCCAGCACAAGAGGATGAAGTGGGAAGAGTGGAAGGGGAGGCAGAGGGGTAGTGCCAGTGACCTGCTGTTTAGAAGACCCAGGATGGAGTTTACAAAGGAAGGCCAACAGGTCAGAGAACTTGGTGTTTAGAGATTCAGTGACCTCTGAGGGTTCTGTCAGTAGCCCAGAAGAAGAGCTCAAGTGTATGTTGGGGCTCTGAGTATGGGGATTTAGAAGAGAGCCAATGGGATCCCAGAATTTTCTAAGGTTCCCTAGGTTTTCTCTTTGAAGTCTAAGGGAGTAGCCACATTTCAAGGATCTAGTCATGTGCTTGCATTTATTTCTCAGTTGTCTGTACTTGTTTCACAGGGCAGGGGCGGTGGGCCACTTGTAAGCAGCCCATTTGTTGTCTCTCAGCTTCATGATGGATAGGAGTTCTTTGGTTATCCAGCATTTGCAACCACCTCTGACATGCTGGGTGGTGAGAGGAAAATGACAATCCTGGATGGCCAACATAGCATTGGTGAAGTAAGTACTAGCTAGAGATGCATCAGAGAGGGCATAGAGGTCCTGCCAGTTTATGACTCTAATGTCATTGGCAAGGTGAGTGGTGTCTGGGTGATTGAAGTGCCATACTGATAGGTACTTGGGGGGGAAGGGGACAGGTCTCAGAGGACCAAATGATGTATGTAGTGGAGTGGTTGCTCAGGGAGTCAGACAGCGTACCAGCATAGATGACCCTAGTTCCATTATTTGTGATCACCCAGTCAAGAAGAGCACTGTTTGAGTTGCTATGACTGAAATGGATGGGAAGATTGATGACTTGCACCAGATTATTTTGTTTTAGGAGGTTGGCATAGTCAGGTTCATGAGTGCTGAGCCAATTAACTCATTCATGCTACAGGAGCTCTTTAAGAGTTCCACCACTTGTGTCCTGTATACTCTTAACACTGCATCCTGGGCCTTTCTAAACAAAATCAAGCCATAATCAGCATGCCAAAAACAAATATGAATACCTCATGAACTGTAAGTGTTACACAGAAAATATGAGTGTCAAAGTTCTTCAGCACAAAATTACGTGTCCAATGGTGCTATGCAGTTAATTATAAGTAATTACTTTTTTTTTTGTATTAGTCAAAATAGCAAACTTTTTGTTTTGGTAGGAAAATATGTAACATATGAACACCAAATTAAGCATCCATACATTAGATGTAGGTACAAAAGCAATTTTGTATTGAAAAGCACATTTTCTAATATAAAACATGTATTTTTTCCATTTTATTCAAGATGCTTAGGTGAGGCTTGAGGGATAAATGTCAGCCACACACACCATCCCATAAACAATGTGAATAACTCCTAAAGTATACATGATACACACAAAGTATCAGAGGCAAAGTTGCTCAGCACAAAATTACCTTTGTAATGGTGCTATGCAGTCCATTCTAATCAATTTGGTTCCCACGTAACACAGATAAATAGTGCTGATGACCTGAGAAGCGTCCAGGGCACACAGAAAGTCTTCATCTGATGACTGAAGTCATTGTGGGAGACAAAGGAGGTGATTTTGCTGTCACCTACTGGCGTTTCCAGGAGGTAATGAGTTAAGGTTGTAGTCACCAAGGAGGAGGGAATCACTAGAAGAGGCAAGAGATCCATACCTAGTGAGGAAGTTTTGGATACCCTCCACACTCCCATCAGGAGAATTGCAGCAGCAGTCCAGGAACAATTTTTTCATTGAGCCCAGGGTAACTTCAGCAATGAGCCAATCACTAAGGGAGATATTGTCAAAGCTCAGAGCTAGCGTGGATGTGAGTGATTCATGGATAAATATGCCAGAACCACCTCCCTTTCTTTCACAGATCAGTCTTTACGCAGTAGGGAATATCCAGCATACTGAAACGTAGAGTCAGGATGCTGTGGCTTCAGCCAGGTTTCAGAGATGCATAGTACCAGGGGTCTGCAAAGGGAAATCCAGGCTTCAACTTCAGGGTATTTAGCAGGGAGACTGCAGGTGTTCATATGAGTATTTTTAATCTGGTGGGCTAAGTCAGGTGTGGTCCATGGAGGTGAGCATGGACTGCACAGGTCCTGGGTTTGACTCAATATATCCTGCCAGCAGGATCAAGGAGAAAAGGAGGAAGTAGGTGCACAGCTGTTGAGGTAGAGGGTGGGAAAAGGAGGGTGAAAGCAAGAAGGAAGCAATTTGGCAATGTTCAAGGTTGGAGAGCATGGCATGAGTGAGGGAGCCAAGGGGGGTAGTCTCCCACCTGGTCTGAGGGGGGTGACAGTGAGGGAGGCAGACCTCCATAAAGTGGGAGAGGTCAGACTGTTCAATGGATAGTATTCTGGCAGAGAAGTCTGCTAGTACAAGCATACCTGCAAGAGAGGTCACCAATAGGAGGAGGTGTAAAGCCTTCATGGTGGAAATGGTTGAAGTGGATAGGTGTGCCTGAAGAAGTAAGAAAGAAGTAGCGAGTGGCAACAAAAAGGGGGAGGCAGCAGGGGTGAATGCACTTATTTTGAAAAAAAAATGGGATGGACAGGGAGGCATAGTGAAAGGTGTAGCCAATAGGGAGAGGAGGTGGGGTCAGAAGGCGGAGCAAACTTGCATTTAAAGAGTGCAGAGGGTGGGGGACAGCAGAGGGGGACAAAATTAGAGTAAGCACTATTCAGTATCTGTATGTTTCTGCCAAAAAGCAGGAGAGCTGTGGCAGCCCAGGCTTCAGGTCTACAGTCGGTTTCCAGCACCGACCTATTGGACTGCTGAAAGTGAGGGGCCAGCCAAATGGGAGCCAGCCTGGAAAACGGCAGCCAATAGCTGGAGAGCCAGTGGCCAGTGGAGATCAGTGGTCCATACCTGGAGAAAGTAGCTGAACAGTGAGCGCATTGTGGTGGCTTGGAAAATACTACCAGTTGGATCGAGGTATCCACTGGCCTGGGAGTGCCCTAGTTAGGGGCACTTGATCTGGGGAGATAAAAAAGGGGAGAGAGGAATTAAATAGCAGGAATCAAGGGACAGGGAACAGACAGAGGGAGATGGAAGAGATCTTTGAGACAAAAGCCTGCAGCGATTTGTTGATTGAGGGTGAATAGAGGGTGGGCAGGCAGATGCTCTTGAGGGGAAGGAAAACCAGGCAAAGGCAAAGAAAGGGGGATGGGAGCAAGGAGGGGGCAAGCGGGAAGAGTAGGAGAGGTTCAGATTGAAGTAATAAAGAAAGGAGAAACAGCAGCAGAAAATCAGAGGGGTCAGACAGTAGCAGATTCTAAGTTAAATACAGAGGAATGGGAGCTAAAAGGGAGCAGGCAAAAAGAGACAGGGACTTAGTTCAGTGAGCAGAAAAACAAGTTGTAACAGGAAAACAGAAGTAAAAGTCATTAATCAATTAAATTAAACATTCTAGGTTCAAATCAGTAACATCCAGTAGATTAGAAGAGTAGGCAATATTAAAATCCAGTAAGACAGCAAGCAAGGCAAATTATGACAGTCGGTAGAGAAGCAGGCTAAAATTATTAGAGCAAGCAATATGGAGCGCTGAAAGCGAGGGCCCAGCCAATCAGGATCCAGCCTGAAAATCAGTAGCCAATAGCTGGAGAGCTGGTGGCCAGTGGAGATCAGCGGTCCATACCTGGAGAAAGCAGCTGGAACAGTGAGCACATTGTGGTGGCTTGGAAAACACAGCTGGTTGGAGCGAGGGGTCCACTGGCCTGAGTGACCTCCATGTCTACAATTCCTACCCAGCACAAAGCATCTCAAAGTGGATTCATTGTCATTTTTTCATTATCAGACCTGTTTGTTCAGCATGTTTAACTGAGGTGGTAGCAAAATCCAGTCTGTGATCACTTTCATCCTGTGCCTTGTATAACTGTGACCGTAGCATCTGTGTCACATGAACCCATCTTATTATCTGATCTTTGAGATTTTTTACCTGATCATGACCACCTTCAAGTATCAAGAACAGGCCCTGTTTATATTGTAGGTCAGGAATGGTGGTAGTACCAAAATCTGCAGACTGCAGAATGCTGGAAGTATGGGCACTGCAGTCAAATACGTGGCGTATGTGTTCAATTAAAGTACAGCTTCCCTTATCTCCATCTGCCTCTAGTACCTGCTGACCATTTAACAGTCTCTGCCTCAGCACACTTAGTAGCTGGATGGCCTGACTAATACAGGCAGTGTCTCCACTCATCGCCTGTGTGGCATGTTCAAATGACCTTAGAATCATGATCAGGCCATCTATTAGCCGCCATGGATCTGTTGTCAGAGACATTGATACTCCAGCACAGTCACAGTTTGAATACAGCAGCATATATTTTGTGATGCTTTTGTAATGCTTCTACAAGCACTTGATCATGTACAGTATTATCATCTGATGAAGACTTCTACTGTAACTTAAGGTGGTGCTGAGGCAGTTTGGTCTGGATCTTCAGGTTCCTTAGGCACAAAAAGGCTATAGTCAACATGGATATGATGTCATTGTACAATACAAACTCCTGCACTACTAGATTAAGACACTGCATCATACAAGCCATGCTTGGAACATTGAGAAACCCACCATTACTAAGGCATTTAACCACATTCAAGCCATTATCACTAGCAATGATACCTGGCTTCAGGGAATGTGGGTGCAGCAACTCATCAGTTTCAATCAGGAGCAATTCTAACATTTTCTGACCCATGTGAGATCCACTTACACTCTTCATTGCCAGTGTGGCATTCTAGTGATTACCTGAAATGTTGCTGTCACCACAGCTGAGCCTTATACAGTTTTACCTGACTCCAGCATCAAATACTATTTACTTATTTATTTATTGGAATTTTGGAAACAACCTTTGAGTAAGAACTTTTTTACAAAGTGTCCACGTCTGTAAAACAGTACAAATGCAGACATAATTGAATTCATAGTACAAATACAGACATAGTTGAAATATCAGTACATAACTGAATTCACAGTACAAACACAGACATAGTTGAATTATCAGTACAGGAAATAGCAAAAACATAGAAAACAGCTAAAAGTTTCCTTAGTTTCATTAAGGGTTTAATACTAAGTGCTGTGTGGTATAAGGAAGTATATGAGAGAGAGGAAAATGTAGGATAGGGACAGAGTGGTTAGTGAATGGAGTGTGGGGATAGAGTAGTCCAGAAGGAGCAATGTCACACTACACTGCAGCTTTGGAGCTGAGGAGATGGGGATGGTGCTTGTGAGAGTGTGTTGGGTAACACATCAGAAGGTCGACCGAATAACAGTGACCCATCAGAAGGGCAATGGAACAACAGCACTAACAAATTTGGGTGACCCGGGTTTGCCCCTTCCCCAACTTGTGTCCCCCCACTCAGAGTAGGAATCCATAGTAAGGCAGGTGTGGGGGCAAAGCCCCCCACAAGGGGGGAGCAGGGGGCAATGCCCCCACATAAAAAACCTTTCCAAATGTCATTGTCCTGGGGGTCTGGTGCCCTTCTGTTGGGTCACCATTTTTCATTCACCCTTATGGCATGGGACCAGTGTGTAGTAAGATGGGAGAAGGTGGTGAGATAGAGAGGGGGGGGAAGAGAGGAGGGAGAGAGGGAAGAGGAGACACCAAGTGAGGGGGATGTATCACGAAAGTGGAGACTGATGGAGAAAAGGGGAGTCAGAGGGGGTGAGGGGAGAGGGGAGACAGTAAGAGAGAGGGGTGATGAGGCATGAGACAAATGAGAAAACACAGCCACTAGTGGATTAAGAGCTATGGAGCATGAGATGCCGAGTCTGGGGAGCAGGGGTAGGGAGTGGGGAGGGGTGAGTGGTGGAGTGGGGTACTACCCCAGGTACTGTGCCATATGGGCTGTAATACACATATAAAAGCTACCAGCTATTTGTCCACTGGTCCACATATCAATACCAAGATGTATGTATGATGATGCTGACTGCTGCAGGACTTCTATTAGTGTGAATGACACAGTCCTATAAAGTTAAGGAATGGCAAAAAGGAGGTAGAGAAATAGGTTCTCAAGAGACTCTGCCATTTTGGACAGGCACACACCATCAACATTTGAAATCCCACATTTTCCACAAAAGGGAATGTCAATAGATCAATTTACAGCATTTCAGCAGTTGCTGCATTCAGTTCCCTTGCAATAGCATGATTGGTTGGGTATTTAGCATGGTGCTTAAACACGCTATGCAGTATTGGTTGCATCTTTCAAGGTGCTAGAATACCAAACAGCTAGACTGTACACTGGCAGCATGGCTGGTGGAGTAGCATTTGACTCAGGGCAGTTCATAAATGCAGAACAAATGAATGAAGTGATTCTTGGCATTTCATGGAGTGGGACTGATGTGCTTCGGTGACTATGGCAGCTAGTACTCAAACCACCACTGCTGCTATGGACACTATTAGGCAATCCTACCAACCCTCCAAAAAATGTTTTCTCTTATCCAAAAAGAGATTGGGGGCTACCTTCATATTTAATATAACAGAGCTAGTGAGCATCAAAACCACTGTTTGAGGTCAGCACAGGGTAAACCATTAAACTATTTATTGAAAAAATAGCAGCCAAAAAACACTGTGAACAACTTCTCTCTCACCACACTCTACCTCACAGCAGCCCTTGTAATTCATTTAGTTAGCATCTGCAAGCAGTGCTGGTGCTGGCAGAAACAACAAACAATTTCCCCTCGGTGCTGCAATGTCATGACTCAAAGTGCAAAACATACTGATATGGCTAGTATTTACACTAAAGTGCTAGTGCACATTCATGAGGAAACTTATTTCGATTCGAATGCACCAAATTGCTACATGCATGACACTGCAAAAACAGTCAAGAGGTCGAGAGTACAGACCCGGAAGCAATTTGGCTGCTATTTTTTCACTAAACTAGGATCTGCAGCTTATCTTGCAGGTAGGAAAATGGGCCAACTAGGTGGTTTTATGTCTGTCCCATGCATTCTTGAATTCCCCCACAGTTTTTGACTTCACAACCTCCTCACGAAGGCCATTCAATGTGTCCACCACCCTCTCTGTGAAAAAATACTTCCTCACATTGCCCCAGAGCCATCCTCCCTCTATCTTCAAATTGTGTCCCCTTGTTCTTTCACATCTCTTTTTCTGAAAGATGCAACCCTCTTGGACTTTGCTGATTTCCTTGACGTTCTTGAAAGTTTCTATTATGTCCACCCCCCCTCCTTTCCTCAAGGGTATACATATTAAGCTCCTTTAGGGTCTTCTCGTATGGCTTCTCTTACAGACCCTGCACTATTTTAGTTGCCCTTCTCTGGACTGCCTCCATCCTGTCTATATGCTTGTGGAGATGGGGTCCCCAGAACTGCAAGCAATACCTCAGATGGGGTCTCAACAAGTGTCTGTACAGAGAGATAACAATGTCCTGTTTTCTACTGGTGATGTCTCTCCCTATACATCCCAGTATCAGGACTACACAGTCAAACTAGACAGGATCCCAATTCAGTAACTGCCCCTTGGTAAAGAATATTACAGGTAGGGGGTGAAAAACATCAGGAATAAATAATAATTACAGTAGCTTACTTGTTGCAGTTGCTGTTGACAAGCATCAGTGGATTGTTGTTTGTGTTGTTGTGACAGTCTGCAAAATTGACGACTATCATGGTCCATGTGAGCTACTGTGTGGTAATAGGTACTATTCATTGCTGGCATCAAGGTGCATACCCTATGTAATCTTTGCTTTACCTAAATGACAATTAAAATATTCTCTGTAGCCCAACTGAGTTTTAAATTATATAATGATACCCCCTTAAAAACAACAGCAACTACAGGTATGCATCATAAAGCATACATAAATGAAATGAAATTAGGAGACATTAAATGGAGGGCATTCCTAAACCCTTCACAATATGTTTCATCCGTAGACTAATATTTTATATTTTTACTTTCTATATTTTAAATGTGTTTCTTTTTACATTAATTGAATACCCCTATGCAGTGATCTGATTGTATTGCTCCCTTATAGATAGTCAGATCATTTCAGGTCTAGTATTGATGTTATAGCCTTTGTCACTGAGCTATCATATTGTTTTTTTTTCCATAAGCAATTCCATGAAAAAATTATTCCCAAGTAGCAGTAGGATTTGATTATCTTTAATGTGGGTGAATCAAGTTTCCACTGATAATTACAGTACATCTTGTAGTTTCAAATGGAAGTATTTTACTTTTGTCAGTGTTGACCTTTAGCATAAGCCTTTTAGTACAGTCTTTCAATAAATCAAGTTTTTTTTTACAAACCACTACACAACACAGAGATTAGTACCAGGTCATCCGCATAGGCCAGGACTGAACATAATGAGGAGCCTATTTTAGGGGAGTCAGAGGGGAGAGCTTCAATGTCTAGAAGTAATTTATTTATATAAATAGAAAACAGGAGAGGGGCAATGATACAACTCTGTCTGACATTCCTGATAGTGGTGAACATGTCAGAGAGCTGACCACCTGGGCCTATTCTTACTTACGCCCAGGTTTCTGTATACAGGTTTCCAATCAATTTTATGAAGGCAGGACATATACCCCATTCCCTCATACTATCCCATAAAATGCCTCTATTATTAGTAGTGATCGCTGCACTGAGATCAGTTTTTTGGATGAGACATTAAATCAAGGTCCCACCTGCCTGTTCTTGTGGTAGTTTAGGTAGATGTTAAAGATCCCATGGCACTTTTTAAAAAGAGTAGGGGATATTTTTTTTATTGGGTATAGAAACAAATAACATTCATAAAGTATAACATACATTTGGGTTGAGTACAGTTGGAAGAAGCTGAGAGGCTCTGGGAATTTTGCGGCTTCCTTCTCTCCAGTAGGACACGACGGGGAGTGGAGAAAGATGCCTAAGAAAGGCTGGTAAGCTGTGCTCCAGGGAACATGAGGGGTGATTGCGGAGGGAGAATCTACATTTTGGCTGTATTTGGGGACTATTGAAACTGGTAGGGAGCTGATTCCAGTGCTGCTTGTTGGGGTGAACATGGCCCTGACCTCTGTTGAATGACCTTGGTTGGATGGGCCAGCTTAAAGGAGCAGCACTAGGACAGGCAATGAGCTGTTACAGCAGCACCAAGATAGGAGCTAGTGAGCAGTAGGGGGGCCCCATATTACTGTCACTGCAAGGGAAAGGGGTTTGGCCTCTGATCTTATAAGAAGCAGGGCAGAGATTTGGAATGGTCATGTTCAATAGGAAGGTCTAGTTACTGGGAGGTATTCAGGGATTATAGTGACAAGGGTAGGCTTATGGAGGGTGTTAGGGAAGAACACACTAAGGGATATAGAGGCATTGGACGGGGAGGATGGGGACAGCAGTGGGGGAAGGGTATATGGGGCAGCAGGGGGGCTAGAGGGGCCATTGTGGGTAGAATAGTGAGTTGCAATGGGTGTTGGGCAGCAGTCTGGATGAATGTACTATGGAAACTAGGAGGGTGTCCCATCTGTCACAGTGTGAAGAGACTAGAGGAGGAAGTGCTGTGGCTCAGTAGGGAGTTGAGGAGGTTGGGGTGGGGGGAGGTAGCTGGGGCAGTGAAAAGGAAGACATCAAGAGGGTGGAACTGCAGTTTGGAGGGGTAGAAGGGGTTGGAAGGAGCAATACAACTAGGAGGCAGGGCATGGAAAAAGTGGGCATGGGCAGGAGGAAGGAGCCTACACTCAGCGCAACCAAGGGGGTAGGTAATATGTTTGAGGTGCTGGCAATAGTGGAGGAGGAGGAGGGGGGAGTTCCAGGATAGGGTAGGTAAAGGGAGGTGGGAGGATTGCATAAGGGACAGTAGCCTGGGGGAGGATTGTGGTAGGGGTAAGGGGAGATAGGCACAACTAGAATGATGGATGAAGGGAGTGGGGGTAAGGGGGGAGGAGCAGAGATGGAGTGGAGAGTGGGAGGGAATTAGCAGAGAGGGAGGGGGAGTCCAGGATGGAGGGGAAGGAAGGGGTGGAGTGTGAGAGAACAATGAGGGGGTGTGGAGTTAAGACAGGGTGAAGGGGGAGGGATCTAGATCCATAGGAGGGAAGGGCAGGGGCTCACCTGAGGCAGATTCTAGCAGGAGTTACCAAGGAACTGCGGGGTGCAATGAGGATTGTAAAGGGGGTATTGGTACTCAGGGATTCGATACTTAAAGGGATAAGATAGGGCAGCAAGGGGGATTGGTATAGTCATATCTGGGTGGAGTCCATACATGGATTAACTGCAGGCAGGGTGAGGCAGTAAACCCTTAAGTGTACTAATAGATGTAGGAAGAAATCACATCTAGCGGTGCACATGGGTACGAATGACCTGGTGGGGGAGATGGAGGAAGTAGTGAGGGAGAGGTTCAAGGAACTGGGCAGGCTGTGTGATGAGATGGGGGAGTCGGTGGCATTCTCAGAGATGCTTCCGGTACCCTGCATTAGTACAGTGAGGAAAGCAAGGATTAGGTAGTTTAACATCTGGCTGAGGGATTGGTGTCAGTCCAGTGGTAATGGGTTGGTGGGGGGCTGGGACAGAACCTGGATCAACAATGAACTTCATGCAAGGGATAGGCTACATTTGAACAGTGAGGGGAAATGGGTATTAAAGCAGAAGTTAGGGAAGTACATAGCCACATAGGTGGATTTACACTAGGTAGGGGGGTGGTGAGTGGTCAGAAGATAGGCAGGAATCCCAGAGAGGAGAGCCAATGTGCACAACCCCCAGGCTGGTAGGGAGAAACTTGGAGCAGTGGCACAGGGTGGGATTAAGAGGGGGTAATTCAGAGTGGCAAGGGGCAGGGACAGGTTGGAGAGTGGCCTCACTGAATGCAAGAAGCCTTGATAACAAATCAATGGATTTACAGGATCTCTTGGCAATGGGGGGGGTACATAGCGCAATCACATAAATGTGGGCCACCCAGTACCAGGAATGGGAATTGATGATATCATGGTACAGAATATTCAGGAAGGATAGGGCTAAGGGAAAAGGGGGTGGTGGCAATATACATAAGGGAGGGAATAAAGTGCATAAGGAAGGAGGGGGAGGAAGGCAGAACAGAGGCCCTATGGATTCTGTGTCAAGACTCAAGAGGTAGGACAGTGAGGATGGGTGTGGTGTACAGACCACCAGCCAAGGGGATGATCTGGATAGTGAGTTAGATGAACAAACCAGGAGAGTCTGTAGGAAGGGGAAAACTGTGGTGGTGGGGTGACTTCAACCTACCGGGGGTGGAGTGGGGCATCCCAACCACTACGATTGCTAAGGAACAGGTTTTATTCGAGGGATTTCAGGACCGCTTCCTGGTGCAGATAGTCAGGGAGCAAACTAGATTGGGTAGAATGCTGGAACTGGTTCTATGAAATGGAGAGGCTATAAGGGATCTGGAGGTTGAGGCCCCTCTGACTAGGAGTGACCACCACACGGTATGGTTCACACTCAAAGTGTGCAGGGAAATGGGAGGTATGGGCATAAGGGTAATAGACTTTAAGGGGGCAGACTTTAAAAAGATGGGGGAAATTTTGCCCAGGCATCTGATGGGTATTCAATCACAAATAGACACCAGTCAAAAATGGGTACTATTAGGAAAGGACTGGTGGAGGCTACTGGGACATGTACAAAAACAAAGAGTAAGAAGGGCAAGGTAAAAAAGTCCTGCTGGCTGATGAATGAAGTCATAGAAGTGGCTCAGTAGGTAGCACACTTGCCTCTGAGGCCTGGAGATCAGAGGGCTGTGGGTTCAGTTCCCACATCTGGCACTTGGGTTAATATCCCAGTACTGACACTGTAGTGCAGCATGAGAGGGGTGCTGCACTTCTGAGGTGCCGTCTTTCGGATGAGACATTAAACTGAGGTCCCATCTGCCTGGATTGGTGGTAGTTCAGGTGGATGTTAAAGATCCCATGGCACTTATCGAAAAGAGTAGGGGAATTTCCCCGGTGTCCTGGCCAAATTTCCCTCATTCACTAAAAATACCACCAACAGCTTAATCTGGTTCAAGGTCAGTTGGCATTCATCTGTATCCCCCTCCCCCGGGTCGTGCCTGAAAATAGGCAGGATTTGTCTAGTGCACTTACCCGGTCAACAAAAGCTAAATAAATAAATAAATGGAGGGGGTGAGAGTAAAAAAAAAAGGCATTTTGGAGACTGAAGATATCGGGGGGATAACAGGGAGGTGTATCTGAAGAAGTCTAGGGAGTCTAGCTGCTGCAAGAGAACAGACAGAACACCAGGAGGACGGAGCTACTGGTATAACTAAAACTTCTCTACTGGGACTAAGAACTAGAACTCTTGCACTGGGACCTTCAATAGAGGGTAAAAAAAAGAGTTAGTGTGTTTGTCAGAGGTAGTTGATGTAAATTGTTATCTGTTATCTGTGTTATCTATGTACTTATCTAGGTGCTTGTCACAGGTGTCAGAAGGGAATTGTTATCTGTGAAATTAACTAAGTGTAGAAAGATTTGCAAAGTAGGGGGAGTGGCTTAGCTAGACTGAGCCAGGTTAAAACCAGATTTAAAAACTGCCATAGATAGCTTCTGCAAGAGAACAGAGAGAACACCAGGAGGAAGGAGATACTGGTATAACTAAAACTTCTCTACTGGGACTAATAACTAGAACTCTTGTACTGGGACCATCAATTGAGGGTAAAAAAAAAATAGTGTGTTTGTCAGAGGTAGTTGAAGTAAATTGTTATCTGTTGTCTGAGTTATCTGTGTACTTATCTAGGTGCTTGTCACAGGTGTCAGAAGGGAATTGTTATCTATGAAATTAACTAAGTGTAGAAAGATTTGCAAAGTAGGAGGAGTGGTTTAGCTAGAAGGAGCCAGGTTAAAAACAGATTTAAAAGCTGCCCTAGATAGCTTCTGCAAGAAAACAGACAGAACACCAGGAGGAAGGAGCTACTGGTATAATTAAAACTTCTCTACTGGGACTAAAACTTGAACTCTTGTACTGGGACCTTCTATTTAGGGTAACAAAAAAGAGTTTGTCAGAGGTAGTTGAAGTAAATTGTTATCTGTTATCTGTGTTATCTGTGTACTTATCTAGGTACTTGTCACAGGTGTCAGAAGGGATTGTTATACGTGAAATTAACTAAGTGTAGAAAGATTTGCAAAGTAGGCAGAGTAGCTTAGCTAGAAGGAGCCAGATTAAAACCAGATTTAAAAACTGCCCTAGATAGCTTCTGCAAGAGAACAGAGAGAACACCAGCAGGAAGGAGCTACTTGTATAAATAAAACTTCTCTACTGGGACTATATTGCCCTCCTTCCCTTCCCTCCACCCCCACCCTAAACCAGTTCTACTTTTATAGGCACAGGATTTAACTGACAACAGGAACTTCCTGTTTGGGAGCAGGAAGTGAGTGATCACAGAGCCACCAAAGACTCACCATCCTAGAAGGGCAAGAGTAGCTCTCCATCCCCCCCCACCAGCTGCTGGAGGGCCGACTCTAAGCAAGTAAGGAGACTACTGAGAAATATAGGAACTTCTTGTCTCAGAACAGGAAGATCAGGATCTAAAGGAGCACAGAGGCAGTAAGTAAGTAGGGAGAGGAAAAAAAGAAATAAACAAACAGAGGAAAGAGTAAGTATTCCAAATAACAGTTAGGGGACCAGAAAAAGGACATGATGGGAGCTGTGCAGTGCAGTGGCTGTGGAGCAGCAGTCTTCCAGGAGATGTTCTGGAGGATGCAGTGTTGTCCCATCTGCAGGCACCTCTCTGGGCTGAGGGAAGAGGTTGCTCATCTCCAGGCTGAGTTGGCCAGGATTTGTGGGACCTCCTCTCCCACCCAGGGACCACCAGGATCACTGCCGTTGCCTCAGAGGTTGCCAAGAAAGAGGAGTGGTTGGACCACAGTGGGCTCAGGGAGAGTGAGGGTGGTGGAACAGAGTCACATCCCTCCAATTGCACCGCTCCACAATTACTATGCCATTATGGAAAACTGTGTTTCCTTTATGGAGGCACCCACAGTGGAAATGAAGGAGGATGCTGGGAACCTCCACAAAGGAGGCCCACAGGAGTGTGGCATGGGACCCCACAGGGGAAGGAAACAACTCCTTGGGGGGGACTTCTTTGTTAGAAAGGTAGAACTGGGGGAAGAAGGGGAGATGGAGGTAAGGTGCCTGTCTGGCACCATGGCTTGGAGGGACACTGAGTGAATCTTCAGGATCACAGGAGCAGCTGCACAGGGGAATGAGCTGAATGTCATTGTCCACTTAGGGACAAATGACCTGGCTAAGAAAGGGATCAGAGCAGTGCAAGAAGCATTTGTGGAGATGGAGAGGGTCCTTAGACAAACAGCACACATGGTAACCTTCTTGGAGGTGATGCCTGTTTAAGGCACAGGTGAGGCTAGGGTGCTTCACACCATCGGATTCAATCAGTGGTTGAAAAACTGGTGCAGAGCTCAGGGATTTGGCTTCACTGGGGACTGGGGGTCCACCTGGAGGGATTCAGGCCTATACTGGTGTGATGGTCTGCATCTGTCCATGAGGGGAACCAGGATCCTAGGTGATAGGTTTAAATACTTTATTGGCAAGCATTTAAACTAGCCAAGGGGGAGGCACTGGAAAGGTGCAGGAAAATCCTAGCCCCCCCCCAAAAAAAATCACGGTACTAAGTGAGGTAGACACCAACATAGAGATGTTGATAGGGAGAAGTGCTGGGGTAAATGGAGAAAGTGACAAACACAATAAGGACAGGGATGGGGCAAAAAGGGGTAAGGCATCAAGAAATGGAGGGTAATGACTACCAACACCCTTATTCTGGGCAACAAGTGCCATGAACTGGTGGCCTTGATGGAAGAGGGATGCCTGGATATCGTAGAAGTCACAGAAACATGGTACACAGAGAACCATGACTGGGATGTTACCATACCAGGGCACACAACCTACAGGAGAGACAGAGAGGGGAGAAGGGGGGAGTAGCTCTCTATGTAAGGGAAGGGATAAAAGCAACTGAACAAAAGAGTAAACAGGGAGGAGAGGAGGCACTGTGGGTCACCTTAGAGACTGGAAATGCACCACAATCTGCACAGGGGTTGTATACAGACCTCCATGTCAGGGGGAGGGAATGGACAAGGATATGATATAATGCATACTTAGGATGGCAGAGAAAGGGGAGATACTGTTGATGGGGGACCTTAATATGTCAGATGTTAACTGAAGCACCTTTGCTGCAGCCACATCGAAAAGCAGAGCCATTCTCGATGCCCTTCAGGTGGCATGACTCAGACAGCTAGTTTTGGAACCTACTCATGAGGGAGCAATCTTAGACCTTGTACTCTCAAATGGGGACAGTGAGAGGATCTCAGATCTAAAAGTTGGTAGCCATTTGGGGAGAAGTGACCACCAAACAGTGTGGTTTACAATAAACTCAGCCACAGAGTCAAGCCATACAAAAGTGAGGGTTCTGGACTTCAGGAGGGCTGACTTTGGCAAGATGGGAGAGTGCCTTAGAAAAGCACTAGCAAACAGGCTAGAAGGAGGGGTGGAGCAACAATGGGGAAATATCAAAACTGCCATCACAGAGGCAACAAGCCTTTGAGTGAAGCAAATAAACAAATCAAAATGAAAGAAAAAGCCACTATGGTTCTCAAAAGAGGTGGCGGTGAAGGTTAGGGAGAAAAAGATAGCATTTAGGAAATATAAGGAAACACAGATGGAACAGGACAGAGAACTGTACCAGTTAAGGCAGAAGGAAGCAGGGAGGGCAGTCAGAATAGCAAAGGCACAAACTGAGGAAAAAATAGCCAACACGATTAAAAAGGGGGATAAAACCTTTTATAGGTATATCAGGGAGCATAGAAAAACAAAGGGAGGGATAGTGAGGCAGAATAGACTGGATGGTGGGTGGGCAGAGAGTGACAGTGAAAAAGCAAGGATACTGAATGAATACTTCTATTCAGTATTCAAAAAAGAGCAAGTGGGGGAGGTGCCTAATCCAATTAACAGAAGCACTCTGGAGAGGGGGGTTGATCCCAGTCCTTTTACAGAAGAAAGGGTTCTGAAAGAACTCCTAAAACTGAAGGTGAACAAAGCAATGGGGCCAGATGGAATTCACCCCAGAATTCTAAAAGAATTAAGCAGAGGACTAGTGACACCACTGACTACCCATTTTAAGAAATTATGGGAGGATGGTGTGGTACCTGAGGACTGCAAGAAGGCTCATATGATTCCCCTTCACAATAGTGAGAGCAAGACAGAGGCAGGAAACTACAGACCTGTCAGTTTGACCTCTGTGGTAGGGAAAGTGATAGAATCACTTCTGGAGGAAAGAATTGTTGAGTACCTAGAGGTCAGTGGGGCACAGGACCCAAGGCAGCATGGGTTCAGAGTGGGAAGGTCATGTCAGATGAATCTAATAGATTTCTTTGACTGGGTGGCCAAAGTAGTAGACCAGGGAGGGGCTGTGGTCATGGCCTACGTAGACTTTAGCAAGGCATTTGACATAGTCCCACACCAAAGATTAGTAGTCAAATTAACCAGCCTGTGAGTGGGTCCCAGGGTGGTAGCCTGGGTAAAACATTGGCTGAACAACAAGACACAAAAGGTAATTGTAAATGTAGTCCACTCTGAAGAAAGAGGGGTTACTAGTGGGGTACCACAGGGTTCAGTACTGGGTCCAGTCCTTTTTAATGTCTTTATAAGTGACATTGCAGAGGGACATGAAGGAAAAGTATGCCTCTTTGAAGATGACACAAAGATCTGCAACAGGACTGATACACAAGGAGGCATGGAAAGGATGAGAAGGGACTTGGCAAAGTTGGAGGAATGGTCAGAAGTATGGCAGCTTGTATTCAATGCAAAGAAGTGTAAAGCAATGCACCTGGGAAACAAAAATCCAGGGGAAGATTACACAATGGGGGGGGGGAGGTAGTAACAACAACAAAAATGGAAAGGGACCTGGGGTAATCATATCAGATGACCTTAAGGTCAGCAAGCAGTGTGAAAAGGCAGTAGGGAGGGATGGGGGGATATTGGGATGTATAGGGAGAGGTATCACCAGCAGAAAACAGGAAGTTGTTATCCCCCTGTACAGACAGTTGGTGAGACCCCATCTGGAGTACTGTATCCAGTTCTGAAGACCCCATCTCCACAAGGACATAGACAGGATGGAGGCAGTTCAGAGGAGGGCAACTAAAATAGTCCAGGGTCTGCAAAAGAAGTCATATGAGGAGAGACTAAAGGAGCTAAATATGTATACCCTTGAGGAAAGGAGGGAGAGGTGGGACATGATAGAAATGTTTAAGTACCTCAGTGGAATCAACAAAATCCAAGAGGGTAGCATCTTTCAGAAAAAGAGATGTGCAAGAACTTGAAGATAGAGGGGGGGCAGCTCCGGGGCAATGTGAGGAAGTATTTCTTTCACAGAGAGGGTGGTGGATGCATGGAAAAGCCTTTCTGAGGAAGTTGTGGGGTCTAAAACTGTGGAAGAATTCAAGAATGCATGGGACAGACATAAGGCAATTTTTGTGGGGGGGGTAGGAAGAACAAGGCTTTTGGTTAAATAGGATCTGCAGCTTATCCTCTTGGTAGGAAAATGGGCAGACTAGGTGGGCCAAGCGGTCCTTATCTGCCATCAAAATCTATGTTATGTTCTATGAGGTAACCAGGCTGGTCAGAGTGGCCAGGTCTTCCAGAGAACTGAGATTGGCACAGGGCATTAAGATCGGAGAAAAGGACTTCTTCAGATACATCAGAGAAAGACTTAAAAACAAGGATCAGATTGTAAGGATTAGGAGGGACAGGTGCTGGGTGGAGAAGAGGGAGGACCAGGCAGATGCACTTAATGATTTCTTCTGCTTTGTGTTCATGAAGGAGAAATGGGGGCAGGCACTTCCTGGGAGTGGGGGAGAGAGCAGTGGGGAGGAGAAAGGGTGACTAATATAGGCATTACAGTGGATAGGGTGCTGAAGGGATTTAGGGCTCTGTGGGAGGATAAAGCACTGGGTCCAGATGGTATTCACTGTAGGGTACTTAATGAACTAGCATGGTCCTGGCAAGACCTCGGGCTAACCTGTTCAATGCTTCCTTGGACATGGGATGAGTTCCAAAGGATTGGACGATGGCCCATGTGATACCCATTCACAAAGGTGGACCAAAGGACGAACCAGGCAACTACAGGCCAGTGAGCCTCACATCAACTGTGGGGAAAACTCATTGAGACCATCCTAAAGGAGATTCTGGTGACCTTCTTGGAGAACAATGGTCTCTAGGATGGCCAGCAGCATGGGTTTGTCTCTGGAAGATCCTGCAAGACAAACCTGATTGAGTACTACAACTGTGTAACAAGGGAACTGGACAAAAGCCATGAGGTGGATTCCTGAATCTGGATTTCAGCAAGGCCATTGATTCCATGCCACATGGGAGACTAGGGGGAAGCTGGAATATATAGGGGTGGGAACAAAGATGGTTAATTGGATCACCAATTGGCTGAAGGGAAGGCAGGAAAGGGTGGTGGTGGTGGTGGGGAGCTCTCAATGCCGAGGGATGTGACAAGCGGGTGTCACAGGGATCAGTTTTTGGACCGGTGTTATTCAGGATATTCATAGCGGATATCTCCCATGGTGTCTGGAGTAAGATCAGTCTCTTTGCAGAAGACACAAAGATGGGAGCTGTGGTTGATGACATTAAGGGGTGGAGGGGGCTGCAGGAGGACCTGACAAAGCTACAGGAGTGGTCAGAGGCATGGCAGTTGGGGATTAATGCCCAAAAGTGCAAGGTTCTGTACTTCAGGGCTAATAATCAGTGGAGGAACTATCAGTTGGGGGGGTACAGCTGGAATGCACTGAGGAGGAAAAAGATACAGGGGAACTGATAACGGGGAGTATGAACAACTTAGTGCAGTGCTGGGAAGCTGCAGCAAAAGCCAACAAGATGATGGGGTGTATTGTGAGGGGAATCTCCTCCAGAAAGAGGGAGCTGATCCTGCTGCCATACAGGTCACTGGTCAGGCTACACCTGGAATACTGCATGCAGTACTGGCACCCATTCCTGAAGAAGGACATCAGATTGTTGGAGGGGGTCCAGTGGAGAGTGATAAGAATGATCCAGGGGTTGGAGGGATACTACTATGAGGAGAGGCTGGGCTAGCTGAACATGTATTCCCTGGAGAAGAGGAGGGATAGGAGGGACATGATCAAAACCTTTAACTACTTAAAGGGAATAAACAAGACTAGCACAGAAGGGATTTTTCGGATCAGAAGAGGGAGGGTCACAAGGGGGCACCAGCTGACACTGGAGGGGGGAAAGAGTTTGGAGCAATTTTTACATGGAGAGAGTGGTGAACAAGTGGAATGGTCTGCCGGAAGAGGTTGTAGCCTGTAGCACAATGGGCAGTTTTAAGAGGGGATGGGACAGAGTAAGGGGGGTGTATTTATGAAAAGGGGAGGGGTTGGTGGGGCAGCTACAAATTGAGGGGCTAACTGCACAGTTGAGCAGACTTGATAGACCATGAGGCCCATTCTGCTAGCATTTCCGTACATTTGTATGTTTGTATATCAGCTGTGCAGGGTGGAAAGTGAATCACATAACATTGAGATTACTAATAAAAATGAAAAAATAGAAGAAAAACTTTAAATTAGCCAACCTCTATCCTAGTATGCCTTGCACATTTTTCCACTGATTTTTTCAGATACAGTATGTTCTGAAAAGTGAGATTTATCATATTTATACAATGTAATCAAATCATGTTCAGTGCTCCAAATTACTGCCATGGAGATATTTGTCTCAATACATATTTACACCTTGTTTGCCACCAAACAAATCTGATGCATGTTAAAATCAATCTGACTGTACAATCATTTATTTTCTGCAATGAGGCCAAAAATCCCCCTACTAGTTCCTCGTAGATCAATTTGTTACAGTTTGGATTTCTTCATTTGGAAGCTAGTAAGGGCCAGAATGCTTGTGCATAAGGACATGTGAGCAGGAAGTGTGCCATGGTTTCTTCCTAATCTACTAATAATCTAATCTAATCTAATAAGAGTTGATAAAGCAATGGGGCCAGATGGGGTGCACCCCAGGGTCCTTAAAGAACTAAGAGAGGTGGTGGCTGAACCTCTTGCTATCCAGTTTAGCGGATCACTAGAAACAGGGGAGGTACCCAAAGACTGGAGGATAGCAGATGTAGTCCCCTTATACAAAAGTGGGAGCAAAGAAGAAGCGGGGAACTACAGACCAGTCAGCCTCACCTCGGTAGTGGGGAAGATCATGGAAGCACTACTGAAGGAGAGATTGGTGGAACATCTGGTTGTCAATGGACTACAGGACCGAGGCAGCATGGTTTCACCAGGGAAGGTCATGTCAGACCAACCTCATTGAATTTTTGACTGAGTGACTAGGGAGGTGGATCAGGGAGGGCAGTGGACATGGCCTCATCTGGACTTCAGCAAGGCCTTTGACACTGTGCCACATAGAAGACTATTGCACAAACTGGGGAATATGGGTGTGGGCAGGACAGTAGTGCGGTGGGTAGGTAACTGGCTGGGCAGCAGGACACAGAGGGTGGTGGTAAATGGCTGTCACTCCACAGAGGAAGAGTGACCAGTGGGGTACCACAGGGATCAGTGCTGGGACCGGGTAATTATTCAATATCTCATCAGTGACATTGCGCAGGACCTAGAAGGGCAGAATTTCACTGTTCGCTGATGACACAAAGCTCTTTAACAGAGTAGACACACCAGAGGGTGTAGACAGAATGAGAAGGACCTGCAGAAACTTGAAGAATGGTCAGGGTTTGGCAGTTGAAATTCAATGCAAGGAAGTGCAAGATAATGCATATGGGGCACAAAAACCCTGGCACAATATATCAGTTGGGGGGTGAGGATATAGCATGCACCAAGCAGGAAAGGGATCTTGGAGTTATCATCTCTGATGACCTCAAGGCAGGGAAACAGTGTGACAAGGCAGCAGGTAAAGCAAATAGGATGCTGGGATGCATAGGCAGGGGCATCACCAGCAGGAAAAGGGAGGTCATAATTCCACTATACAAGACACTAGTGAGGCCGCACCTGGAGTACACTGTGCAGTTCTGGAGACCTTACCTACGTAAGGACATAGACAGGGTAGAGAAGGTTCAGAGGAGGGCAAAAAAGATGGTGCATGGATTGCATCACAAGTCCTATGAGGACAGGTTGAAGGCACTGAACATGTACTCCCTGGAGGAGAGGAGGGAGAGAGGGGATATGATAGAGACATACAAGTATCTTAAGGGAGGAACAGGGTGCAGGAATGCACTATTTTAAGCGAAAAGATGTTCCAGGACTAGAGGGCATGGGATGAAGTTGGAGGAGGATGATTCAGAGGAAGCGTGAGGAAGAATTTCTTCACAGAGCGAGTGGTGGACAAGTGGAACACCTGCCAGAGGAAGTGGTGGGGGCTGAAACAATCACGGGATTTAAGAATGCATGGGATAGACATAAAGGAATTCTGGAGGTCAGGGGTAAGGGGCAACAGACTTCCTGGAAAACATAAACTGAACTTACAAACTTAAATGGGCAGACTGGGTGGGCCATAGGCCCTTATCTGCCAACACTGTCTATGTATCTATGTATTTATGTACACTGGTAGTCCTAGGGCAAATTTGTTCAGCCTGGCTTTTGTGTTTTGCATTGGATTTAACCCCTAATCTACTGTGACAGCATAACCGCTGTACGTCCCACATCCTTGGTGGAGTAAGTACATCATTCAGTAATGGCTTTCGTCTTCAGTATATTTGAAGCTGAAACACCTTTAAAGATCGTAGAAATAATAAAAGGCTTTCCTTTGAGTATCTATACATATAGGTGTACTAGTTTTGTTTATGACCTGATCTGGAAGTAATTATCATTTCCTTAGTTTTACAACTACTGATTTAAGAAATTTTGGGGCCTGAAGATAAATGGGTGGTATGATCCCAGAGATATTCCAACAATCCATGAAATGTTTGATCCAGTAATCAGCAAAGATTAGCCATACTGCTACATTGGGTGTGCCTCTAATAGAAATATTGGTGGACAAGAAAAGGATGTGATAGTAAACAATAGGATTTATCAAGTTCAACCACACATCCTGAATTGTAAATATAAAATCTTTCTTTTTACAAGGTTCAATCAGCTCCCCCCAGATAACCTAAATAAATAAACTTAGTAAAGCCATCTCCACCTGTACTGATATGGGGTAAACAACACATAAGAAAGAAAAAATAGGTAAATAAAAAAGTTTTCACCAAAATAACTTTTTTTTCTTTGTTGTCATGGTTTCCACTGAGCTACTTTCTGATTTCACATCTCTATCTTATTTTCCCAGTTTCGTAAGCTCATATCCCTCGGCCAAAGGTAATCCTTAAGACTGTGTTAGGGTCCTCTGTGATTTGTATACCTTGAATGTCTACTAAAGGAGGGGCTGAATCACTTAACTTATACTGGAGAAGGGCTCATGTGATCCCGCTCCACAATAGTGGTAGCAAGGAGAAGGCAGGGAACTACAGACCAGGCCAGCTAGTCTTACCTCAGTAGTGGGCAAGATTATGGAGGCACTCCTTAAGGAAAGGATAGTGCAACACCTGGAATCCATAGGGGCACAGGATCCAAGACAGCATGGGTTTACAGAAGGAAGGTCCTGTCAAAATAATCTCATAGATTTCTTTGACTGGGTAACCAGAGTGGTGGACCAAGGGGGAGCAGTTGATGTCACCTACCTTGACTTCAGCAAAGCTTTCGACACTGTTCCGCATAGAAGATTGATAAATAAGCTGGGTAGGCTCAGGGTGGTCAGAAGTTGGTCAACTGGGTGGCAAACTGGTTGACAGGCAGAAAACAGAGAGTGGTGGTAAACGGTGACCTTAATGGGGTACCTCAGGGATCAGTAGTGGGGCTAGTCCTCTTCAAAATCTTCATTAGTGACATTGCAGATGGACTAAAGGGTAAGGCTTGTCTGTTTGCAGATGACACCAAGATCTGCAACAGAGCAGATGATCCAGATGGGGTGGGCAGAATGAGAAGAGATCTGGATAAACTAGCAAAATGGTCAGAAGAGTGGCAGCTGGGATTTAATGCAAAGAAGTGCAAGATCATGCACATAGGGAAGAGAAACCCTGAAGCCACCTATAGGCTGGGAGGGGAGTTGCTGGCAGTCACATACGAAGAAAGAAACTTGGGCATCATCATCATCACCGATGACCTGAAATCATCCAAGCAGACCTCTAAAGCAGTAGGTAAGGATAGGGGGATGTTAGGGTATATTAGGAGGGGTATCACAAGTCGTAAGAGGGAGGTAATAATCCCTCTTTACAAGACATTGGTTAGGCCCCACTTGGAGTACTGCGTGCAGTACTGGAGGCCACACCTTCACAAGGACATTAACCAAATTGAGGCAGTCCAGAGAAGGGCAACCAAAATGGTGCAGGGATTGCATCAGAACACATATGAGGACAGATTAACTGAGCTCAATATGTATACCCTTGAGCAAAGGAGGGAGAGAGGTAATATGATCAGAACATTCAAACACCTTAAGGGCACTAACAAGGTGAAAGAGTCTAACATGTTTAAATATAAGAAAAATAGCAGGACAAGAGGGCACAGCATGAGATTAGAGGGAGGCTGATTAAGGGAGAATGTGAGGAAATTCTTTTTCACAGAAAGAGTGGTGGATTCATGGAACGGCCTACCTCAGGAAGTGGTGGTTATGAATACAGTGCAGGGCTTCAAACAGGCATGGGATAGACATAAGGGAGCAATACAGATGAGTATGAATAGATAGGCCACTGACAGAGCAAAGGCCAATGGCACATTTATTAGGTAGAAAAAGAAATGGGCAGACTGGATGGGCCTTACGGTCCTTATCTTCCGTCAACCTCTATGTTATACCCCCTACATTTATGTTTATTAATTCCCACACCAGAGAGTGTAGAATACTGCTCCATCCTATGGAGCACTTGCTTTCCTGATTCTGAATCTGCTACTAGCAGACACATATCATCAGCATATGTGATTGCTTTCACTGCCAAGGCAATTTGCTGAGGTTTAGTACCTTTAATGCTTGTGTCTCATTCTAAAGAGTGTAAAACGTGGTCTAAACAGAAAATGTACAAGGGGCTCATTGGACACCCTTGCCTAACCCCTCTACAGTTATGCACTGAGTTTCCAAAAAAAACATTTACTAAAGGAACTGCTGTAGTTGAGTTATAGAGGCACATCAGCCAAGCTACAAATGTTTGTGGTACTCCATAGGCTAGCAGGATCTGCTGTAAAAATGTATTTGAGATTTTATTGAATGCTT
Organism: Neoceratodus forsteri; assembly: GCA_016271365.2. NCBI lineage: Eukaryota > Metazoa > Chordata > Ceratodontiformes > Ceratodontidae > Neoceratodus > Neoceratodus forsteri. The sequence goes on along the minus strand of CM057455.1, from coordinate 382,008,270 downwards.
TCTCCTGGTCCATGAACAGTACATATCTGTGTAGTTCATCTTGACTCTCTAATTCATTCAGTTCCCTCATTAGTATTAAGCTATTAGTAATCAATCTGCTTTTACAGAGCATGTTTGGGTTGGGGTAATAAGAGTTGGTGCCAATGTGGCAAATCTTGCAGGCAAAATTTTCATACGTATCTTTATATATGCATTTAACGGGCTGAAAGGCCTCCAATGACTGATGTCCTTTCTATTGTCTTTCTTGAAAATAAATATCTGAATGGCTGCTCCTATTCTGGAGTCCATTGTCTGTTGCAGTAGGATCAAATTGTATCCTACTTCAATGTCTGTTAACTCACTGATATATTTTTTAATAAAATTCAGCAGTCAGGCTGTCCAGTCTTGGGGCTGTATCATTTTTTAAAAGCTTTAATGGCAGCTTCTATTTCTGTCCTTTGGATTGGTATTAAAAGGGGTTTAGTAAGATCAGAAGTTCCTGGTGGTACCTCTATAGAAGCTAAATATTCTCTACTGTGGTCAGGATTATTTTATTTATTTATTTATTGAAATGTTTCACCAGGATGGCACACTGAGCGACAAGTCACTCATCTCCCGGTGTGGCCTGGGGGAAGGGGTACAATAGGAGTGAAACATTAAACATTCAACTTACAAGGTCAACATTAACATACAGTTCTAAGGCAGGTGTTACAAGCAGTGGTACAACAGTGTTGTGCATAATAGGTAGAAAGAGTGGTCAATTATAAGTGCCAGGTTAATAAGTAAACAAGTGCTTACGTAAAAGAAAAGAAAAAAAGAAAAGAAAAGGGGGGCAGTGAGGGAGGAAGAGAGGGAGGGAGAAGAGTCATGTTCAAGTTACATTCAAGTTACAAGATCAACATTAACATACAGTTGCATGGCAGGTGTTAGAAACAGTGTCAAAACAGAGTTGTGCATACAGTAATATGTAGAAACAGTGAACAATAATAAGTGCTGGGTTAGTAAGTATACAAGTGCTTATGTTAAAGAAAAGGGTGAAAGAAGAGGGACAGGTGAGATGGAGGGATGTAGGGGGAAGGGAAGTAGATAAAGGATACAAGCCACAGTGGGGTAGGAGAGGGACCCATGGAGAGCATTTGGCGTCACTTACATTCTGTGAGAGGTCAAGGGAGTCCAGAAAGATGGAGCAATTTGGGGGAAGGGGAGAAGAGCTAGAAATTTGGGGAGTGAAGGTGCATAGGGTAAAATGAAGGTGACGACAGAGGGGTAGGATTTATCCATGGCTTATAGGAGGGAATTTGGGAGGGACACGGCAGGCACAGCTAGGTGCAAGGCAATTTTTGAGAGCAGAGCTGATGGAGTAGGTAGAGGATGAGTGCTAGATTTGAGGGGGGGAGTGAATTCCAAATGTTTGGGAGGCAGTGAGAGTAAGCGGATTGGCCAATTAGAGTGGATCTTTGGGGGACTACCAGAGTTCGGGAGTCAGTTGATCTAAGGGAATGGGAGTATTAGGGGGTTGTTATATATGAGGAGGTTAGGTAGGAAGGGAGCTTTTCTAACCAGTGCTTGGAGGTGAATTTAGCACAGTGAGAGAGTTGCCTATTTGTAAGAGAGGGGAAGGATAGGGCATGATAAAGATCGCAGTGGTGGGTGTGAGGGAGGGCATCCAGGGCAAAGCGGCAGAAGGAATTGAAGAGAGTGTCCAGCCTTGCCAGGAAGGACTAGGAGTTATTTCTGCATATAGTTTTACAAGGTGCTTGTCAATGACATCTAAGATTTGTTTGGTAGTAGAGACTTCCACCCATTTCAATTTTCAGAGAATTCATAGTTTGAGATAAGATGGGAGCCCTACAGCTTTTGAAAATGTCTCCATGTACCCCCTCACCCAGCATACATACTCTGTGTTCTTGTAACAAAGATGTAGCCCTGGAATATTGTAGGGCTTCCATCTCTTTTTTCAGATTTATAATCTGGGTAGAGGAATCCCCCTTCCCGTCATTGCTGTAGGACATTACCATGGCTAGCTGTGATTTTAAGGTCAAATATATTTTGTAATGTGATGTGTGTACCTGTGAAGGCTGTTGTTGAAATACATGTTTAATTTCTTTTTTCGTATCAGCTCATCAGGTACTCAAATCATTTTCTATACAAGCCAGAGTTTTCCTTGCCTGAAAAGACTCCAGAACAGTTATGGATATCTTGGTTATCCATAAGTGTACTGTTTAATTTCCAGTACCCCTTTCCAAAGGGTTGTTTCTCCTGCAAGTCTATTATCAGAGATAGCGCTGCATGGTCCAAAATTTCTATAGGTCATACTTCTGCCACATGTGCTTTAACATGTTTAGATGAAAAGATATAATCAATGCTAGTGGACAGATGTCCCCTCCGAAATGTCTGTCCATCCCTAGGGTGTAGGGTGCTATAGGTATCTATGATACCTGCAGCTGTCAGTGTTTGCTTTAAGCAATTCATGTCACAGTAGTCTATGGATATATTCTGTCCTCTGTCTCCCTTATTTAAGGGACGAATACCCACCCCCCATAATACATGGTGTGTTGTGATTAAATAGGGTTTTATAAGTTTCAAAAGATCTACTTTATATTTTTTCTTTTGGTGGGGCATATATATTTAACACTGTCCTGGTTGAATTTGCAAATGTAAAATCCACCAACATAGCTCTTCCTAGAAGAATATCTACTACCCTAGTTATAGATAACCCTGTCCCCCTGGACTCCCAACCTTTTTTCTTTGCCAACAAGGGGTGTAGCTTTCCCAGAAATGTTTCCCTCAGAATATGAGGTAATCATGTGTTGTGAGGAGATTGTGGACAAAGTTTCAAAATCCTCCACACCCGGACCTGAAGCCTGTACCTGCTGCACCTAGGCTAGTCACACAGACTACCATGCCACACAGCTAGCTTGGCGGCAGCAGGCACATCAGTCCCCCCAAACCCCTTCCCTGTCCCTCCCCTTCCCCGCACTATCTTTCCCTTCCTGTCATCCTGTACTACCCTCACATTCACGCAGGATTGCTATTCTTCCAGGCTAGCCCAGATGGAAAGTGTCGAATATCAGTCGCCATTTTGACGGTCGCTCATATTCACTCACCATCCTCACTGGTTACCTGTTCCAGCCTATCTGAGCTATTGTGCATGGCCCATGGACAGGCTTTATAGGAATGGCCCATTTCCTCACATAAATTACACTTCATGTCCTCATTACAATCTTGTCTCACATGCCTGAACCCCAAACTCAAATTGCATTTTAGTCTGTCACATGCAGAACTCAAGTGCTGAAAGGAGCCACATTTAAAGTAGATCTTTGGCTGGCCTGGATAGAAGTAATGACCTCTATCCGATCCTCAGAACAGGCTGCTAGGAAGATGTTGAGGGCCAGTCCTTGTCATTTTAAGTTTGACTTTATATTTCCATCCCCCGGTCCAGATATGCTCGATGTTAAATATAGGCCGAGGAAGTCCCATCACATCACACCTTTTTGAAAGTCAGTGAGTAATATCATGCACTGATACCCCTTCATTTATGAAAAGTATGGTTATGGTCTTAAAGGCAGGTTTGGTCAGAGGAATGGAATGGAATGTTAGCCAAAGTTCAGAAGAACGTTGTTTTTCATATTTGACCCAAAATCTATCCAGGCCTTGTGGTGTTTTAAAGCCCACATCAAAGAGATTGTCCCCTGATGTACGAATCAGAGCATACATTTTATTAGAGAAGAAGCCCATAGATTTCTTAATCAGGGATCGCCCTACATAGACTCTATCAGGCGGAAAGTCTAAACCCCTCAGATACTGCAGCCTAACACCATTTTTTCTTTGGACTGGTAAGAGATGTGCATTAAATTGAACCCTCTTTCTAAAGTTAGCCCATGTCATTTTTGCTTTTTCTGTAGCATTCTGCAATGCATCATGCAAGGCTGCTTGGCTTCCATTTGTTCTACCCAAGATTGTCCAGTTTCATCAGTCCCCCCAAGCCATGTTGGAAAGTGGAACTCTAGCATTTACCTTTGTGTGGGAATTAGAGACATCCTCAGAATGAAGTGCTAGGTCAAAGTCAGTTGCAAAAGTCTGCTGTACATTGCTTGTTTCATCCCCCAACCTGCTCTGACTACTGTACTTAACATCATCCATCTACCTCTCCACCCCTTCACCCCTCCACCCCCCTCACTTGCACCCTGTATCTCTTCTGCTTAGTCCCTCTGCTCTCTCTTTCACTATAGGTTCCATCTCCCTTACCCACCCCCTCTCTGACTCTCCTATCTATTCTTCTACTAAATCACTCCTCCTCTGCTTCCTCCTTCTACTCTATCTCTCTCACCCCCGGCTATCCGATCTCTGTATGCAACCCTCCCTGCTCCTTCCTTTTACCCTATTATCATTTTTGTAAATTAAATTTTTTTTTTTTAGTACTTGTTCTGTTATATATTTTATTGTTATAATAATTGCATACTAGGCACAGATGGTATGATTTAAATACTCTGTATGTTCTTTGTGGGCTCCAGCCTCCTCACAGGGGTCCCATGCCCTGTCAAAGTTTTATGAACTTGGATCTTTCCTGAGACTTATCAACACAGGACCTTATTCATAAACCTCTCTACCTTGGACCCTATTCAACGACCTACACAACCTTGGACCTTCCCAGACCACCCTGGTCTCAACAGGCTGTAGTCGCGGATACTGTCTACCTGTTCTGGAATCTCACCTGTTCCTTAATATACTACTGCATATATTGTTAGAAGGAGTTTCTCCTGCCATTGACTGTACTCATTGTATTGAACTGTATTTTCTCAATTGTATTTGTACCTGGACATGGAATAACTTTATTCCCTGGGTCACTCTTGAAAAAGGAACAAGCTTGTCTCAGTGGGCTTACCCGGTTATCAAAATTCAAATAAATAAATAAATAAATTGTTCCTGGAGACCTGGGTAAGGAAGGCAAGGGGGGTGGGTGGATGTGCTGCTCCTGAGGTTCCCTATCAGATGCACTAGGAGGTATTCCAGGTATAGGTAAAATGATAGGGTCAAGAACCCATTGTCCTTTGGAAACTTGTTTCCAGCCTACACTTTTAAGAGAGTTTTCAATAGACCAGGCTATCTTTTGTTCACTGTTCCCCATACTTTTATTACTATGAATAGGGCACCCTTTTCTTAAAAAAGGTGTAGAGCCAGGTAATTGTGAAGCAGAAAAAACTTGAGCACTTATAGCCTCTTTTGTTGAAGTTTTCAATCTGGTTTCATAAATCTCGTTAAATCTATGCTGAAGTAGAAGGAAAACTAAAAGATTTGGAAGCAGTGTCCACAGCGCTGTAGGCTATCGGGTGGGGCCACTTGTGTTGTGTCAGATGCTATCAGACCGTTCCAGTGACAGTCGAGTGGCTCCCCGTTTGATGCTCCTGTATCACTGCAGTGAACTTTCTCCGAGCTGTCACCCTGCCACTTCTGAGAAGATGCAGAGTCATAAACTTGCCCTGGAATTACTTCAGTAGTAAATTCCATTTGGTCTGCCATTTCAGAGCTGTTGGAATCCGCAACCAAAAGAATCAAGTCCAGTATGTTCTTTAACAGATCTTTTAGCCATTCCTCTTTGGATTTTCCATTCAGTATAGTGTCAGGTACAGTTGAATGCTGTTCACAAGCAGTAACATAGAAACATAGAAGTCTATGGCAGATAAGGGCCACCAGGCCCATCCAGTCTGCACATTTTTCTACCTTACCAATGTGCCATAGGCCTGTACTCTATCAATGGCCTATCTATTCATGTTCATCTGTATTGATCCCTTATGCCCATCCTATGCCTGTTTGAAGCCCTGCACTGTATTCATGTCCACCACTTCCTGAGGTAGGCCGTTCCATGCATCCACCACCCTTTCTGTGAATAGAACTTCCTCACATTACCCCTTAATTGACCTCCCTCTAATCTCATGCTGTGTCCTCTTGTCCTGATATTTTGCTTATATTGAAAAATGTTAAACTCACCTTGTTAATGCCCTTAAGATGTTTGAATGTTTTGATCGTATCACCTCTCCCCCTCCTTTGCTCTAGGGTATACATATTGAGCTCTGTTAATCTTTCCTCATATGTTTTCTTATGCATTTCCTGCACCATTTTGGTTGCCCTTCTCTGGACTGCCTCCATTTTGTTAATGTTCTTGTGCAGGTGCAGTCTAAAGTACTGCATGCAGTACTCCAGATGGGGCCTAACCAGTGTCTTATAAAGAGGGATTATTACCTCACTCTTACGACTTGTGATACCCCTACTAATACACCCCAACATTCCTTTAGCCTTACCCACTGCTTTAGTGGTCTGCTTGGATGATTTCAGGTCATCTGTGATGATGATGCCCAAGTCTCTTTCTTCCCTTGTGATTGCCAGCAAGTCCCCTCCCAACCTATAGGTGGCTTCATGGTTTCTCTTCCCTATGTGCATGATATACACTACTTTGTGTTAAACCCCATTTGCCGCTCTTCTGACCATTTTGCCAGTTTATCCAGATTGCTTCTCATTCTGCCCATCAAATCTGGATTATCTGCTCTGTTGCAGATTTTGGTGCCATCTGCAAACAGACAAACCTTACCCTCCAGTCCATCTGCAATGTTACTAATGAAGATATCGAAGAGGACGGTCCCCAGAACTGATCCCTGAGGTACCCCACTTGTGACTTGCAACTCTTCTGACTGTATACCATTTACCACCACTCTCTGTTTTCTGCCCGCCAACCAGTTCGCCACCCAGTTGACCAACTTCTGACCCACCTTGAGCCTACCCAGCTTATTAATCAATCTTCTATGTGGAACAATATCAAAAGCTTTGCTGAAGTCAAGGTAGGCAACATCAACTGCTCCCCCTTGGTCCACCACTCTGGTTACCCAGTCAAAGAAATCTATGAGATTAGTTTGACAGGACCTTCCTGTTATAAACCCATGCTGTCTTGGATCCTGTGCTCCTATGGATTCCACATCTGCAATTTCCATATGCTCGTCTTGTCATTTATTTTCAGCAGAGATCTCCTCTGCTGGAACTGCATGGTGGGAGATCAGCAGTCCTACAGGTACACCAGCCTCCTCAGTCTCCACATGATCATCCACCATCTTGGATGTGTGACACCCCCTACCAAAGAGCAGGGGACTTTCCCCGGCATCCTGGCCAAATTTCTCCCATTCACAAAAAATACCTCCAACAGCTTAAAATCTGGTTCAATTTCAGTTGGCAACCATCTGTATCCCCCTCCCCTGGCACAAGGCTGAAAATAGGCAAACAATTGTCTAGTCCTCCTTCCCAGTCAACAAAAAAAACTAAAAATAAATAAATAAATGCCATATATACTTTTTGGACTCTTAATTTTACATGTTTTTCCAGCACATACTGAAGGATAAAACAGTTATCAAGCGTGGAATAGTTTACCTAGAAATCCCCTGTATTGGTGCAATATCTCCCATGTTTTTCAGCTGAACTTTTAGTCTGTCTAATAAAACCTTTAAAAAAATATTGCTAGTATATCTATCAAACTGATAGGTCTGTACATTTTAGGGTCATGTCTGTTCCCTTTCTCAGAAACTGGTATACTTTCTGATCACTTCCATGATGAAGGAAATGAATTTTCCTGTATGCACCTATTAAAATAAGTATTTGTCAATGCCAAATGTTTGCTTGCTGGCATTGGCATTGGTAGTGTAGGAGTTAGAGAGCTGCATAATAGGAATTGCAGTGAAGTATTGAACTGAAGCCAACCCTGCCACCACCCTGCAGAGACTGACAGGCATTGGGGTGTGCCTTTGAGTCATTAGTCATAAAGGCCATGCCATTTCGTCACACCCTACCCTGCGGGCACCGACAAGTGTCACAGTGTGCCTTGGGGTCTTTGGCCCTTATGCTCACCCCATTCCATCAGGAAATACGGTGAGATGGGTGCTATATAGGAGAATGGGGTGAACTTTGGGGCTGAAGACTCCGAGGCACACCTCGATGCCTCTCACTGGCTGCCGGGTGTGGAATGGTATGAGCATTACAGGTGAGAATCCCAAGTCACACCCCTGATGCCTGTCAATCTCTACAGAGTGGGACATTATGGTTGGAAACCCTAACATCTCAGGCATTCATTGGCATTTTCACTCCAAATTTTCAACATGGTTTTTTTGTGACCCCCACCTTATGAACACTGGAAATATCAGTTCATTAGCTGAAAGCTGATTTTGTACAGTGAATACACCATTTTGCACCACAGGTGCAAAAACACATTTCGAACAGGATGTGAAAAATGACAGCTGTACTGTTCATGGGGAGGTGGAAAAAATTGCAATGTTGAAAATCTGCAGTGAAAATATTAAAAAAACTGGTGAAGTCACGAGCATGTGTAGAAACTGGGCAACACACACCCATAATGCAATTCATTTGGGGATGTTTTACAGCAAATTGCCAACACAGGCATTTTGGAACCTCCGCTCACGAACAGTGTCACTATGATTTTCTTAATCTGTCCCAAACAGTGATTTCCCACAGTGACCACGCATTTCTGCCCTGGAAATGCGAAAACATATTTCGGCCATGGTGTGAAAAATGACAGCTGTACTGTTCATAAGAATGTGTGGAAAAATGCCAGTGGTGAAAATCTGTACTGAAAATATTAGAAATCCATGAACTTACGCTGGTGCATGGAAACAGCACAATGGTCACTCGTAGCATAGTCATTTTATGGGCTTTATTCACCAAGTATTTAACATAGCCATTGTAACACCTCTGCTCATAAACAGTGTCACTGTGATTTTCTTTATCTGTCCCGAACATTGATTTCACACACCGACTGCGCCATTGTGTGCTACATGCGTAGAAACTTGTTTTGGGCAAGATGTGGAAAATGACAGCTGTACTTCTCATAAGGAGGTGTCGTAAAATGGCACTGTTGAAAATCTGGAGTGAAAATAGTCAAAATTCACGATTGTATGAGTGAGCATAGGAACAGCACAACACACGCTCGTAACACAGTCATTTTATGGAGTATCATCACCAAATTTTCAACATAGGCATTTTAGGGCCTCTGCTCATGAACTGTGCCACTGTAAGTTTCTTAATCTGTGCGGACACTGATTTCCCACACCGACCGCGCTATTCCATGCCACAAGTGCGAAAACACATTTCATCCAGGGTGTGAAAAATGACAGGTGTATTATTCACAAGGAGGTCTGAAAAAATGCCAATATTGAAAATTTGGGGTGAAAATATTGCAAATTCACTAAGTTACAAGCGTACATAGCAACTGCAGAATGCACGCTCGTAAAACAGTCATTTTTTGGATTTTTCCCACCAAATTTGCAACATAGGCTTTTTTTTTTTTTTTTTTTAGTTGTTTAACCAGGTATAGCACACTAAGCTTAAAGCTTTTTTACAGGAGCGACCTGGGAGCACATGGAGGTTAAGTGACTTGCTCAGGGTCACACAGTATGCAAGTGGAAGCTGTGGGATTCAAACCCAGGTCTGGTCTGCTGGATATCACCAGATTTGCAGCTCAGATCCTTAGACCACTGTGATATACTGCCTCCAACTGCCTCCTTTTTGAGAGCCCACCTCATGAACACTGGCACTGTCATTTCATTACTCGGTCCTGAAAGGTGTTTCCGTGCAGTGACCGCAAAATCACCTTTCAGGGCCGATTAATGCCATGACAGTGACAGAATTCATGAGGAGGGGTCCCAAAAAAATCATGTTGAACATTTGGTGGCAAAATTCCAAAAAATGCCTGAGATATACAGCAAAGTTGAAAAAACGCTATTTATTCCATTATACAGTTTACCGGCATTTCCTCAGTTCACGGTCAGCTATGAAGAAGGCAGACGTGTTCCCGGTCCACCAAACATCCTCATGCCAGACTCCAGAGGTAACTATGGGGTGAGGGGGATGTGGGGAGGCAGGGTGTGCAATGGGTGGGTGCGGGTTGTGGGAGGAGGGCCAGGGAGACCGCCCGGGGAGGCATTCCTTCCTTACAGATTAAAAAAAAAAGACATTGGGGACAGTTTTTACAGGGTAGTGTGGCCATTGGCATTCCCTAGCGGCCAACTAAGTCTTTTTAGGGGGCGCTGTAGCCGATGGGAGATTGGGCATCCCCATCGGCACACAATAAGGGGGGTACATTATGTAGACGGGGATTGGGTACACCTATCGGCACACAACAACGGTAGGGGTTGATTATGCCGATGGGGATTGGGCACCTCATTGGCAGACAAGATGAGTGGGGTGGGGCCGTTACATGGTGCCGATGGGGAGTGGGTTCCCCTGTCGGCAACATACATCTGGGGCACTGCAGCCGATGTGGATTGGGGTCCCCATCGGCAAACAAATGTGTTAGGGGGGCACATGCTGCCAGAGGGATTGGGCACCCCCTAGGCAGGGGAGGGGGTTAATATTGTTTATGGACAGGCAGCAAACTGCCGCCATGTTCATAAATAATATCAGGACTGCAAGGTCCCGCCCTGCAATGGCAGGTCGCTTCATCATTGCAGCAAATGGCTGAGGCTGCAATGACGAGGCAGCCCCTGATTGCAGTGGCTATTTTTTCACAAGTTGGTGGCAAGACTCCAAACTAGTGTCACTGGCTGTGTCCCCCATTATTGGTGGACATCACACATGCCCCAAAATGCCATGCCAGTATTGGCCTCAACAGTGCTGCACCTCCATAATCTGCTTTGGCACCAAGCTGTCGCAATATGTTTCCTGCACTGCACGCAAGCAAACATAAAAAGCCATCAAACTTATTGCCCAAGACACCTCCTTACAATGGTGTACTTCTGTCGGTATTTTATCTGGGCCTGGAGATTTGTATACTTCTGCATCTGGACTAGAACTAGAACTTCTTGAAGCTGCATAGGCTTAAAGATCAAAGGAGAAGGTTCTGACTCTATTATGATAGGACCAATGGTAACTAGTGGATAATAAAAAATGTCCAGGAAATGCGGAACCCGCATTTTTTTTTAAATCTTTCCATTTATTCTCTCATTGCTCTCCAAGTACCACTTCCTCTGGAGTAGCCAGTGGTGTCTTCCCCACTTCTCCACCTACTTGAACCTGTGGGTGAACCCCCATGGAGTCATGGCTATACCCCCAGGCAGGTAGGAGGTGGGGCCTGTACACCCTACATCCTTCTTTGTCTCATCAGGCACCTGGACAGGACAGGCAGGTAGGAGCTATGAGGTCTTCACTGGGCACTGCATCTCCCCAGTGCTCTGAGAGCTGATTTTCCTGTCTTCTGGGGGTGTGACGTGTGACCAGACGTCAAGGCACAACCACCAACGTCCATCACACCCCAACCCCTCTTGAATCGTTTGAATGATTCCTGAGCCTCTACCATATGCCAGAGGCCAGCCAAGTGCTGATCCTCAACCGCCCTCCCTCCCAGAGAAGGCAAGTGATCCCCTGGATGCTCAAACCTCCTCCCCCAGCCGGCCTTCCATCTTATGGACTCACTCGTGAATGTGGGTCAACAGCATAGCAAGTGGTAGTACTTCCACTGCACTGACAGGATTGGCAGGAAACTGCACTTTCTGGTTAATATAAACATCAGTTTAAATTGTATTTTCATTAATCCTTTTAGCTACCTAGGCCCAGAAAGATTTCTGGTCTTTTCATTGATTGCTGACAGCATGTGAGACCACTGTGCCTTGTAGAACTCTATTTATTATCTAAGAGAGTTTTATATTCTTTTTTTTTTGCAAATAACTATACTTTATTGAACAATATCTAACACAAATTACATACAATATAGTTTAAATAATGCACAAAAAATTAGACTCAAATTCCAAAACCATACAAATTGATGATAAAGAAAGAAAAAAAGTCCCACCCCCCCAAAGAAAGAAAAAACAACCCCCCCTCACTCCCTGTTAAGCTATCCCAGTAATTAACCAACGATTAGTGGTATTATATCATGAAACAGCATATAGAGATACAGAAAAACGATTGGCCAAAGTCTTATTGTACAAAGGAGAAAAGGACAATACGGAGAGAAAGAAAAGCAAGGTCCACACCAAAAAAAAAAAAAAAAAAAAAAAAAAAAGGAGTTTGAAATACTCCTATCTTTAATAACCATACTTATTCTTAAGACTTTGTGTCAAACTACCCCAACATTGTTGGAATTTCATCGGGCATTGAGAAGTGAGAAAACTGACCTTTCTGCATTTAGTGCGCTCAAAAATTCGTCCCACCATTCTCTAAACAAAGGGGTCCAATCATCTCGCCAATGACATAAAATTAATAACTTGGTAACAGATGCAACCAATGCCATTTGGTACTTTGGTATACTACCTGGTATTTTACCAAACATCCCAAAGATGCAAACTTCCGGATTAAAATAGCCTGATAGATCATAATATTGACTTATTCCTTGCTTAACCAAGTGCCATAACCCAGAGACTTTAGAGAGCCCAAAACTTATGAAATATAGATGCTAGGATCACTACAGTTCATGCATACTGAAGTATACCGCTACTTAATCTAGAAAGTTTTGCTGGGGAAAAATATAGATTATGTAATAACTTAAATTGAATTCTCTCAACCTATCCTGTTTGACATATATGTTGATGTCGACCCAAACCTTCTCCCACGTCTTCGCTGACCATCCCAGAGACAAGTTTATTTCCCAATATGGAGGGATCGGGGATATATTTGAATCTAGTCTCGCTATAATATATTTATAGATCTTAGAAATTGCTTTACCCGACAGTATAAGCTCATTCAGTTTGCTAAACTTAGCTCCTAAGTTCTCAAAACTATTACCTTTGTGCAGGAAAGATTTAACACTACTTAAAATTTGGGTCATTTTTAAAAAGGACTGGGCTTTCACCCCAAACTTCTCAACCAGGGTCTGAAATGAAAGCATAGAGTTACCTGAAAAGAGATCACTAACTCGAAGCTTAGAAGCAGTAGTTGTAGTAAACTTAATATAGGTTGATTCCCAATTAAAAGTTAGGATTCTTTAATAAGGGTTGAGATAAATCATATAACTGCGAAATTCTCAATTTTGCATTAGAGTATTGCAAAAGCTTTTATATCCCAACCAGCAGTGTTCCTAGCCATCTTCGGAACCTTGGCCCATGAAATATATAGAAGGGATTCTAGGTCGCGTTTAAAACTTTTAATAAATATCCGGTCTAGGACAAGTCCAGGAAGAGAGACTTCAGCAACGCAGGCCCACACAGCTAGTCTTGCTATATGGATTGCTAAATAATATATATAAAACTCTGGTAACTGAAGGCCGCCTATTTTACGTTGTCGGGAAGGTTTGTAATAAGACCTTCTGGGGGGTCTTCCTCTCCACAGAAAATCAGAACAATATTTGTAGAGGGGTTTAAAAAAAGACTTAGGGAGATAAATGTTCAAATTCGACAATGGGTAAAAAGTCTGGGCAGAATCACCATTTAATTGTGTTAACTCTCCCGAGAAGGTCAACGGGAGCTTCGACCATCTTTCCAAGTCTTCCTTAATAGATTTGAATAAGGGTCTAAAATTTAAACTGGCCAAGACCTCTAGATTCTTTGTAATTTGGATACCCAAATAGGTTAAAGATTGCGTTTGCCAATGGAGTCCCAGAGAAAGACACCAACCTTTCTGGAGGAATGGAGAAAGTGAATATACTGATGTTTTACCTTTGTTTAAACTGTATCCGTAAAGTTTACTAATGTTAGCGATTAGTTCAAGTACTTTAGGAAGGGAAGATGTCGTGTTTCGGATATGTAGCAGTAAATCGTCTGCAAATGCTGACAATTTAATCTTAATCCCTTGTACTAATTTGTTTATTTTGATAGATCTAATTAGGGGTTCAATATACAAGTTAAATAAATAAGGTGATAGAGGGCAGCCTTGACGAGTACCTCTTGATAAGGGAAAGGCATCTGATGTTAAGTTGTTGCATTGAATCCTTGCTGTCGGACATGAATAAAGTATTCGAATCATGTGAATAAATCTTGCAGGAAAACCAAGTTTTGCCAAGGTTGCAAACATGAAGGTCCATTCAACTCGATTAAAGCTTTTTCATCTGCATGAAACCAGGGATGCTTCCATACCAGGGTTAGCAGTGCAGAAATTAGGTAAAACAGCTTTCTAAAATGGTCAGCGAGCCTCAACAAAGCCAGCCTGTTCTGGACTCAATAGTTCAGTCCAGACCCGCTTTAATCTATTGGCCAGTATCTTAGCAAAAATTTTAACATCTAAGTTTAATAGAGATATCGGTCTAAAGTTACCCACTAAATCTGGAGATTTACCAGGTTTAGGCAGTAAAATAATCTTGGCCTCAAAAAGCGTTTTATCCTTAATCCCTTGTTCACACCAAAAGGAAAAAAGTCTGTATAGTAAAGGCACAAGATTTTGTTTAAACATCCAAAAAAAAAGGGGTGTAAACCCATCCGGGCCTGGTGCTTTATCTGCTTGAAAAGAATCAATAGCTCTCCCTATCTCCTCCTCAGAAATAGAAGCTATTAAATGTTGACTGACATCCCCTGATAATTGAGGGAGGGGTATGTTAGCTAAGAACTTTTGCATCTTGTCCGTAGCTTGTAAAGGGGACTGCTGGCTTGAGTAGAGTTTTCGATAAAATCTACAAAGATTTCCAATATCTTTCCAGGATCTGTGACCAATTGTCGATTCTGGATGTTTCAGAGCAGTCACCCACTTGGCAGTTTTGTTTTGAATTGCCAGGCCAGCAATTTCCCAGCCTTACTACCCTGTCCCAAATACAAAGCCTTAACTCTAGAAGCTGAATTAATAACTTTCTCCCTCAGTTTATCCGCATACCATACCCTTAAAGTTATTAATTTTTGGTCCTGTTCTTCCGTTCTTCGGTTTTCCTGTATATCTTCCAACTCCTTAATTTCCCCTAAACAATTATTTAGAAGCTGACTGATTTTCGCTTTGTGTACAGTAGCCATTCGTATCAGCTCTCCTCTCCAAACGGACTTGAACGCTGCCCAAGTTTGGTCAACAGCTATAATAGAGCCCCAATTAGTTTTGATTGAGTTTTCCAAAAAAGTTCTAAAACGGGTCGAAGCCTGGGTGTCCTTTAAAATATTGTTATTTAAGGACCATGAATGTGACCTTAAGGGATTTGAGGACAGGAAGCATGAAATTTTCATAGGGGAGTGATCAGAAATTACGCGGGACAAAAATATTGCCTCCACTACCCAGGATAGACAATGTTGATTGACCAAAAAATAGTCGATCCTCGAGTATGTTTTATGTACCGGGGAAAAAAAGGTATATTCTCGAGCATTGGGGTTAAGAATACGCCAAGGGTCAACTAAACCTAATGATAATGTAAACTCCCTCAATGCATTCTGGGCTGGGGAAGGTTGTGTTCCTTTATAGCAAGATCGGTCCAACCGATTAGACTGGACTAAATTCCAGTCCCCTCCCACAATTATTGGCACATTTTTAAAAGATGCCAAGACCATTCCCAAGTGGACAAAAAAAGATGGTGTTTCCAGGTTGGGTCCATATACTGATCCCAACACTAAACTTAACCCACCTATACTGCCTGAAACAAAAATATGTCTACCCTGTGGATCAGGAATTATCTCTGACTGAATAAATGGAATCTCCCGCGCGATTAGGATGGCGACCCCTCGACTATTCGATGAAAACCCAGCACCAAAAACCTGGCCCACCCACTTCTTCTTGAAGTGAGATAACCAATCGGGGAGGATATGGGTTTCTTGCAAAAACACTATTGCTGGCTTTAAATGGGCCAAGTGGTTTAAGATAATGAATTTTTTACAATTGTCCCTTCCTCCATTAATATTCCAAGAAACAATATTCAATTTATTAGTCATTCACTATCGAGATCTTGTAAAAAATATTGGGATAGCTGCCCACCCCCTTTCTAACACCCTAACAAAAGTATCAAAGTAACCCCTGGGTTCCCCTCCCTCATAAAAAGAAAAAGCTTCTCCAATAACTAACTTAAAGCCACCCCTCCTGGCCCGAAGCCAACTTCTCATCCACTGGTTCGTGGTGCGTCATAGAGATGGGTACATCCCCCCCCCGTACGTAGAAGGCAATAACAATAAATGTACTTGTGAACCTGCTAAATCTAACTCCTAAAATAGAATGATGAAAAACCATTTACAACAATCGAATACTTAGAATGTAGGCTGAAAAATAGGACTCCGCTTGGTAAAAGCTACGGAGCGTACCTTGTGATCAATATTCAATACTAGGTTACAAACCCCTCATTCTATACATCTCAGCCCTTAATAGCTCAGAATTTAAAAAAAAAAAAAAAAAACCTTGAGTAGTGAAATAATAGAGTAGCCATAGTTGAGGGCCTCATTCATAAAGCCCTATTCTCTTGGCCCGGATACAAAGGTAGGGCTGCGCATAAAATGATTAAAATCGAGCCAACCTCACCAGGAGTGAAGGTACAAACAGTAAACAGAAATTAAAATGGCTTAGTGAAGGGGTAAAACCATATCTGGCGATACGCCCCATAGCTATCACAAAATAAGACAACATGGGAACCAATTTGTATCTACTGTATAGGCTGTTCCCGCAATAAGAATATATTTGAAAAAAACAATCAGACGTATTAAGGGTAACGAGTGGAGCCCAGCAACATCTTAATATAGCAATTAAGATTGCACTAAGGCATTATATCAACATTACTATGCACATAGATAGCCATTAATTATATAGATAAACCAAGCACTCCCTCTTGTGGACGGTCGCTTATATGTCTTCACTGCTATTCGCATAGCATATAAACATTTCTCCCTTTATCGTTCCTCCCTTGACATAATATCTGAAAGCAAAACATAAATTCTTTTATCAATTGCACTGCGGCCCCTCTGGTCCTACCAGGGACCTTAAATATAGCATACACAAAAGTTTACTAATAATAAGGCACAAGTAAAAGGAAAACAAATTAGTGTCTTATGACAGTGGACTGTAGGATTTGGTCTCTTTAGCCGTGAGCTCTAAATAAATGACTGTTCTTGGAGCTTCACCCTTTGGCAAATAGATCAGGCAGCAGGAACTTTAGAGATGTCAAAGCCTCTTCAGCAGAGTTAAAACGATTGTATCCCTCCTTAACTGTGACTTCTAACTTCGCAGGATACAACAAGCGATGTCGAATCCCCGCGGCCCATAGCTTTGAAGTGATAGGCCTAAAGCTCGCCCGAGCCTGTCTCATTTTCCACGTTAGGTCTGGCACTAAACGCAATCTCTTGCCTTCTCACTGAAAAGCTGCCAATTTCTTGATCTCTCTTAAAATGTGTTCGCGATCAAGATAATTAAGTAGTTTGAAAATTATTGGCCTCGGCGGTTCTGAGGAAGGAGGTTTGGCTCTAAGGGCCCGGTGACCCCTCTCAATGATTTATTCAGGCCCATTTGGCGAGGGCCCAGCAGATTTCTTTAAAAGCTTCTGGAGAAATAAAATGGTGTTTGGTCCCTCTTCTCCTTCGGGGAGACCCCCAATAGTACCAGATTATTCCATCTATTTCGCCCCTCTAGGTCATCGAGGCGATCCTCCAGTTTGCCAATATTCCTCTTACAATCGATTATAGCAGGCCCACTTTTATCCATAGCCCTTTCAATCGACGAAATTCTAGCCTCTGCATCCATCACCCGATGGGCTAACTGGGTCAGAGCTGGCTTAATTTCCGTTACTTCGTCTATTAATTTAAAAAGGGCATCTTTGATTGTTGCTAAATCATTATGTATTTTAGAGGAAGTGATTTCGTCCTCCGCGAGCGATGGCGACGAGCTCCGGCGCGGCCGTTTAGCCTCTAATTCTGGTTCGGCTTTCTGCATTCTTCGTTGCGGGTTGAATCATGTTTTCGTCTAAAAATAGTCACTAACCTTGGAGGGTAGTTCCACGACGCCTACTAGCCCCGTAAAGCACAGTTTAAACGCAGATTCAATCTTGTGGAAGAGGGAGACCCGGAGAGCTGCTGCTTCTACTCCATACGCGTCACGTGACTCCCCCAAGTTTTATATTCTTTCCTTTCAACTTTGAGCTTTAAGCACTTTTCCTTATTTTTTGGCGAATCTAACATATGCCAGTAAGATTGTTATTCTATTTTTACAGTCATGGTCAAACTAACCCCTATTCTTCTATTCGCGGAACTTTTATAACCATTACCCTGACATAATAGAGCTTTAATTTCTTTAAGAAACTCCACCAGGTTTGAAGTGAAATCTTCAATGGGACAATTCTCAGCAATCTTTGAAGATCATTTGATTAAGAACTTGTTTACTAAATTTCCTACCTCAGATTCTATAACTTTGGTCCACCAGAGACTTTTATTGCATCTTATATCTATTTTGGGGCATCTAAATGCATCATGGTTGACCTTAAATGATTTTGGAAAGTATTACATTTCAAAACCAGAGGAAAATGATCACTTTCACACCTATTAAGAATTAAAACTTCAGTCCAGAAATCAGGAGGGCCATTCCAAATAGCTAGATCCTGAACAGATGCTGGGGAACATTAATGTTATTGAGCCATTCATATCACCTCTGATTCTACCATTTGGGGTATAATTTGTTATTTTTCATACGTTCCATTAGATGATGACTATTATAATTTATTTTGGTATCCCTGACTGCCTTGGGAATTTAGAAGCCTCAAGAAATTTCCAATTGAGTAATGTATTATAAAAGAGACCATCAGAAGAGCCTATTCTCATGTTCAGGTCTGCAAGTAATAACAGATAAATATCAGGAAAAGTTACCTGGACCGCCATGATTTCCTTTCTTAGGGTGTCCCAGACTATGTTTGAGTAATATTTTGATCAAGTTGGTGGTATGTAAATATTCCAGAGTATTATGGAATGACCTTTACAGTTAAATATAAAATGGGCAAAGAAACCCCTGTGTCCTGATTGGCTGAGACTTTGTTCTTGCCATTGCAGTAAGAGAGTGCTTCCACTGGCTAAAACAAGTCCCTGCCAACCATGGCAACTCACAGAATTCGTAAGCGTCCTATTTCCTAGTTTCTAACACAAACATGGCTTCAGCCTTTACTCACATATAAAAAATGTCATCTAGGCCTTAAAATAAATGTCCATTAAATTAAATAAAGTAAGTAAATAATTTAATGTTATTTAAACTCATGAGCCCCCACACACATACACAAATTAAAAAAAAATCAAGTACAGTATTCAGAGTTTTCATTGCTGGTGTTTCTTTGATGACCATGAAAAATCCCCCACCTATCTCTACCACTTTGCCAGAAAACTCCCCACTCCTTACCTGGCAACAGATAAAATTGAGGTTCTTGCTCAACTTCAGGCCTGTGTGTATGTCTTTGTTTGTATGCCAGTTGAGCTCTGAAGAATGTTGAATGCATGTATTCCATCTTACCATTCTGTGTGTGTGTGTGTGTGTAACATTCTACTACTGGAATAATGTGGAGCTTTGAATCCCTGTATTCCATGGTAAACAATCACACAATGTATCGAGTGCGAAGAAAGACAGATGACTGACAGGTGAAAACATATGTGGAAGGACTATTTTACATTATTTAGCAATATCTTAGTATATTTTTTGTGACTTTGAAAACTTTTAGAATGTTCTTTTTTTTCAAAGCTACCTATGGGCCCAATTTATATAAGCAATAAGACATAGCTGGGTGTTGGCAGTACAGAGATACCCACACACCCAGAGGCTGAAGTCACTCAACCTTCGGTTTCATGCCTAACTGTGCCTCTGGGTGTATGGGTGTGTGGGTATCTCAGTACTACCAACACCCAGCCATGTCATACTGCTTACCTCTCAGGGCCAAACAGTGCTCTGCTTCACTTATTTTTCCTATGTGATCAAACACACCAGCCTTGATAAAAATCATCAAACCCCCCCACCCTTCTTCCATTTCACAAGGGAAGCAGTCTAGTGCAGTGGTATAAGGCTCTGAGCTGCAAATCTGGAGACCTGGGTTTGAATCCCACAGCCCCAACTTGCATACGGTGTGACCCTGAGCAAGTTACTTAACTTTCCTGTGCTCCCAGGTCACGCCTGTAAACAAGCTTTCAGCTTTGTATGCCACTCCTGGTTAAATATTTGGATAAATATCACCTTTCTACCTGGCCTCTGATAAAGATGATAACTGTTCATAGTTTTTGTTTGAAAAGCATTGTGCCATGTCTCCTGTTGGCATACTATAACATATTTAGAGATAAGCTCCATCCAGTCAGAGTCCCCTAGTCTGGAACTTATTCCCACAATATTTCATGAAATACATGTAAAAGCTGACTTCAAGAAAGTATCCTGCTCCATTACATTACCATTGATTTGTGAAACTAAATAATTAATAATGTTATGTATCTATTCATAGCAGGTGTTTAGTCATCCACATTATTTGTGAAAGGCATATCACTATTGATTACAATTCTACCCAAGTCACACTCAGTCTCCGTAGTTTTGATATTTAGCCAAGGGGTACCATCAACTAGATATAATCCCATTCTATATAGAGCTTGAATATTTTCCATAACTTTTCCTGCAATATCTTGTTTTTTAAAGGATATATTGATCTGGCCATCGACAACCAAGTCATTCCTTCTGAAAACATCTAGGACCCCATTGCTGCCCAGCCAAATTCGAAGGACATGGCTAAAGAAATTGCAAAGTGTATGTGTAAGTTTTAGTTAGTTTTCCTTGCACAATTTACCAAAACAATATAAACTAAGCATGACTGGGTTATGCATCACTCTTTGTTGACCTCTTTTACAAGTTATTTGCCATTATTAAATAATTCTGCCTTTAAATTAATCCTGTCTAGGAAATGAATATTGAGCTATAGATCATTTATTACTCTTGGGGTCAAGCCATATATATCAACAAAATCCACATACAGTAAGAGCTCTCCTGGATATTACTATTTCTGAAAACCCTTGTAATATCATCATCCTCTTCATCCTCTAATATTAGTCCAATTTCTGCCCTGATAGATTCACAATAATTTCCTTTAGTAACATTGGTGTCTCATTCTTAGTTTTCTTGAATCCTTAAAGTACAATGAAAGGCTATTCTAAATTAACACATTGACCCTTCCCAGCCTTGATAGAATTATTTTCTCCCTCACTCTCATGTTCATCTGTCTTGTTATCAGTAAGTTCAATGTTAGTTTTACCTTCTAGCACAGAGTTTAGTTTTGGTGATTTATCATGTTTAACCTTTTTCCTTTACATTTTTTATTATTGCCATTTTTGCTCTTCCCCTTTTTACCCTTGTTTTCAAGTGTACGTTCATTTGCCTGTTTCATGAGTCCCTTTTGTATTTCCATCTGCATTTGTTGACTGCTTTTTACCTTTATTTTCCTTCTTTATCTCTGTTCTCACACTTATCTCATTTTTCTCCACATCAGGGATTTAATATAGAGGAAAAGTCAGGCTTTTGTCTGCTATTTTTCATCACCCTGCTAATCTGTTGAATTCAGGATGACTCTTTGGAGGGTTTGAAACATTTAAATTCCTGAGCACATCCTCTAATCTAGCTCCATTTATGGCAATATCCTCACACATGGTTTCTAACTCATTTCTGATGGTAACTAGTTTCTTCATTATCATTACACTAGCTGCATATTTTTTATTTTATTTTATTTTATTTTATTTTATTGAAATCTAGGATTACAAATACCTTTGAGCAGGAACTGCTCATTTACAAAGGTTCCACATCATATTGTTTTTCATTACTCTAATTATGCCCTTACTTAGATATGAAGGGAAGTACAGTATGTCATTGTGCTATTGAAAAGCTTACTGTTGATATTCTTATTCTGGCTCAGGTCAAGTGGAATATCCTGACTATTGATCGAATCTAGGATATCTGACTGGGGGTCATTTATTTCCAATGACTGATTCTTTTTGTTATGATCATTCAAAATCTTCCAGCCTACTATGGTGTTTTGTTAATCCTTTATTATTTATTTTAAATCTGACTTCCTTGGATGTTCGCTATTAGTTTTATTCTGGGGGCTTTCATAGTGGAAACTGACTACAGGCAATGGCATAAAGCTGTGTGAGAGTCCTTTACCACTTTCTTCCAAAGAGGTGGGAACATATTCCACCTGTGTCTCTCTCCTGCTGCTTTAGAAGCATTTTCTCACTTCTCTCCCTACTCTGCAGAGATTCTGGCTTACTTACTTGAGCATGGCCATTGTTTTTTTGTTATGACCAAGTTATTTGTAGTTTGGGAGTCAAGGTTTTCAGATTAGTAAAATCCAAGTTGTCCCTTTGATCGATCATGTCTCTATCTTCCTTACCCATCAGTGACTTCAGGAAATTTGAAGTTTGGAACTGTAGTAAACTGGTAATCATTATTTTATTTTTATCATTAATGTCTTTTTTAGTGTTTTTGTTCTTTTTCCCATTTTTATTGCTTACATTAGTAATCATTTATTCCTTCCCCTGTTTGTCTTCACTCCTATCTAAATATTCGTTACCTTGAACTCCAGTAAAGACCATATTGCTACTATGAGTTTTGGCCTACAGGTATAATCAGTCTTCTCCATGCCACAATTTTTTAGACACCCCATAGTCAACTTAATTACGTTAACACTTAGTCACTAATCTGATTAAGTGCATCATTAGTAAATGACTTGCCATCAATCAATGGCAGTTATGAAAGCTACAAATAATTTTAGAGAAATGCTGGCACTCAGGTATGTAAAGAGTATGAACCTGATTCCTGGAAGGAATAGTTTAAAAGCTCAATAAATGTATCAATCTACCTGCTTATTAATGGTATCATATATCTTATTAATCTTTAAAAATGAACAATGTTCAATAGTTCAGTATGTGCAATGCTTATATAAAATATCTCAATTTGTGCAATAGTTACTTAAATAAAATACATAAAAGGCGCAACAATCTTCTGACTGTGTCACTCTGGAGAGGAAGTTAACTGCACCTCTGTCCTCCCTCTTTCTTTCTTTCTTTCTTTCTTTCTTTCTTTCTTTCTTTCTTTCTTTCTTTCTTTCTTTCTTTCTTTCTTTCTTTCTTTCTTTCTTTCCTTCCTTCCTTCCTTGCTTCCTTCTTTCTTTCTTTGTTTCTTTGTTTCTTTCTTATCTCTAGTTTTCTGCAAATTCTTGTATTGTTTCCCATAGTACAGTGATCTTAGCTTTTCCTAGCCCTGTACTGTTATTCACACTTTTTTCCTAACTTCATTACATTCTTCAAGTTCAGCAAGATGGATACCTCATTCTAGGATCAGTCTCCCTTCATATAATGTACAGGACACTAAAAGGTGCAGAGAAGAATCTTAATGTGAAACAAACATACAGTAGGATATAGTAACTAAAACAGCACTAGAGCTGCCAGGTTAAATATAATAGAACTAACAGAAAAAATATTTTCCAGTTTGAATAAAGAGACAAGCTACTTAATATGTCATCAATCCTGAGAAATGTAACTGCCAGAGAAAAAAAACAAACAAAAAAAACCACCAGAGAACAGTCAGTTCCTTTAGCATCAACACTTTATTCTTAACTTTCACATTAAAATACCATAGAAAAGGATGGAGGTCTACAACTCAATAACTTACTTTCCGTTCAATCCTTAGGCTTTCTGAGGTAGCCCAGAGAGACAGGGTTCTCAGAATCACCCAGTGCAAGAAAGCTCTGGGGAGAATTCCTTCTCATGCCCCACACAGTTTGTCCACCAAGAGTCAGTTGTGGAATGATGAATCTGATCAAGGACTCCCACACATGTGCCTATAAGGCAATGGTCACATGACCGCAGTAGCAGGAACATTAAAAGTTTAAAAAGTTAAAATAGTTTTCAATATAAATGTGAATGAGAAGTGTAGGTATAAATTTAAAACAAAAGTGCAGTGCATTAAACCACCCACACAGCTCAAAAATACACAGCAGTTAACTGCTTATCAGTTATAATCCCTGACTCTGTGGCACCTTCAGGAACAGTGAGTTTAAGCAAGCCACTAAAATTAACTAGCAGAAAAATATATTAATGCCCACTGCTGATTTGTACAAAATACTACTGGGACCATTAAGTCAAGGGTTCTGTTGCTCTAGACAGGTAAGTTAAAAGGCCTGTATTGTGCTTTTAAAAATAATGTTTAAAAGTAGCATCAACCAGCAGACTGTTTGGTACAGTTCTGAGTTCTAACAACCCCATTAAACAAAATAAACAGAAAAACAAGGGCACAATGGGCACACCTCAGTTATAATCAATAGTCTGCTGTCACCGATAGAGTAGTGGTTTTATACAAAGTCATCTGTCTTCTGGAGTGAGAATGAGAGCAAGAAATTGCTGAAATAGTTTAATTCAGCTATGAAGAGGTTTCACTGATACACCCTCTGTAGGACTTCTGTGTCAGTCACACATCAGGCATTGTCTCCTCCACCATATGAACTCCTGGTTACTCCGTTGGATTGTAAGGCAGTAAAACCTTCACAGAAGAAATGCTGAGCAGCACAAGTTGGACTGGAAAGAGCTTGGATAAAGATTTCCTAGCCCGGTAAAGATGACATATCTCTTAGAAAAAAGTGCTTATCATCAAGCCCCTGTTACTGCCATTTATTCCCACTGACACAATGTGCAACTGCTGTCTCACTCCTCCTGTGTCACCAATCAGATCAGAATTTGGGATCCAAACATGAGGGACAAAATGCTGTCTGTGAAGAGAGCATGAAGCAAGCCCATTAGTGTTGGAAAATGAATATCATGCTACTGACACTATGAATGCAAGTAATTATGCACAGATTTTTGATTTGACAGGAAATAATTTAGAGTTGATCAGGAAACAAAGGTTTAAGCCTAAATCTATGTTTTGTTAACTGACTACTAACAAGCTGATTATGACATTTGAGAAAGGTGTAAAATGTGAAATTTGGCAACTATTAAGAACATAGACAACTATATATATAGGGGGATACATGATGGGCATGAAGTGTGCTATGGCAAATATTGTCACTCCTGCAGAGTGAGCTCTGGATATCTTACAAGTGCCGAAGGCACGAGTGAGATAACCAGAGCTCATGATGCAGGATTGACAATATTTGCCATAGCACATGATCTGACCATCATGTATTCGATATATACAATAGGGCCAAGAGTTTTGGAAGTGTTGTTATGCTCTCTTGTGTTCTGTTGTTGTTTATGTGTTTGCTCATTCTGTGTGTGAGCTTTTCTGAATGGGCTGACAGTTATAAACTCTGGGAGACTCATGAGTGTGTTTTGCAATGCTAAATGAGTTAGTTTTAGCTAGGAGTGAGAAACATACTTTTGTGAAGCTGTATTGTTTAGAAGTCTGGCTGCAGTGAAGCTGAGAGCATCACAGTAATTGTAATGAGCTGAGAGGCAGAGTGTCAGAACAACTGATCCTGTTTTCAGTGGTAATTAAGTTAGCTGCATGCAGAGTGCAGAGTGTGCTGTGAAATTGTGCTTTTTAGGATTCTGGCTGTAGTCAAGCTGATAGTATCACAGTAATTGTAATGGGTGAGAATCAGAGTTTGAGGAACAAGTGAGAGTATGTTTCAGTGGTAGTTGAGTTAGCTGCAGGCAGTAGTTTAGACTGTTCTGTGAAGCTGTGCTGTTTAGAATTCTGGCTGCAGTCACAGTAATGAGCTGGAAGTTGGTGGGGGGAGGTTGGTGTGTTTTGTAATGCTCACTGAGTTAGCTGTAGGCAGCAGTGAGACCTCTGAAGCAGTTCTGAATTTGTGTCTATGGTAACAGCACAGGTGTTTCTTGAATGCTGAGGGGAAAGCTGCCTAGAGTGATGACCTTTTGTGACCTGTGTGTGTAAATGGCTGATATCATCGCAGTAGAACAGAGGATAAAAATATCACACTGCAGTAGATGATACACTATTTATCTCACTTATTTACCACTCACCCCTATTGTATTCATATTATATATATATATATATATATATATATATATATATATATGTATATATATATATATATATATATATATATACTGTATATATATATATATATTTGTGTTTGTAATTTCAAGTCATAAGCCAGAAGTGGGTGTCTGTGTTTACACTGTGCAAGTGCATCTACAGTATGGCTGCAGAAGCATAGGCCCCACAGAAACCTGCACTTCTACAGACAGAAGTGGGTGTGTATGTTTTACACTGCGTAAGTCAATCTGTCAATGCAGAAGTGCTGGCTGTGCAAGCAGAAGTTGTGTTTTGAGTATTATGGATTTTGATTTGCAAACAAAGGCTGGTGTGTCTTTGTTGAAGTGTGCATGTATAGCTGTGGCCACAGAATCACTGGACCATGATGATGTCTCTCGTGTCATCTGAAAACGTGTATGTTGTTTGTCTTACCTAATGATATCTGTTGTAGTTGCTTGTGTGATCTTGACCTTTTGATGCCGAGTATGGGGATTTAGAGTTGGACACTCTAATGCCACTTGTCAATACTTTTGTGGTGTAAAGTTAAACCTTAATTGGTGCATTAACACAGTTTCTTGCAATGAATTTCCTTTGTTAATGAAACACTCAATAAATTGAAAATACAAAAATTCCTGCATTTGCATATTATTTATTTAGTTTTGGTTGACCGGGTAGGTACACTAGACAAACAGTTGCCCATTTTCAGGCATGACCCAGGAGGAGTTCATACAAGCATATGAATATAATCAAGTCACTAGAAAGATGCAGAGTTTTCAAACATGCATTAATAAACAGCTCAAACATTTAAAATATGATACACACTAAAACTGCAAGAAATACACAGCCACTTCAAGCTCCAGAACTTAAATAGCCACAGATAAAAATAGTGCTTCTGTAGTCACAGAAACACATTCACAGTGCAAGAAATACATAGCTACTTCATAAACTTACACATTAAGTCTGCACAAATACTCAAATGTACTGCAACATATTATATATATAGGGGATACATCATAATAATAATAATAATAATAACATGTATTTATAAAGCGCTTTCAAATATCAAGGTGCTGAACAATAAATAGACAGATAAAAATAATAAAATACATGATTATATAACCAAATAACAGAACAAACAACAAAACTAAGATCAAGCTAAAATAATCAGTCTGGGTAGGCAATCAGTCATAGATGTGTTTTCAAAGCCTTCTTAAAGCCCTCCATGGTAATTCACTCATGTATCTGATGGGGTAGAGAATTCCACAAGGGATGGGGCTGCATACATGAACTCAATGGCCCCTGATGACTTCAGGCTCACCCTGGGAATATGTAGCAACCCCTTGTCAGCTGAGTGGAGATGTCTCCTGGGGTAGTAGTGGCACAGGAGTTCTTGCAGGTAGTCTGGACCCAGTCTGGGCCTTATAGGTCAGAAGTCTGACCTTGAAGGTGACCCGCCACTGAATAGGGAGCCAGTGCAGTTTGCGCAGCACCAGCATGATGTGACTCAAATGAGGAGTCCCTATCAGCAGCTGGGCAGCAGCATTCTGCACTAGCTACAAGTGGCAGATATCAACCCCTGGAAGCCCTGGATAAAGGGAGTTGCAGTAGTCAAGGCGCGAGATCACAAAGGCATGGCTTAATGTTGGAAGCTTGCCAGATGGAACTAAATGCTTGTCCCTAGCGATGTTCCTCAGATGGTAAAAAGAGGCCTTGATTACTGCCAGCACCTGTGAATGCAGTGTCAGCCCATCATCAAGAATCACCCCCAGGTCTTGCACCCATTCAGAGGAAGGAAGCTGGATATGCCTGGACGAAGTCCAGTGGGTTGGCCAGCCCCCAACCCCACGGTCCAGTGACCGGAATCCACCACCATCACCTCAGTCTTTCCAGAGTTCAACTTCAACCAGCTGGAGCTCATCCAGTCCTGGATTTCAGTGAGGCAGTTGTTAAATACCAAACATGCACTATCCTGGTCAGGTGTAACAGACAGATAGAGCTGGGTATCATCAGCATAGCAGTGAAACCTCAGCCCATACCATCTTAAAATGTCTCTGAGGGGCAGCATATACACCATGAACAACATGGGGGACAACACTGAGCCCTGAGGGACCCCACAAGGCAGAGAATGGGTCAAAGGTAAAAAAATTCCTGACACCACCCTCTGATTTCTGCCAGTGAGAAAGGACTTAAACCATCTAAGAACTGTCCCTGACAGGTCACAGATGAACCTCAGGCACTCAAGAAGCACCCCATGGTCCATGGTGTCAAAGGCTGAAGAGAGAGCAAGAAGCACAAAGATAGAATGGTACTTCTGATCTCTCACCATCAGGAGATCATTGAACACCCAAACCAGAGTGGTTTCAGTACTATGCCTCTTTTAAAACTGGACTTGAGAGGTTTGTAGATGTCATGGATGGTCAAGTGGTTCTCCAGTTGCAGGGCCACAACTTTCTCAATTACCTTCCAACAAAGGGAAAGTTTGAGATAGGTCTATAGTTTGCAAAGCAGCTTAGGTCCAGAGCAGGTTTCTTCAGGAGAGGTGTCACCACCGCCTCCTTCAGGGAGCTAGGAAACTCACCGGATTCTAAAGAGCACCAAGCTATCTTTGCCAGGACCAGGACCAGGACTATGATAACACAGCAACCCATTACCAGTGAAGTTGGGCCTGGATCCAAACTACAGCACGCTGGGTGCATACCCTGGGCAATCTGCACAACATCCATGATATCCAGCCAGTCAAAGGAACTCTAGGTAAACTGAGGGAAAGTGACCATACATCAACCACTATCAGCTCCCATAGAGTATGCTGGTTGGATCTCTGCCCTAATGCTGGCCACCTTATCCGCAAAGAACAAAACAAGCTTATCACACTCAATTTGTGAAAAGTCTCTTTGAACCTGAAGACAGGTTGGGTTGCACAACCTGTCCACGATTCAAAAAAGCTGAGCCAGTCGATTCTGAGCAGCAGCAGTCTCCCTGGACAGGAACTCTGCCTTCTTATGGGTGATTGCTGAAGGTGGTCAGCAACCAGGACAGATTTCTTCCAGCGACACTCTAACCTTCGTCCAAGTCACCGCAACTTCCTCGAGGTCCCATCAAACCAAGGGGACTGAGGGCGAAGGGGCAAAGTGCGAACACGGACTGGAGTGATAGAGTCCAGAGCCATAGTAAACAGCCTTATTATAGGCCTGAATGGTTTAATGTTAAAATCGCGTGCCTGCAATAGCACATGCACATATAGCGTGAATTTAATATCGCAAGCACATTACAGCGTGGCAGTATTTGCCATGCACAGAATAGCGCTAGTCTTACTTCACAGTACAGCCTACTAACACTCAACACTATGCAAAACACACACAGTCATGCAGTTTCCTATAAAACATTGCTTGCAAATGAAAATGGCTGCTAATTACATTGTAATTACAATGTAATAGCCATAGCTATATAGCTGCTGTTACCAGCCAGACCTTCAGATGCTTCACATACTTGAAAATGTTGGCACATTTTTTAAAGAGTCAAAAGGGTGGAGATCTGGCACTTCTTGGTGGCTTTCTGTTCAGGAGGGAGAGAGTTACAGCAGAAAAGACACATTACAAGTGCCTTGAATATGATAAGGGGCACTGTACAGCGCAACTGCACCTGAGAGGGGAGATTGTTTTGAAGTCCATTGGACAGCACAGTCATGTCCCTGATTCAGCACAAGTTGCTGTAAAGGAAGCAGTTGCAAACATGAAGGAATGTGCAGGCACAGCAGTAGAAACTACACACTAAATAGTGTCTGCAGCATTGTTTCAACTCTCTCCTTTGGTGTCCTCACAACTACCTTCTATTCCACATTTGAAATGAACAGTCAGAAGGAACAGGAGGGCCCATGACCAACCACTACCAGAGCCAACAGATGCCACATCCCTTAATATACCACCAGACTTTGTTCACAGCATCAAAAATGAAAAGTTCCTCCAGTATGACAGTGGCCCTGGTAGTGATAGAATTCTTATATTTACTACCACTGTCGACATGGCACATCTGAAAACAAGTGACCACTGGTTTTCAGATGGGACTTTCAAGAGCTGTCCCACTATATTCAGTCAACTATACACAATTCATGCTATTAGGTATGGCAAAGTCATTCCACGTGTGTACATTTTAATGTGCAAGAGGACTGCAGCAGATTACATGAAAGTGCTTACTGAACTGCAGAATTTATGTGGCACATTGTTGCCAGTGACAATACTTACTGACTTTGAGTTAGCAGCAATTAAAGCCTTTCAACAATTTTTTCCTAACTGCAAGATGAGGGTGCTTTTTCCATGTGTCAGGCTGTGTGGAGAAAGGTGCAGGAAATGCTTGATGTCTGTGGACTTTGCACTATTGATCCCAATTTTGCACTAAATGTTTGCATGCTGATTACTGTTGCATATGTGCCTGTTGCTGATGTTTGTACTACTTTCAATGAACTGATGTAGACTGAGTTCTACCAGACAAACAGTGAGATACTGTGAAATCTGGTAGATTATTTTGAGGATACGTGACTCGGGAGACCACTTGCAAGGGGAAGGCGAAGAAGGCCTATATTTATGATCTCCCTGTGGAACTGCTATGATGCAGTTGCTGATGGTCTCCCACAGACAGTGAAGGCTGTTGAAGCCTGGCACAGGTGCTTTAATCATCTAGCAGGAGCACACCACCCCTCTATATGGAAGTTCTTTGAACTGCTTAAGACAGAGCAACACATGAACATCATGGAGATGGAGCAGTTGGTTGCAGGGTCTGCTGTGAGTGCAGTTCATAAGAAATATAAAGGCACTGCAAAAAGAATCACAGTTATTGTGTCTGCGTACTATTTGAGACCTAGGATAAAGTACTTAAGGGAGATTGCATACAATTTCCAGTTACAAGCTTAAAATCATGCAAGACTGTCGGAAAAATTGATGCTGTGTTTATGTGAGGAATTGCTGGAGCTGTGGAGTTATTTTTGTATGATCTCATTTTTAGTATTAAATGAAATAAAGATCTAATTGAATAAAGCAACATACCATGCCATTATGTGTGTATCTTCTGGAAGGAACTGTTAGGAAGGGGTTGGGGACAGTGATTAGAACAGACATGCTACACCTATGTGTGTCTCAAACCAATCACTTACTAACTTGTTCATGTACTGTTAGCGAGCACTCAGGAGGGGAAGGGACAAAGGACAATTACTTGGTTGTTTTGACTGCACACTGCTTGTTCTACTGGCGCTATAAAGGTAAGTGCTATTTAGCCAGCAAGCTATTTAGTCCAACGCTATTTTGATCTCACTAAAATTGCACGTGCGATTTTGGTTGCACTATTTTAACCAGATCCCGGCCTGAACCAGGCTCTCTGGACTTCCACTTGCTGACAGAATTACCAATAGGTCTAATACCGCCGATAGACCATCAGGACTTACATCCTATATAGCGTGGTATCTGACCATCTCCACAGGTGCAGGTATATATGGGAGGGCATAAAAACTGAAACCCACAGTGTAATGATCCAACCATCCTACCAGTTCCACCACCAAGTGGCAGGTCTCAATCCCCAGAAGGAAAACAAAGCCAAGAGAGTGACCAAACTTATGGGTAGCAGAGGCAACCACCTGTGCAAAGCCCAGAGATGTCATCAACTGGAGGAAGTCCTATCCAAATTGCAAGAGTTCATCGTCGACCCAGGCGTTGAAGTCACTTAGGACCATCAACCTGGATGACTCAAATGCCATGTCGTCCATGAAGTCTGCTACTTCCTGAAGGAACTGCTTCTCATCCCTGGTGGACGGTGGAAGAGAGAGATCCTACAGCCTACACTTGCAACCATGGTACACTCAAATGAGTTGGTCTCCTCAACTGGCACACTTGTAAGGTCCAGTTCCATCTTGAAACAGATAGCTACCCCCCCATGGTCTGCTCTCGAGTGGTGTATCACCGAGTTCCCAGCCAGAACAGCAGCCTCCAGTATAGGGCCAGAATTTTCATCCAGCCAGGTCTTGGTGATGCAAACCAGATCTGCTGTCCCAGCAAGATCTGCAATTATTGCAGTCTTGTTCTTAATAGATTTGGCATTGCATAACACCGCTCGAGTTGGACAGGATTTCGGGGCCATCAAGGCTATCTTCCCACCAATAGTGGAGCCCTTGGGTATGGAGACTAGGCATGGAGGACCACTTTCCAGAGTCCATTTTGCTCCAGGACATCTCCTGGGTCTCACTACCCTGATATGAGAACCCGCTCATTCACCTTTCAATGTTCACAACCCCCCTATCCAGCCCCACCCCCAATGAGCAATTCACAATACTCTACAATGTTGATAGACTATAAACTGTAATTGGAGGGGGGTAAATGGGCAGAGGTCACAAAGTTTGGAGGCAAAATAGTGCAAGACTGGGACAGCAGTCCATGGACACATCTAGGCACCCAAGATCTCACGTCACACACCCAGAAACCAAAGCACTCAAAATCGCAAATGCAGCAAGTAGCAAAAAATAAATCAAATTCTAAAAAATAATATTACGATCCTCCTCTCTCTCACAGAGTGGTGGATAAAATAAAAAGAAAATAAAACCTACCCCCTCTCAAATGTCCAAATAATTCACTCCTTCACTCTCTCTCACAGAGTGGGAGGTGAAGGACAAAATAAAATACATATAAAAAAACAGAATAAAGACCTACATCTCTTGAATGACCAAAAACTCACTCCTCCATTCTCTCACACAGAATGGGGGGGGGGAGTCAACAAATAAAATCCCACACACTGTCTCTCACACAGTGGGGGGAAACAAAAACATAAATAAATAAAGCAACAAATAAACAAATGAAATGCCACACACTGTCTCTCAAATAGTAGAGGAGAACAAACATATAAATAAGTAAAGCAGCACCAAATTACCAAAAACTAACACACATTCAAAAATCTAAAAGGAAAAAATTTAAATAACAAAATAGTAAACAACAAAAGTTTCTTAATGTCTTGATTCTTTTAAAGTCTCAGTTAATCCAACGTGTCCTGGATCCATACACCTTTGCAGCTCCTTTTGTCCATTAAATAACCATAGGTTTAAACAAAAAATAAAGAAAAAGGTTTGACAAGGTGTCAATGGGGAAAGGAGACTGATAGCAGTTCCCAGCAAGTAATAAAATTTCCCAAGGAGAAGTCTATTTGTCTTCTGTGTAGATGTTCAACTCCTGACCCACAAAAGGAGCCCTCACCAGGTTCTTAATACGATCCACTTCACCTCAGCAGGGAAAATGTGAAGACACAAAGCTGGTGGTGTTAAGAATAATCCCCCAGAACCCAAACCAGGAAATACTCCCCATGGAGCAAGGGGGTCAACACTTTGACAGCCTGGTCTGAGTGGCTCTCTAGCCAAACCCCCAGACTACCTAGAGGAACCACCTCTGTGCCCATCCTTGAACAGGCACAAGTTGAGCTCCACTGTGTGGTCACCAACACCTCTGATGAACCACCGCACTGGGTCAAGGGGAAACAACCGCACCAACCTGCCTACCCCAGCGTTCAAGCAAAACCCATTCAAAGGGTTTACCACACAGAAATCTGGCAAACTTGTGACTAAGGCAGGGCAATAAAAATCCAACTAGTCCAGGCAACACAGTCCCTTGACAATGTTCCTTCTCTACTGATTTCGAGCCAGAAATGGAGTCAAGATCCCTCTGAGCACTTCCAAAGCCATTACTGCTTCCACCTCCTCAGCCCAGATTACTGCACTTCACAGTCACCAGTCATCGGTCTGGCAAAAATGTCAGCCAGAATCAAACTGCTCCAGCACAAACAGAGAGGCACTAGAAAGCCTAGACAGCTCAATGCATCATCCAAAGCCCCAAGATCAGGGTTTCCATGAACAGCAAAGCACATTAATGGTATGAATTAGCATTGTAGTTTTCAGAGCCCAAAATCAGAGCTTTCCGTAGTCAGAGCCTTGGGAAAACTACCTTCAACACTATCGGCTGGTTTACATAACAAAAAGATTCCTAACTGATCTAAACTTAAGCCTATGCTACCACAAATGGGTGAGTCAATGTGATAAACAAGAATAAACAAAGTAAGCAACATAAAGCAAAAATAAAACAAAAATACGAAAGATAAAAAGTAAAAATACAGACACTGCATACAGATGCTGCATTTGGCTAGCTCAATGTGGCTGTCATCTTCATAGTAGTCTAGCAGCATGATGGGCAGGAGTGGGATATGGAAAATATTCTCACTCCTCCAGATTGAGGCATAGATATCTCACGTGTGCCAAAGGCATGAGTGAGATATCCATGCCTCACTCTGCAGGAGTTAGAATATTTTCCATATACCACGATATGAACATACAAACATATGAAATTTGCCAGCAGATAAAGGCCTAGAGGTCTATCAAGTCTGCTCGAATGTGCAGCTAGCACCCCTTATTCTGCAGCTGCCCCTCTCTTCCACCCTTCCCCTTCATTGACCCTCCCCCTTGTCCTGTCCCATCCCCTTTTGAAGCAGTCCACTGTTCTACTGGATACCACTTCTGCAGGTAACACATTCCACCCAGTCACCACCTCTCTGTAAAAAGTATCTCCTCATCTCCTCCTGAAACTTCCTCCCTCCAGTCTCATATCATGGCCCCGGGTGTCCCTCCCTCCCTTACTTTGAGCAGCCCTTTGTACCTGTCTTGTTTATTCCTTTCATGTACTTAAAGGTTTCAATCATGACCCCCTGTCCCTCCTCTCCTCCAGTGAGTACATGTTCAACTCCCTCAACCTCCTCTCATATGATAAGTCCCCCAGCCCCTTGATCATCTTTGTCACCCTGCACTGCACCCCCCTCTAGCAACTTAATGTCCCTCTTCAGATACGGGTGCCAGTACTGCACGCATTATTCCAGGTGCGGTCTAACTAATGACCTATACAGTGGCAGAATCACCTTCTCCTTCCTCGAGGATATACCCCTTGCAATACAACCCAGCATTTTGTTGGCTTTTGCAGCTGCCTTCCTACATTGTGTCCTGTTGTTCATTGACCCTGTAATGAGCACCCCCAGATCCTTCTCCTCCCCTGTCTGGACTAGCTGCACTCCCCCCAGCTGATAACTCCTCCTTGGGTTCTTCATCCCAAAATGTGACACCTTGCACCTTTTGGCATTAAACCCCAGTTGCCAGGTGTCTGACCAGGTTTCAAGCTTTGCCAGATCATCCTGCAACCTCTGCCATCCCCCTAGGTCATCCACCACTGCTCCTACCTTGGTATCATCAGCAAACAGACTGATCTTGCTCTTGATGTCCCATGATATGACTGCAATGAATATCCCAAAGAGCACTGGTCCCAACACCGAGCCCTATGGAACACCGCTCATCATTATCCTTGGGTGTGAGAGCTTCCCACCCACCACCACTTTCTGTTGCCTTCCCTGAAGCCAGTTTCCCACCCAGCTCACCAGTTTTGCACCCGCCCCTGTGCCTACTAACTTACTTTCCAGCCTTCCATGCGGCACCAAGTTGAATGCCTTACTGAAGTCCAGATACAGGACATCCACTGCATGGCCCCTGTCCAGTTGACTAGTTACCCAGTCATAGAACTCCACCAGGTTGGTTTGGCAGTATCTGCCCCATATGAAGCCATGCTGTCTGCTGTTCTGTAGTCCTTTGGCCTCTAGGAGGGCCACCAGCCTCTCCTTCAGGATAGTCTCCATTAGCTTACCCTCGAAGGATGTGAGGCTCACTGGTCTGTAGTTTCCCTTTTCATCCTTGGGGCCACTCTTGTGGAGGGGCACCACATGAGCCATCCTCCAGTCCAGAGCTACACACCCCAAATGTAGTGAGGCATTAAATAGGTCTGCCAAAGGTCCTGTAAGGACATCTGCCAGCTTCTTCAGTACCCTGGGGTGGATGCCATCTGGGCCTGGCGCCTTGTCCACCCTTAGTGCCTTCAAACCCTCCTGAACTCTGCCCTCCATGATTTCCCCATCTTCACCCCTCCCCCCCGTTTCTGTCATTTCTCCCCCCTTGGGTGTCAACCCCCTCTTCTCTTTAGTAAATACTGAGCAGAAGTACTCATTTAGTGCTTCTGCCTTATTGCACCCTGCTTCCACCCAATCCCCCTCCTTCCTAATCCTTACTATGTGGTCCTTACAGCTCCTTTTCTCCCTGATGTACCTCAAGAAGTCCTTCTCCCCCTTCTTAATGCCTTGCGCCAGTCTGAGTTCCATAGATGCTTTAGCTTCCCTTACTGTCCTTGTCACCTAACATACTATTTGCCAGCAGATTAGGCCTTATGGTCTTTCAAGCCTGCTCGAACCTAGATCCTTAGTTGGGTGCCGAGTCCCTCCCATCCCTTGTGCTCCAGAAACCCCTATCATCCATCCCCACCCCCCCGGGACAGGCCATCATCTGATACATCCACTTTCTGTGTCTGTCCCACCCTCTCTTAAAGCTCTCCATTGTGGATCTCTGAACCAGCTCACCAGGCAGAGCATTCCAAGGGTCCACCACCCTCTCAGTGAAAAACCTCCTCCTCTTTTCCCCCCTCACCCTTCCACCTTCCAACTTCAAACCATGCCCTCTGGTGATGCCTCCTGCTTTAGTCTAAAGATCCCTCCATGTTTACCCTATTTATTCCCTTGAGGTACTTGAAGACCTCAATCATGTCCCCTGTCTTTCCTCTCCTCCAATGAAAACAGGCAGAGCTCCTCAAGTCTGTCCTCGTAAGTCAAATCCCTAGCCCTCGTATCATCTTTGTTGCCCTCCTCTGTACCCTCTCAGGAGCTGTATGTCCCTCTTCAATGTGGTCTCCAGTACTGTACACAGTACTCAGGTGTGGTCTAACCAGTCCATTGTACAGCGGCAGAATCACTTCCTTGCTCCTGAGGTGATCCCCCTTGCGATGCATCCCAACATCCTGTTTGCCTTGCTGGCTGCTCTCCTGCACTGCTCAGTGTTATTCATACATGTATCCACCATGACCCCTAGGTCTTTTTCCCTGTTGAGGCTTCCAGCACCTCCCCTCCCAGGGTGTACCTGTGTTTAGGGTTTCCCCGACCAAGATGCAACACCTTGCACTTGGTGATATTGAAATTTAATTTCCATGTGTGAGGCCAGCTTTCCAGGGTGTTCAGGTCCCCTTGCAGGGCCAACCTCCCCTCTTCTCCCTCAACTACTGCTCCCATCTTGGAGTCATCCGCGAAGAGACTCATTTCACACCCTATACCATCCCTGATGTCTGATATGTATGCATTAAACAGGATTGGACCCAGGACCGAGCCTGTGGTACCCCACTACCAACCTCTGTAGGGTTCGAGCTCCCCACAGACCACTACTCTCTGAGTGCGTCCAGCTATCCAGTTTTCAATCCATCTGACCATCAAAGGGCCTACTCCTAACCCATCAGTTTCTCCACCAGACCATTGTGGGGGACAGAGTCAAACGCCTTGCTGAAGTCCAAGAATAATACATCCACAGTTTTACCTCTGTCCAGTTCTGATGTTACCCATTCATAGAACTCCACAAGGTTGGTTTGACATGATCTACCTGGCACAAACCCATGCTGCCGACTATCCAGACCTCCCACCTCCTCCAAGTAAACCCCCAATCGTTCCTTTAGTATACCCTCCATTAATTTTCCCACCACCGAGGTTAAACTGATGGGTCTATAGTTTCCTGGTACTTCCTTCGACCCCCCTTTATGGATTGGTACCACATGTGCCTCTCGCCAATCCCTAGGTACCCTCCCTGTCTCAAGTGACATGTTGAAACGATTCTGTCAAGTACTCCTCCCTGTCATGCCCCCTTCCCGTTTTCTTGTACTTCCTAAAGGCAGCTCTTTTCCTCCTTACCTTTTCCATGACCTCCTTGCTCAACCAGCTCTGTTTCTTAGCCCTAGCCTTCTTGCTCTGAGCCTTGCAGCAGGTTTTGGTTGCCTCCACTATCCCCAGCTTTATGAGCTACCACCTCTGGTTAGTGTTCATACTCGATTGAATTCTGGCCAGGTACCCTTTTACCACTTCTCTCATCCTCCCAAAATCAGCCCTCCTGAAGTCCAGCACTCTTGTGCCAGATTCCACTCCTTCCTTGCCCATATCCAATGTGAGCCATACTGAGTGGTGGTCACTCCCTGACAGCAGTTCCTCCACTGTAAGTTCTGTCACAAAGTCCCCATTTGCCAGCACAAGGTCATGGATATTCCCTAACCTGGTTGGTTCACTGACCATTTGCAGCAGGAAGCTATCCTGGAAGGCATCCAGCAGTACCTGCTCCTTTCTGTTCCTGGTTGTTGGGGCACTCCAGTCCACTCCTGGCATGTTGAAGTCCCCCACAATCACCACACTACCCTTCTCGCAGGTCCTCCTGATCTGTCCCTCTAGTTCCCTGTCTAACTCCTCCGTCTGAGATGGTGGCCTGTACACCACTCCCATTCTAAGAATCCTATTCTTGGAATCCTGTATTTGCATCCAAAGTGACTCTGTACTACCCTCATCCCCTTCCTCCCTTACACACTTCAGTCCTTTCTTCACATATAGTGCCACACCCCTTCCTTTCCCAATCACCCTGTCCCTATGAAATAACCTGTACCCTGGTACAGACAGGTCCCAGTCATTGTATTGGGTAGCCCATGTTTCTGTGAAGGCTGCAATGTCCACCTCTCCCTCTGCCATGAGCACTTGTAACTCTGCAGTTTTCCTCCCAAGGCTCCTAGCATTAAGGGTAACCACCTTCCACCCTACCCCCCATCCTGCCCTCCTTTACTAGCATCACCAATAGTACTTGTCATTTATCCTTTGTCACTGTTATGGGGAGAAGCTCATATGGTTTCCCAACCTGTGGTCTCTGCATATCTCTTGCCCAATTGCCACCCCCAACTCCTAGTTTAAAATGTCCAACTTCCTCTATGTACTCCTTCATCCTCTGCTTCAACACTTTCTTTCCTTTCTCACTCAAGTGTAGTCTGTCCTTGGCATAGAGACTACTGTCCTCCCAGGTCCCTCTCCACCCCCCAAACAGCCCATACCCTTTAGCACAACACCAGGTTTCTTAGCCATCCATTAAATTCCTCTATTCTCAACTTTGTTGTTGCGCTTGCCTTGGGCACTGGAACTATCTCTGAAAAAGTTACTGATCTTCCTGCCCCTCACATAATTGTGCTAGTTCCTCAGACCTCCTCTGGACTATATCTACTGTCTTGTCAGACAGATCATTTGTCCCAAGATATATAATTAAATGAGTCTTGTCCCTACTCCTTCTAGCATATTTCAGAACATATTTTCCCACCCTTTCCTCTGTCATTCCTGGCATGGCCTACACCCAAATGCGACTATGCCTCTCCCCCTTGCTACCCCATTGACTCCTCTTAGTATTGAGTCCCCAGCACTAAGATTCCACCACTCTTACTCCCTGATTGCTTCCATTCATCTCCCTCTCTCATTCCCAGCTCCTCTCCTTCCTCCTGCACATTATTTCCCCCTTTTGCCCCTGTTGCAATTCTCCCAGCAGAACTTCCCCCCACTCCAGTTTGGTCCAGGCATTTATCAATTACTCCTCTAATTTCATCATTTCCCTCCTCCACCTTCTTCCTCTCTAGCAGTGCAAAACTATTTTCTGAAGACCCTTCACAAATGCCCTCTCCCTCTCTCTGCATAGTAACCTGTTCTCTCCTTTCCACTCAATTACTTTTGCCACTTCTTTGCCTCCCCTCACAAGTCCCTATCTCCTCCTCCTTCCATTTGTCTTTTGTCTCCTGACCTGGTTTCCCCAGCAATCGCACTTCCTGGCCTGGGCTCCTTTGTCTCTGCTTCCCTTTTTCTGACCCTCTCCTCACCACTGTTGGCTTAAATCGCACTCCCTCATCTCCCCTTCTTCCTCCCGCCAGTATTGGGCTAAACCCACCACAATCTGCCTTGCCTGTCTTAGTTCCTCCTGCAGACCCTCGATCTCCTTTCTAAGTTTCTCTATGTGGTTGCACACTAAACATCCTCCCACACTCCAGGCAATTTTTAGAAAGATTGGTGCACCGCAGTTGTTCCAGCCTACCACCCTACCCATTGCTGTCGTTGCCCACCAGCAGCCCCCCACTCTTCCAGATGCAGGATCCCAAACACTCCCTCAAGTCTCCCCTCTCCCCCCTCTATCAGTGCAAAACATTCTTATCTTTATTTCCCATAACCCCTTTGTTGTACACATTTAGATAGATTGAGCAACTGCTTTTTATATTCCTATCCTTCCTATCTACACTCAAAAAGAGACTTTAAGTAGCTATTGCACAACCTTCTTCAAACTCCTACTCCTCCTTTCCCCAATGCAATAGCAATGCAAAGAAGTAACAATGAAAGCACCTAGATTTGCAGTTACTTCCCTTCCACTAAGATAGCAGTCACCTCTTCACTTGCTACTGTTCCTTTCCTGGATGTCTGCTTCTGCTATGACAGGTGCATATCCTTTGCCCATTTGAGGAAGTGTTGTCAGAACCCTGTATAAAGGAACTAATGGACCTGGGGTGGGTGGGTGAGGGGTTGGGGTGGGACCAGCCCAAGTCTTCCAGAAACAATCAGGTAGCTGAGGCCCCTGGTCAGTCCATAAACACCCTTCCCCCACTCTGCACTAAACTTTGCAGCTAGTGAAGCCAGCAAAAATGAATCACAGTTCTACTCAAAGCCCCCAAAATAGGTTTGCTACCCAAAGAAACAGGACTCCAATTCAAACAGCTTCACCAACAGCACATCAGAATAGGCTTGAAATTAGAAGTTATAGGTCTCCAATTCAAAGAAACAGACTCAGTTAAATCATACCAAATAGGTTTTAAATCAGAAGAAGTAGGCCTCTACAAATGCAGCCTGCTACACAGTGAAACAGCAAACAAATGAGCCCACATATAGCTACCAAAACATGTTTCAAAATTCCAACAGCCACAAACAATACCCTGCTAGCCTCTTAGAAGTAATAAGAAAGAAAAGAAATAACCTTCTACCAAATAGAATTTACAAGAAACACTGTAAAAACAGCATGAATGTAAAAACAACAAGAAGCAGCTACTGTACTGTAACAGATCTGATCCTGTCCCCCTTCTAGTTCCTTCTGAGACGCCAAAGCAACAATCTGCTTATCATGTGTGCAATTTATACAATAGGGGATTGTGTCTTTAGTTGGTTAATGAAGTGGTTTTATTTCATAACGTCTGTGTTAGGTGTTATTTTTATTCCTGGTATAAATTCCTAGGTTGTTTGGTACTAGTAAGTTTGTTTGACTGCACTGTGACATCTTTGGGTGTGAATGGGAAAGTTGAAATGTTTGATTAGTTGTTTTTATGAATGGCTGCCTTGTGATTGGTTGACACAGGGTGTTGTTTGAGCTGTGTGATTTGTAATTAGTTTAACTTTGTTTGTGGGGGGGGAATTTTGTAGGTTACTGGCAAAGGAGATGGTTTTCAGAGTTATTTTTAGGGAATGAAGTGTGCTTCCTGCTTTTCTTTATCATTCTGTACATATACAGTTGAAGATTGTGGTCATGCAAATCTTATTTGACTGTTTCTGGTTAATATCCGTATTCGTTTTTTTTACCAGCAGTCCTGGTCGAGTAATTTAATTTTGTCTTCTGAGTTCTTTATTTGGAACATGTGGGTGGATTTCTTTCAGCTTTTGCTGTATCGATGAGAACCACAACCTAAGTATAAAAATGGGACTGTATTTCTTTTCTAGGCCTGAGACATTTCAATTCTGTTCATTTAGTGAGTGCTTTCAGTTGTACTTCCCTAGCTACTACAGTGCTTCAGTGTCGAGTTCACCAGTTGAGATACGGCTTTGATGTTGACTACAGTCTGTAATATCCTTCTGGTGTTGTTTTTTTAATTGCTTTTACTTTGAGTTTTATGCTAAGTATGCTTCTGAATGTGGGTGATCTGAGATGTGGTGGAGTTCATAATGTAGTGGGTTGAATATTTGTTGTGTTGCACTTGTTTGCTTGGCAGGTGCAAAATATTTCTGTTTTGACTACTTTTAGGGGTTTGTTTATTGTTTGCTGGGGCTTAAGAGTAGTCTGGGCAGGGAGGTGTCTATGCAGATGTCACCACAGTGAGAATGTCACTTGATGTAGGCAATGTGGCCGGGATATTCAGAGCACTTGTGCATGGTGCAACTGAGATGTGCAGGTGCAAGTCTGAAGATGCGCCACCGAGCAATATTCAAAGGGAGCCACAGCACAGTGCAAATCCCATTGCATCAATGCACAACCAAAATGTTTGCAGTGTAAGTGCAAGGGGGCATACCCATGCATAAGTGATGCAACGGCATATTCAACTGCAGAGCATGGTGCAAGTGTGGAGCAAACCCCCAGGTTGCGCCAGGAAGATTTGAGCCAATAAACAGAGGCTCAAGCACACAGACAGTAGATGAACAACACTGAGCACAGTGAGAGAGAGAGAGACAGAGAGTGAGATGGAGTGACAGAGAGAGAGAGATACATAGAGGGAGAGAGACAGACAGACAGAGAGGGAGGGAGCATGACACAGACCAACAGATGGATGGACAGAGCGTGAGTGGCACCCAGAGAGATATCCAGTGGTTGAAAAATGGACAGTGGCTCATTCCTGAAGGATGCCATCATGAGGGGTGTGGGCAGGCAGGAAGAACAGTGGAATGGCCGACAAAGGGCCCAGCAGTGGTATGCCCGACACAAGTGATACTGTGCCAGGATCATGTATGAGAACTATAGCAACACAGAGGGCCAGTACCACCTGAACAGGGCAGTTCTGAGGCAGCTCTGTGAGCTGTGCAGTGATGAGATGCAGGCACCCACCAGACGTAGCCATGCCATGACAGTGAAGATGAAGGAGACTGCTTTGATGTGCCTGCTCACCACGGACACCTTCCAAAGATCAATGGGTGATACCACGGGCATCACCCAGATGGCCACATCCCACCTCCTCATCCAATTCCTCACCGCTCTGCTGCCACATGCTGCAGAGTATATCCATTTCCCAAGCACACAGGCAGAGTGCGCAGCAAACATGCAAGAGTTCCACCAGGTGGCAGGCATGCCAGGCATGATTGGGGGACTAGACTGTGCCCATGTTGGCATCTGCACACCACCCAACCCAGAGGGCATGGTGTACATTAACCGACAGGGATACCAATCCATCAACTGCCAAGCGGTGTGCGATGCCATTGGGCGCATCATTAATGGCTGTGCCACACACCCTAGGAGTGCACACGATGCCTTCAAATGGTACAGTTCTGCCCTGTACCATAGGTTTAAGAGGGGGAGACATCCCCGTGGGACACCTTGTAGGTGAGTAGGACATGTGCCAGGATGGTTGAGAGAAATGGCCCCAGGGTCAGGTGAGGGAGGATGGGGTGGTGGGTGAGGTGTGTGTGGTGTCTGGGAGGGAGAGGTTGGCAGCACAGCACAGCACAGGGATAACCATGTTGTCACCAAAACAGGTGACAGTGCATACCCACTAAGGCCATGGCTGCTCACCCCATACTGGTGACCATCATCCCCCACAGAGGAACGCTACAACGAGGCACACACCAGCACACACAACATCATTGAGTGTGTCTTTGGCATGCTGAAGATGCTATTCCATTGCCTAGACAGATTAGGAGGTGCCGTACAATACAGCCCCTTGAAAGCCTGTGACATATTCCTGGCCTGCTGCATCCTGCATAACATGGCCATTGACTGTGGAATAGTAGTTGAGGCTAATGAGGGAGACAGTAGCGGGGACAATGGTGGTGCTGGGCCAGAGGGTGGTGGGCAGGTGCCCCTTGGCAGGAGGGATCCCAGAATGGTGCAGGAGGCACGACATCACCATTACACAATCACAAGTGAGCATTACGGACAACAGTGAGTACACAGACACACAGGCATGGCCCATGCAGCCCAACACACACCACAGGGTATGGGATG
Organism: Neoceratodus forsteri; assembly: GCA_016271365.2. Taxonomy (NCBI): domain Eukaryota; kingdom Metazoa; phylum Chordata; order Ceratodontiformes; family Ceratodontidae; genus Neoceratodus; species Neoceratodus forsteri. Next base: position 381,964,541 of record CM057455.1, on the reverse strand, counting down.
GGCACAGTAGTAGTTGGCATACTGGGACAGGCGCATACATCAGACAGGGCAGGACCACAAACACATGGGCATGCACACACAGACACACACAACCACACACGCTCAGGGTGAGGGAGATGGCACGGATCAGATGCATGACACTGGTGCACAGGCAGCATCAGTGCTTGGCTGCCATCATCATATCCATGCCACACGTACCAGCAGCATGGTATACACACACACACACACACACACAGAGGGGGAATGCATCACAACACACATGCACACCACCAAATGAAAGCTGCACCACCAACCCCCAAGGGTGCGTGTGGTAACAGCAGTGGATGGCAGGGCAGGGCAGCAGAAGCATCACATCAGCTGCGCAGTCCCACAACCACCATGGCCATGGGTGTGGCTGCGCCAGGGCCAACCAGCAGATGACTGCTGTGTATCAGCTATGAGGGTGTGTGTCAGATGCCCCCTTGGTTTGATGTCCGGAATCGCAACCGAGTCCACACAGGGGTGTCCTGGCGGCCAAACAGACCTGCCCCAGGGGAGTCTGGGATGCTGAAGTCTGATCTCGGCATCCGCCGTGCTGGTGTCACCAGACACCGGGACCATGGGGTGGACAGTGCACTGTGGTGGGTCCTCTCCATGTGGCCAAGCCAGGGGCTGCCTCTGCCAGCCCAGCTGCAATGGCCATGTGGTCCACTGATGCCACAATGACACCGGTCATGCTGTCCAATGCTGCAGTAGCGGCCTCCTGCATCTGACGAGCCTGACCATTGTTGTGCATTGCCCCATCCTGCTGCTCAGCCATCTGGCACACCACAGCCGACAGTGCACGTACCTCACTAGCAAGCAATGCCTGGTTCTCCATGGAGGCCCAGAGTAACCGGGTGTGCTCCATAGCCTCTTGGCCTCCTGGTCTTCCTGGTCTGGCTGCTGGACTGGGGGAGGGGTTTCGGCATGCCACTGCACAGCCTCCCACTCAGGTGGATGCTGCACAGTGGGCCGTGCAGGAGTCACAGTGTTGCCTGGTGCAACGGCGGTGGGCACTGTGGGACATTGCCCAATGTCACCTGCATCCTGCTGCTGCCACCTGACTGTCTGCTGGGTAGGACCCCGCACCTGCGCCACACCCACAGCACCACCACCACCCACACTGGACACAGCTGTGGCACCACACACACAGCTGCACCGGTGAGGATGGATGCAGCTGTGGGGCTGTGGGCACAGTGCAGGGACCTGCTGGTGCCTGTGTGGCAGGTAGGGACATGTCAGACACCACAGCCCCTATGCTCACCAGTACCAGTGTGAGGTCATCATCAGTGTCAGATGCCACGCTGAGCTCAGTCTCCACACACAGCACCTCCAGGCTGTCATCGTGCAGGAACCCAGCCAGGGGGTCATCCAACCCCATGTCAGGTATGGCCACGTGCCCAACACTGCTGAGACATGGCCTGTCCTGGTTCTGGATGCCCATTGAGGTTGAGGATCGGGCATCAATGTCCATGGCTGCCTCCATGCGATCCCCTGCATGGAGGCATGCTGATGCTGCAAATAAGAACAGTGTCAGTGGAGAAGCAAACCACATGGCTACCTCCACACACCCCCACACCCTATCCCCCCTGCACCACCCCGACCCCACCCCATCCAGCCCCACCCATGCCACTGTTGCCACCCACCACCATGCTGCACTGCGTGTCCGCATCCACACACACATGGGCAGTGGGCATGGCCTCAGACACACGTACATGACAAACCCATGACAGGCACACCTGCAAGCTGGAAATACTCACCATGCAGTGTGGGGCTGCAACCTGTCTGGAACCCACCACCAGGTACGCCCTCTACCACCATGTGGCTGATGGTGGATGCCACAAGCTCCTCCGTGGCAGTCAGTGGTGGCATGGTCAATGGCCCACCACCTGTTGCCCTGTGGGATGCCCAGATGGCTGCAACCTTGTCCTTGATAAGCTTCCTGTCTGTGACAGCCTTCTTCTTGCACTCCTGGGTGGTGTGGTGGTGGCACCCATGGGTGTTCACATACTGGGCCACCTCTCTCCAGATCACTGCATGCTCCTGTGGTGTGCCCATTGCAGCACCGAGTAGGCCCTCCTGATCCATGTAGACCTCAAAGAGGGCAGTGGTCTCAGCAGCAGTAAAGTTGGGCCTGCACTTGCAAGCAGGCCCCTTGATCTCTGCTCCTTCACCTCCCAATATTCTTCTCACCTGTGGACATGAAAAGCAGTGAGGGTCAGTGCCAGCATGGTGCATTGCAGCACCCAGTAGCAGTGTGTGATGAGGCCTTGGACCCCCATGTTGCCGGTCACATACCTGAGCGGTTGCAATACGGTCTGTGGCTTGTGCTGTTCTGCTGCACTTTTAAGGTGCAAGGCATGCAAATTCACCTATGCGCAATTGTAATGATATGCTAATGCACCCCACTGTGCCATGCATTGGCTCATGAGGTGATTTGTATGTGGCATTTGAATATCGCGTGATTGCGCCATGCACAATAGAGTTGCGCCAGAGCAAGTCTGTAGCACAATACTTGCACATCCACAGTGCATGTGCCTGCAGTGTGCATGTGCATGGCATTGGCCACACTGCTATTGCACATCCTGTGCAGCTTGTGTGATGCCATGGCATGGTGCATACTGCACCAGTATGCCATCGTGCAAGTGTGCACCACCTCTATCGAGCACCTGTGCACTGCGTGCTTGGGGGGTGCTGACCTCTGACCCACGGGTCCTGGCATGACCCCATGACCCCACTAGGCCCCAGCATACTGTGCATGCCCATGACTGCACTATTACCCTTCACTGTGCAATGGCCGCACAGCCATGTGCTGCATGATTGCAGCCCTGTGTACCCTATCACACATTCTGCACATGTGGTAGGCACGTGCGCTGATACACAGTCATGTTCAAGTGTAACCTAGTGGTTCAGCACGGTGCAGAAGGCAGAGCATGATGGCAGCCAACCGGTCCGAGGTTGATCAACCTGGTGGCTGTAGTTCAGCCATATAAAGGCCAGCTGTATGGCCAGGTGCCACTGCAGCAGGCCAGGGTGCAGGTGTGGCACCATGTGGTGGAGTCCCTGGAACGGTGGACCGCTGTTGGATGTTTGATGGAGCAGTGTAGGCACTGCTATGGGGACCTGTAGAGGAGGGCACCGGACCACCTGCAGTGTCTGCAGGCATGCATCCTGTGTGGTTCAGTGCCACAGCCAGGTAGGTGTGCTCATGTTGCTGTTATGGCCTGGCATTGTACTTTGGTGTTGGCAGAACTGCTTGGCATGGCCTGCAGAGGGGTACATCATTGACCTGGGGTACCGCACATCAGGCATGGCTGCTGCGCCAGTGGCTGCCGTGCTGGCGTGTGGGCCTACGGACAGATGGGGACACACCCAGTGCATGGCAGGCAGTGTGGTGGTTGGGGGCTCCTCATACATCTCTGTGAACTGATGTCCACCTCTCTCCATTCCCTCCACAGGGCTGAAAGACCATAGAAAGGCCAGGGAGCGGTGGAGGTGGCCAGGGCAGCACAGCCAGGTGGGAAGCAGGTGGCTCCAGCTGCACAGCGTGGGGCAGATATGCATTTCCATATTCCTTCTCAGTGTCACAGTGGGGTAATGGTGGAGACTGGGCACAGCCATGGCTGCCTCTGCCATGCACCATGACAGCTATGTATGTGTCTCACAGTCCATCATGTGTGCCACTGCATGCCATCACTTAGCCACAGTGATCTGGCTGTTGGTGGGGTGGGTGTGTGCACAGATGCTACCAGTTGTGCTGCAGTGCTGCTGTTGCTGTGTGCCATTTGCCTGTCATGGTGCATCCTGTGGCCACTGCACAGCTGCATCCACCTCTCCGCACCACCGTGGTGTGCTGTGTTGTTGGCTGGCATTGTCATCCCCCCCGCAGGTGTCCATTACGGGCTCTCCAGGGGTGTGTAGTACTGCCATCCATCGCACGCTGTGGGTGGGCATATGTCACTGGGCTATTGCACTGATTGCCTGTCTTGTCCCATGCCATAGGTGTCAGATGACGTCCTGCTCAACGTGCTCTGCAGACACACACCAGGCTCCTGCGACAGATACTGGTGGTTGTGAGGAAGGTGCTGGTGGCTGTAGTATCCCTGCAGAGGATGTCAGTGGCAGAACGGAGGAGGTGAAGACATGGCATGGCGGCAGGCTGTGGCCGCCATTGAGGGGCCCTGTTCCTACCCCTCATTTCCCTTGCTGGTCCTGTTCCCCCACAGTCCCCCTTCCCATTGTACAGCCCCTGTTACCTGTCCCCACTCTTTATTGTCCCTCCCCTGTCCCTGCCCCTGTTACCGTGATTTGCTGTTGTGGTTTGAAACTTTATAAAGCATTTTACAGCTACATGACTGTCTCTGTGTCTGCTTTGCAGGTGGTGTGTGGAGCCATGCTGCAGTGCTCAGGTGTTGGTCAGTGGTGTCTGTGCAGGGGAACATGGCCATGCAGTGCTCCTGTGGTTCACGGCTGTGTAGAGTGGTGTGCCACATTGTGGTGGGGGTCATCTCTTGGTTTGGTGGGTGTGCTCTGTGGCTGCAGGGTCACTGTGGGGTGTGGTCAGGGGTGGGCAGCAGGTCTGTGCAGGGGGTAGCACACTGTCGGGATCCTCCTGCTGGACATATCTGCATGCTGTGATGGGGTGTCTTCATCCCCTGCTGGGCGACCAGTCCTGTGGGTTCTGGCCTTCTGCCTGGGTCATGGTTCAGTTCCTGCCCGGCGTGTGGGCTGCCTGTGTGCATGTGGGGCATGGGTGTGTGTGGCACCGGGGACATGGGGGTGGACATCCATTGCACTGTGACAGTAGCCACAGCTGGCTGGCTGGTGGGCACCTTTGGTGGACCTGCGTTGCCAGTGTCCCCTCTGGTCCCAAGCTGGCCATGCAGCCATTGTGGTCTGGGGTATGGTTCAGAGGCATGCACTTGTCCACCGCTGGTGACCTGGCTCCAGTTGCTATGGTGCACAGGACCCCTGTTGGTGACTGTGCCCCATCATGCATTGGGCATTCATCCCTCCTGCTCTGTGCCTGTGTGAGCACCCGTGTGCCCTGCTGATGGAGTCCTGTGCCCAATGTCACTGGGCTTCCCTGGCTTTGTCCTTGGGCTTCTTGTCTGTGCTCTGTGCTTCCCTGGTTGTGCTAGTGCATCTCTGGTTGCACCCTGGCATATCTCTGGTTGTGCCATAGTGCAACTGTGCCATATTCAGCTGACTTGCACCTGCACAGTTCGGCTGGCACTATTTCTGAATATGTCACCCAGTTTGCCATGATGCACCTGACTTGTGCTACGCTGGGCTTGCTGCAGCCTTTGGCACATTTCTGAATATCCCGCTCAGTGTGTTTATTTATTTTTATTTATTTATTTCAGATTGGGATTAATACCTTTGAGTCAAGGACTCATTCACAAAGGTTCCAGGTCAATAAGAGACAATGACATTACTAACAACACATAGTTACAAATAGGTTACAGAATTCAGTGGTAGTTACAATTTCAGTTCCATTGAATAACAGTAAATACATAAGTGCATTAGAGTTGGCAGGCCTGGTAACCCAGGACACAACATATCAAGCATTAGGAGATAAGAGTGATACAATTTGGATGGCTGTAAAATAATTCAGTTTTCAGCAGGTAGTGCGGGACCATCCTCTAGAACAAGCAGGGTACAGTAAGAGGAGTGAGAGCCCAAAATAAAAAACAGTATGCAGCCAAAGTAGGCTTTGTCAGTGCAAGGCATTGGGGAGAAGAGTGGTGGGGTGGAGTGAAGAAATATGAGAGGGAAGAGATGGGTGGTGGAATTGAGGTGGGGGGATGGTGGAGAAAGGAGGAGAAGGTAGGAGTGGGAGACTTAGAAGGCAGGGCCAGGTCGGGGGGGAAGGGTGATATGGGGGTAGATGGGGAGGGGAATGGGGAGTATAGGGGGTGGTTGAGGAGTGGTGTGGGCCACATTGGAAAGGGGGAAAGGGGCATGCTGGAAGACTGATACGTAGGCACTCATGGGTAAGGAATGAGGAAGGGTAGAAGGAAGGAGAGAACTCAGGGGGAGTCTGCAAGGTAGTGCTAGAATCTTGCTAGGGTTTGCAGAAGCAATTGCAGACATTTTCTAGGGCCAAGTGGGCTTGGAGAGCCGGTTTGAATTTGATTACCTTAATACATTCGATCAGGTCCTTGGGGAGTTAGTTGAACCACTTGGGCCACGGTAGGAGTGAGAACTCTGGGCTTGAGTTGTTCACTTGAACGGTATTACTAATCCCCTCTTATCAGCATTGCAGGTCAAAATCATGGATTGTGTAGTTTAGAATAGGCAGGAGGTTGTACCAGGTGTATGCCCCAGAAGAGACTTCTTGACAAGCAGGCATGATTGTTTTTTTATGCTAAGGTGCGGCAGGAGCCAGCCTGTCTCTTGGTAAAGGGCACAAGTATGTGTCAAATGATCAACCCCTAGAACCAGTCAACATACTATGTTAAGAAGGGTTTTAACCCTACTGAGGACATTGTCTGTGCCAGCACCATAGATGACAAGACCATAATCTATCATGGATAGGACCAAGCATGCAGTAACTAGTTTTAGGGCCTTTAGGGTCATTGAGTGCCAGTGGCGATAGAGGATGCCTAGCTTCACATTAGCAATCTTCACAATGTGGTCAATATGCTTGCCAAAGGGCATCATCAAAGTGTGCCCCAAGACATTTAAATGTGTCAATTTGTTCCAGCATGTCACCTTTGAGACTCTTGATCTGTAGTGATTCAAACCTCTTCCTATTCTGTGGAACACAGAAGAGCATGCTCTTAGTTTTTTTATAGTTGAGCAGGAGTCTATTACCCACGAGCCATTTTTCCAGTAAGTATAGGTTGTCTTGCAGTTCATCCGAGAACGCAGCCTGATTCTTTCCTTTAACCTTGATGACAGCATCATCTGTGTAGAGCATTATGTGCGCTGGACAAACAGCAGTTAGGGGGTCAATAAAGAGAGTGAAGAGTAGTGGGCTAAGTATTGACCCTTGGGGGACACCCAGGCAGACTTCCCTAAGATCCGAGAGATTACCATTTATTTTAACATATTGAGTTCTATAAGAGAGGTAGCTGTTAAATCATACCACCCTGTCCTTGGACAGGCCCAGAGAGTAGAGGTTTTGTAGCAGGAGTCGATGGTTTATGGTGTTGAAAACCTTTGTTAGGTTGATGAAGATGGACCCCATGGCTAAACCATCATCAATGACATCATATAAATTGGAAGTGAAGTCAAACAGGGAGGTGAGGGTGGAGTGTTCTCTCCTGAATCCATGTTGTTGGGCACAGAGTAAGTTGTGTAAGCAATAATACCCTCCAGGATGGGTGGTATTGCACTATACCAGACCGCCCAGGGGAGTAATGAGGCCCAACGCCACGGGCGGAGGGCCTTATAGCCCCTGGAAGGTCTGGTATAGCACAACACCGCCCACCCTGGAGGGTATTATTGCACTTAGAAAATGGACAATGGGTAACATTAATGAGACAGAGACACAAAATTGTGTTTCAGTTAAAACTTTTTTTTTATTCATTCAGAAATATGAACTTTAAACTGTTGGGAGAAAAAGTAGTCCCTTTTGGGGATTGGGATGGGGAAAATAAATAAAGCTTTTCATAACCTGCATGTTGCACTTTGGTTTTGGGATGTACACAAAACAATAAAATGTGTGCCCTTTCATTTGCAGTAGTTGATAAAATTAACTGGTGCTATGAAGGAGCAATTCAGGAGATTGAATGGTGTTGATGAGGTTCCAGTAGGTGGCATGGCTGAGCTGCAGCATGGCTTTTCCTCTCTTCTGTCTTTAATTTTTTTTCTACTGCAGAATGTGCTATCTGTGCCTCAGGACATAGCTCCATTTCTTTTTATCATCTGCAGATGGTTTCCAGTAACTTTTGCAGGCTCTGCTCACATTTGTGCCCTGTTACTGACGTTATCTCTCTAGCTTGAAGACCTGCGTCTGACAAGATCTGTACTGAGATGGCACAGATGCTGTGGTTGGTATATCTTGTTGAAAGGTTTGCTTCTTTACTTATTAGTGCCATTAGTGGGCCTAAATAATTTTTCCCCATAGGCTTATTCGAGTACCATGTCTGCTGACTATCTAGAAATGCCTGGGGAAGTCTTCTAGGATGCATGTAAAAGGCTTTGGCATCTGCTAGGATTTTGATATGTACTTCGTGTACAGTTTGACTGGACAGTTTTCATTCTCAGGCTCCTCAAATATACTGCCTCTGGTGTTTTCTTTGTCTGTTTCCCTGAGCTGGTTATGATTTTTTTTGTATGCTGAATGTGTGACAGGCTTAGGTATCTACAGCCATTTTCATCCTGCTTCACTTCAAATGACTTGGGTGTCAGCTCATGTAAGCCCTCCCTGCCGCGCCGGGCCATGTGGATTTGTATTTCAAACCACGGTCTTTTCACTAAGCCTGGTGAGGTATTGGGTGACATAGCATCGGATTCGCGTATTTATTTTAGGTCTGCTGCGTTAATTGCAGGGTGGTGGGTAGCCTTGTCTTTGTTTGCTTTTCAGTATTTTTTTATTATACTGATGAAAACATTGTTGGCAGGATGGAAAATGGGGTCACTTACGATATTGAAGCTGGCGTGCTATTGTGCTGCTGTTTATGTGATGATTGTGGCCAGCACAGATAGCACAGTAGCCAGAGATGGAGTACTCTGTCCCAGCACTTGTACGCACTTCAGTGTAGAACTGCCTCAGTAAGCTACAGAGATTTTCAGCAGTTTCTGTTTTAAGATTTACTGACAGACCCTGCCTGGATGCCCAGTCGGTGAACACTCCCATAGCCCAAACAGTGTTTTTTTTTTGTATTAGCCTCATCCCTATCACTTTCTATGTCATCCAACTCCTTTTCACTCACGGATATATGCCAGCTTGACTCGAGGGTCTCAGTTAGTGTATCTCTCCATTTTTTCTTGGCAGCTGATGGCGATTCTGGTGATGAGAACAGCTCGATGAGACTCTCCTCAGTCAGTACATCGAAGAATACAGGTAAGTTGTCTGACATTTTCAGTTTTTTACTTGCTGAGTTTTGGGGCACATGGAGAAGAAAATGGCGGCTTTTGACAGCTGTCAGAAAGTTAACATTCGAACAGCTGAGGGATCGCCATGATGGGGCACAAAACGCTTGCACGTTTTATTGGCTGGGGTCTGCTGTCAGATAGAGTAGGGGTATCAGAGACTTCTCAGCCAATCAGGACACTAGGTTTTTAATGCCCATTTTCTAAGCGTGGATAGATACACATTGAGCTGATCCGAAATTATGTATTCGAGAACTTTAGATAGGGGTGGGAGGATGGAGATCAGACTATAGTTGGCATCCCCAGATCTGTAGACCAGGGTAAACAGTGTCTCCTTCCACTTATCAGGAAAGCATCTGATCTTAGGGAGGCAATGAGTACTTTGGTGAGAGGTGCAACTACCTCATTTATTACTAGAGCTATCATCTTCATATCGAAGAAATCACTACCCGTTCATGTCTTCCCTAGTGCTCGTTTCATATATTTGAGGGTTTCGTGCCTTCAGAGCTGCCTAAAGTAGAATGGAGGAGCACTATTGCCTGGCACGGAGTTAGCTGTTTTGGGGGTGGATGGTGCTAGATAGTCGCTGGGTAGTACCCTGCTGAGATCTGTGAAGGCCTTAATGAAGGCATTTGCAATGTCTTGAGATTCCTGGAGTGTCCTGTCCGTAGTGATAATCAATTCAGGAGGGGCTTTGGGGGCCTTCCCTGTAAGAGATCTTACCAAGTCCCAGAACTTTCTACCATGGCCGCAGTTTTTCTTCAGGAGGTCAGTGTAGTAAGAAGCCTTGGCTTGGTGAATGAGCTTGGTGCAGTTGTTCCTGGCTGCTTTGTAGGCAGCAATATCAAGGTGTTTAACAGAGGCTTTGGCATTGTGCCACAGATTGTCCCTAAGGCCCATGAGCTCAATGAGGGAACCTCAGAGCCAGGGGATGGAAGCCCCTCTGATCTTTTTAGTTTTGTATGGGGCAAACATGTCACAAGCCTTGTTAAATGTAGAGATGAGTGTGTGTAAATGTAAATATCTTACACAGTGTCTACATCTGCAGGATTTAGCTCACTTTAGTGAGAATACATGCTTTTATTATGAATGGTTACAACTCACCCCTATTGTATAAATATATTTATAAAATGGGTAAATATAAAGGGTCCAAATCCAGTATTCTGATTGTATAAAACACATCACATGACCATGCATATATCAGAGCGCGACCGCACACCTGCACTTTTACCCCCCCTCCAAAACAATTTGACATTTTATAAGATAGATAAACCACTCTGAGGCTGTGCGGTTGCACTCTGATATAATGCCTTTGGCGTGTTGGATTTATTACCAAGGCGCATGATATCAGCGCCGACCGCATACCCTAGAGTGGTATATCTATTACTTATACTAGAGGTGAGAGCTTTCTCAGTTGGATAACCTGTGTTATTTCCACACAGTGAGGATAAATCCTGATGATATCAGCAGATTGAGGATATGGACATTTATTCATACTCTGCTGATGTCACCAGAGTGAGGATAAATTCACTGCATCTTGCATTCTAAAGGAAACTGCTTCAGAAAAAGTTTCTCTTTCTCACTGAAGCTGCAACTTACTCAATTAGCTTTGCACAAGACTCTCACCTATGTCCCATTATGTTTCTAACATTGTTAGCCCATTACTGTGCTGATCTCAGCTTCAAAACAACCTGAATTCTAAATGAAAGTCTTTTACAAAGCAGGTTCTGTTTCTTAGTGCTACCTGCAGCGGTTTGTCTTTCTCACTGAGTCTCTGTCTCACTCAATTAGCTTCGCAAAACGCACTCACCTGTGCTTCTGACTCCCAGTCCATTCAGACACACACACACACACACACACACATATACACTGACAGCACACACAGCATGAGCAGGAAAAACACAGACTCAGAAAAAATGTTCCTGCAGCTTTCACCCCTGTGGTATAAATCACACACATGATGGGCAGATCATGGCATATGGAAAATATTCTCACTCCTGCCTCATGAGCTGTGTATTTTCACTCGTGCCTTCCGCACTCGTGAGAATACACAGCTCACTCTGCAGGAATGAGAATATTTTCCATATCTCACTCCTGCCCATCATGTATCCCATATATATATATATATATATATATATATATATATATAAAACAAAATATACTCTGATATCAGTTTCCTTTCATTTTGGGGATTTTACTTGCCATGCATTCAGTTAAATATCTGAGAAGACACTGCAAAATGCCATATATGATCAAACTGTACTCTAACACTTGCAGTTTCTGTCTATTTTGAAAATTTAACTTATATTCAAAAATGCAGTTTTATGTTTTCATATGTAACCTTAAATTCAAATCAGATGTCTTTGGGCCAATTCCATTATATCTTAGTGCTCAATTAACTGTATATTCTCTTCTCACAATGAACTTTATAGGGTCCCTTTATGAATTTAAGAATGTGTATCTTATTTTCAAAAGGAAGCTTTACATTAAGAATTAAAACTTGGCATACTGTACATATGCTTATGATTTATGCAACACTATACAAAGAAGTTTCTTTATGTTCAAAGAATACAGGGAGTTTCACAGTCATGATCTCTACTGCTTTCTTGCATCCAGATTGGTATTGAAACAGGCAACATGCTGGCCCGGTGGTCCTGAGGGTTGACCATCTGCCTCATCTTGTGCTAAGCCAGTGACTCAAGTTCAGGGATGAGTTTGGGGCACCGGGGAGGGGGGATCGAGCATCCAAAGGACAGCTCTACTCTTCTGGGGGGAAGTGGGACTCCGACTCATAGTGTCAGTGGCTCCTAGTGGAGACTAGGATCAAAACACCTAGGAGTCTCACAGAATTGGGACAGCGTCAGTGGACGACCTTCATGTGGGCGTGGCAGCACAGCCAGCATGTGCTGGACATCATGGCATGTCCATGCCTTGGGGGGGCCAGAAAAGCAGACACACCCCAGCACCCAAGAGGATGATGGTGGTCTCCAGGGACTGGCCCACATGCCCAATGCTGGACCCAACCTACTCTCCCAGATCTGCTCTCCTCTGTCTCAGTGCCACAATGGGAGGGGGATCCAGTTCCTGATTTCCCATTTGGGGGGTCCCAGGCAGGGCAATAGGAGCCAGTTGATTGGGGTCTCACTGGAGGGGGATCGTAGAAGCGGGTGACCAGAGGGAAAAAGGCTCTTTAAAAAAAAAAAAACTGGCAACACATTCAGATGTGCTGAGTTTTCTGTCAAACTTATTGAAATGTAATGGGTATCAACATTCTGAGAATGCCATTTAAAAAAAAATCTGGAGACCTGAGGAGATTTACACTTTTTTGTTTTTGTGCTTTGAGAAAACAGAACACCAAGAAGACCAAATACCCTGAACAGCTGTGGGATACAGATCAAAGACCTAAAAGGATGAAAAAACAAAAAGTGGGCACCAAAGGACAAAACTCTAGTACCAGCAATGGACTACAGTATAATACTATTGTCCTTATTGAACAGTGGGAATAAACACACACTAGCCACTCCACATTTCACCATATTTGCTTTGCCAATAGTGGTGGGCACCACCAAGAGTACTACTTAAATATAGTGCACTTAAAGATGCAACCCCAAATAACAATACACAGTGAAATTAGTGTGAAAGTGTTCAACACAGATACAAAAATATTTTTGTAATTATTTCAGCTTACAAAATACACTATATAACTACACAAACATATATATATATATATCCACATACATAACTGTACACAAACTGTATATGTATTTTGAAACTGCCTACTGTACCTAATGTAAAGTGGTTGGTGTACTCAACCCCGGGTCGCCCCTGAAAAAGGGACCTCTGGTCTCAGAGGGCTTACCTGGTTAACAAAATCTAAATAAATAAATAATCACAGTTATTAGTAAATGAAATATTCAGTGAAGATTTCATGTTTCATGTATAGGAAACTATACATATACTAAACAGATATTCATACAAGGTGGTGGCCACATTTTATTAAGTACTCCTGAGGGAAAAGGGGGACACATCCAAGGCTATGGATCCCCAAAGATTTCCACAACTGCCAGTTTGTTCTCTCCTGAGTACCTGGATGCTGTTAAATGACTCTTCCTGGCCAAACTGTATTTTTATAAAACAATCATATATATATTTTATAAAGCCCCATCATAAAACACATGATGGTGGCCACATTTCATTAAGTACTATGGGGAGGAAGGAGAACACAACCAATACCATTGTTTCCCAGAGATTTCTGCCCATGGATTTTTTTCCTCTCCTGAATGCTTGGATGTTGTGAAATGACACAGCTTGGGGGAAAATGTGTTTTTATATAACAAGCACACATTTACTTTAAAAAGCAGTAAGGAACACAAACTAGAAACCCCATATTTGAATGATTATTGCAGTAGGAGTTTCAAACCACCCACAGACAGATTGTCACCTGGTGACCATAAAATATCATGATATGATATGAGAAACTCAAGCAAAAATTCCTAATGTTAGCTGCCCCGCTAATGTTTTTCCTGTTGCTATGCTTTGTAACAAATCCCTTTTTGAAAGAGAGAATTCCTGATTGCTGGAAAGTGGCATTAGTAGTTCCTGTCCATAAGTGAGGTCCCAGAGAACCTGTTGAAAACTATTGCCCCATTTCCTTGAGTAGCCTTAGGCCAAAATATTTGAAAGGCTACTTTACAGCCAGTTCAAGAAGTATCTGGCTCTCAAACAGCACCATCTTCTGACAGATGGGCAGCACAGTTTCAGGGAACACCATGGGACAGACACTGCATTCATCTGGTTGTCTACCAAAGTGCTAAGGGCCATGCACATAGGGCAAGAAACTGGTGCTGTCTTTATTTATTTCACCAAAGCCTTTGATTTGATTGACCACTCCATCCTATTAGTTACATCAAAACTGCTTGATTTTAATTATCTATCAATTTCAATTCAATTCAATTCAATATAAGTTTATTGTTCGACACATGTTGTCATTATATACACAAAGTTAAAAATACAGTATCAGCACAAATATAGAAAAAAGTTTTATACATTAATGTTTAAAGAGCTACTGACTCCTCAAGGAAAACTTTGAAAAAAACAATATTTAGGTACAATTCAGCCTGCATTCCATACATATTCTATAGATTTCTCCTGCTCATTATTTATTACTGAGGCAATTTGCATAAATACATGATCTTCATACCTCAGAGTTCATCTGCCTCTATAGCTTACTCCTACTTTAAGTCATTATCCTTTGTTGTGACATAACAATCTGTTGCCATGGGAGTAACTGTGATATCACAGTCAGTGCATTATGATTTCAGGTAAGGAGAAAGCAACAGGAATAGATGAACTCTACAGGAGCAAAGATCCTTTTTTCATGCAGATTACATCAATAATAAATAATGGGTAGGAGGAATACAGAAATAATGTGAAATACAAACCAAACTGTATCTAAATATTATGTTCTGTTAAAGTTCTCCTGAAGGCATCAGCATCTCTTTAAAGACATGAGATGATAAATACACACATATTCATAATTTTAGTTATACATTACTCATCACAATAACATGGATCCTTCTCAAAAGTTCAGCGCCTAACTGTCATTCTACTAAAACGCATCAAACTTTGAACCCAGCAATCTCCAGTTAGTTTATTGAGAGAAAAAGTACTATTAATATACAACACAGTGTTTCAGTAAGTACATCCCAATACTAAGTTAAATAAATAAATAAAATAAGTAAAGTTCATACATGAGTACCTTGGACATGATAGACACTGGAGACTTAGGCCCTAACAAACTCCTAAATTCTTGAAAGGAATAAGGAGTGTAAATGAGACGTCACATGTAAGCAAACTACCAAATTGGGTGACATCACCAAAGCACCAGTACAAGATGGTGTCATTTGCATACAATAATAAATAAGCCATGCCACAGTTTCCAGGAATATCATTGATAAAAAGACAGAACAGCAAAAGACTCAAGATGGACCCTTGTGGAACCCCACCAGTTATCGGCTTCTGTGTAGACTAGATACAAGTCCACTTAACCAACTGAGACCTATTTGTTAGGTAATGAGAGAATCATTTATGAGATAGATAATCTATCTCATAAATGGTTCTCTCAATGCCTAACAAACAGGTCACAACTGGTAAGTGAAGTGTACTGAGCTTCTGCAAGCAGCAATAATGAGGGGTTTCACAAGGGTCCATCTTGGGTCATTTGATATTCTGTCTTTTTATCAATAATATGCATGTAGGGAGTCACGTGATGTCAGCTTGCTGAACGGCAGCAGGGGCTTGGAGCTCTCTCCTCCCATCAACATATCCGACCTAATCTGCGATTTTCCGTTCAGCTAATTTAAAGATTTACTCCTTACTGGCATGGCTACACTCCGCCTGTCGGCCTCAGGGCGTTTGTTTCAACAAATCCCTTCGATCTACAAGGGGATGGAGGTAGACAAAAAGCAGGCCGCAATCAGGCATCGCCGCCTGCCACGCCCGGAAAAGCTGCCCAAAAACCAAGGAATCAACCGCACTACCTCAATAGAATGGGGACAAGATTCAGTCAGCTAGTCCTCTCACCGAAGAGAGGTTTTGCAAGAGCTTGCTCCACTAAAAGATGTTCTACAAACCATTACCCGACCTGAAATCTATTGGAGGACCTGTAATCTCTTACAATGAGGGTGTCTGACTCGGAGGCTAGAATCTACTCCCTCGAACAGTGGAAACTTACTGCAGAGTCTGAGATGTCTACGTTAACTCAACAAGTCAAGAAGCTATAGTTAAAAACAGAAGACCTGGAAGGCCGCAGCTTGAAGAAACAACTTACTCATCCTGGGTCTGCGGAGCTCGAGGGAGGGACCAAACCTTATTGCCTTTCTTCAAATTCTTGCCAAAATAGTGGGCTCTTCACCCCTTAACCCCCACTATCATTTGGAGAGAGCACATAGATCATTAAGGCCCAGACTTCCACCGGGCTCTCCCCCACGGCCAATCATCATGAAGTTTCTCAGCTATATTGAAAGGCAGCATGTCTTTAACAAGTCTCGAGAGCTGCAGTCCATCATGTGGGGGTCAGCCAAACTACGTGTTGCTCAAGATCTCCCAAAAGAAACCAGGATGAAGAGAGCTGCCTTCCATCCCGTTGTCCAGAAATTAGTTGCTGCGGGCATTCCCTTTCGCATGCTATATCCTGCCACCCTCAAGGTTACATTTGGCGACATTACCCACAGCTATGACTCTTCAGACTTGGCCTATAAGGAACTCTCTGCTAAACTTCATAGTCTGTTCAAAACGAATGGTTGAATTTTTGTCCCCAGCTTAAGTTTCATAGCGGGGTCTTATCCCGCCTCCTTTAGAGTTTGGTACCCTTGCTAGTTCTTCCTGGCACTTGCCTGGGCTAGCCTTACCTGTCTGACCGCTCCTGGGGTCGCTGAGATGACCGGGGACTTCGGGTGGTTGGGCGGAGGCTGGATTAGGCCACTTCTAACAGCTACCCGGAACTTCTCTGGGATGGCCGCTGTTTCTCGGCTCACTGTCTTTTGCGATGGACCGGTTTGGTCCCACCTTCAAAGGGCTCCCCCGGGAAACAGCTTGTTTTCATCGAGATAGTGCCTCTATCTCGTGATCCACCTTGCCAGTCTCCTGCCCTTTTCTTTTTGCCCGTCGTAGGCGGTGAGTAAATCCCCTCCACTTGGGTCTCCTTTTTTTTTTTTTGCTGGTATGGTTTCTGGGGCTACTTCTGGAGGATTGCAGCTCCTTATATTTTAAGCCATGGAGTCTGTTGGTGGGGGGGATACTCCTGAGCCCCTTGCGACTGCTGGAAGTTGCATTGCGAGCTAATGGAAGTGGGGCTTGCAAACCCAGTCCCTTGTTTAAGATTCTCTTTAATTCCTCTGGTTTGGATGGGGAATACCCTTTTCTCGGGGTTTATGGTGTTTTGGTCATTTTCTATCCTGCAAGACCCCATAGCTTAAAGTGTTCTGGGTTTGCAATGGGGATCTGGTTTCCAGACTTTCATTGTTCCTGCATGTTTCCTGAATGTTCATGCCTGGTGCCAGAATGTATATAGTTGGATTGATTTTTGGAGGGTTGTTAATTGGGGCGGGGGTGGGTAGATCCAGCCTGTCTGTGTTCTTATCTGTATTGTTCTAAGCCAGCTTTGTCTCATTTGCCTAAGATACTACTCTTTTGGCAATCCCTTTCAGCAGAGCTACTGGGGGCTGGGATTTTGGGTTCCAAGTGTGCCTTCTCCTTTGGTTCATACCTGTTTGTTCTTGTACCTGCCTTTCTTTTTTTTTATATTTGAAATGGTTGTAAACTCTCTTAAAATTGCATCATGGAATGTGCGTGGGCTCAGAGGGAAAGTCAAGAGGACTCAGGTATTCAAGCACTGTGACTTATTTCACACCGATATTTTGCTCCTGCAAGAAACCCACTTAACCAATGCAGAGGCAAAGTGGCTGTCTTGATCTGGTTTTTCGCAGGTGTTCGATGCAAATGGGTCCAGCTCTAGTAGAGGTGTAGCTATACTCATTAAAAATATTGTCATCTTTCTGGTAAATACAATGATAGCTGATCCAGAGGGGAGATTTATACTGATCAAGGGTTCTCTTAATGGAGACACTATGGTCTTAGGATCAGTTTATGGCCCAATAGGGGGTAGCTCTGAATTTTTTATGACCCTAGCAGACAAAATTAGCGCCCTGCTTCCCTCCCAACTTATATTAGGTGGTGACTGGAATCTCCCACCATCTCATATATTAGATAAAGATCCTCAATCAAACCATCCACTTACTTCAGCCCAAAGGGCTCTGATAGATTTCCTGCACATGTTAGGGCTTTGTGACCCCTGGCGTCTCTCCAATCCTTCCCTTCTATCCTTCTCATTTTTCTCTCAACCCCATGGATCCTGGTCTAGAATAGACTATATTTTGATTAGCAAAACCCTTCTTCTGGGTCTCCTTCAATCTGGCATTGAGCCGATCGTCCTCTCTGACCATGCAATCGTGTGGACAAAAATTTCCCCAGACCCTAATTTTCAAAGGGACACTACCTGGAAGCTTAATACCCAACTTCTTAAAGATCCCCAAACAGTGACCCATATCAGGACCCTCATTTCTCTTTTTCTGGAGAATAACCTTGGGTCCACCTCTAGATTCGACATCATTTGGTGCTCCCTAAAATGCTATCTTAGAGGTGAGCTAATTAAACTTGCTTCAGCAAGGAAAAGGGCTCGGCAATCTCAGGCATCCCTTCTAATGACCAAAATTAAGGAACTGGAAAGCTCTCACCTCCCTTCCTCTCCCCTGTCCTCCCTTGAAGCCCTCCTGGCAGTTAAAAATGAATATACCGACCTTCTTAAGGAAAAAGCTGAATACTGTCTCGTCAAGACTCAAGCCAAATATATTGAACATGGTGAGAAAGCCGGTAGGCTCTTGGACCTAAGACTTCGTACATTAGAAAGCTCCAGAATAATCCCGGCTATACAATCTCCTGCTGGCTCCTCTGAAACTTCTCCCAGAGAAATAGCACAGATCTTTGAGAGGTACTATAGGAATCTTTATAGCGTGCCTTCTTCTCCTGCTCCTTTATCAGGCATCTCAACATACTTAGAGGATCTTGACATTTCCTCAACTTTGCCTTCCACATAAGTACCCTGACCGCCCTATTTCACTCTCCGAAATAGAAGATGTCATTGCCTCTATGGCTCCTGACAAGGCACCCAGTCCAGATGGTTTTCCCGCTAATTTTTACAAGGTTTTCTCCAAGGAACTCACCCCATTACTCCTCAAACTTTATTACTATCTCTTTTCTTCTACCACCGTGGACTCTACACTTCTTGAAGCTACCATTATCCTAATTCTCAAACTGGATAAAACTCCCACTGACCCGGTGAGCTACCGGCCCATATCCCTCCAAAATTGCGATATGAAAATTCTCGCTAAGGTCTTGGCTGAACGGATTAAGAAAATCTGGACCCATCTCCTTAGCCCAGAACAGGTCGGCTTTGTTCACTCTTGTTCCCCATCAGATCATCTCAGAACCCTCTCCCATATTTCTCATCTTGCCCAAACATCCCACCTCCCCATGGCCCTAATTTCGCTAGACGCAGAGAAAGCATTTGACCGTGTGGACTGGTCTTTTCTCTGGGCTACGATGGCCAGATGGGTTTCAGTTTCTTTTCCTCAAATGGATCCAGATTTTGTATAACCCTTCGGGCCAAGATATACTGTAACGGTGTTTTCTCCTCGCATTTCCAGCTTCATACTGGTACCAGGCAGGGTTGTCCTCTCTCACCCTTTCTTTTAATTTATATCTCGAGCCCTTCTTATTAAACTTAAGTCTTCCCACTTATTAAAGGATGTCTGGTGCACCAGCAGAGTTAGTCCTCTCAGCCTATGCTGATGACATACTTCTACATATTACCCACCCTGCTACTTCCCTAGGACATGCATTATATCTCATTAATCAATATGGTAACCTCTCTCAATATAAACTGAATATATCTAAATCTGAAATCTTTCCTTAAATGCCTATACATACAAGCACGACCTCACCAAATTTGGAATGCGATGGTCCCCTAAATCAATTAAATATTTGGGTATTCACTATTCCTCAGACCCTTCTCTACTTAGAAAACTCAATCTGGATAACCTCAAGACTCACATCCAACAAGATTTGCTAAGATGGTCCAATCTTCCAATTTCCCTTTGGGGTAGGATTAATATTATTAAAATGAATATCCTTCCCCATATTTTCTATCCCCTTAACCTATTAGGTCTTTGGTTGCCGCTCTCTTACCTGCAACAGTTTCACGTAATTTTCTCGAAGTTTGTCTGGCGAGGCAAGGGAGTCCGGCATTCATTTCTTAAATTATCTCTCCCCAGGGACAAAGGAGGTCTTAGACTTCCCAACCTCTTATTGTACTACTGGGCTGCTCACCTTTCCAAATTAGGGAGATGGTTCTCAGCCCATCCCTACCCCTTTTCCCCGATCTGGCTTCAAATCGAGAAATTGATCCTTTCGGAATCTAAGCTAGATCCTTATGCCATCTTTTACACTCCCACCTCTGTGCTTTTGCAGTGGATAACTGACCAAACATTTCTTACATCCCTTAAATCCCTTTCTCAGTGTTTACATTTTCTAAAGAGCTCTCCTAAATTTGACTTGGGGTAGCCTATCACCCTTAACCCCAACATTAAGCTGGGCAACTTGATGATTGCCCCTGAGTGGCTCCCGCATATTAAAGACACTAATTTAGAACACTATTATGATCAAGGATCTCTCCTCTCATCATCTGACACCCTAGCCAAATTTGGCATTCCCAGTAATAAGGTTTTCAAAATATACCAATTAAGGCACCTTATTGCTGGAAAATTTGGCACACAGTTTAGAGAACCCAAGGTCCACCCCTTCCTCTCTCACATCTTTACTCTTGCTTCTAAACCACATTCTATTTCGTTAATATACTCCTTTTTACTGGATTACAAGTTTCCAAAACCTACATGAGGTCTAATATCTGGCTTTCTCTACTCTGACTCTCCCTTAACTGGTCCCATATCTGGAAGGATCTACACAGATACCACACTCAGAACAGGCTTAAACTTACCCAATACTATATTTTGAATAATATGTATTATACCCTAAGTAACTTTTCGGCTCAATAAGCTTGCTCTTTCTCTTTGTACCAGGTGCTCTCACAGTGAAGAACCCCTTGCATATTTTCTGGTATTGTAATAAGGTAGCCCCACTGTGGTCCGCCATCCACGATAATTTAGATCCCCTACTAGGTCTTACCAATTTTTTTACTCCTGAAATTTGCATTTTAGGAGACTACACTGGCATAGACTGTATTGAACGCCGGTATCATATCGCCCTTGTGTCCAGTGCAGTTAAGAGACTAGTTCTTAGGCATTGGACAGACCAATTGACCCTGACCTATTCTGAATGGTTGACTGAGCTCTCTGCCTACCTTAACATGGGAAGGTTGGCAGCCAGTTCGCGTTATCGCATGGAACTGCTTCATAAAAAGTGGGATAAATTATATGCGCTATATTTGCACCAATGATCTCCTGGCTTCCCCTCTGATGCCCAGTGTGGTTTCTTCCTCTTTCTTATCTCTTACCTTTGCCCTTTGTGCTTCTGAAGGCAGGCTTACATTTTGAGATATCTGAACTTATTAGTAATTTTAATTATGTGGACATCTGGCACACTTTGTCTGGGGGTGGATGGGGAGAGGCTGGGGCTGGGGGAGGGATGGGGTGGGGTGTTTTTTTTTTCTTTTCTTTATACCATGTATGGACAGCTGGCATAATACATGTAATGACTATGTTATTTCTCATTTTGTAAAATTAATAAACTTGAATTTCAATAATATGCATGTAAACTGTGGCATGGCTGATTTATTATTGTATGCTGATGACACCATCTTGTACCGGTGCTCTGGTGATGTCACCCAACTTGGTAGTCTGCTTACATGTGACTTCAGAGAATTAGAGGAATGGTTCACTAGTAACAAGATAATCCTGAATACAAAAAAAAAACTAAATCCATCCTGTTTTGCCCAAGGCACCTTGCTCTGACCACTGGGGATGTAATGGAGGTGTCAACTCTATTAAATATCTTGAAGTGTTTCTGGATGAGGAAGTCTCCTTTAATCTCCATGTGGATCATGTCTCAAAGTCCTTACACCAGAAAAACTGGGTTACTGTACCAGCTAAGCAAATCATCTGTCCAATAACATCAGGCTGGCTATTGCCAACAGCATGCTACTCCATGTCCTATTGTATGGTACTCCACTTCTTAAGACCCTAAGGAGCACAGAGGTTAATAGGCTATAGATCTTCAGAAATAAAATTAGTAGATCAGCCACATGTGTTCCACCTAGGGAGTACAATTGTGATGTCTTCAACTAATTAAATTCGCCCTCCTTTGAAAGGCAATTCCACTATCCTCTCCTATTTTTAGCATGTAAACAAGTAAGAGGTGTTGCCCCCTAGCCTCAGTGATGTGTTAGAAATTAAACTCATGAGGAGAATGCTGCAGTCCTCCAGCTGTATGCTACTCAAGGTTCAGAGAACAAGGTCCTTTGTGTGCAAAAGATTCTTTGTCTACTCTGTCCATTATCTGTGGACTACTCTACCAGCTGCCCTTCAGAATTGTTCCTTGCTTAGTGACTTAAAAAAAGGACTTAAGACTTTTCTCCTTGAAGGCAGTCTCCGTACTTATATTTGTTAATATGCACCTACCTGTTTAATCTGTTACTTTCTAAACATAGACCTGTTCTGTGTGCTCACACTTAATTGTTTATAGTGCTCACATTTAATTGTGTATAAACTAGTGTTAATAACTCTGTAACCCTGTAACCCTGTGATCTCATTGTCAATGTTATTAATTGTACTGTTCCTCTAACTGTGTATACTGCTTTGTTATTTTATATTTCATGTGATTAATTTCAGGCCACCCCTGAAAATGGGACTTTTAGTCTCAGTGGGCTTACCCGGTTGACACAAATCAATAAATAAATAGAGAAAATAAATAGGTAGTGTACAGTACTTATGAACATACGAACATACGAAATTGCCAGCAGAAACAGACCACATGGTCTGTCAATTCTGCTCAAGTGTGCAGCTAGCCCTCCCACCCTCCCATCACTTGTCACATTATTTAGATTTTAATTACTTGCACACAGTGACCTGTGAAACAAGTGAATGGGAGATGGAAGCACATGGGCAGGACACACTGCTTAGCACACAGGTCAAGTTTAATCTCTGATTTCTGCAGTGGCATAGAGAAAATGCTGAGTGTCAAATGTACAGTAACACAGTGTTGTAGTGAGGCATATTATTTTCTTCCTATAATTCATTTTATGAAAGTTTGAGGTCAGAACCAAATGACTGTGTGGACCATCACTGGCAGTGGGGGGGGGGGTCAAGTTCTGCTTAGATGAAGCACTTGTAGGCTTATGCCCTACAGTGGTGTGAATTAAATGGTAAATAACTAATTACATGAACACAATAGCCCATTGTAAATAATGGCAAGCATTGAAGCTGCACATTTTAACAGTACTTTAATGAACACTTACTGCCCATGTCCCGCCCCGGAAAGGTTGAATCCCAGGAATCAAAACCATAAAACACACTGCACAGTACAGGTGTTATAACAATGGCTGAATCAGGACTGCAAACACAATCAAGCCATTTTATAATAACATTCCATAGCCCACAGAGTGGGGGTTCACTGCACTCACCCTGTGTGAGTGGGTGCCGACTTTCAGCAGAGTGAGTGCATACTGTACACATTGTGATGTACTGTAATGTAGGTTATGATTTGTAATACAGTACATCTAACATGTGTGCTAATACACAGAGTACAGTGCAGTATAAAAGACAATCCTCAATCTTGTATCATAACAGGATGATGTGAGGTTGACAACCATATTGCCTGAGGTCCAGAGGAGAGAGCCCATAAAGAGGAGGTCTGCACCAGCCAGTGTTTTTTCTGGGAGGGGAGACTTCATATGATGAGTGCCAAGATCCAGGATGAGTTGTCTCATCTGAGGGCCTGCCATTGTTTGGAAGATATCATACATAATCACTAATTAAACTTTGGTATTTCAGCTTATAGTAACCGGAAATTCTGTATACATGTTCTCCAAAGAGTCCCCTAAAGTTCTCCAAAAGCCCAGGTCAGGATAAGTACAGTAGCTTTTGAGCGGTAGGTCTGAGTAGTGTCTTTAAATCCAGGGGCTGCCCTTTCACTGGGTAAAAGTGCCTAAGTTTTAATGACACACAAAATCACTAATAATAACTTTTCAATTTTTAGATATTTTTTAGCAGAGAAAGGCTGTAGCATCAGTATGGAGCTTCCCATCCTTGTTTTTTTGTTGTCAGGGATGGGCTTCTTTAGATAAGACCATGCAATGGCCCAGTGGCAGTGTAATACAGTGTCACATGGGGGCCTGGGTTAAGAGGCAGGCTTTGATGGCTAGCATCGGGTGGCCAGCTCTGGGGCTACATTTTCCAGCAGAGGGAGGAGCTGCCACTGTTTTTACTGACACTGCAACCCCTGAGGAGGACCAGGAAATGTATCTCCCAGTAGAGGGCATGCTGTGCTTATGCAGAGCTATTCTAAGGGCTTGTGGTGGTGGGAAAGCACTCACAATTGGAGAAGATCCAAGTTGCCATCAGCATGAAGGCCCAGTATACTTGCGCCCCACATCATCAAACTGTCTGCCAGCTATTGGTTCCAAAGCATTGTTGTCTGAGGAGAAAATAACTCTCTCCCCAGGGCCTCTGCCACAAAAGGAAAACAGTGGGAGATAGCAGAAGCAGGATGGTTTGTGGTTAATGGGTCTGGGTGGCTGCCTGTGGCCTATTGTAAGGATAATGAAATGTGGTTGCTCAGGGTGACAACATCTCTGTGCAAAAAAGAGATAAGGTCCAAGTCTGTTGAATGTTTAGTTGTTTTTGATGGGAATTGCTGCCTTCTTATGAATTAGCTGAGGCACTCCTAATCATTTTGCTTGTGCTCTGTTTTCTATTCTTTTAACTTAGTTCTCCAGAGGAAATGTCAGTTCCAAGGGTGGCATGGGAAGTTGCAGTCCATTATTTTTTTAATTGAAATATCCCATTATTCTGGAGCAATAATGCCTTTTTAGGCACTAAGCCCACTACTTCTCTCTAGGTATACAGCATCCCCTCTCCAGAGGGGAAAGACATAGCATGAGACTTCTGCATACTAAATCCCTTTGGTCTATTTATTTTCTTACATTGAACAAGATTGGTTCCCTTGGGGTGGAAGGGGGGTCACGACTGATAAATGATTAAATAGAGCTTTTTTTGCCTTTCACAATTATTTGATATATTCCCGCCAAATTTAGAAACATGACATTACATGGTGACATTTTCAAAACCTCAAGTATAGTTAGTAGAAATACAGACAGTAGATATTGTGAATTTATGCAGTAAGTGCATTCTGGGATCAAATCATAGGGATTTGCTTTTGGTAAAAGAATGTTTACAAAGTTATCAAGCATGACATTGCTCTATAACATACTTATTACAAGTTAATGAAACGTAGGCAGCATATTTAGTTATCATGTGGACCAGCTGAATGATCCCATACTGCTGGACATGCATGACTAAAGTTATAATAAACAGCATTTCACAGCTTCTGCATCCAAACATAAACATACACTCTAGAAGGAAAAATAATCTTTCCAGCAAAGCTAACTCTTGGGTTGTTTGATTTGCTTATATCAGCAACTACTTTTTTCATAGAAGCACGGCATCATAGCTTCCTATCAGTTAATGCTTAGATCAGTCAAAAAATAGCTATTCACTGAGGTACTGTAGCTGTAGCAGACATTAAAAAAAAGTATTTATATTTTAAATGTTGAATATGTCTCAAAATTCAGCATTCTACCTATGTGCAGAAGCCTCTGAATCTGCAATTGCTTAGGCTTGGACTGCTTCCAGTTCACTGAATGTGTGTCTGCCATGCCAGAATGAAAAACAAAGTCCATGTTCATTGTTAATGCTGTGTGGTCCACTGTTAATGGAAATACAGTAAGAGTGTTTTCTGTTCTGTAACTGTAGGCTAAGTATCCCTGACAACACAATCTGACAACCTGGCACTCAAGCAGCCTGAGATTTCACCCTGATTATACAGTAGGATTCCAGATGTGAAGGCCAGCAAGAGAAGACTAAGTGCCTGATCAGATGCTCTGCCCCTCAGAGAAGGTTTGCACATCTTGTTAAAGTGGAGCTCTTCAGGATGCAATGCCGTGTCACAGATTCCAGAAGGACAAAAGAGATTAACTGCTATTCAAATTGCCTTTTTTCATGTACTAACTCTGCCGTAGAAGTCTATAGAGTTGAGCTGTATTACAGCAGGCTGCACAGTACCTGTTTGCTCCCATTGGTAAGTGGAGGAAGCTCCCAGGGATACATTACATTAGGAGGGAGAGGTACAAAGGATGTTGTATGCTTTGAAGAGTGAGTTCATGTTATAGCCTACTTTCTCAGCCACTGATAGAGGAGAAAACTGAAAAAGGTCCATCTTGGCTGCTAAATGAGAACTGCCAGCTCCCCCATGTCATTGGTGCCCGTCTTCAACATGCTATTTTTCCTCAATTTCCTATCTCCATGTTCCCAAACCCCCAGCATACTTCTATTCATCCTTGGCCTTACCTGGAGATATAACAGTTTCTTGCCAGGGACAGACTCTGTACTGAATGATCGAGGATGGGGCCACTCAAGGATCCAATGTGGGCTAGTGGCCACAGTGGAGCAGTGCCCTAATAAAAGTCAGAACATCACACTCGCTGGAGAAGCGAAAGCAGGAAGTGGAAAAGGATGGGAGCATAAACACTGGAACAAGGGTATGTTAGGTAGAATGTAACAGAATGTAATAGTTTCAGGCAAAGAAGGCTAAGTGCATCACTTCTGCCTCAGTTTGTTCAATAGGTGTATATGAAGGCTTATGACAGCTTGGTGAGTGCTAATGAGGTATTATTCTTACAGCATCCCATTCCAAAGTTAACAGAGAATTTTATATAGAGAATAATAGATAGGTACGTGTGTGTTATGGATTTCTTTCACACACCTGAGGTGTGTGCATACCTCTCACCCTTCTAGGGCCAAAATCAGGGACAAAAGACCAAAATCAGGGACACCATATGTTACTCAGCATGGCACAGTGCCATTGCATGACACGTACATCATGCAATGTAGTACTATACATATGGGACGTACTTTTAGTTTATGCTTTTAAAATGTCTAATTTAGTCGCATACTATCAAATGGCATAATAAATCACAGTCACATGTTCTGCATGTTTGGGTTGTAATTTCTCTTCATTTACATACTTGAAACTAAAGTGGAACATTGGCACTTCTAAAGAAATATTTTTTTTTAGGATCCAGTGTAAAGTTAATTTCTAGGCTTTTTAAGGATCCACTGTTATTACTTTCCAGACTTAAAGGAGAACTGCACTGAATTTGTAGGTCATTTTTCCCCAGTAGAAGCTGTTTTTTTTTTTAAATACTGCTTCTAATTGTGTTATTGCTCTAGCTGTCCAGGCTTTTCAGCTATCCTGGTAGGTATTTCTGATTCACATACTGGTGGTAAAAAACACTTTAGAATTGTATGATGTAGTTTATGTCCCTGTTCTACTCTTCTATTGTTGGCACAATGCATCTGTGTTCTACTATAGAACTCTGTGGCTGGGATGGACATAAAGTACATCATACAGTTCTAAACTAACGCTTAACACCAGAGTGCAAAGCAGAAACACCCACTGAGATTCCTAAAAGACCTGTATAGATGAAACAATGTCACATCAATTAAAAGCAGCTCCCATACTTTTCTGACGTGCTAGATAAATACCAATAATAAAAAATCCAAAGAAACCAGCACTGACAAATGAGCCAAGATTAAGACAAGATTTATTCTTGTGACAAGTCCTTAGAAATACAAGTCCAGCACACCATGCCTGTTACAGCAGCCATGAGTTCAACCCACTAGTGGCCGACTATAGATTGGATTACTATAGATGGAAAAATAACAGAAATGTGACTAGTACTTAAAATCAGCTTCTATTGCAAAAAATGACTTACAGGCTCAGTGCAGTTCTGAACAGAAATGTACTGTATTGGATGCAGTGTGTGTGCATATGTGTGTGTGTGTGTGTGTGTGTGTCTCTCTCTCTCTGTCTCTCTCTCTCTCTCTCTCAGTTTCATTCCAGAAACTAAGACTGTGGAATGCATAGGGAGGGGGAGGGATGTTTCCTTCAGACTGCTGTCATCTGCTTAGTTTAACCTGTGTTGCTGGCTGATATATCAGTCCAGAATTCCTAGACTTGCTAATTCTGTTGGTAGCTTAAGGGTTAAACAACACACTGGCATTCAAAAAATCCATGACAGAAGCAATTAATTCCTGACTATGGGACAAGCAGTCTAAATTCGTGAAGTCCCAGAAAATCCGGAACAATTGAGAGGTATGGGTGTGTGATGACCCAGAAACCTCAAAAGCAAAGCTCAAGAAGTTTATGAGGTCATCACACACTGAGAGTGTGTGAAAAAAATCCATAAACTCACACTCACCTATCCTATATTTTTTATAATAGCTGGTGCAGGGAGTGAATGCCAAGAGCATTTATGTTGTAGTGCCAGAAACAATGCTCACAATCCAAGTTAGGATATGCTGCTAAAATTCGCACTTTAAAGGGCTTTTCCAGCCGTCATCAGCCAACATATACTGTAAAATAGTGGATCACTGGCTCCAAAGCATCTCCACTGACAAGTCAATAAACAAATACAATGGCAGTCAGTTCATAGTCTGGTCATTCTCCGAAGGTATTACCAGCTGGTCCATCTCCGAAGGTATTAACAGCCAAAAGTAACAGTCACAAAATCAGCCACAGAAGTTAGAGTAACAGCTTACCAAACAAATATTTGTCAATGCCAAATGTTTGCTTGCTGATATTAGCATTTGAAGTGCAGGAGTAAGACAGATGCAGAATAGGAATGGCAGTGAAGTACTGAACTCACGCCAACCCCACCTTCACCTTGCAGAGATGGACACACATTGAGGTGTGCCTTTGGGTCATCACCCATAAGTGGAAGACTAGGTTTCCTGGACAAGGCACCTAGCTTCACCTGAGCTCTTTTCTTCTAGGTTGCTAGAAAGGACAGAGCAAAGAACCTTATCAGAGCAAGAATAGGGATTAAGGCTTCTTTTGGCTAGGCAGATTTACTGCATGTTGTTATTTTTATTTTGTACTCACAGGGATTGTTACTGTTTGTTGCTAACATTGTATTGCTTTATTTTCTCTGATTCAAATTGTTGTTGCTGGGTGTACCTTCTGCTGCATTATCACAGGGTGTGCCTACAGGTGTGTGCTTACAAATTACTGCTGTAGTCTTCTGATTCAAATTGTCTTTTGAAAGGTATATCTTCTGTTAATGCTTTATCTTTCTCTGTAGCAAAGTGTTTCTTACAAGGTATATCTTCTGTGAAATTATTACAGGTAGTGCTTTACAGTTTTATCTATCATTAGGATAACTTTTCAGGACTACTGAATTTGTTGCTGTCTGATTGTTTCTGCTCTTACCTCCTTGTTTCTTTCATCTGTGGTTCTTCTTTTTTTGGCAGGGGAAGGGCCCAGCCACCCACCCCCATCCCCAACCACCCTACACTGCACTCCTTTTATAGGGTAGCACAGTCGTGACATTTCCTGTAGTGAAGCAGGAAGGCGTGGATCAGAGGGGTGTCCACACAGTGACCTCATTTACAGGGGCACTAGTACTTTAACTTGTTATAACAAGTTACACAAAAACAAACAAACAAAACACAAAATCAAACTTTTTCTTTCATTTTCTTCCTTCTTATCACTCTGACCAGGTTATAAACCCAGCAACTTATCTGAAATGGATATCATTAACTGCAGGTACTGCAGAACATTTTTTCAGAAGGGCAGTTTTACAGGATTTAGGACACTGTCATACATGCTGGGCCATTGGAGATCTAAGGACTCAGCTCCAGGCAGCATGGGCAGAGATTGCACACCTCAAGATGCATATTCAAGAGGAAATGTTTTATGTGAACCACGTCAATTACCCCAACATCCAACAGAAGCACTTTGACCGCAGAGGGTAGTTGGTCCGGGAGGTTGGCAGGTGGTTAGGAGGGGCAAATCAGGTGCCCCATCACTCAGTGATCTCCAACATATCACTTCCACAAACCGTATCAAAACTACAAACAAGTATTTGCATCTATCTCCAAATCAAACAAAGGGGTAGAGGACACTGCAGCACAGGAGCTAGTACAACAAAACTCACCCATAACAGGAACTAAAACAAAAAAGGTAAAAAAGTAAATCCAAAAAACTTCTGATCATAAGAGACTTCATGATTTGGGGAGTTGATACATATCTCCAGCCAGAGGTAATGGTCAGATGTCTCCCAGGTACATCAGCATGGAGAGACACTGACCACATTGCTAAAATTGCTCAGGAAGCAGGAGAAAACATTGATGTCCTGGTACACATAGGGACTAACGATCTCGCCAGCTGCTCAGTTGTGGAGACCAAGGAACACCTGACCAGGGTGAATGACAAACTATCATCCATTTCATCCAGCATCTCCTTCTCTGAGATCTTGCCAGTGTGGGAGATGGGGACTGATTGTCAGAAGGTCAGAGAAGGGGAGCTAGGGGAGCTAAACATGTGGCTCAAGGGCTGGTGCCAGGAAAAAGGACACAAATTTGTAGGGAACTGGCAACAGTTTTGGAACCGAAAGTTCTTTAAATTTGATGGACTGCATCTGACTAAGGAAGGAGTCAGTACATTGGGGCATAAGTTTGACGTCTTTGCAGAATATTTAAACTAGCAAATGGAGAGAGGGGTGTAGCACCCCATACGTCGAATGGGAGGAACATCCCTGCCCCCTCAGCTAGTGGTCAAACAGGAGTTCACCATGTTTGTAGTTCATTTGCATCACCAGGTAAAGAAAAAGGTCTGGCTCCCTGTATGACACACAGGGGAAACACCAGACTTGGCCCAACAACTACCATACCGAAATCTGGCCAATGGAAAATCATGTACAAAAATGCTCACAGTCTGGGAAACAAGATCCCAGACCTGCAGGCAATAATGATAGAGGCTAAACTGGACATAGTAGCCATTAGTGAGACATGGTTTACCAGTAACCTCACTTGGGAGACTTCAGTACCTGGCTATGTACTGTTCAGAAGGGGGGCTGGAGTGGACCTTTATGTCAATGAAAATATCAAAGCTACAGAAATTCAGAATAAATGTAAGGAGCCAGAAGAACTGTGGGTCACCCTGGAAACAAGAAACAGGACAGCCATACAAACTGGGGTGGTGTGCAGGCCTCCAGACCAGCAGGAGGACATAAACACGTTACTGTTAGAAGATATACAAAACATGACAGCTAAAGGTGAGGTTCTGGTAATGGGAGACTTCAACATGCCAGATACAGTTTGGTTAATACCAGCAGGAATTTCTGCCAGAACTAGACACATGGTGGATTCCCTGCAGGAGGAGGGCCTCAAACAACTGGTACAACAACCCACAAAAGACAGGGGTAACCTAGATCTAGTACTGACTAACAGGGAAAGGATCACAGCTCTCCAGGTAAAAGGTCACCTGGGTGCCAGTGACCATCAGATGGTATGGTTCAATTTGGCCACTAGAACAAAATCATCCCATTCCAAGGCAAAAATATGGGACTTCAGAGGAGCTGACTTTGATAAGATGTCCAACAGAGTTAAGCTAGCCCTGGCAAAAAGAAATACAGGTGAGGGGGTACAGGCAAAGTGGGAAAACGTTAAAGATGCAATACTTGAAGCAACATCCCACTGTGTTAGTGAGAGAAGGAAGTGCAAAAGAAGAAGGAATCCACTTTGGTTCTCAAACACAGCAGCAGAAAAAGTCAGAGCCAAATGGCAGGCCTTCAGGAAACATAAGGGAACGCAGTAGGATGAAGATAGGGAGGCATACCAAACTTCCCTAAGGGAAGCAGGGAAGGCAGTAAGGCAGGCAAAGGCCCAAACCGAGGAAACACTAGCATGAACAGTAAAAGAAGGTAACAAGACTTTCTATAGAAACATTAGTGAAAGGAGACAGTCCAGAGGTGGTATTGCTAAGATCAAAGGGGATAAGGGGGCATGTGAGGAGGAGGAGGAGGAGGACCATGTAAAAGCATCTATCCTAAATTGATACGTCTGTTCAGTATTTACTGAAGAGAAGGAAGGGCAGGGCCCGCAGCTCAGCACCATGGACACAGGGGGGAGGGAGGTATGAACTAGTCCCATCACAAAAGAAAGAGTCCTACAAGAGCTCAATAAGCTCAGGGTGGACAAGGTAATGGAACCTGATGGCATACATCCCATGGTACTAAACGAGCTAAGGGTGGAACTAGCAGAGCCATTATCAAAACTGTTTATTGAGTCTCTGAGCACAGGAGAGGTCCCAGAAGACTGGAGAAGGGCTCATGTGATCCTGCTCCACAGGAGTGGTAACAGGGAGGAGGCAGGGAACTACAGACCAGTCAGTCTTACCTCAGTAGCGGGCAAGATTATGGAGACACTCCTTAAGGAAAGGATAGTGCAACACCTGGAATTCTTTGGAGCACAGGATCCAAGACAGCTTGGGTTTACAAAAGGAAGGTCCTGTCAAACTAATCTCATAGATTTCTTTGACTGGATAACCAGAGTGGTGGACCAAGGGGGAGCAGTTGATGTTGCCTACCTTGACTTGAGCAAAGCTTTCGATACTGTTCCACATAGAAGATTGATTAATAAGCTGGGTAGGCTTGGGGTGGGTCAGAAGTTGGTCAACTGGGTGGCAAACTGGTTGATGGGCAGAAAACAGAGAGTGATCATAAATGGTATACTGTCAGAAGAGATGCAAGTCACAAGTGGGGTACCTCAGGGATCAGTCCTGGGGACAGTCCTCTTCAATATCTTCATCAGTGACATTGCAGATGGACTGGAGGGTAAGGTTTGTCTGTTTGCAGATGACACCAAGATTTGCAAAAGAGTAGATAATCCAGAAGGGGTGGGCAGAATGAGAAGAGATCTGGATAAACTAGCAAAATGGTCAGAAGAGTGGCAACTGGGATTTAATGCAAAGAAGTGCAATATCATGCACATAGGGAAGAGAAACCCTGAAGTCACCTATAGGCTAGGAGGGGAGTTGCTGGCAGTCACAAGGGAAGAAAGAGACTTGGGCATCATCATCACTGATGACCTGAAATCATCCATGCAGACCACTAAAGTAGTAGGTAAGGCTAGAGGGATGTTGGGGTGTATTAGTAGGGGTATCACAAGTCGGAAGAGGGAGGTAATAATCCCTCTTTACAAGACACTGGTTAGGCCCCATCTGGAGTACTGTGTGCAGTACTGGAAGCCACACCTTCACAAGGACATTAACCTAACTGAGGCAGTCCAGAGAAGGGTAACCAAAATGGTGCAGGGGCTGCATCAGAAAACATATGAGGACAGATTAACTGAGCTCAATATGTATACCCTAGAGCAAAGGAGGGAGAGAGGTGATATGATTGAAACATTCAAACACCTTAAGGGCATTAACAAGGCGAAAGAGTCTAACATGTTTCAATATAAGAAAAATGGCAGGACAAGAGGACACAGCATGAGATTATTGGGAGGCCGATTAAGGGGTAATATGAGGAAGTTCTTTTTCACAGAAAGGGTGGTGGATGCATGGAATGGCCTACCTCAGGAAGTGGTGGATATGAAAGCAGTGCAGGGCTTCAAACAGGCATGGGATAAGCATAAGGGAGCAATACAGATGAGTATTAATAGATGGGCCATTGACAGAGCAAAGGCCAATGGCACACTCATGAGGTAGAAAAAGAAATGGACAGACTGGATGGGTCTTGCGGTCCTTATCTGCCGTCAACTTCTATGTTTCTATGTTTCATAATGTTCACAGCATTTTACCTCACCCTATCCTGCAAACACTGACAAGTGTTGAGGTGTGCCTTGGATTGTTCAGCTTGACAGTCACCCCATGTCATAAGGACATATGCTGAAATGGGTGCAGTATACAGTAGGAGAATGGGGTGAACTCTGGGGCTGAAGAGTCCAAGGCACACCTCAATGCCTGTCACTGGCTTCAGTGTGGCGGTGGGGGTGGAATGGCTTGAGCATTACAGCTGGCATTCAAAAGGCACACCCCTGATTCCTGTCTATATGTACATGGTGGGACGTTATGGCTAGAAACCCTAACGCCCCTGGCATTTATTGGTATTTGCACTACACATTTTTAACAAGGCCTTTTTGTGACCCCCACCTCATGAAAGCATTTGGGACCTCTGCTCATGGACAGTGGCACTGTGATTTTGTCAGTCTGTCCTGAATATTGATTTCCCACAGCAACAGCACCATTCTGCGTCAGATGTGCGAAAACACAGTTCAGGCAGGATGTGAAAAATGACAGCTATACCATTTATAGGGAGGTTAGAAGAGATGGCAATGTTGAAAATCGGTAGTAAAAATATTAAACATGCTTGAAGTTACGTGTGCACAGCCATTTAGTAGAATTATTTTACCACATTTTCAACATAGGCATTTTGTGACCTCTGCTCATGAACAGTGTCACAATGATTTTCTTAATTTGTCCTGAACATTGGTTTCCCACAGCGACTGCGCCATTGTACGCCAGATGAGTGAAAACACATTTCAGCCAGGATGTGAAAAATGACAGCTGTATTGTTCATAAGGAGATGTGCAAAGTTCACAATGCTGAAAATCTTGTGTGAAAATATTACATATTCTTGAAGTTGTGAGTGAGCATGGAAACTGCATAATGCATGCTCATAACAGTGATTTTCAACATATGCATTTTATGACCTCTGCTCATGAATAGTGTCACTGTGATTTTCCTGATCTCTTCTGAACACTGATTTCCCACAGCAACTCCACTATTGGGCCCTCTACTGTTTGCCATCTATATTAACAACTTGGACTTAGGCATCACGGAAGCCAGTATCCACTTGTTTGCCGATGATATGGTGCTCTATCTAAGCCATGATTCTCCTGGAGCTGCATGTGCTGAACTACAAACTGAATTCATTATGCTGCAACACCAGCTTCTCAGAAAAAAGCTACTGCTAAATGCTAAAAAAAAAACAAGGCCATGCTCTTCTCACCATCCAGCACTGGGGCTTACTGTGCTGCTGCTGGTACGTTTCCTTACATCACCACCCTACTAGGTGAAAATCTTGAGTTTGTGCCTAAATTCAAATATCTGGGTATATAGCCGGACAACAAACTCTCTTTTGTGGAGCACACAGAAGAACTGATGAAAAAGCTTGGGCAGAGGCTTGTTTTTTTTTTCAGAATTTAACACCTCCTGACTGCAGACGCAAAAAGACAGCTTGTTCGATCTACATTCCTCTCATTAATCGACTACGCCGACTTTATTTGTGGCCAATGCCCTGTCTCACACCTTGCAAAACTGGATGTTCTGTACCATAGAGCACTGAGATTTGTAACTGGCCTTCCATCCTCCACACATCACTGCTCTCTACACACAGATGTAGGGTGGCCTTTCCTTTAATACAGGTGGTGTAGAAATGCAGCCCTCTGGATGCTTTGAGCCCTTACCAACAGACTTCCATACTACATTGTTGCCTGTCTCCCCTTGAGTCCAGTCAGTAGGTATGCCCTAAGAAGCCACTCACTAGTTTCCCTGAAAATCCAAAGGATCAGTACCCTCTTTGGTAGGGCTGCCATAAGCTATGCTTTGCCCACACTATGGAATAGGATACAAAGATCGTTGAGACTTAGCTCCCTGTCAGTATTGCCTTGTTTAAGACCATTTATGACAAAACTTTTGCCAAAATCTATAAGTGTTTCCACAGTTCCTAACAGTCTTACTGCTGTTTCTCTCTCTATCCTCACTACATCCAGCCAGTGACCTAAGTTCCTTCCTTCCCTATTAATTAGTTCGCTATTCAGCTGCCATACTTGCTCTTAGCACCCTCTGTACCACATTTCCCATACTACCCCCCCTCCTCCCACTCAAGCCTGAGATGCAGACACCGTTATGCGCTCTTCCACAGCCTAGGATCTTCCACCCAAGCTTGCAATTGGTCACTGAGGGCTGAAATGTAAATAATTGTCCTTTTCTACAAAGGTTTGAATAAAGATAATACTACAAGTTCTGTCTCCATGGATGTTGTAAATAGCACAATAATGTTGTGTGATGTATATATTTTCATACGTGAACCTTTGGAATGTATACTTTTTGCACCTACCATTTTTTTTTTGTAATCATTGTTTGTATCACTTTGTTCGTTTTGCATTCTGTACCTTTAGTCTGTGTATTTGTATAACTGTCCTTGCCAACAGCAGGTCCACCTTGTAAATGAGCTTGCTGAACTGTGACCCCCTGGATAAATAAAGATTTGATTGATTGATTGATTGATTGTGCGCCAAAAGAACGAAAACACTTTTTGGACAGGATGTGAAAAATGACAGCTGTACTGTTCATAAGGAGGTATGAAAAAATGCCAATGTTGAAAATGTGGAGTGAAAATATTACAAATTCATGAATTTATGAGTGTGCATGGAAACTGCACAATGCATGCTTGTAACACAGTCATTTTTTGGATTTTTTTCACCAAATTTGCAACATAGACTTTCTGGGAGCCCAGCTCATGAACAGTGAAACTGTGAAGTTAATTGGTCATGAAAAGTGATTTCATGCAGTGACCCCAAAATCACCTTTTGAGACTGAATAATGACATGACAGTGACTAAATTCATGAGGTGGGGTCCCAAGAACCCCATGTTGAAAATTTGGTGCCAAAATTCACAAAAATGGCCTATATATCCACCTAAGTTGAAAAAAAAAATATTTTATGCCATTATACACTTTACCAGCATTTCGTCAGTTCACGGTCAGTTTTGAAGAGTGCAGACGTGTTCCCGTTCCACCGAAGATTGTCACACCAGGCTCTGGAGTTAAGTATTGGGTGAGGGGGTGGGATGGGGTGCACAGAGGGTGTGTGCGGGTTGGGGTGGGGTCACCAGAGTCAGGGAAGGATTGTTTTCTGTTTTTACAGAAAAAAAAACAACAATACAGGAGGCTTTTGGCACTCTGGGTTAGGTTCCCCCATTGGCTATACAGTGTGCTTGGGGGGGGGGCCCATGAACTGAGAAGGATTGGACACACCCCTCAGCACACAACAAACAGGGGGCAACATTATGCCAGTGGGGATTGGGCTATCCCATTGGCAAATGAACTGAGGAGGGGGTATGCTGACAGGGGGATTGTGCACCCTAGTCAGCTTTCATGGGGACTGAGAGGCGGCCGGCGACAGACACCGCTTGATGTCAGTATGCAAATTGCCTACACATTACCACCACTGATTGCAGTGGTGGTTTTCTTTCAACTGCATGCCACTGCATCTGAACTGCTGTCATAGACAGCACAGCCATTCATTGGTGTGGTGTGGTCATGCATGCAGAATGGATCAGGGCATTGGCAGAGTGGGCTGCACAGCTCTAAAAAGTCATATGGTGGCACTATGTTTCTTGGGCATGCACACAAGCAAACATGAAAACAGGATTCACTCCACACCAAACTGCTGCATTTCTCACAACAACACAATATTGGGTAATTTTCTCCCAATCTCGGCACAGCGAGATAGGAAGATGAGGTGCGAAGGTTAGAAAAACCTTGTCCAGGTGACGCATCTCACTTTAATTGCCCAAATCCACTATTGCAGTCTGCATAAAGATTTTCTGGTGGCAACCAATAAGTGCTTTAAATAATGTAGCAACAGTGGACTGCTAGCTGACTGTGCCAGTAGGATCCTAACTAAAAATGTAGCAAAACTATCTCCCTAGTCTGCCTCATTTGAACCCACTAATTATTCTATACTAAGGAGGCGAGGTGGGGGGGCACAAATATACAAAATAGTAAATGCACTTCAAACGAAAAAGAAGGATCTTTAAGTCAAGTACTGGGAAAGTGGAACAGTCTAAGAAGATACAAATAGAAATAACTCTGGTTACCCCTCCTTTAGCCCTTCTACTAATGTAAATGATATAGAAGAGTCTGTAGTAATACAAACATGAACAACAGTGTGATTTTGAAGAAACAGAAGCAAGTAACAAAGGGGAATGCAACAAAGGTTTCAAAAGTTATGGTGTTTTCTGATGGGGAGCTACTGTTTCAGGATATAAATATGAATACTGTTCAAAATAATGGTTTGCCTCACACTTCATATCAGAGCAGCAAGACAACCCTATGGTTTCTGCAGCACAAGATATATGGACACATGGTAAAACAAAATTCAGGCTGAGATAAGACAGGAGAATCAAGAAACAGGAGCAACTGTTATTCCCACTAGGAAATCAAATAAGCCCTTTCAGAATACAGTGAATGAGTGAATGAGTGAATGCCAGGCAGGTCAGTGATCAGGTGGGCGGAGGGACCACTAGCCACCAGGGATTTATTTTATTTATTTCAAGACATTGGGTACTTGGGCAGTGATTGACGATGGGCAGGGGGCACTAGACACCAGGGATAAAGTAGAGTGCAGGGCAGGTGGAAATTCTGTTAAAGTTCAGATATGGATTTCCAAGCTTTCGCAAAAGCGAAAGACAGACTGTTTTTTAAATTCCATCTGCGGATTTTTTTTTTTCTTTGTTTTGCACACCTCTTCTTGAGATCATCTTCCACCTTCTGCCACCAATGGAATAGAATCAATAGATTTGGTTAAGTTGTAGGTTTTATGTCTGGACTAATATGAAGATGAACTTGAAAGTCTTTATTTTTCCAATGCCTTGGAAAAGCTTTGGATGCTAAACTATCAGCTGGTCTGCTACAGTGTCTGCAGTGGGTTTGGAATTAAGGAAAGAATAGTTTTAATGAGCTCCAAATCTGAAGCTCTTTGATAACTCAAAAGTGAGCTGCTTTTACCACACACCACACAAAATAGTTCATTGTGTGGTCTGATGTCTGAACTCAATGTGGGTGGTATATTTTCCAAGAACTGTAAGTGGCTCCTTGCATCATTAACATATATGTTGATTTTAACTGTAGCAGGGGGTGTCCATTCAGCGTGTCAAATTTTGTCTCACCCATGATATTTACAGCTATGCCTTGGTCAGTAAGTACTCTTATTCTAGTACAACTTCTGAGGACTTTTACCTGTACTATGTTTGATGTTCCCTTAAAGGGACACTGTCAACCCCCTTAGGTCTCAAAGTGCCCCTAGTTTAAAAAAAAAAGTTATGATTGCCAACATTCTTTAAAGACTTCTGTTGTAGATGGAAGTTTGATTCTGATTCTTTTTTCTTTAAAAAAGTGAACAACAAACTGCTCCCCATACTGGTGTTACCACAAAAAAGCAGGTTTATTTACATTCCTTGATCAGCTCCAACTGCATTGTTTCTGGACTTGGGGACACACACAGTACAGTTTAACTACTCATGATGCAGTAGGAATTTAGGGGGCTAATGCATCATGGGTGACTGTACTGTTTGAGGTGTTTCTAATGCTCAGGAAGTATGCAGTAAGGACAGAACCAGGATTGTAAACAAAACGAGGTTGTTTATAAATATATAGACATGCATTTCAGTTGTACTAAACAAGAAGACAGACAAAACAAACAGTAACATCAGTGAATTTTAGAGAAGGTAAGCAATTATAAAATGTAGGTTTTTAACTAAAAGTAATATGATGAAAAACAGGTTGATAGTGTCCCTTTAACAACCAGTGACAAACACATTTACAGTACTTCATCACCACTGGATGGATCAGTCTCTTGGATGGTTCATTTCTTAATGTGTCATGCAGTTTTAGTTGGCATGGAACAGAGTTTTGCACTGGGCTGTGTTTTGCAGCTTAGAATATTTATTTGTGAAGTGATTTTGATTTCCACATGCTCTGCATTCTTTCCCATTTGCAGGACACACTGCTGAATCTGTATATAAGCCACCACAATGTGTGCTTTAAGTCACATTTGGTTTTTGCATTTTATTGTGAGCTTGTTTCAAATGTTTATTTTGAGCTATGTTGTTGACAGACACCAAACCACTACTTGCTCCATTCTCAGAGTCTTGCATCTCAGAGGCTTCAAGTACCCATCTATGATCAGGGATGTTTTTTGTGACATATCCAACTCTATTGATTCTCAACACTGCAATCTGGAAGATGTGCAACTCTATAAATTGAGCTTGACTCTCTTTATCCATACCAGCAAATTCACAGTTTCTTTTTTTTTTGCCACGATACATAATCATGTCTAGTGGCAGTGGTTGGTATATAGATTTTTAGCTGGTTGCTTTGATGCTTTTCCAGTTACATTGATTTCATATTGCACATTGTGTTTGGGGGAAAAGTAATTCATCAGTATAATTTTCGCATTCATATGTGTGTCATCATCTGCTGATACTACCTCATACATGTCATAAACTCCCCCTGTAAAATGCAGTCAAATATATATTTTTTGTCCTCTTTTGATTTGTTATAGCCATTGCCAACTAAATTAAACTTTGTGTCAGCATCAAATGCAGGAAAACTGCTTTGATTTACTATAGGCATGGTGATATGCTCATTGTTATCATGTACTGCAATCCGACTGTTATGTTTCTGAAAAGTACTTGGAATTTGGTATATTGATAGTAGGCATATAATCCAGGTTATCCCATGAACCTGTCACCAAATGTGATGTTTCACAGACTTCTAGCTACACTATATAACACAAGACATCCCATGCTTTCAGTAGCATGCTTTGCTTATTCTCTGACTCACTGTTACAAAACAGACTGTGCTATGAAGCAAGTAGGTTTTACAAGTTTAGCGAGCACTTACTAAGTACCCTGTAACAACCACAAAGTGGTGCTATGACATACACTAATGCAGTGATTAACAACAAACAGAGCAATGGTGCACGTGTATGTGTATATGTGTGTGTGTATGTGTGTGCATGCACACGTGAGTGTTCATGTGTGTATGCGTGCCTGTGTGTGTTTGAGGCAGAGGTGTGAATGATTTGGAGGTGTGCATGTATGTCTGAAGGGTAGTAGGAGTTACTGTATCTATTCCTTTGACAGAGCCCTCTGTCCTACATCTGCATTGTCCACCCCCCCACACACACACAGCAACTGGACATACCCAGACCCTGTCGGTGGAGGCAAGTGATAGGAGTTACTTATTACAAATCAGTAATAATGTACAAAGGAAGTACAGGTTGTAATAAGAAAAAAAAAAAAAAAAAAGTGGCCCAAATGTGTACTAAACCCACACCATCCCAAAATGCTATTCATGGAGCCTGGGTCTGACTCCCAACCCAGTAATAATATTTCTCTATCATTATTATTTGTGTTTCAATTGGTTAGCAGTGGCTAATGCTACACCAAAAAATGTAACTTTGTTTTGTTACAAAGAAAATAATTCTCTCCCCCCACCATCCTGAAGCACTATACACCACCCTCCTCTTCCAACTCAGCCCCACCTAGCCTATCTACAACACAAACTCAATCCTCCACCAACTGTCAGCAGCCACACCCACACCCCCCCAGCCAATGTAAGGATGACCTCCATGGCACACACACTCTCTTGAGGCATCCAGTCCAACCTAGTCCCCAACAAACATCGCAAAATCACAACCCCCTTCCATCACACACTGCAGCACCCATCAATTCTCCACTTCCCATGCAACTCTAAGAAAAACAACACTGCTGAATAAAACGGACAGTGACTGGAACAGACCCCTTTCCCACCATCCTGACCAACTGCTGTCTTAATAAAATTCAGCTCATGCCAATAGCAAACATAACTCTGGTATTGTTTGCATCAATCCTACCTGTACCAGCTTGTTTGTATCTATGTCTTAAGTTACTGTTATACTGTTATACTGTGTATTTTCATTTGTCTTACTGTGACAAGGTACCTTTGTAAATGAGCCTATGGCTCAAAGGTTTTCCAAACTGCTGTCTAAATAAATAAATAAATAAATAAACAAGCGGCTGATTACCATGAGTACACACTGCCTCCTAGCCACCCAGATGATGGAAGGCCAAGGCAGAGAGAGGGGGGACAGCACTGGCTGACTGCCCTCCCCCCATATGACATCCCTTCTCATGGGGCATGTGATGTTGGAGAGTAGTTAGGCACCACAGTGGATGAGCAGGGGGGCATCCTAATTGGACATGGGTTTGTGGGGAGTAGGCTGGTCCTGAATGGTCTGAGAGCCACGGGGAGGGCTGTCTCCAGCTGGAGCTGATGGGTGGAGGTGTGTGTGCCTCCAGTGGGCAAGGGAAGTGGGTCATGCCACCCCAAACTGGTCAGGACTGGATGGGGAGGAGGGCAGCACAGGATGCTCCAGGCAAGTGGGGGAAGGGAACCTTCCCTATTAAGAGAAAACTAAAAATTAAAGTAACACTTCACTGCAAAATGCTCTTTAAGGGCTAACTTTATCAGAGCTATGTTTATCAGGAAGTTTGACACTTAGCCAACAATTCCCTGGCTACTATCTCTGAGTTTACTTTACTACCACCATCAGTGCTGTCTCCGTACCTTCCCTTGCTCATGCTGTTGCCTCTAGGATTGGCCTATCTGTAAATTCCACTAGCCATCACTGACTTCCAGTTAGATAGTGGCCAGATGAAGGGGAGGGAGTAGGGTGAGGTGAGATGAGGTTGGGAAGAAAGGATAAAAGGTTTAATTTTTGTTTTAATGGGCAGACTGGGTGGACCTAGTAGCCCTTATCTGCCATCACATTCTGTGTTTCTATGTTTCTGTGTAAACCTCACCTTATAAAATTGTTTCTGAGCTTTCTTGACTTTGGGCTGTGAGTAACAGTGAAGACTACTTCTTATAGTACTTCAGCAGTGAAGTGCAACTATGTATTTATTTAGGAAAAGTAGGACCTTTTAAAGTCCTTAAAACCTCTTTAACACTGCTGGATGCATTCCAGAGTGGTTTCCTGATGCAGGGTATCATGGAGTCCACTAGAGAGAGAGGGCCATACTGGTTCTTTTCAACTGTGCACATGTCCAGGACATGAAGGTGGAAGCCCTGCCAACAGGTAGTGACCTCCACATAGTGGGTACCAGGTTAAAACTGTGCATGTAAGATAGTGTGGTATTAACCAAGCTGTACATACAGTGCTTGAAATCACAGTGACAGGGGTAGAATAGCGATAGAGATTTACCGCTGCCTCTGTCGTTGCACAGTGATGGAAGGAGGGGAGAAGTTGACGTGTGCTGGGTGCCTGGTCAAGCCACTCCAGTGGCAACTGTCTAGGATACCAGCACATGGTGCAGTTGTGTGACCTAGCACCATGGTTTGGTTCCCTCCCCCCAAGGTCTTCCCTGCTACATTTGCCGGCATATTTTTTTCAAAAAAAAATAAAACTTCCCCCCTTCTGAGTTTCTCCTCCATCCCTGAAGTCTTCCCCCCCTCAGGAGTTTGTTATTTAAGTTCTGGTGGGTGTGGGGTGCTGACGCCATAGTCCCCCACAAAAAACATACAGAACCATTGTTTGCAATGGGTGCAGTGCCCAGAACATGCCGGTGTTTTTGTGCCATGCTGTTTCACTGTGGCATTTTCAGACATGAGGTTTTGGAATACAGTGATATAACCCTGTGCCCCACATAGTGTGGTTCCAAATGGCAGTAGGCAGAGGCATTGTCAAGACCAAGATGAGGATTTTGGACTTTAGGAGAGACAGCTTTGGTAGTATGGGAGAAGTGCTAATAGGATACCTTACCTGGATCGGAAGGGAGATAGCTGTGGAACAGAAATGGGCCATTATAAACAAGGGACTGCTGAAGACCACTAGTGAATGTTACGAAATCAGAATTAACAAAGCTAAGGTAAAAAGCTCAGGCTGGTTCGACAAGGATGTAGGAAAAGTGGTAAGATCATTAGATTAAAAAAGGACGGGGGTTGGGCAGACGGTAATGAAGAAAAAGCAGGGTACTTAATGAGTAATTCTGTTTAGTCTTCACTAGGGAGGACAGATCAGTGCCACAAAGGAGTTGGGGGGGATTGGGGGGTTAGTCATGGAGACATAATACAAGCTGACAGTGTACTTAAGAGCTTAAGGTCCCTAAAGGTGGACAGATCCCCAGGCCAGATAGAGTGCACCCAGTGTCCTAAGAGAACAGGTGGAAGTTCGAGCGGTTCCTGGCAGACCTGTTTAACACCTCTCTGGAGTAAGAGATCATGCCCCTGGACTAGAGAACTGAACATGTGGTGCCTCTCCATAACAGTGGATCGAGGGATGAAACAGGGAACTTCAGGCTGGTCAACCTGACAATAATAGAGGGCAAGCTGATGGAGACCATCCTTAAGAGAGGTTGGTGGGCATCCTGGAGAAAAATGGGCTCCAGAACATCAGATAGCATGGGTTTGTGTTCAGGATAACCTGCAAGCTTAACCTAATTGACTTTCTTGACTGATTTACCAGGACAGTGGACAAGGGTCAAGCTGTTGATGTCCTGTGTCTGGACTTCAGCAAGGCTGTTAATTCTGTGCCTTATAGGACACAGGTCAGGGAGCTGGAAGGTGCGGAGACATGGGCTAAACTTGTGAGATGGGTCAGAAGCTGGTTGGAGAACAGAAGCCAAAATGTGGCAGTTGGGGCACAATTCTCTTGTGCTAGGCCTGTGACCAGTGGAGTTCCACAGGGTTCAGTGCTTGGTCTGGTGTTGTTTAGTATCTTTGTAAGTGACACTTTAGATGAATTCAAGGGTAAAATCTGCCTGTTTGTGGATGACAAAAATCTCTGTGGGAGGGTGGACATGAAAGAGAGGAGACAGGAACTCAGGGAAAACCTTGCTAGTCTAGAGAAGTGGTCTAGCATTTGGAAACTGGGGTTCAACACTAAAATGTGTAAAGTTTTACACTTGTGAGTAAAACCCTGGGACCAAATACTGTTTGGGTGTTGTGCTGGCAACCAGATCAGAGGAAGAAAGGACCTGGGAGTAAT
This sequence comes from Neoceratodus forsteri, assembly GCA_016271365.2. NCBI lineage: Eukaryota > Metazoa > Chordata > Ceratodontiformes > Ceratodontidae > Neoceratodus > Neoceratodus forsteri. Next base: position 381,919,967 of record CM057455.1, on the reverse strand, counting down.
TATTAGGAGTGACCTGAAACACTCGCCACACTGCAGGACAGCAGCAGCAAAGCCAGTTTGATGCTGTGCTGCATAGCCTGGGGAATTAACAGCAGGAAGGCAGAGGTCTTTCTGCCACTGTACGGGCCACTGGTGAGACCGCACCTAGAGGAAAGTTTGTAATATTGGTACCCTTATCTTAATAAGGATATAAACTTACTGGAAATTGTGAAGAGAAGGGCAACCCAGAGGATTCAGGGCCAGCAGGACAACGTGTAAGTGGAGAGGCTCAGAGGGTTCAACGTGTACTCACTTGAGGATAGAAGTGAGGGGGGGGGCATGACTGAGACCTTCAAGAACCTTAAAGTATAAACAGGGTGAGCACCAAGGGTCTCTTCAGCCTTAATGCGAACAAGACCACTAGGGGGCACAGCCTAAAGCTGGTGGGGGGAAGGGGAGGTTCAGGAGGGAGATAAGGAGTCATTTTGTTTCACCAAAAGGTTGGTAGATGAGTGAAATGAGCTGCCCGAGGAAGTGGTATCCCTGAATATGGTGTACAGCTTCAAGAGAGGTTAGGACAGAGTGAAGGGGAAAGTTGCAAGTGGAGCAGTGAGTGTGGTTGAGGAGATAATTGATATATGTCAGAGGGGAATGGGGTGAAGTTCCTGCTGTAAACATCATGAGAACTGCACACTCAAGCAAGCTAGATAGACCTCATTGAGTATCTACCTACTAATCTTTTGCTGTAGACTGTCCTTTGTTTCACCCCGCACTTTACCACCATATACGCACACCATTGCTTCTACTTACTTCAAACAGTGTATTTACCTATGTACTTATATGTGTATATCCTGTAATCATCATCTGCCTCCTATGTATTCTTGTTTATATTTGTGTATTATGTATCATTACTCTATTGCATGTGATTATTATTTTTCCCCTTCCCTTGGTCACTCCTGGAAACGAGCCTCAGCTCAGTGTTCCTTTCAATCAATCAATCAAGTCTTTATTTAACCAGGCGTTCATCGATGAGCAGAAGCTCATTTGCAAGATGGACCTGGGTGGAGCATGAACAATTGTATATACAGGTCAACACAGGTATTTGCAAGGCAATACAGTTAATACTGTTTACAGAGAGGAAGAAAAAGAAGTTCATATGTACATAGAATTATACAGATATTGTACAGATTACAGGGTATTTACATACATAGAAGTGTCTATAGGAAGATAAAGCAGGTTATCTAAGGTTGCAGGAGGAAGTAACAGAAGGAAACAAAAATAAAATAAAAATATACACCAGGTAGAGGCGAATGTGGGGGGGGGAAGGGAGAGAGGTAGGGGGAGAAAGGCTAGGAGGGCATGGTGCACAGAGAGGAGTTGGTAAAACGGGATGTAGAGAAGGTGGATGGAGATGGATGGATGTATGTGTGAGCCCCGGGATTGAATGCTATAAAGTACGGGGCATGGTAGGATGTCACAACCCAGGGTTCTAGCCGAGGTTGGGAAAGGAAGGATAAGCAGATTTCCCGGGATTTGCAATTTTCAATTTTCAATGGTAATATGACTGACAAAGTATATGGGATAGGGATTGTGCCTTAGCAAACAGGCAAAGTCAGAGCTGCAGCAGTAATTAGCACAAGAGAGTGGGGGGAGGAAGAGGGAGGGAGGTTCAAGAGTGAGGGAGGGGAATTGGGGAGGTGTTCAGCTTGTGGGACCCACTGGCTAGGGGTCGCCTTGTCAGGAAAAGGCGGAGGAGTGAAAGGACAGGGGGTTGGGAGATAGGTAGGGGCATGGACCCCTGGGGAAAAGAGGGGGGTGTGGGACTGGGGTTGAGGTCGGGGGGAAGTGATTGGTGAAGGAGGGTAGGAGTGCAAGGTAGCAGATTGGGTGATTGCTTAAGTGCGTATTGGTGGGGTAGTCAGAATTTTTAACCAGGTAGGTTGGTCAGGTAGGGCAGGTGCATTTCCCTTGGTTGGACAGGTGGGCTCTAAGTGCAGATTTGAACAAGCTGATTTTGCTAATAGAAGTTAGTTTTAGTGGGAGTGAGGTAAGCCATAGCGGGGCCCGGTATTCAAAGGATCTCTTACCTTGGGTGGTGCAACGGTAGGGGATCTTGATGGAGATCTTATTGGATGTCCTTGTATTCCTTGTTGGTGCGACCTGGTGTATGAGGGAGCTGGGCCCCAGAGGCAGTAGGCCCAGAGTTGCTTTTTTGCAAGGAGACAGGTTTGATAGTGGGCCCTGTCATTCAGATTTAGCCAACCAGTTTGCTGGTAGAGGTGGCAGGTATGGGACAGGTGTGGGTCTCCAAGTGCAAGTCTGCAGGCTTTGTTGAGTGTTGTGGCGAGTCACCTGAGGGTGCTGTCAGAGGCTGCACTGTAGATAGCAAGGCCATAATCAATAGTTGAGAAGACCGAGCTGGTTATGGCAAGCTGGAGGGCTTTATCAGAGAGGCAGCTTCCGTGCTTATATAGCAGGCCAAGCTTCCTGTTAGCTGTAGTGGCCACATGATCAATATGTACAGTGAATGAGAGGGAGCTGTCAAGGGTGAGGCCCAGGTATTTGAATTTGGGGACCATTTCAATGTCAATCTTTGCAAATTCTGGATGTTCAGGGTTTCAGCCCTGTGGCAGCTGTGCACAGTGTCAAAAAGCATGGACTTCGTCTTTTTGTAGTTGACAAGGAGTTTAGCTTTGTTAAACCAGTCTTCCACATTGTAAAAGTCCTGTTGAAGTTGCTGTTCCAGTGCAATAGGGTCAGAATGACTGGAGTAGATCACCGCATCATCAGTGTAGAGAAGGATTTTTTGTTGACAGGCTAGTGGTAGGTTGCTTAGAAAGAGGCTAAAGAGGAGGGGGCCCAGGATGGATCCTTGGGGGACTACGACGGACACTTGAAGGGGGTCAGAGAATACATTGCATATTTTTACCTGCTGAACACGTCCAGAGAGGCAGCTCCGGAACCAGCATAGAGAGTCAGAGGAGAGCCCAATTACATCTAATTGGGCCTGGAGGAGGTCATGGTTGACTGTGTCAAAGGCCTTGATGAGGTCGATAGAGGTTGCCCCAACCAAGTGCCCATGGTCAAAGGCACTGTGAATTTAACCTGTGAACTTGAGAAGAGCTGTGGTAGTGCTGTGGTGTTGACGGAAGCAATGCTGCTGCTGGCATTGTAGTTGGTATTTGTCAAGGTGTTCCACCAGCTGATCGTAGACTATACGCTCGAGGGCTTTTGAGATAGGTGGGAGGATTGAAATTGGGCAGTAGTTGGCATGGTCAGACTTACTGCCTGCTTTATGGACTGGGGTTACGATTGTGGCTTTACAGAATTTTGGGAAGCTACCTGTGGTGAGGGACAGATTTATGATACAGGTCAGTGGGGTTAGCAGTTCGTCAAGGGTAAGAGACATTAATTTTAGATCGAGGCCCTCAGAGCTGTGCCTGAACTTCCCAAGGACTTTGGAGAGATATGTTTTTACCTCAACTTTAGATAGTACTCTGAGGTAGAATGGGGGGTCTTGGAAAATTGGGGGGAACTTTGGGAGCTGGGCTTGTTGGTACCGGCTTGGTCTTGGAAACTGGGGGGGGAGGAGCACTGTACTGAGGTCAGTGAAGGCTATATTGAAGATGTCTCCAATGGATCTGGGGTCTTGTGTAAGGGATCCATTGTGGCTCAGCATTGTGGGTGTTGAGGTATCTCGTTTCCCAACGATTGCATTAATGCTATCCCACAAGCGGTGGCTGTCCCCCCAGGTGGAGTTAAGCTGGAGTTTGTGGAAGTTAATTTTAGCCTGTTGGATTGTAACGGTGCATTTATTCCATGTAGCCTTGTGGTTTTGCATATCCTGGTCAGAGAGAGTATTTTTGTACTAATACCATAGACGGTCCCTGGAGCTCATCAGGGCAAGGAGGTGAGGGGTTTTCCACTTTTTTTGTGAGCCACTGATTTTCATTTTAGATAAGGGGCAAATATATCGCAAGCAGTATTGAAGCTAGCTATAAATTTACTCAGAGCTGTGTCAACATCTTTGGCAGTTAGGATAGGTGCCCAGCTCAGTTGCAGGAGGTGTTGCTTAAAGAACCCTAACATGCCCTTTTTTAGTATGTGGGATGTTATCACCTTGGCGGGCGGTTGAGGGGACTTGTTGGACCAGGCGAGGATGATGGGTGAATGGTCACTTAGGGAGTTTGTGAGCACCTTTAGGCCAGAGATACATTCTGGGCGGTTAGTTAGTACCCAGTCTAACAAGATACTGGTGCCTGATCTGAAGTTTGTACAGGTGTGTTGTTCCCCGAGCTGAAGGAAGTTGATTGAGGAGACCGCATCCTTATAAGTGGCAGAGTCCTGAGACAACCGATTGATGTTGAAATCCCCCAGCACTATGACTTTGCTATTAGAGTGGATGCCGGCTAGATGCTCATGCAGCACTCTAAATACCTCAGCTACTTCCCTAGGGGGTAAGTAAGCTGAGACGAGAGTAAGGCCCTTGCCCTGGGTGCCCAGGATTAAGCGCACAAAGAGTAAATGAAAAATGTTTCCCGTATTTAAATGTGGGAGAGCTGTCACCTGCAGGTAGTCTTTTATATAGATTAAGCAGCCACTACCCCCTTTCCTAGCCGATCGTGGCAGAAGGAGGTGTCCCCTTGGAGCTGGACTTGGCTGTCCTTGGTCCTGGGAGTAAGCCATGTTTTAGTAAAGGCCAGAATGTCTGGGTTGTGTTGCACTACCCAGGTTTGCAGCAGGTCAAGTTTTGGCAGCAGACTGCAGATATTAAGGGATCTTATGGTGATCAGATGACTTTTCCTGGTTTGCCCTAAGGCATTGTAACTGGGGGCAGGGTTAGGATGAATATTGCCCGAGAGCATTAAGAGTAGCCAGGTTACTCCGATAGCAAGGAGTTTGAGTTGCTTGACTGAGCAAGGTGGAAGGTGTTGGGACTGGGGTTGATTACTAGTGTTGTAAGCAAAGTGGCTTGTTAGTGTAGTAGGTGGCAGGATAGGGTAGTGGTGGTCAGCAGTTAGCGGACACAGTGACCCTAACATCTGGGCCACTTCAATCATTAGGATACCAGGCCCTGTGGTGGAGTTAGGGATTCCATCCCTGTATATAGAAAGCAGTCCCAGAGCTGTATTACAGCAGGCATGCGGCAAGGCAGTAGGAAGTAGTAGAAAGGCCATGACAGATGTTACTAGCCAGACTGCAAGTGGTGGCACTGCTGGTTCTATAGCGTTGGGCATTGCTGGTTGGTGTGCGTGCACTATGGGAGCTTGAATGCGGTTCAGACAGTGGGAGTTTTTTTTTTTGTTTTCGTCTGCCTTTGGCAGCTCACTGGGTTGAGTGGGGTGCATCTACTTTACGGGTTAGATTGGGATTGGATCCTGGGCAATGCCTGTTCACTGGAGATAATACGTATGTTCCTGGGACTGCTGGGTACAGAGCCACCCTGTGTGTCTATGATCTGAAGGTGGAGCACCCGGTGAGATAGGGTACCATTTGACTTTAAGGGGCAGTGCCTGCTTTTGGTGAATTACTCAGATGGCAGGGACGCAGAGATGAGGAGTGGTAGAGAACTGACTGGGAGGAGTAAAAGTGTATTTAAAGGAGGCCTGGGAGGGGGTGGGGGGCTTCCATGATGGTGCTTCCATGGATGGCCAGGGTGTGGTGGGGTTTGAAGGGTGGGAAACATTAAAAGTTTGTGGCCAAAAGACCAACAAAATTATTTTTAAAGAAACAAAACAATGTTTACACCACAAAGTTGTACGATGTCAGGAATGCGATGCATAATTCTAAATTCACTGGTGAGGATTTAATTTGTTGTATCTTTTGCTGACCCATAACTAGCATATACTGTATGAGTCTTTCTTCTGTGCAGTACTATAGGCATATCCATGGGCAGGTGGTGGCAGATGCATATTCAATCACAGTGAATCGTTCACTGGGGAATTTTCCAGCTTCCTTTCAGTAGACTAAGTTGTGTGTGACAAGAAGAAGTCTGCTTGCTTACACCAAATTGCCTTAAAAGAAAAGATACTGTAGTGTCACAGTCTTTGGGGCACAGCTGTGTGTGGCCACTTAAGTATATATTTTAAGCTGTCCCTCCAATGCCCCCAATTATGTTGGGGAACAGCAGGATAACATTTTGAGTGAATGCCCCACATTTCAGTGACGGACAGTTGGAGGCATACCCCTACCCAAACCTCCTTTTTCCTTCTTACCTTTTCCCATCTTCATGACCTGGTGCTCCATCCTCCATCGCCCCTTGAATCTATAATGGGGCTGCAGCATTGGCATTTTGGCAGGCATCATACCAAAGGATCACAGTCTCTGGGGGAACAACAGTGTGTTCTGGCATCCTTCTGTTCCCTCGGTTCATTACTTAACCTGTTCTGTTGATGCTCCCAATTATGTGGCAGAGTAACAGGATATGTGCCATGTGGCTGGTTGGGTATGAGGAGCACAGTGAAGGTAGCAGACAAGCAGGTTAAAGAGCTGAGGGTAATTGGCTGGCAGAGAGAAAGTATTGCTGATCTTGTTCAGTTGACAGTGGCATTACTGGTGATTTCAGACAGCTCAGAGATCCAGAGTGTGAGTACCACAAAGTGGCTTTACTTTATACTGGTGATTGGGGGAAGGAAGGAAAGTGCAACTGCCACCAAGCATCTTCTCTTGAAGCAAGTGCTGCAAGGGATTTTGGGGGTGGGAGGAAGTCAGACGGCTGGAAGAGTACAATTACTTCTGAGTAGCTTCTGTTGAGACTGCTGCTGTCAGTGATATATATAGGGGTAGGGTTGAATGCATCGTCATATGCCTTAATTTATACAGGAATCAGCCTGTACCATTTTATTATCTCATTTATGAAATGATCTCGGACGGTTTCAGTTTAGTAAAACTAAACCAAATAATCATGCAAGAGTCATATGGGAGCTTTCCAAAACTGGCAACAAATGTCAGTAGGAAGTACCACAACAAAAAAGTAGTCAGCCTGATCAGACTTTATGCATTTACTATATTTGGACTGGGCCATATTCTTTTAAGAGTAACTTCAGATTCTAATGAATTAGATGAACCATTTGATGTGTCTAGAATCTATAGTATCAAAACTAATGAGATCATTGAGTCTCAAATTCTGAGACATGCTTTTGCTTTTTTAAAACATAATTCTTATTACCCCACCACCACCATAAACCCAAAACACCAGATAAGAAGCTGATCATGCAGTTTGCACTAAAGTTGGATTTAGTTTGGGCAGTAGGACTATGTAATCTGATGTACCCCCTACACCCCTATATAGACACTGGGAACCATCTCATATACACAATCCTCTGACGTAGTAGATGGTATCTGCATATCTCTAATTCAAAAGACAGCTCTCTTGGCACAAATCTGATTTAAATAGAATTGTTTTTATGTGTAAGGAAGACAATTGCTTCCTTGATTGTAGAAATAGTTGGATAATCAATCATTTCAAGATACCCCCACATTTCACAATTTTTGAGTAATACAGATGATGGAAACTCCATATTGTTTACCCAGATTCTAATTTCAGATGTTGATACTCACTATAATCTGACTTTTCTGGTAGCATTGACCTGGATAATGAATAACTGTAGCAGGCTATTCGCATATAATCTGGAAAATTGATCAGGATAATAATCAGTTTACCCCATTATCTGCTGAGGACAAGAAATAATCTGTATCTAAACTTATCAGTATCCTAGGTATACAAGCAAACTGTAATGGATAATAAAGCTCAGAAAATAATTTCTGAATATTTATTTACTTCTTTAAAACCAAAGAAGATACACTAGGCATTCAGGCACAACCTGAGAGAATTACAGACTTACAAATTTACATCATCATAAACAAACAGTAACATACTGAAAAAAAAGCAGGGCTCACAATAAGTGTAAGTGACATAAATTGAGGAATACAACAATGTATAAAAGATAGCAGCAGGGACATCATTGGGAAATACAACACACAGTAAAAGTGACATAAACATCATTGGCAAATACAATAACCGGTATAAGTGACATAAACATGGTATCAGTGACTAAGACGATTGTTGATCACACAACATAAACCCACAGGTAAATTGCTAGAGGGTATTTGCATTTCTTAGCTTATTTAGACTTGTGAAGTATGGTAATCTGAATAAATCAGCAGTAACTTTAACAAAACTTGTAATGGGAAAACGTGTGCAGTGCTAGGCTGGACTAGACTGTATTAGCTAGCCATATGAGGGTGAAGAACAAGGACCTACCAGGCGTAACCATTCTTTTAGTGCCTTGCAGAACATAGAATAGCTGGAAGAGTAATGCAGGTTTGGGGGAAAAAAGTTCCTGAACTGGGTCATAGATTGCAAAGACCATCTTGCCAAAGTTCATGGGACATTTGCACTCTAGCAAAGGTAGATAGACAACTGCTCTCAGCAAGTAGGTGGGGGATGGGTGCCTTTAGGTAGGTTGCTAGGGAAGATGGATATCATGACCTCAGGAGTTTGTCAGGAGAACAGCCTGCAGCAAAATAATGTTGTCCAACAGGGGATGGTTAGCCCCAGCCAGTCCAAAGTTGTCAGTGTTGCATGAATCTTTGGGTGGCCAAGGCAAAATACATTGTTGTATGTTAAATCCCATTTAAAAAGGATGGTTTTACTAGTCCTCAGGAATGTGAGAAGGCTAAAAGTAAGTCCAGGAAGGAGCACCTATTGACCTATGAACAGCTGAGCAGTAGGGGAAGGGCAGTGTTTGATCCTAAAGGCCAAGCTCAGCTTAGTGCCTGTTATTACCTGATCTGCAGATCAATTAGAAATGGAGGACAGTCAAGAGAGGGGTCTAGCAAAATGCTCATACACTTGAAACTGTTCACCACAATAAGGGTTTTTGAAGAGGTAACATGGAGTTTCAGTTCATAGCCAAACAGCATGGTTGTTGTCTTTTTCCTGTTCAGGATCAGTTTGTTGGTTGATAGCCAAGACTAGATAAGAGCAAATGAGTCAGAGAGGATTTGTTGGATATCAAGGAAGGCAGCTGTGCCATAGTAGAGGACAAGGTCATCTAAAGGCATCACGGAGCTGCAGTGGGTAGATGTTTCTGTGAGATTATTTATATAGATAGAGAAGGGAAGTGGGAATAAGACTGATCTTTGGAACACACCAACAGTTACATCTGTGAGGCTGGAGGTAGCTGAGTATAGTCTTTTTGTTTTCTACCGGTCAGGTAGTTAGCAAGCCAGAAAATAACTGGGGGAGTATCAAGTGAGGCCAGTTTGTTGTTGAATTGGAGTGAGTGATTGTCATGGTCAGACATCTTTTTGAGGTCAATAAACACTGCAGCTGCTAAAAGGTCAGTGTCCATGACTAGCTGATATCATTTGTAGGTTTGGCCAAGGCTGTGGAGGTACTGTGACTTTTTCTGAGTCCATCTTGGACAAGGGACAGGAGATTATTTTAGGAAATGCAGTTAGTGCCTGGGATGCTACAATTCTCTCAAAGATCTTAAAGAGGCCTGAGAGTATATCTATGCAGTGATGCTTTTTTATAAGGTTGGGGTCACCTGCCATAAATAAAATAGGGGTAAATAGAGTATGGAAACAAATTATCTCCAGAATTGACCATTAGTGTCTCTAGCCCAGATGAGGTTAACTGCTGGATAGCAAAGAAATCCCACTAAGTGTGCACAGAGTGGTTAAGTTGCTTTTTAAGCAATTCTATTTAATAGGGATCAGGGACCAGATATCATTTATTTGGATAACAGTAAGTATTTTTCTGGCTATTGATTAAGCTACTGTATTAATTTTTCAGTCTATAAAGCATGAGACTACTGATATTATTTTGATATACGGTATTCATAATCTTGTTTCTTACTGCTTTTGTCTCATAGTTTTTCTTTCCCTTTCTTTGAATTTTGTGGATTGTTACAAACACAGCAGGACTAGAATTTTATGATGTAATTGACAGAAAGAACAGTCCCTGCTCCCACACTTCAACATTCCCATAGTTTCAAAACCTGTGCAAACAAGTTCACACTTTTGCAAAATGGTATGGGATTTGTACTGTAAATATCTTCAGATTGGTCCATTTAAAATTATTGGGAAGGTTCCATAGACCATTTTGTTTTAAAACAATGCAGTGTATAAACTTGAACAATAAATGCCCTTATCCCATCCCCCAAATTTCACCTGGATTTCAAGTTATTAAACTCCATTTTCTGCTACTATGAAAACCTGCTTTTCTCCATTACAAAGGTCATGACCCTACTCTTGCAATGCATCATGGGATTTGATAATGTTCACAAGCACAAGGTGCTGTAGTTCTGCTTCATCTCTGCAGTGTATTTGCTTCTTTCTTTGCTCATGTTGGCTAACAAACTTCATGATCACTGCTGTCTTCTGTGGTTGATGTGTTTCAGAGTTGAAAGAAAGTGTTTTGAAAAGAGGCTCTTGTCTGTGAAGAGTTTAAGGGAAGGACCCCCCATAAATCATTTTATCTTATTATAAATCACATCACACTTAGCCAATAAGGATTCCGTACTTCTAAACATTCTAGGTACTCTTATAGCCATAATTGCTTGCCTCATGCATATAGTTCTAAAATTCAGATGTTCTTAGTTCAGCTGGTACAGTCCATTTCCCATAAAGGGGATTCTCATGCATTATGCAAAGTAAACATTTTGATTTTAAATTCAAATTGCAGTGTTTTTTAAACAAAGGTCTTTACATGATTTATAATATGCTTATATGTATACTTCCTGTGACTCTGATGGTTATAGGAGTTTCTTCTCAAGTCCTTTGTGTGCCAGAACTGCTCAGCTTTGCTTCACATTTCTCTCATCCAAAGAGCTCAAGAATGCCCTCTTGTAACCATAAGAGATACAGCAAGTGTACATATAAACATATAAAACAACATAGGCCTGATCAATGAATGCCTCTATCACACCCTCCAAATGTCATCTTGATTTCAAGTTACTTAACTCCATCTTGTGCTATGTGAAAATCTGCTTGGCTCCATTACAGAGGTCATGACCCTACTCTTGCAATGCATCAGGGACCTGATGATGTTTATGAGCACAAGGTGCTGTAGTTGGGCATCATACAACATTGCCTTCAGACTACAATGTTTTAAACAACAAAAACATTATGAGACCTCCCTTTTAATGTCAATTGTTTTAATGTGCTAACTGTGGGCGCTATTCACTAAGGGGAGGAAAATACGCGCCAGAGACGCAGACCCCAGCCGCGTAGCTCCATTGCCCCAGATAGGCACTAGGAGCATGGTATGCACTACTGCATGCAGCCACGGGATACCGTTCGATGGCTCCACCTCCCCTGGCATTCAGGACTGTGCAGCCAGCCAGCAGCAGAGTTCTGAACCCAGGTAGGCATCCAATCAGATACCAGGCCTGGGTCCAGTAGTGGATCACTTGTGATGGGTGCATGAATAGATAACTCAGGCACCTGGACCCACGCAGCCATGTTCTGGTGCAGCAAAAGAAGATCCACCCCCACACCACATGTATGCCTCCTCCTAGTTATGCTGCAGCAACTCCCACCCCAGACACACAGAGAGGCACCAGCCCATGCTTGCAGTAACCCCCCACCCCAACACACAGAGGAGCACCGACCCGGTGATCACAGTAACCCCTGGCACACAGCCATTCCCCATGCCCAGTGAAATAATAGAACCCCCCAACATGTATGCTCCATCCCTGATGTAGCCACAGCTCCCACACATACACAAGGTCCACCCCCCCGACCCATGATCCCGGCCCCTCCAAGCACCCATTGGTGTTCAGTGGACCCCACCCCGTTCATGACCAACACCACCACCCATCCCCATATCTGCCTGTCAGTACCACTGCTGGGGAAAGCCAGCAGCACAGCCTTCCTCACACCTCCTCGGCCACTGGCTGTCCAAGTGATGCTGGGAGCGTGCTGCTATATATAGGTGACACACTTCCAGCAGCATTTGGATGGCTGAGGAAGTGTGGGGAGGTCTGTGCCACTGGCCATCCCAAGCCGCAGCACTGACAGGCAGGTACGAGGGTGGGGGGGTTGTCAGTGCTGCAGGGGTGTGGGGAACCACTGGACACCCATATGGGGGACAGTGTGGTGGGTTTGGGGACCAGTGGTGTTGGGGTTTATGACATGTTTCTCTAGTTCAGACACATGTGGTGACCTAGATGGGCATGCTGAGCCGATGCCATGGACTGGGTGGGGGTGGGGGGCCATTGACCACTGATGGTGTTGCCTGGGTACCAGTGTTGGGGGTCAGGGTTTTGTGGCCAGAACACCACTGGGTGTGTGGGGGGATGCCTTGCACAGCACAATGGGGACCAGGTATACACGTGGGGGGAAGCATATAGGTGCCGTCATGTTGGGGGGGATTGGCACAAATGGGGAACAGGCATACATGGGTGGGGGGATGATATTCATCTACCAGAGACTGGGCTCACATTTGTGTGTTGGGGGATGGTGCTCCACCCAGGGATGGGTCCCTATATTTGTGTGTAGGGAGTTGCCCCTACTACACAGTGATTGGGCACATGTGTTGGGGTGTGCCTGCATCTATACAAAGGGGGCAAGTACAACATGTGTGGGGAGGTGGAGTTGCTTTGCTTCCGAGGTAATGGGGCTGCCATATGTTGGGGGGCAGGGGGATGTATGGCTCATTCAATGACCAAGAGGATGACCACACAACAGAGGTGCAGAGCCATGCCAGAAAGCATGAATGGTGTTCCATATAGGCACTCACCCAGTCAGCTGCTCCAGACCTCCCCATCTGCCTTGTGGGCTGGGGCAGCACAGAGGATTATTTCCCGGTCCCACTGTGCCCATTGGGTACAGTCCATCAGGTTGCACAGTGGGTTATGGAAGGGTTTCCATCGCATAACCTGCATCCATCTACACCCCCACCATGCACAGCACTCTGTGCCTTAGTGCATGGTGTATAGTGCATGTGAGCCCCCAGAATGCCCCTCAACATGTTGCTGTTCATGCAGCATGGAATCGGCATGGATCTGCTTCGCATGCAGATGGTTGAATGCTTGGGGTGTCCTGTGCATAGATTCCCAGCCTAGGGTTGCCTACGCCCCTCAGCTATGTGTGGGTAGGCTCCCTTTTTTTCATGCATAGGCACCAGTGTTTTGCCTCACTTCAGACCTTTAACTAATAAACTGGGCTTTAACTATAAGAAATGGAGCACCCACTCGGGGAATCATTTCTGCTTTTATTCAGTGCTTTTTAGACACCAAATGAAGTCTGACGTTCACCACTGTGACTGTTTTGTTTAGTTTGTGTGTGTGAAATGGGGTGAGTTGTGAACTCTCTCCACAAACTCCGAATGCCAGGTTTGAACCTTTGATGGTCTTAGTGTATTTATTGGGATGGGACCAGTACAAGGGCATAGTGACAGAGGGTTCAGGATGCATGAAGAAGAGCAACACGTCTGGTGGGGCAGTGCTTTCATCTTGGCATTTAACCTAATGACACTCAGCAATATGCTGCAGTGGGTTCAGGAAGTACTGTACAGATTCATTAGACTAATACCAGGTTTCAGCCTTTGACAGACTAAGTGTATCAGTTGTGATGGGATAGGTACAGAGCATAGTGACTAAGGACACAGGGAGCGTAAAGAAGGACAATGATACTGATGAGGCAGAGCTTTCATAATGACACTTAACAATATGCTGCAGCTTTTTTTTCTAACTTCAATATTTATGAGTTTCTATGAGTTACAGCACATTGACATACAGAGATGTGTCTGGTCTTTTTTTCAGTGCTTGGCAGCATCATCAAGGATGTGAGAGAGTGGCAGAGGCATGATGCACATCATTTGCTAATTGCTGTTAGAGCTCATTTGACCTTGTTGTCTGCCATAGTGGATCTCAGTCCCAGAGGACTACTTTTACATTGTTGCCTGCTGCGATGGGCCTCAGACCCAAAAAGCACCTTTGATTTTGGCACCAGTCAAGACAAGGTCTCAGACCAAAAAGGTTCCTTTAATTTTGCCACCTGCCACAGAAGATTTCAGTTGCAATATGCTCCTTTAATTTTGCCACCGGCCACTATGATGTCATAAACACAAACACTAGGTCAGTTGGGGACACTTAACAATTTTATACAGACTACTCAGATAGGTTACCAAACTTGTTCTCAGCTTTGGAAAGGGGGAGGGGGTGGGTTACACTAAATCAAATTACCAAACGTTCTGAAAAACACAAAACTCAATTTGGTGAACTATTACATTGTGGCATGAATGGGGTGGTTCTATTTCCCTAATCTAGATACTGCAGCTGGTTAACATACATTACTGACTCCCACTCCAGCAGTATGCTGAACTCACCACAGCACTTTCCCTCACCCCATTAAAACACTGTCCCTCAGCTCACCCCAGGTAAACTGGTAAATCATCTATTATGTTTTTTGTAGGTCACTCATGATTAGTGCTGTGCAGAATGTAGAATTCCTCTGGTGGAATTAGTGCAGAATGACCATTCCACAGGCATAATTTCCACCAGAATTTAGCTTGTTCAACTGCAGAATTCCGCCTACTGTGATCTGCGGAATAATATTCTGCAGAACACTACTTTTTCCATGGAAAATTATTCTGCAACAATTTCCACAGAAAACATTGCGATCCGTGGAATAATGTTCCCCAGAACAGTGATTTTTCTGCAGAAAATCATTCCGCAGATATTTTATGCTGTGAAATTCCACCATTCAGTTTCTGATGGAATTCGGAGTAATTTCGGCAGAATTTTGAATATTCCGCAGAATTTAATTTGCCAGAATTTGAAAATTCCACACACCACTACTCATGATTGATCATCATTAGTCCTCAAGTGTTGCCATATTATCATCAAGGAAGATTGTGATCTAAGATCATCATCTAGATCATGATTTAATCAAGCATGAACTTTCAAATAGCCAGCTGATTATTATTAATTATTTTTGTAAGCCTAAATCAGCATGACGGTTGTTGATGACATGTGGATGATCAAGTGATGATCACTGCTAATTATATTAGTTCTGTATTCTAAGATTATAATAACTGGGGAGTGTTTTCTCCCATAGGGAAACCCAGTTATAATTTGGTTATAATAACTGGCCAGCAATTTTTTCCATAGGCTGAGCCAGTTCTAATTTGCTGTTGTATCCTGCGGGTTATAACGGCAAACACGCGCCACGTCAATCGAGAACAGCCACTCCCTGATTGGTTGTTGAGGTCCTGCTGGGTGGGCTAATCAATTCAAGAAACATGTCAGCTCTGTATCCTCCATAGTGAGGAGCCATCAGACGAGGAGTGCTCGTCTGTACTGAGAGGAAAAAAAGGCTGCATTTGTGCCGACAGTCCTCGTTTTTTCTTTTCTGTGCACTTAAAATATAAACAAAACAGCTCTCAGGTTGTCGTGCCATTTGGAAATCACACTGGACTTCAACTGCCAGCAGGAAGGCTCCAACCCGACGTGCCTCACGAAGGTAATCCCAAATAACAATTTACAAATCACCAACAAACTAAATAAAAAAATAAAAACTAAAACCAGCTAAAAGAGAAAGAGTGTGTGGTGTGTGTGTGTGCACGTGCATGCGCGCACGTGTGTGTGTGTGTGTGTGTCTGCCTGCATGACTGAAACAGCAGAACAAAAATCAGTGTGGCAAAAAATTGCTAACCAGCAATTATAACAAAAAAAAAGATGGGGAAGTGTGCTTTTTTTTTTTTTTAAATCTCTGTTTCTTCCGGGCAGGACCCCGTATTGCCTTCTGCTCTTGTCATGGCACCCCGGAGACCTCCACCACCGCCTATGGCTGCTGAGATCCCAAGGTCACCTCCGGCTTGCCCCCCGGAGGGCGGGGCCGCAGCCACCTCTACCACCCATGGGACTTATGACTGGTCAGGGATCTGCAGCGACGGTGGTGTCTTGAGGTCCTCCAGGGAGGGCATCATGTGTACGTTGCCCTTGCCTCAGTTTTTTTCCCTTTTTTACGCAGGTGGGGACGTGCAATGATGCAAGCGTCTGTCCCCGCCTTCCAGAACTCGCTCCATCGGTTGCCTGAGGCCCCCTAGCCTCCGCTAGGAGCCCTCAGTGCGCTGATCGCTTCCCTCACCCTCCCCCAACAGAAGGAGAGCAGTCCTTAGGATGCTCTATCCTACTCCCCCCGACCGGCCCTCCGACGATCCGGGTCCGTTCCCGAACCCGGGTCGCCTGCGTCATGAGCAGAAATCCCACCGCTGCGCCAATGGGCTGGCTGAGAGTTTCTTTAACTGACTTTACGATAGCTTGGTGTGGATGTTATAAACCCCTCGGGCTTCGCCCTTGGGGTTTATGTAGCATCCCACACCTCGGGCAACCATTAAATTCTCGTTAAGCACACTTCCCCATCCATTATTGTATATATAACTCGGTTATATTCGACAATTATAACCTGCAGGTTATAACTGTGAAAACTTGCTGTGTTTCTCTCGCTACGCACACATGCCAGCCACTACTCTTCTCTCCTCTTCTTTGCCACTGGCCCCACTCCTCAACATTGGATAGTTCACCACCACTTGGAGTTGGCATTAATTAAATTTAAAAAAATAATATTAATGAGGTTAAAAAAAATATTCATTTTCATCCTGTGCCACTTTAAAAAAATTAAACATTTATTTTCTTTTATGAGCCGCTACACACCACTTCGATACCTGACTGGTCCATGTCTCTGAAGGGAAGTCTGTTTATGAAAAAATGATCCCATGCAGTTATGTAAAATAAAGGTTGGATAGGTGTACAAATCTTGAATTTTATACACGCCTTTGGTGTGGGATGCCTTTACAAACCCCTTGTGCTTCATTCCTGGTGTTTATTTCATCCCACACCTTGGGTGCTTGTAAAATTCTCATTATAACTTCCTAACCAGCCATTATTCTATATGTAAGCCACACCAGTAATATTTAATAACGTTTCATGTGATACTCTTATAAAAATATGAATGTCAAATATCAGCAAAAACAAATTAATTATAATGTAAACCATGTAAAGTCAAGTTGAAATGCCTTTAGGAAGAGTACATGCAATGTTAGATACAGTATACATATTTGCATGGCTAATTTGCATATTTTAAAAGCACAGTTTATGGACCAAAACAATGGTAATTTCTGTTTTTAAAATAATTTTGTATTGGCAGTATTAGTCTGCAGACAGGAAAGGTTTCAAACACAAAACAGGCATTTGTAGGAACTCACAAGAACCATTATAGGCACCACTGAATTAAACAATATAAACTAACGTGAGCCTGTTTAACACTAGGAAGAAGGTTGGTATTGGAGTAAGTATAATTGAAAGCAATGTGTTTGTATATAAGCTGTATCATAACTGATAATTCCAATAAAGATGTCTAAATAGGCAAGACAAATTGATTTCCTTTAATTTGTTACAGTAATCTTAACCAGACCATGGGCAATCATGAAAAATCATGATGATATAAGATGATCATTAACCCCAATCACCACTGCTTTTCTGAAATCCCTCCCAGAACCACGTGAGCCCCATGGCCAATCATCTCCACCTCCACAATATTGAAATATAAAAGAAACATTATCCACTATACATAATCTATTTTTTTAATTCTGTTCTCCACCCACCTTCATGTAAACAACATTCCCACACCTCCTTTTCAGTTGAGTCATGCAATTTCTGATTCTAGTACAGTTTCGACAGTCTCCTTCTCTTAGCATGCCATCTGATACAAACCAATAATTTCTCATTTTGTGAAAATAATTCCTGGCAGTCTGAAGACAGTTTGTTTTCTTCTACATCTTTGCAAACACCTTATACTCAAGGTTACTTTTACATGTCAGTCATTTTTGTTCATTTTTGAAATTTTGGTTGTGCCCCATCAGCTCACCGAGAACACAGGTAGCATCATACTGGACGTCCTTGTTCAAACTACCTCTTACACTCCTGCCTGCAAGCTAAGTTACTGATAATCTACCTCTTTGTTTCAGCTTTCCAACCCAGACTCACCACACTCCTCTGTGAAGTAGCTGTAGTGGACAATTTCCGAGACTCCATTTTGTTTTGTTTTTTTAATTTCTGTTTTGAGGTTCCCTGTATGAAAAACAACTGTGGGCATGGTAAAAGTTTAATTTACTGACTGTGTGAGAAGTTTGTTGAATTAACAGCTCTGAGTGATTTTACTTGTAGTTTGTAAGAGAATAACTGATGTCTGTTCTCTATTGTAATTGGCTGAGAACAGATACCTGTCCTATAATTATAGTTAATTATGATCACAGTGATGGTTTCTGAAGCTTGAACATGATCTTGGAACATAACTGATAATGATCATTCATGATACTGTACAGCATTATAAAATCTTTATCTTTTCAGCTGGGACCACAGCACTGTCCCTCACCCCCTTCACAGCACAGTCCCTCATCTCAGCACAGCATTGTCATCACCCTACAAAAGCACTGTCCTTCATCCCACCACATTGTCTCTCATGTCTCATCTCATCACAGACCACATCAGTGTCCCTCACCTCACCATAGCACTATCCTCACCCCACTAAAACAGTGTCTTTCACCCTACCACAACACTGCCCCTCACACTACCACAGCATTGCCCCCACCCCACCACAGCACTGTCCCTCATCCTACTGCAGTGCTGTCCCTCACCCCAACACACAGTCCCTCACCTCATCACAGCACACAACACTGTCCCTCATCTCACCATAGCACTGTCCCTAGACCTACTATAGCACTTTCTTTAAGCCCACCACAGCACAGTCCCTCACCCTACCACAGCACTGTCCCTCACACTACCACAGCACTGTTCCTCATACCACCACTGCATTGTCCCTTATCTCACCACAGCACTGCTCCTAATCCCACCTTAGCACTGTTCCTCAACCAACCATAGCACTGTCCATCACCTCATCACAGCACAGTCCCTCACCTCATCACAGCACTTCCCCCACCAATATACTTTCCTCACCACAACACTGTCCCTCATCAGTATGCTGTCCTCAGCAAAGCACTGTCCCTCACCCTATCACAGGACTATCCCTCACCCAACCACAGTGCTGTCCATCACCTCACCACAGCACTGTCCCTTACCTCACCAAAGCACTGTCCCTCGCCCCATCATAGCACAATCCCTCACTCCATCTTAGCACTGCTTCTCACCGCACCATTGCACTGTCCATCATCAATCACAGCACTGTCTATCACACCACTACAGCACTGTTCCCTACCACACCACTGCACTGTCCCTCACCTCACCATAGCATTGTCCCTGAACTCACAACAGCACTGTCCCTTACTTCACCACAGCACTGCCTTTCACCTTAACACAGCATTGTCACTCACCCTACCACAGAACTGTCCCTCACCCACCACAGCACTGTCCATCACCAATCCCTCACACCACCACAGATCTGTCCCTCACACTACCACATGACTGTCCCTCGCCCACTACAGCACTGTCTGTCACCCCACCACTGCATTGCCCCTGACCTCACCACAGCACTGTCCCTCACCCCACCACAGCACTGTCCCTAACCCCAACACAGCATTGTCCCTCACCACACCACAGCACTGTCCCTAACCCCACCACATCATTGTCCCTCACCCCACCATAGCACTTTATCTCATCCCACTACAACACTGTCCCTCAACCCACCACACTGTCCTTCACCTCATCACAGCATACAGCACTGTCACTCACCTCATCACATCTTTTGAGAACCATAGTAGTCTCTTTTTCCTCTTGCTTTTGCTTACTTGCCTGACACAGATGGTTGCTGCCTTCACTATTCCCCCTTTTAGTTTTGCAGTACTTCTATTTAAAGCATATTAATGAAAGTTGGTTCCCATACAGCTGGTATAGGATAAAAAAAGAGTTTTGCTGCCCACACTTTACTCCACTCATTTACAGGTTGTACAACACACCCTCTGTAATGTGGAAAGAGGAATGTGTACCTTTGTATTACTAATTAGATCTGTTTGCTAGGAAATGAATGTAGTTAAGTATTTCATTATGTGCTGGTAACCAAAGTCCATTGTTATTCTGTACCCAAGTGCATAAGAATCAACATTCCTTCATATGCACTTGAAATTCAGAACCCTTATCTGATCCTGGGGGTGAGGACATGTTGCTGTGAGGTGAGGGACAGTGCTGTGGTGAGGGAAGTATACTGATTGAGAGAACCACAGTTCTGTATGAGCAGCTATCAGAGAAATAGAACCTATATGCATTCGTTCTATTGACAAACACTTTTACAAAAATCAGTTTTGCCTTTTAGTACCTTTGGTAGTTTGATATATTTCTTCAACATAAAACATGAGAGGAAAACGGTCCACCATTTGAGGCATGTCTTAATAAAAAACCCAATTGTTCAGTTACACCATTGACTTCTGTTAGAGCTCTCACTATACATTTATACCTCTGGGCTTATAGACCAAGTGTAGCTAATTTAAATCAGGACAGTATATATCTTGAGGAGTTTATAACCAAGTCCTGCAAATGACTTTGGGGTATGTTAAATAGTGTTAAAAAAGGTCAGCCTTAACTAAGCATGCAGCCTAATTACAGCAGGAATAGCTTTGGAATAAAATAGCCTCAGTACCAAGCACAAGGACAGCAAAGTCAAAGCGTCTGGATGGGAAAAGAGAAATCATTCCTTTCTTGTAAAATTTATTTTTATTATATTCAGAATAGCATACAACAAGCATTAGTGCAGGGAATGGCAATACACAATCAAGATGATTAGCATAACAGTTCAATACAGGAGTATACTTACACATTCCTACTTGTGGCATCTATTCAAGTGGCTACCTCTCAAGAATGGACATGACAAGTACTATATAATCACATGGATCCATAATACAACCTTAGCTTGGTGAAAATGACAAGAAATTAACCACTAAGATTTTTTTTTTGAACCAGGCTAAATGGCACTTATTATGTAGTCACAGTTCTGTCATCATACTGGACTTTCAGAAAAGCTCCCTAGAGGTCCTGGAGCTGAAATTATCTTGCACATAAACACATTCATTATCTTTATGCAGCTTTATAATATCAAAATATATATAAAAAAAATAACGTTATAACCATGCTGCTTACCAGCGGAGAAAGGAGAGTGCACACTGACGGATTCATTTTAATGTGGGGTAGTGCACCCTGCTGCTTGTTAACATTACTCTAAAGGCACAGGTGCTGCGAATCTCGGTGGAGGGCTGGGTGCAACTACGAGGGTGTCTAGCCCACACACACATCATTACAGCTCCAAAGAACAGCCCTACAGTAAATATTTCATTTGTTTAAAGGTGAATCCAATATTTAAAGAAAAGTCCTTCTGTATATCCCAATACTCATGAAGAGCCCTTACGCTGGTGCTTCAACTCGAACCCAAGTCTTTGTCAGGTGGTGTGTCACATCTCCTGATGAAGACTCAGGTTCAAGTTGAATTCAGACTTTGAACCAGTTAAATATTTACTGTAGGGCTGTTCTTTTTGACATTAACTATAGCTCAGCCAGTGCTTTAATAAAGATATTGTTAAACAGCCATTGGAGGTCCTGTCTGTTCTGTGCCAAGGAGTGTTACTACTTTGGAGGTGCAAGTTTCCATTTCTGGCTACTGCAGCACAGAGGGCACTCTAGAATATACTTCTCCCCAACTCTGCCACAGGTGCTATGCATGGTAGTCACCATCTAAGTGCTTCATTGCTGCATTGCACCACCGAAACAACTGCTTTGGCACCAACTGAGTTGAAATCACAGAACTGCCTAAATTAGCCTGGCATAATGCTGCAGAGAGAAGGTAATAAAGTAGCAAATAAGCATTTATAAAAACCTATTAAAAGTTGTTATATCTCCCCAACCCAATAGTTGTCTAGGGTCACACAGTGTTATTACTGTAAAGGATCATTAACTAAGCCATTACAGTCATAGACCCCACCTATGTAGCAGGTTAGGATATGGACACTGTTTCCCAAGGATTCACAGTGTAATGCCATCTACACTGCAGCAAAGTCCAACTTGAAAAGTAATGGTTACAAGTCCTCTTTGTCCCCTTCTTCTGCAATCATAGGATTGTTCTTAGACAGTTTTTCTGTGAAAACTCCAGTCAACTTAGGATCTGTGAAGCAATATAGTTTGTCCTCAATGGTAGATTGCAGCTTAGGGGGAGAACTCATTTGAATGTGAGAGGGCAGCAAGGAGGGCTGAGGGGATATTGGGATGCATAGGGAGAGGCATCACCAGTAGAAAACAGGAAGTTATTATCCCTCTGTACAGACAGCTGGTGAGACCCCATCTGGAGTACTGCGTGCAGTTCTGGAGACCCAGTCTCCGCAAAGACATAGACAGGATGGAAACTGTCCAGAGGAGGGCAACTAAAACGGTGCAGGGTCTGCACCAGAAGACATATGAATAGAGACTTAAGGAGCTTAATATGTATAGCCTTGAGGAAAGAAGGGAGAGGGGGACATGATAGAAACTTGCTACCTCAAGGAATCAACAAAGTCCAAGAAGGTAGCAGCTTTCAAAAAAAAGAGGTGTGCAAGAACAAGGGCACAATTTGAAGATGGGGGCAGCTCAGAGGTAATTTAAGGAAGTATTTTTCACAGAGAGGTTGTGGATGCATGGAGCGCCTTCCGGAGGGTTGTGGAGTCAAAAACAGTGGTGGAATTCAAGCATGCATGGGACAGTCATAAGGCAATTCTAGGGGGTGGGAGTAGGAAGAAGTAGGTTGCTGGTTAACTAGGATCTGCAGCTTATCCATTAGGTAGGGAAATGGGCAGACTGGGTGGGCCAAGCGGTCCTTATCTGCCATCAACTTCTATGTTTCTATGTTTCTATACTGAATCTGCACTTCCCTAAGTTTCACCGTGATCCCTTCACAAACTTTTCTTCTAATCCAAGTCTCATAGGAGTAGAAAGGGAACTGGACAGCGTTATGCAGAATTTTAAAATTCCAGTGGAATGAAATTTTGCGGACTTTCTATAATTCCATCTAAATTCCACTAAATTTCACCAGAAATGTAATGTCAGAATTCTGCAGCAGAAAAATGCAGAATGAGTTTTCTGCAAAATTTGTGGGAAATGTTATTCCACAGATCTCAATATTTTCCACAGAAATGGTTACAGAATGATGTTTCACAGAAAATATATTATTCTGCAGATCACAGAAGGCAGAATTTCACAGAAGAACCAGCAAACTTCCAGCAGCAATTCTTCGCTAATTTTACCGGCAGAATTCCACATTCCACATAGTACTAGAACTGGAGAATACGAGGTGCTTGTTCTCTAGCTATCCTTAAAATGGAGTTTCTGTCCCCTACTGATCTTGTTACCATAAGAATTGCCTTGGGGCCCTCTTCCTGACCATGACCTTGTCTAGGGTTAATCTGGTAGGCCCTAATAATTTGTGGAGGGTGTCTTAGTCCAAGCACCTCCAGAAACCATCTCTCTAAAAACAGAGCATCATTGTCCCCTCTGTACCTTTTGGAACCCCTAGGATGCAGACATTTGGGGCCCAGATTGTATTCTTGATTTGTTCTAGCCAGGTATGAAAGAGACCTTGCTCCTTCACTGAAGTCACTGCAGCTGCCGTAGCTTTCCCATACACTACAGCTGACTCTGCTGCTGCCCCTGTAAAACCTTCCACTTTATTTTCTACAAGGACCAGTCATTCTGTGTAGGTGTCCAGCTTTTTCTCAACACATTGGTTAGACTGCATTAATAGTATGATTGCCCACCGAAGACTCTAGAGGATGACTGCCACTTCACTATCAGAAGTAAGCTGCTGCTGTTGGGTGTCTTGCTTCTTAGAAGGCACTGGAGTTAAAGAGTCCTGTTTTGATGCTCACTTTGGTTTTTCCATCTCTTCAAAGCAGATAATTTGAAGCAGTACTTGCTAGTCTATGTGCAATGCCAAACATAAGTTGAAAAAATAAGAATATAACACTTTTTAAAACTGTTTTCGGTCCTAGTTTGATTGAGCTCCTCTGAAAACATCTATTCTGCTGGACTGTTAGGCTAGAAATGGTGGAGACATTCCACAAAATGATAGACAATGGTGAGACAATAGTTGTAGGGGATGTTAACTTGCCAGACATAAACTGCAAATCTTGTTTAGCATCTCCCTCAAGAGGAAGGGACTTTGTAATGGTACTGAAGGGTGCAGGGGCTGAGGCATCTTGTAGAAACTCTTAACTGAGGTGAAGCTGTCTTGGACATGGTTATAACTTACAGCAACAGGGTAAAGGAGGTACAGGTGGGGTGCCACTGAGGAAGTAGTGAACACTGCATGGTGGGATTTAAAGTAAACACTAGTGAAGACATTAGTCATTCCAAATCGGGGTTTTAGGTTTCAGAAAAGCAGACTTTCAGAAGATGAGAGATAGCCTGGCAGAGAGTCTTAGATACAGGGAAGAGAAGGACGTAGACAAAATGTGGAAGTATCTCAAAGGAGCTATCACAGAGGTAACTGAACAATGCATCAGAATGGTGAACAAGGCAAATAAGAAAAGGAAACCCCTCTGGTTCTTCAGGGAGGTGGTTGCAATATAAAGAGAGAAAAAGAAGGTGTACATAAAGTTTAGGGTGTCAATGAAAGATGAGGATAAGGAAACCTATAAGGTAGCACAGAGGGAAGCTGTTAAGAAAATAAGGAAGGCTAAAGCCCTGACTTAACTGAGGATTGCACAGGGGGCAAAAGAAGGAGATAAAGCTTTCTTTAGGTACCTAAAAGAAAAGAGGAAAACTAAGGGGGATATAGTTAGCCTAGCAGATACTAGAGGGAAAATGGTAGAAAAAGATTGTGAGAAAGCAGAAATCTTAAACCAGTACTTCTGTTCTGTGATCACCAAAGAGAAGGCAGGGGATGGGCCAAACCTGTATAGCAGCAACACCCAGGGACTAGTTTTTTTTTTTTGTTTGTTTTTTAAATTAAGTGAACTTAATTAAAATGAAAAATACAATAGTACAGTGCATGGGACAATGAAGCCAAGAACCCCCCCGCATCATAACATACCACCACCACCACCACCCCACACCACACCCTCCCCAGTGGAACCACCCCACCAAACCAACATAACAATCCCTCAAAAGGGGGCTAATCCCCCCAAGTGTATAAGACAGGTAAGATAAAATAGGTGCCAGATAACATGCACCATACAAGAAAAAATCCTTGACATCATACACAACATAAAAGAGTGTAGACAGTATGATGTTGCCCCATCTCTTATCAAAAAGGGGAAACCTGTGTCTTAGGCTCATGATCATATGCTCTACAAGAAGACTAAATAACAACTCATTCAGTCATTCATGATATGAAATGGAAACTTGGTCTAGACAATTCCTAAGGACCACCTTTTTCAGAGGAAGAGAGATTAAGACCATGTAATATTTCCATTCCTAAACTGAGATAGAACTATAGTCCCCCAGAAAACAACTCTCAGGGTGAAACAAACCTTGTAACCCCAAGAGTGGGTCTGCCAAGGATTCAATGAGGTTCCAAAGAGGGGCAATTTTACAACCAAACCAAAAAATATGCAAGAGGAAACCTTCATCCTGTCCACATCTAGTACACACAGAAGAGGGCAACCTTGCCATCTTAGCTAGTTTTTGAGGAGTGTAATAAAGGTTATTCAAAATATTACATTGAGTGAGTGTCAATCTATCTTGTGTAACATAGCGATAAAGCTCGATCCACATACTTTGCCATTGGGAAGAGGTAAGGGAATATATACCTTATCCCAAGAAGGTGAGGAGCCATGTAAGTCTGAAAAAATCTTGGTAAAAAGCAGTGAATACAAGGCAGACACTGCATGCGGCTTAGAAGCCAGAGTTGTAATATCGGCTAAAACCTCAGTGACATTTGTGATCCAGAGGCCTGTCCCAAACCATTGCAACAAAACATGGCTAAGTTGGAAGACTTTAAAGGCAAGATGAGCCCCCAGCTGGAGAGTGTCAATGATAGCTGCACTAGACAACAATGAACCCTGCTCTAACAAGTCACAAACTCTGATATTTACCAACTGGGGAAACCAATCAGAGGTAAGAATATGACCCCCAATATGGAAATTACTGTTGCGAAGTATGGGCTAGGAAACATCTTTGGAAAAAGGGTGCTTCATCAGGGTCCAGAATTGGGAATAGACTTTAAGGGAGGTCCCCATTACAGAAGCATGCAAAGCAAAAGGAAGATATTTAAAAGGGGTAAAGAATAAAGATGATACTGACAAGCCAAATTTACTGAAACCATCCAATTCTAAATCTAGCCATATCGGCATGTAGGAGGAAGCGAGGCCCTGAAATGAAGGAGAAATCCACCAAAACATCTTACTAAAGTAACTAGCAAAGTAGTAAATAAGAAAGGGAGGGAGCTTAAGGACACACAGAGTAAGAGCAGCCAGCGTCTTATAGGCCCATCTCAGAGTCTTTTGTACCCATATAAAATTAGTAATCATTCTATGAATAGGTTGAAAGGGGGAGCCAAAGATTCAACATGTTAACAGGGTAAAAAATGCGGGGCAGGGCATTCATTTTAATGATACTGACCCTGCCCCACAGAGACAGAGAGCCTCCGCTGAAGGTCCTGTTTAATCTTAACTATGAGGTCAACTAAATTAAGTTGACGCACTAAGGTAATATCCTAGAAAAGATGAATCCCCGGATATTGAATGGAACTGGGAGACCATTTCATCCCCCGTGAAAGAATATCTGCCTTAACCTCTGTCAGCATAAGAGGCATAACCTCCATCTTATCAAGGTTTAATTTATAAGTAGATAACCAACCAAAATCTTCTATAATATTTAGGGCGGCCAGCTGGGAGGTGACAGGATGAGTGATATGCAGCAAGATGTCATCTGCATACACTGAGAATTTCATCTCCTGGGAACTCACAGAGATACCGGTCAATGCTGAGGAGGACTTTAACTGAAGGATAAGGGGATCTAAATACAAATCAGAAAGATAAGAGGAGAGGGGGCAACTCTGATGAGTACCAGAACATAAAGCAAAGAGAGGGGGAAAAAATTACAATAAATCTTAGCCATAGGGAGGGAATCCAATATTTGAATCCAATGATGAAAATAATCTGGAAAACCAAATTTCTCGAGTGTCAAAAACAAAACATCCCAACTTACCTTATCAAAAGCCTTCCCTGCATCCAGGGAGACCAGCACCATGGGATGATGGAATCCCTGGATGCAGATAAGACATGTGCCAATTTCCAGAGATTATCTACTGATATCCTCTTGGAAACAAAATCCACCTGCTCCCAACTAATAAGCCTAGCCCAAACCTGGTTAACTGTATGAGCCAATACTTTGGATAAAATCTTCATATCATAATTTGTTAACAAGTTGGGTCTAAAGTTGGAGACAAGGTTGGGAGACCGACCATGCTTGGGCAAAAGAACTATCAGAGCCTGAAAAATGGTGGGATTAGAAATACCAGAATCAAAAATGTACAAATAAAAATGATGAAGAAGAGGGACCAAGTCATTGAAAAAAGTTTTTGAAAAATTCACTGAAAATCCATCGGGCCCAGGAACCTTGAGAGAGGACAGACTCATAAAGCCCCCCCATACCTCTTCTTCAGTGATAGGTTGGGAGAGAAACAACTGTTGAGATTCAGTCAACCACGGAACAGGAAAGGAATTTAAATAATCTGCAATGCAGGATTGCAATGGTGGCAAGGAATTAGGGCCGTATAAATCACGATAAAAAGATGCAAAGTCTTGGGCAATGTCCCAGGGCTGGGTGTAGAGAGAGAGAGACATCTGGGGCTCTAATAACAGAGATTACCCTGGAGGTTTCCTGTTGCCTGAGATGCAATGCTAGAAGGTGACTCGCCCTCTTGCCCTGCTTGATGTATGTAGACCGTGTTCTGAGGATAGTGTATTTGGCTTTCTCTCTCATGAGAGTCGAATATTTTTCTCTCAAAACTGTTAGCTCATGGACAATAACATCAGGAGTCCAAGAGGAAAGACCATGTTCAGTCACAGTAATATGTTGCAAGAGGTCCTCGGCCACGTGTGCCCACTGGTGTTTATGCGCATAGGTGAGTCTAATAAACTCCCCCCTGAGAAAGCATTTGAGGGTCACCCACTCCAGATCCTCCTTCCAAACAGAATCAGCATTCCACTGTATAAATAATGCAATTTGATCTTTGACCGTCTTCACCGTAAATGAGTCAGCAAGGAGCTGATTATTAAGCTTCCAAATTGTATCCTTTCAAGGGCCGGGGACATGAGACAGCCTCACCCACACCGATAAATGGTCTGAAGGAACCTTGGCACTTATTTCTCCAGCCAGCACCCCAGTCAAAATAGTTTGGCTACTCAGAATATAATCAAGCCTGGAATAAGACCTGTGCATGGTAGAGAAATAGGTGTAAATCTTATCTTGCCGGTGAAATATCTGCCAGGGGTCACAGAGCCCAAAGGAACCCATCATATCCTTAATGAATCGCTGAACTGGGGATAATCCTTGGGAGATCCCACCAGTTCTATCCAAATCAGGATTGAGGGCAGTATTCCAATCCCTCCAATAATGAAAGGGATAGGAAGAAATGTGGACAAAAGACTCACCAGCTCCAAGAGAAAGCATGGTCCAAGATATTGGTACCATATACACTCCGCAGGACAACCTCTGACTTGTCTAGAATACCCCACACAAATATGTATCAACCATTAGGGTCTTGGAGGCATTGCTGAACCTGAAAGGCTACTCCCCTGTTAATCAAGACAGCCACCCCACTAGTAGCAATCGCGAAACCAGCTTTAAAAACCTGGCCAATCATCTGCCTTCAGAATAAGGTGCTTTCCAAAGATAGAAGGTGGGTCTCCTGAAAAAAGATGACATGGCACTGTAAAAGTTATAAATATTTAAGGATTTGATAACACTTAGAGGGGGATCTGGCTCCCTTAACATTCCACAATACAAATTTTAAATATGTGGTCATGGCAACGAGGAAATAAAGAAACCAGAAACAAGATAATACAACACCATCAAAAAAGGACCATAAAACTCCAGTGGCTCCACTAACCCCACCCCCCCCACCATGAAGTCCCAATCTGAATCCCCCCAACCCTCCATCTCCACATCCCCCAAACCCATCACCCAAAAATCTGAACAAAGAAAAAGGAGTAAATGATCCAAAAAAACTACAAGTAAACCATACTACCTCTTTGAAACCACCCCAAGGTCCCCAGAAAATCATCCCACCGGAATGGTCAGCCTGCCACAAGTACCAAAAAGGTCATAGACCAACAGCCAATAGGTGAGAGTAACCCCCAATATTGCCATCCCCGCCAGTAGCCCAACCCTTCCTCCTCCTCACCCCTGCTCTGAACAACCCCAAATAAACACTAAACAACATAAAAACTTGACAGTAAGTCCCCCAACATAACACTCAACTCTAACAACTCCAGTAACTAGACTACTGTAACTAAGCTAAACTACAAACTCTGTAAAAAGATCCCCTGAATTATCCAGAGCCAATGTCCAAAATAAAATAATGAGATTATTGAAAAACAGCCCACAAAAAAAAAATGACAATGATCATCCCCACTCATTATTAAAAAAACCCTCATATGATAAACAATATCCCTGACATAAATGTAACATTGATGGCAACTATGGGTTCCAAGGCCCTACAGTTCCAATAGCAAAGATATAGTCCAAAAATGGCAACATAATAATATAACAAATGCTGCCTGGTTGATCATGCAGTTCAAGAAGCAGTAGAGATAGGAGGACAGATACATATACAGTATTCAGTAAATAAAAAGCCTGAAAAACAAGTCGAACAGTATTTGCATCCACAGAAGGCCAGGCCCATATGCTGCCAAAAAAATGATCACGGCTAAGCCCACAGACTGCGCTGTAGCTAGAAGAAGCCTCTGAGTCCAAACTATGCTATGGAGGATCCAAACCATGATAATGAAATAAACAGCTTTGAGGATTGCACACTGTATTGTTATATTCAGAAGGCGCTACCTCGAGTAATCAGGCAGTACAACTTGCATATTAAGTGGGCCTAATGAAGGAACCAGTAGTTAACCGTCAAGGCTGGGCCAGGGACTCCAGATAATAAGAGAAGGCAGAGCAATCTGATGCAGGGCACCGGTAA
This sequence comes from Neoceratodus forsteri, assembly GCA_016271365.2. NCBI lineage: Eukaryota > Metazoa > Chordata > Ceratodontiformes > Ceratodontidae > Neoceratodus > Neoceratodus forsteri. The sequence goes on along the minus strand of CM057455.1, from coordinate 381,889,865 downwards.
CAAAGAGGAACAAAACACTATCTGTTTCCAGGTCTGCAAGGGGATAATTGCAGGCAGAATAGTTAAAACATACATGAAGTCAACCATGAGCCTCCCACCAACCTGCACAGCAAATCAAACAATAAACCCCACAATCAGCATAATGATCCTTTTCTAGAGACCCACAAATTATATACCACACAGTCATCTGTCTTTAAATAGTGCAGGGAAAAGCTTCTTAAGCTCAGTGGCTGCCAGCTCAGCCTAGATGAATGAAAGCCAGGCATTTTGATGAAAAACTGACAGGCAGGCAGGATACAGGACTCTGAAGTGGACACCTGCAGTAATACATTTTGTCACAAATGGATGATATGCAATGCAGCTCTCCATTGGCTGGTGACTATGGGCAGATCCTGTGAAATACAGAGCCAGGAGCCTTCCCAGGTGATCTCACAGAGCTCACTCACTTTAAACTAAACATGCTTCTTATCCGGGCAGTTAAGGAGCCACAGATTGAATGGACGGGGCGGATAGCCCTCCAGATATTTTGACCTGAGAGATCTATGGCCTTTTTCCACTATATAGGTTAGATTGTTAGGTGATGGACCAGCCAACCTGTTTAACAATTTTTGTGCAAACAAAACTGGAGAGGCACCCTCTGCATCCTCTGGAAGGCCGAAGACTACCAGATTGTTATGTCTACTTTGGCCTTCCAGGTCTTCAAGTTTGGATTCCATTTTGGAGTGGCACAGCCAGAGGGATATAATGTCCAGTTCAGTTCTATCCCTCCGCTTTTCAAGGGAAGAAGTGTGGGCCGCCACATCTCAAATAGCCCTGGTAGCTTCAGAAAGATTGGCACACATGGACTTCAGCTCTGAAGTGAGCTCCTGAAGTGCGACTTTGAAAGATGCAAATTTGGAAAGGAAGCATTCTTCTGATAGGAGTGTAGATCCGGTGGTGGGGCTAGAAACCATGCCAGGCACTGTTCCATGGCCACTGAAGTGTTTAGAACTTTTCTTGGGGGGGGCAAGCTTCCTTGTGGCTCAATTCCAGCCAGCCCTCAGCCCCCTCCTCGCACTCCCAGACTTGCCCTCCGGTACCCCAATACCCTCTGGATTACCCCTCAGGGTGGGTCCACTGCACCAGTTGGATCCCCACAATGACAGGAGAAGAGTGCCAGCAGGGCAGCCCTCTGGCATTGCCTCCTTGGCTTGCACCCCCAAGGTGAGGCATGGAGTACACTGGCCATAACGGACAATGGGATAGGTCGGGATCTCCCCAGAGGTGCCAAAGCATGTGATCTGGGCCAGACATGAGTGGGCATCATAGCTGGCAGCCACAATTTATTTCCCATTTTTTCCCCCCAGGGTGGGAACATGCAGTGGTGTCTTGCATCCAGCCTCCCCACCACAGTAACAGCACCAGTATGGGGGCTACCCCCAGCCTCCGACAAGGGTTCATGTTGTGCCAGACACTGTACCCCCTTCCTCCATGGAGAAGGAGAGCAGTCCCTATTATTCTCAATTCTTCTCCCTGGCTGGCTCTCTGACATCCCCAGGTCCATCCCAGAACCCGGCCATTCGAATCAAAGTCAGTCTCCCTGCTCCTGTGCCAGCAGGATGGCCATGTTTAGGACTTTTGTCTTTGGTCGCTTGTGGCACATGCATGGATAGAGCTTGGCACATTCCTCAGTCCATCCTGAAGTTATTTAAATGGATCACACACAATCCTCAGGGCAACAGAAACAGCAGGAACTCCAATGGGTGCAGGGGGACATCAGAGGCAAAAGACTCCAACAAAGAAGTTAAAAAACTTCTACTTAAATTCATTTAGAGTGGGACTGAAGTCTAGAAGCAGCTACACCATGGACTATATCATGTGACTCCCCCTGGGACCAGGGGATGACACAAGCCCCTTAACAAAGGTCAAGTCTTGGAAGATTTAAATAAACTAAAGTTGAACAAGACCATGGGACCAGATGAGATTCACCCTAGAGTTCTCAGGGAGCTGGGGAGTGTACTAGCAGCACCTCTAGCAGAACTATTCACCAAATCACTAGAGACTGGGACCGTACCAGAGGACTAGAAAAGGGAAACAGTGGTCCAGCTCCAAAAAGCTGGAAGCAGGGAGGAGGCTGGAAATTACCATTCAGAAGTCTTCACATCAGTAGTAAGAAAGTTGATGGAGACGCTACTCAAACAGAGAGTCACAATGTATCTGGAATCCAGTGGACAGCAAGACCCATAATAGCATGGGTTCATGGGAGGTAGGTCTTGCCAAACTAACCTGGTCAACTTTATCAACTGGGTTACAAGGATAGTAGACCAAGAAGCGGCAGTAGATGTCATCGATCTGGACATGATCAAAGCCTTCGACTCTGTTCTACACAGAAGGCTGGTAAAGAAGCTGGACCACATGGGGACAGCAGGGAGGTGGTTGAGTGGGTGAGTTGCTGGCAGAGAGGAAGAAGACATAGGTTCAGGTAAACGGGGCATTTTCAGCTGAGAGGAAGGTGACCAACGGGGTACCACAGGGTTTGGTACTGGGTCCCCTACTCTTCAATGTGTTCATAGCAGACATTGCAAATGGGCTGAAAGGTAAAGTGTGTCTATTTGCTGATGACACCAAGATTTGCAACAGAGTAGACTCCTCTGGGGATGTGAGGAGCATGACATCAGACTTGAGGAAAGTGGAGGAGTGGTCGGAAACATGGCAGCTGAGATTCAACACCAAAAAGTGCAAAGTCATGCACTTAGGCAGAAACAATCCCAAAGAGGATTATTACCTGGGAGGAGAGAAGCTAGCCTTCACCAGCCAGGAGAGGGACCTAGGGATCATTGCATCAGAAGACTTGAAAGTGGGTAAACAATGTGAAAAAATGGCACTAAAGGCAAGTGGCATGCTGGGCTGTACCAGGAGGAGAATCATGAGTCACAGGAGGGAGGTGGTGTTACCACTGTACAAGGCACTGATGCACCTCCATTTGGAGTACTGCATACAGCACTAGAGACTGCACCTCAAAAGGATCATAGACAGAATTGAGACAGTGCAGAGGAGGTCCAGGAAAATGATTCATAGACTGCACCATATGGCATATCAGGAAAGGCTGAGGGAACTCAACATGTACCCCTGGAACAGAGGAGGGAGAGGGATGACATGATTGAGACTTTTAAATATATGAGGAGTACAAATAAGGTTAGCATTCAGGAGGTTTTCTAATTGAAAGAGAATAGCAGAACGATAGGGCATGACATGAGTCTGAAGGGAGGTAGGTTCAGGAGTAATACAAGGAAGTTCTTCTTTTACATAGAGGGTGGTGGACCCATGGAATAGACTACCCAAGGAGTTAGTGGGAGCCAAAATGGTAAGTGAGTTCAAGAACACATGAGATAGGCATAAAGGTAGCAAAAGGCAAAGGAGAGGAGAGTGAATAGCATCAGGTAGGTTCTTGGGCAGACTAGATGGAATTTGTAGTCCCCTTCTGCCATCGCTTTCTATGTTTCTTTGTTTCTCATCCCCCAGAGTAATCATTCTTAAACTGCAATGCTAAGGGATGCTTGCAAATTTGTTCATGATAATGACATACACAAACAGGGCTTTCATTGAATGTCTGCACCTTTTACTTGTCACACATGAAGGCCTAGAGCATGGGGAGATCACTTATATATGAATGGCACTGACTGACTTATCACTTGTGAAGCTTTGACATGAACTTCAAATCACATTATGGATGGCTTGATGATCTCTCTTCCATTTGCATTAACATCAGTACACAAGATGAAAATGATCAACAAATAGCTGATAAAACTCTGCGCAGAATTTGTCCAAATTGGTGCAGCATGCGAAAAGCAAAACAAAAACAGAATTTCCCTGCAAATCAGGAGGAAAAGGGAAATTTATCCAAAGGTATGCCACACTGTAAGCTATGGACTTCAGTGCCTTAGACCTCGTTACCCATTTAGTACACAGTATTTAGACATCTAGAAAACAAAGAGGATTCTGAAAACCCTCATTGTCATCATTGATTACCAATCCAATAGAGGGTTACAACTGAAATGGGTGTAGCAACTTTTCTAGCAATAAGAATATTTCTTTGTTTTATTTGCTATTTTTGACCAGAAAAGGATACCTTTTTCAGGTATGCCCTGGGGGTAGGTTACAGAGATCTGTTTTTTTTGGTTTTTTTTACTGTAACAATACTGGCTATGACACCATGAACACTCCCCTTCTCTGCTTTGACAAGTGCAATCAGATCTTCAGCTTCCACTGGATGGTGACCAGTGTTGGGCGGGGGGGGGCCTCAGTTTCATATCTCATCTGATGAATGCACCACAACAGTGCAGCATCCCAATGTTGTATTCAGTGTCCGTTACAAGTATGTCCCTAGTACCTGTTGTGGAGCTGGAAACCACAAATTTTCAATCTTTCTGCCCTATGGGTGAGTGTGCTACCTACTAAGCCACTAGCAGTGATAAATACCATGATAAATAACATATTCACTAAAGTTTCATTCTGGAAGACCTGCAGGTTGCGCTACTTTTTATTTATTTCTTTGTTTATTTATTGGTATGCCAAGAAAGGTAGGCTAGATATAATTGATTGATATCCTGGGGAGGGGAATACATAGAATGAAGAATATTAGTACATATAAAAGCATAGTAGGGTGGAAAGATATGTTTCTTTAATTAGGAATTTAAGTGCTGTATAACAGCTTCAAGTCAGAATATAAGGTTCATTACTTTCAAGTAAAAGCAGATCTTTGTTAGGATCTCTGTACAGCCATAACTCACTGGACTAAAAGCTGTCAGTGCAAGAACATCATAGGAAGGTTTTATAATGATATGACCACCCTTTTTGACATACATAAGTGCATGTCATATATGTACTGTAATGTCTATATAACGTGGGCAGGCCCCAACCACTTTAGTTTCCCACAGTCAGTGAACAGAGTTCTTAATCATCCACCAATGGTAGGATTGGGGCTGTCAGAACCATAGGCTGGAATATCAATTACTTAATATGGGCACTCAACTAAGCCTTCAGCCCTTTGTTATAAAATATGTATGAAACTATATAAAAGAATGTAAGACTGGCTCAACACTTACTCCACAGCCTACTGTATAAAAAGTTCTAGATAACCATGAATAACGTTTTTGTCACACCCTTTTGTAAAATATAAAAATAGATTTCATGGTTTCCTATACAACTAATTACTAATAGCTTGCATAGATAAAATATTGTAAGAACTGTGAAAAGCAGCATAAATAAAAAATAACAAAGGTTTCAGAAAATAAAAATAAACAAAAGCACACAATTTACAGTTTTGGTAACTTCTGCAAACAGTTAAATTGTTCTTGTAGAAACAATATAAGTCCCTTTTTAAGGGAATTCCATAGAATCAAGTTGCACAAACAATGTAAGCTATTTTTCCTTGCATAACAATTTCAAACAACTTTGTCTTATTAGTATTTCAAAACTCCTCTTTGTTACTTACTCAAACACTTTTTCTCATGCAAAATGTTTATATACCTTTGCATAGATTTGAGCTTTTTCTATATACTCAATTTCTAGTATTTAAGAAATTATTTTCCCATGCAACCTCCCACCTAAGTCTAATTAGAATATCATAAAAAATTATTTTAAATAATATTCAAGACATCTGGTTAGCTGCAGAGTCTGGATTTTCTTCTTAATTTCATAATATCGGTGGGTTCTCCTTCTCCTGGATGTCAAAAGGTCTTTTAGTGGCTGGATCATGTTATTGTTTCTGTTCTTACTCTATCCACACTTAAACCCTAGACTTTGGACCAATAATTTCAATCCAACCTTGCTTCTTGGCTGACAGATATCACTAGACAAACTCTGTCCTTTATTCTGGTTTTAACAGGAATTTCAAAGACAGTAAGAAAAACCACAGAAATGGCAGTCTCATAAGCATAGATCCTTTCAGCATCTCAGTTAGAAGGTGACTGACCAGACTCTTTCAGGAAGTGGCTTTTATCATCTCTGATCCAGAGTGCCATCACTGTCTGGCTCTGTCATTATTGCACCAGTCCTGATTGGTTCTAGCAATGGAGGTGGGATGGTGAGTTTTTTTCCTTCTGAGACTCCCCCTTCCTCTGCTGTGATTCATTTTTTGAGTTCACGGTTAATTTTCCTTATAACTTTTGAAGGCAATATGATGCAGTCTTCAAACAATCATTTTCTTTTTTTTTATCATAGAATATTTTATTGAGTTTTTCTTATACACCACACATACTCTCAACTTACACCATAACATTATGTAGGCAAAAGGTCAAGTTGTACATAACCATTTACAATTCAGTAATAATGCACAATTCTCACCCTAAACAAACAAACAAACAAACATTTTCAAGCTCAGCTCATTAAACGTGATCTGTCAAAGTGTCTCTCATGTCTGTGAGACAAAGATTTTCTGAGATAAGCTAATAATGATTATGACACCATTTCTCAGCAAAACCTTTAACATAGGAAATAGTCATCCAACTCTTCATGTATCAAGCTCCAAAATTAGGTATTTTCTTCCAGGTTTTTGGTTAGGAAAGTTCTTAGAAGCAGAAGATTGTCCATTTGTTCTTCCAAGGAAACATATCCATCAACCTGTCAAGTCTGTTTACTTTAAACTCTTTCAGATGGCATTTTTCAGTTCAGCACCAAGTTGCACACACAAACATTATCTCTGGATTTGTCATGACACCAGCTTTCATTTAAGACCAAACTCAGGTATTTCAGCTTTTTGGTTTTTAACACACAACATTTTTGTAAAGAACTCACATGTAAGTCTCAGACTCAGCCATTTGATAGGTTGTAATGTCCTTTATCCACTAATTTAATTTCATGCTGGCAGCATGTTGCATTCTCCTATAACAAACAAAAGTATATTCCTTGCATTAAAGCTTATGGAAGTTTAAATGCAGCTCTCTCTCACTCTCTTTTTTTTTTTTTTGTAACCAGTAATTTGATGCCTGGCAATACTGTCATAAAGCTTGGTATCTGTACATTTGGCATGGGCTTGCTAGGCAACTTAATCAGTAAAGTTCTTCCTTTGCATCTGGCTGGAAACAAGTATAAAACTTAAGTCCGAGAAAGGGGCAAAGTTCTTCACTGGGTCAAAGATGATATTTCAAACTGCAAAGATACATTTTTTCTCAACTTTGAAAGTCCAAGCACATTTTAAAACCACTCTTTAGCATAAATTTTTCTAAGCAGTTTAACAAGGCAGATTATTCAAAGTCCAACCTGGTGGCTTGTTTTATTCCAGTTACCATCCCAGTTTAATAGTATAATAGTACAATTAAACATCAATGATTATATAAAATAAATAATAATAAAATTATTATAAAATATTTGTCCCAACAGGGCCATCCCTCCAATCATGCACAGAAGCATCAGGAGCAGAGCAAAAACTATCCACCAAATAGCTAGCTGAGGGAATGACATGAAGACCAGATTCATCACATAGTGTCTTGCCAAGTAGCTGAAAGCAAATGACCCCCACATTATGGGTTCAGAGGGTGGGAAAAAGGTAAGGCTGTTATGGGGAGCATCTCAATGATCTAATGTTATTGTTAAGTAATTAACCTTTTTTTTTCCTTTTTCAGAGGTATTTTCATAGAGCCATAATACTTTGGACAACTACCAGGCAGTATCAACCCCAGCTGTGTGTCTCATGAAACAGTGGACTGACTCTTCAGATGGCAGTCCTCATGTGACCTCAAGGCCAAATTTAGCACTTCTACAGGATATCAGATCCAGACTGCAATGCTTAGTAATAGCATGGATTCTGTGTCAGGTAACAGCCCTGAAAATGTAAGTGGCTAAAACAGACCTGAAGCAGGCCACAGATGCTGAAATGTCCCTGATGCCATGCACTGTAATAGTACGAGGAAGAACCTTTTCCATCAGCCTGTATCAGAATAGGATTTAGGAAGAGATCCACATGGAGATGCACTGTTTGGAAATTGACTTACCTCTTGTGCAAGAGCAAAATAGACAAGCAGCTGGGAGAAATTGGCACAGTCACTGGTACATTCTAAACAGTACTAAAGGATTCTGCATATATCCAACGGATGGAACAGCCCACAAATTCTGGGAAAACGGAAAGAAAAAAGATACTGCAAATCAACAGACTGATTTAACATGAAATCTGGCACAACCTTTGAGAGCAATTTTTGGTGAGTCTATAATGCATCCTATCCTGTGAAATACCAGAAAAGGTGATTCCCAGACTAATGCCTGCATTCTGACACATGCCGGTCTTTGGTAATAGCCACAAGGAATACAGTCTTCCTGGACAGGTACTGTACTTTAAGTCACTGAAAGACACAGGCTCAAAATGGACTTTTATTAGAGGTTCAAGCATTAGATTCAGATACTAAACTGAAACAGGTTTTCAGAGTTGAGGGACCACATGCATTAGGCCCTTCAGAAATCTGTGAACCTCATTCAACTGGGCCACATAATTGCTCCCAATAACAGCATGGAAAACCAGAATTGCTGACAGGTGAACCTTCTCCTTAAACTGCAACCCTCACTGAGAAAGAGTGAGCAGGCCATCAAGTAGACTCAGTACAGCACAAGTGAAGGGTCCTAGGTATACTGTCAGGCACCTCACAGCAAACTGCTTCTACTTCAGGGAGTAGATGTGCCTGTAAAAATACTTCCTAAATGGAACAGCTGAAATCTCTGCTGGAATGCAAAACTAGGAGGCATCAGTGTCTTCAGGATCCATTCATGGAGCCACATGGTCTGGTGGTCTGGTTGCAGCAGCCTTATATAATTCTGGGACAAAAGGTCCAGCTAAACCTCAGAAGAAACAGCTTCCATGGCCAACTTTGACAGCTGTGGTGACCAGATCTGTCTAGATCACAGTGGCTCATCTCCTGCCATTATGTAGCTTGGCTAGAACCAGCTGAATTAGAGGCAGTGGAGGAAAGGCATAAAGAAATGTTCCTTTCCAGCAGAGGTACAATAAGCCTGATTCTGCAAGCCCCCCTGAATGGTGCAAGGGGCTTTCCCCACAAGGAATGGTGCAAGGTATGGCTTGCACCAAAAAATGAGCCCTGAGCAATTCCCAAAAATAGCCTACATAAAATGCAAGCTGTGTGTGCCAAAGAGGACTTGTGTCATCCTTGCGGTACAAAATGGGCTGCGACATGGTGCTAGGGGGCTTATGGCAGATGCAGACTGCCATGTCCCTTAATTTGGGATTCACAAACCCCTCCCAAAGGGCAAATTTCTAAGTACCATTAGACCAGTCAGGGCTGGTCTAAGGTTACTTAAAAATGTGTCCTCTGGGAGGGTTGAGAACCTTGTGCCAATCTGCCATGGTCTCCCTTCCCCATACTGGACCTCCATTATACAAAAACAGTCACATCCCTGGTAATCTAGACGACCCTGCACAGCCTTATACCCTTTTATTAAAAAAAATCTCTAGTGATCTAGTGAACCCCCTGCCCTGATAACCATTTATTAAAAAAAAAAAAACACATCCTTATCCCCAATCTGCCCATAATATGTACAGATTCCATTGTGGTCCATCAGGGATGTGGTGTTTTTGGAAAAACAGAGATCAGGGCGGGGGAGTCCACTAGACCACCAAAGATGTGTTTTTTTTATATAAATTTGGATCAGGGCTGGGGGTGGTCCAATAGACCACCAGGGATGTGAATGTTTTTGTACAATGGGGGTCGGTAATGGGAAGGGGAGACTACTAGACAACCAGGGACTGCTGTTGATGGTTCTATTGGCACAAAGCCACCCCATGGCCTGTGGCACACCTTCCAAGTGCACTCTCTCTTTAGTACATTCGTGGAACATTGCTGCTGGGACCCTACTCAATAGTGAATCCATTACAGTATCCCTGGTGCACCAGAAACTGGCACAAGCTACATTTGCCACTGCTTGCATTGACCTTTGTGAATCAGGTCCTATACGTTTTGCCAAACAACTCCATACCCTGAAGTGAGTGAGGAGTGAGTGAGTGAGTGAGTGAGTGAGTGAGTGACTGAGTGAATGAGCAGTACAGTAGAAGTTTTGTATTGAATGGGGATGCAGAAAGTTACAGCTCTGTCTTTCCCCAAATAATGGACAACTGTTTGGCTATGGCTTGATTTCAGTCTCATTGGTATGGATAGACCACAAAATGGCTGAGACTATTTGTTGGAACATTTGGTGTACAAGAGAAATAGATATCAATGAGCAAAACCTTTATTGCCTCCGAGTATAGAGGGTGTGAGTATGTGCACCCCTCCTTGCTGAGGCAATCCACCACACTCTGCTTGTCCAACTGAATAAGAAAAGGCTTCCCTTGATCCTGAGTTGTGAGGGCATAAAGTCTAGGGCTCTGCATGGTCCAAATATCATTTCTCAATTACCACAAATAATGCACTATTTGTTATTTGGATCCTGAATAATGAATAGTTCACTATTCATCAAGTATTCAGGAAACACTGTTTGAAAAAAAAGAAAAGAAAAGCTCCCTCTCTCCACTCTCATCCCAAGCAAGAAGTGGAAAACCCCCATCGCTCCACCCTCTGTCAAGCAACCATAGTTCCACCCTCCCCTCAGCACCCACAAGTTTTTTTTATAGATGCCCGATAACATATTAATAAAAATTGCTGGTGCCTGGTTACTAGCTTAGCCCACCTGCCTCCACAACCAGTCAGTGAACTTTGAAAGTGATATCGCTTAAAAAAAAGAATACATTATGACCCGGCAGCAACCGGTCCTGGCACCTACCTAGTTCAGCACCCAGTGTTATCCAGATATAAGGTAAGAAGGTTACCAGCACAAACCTCCCTCCTCCATGACTGGCTGCCTTCTCATGAATTAAAGCCCTTGTGCACTTGCTATAGTAAAACCAGCTGATCATGAGATCAGCTGGTTTTACTAAAGTAAGCACCGGACCACTTTCATACATGAGAAGGCAGCTGACCATGGACTAGGTAGGGTTGTTCTGATAACCTTCTCACCTTATATCTGGATAACACTTGGTGCTGGACTGGTGGGTGCCAGGGTCAGGTACTGGGGGGGGTCATAATATAGTCTTCTTTTTTAAGTGATAGCGTTTTCAAAGTTTACTGACCAGCCATGGAGGCAGGTGGGTTGAGCCAGTCACCTGACACTAGCAATTTTTTATTAATGTGTTATTGGGGCATCTATAAAAAAATTGTGGGTCCTAGGAGGAGGGTGGGACTATGCTTGTTTGACAGAAAGTGGAGGGATGGGAAGTTTTTGCTGCTTGCATAATGCTTGGGGTTATATGTTTTGGGGGCAACTATAACCAAAAAAAACAAAAAAACTTGTGGGTGCTGGGGAGAGAGTGGGACTATACTTGTTTGACAGAGGGTAGAGGGATAGGTTGTTTTGCTGCTTGTGTGGGCTGGGAGAGGAAGGCGGGAGAGGGCTGGTTCTTTATTTTTTATGTAGGGCTGAACATTTTTGCTGAATACCAAATAACTGAATATTTGGCTGCCGAATACCGAATATTCAGCCAAATGTTTTGGAAAATGTATTTTCCTAGCCCTAATAGAGACCATGTAGAACTGCCCTTATTTCCAGCACTTTTATATGAAGGCCTTGTTCCAGCAGACATCAGGACTCCTTGTTCTGGTGAGTGGCTGGGTGGGCTTCACATCCTACTTTTGACAAGTCCATGGTTGGGCTCACCTGTAGTGGAAGGTGCTGAAAGAGAACCCATAAGCAGGTCAGGGTAAGTCAAATGACTAAAGTATGGGGGATGTTCAAAAATCATAAACAAATGGTTGGGGATTGGGGGCTGCCTAGGCCCCTCAAATAGTATGACCTTTTTCTGATGTATTCAAGTGCAGTTTATAGAGTACATTTTCAGCAAACACAAGTCAAGTCTTGGGGTATGATAAGCATTCAGTTTCACAGTGAAAATTCTCTGAAATACTAGTCAGATGAAATGCACAGAGACCTATCTTCAAATTAGTTGATCAATGACTTATGTAGTCACTAGAAATGTACAGTTTTATCTATGTCTGTGCGCCAGTCTGCCAGAGCCAAGCTGACAGCCACTGGCTTATTAAATAAATTAAATAAAAGCAGCATGCAACAGGATAATGGGAAAAATAAGTAAGGCAAGGCTACATCCAAACAAGCTCTTCATACAATGATTGATTTAGTACAGTAATTTAATGAAGGAATGGATTTTGAGGCATCGAGTCAACACCTCCATAAGTATAAATGCATACATATAAATACTTCTTACAGGATACATCTTATTTTTTATATCAAAGGCTTATTGTTATAGGGAGTGCAGCAACAAACAAACAAACAATATAAGAAAAGGACACTTTTACATATTCACCTTTCATTTACATTAGATGGGGTAAGGGTAATCCTGAACAGAGTAGAACATTTTAACTTAATATGATCTGAGAGGTTCTACATGGTTGAGGACATCAGGACAAAGAAATACTATGCACGTTTTGAAAACAAATCAAAATAAATGTCTAGAGCTAACTTCAGTAAGTGGGCAAAGTGGCTATAATAATGCATTTAAATGAGGAAACGCCCATAGATACTGAAGATAACTAATCTGCGTGAATATTAAACAAATTACTACTGCATCTGCAGCTTCCATTTTACAAGGATCAGGGACAAAATATAACTGCAACTTTATTATGATGCAGACAGTGCTTGGTGCCCATCAATCAGTATTATACATAACATTAAGCTTTACCTAGCTAAGGCTACACTACAAAGGAATTCCATTTTTTATAGCAAAAAAAAGGCTGCAGACTAGAAAACCAAGCAACTCCAGCACAATGCAAAAGGATGGGGTGCTAAATTAATTATCCAGTCACTCCACATCCTGAGTGGGAGTTAGAGTATACTATTGCAGTGGTGCAGTAGCAATGCCATAGTTAGAGTTGAGTAGGCTCTTTTAATGTTAAACCCTTAGCTTTGCACTTTAAAAGGCTATGACCATTCAACAGATTTGTACGAAATGTTACATCAGTGGTCTCAGGGGCATGGTAACCTGAGGAATTTTGCTATGAAATTTTCAGGGTTGAAAGGGCTTGGGCCAGAGTGGTGACTTTTGCTACTATAGTTTGGAGAACAAATATTAATCAGTTCCAGAGTTATCAGGAGATGAAATTGTGAGCAGTCTCAGTCTGGTCTTTTGGATAGCTTTTTGATAAGAAAAAAAGTGTGGCTTGTATGAAACTGAATTCTGTTTCATATGGAGGTAATCTTTTTTCATGAGAAAAAAAAACCTTTTTGCATTGCCACTATCAGGTTTCCATTTTTTTTTTTTTCCAAAAAGTTTCAAACCCAGAAAAATTGCATCAAACGAACACGTCAACACATGTACCTTGTTAATCGGGATCCCATTAGGTGGATGCTGTGGTTACATTTTAGTAAAATTACCCAGAAATGTGTTTTTAATACATTTTAAAATCTTTTTTATTAGACAAATTTATTTTTTCATATGGTCATACGAAATAAATACTGGCCACATGAAACAAGATTACCTTCATATGAAGAAATAATTTGCACTAATTTTTTTTTCACATTCTTTTTTGAATGAAGGCTTCTTTTTTCATGAGTATGACAGCTACATGATAAAAGATTCCTTCATACAAAAATGTAATTTTGACCTTCTTTTTTTCATATTCTGTTTTGCATGAAGGAACCTTTATTCATGAGACTGTGTTGTTCTCATGAAAAAAAGATTCCTTCATATGAAAAAGACTTGGACATAGTTTTGTTTCACATTCTTTTTTGCATGAATGACTCTTTTTTGTGAGATTGTGTCATTCTCACAAAAAAGATTTCTTCATTCAAAAAAAAGGATCTGAACTTCTTTTTTCCCACGTTTCAACTTTAACTAGTCATAACACCATCAATATTTGCAGTTAAGGGACAGTCTATATATCAAAACAATGGTCTTAATAAGTACTACACGACTAACACATAGTACCCCCAAAATATTTAGGGGCTATATAAAAAAACTGAAAAATGTAAAAATCTAAATTATTTTAGGATAACACTGAAACTTTAACAAGCCATAGGTATGTCAATAATTAGAGTTAAGGTGCACTGTATATGTCAAAACATGTTGTCTGTGTGTTCTACAACACTAACACATAATCTCCCCCTAATCATTGATGGGGTATACATTGCACCTCAGAATTACCTCCAGTCCTCAACATGGTGGCAAATCCACAATGAAAGTCTAGTCATCATCATCAAAAATGAACCAAAGGTGTTTCTAGTCATCAACAATAGTAAATTTCAGAGCAAACCAACAAAGATTTACTGACATATTGGTAAACTAAGAAACACATTTTACCCATATAGAACCAAGCACTGGAAGTTAACTGGCACACCTCTTTTCCCGTTGAAGTGAGCCAAAGAAAAAAAAAAACTCTTACAACAAAGCACATACATTGTTTTTTTTGAAGTGCATCTAATGAGGGATGGAAGTGCAGGGCCTTCTGGGCTCTACACTTCCCTAGGCAAATGGATGTGTTTGGGACCTGTGTGAATGATGACATGATTATACTATCACAAAAAGTAAGTACATGCTTTGCAAAAAAACATCATTAATGCATCAGGTAGGGTTCAGATTAAACCCACAAAAGTAGGGAAATGTGGTGTTAGTGTTTCCAACCCTAACACCCCACCCACACCATGTAGGCAGAAAAATGAAAAACAATTATGGTTTTCCTCTCCTGAGTTTTCTCAAATCAGGCCTTGGAACTTCCTTGGGATTGTCTATCCTAATGCTCACCCCATTCTCATATTGTCTACACACCTAAGCTTATTTGCTAATGGAATGGGTGGTGTGTTAGGGTTGACAAATCCAAGGAACACCCAGGCCTGATTTGTGAAGACTCAGTAGAGCCCAAACCATAGTTTTGTTTTCCTTTTGCTGCCTGCAGGGTGGGGGTGGGAGTGTGGTGTTAGGGTTAGAAACCCAAACACCATATTTCCCTGCTTCTGTCAGTGTAATCTGAACTCTAACTGGTGCATTAATGAAGTTTTTTTTTTTGCGAAGAATATAATTACAGTTCAATGGGTCATTGCACTCCTGATGTAGAAGTAAATGAGGGGGACTAGTGAGTTTGGAAGATTGTACTGGTTAGTAGTAAGATGATTTGGGAAGGTTTTGTAATGTCTGTTAGGTAGAATGTACAGCAAATGCTTGTGCAACATAATTGTAACTGTAGCTGATACTCTTTCTCTCTCTCTCTTTCTCTCTGTCTTTTAAAAGGCTACCACCCATTTAGGATGCAGAAACCCTTTAGAGAAGGGTTACAATCCTAGGGGTGCTGGCAGTACATGATCCGTTTGACCAAAGGTACCTTAGGGGAGGACACCCAACCCCAAGGAATAAAAGCACTGTCAGAAGGGGGGAAGGATGAACAAAGCAAAATAATCTTGGATCTGAAGGACATTAGGCATACACAGTTTCAGTCTGGCAAGTGGGGGTATGTGCCAAGTGTCAACCGCTGCCCCACCAAACCATGGCTAAGCCCTTCAATTCAGTTTAGTGGATTATCATTCTTCTGATATAGGAGATGATAGAGAGATTTGGTGGAGTTAGGAGGATTGTACTGGAAGTAGGATGTTTTGGGGAGGTACTGTGTTGATTGGAGTTAACATGTACAGTAAATGTTTGTGCAACATGTGCAGCTTTGACTTATACTCCATTTGCCTTTGTTCAAGGGCTACCACCCATTTATGGCACAGTAAACCCCTTGAGGAGGGTTCCACTTCTAGAAGTGTCACCAGGATTTGGTCCCTTAGATCAAAGATACCTTAGGGAAGAAGGCCCAAAAAGCATACAAAGGAACAGGCAATTCAAATCAAATCTAAATCAAATCAATCTTTATTTTTAAAAAGTGCCTTTCCAAAACCAAAGTGCTTGTACATAAAACCATATAAATAAACATCTTAAAACAATCAGTTCCCAACCAGACCAAATATAAATCAGTGATAAACTAAAATCATACACCAGGAATAAAATCATGGTGGTGCGTTAGGGTTGACAAATCCAAGGAAGACCCAGGCCTGATTTGTGAAGACTCAGGAGTGGCAACACTATAATGTTATTTTCCTTTTACTGCCTGCAGGGTGGGGAGAGAAGAGATTTAGCTAAGGGAAGGGCACATCCTGAAAATAACCTATTATCAAAACTAGTATGATTAGGAAGTTTAGCTAGAGCTGAGGTGATACTATGACCTTTACTGAAACCATGCTGGGAAAAAGGTTATATTTAGTAACATGGTCAGTGAATTTGAAAGTCACCAATTTCTCAAGGATCTTAACAAGGACATCAAGTATAACTATCCACTGATAGTTTTCCATAGATTTTGGGATCACCTGTTTTGAAGGCTGTTACTACTCTGTCATTCTTACCAAAATGCTGAAGGGAGAGTTCATTTAACTGGGACTGTGTAACAGGAACCATTGAGTGTGTTTAAAAGCATATCAGACTATTTAATTCTATTTTCATTATCTTAAACAAATGGAGCCCTGTCACCTGACCTTGTCAGGAAGCAGGAAGAGAGTGGAGTAGTTCACAGGAGTGCTGAAGAACTACTGATACTGCTGGGAGTCTTTACATATTTTAACTGAGCTGAAGTAAATGCTTCTGTGCCTTACCCACACATGAGTGGGTGATGCATAGTTATGTTTAATTGAAACTACACTTTTGTTTGGCAACCTTCATTGCAAGGGACCCATGACCCCTTGAGATTATATCTGGGTCATTGAAGGCCCTCATAACTCAGCCCTTCTGCGTGCAGGGTGAGCACAAGCAGGGCATGCGTCACCACACATGTAGACGCATGCAGAGACATGTGCGTTGGTGGGTGTCAACTGTGTCCGTTGGATACGCTGGGTACCAGGGCATAACTTCCTGTAAACATAACAATAACCGAGGATTAATGATATTTCCAAGTAAGTAGGACAATTTAATAGCTCTATAAGATTTGTGTATACAAACTTCAACAAAGGTTATCGTGTCACAAGCTGAGGGAAAAAGGGATAGTAAAACTAAAAAGGTGTGCACCAGGTACAAAATGTTTACTGAAGAGCCAGCATGTAAAGAGTTTGTTTGTGATAACTGTTTACTCATTAGCACTTTAAGGGAAGAAATTGAACTACTATCACAGAGACTAGAAACACATAGAGAAATTGAGTTACTAGAGAAGTTTATTGATGTTGCTGCCCAGGATATTATTCCCAATGAATCTCCACCAAAAAAAGGCATGGATTTGAGGCCATTGTATCATGATGAATCAGAGGGATTAGATTTAGGGGACACTCAGGCTCCTAATGAGGCACCTTGGGAACAACCTAAAGGCTACATCAAAGCACCAGGCACCAACCCAACTATGAAACTGCCCTTAAAGTTGCAAAATAAATTTGAAGGTCTCATTGAACACAATGCTTCTGAAGATAACCTTATGAATGACTACCAAAAAAGGCATACAGATCCCAACTTGCCTAATAACCAAGACCCTAAAACAGTTCATGAAACCCTAATAAAGGATATAGTGATAACTAGGGTCTCCATAATAAGGGGAGTGGATTCTGCAGTATGTAATGGTAGGAAGGCAAGTACTACTGTTAGCACCTTGCCTGGGGAGAAGGTGGGAGATGTATCTAATTTACTAGATGGACTTATTGAGAATACGAACATATGAACATACAAAATTTGCCAGCAGATAAAGGCCTAGAGGTCTATCAAGTCTGCTTGAATGTGCAGCTAGCACCCCTTATTTTGCAGCTTTCCCTTCCTTCCACCCTTCCCCTTCATTAACCCTCCCCCTTGTCCTGTCCCATCCTCGTTTGAAGCAGTCCACTGTTCTACTGCATACCACTTCTGCAGGTAACACATTCCACCCAGCCACCACCTTCTCTGTAACAAAGTGTCTCCTCATCTCCCACCTGAACCTTCCTCGTTCCAGTCTCATATCATGGCCCCTGGTGGCCCTCCTCCTTACTTTGAACAGCCCTCTGTATCTGTCTTGTTTATTCCTTTCATGTATTTAAAGGTTTCAATCATGTCACCCTGTCTCTCCTCTCCTCCACTGAGTACATGTTCAACTCCTTCAACCTCCTCTCGTATGATAAGTCCCCAGCCTCTTGATCATCTTTGTCACCCAGCTGCACCCCTCCAGTAACTTAATGTCCTCTTCAGATACGGATGCCAGTACTGCACGCAGTACTCCAGGTGTGGTCTAACTAATGACCTATACAGTGGCAGAATCACCTCCTCCCTCCTCGAGGATATACCCCTTGCAATACAACCCAGCATTTTGTTGACCTTTGCAGCTTCCTTCCTACATTGTGCCGAGTTGTTCATTGACCCTGTAATGAGCACACCCAGATCCTTCTCCTCCTCTGTCTGGGCTAGCAGCACTCCCCCTAGCTGGTAACTCCTCCTTGGGTTCTTCATCCCAAAATGCAGCACTTTGCACTTTTTGGCATTAAACCCCAGTTGCCAGGTGTCTGACCAGGTTTCAAGCTTTGCCAGATCACCCTGCAACCCCTGCCATCCCCCTAGGTCATCCATCACTGCGCCAACCTTGGTATCATCAGCAAACAGACTGATCTTGCTGTTGATGTACCATGATATGTCTGTCCAAACAACACTGGTCCCAACACCGAGCCCTGTGGGACACCACTCATCACTGCCCTTGGGTGTGAGAGCTCCCCACCCACCACCACCCTCTGTTGCCTTCCCTGCAGCCAGTTTCCTACCCATCTCACCAGCTTTGCACCCACCCTGTGCCTACTAACTTCCTTCCCAGCCTTCCATGTGGCACCGAGTCGAATGCCTTACTGAAGTCCAGATACAGGACATCCACTGCATGGCCCCTGTCCAGTTGCCTAGTTACCCAGTCATAGAACTTGACCAGGTTGGTTTGGCAGGATCTGCCAATGAAGCCATGCTGTCTGCTGTCCTGTAGTCCTTGGCTCTAGGAGGGCCACCAGCCTCCTTCAGGATAGTCTCCATTAGCTTACCCATGATGGATGTGAGGCTCACTGGTCTCGTAGTCTCTCGTTCATCCTTGGGGCTACTCTTAGCTGAGGCACCACATAAGCCATCCTCCAGTCCTGAGGTACACACCCCTAACATGGTGAGGCATTAAATAGGTCTGCCAAAGGTCCTGCAAGGACCTCTGCCAGCTCCTTCAGTACCCTGGGGTGGATGCCATCTGGGCCTGGCACCTTGTCCACCCTCAGTGCCTTCAAACCTTCTCGAACTCTGCCCTCCATGATTTCCCATCTGTCACCATTTCCGCTTCTGCCATTTCTCCCACCTTGGGTGTCACCACCCTCTTCTCTTTAGTAATACTGAGCAGAAGTACTCATTTAGTGCTCACGCTCGCACCCTGCTTCCACCCAACCCTCCTCCTTCCTAATCCTTACTATGTGGTCCTTACAGCTCCTTTTCTCCCTGATGTACTCAAAGAAGTCCTTCTCCCCCTTCTTAATGCCTTGTGCCAGCCTGAGTTCCTTAGACACTTTGGCTCCTCTTACTGCCCTTGTCACTGCCTTCGATTCTGTCAAGCACTCCTCTTCGTCCTCCCCCCTCCCTGTTTTCTTGTACTTCCTAAAGGCTGCTCTTTTCCTCCTTACCTTTTCCATGACCTCCTTGCTCAACCAGCTCGGTTTCTTAGCCCCAGCCTCTTTGCTCTGGGCTTTGCAGCAGGCTTTGTTGCCTCCACTATCCCCAGCTTTATGAGCTCCCACCTCTGGTTAGTATCCATACTAGATTTAATTCTGGCCAGGTACCCTTTACCACTTCCCCCATCCTCCCAAAGTTGGCCCTCCTGAAGTCCAGCACTCTTGTGCCAGATTCCACTCCTTCCTGCCCATATCCAATGTGAGCCATACTGAGTGGTGGTCACTCCCTGACAGCGGTTCCTCCAATGTAAGTTCTCTCACAAAGTCTCCATTTGCCAGCACAAGGTCAAGGGTATTCCCTAACCTGGTTAGTTCACTGACCATTTGCAGCAGGAAGCTGTCCTGGAAGGAATCCAGCAGTACCTGCTCCCTTCTGTTCCTGGTTGTTGGAGTGCTCCAGTCCACTCCTGGCATGTTGAAGTCCCCCACAATCACCACACTACCCTTCTCGCAGGTCCTCCTGATCTGTCCCGCTAGTTCCCTGTCTAACTCCTCCGTCTGAGATGGTGGCCTGTACACCACCCCATTCTAAGAATCCTATTCTTGGAATCCTGGATTTGCACCCAAAGTGACTCTGTAATCACCCTCCTCCCTTCCTCCCTTACACACTTCAGTCCTTCCTTCACATATAGTGCCATCCTCCTCCTTTCCTAATCACCCTGTCCCTACGAAATAACCTGTACCCTGGTACAAACAGGTCCCAGTCATTATATTGGGTGGCCCATGTTTCCGTGATGGCTGCAATGTCCACCTCTCCCTCTGCCATGAGAACCCGTAACTCTGCAGTTTTCCTCCCAAGGCTCCTAGCATTAAGGGTAACCACCTTCCACCCTTTCCCCCCACTCCCATCCTGCCCTCCTTTCCTAGCATCACCAATAGTACTTGCCATTTGTCCTTTGTCACTGTTATGGGGGGTAAGCTCATATGATTTCCCAACCTGTGGTCTCTGCATATCTCTTCCCCAACTGCCACCCCCCACTCCTAGTTTAAATTCCCAACTTCCTCTATATACTCTTCCATCCTCTGTTTCAACACTTTCTTTCCCTCCTCACTCAAGTGTAGTCTGTCCTTGGCATAGAGACTACTGTCCTCCCAGGTCCCTCCCACCTCCCAACAGCCCATACCATTTAGCACAACACCAGGTTCTTAGCCATCCTTTTTGTTATATCAATAACTTTGGATTGGAAGGGAAAAGGGTGGAAGCCATTGATTATTATGCACATAGGAACAATTGATGTAAATAAAACTAGCCCAAGTGATTTCCAGTCCAAAGTTATTGATATAACTAAAAGGATCAGAGGGAAAGGAGGGGAAATGATCATTTCAGGGTTATTGCCAACCTTTGGGCACCTTGTGTACAAAAATGGGGCTATATAATTCACCAATAAGTGATTAAGGCATTTTTGTAAAAATGATAATATAGGCTTCATGGATAATTTGGTCACATTTGGCAACAAATTCCTATTTAATCCTGATGGCCTTCACCTTAATCAAGCAGGTACAAGGGTACTGGGCAAAAGATTGATCCAGATTATTGACTTTCATCTAAACTGACATGGGGGGGCAACAATTGACTGATAGCAGCCTAGATATAAGAACAGTAGGGGATGATAAGCAGAGACTGTACTGGAAGGTTGAGTTTGTCAACGCCAATAGCTTAGTGAACAAGTTTGATGAACTTAAAATATTATTATCAACAAAAACAATACATCTATTCTGAATCACCGAATCATGGTGGGACAATAATGACACCTGGGAAAAATCTATACAGGGTTACAACTTATTTTATAAATCTCGAGCCTATAGAAAGGGGGGTATAGCTATGTATGTTCATGACTCCATTAAGTGTGTAGAAATTCTTCATGAAGACCCTGAACTAGAGATTATTTGGGTTAAATTATTTCCAAAGGTGGGTCACAAGATAATAACAGGTCTAATTTATTGGCCACCTTCTACCACACTAACTAATGATCTTGTTCTTCTTAAACAGTTAAGTAATTTAAACCCTGACAATAAAATATTATTATTGGAGGATTTCAACCTTCCCATTATAGATTGGAAGCTACTTAAAGGAGTTAATATAATAGATTATATATATTTAGAAACATTTGATCAAATTGGATTGGAAAAAATAGTGTATGATAATACCAGAGGCAACAACATGTTGGACATCGTACTAACCAATCTGAGAGATTCATTTGACACAGTTGAGATCTCCTTTCCACTGGGAAATAGTGACCATTCCATTGTATCATTAGGTTGAAAGGACTGGAGATACCCACTGAACAAGGTGGGGCAATAAAACTCAATTTATCTAGAGAAAATTTTCCTCAGAAGAAAGGAGATTTAGCCTTATGAGATTGGGTTATGGACTTCAAGGGTAGTAAGGTTGAGGACATGTGGAAAATACTTCTTGCTAAGTTAAATGAACTTATTAATAAACACATCCCAATTCTACATAAACATAAAGCTAATAAAAAGAAAACTCCAGGGTGCCTAAATAAATATGTTAAACAATGCATCAACAAAAAAAAATAGAATGTATACAAAGTATAAAAAGGATAAAACCTAGATTAATTACCAGGCATATAGATACCTTACAAAGGAGGTAAAGTCGTCCATAAAAAAGGCGCAAGCACAGCGGGAAGTCCACCTAGCTACCAAGGTTAAGGATAACAAAAAGTTCTTCTCATATATCAACAGCATGAAGGGTAATTCAAATACTCTAGGCTCCTTTTAAAATGACGTTGGGCTATTGGCATCTGAAAAACAGACTGCAGACATTCAAAATAGCTATGTTTGATCATTTTTTTAATCATGGGGCTGTTCCTTCTAGCTCTGCATTACTTGAGCCAATGCCTGGAAAAATTAGTATAGATCCTGTAGATGTAAGGGACAGATTAAATAAACTGGATATTAACAAATCCCCTGGACCAAACAATAAACACTCCAGAGTTTTGCATGAACTGGCAGATCCCTTATCACTTCCTCTCACGTATCTTTTTCAGACCTCCTTGGATAGAGGAGAAGTTCCACAGGATTAGAGGGTTGCTATTGTGGTCCCACTTCACAAAAAAGGGCCCAGATCTGAACCAGCAAATTTAAGGCTAATAACTCTTACATCTCTAATAGGGAAAGTATTGGAAGACATGCTAAAAGCAATGATGATGGATTATCTAGTAGATAATAACTTGACTGATCATGGGTTTACGAAGTCAAGGTCATGCCAGACTAACCTACTAACCTTCTATGAAAAAGTTAACATAGAGTTGGACAAGGGAAATGAAGTGGATATGGTTTTTATGGATTTTGCCAAGGGATTTGATAAATTACCCCATGCCGAGTTAATTGAAACATTAGAAACTCTTGGACTGGGCAAAAATATTCTAACGTGGATAGCATTTATGGCTGACTGGGAGGAAACAAAGAGTCACAGTGAGAGAGAGGTGTTGTCTGATTGGGCACTAGACTCAAGTGGGGTCCCGCATGGTTTGGTTTGGGGGTCCTGTCTATTTTATATATATATATATATATATATATATATATATATATATATATATGGTAAAAACTCTGTTTAATGCATCAGTTAGGGTTGTTCCACAGTGACAAAGTGAGGAAATTCAATGTTAGGTTGAAACGCCCTTTGCACCCATCCAGCCCACCCCCAACCAGAATTGGGAGTGCGCATTGGGTCATCGGCCCAACTCTCACCCCATCACATGTTGAAAGAAGCTGAGGAATAGGAGAATGGGGTGTGAGTTAGGACCGATGACCCCAACGCGCACTCCTGACCCAGTTGGGGAGAGGTTGGAGGATGCAAAGGGGGTTTCAACCTTAACATCGAATTTCCTCACTTTTTTTGCTGTGGAATAACCCTTACTAATGCATTAAACAGAGTTTTTTACCTCTAATTTCCCTTCTTTTGGAGAATGATGAAGAGAAATAGTGAAAGTAATGCAGCAGCGGGAGTGCGGGGCCCTTTGTCTTGTCACATAATAACATTGTGCCCGCAAACGCAAATCATAATGTGCATGGTGATGCAAAGTGAAACATAAAGAGAAACAGTACTGTAGACAGAAATGTTAAAAACAACGCAAATGCAACCGCAAATGAAAACGCAAAGGGTACGCACATGGTGGCGTAGACGTGAACGGTAAGTGAAATGGGTGCAGAACCGCAAGCGGAAATGGTAATGGTAACAGCAATGTAAGTGCACAGGCTGGTTTTCCCCAAAAGCTGCACAGAGAAAGACAGTGAGCACAAAGAATATATGCAAAATAATGACTCTCGCAACAGAAAATGAGGACTTGGAATAGTAAATAGCTTAAATCTCAGGAACCGTATGACACAGAAAAAAATTTGAAAGTCATATGAATTATCACTTTCCTGGCTAGTTTTGTACTTAGCTTCTGTTAGGTGGCTAAGCATTTTTCTGATGAAAAGTCCGTATCTCGCACCGTTTCCAAGATACGGGCCCTGAAAGGCACCGCGTACGCTGTGATGTTATCCTATGGGGGAAAACCAGAAGTTCGGAGTGCCGTAACTTTGCCTCCCTGTAATATTGTTTCACCAAACCACTGCAAGGCACATCTGTGGGATGTTGGCTGTCTTCCCTGCAAAATTTCAGCCCAAAAGACCAAACTGTTATTTTGCAGCAGGGTGCCAAACGATTGCTGCAATGCGTCATATGCCGTAATGTTATCCTATGGGAAAAAGTATCAACTTTGGAGTACTGTAACTTTGCCACCATGTAATATTTTTCAACAAAACACTGAAAGCCACATCTGTCAGATGTCGGCTATGCTCCCTCCAAATTTCAGCCCAAAACTCCAAACCATTCTTTTGCAGCGGGGTGCCAAAGATTTGCTGTCATTTTCCCACAGCCTAGAAAGTACTGTCACAATTTGCGAAAGCTTTCTCAAATTCATTTGACAGTGTCGCAAGTGTGAAAGTACTTTGCAAAAGTACTTTTTACAGAAATGTGAAAAACATATTTCTGGGGTGTTTTTTCCCCAAAATAAAGACATGGCTAGCATCCTCAGTGTCCGACTTGGTGAATACAAAAAGAATTAGGATGCTAGAGGGTCCCAAATTTAAATGCCAAGCATTTTTCTGATCAGCAACTGAAAACAAAATGGTGGATTTGTGACAGTAAAAGGGCCATTTGTGAAAGTAAAAACTGCATTTGCGACACTGTCGAACATTTTGTTAACTTTTTCCATTGACTTATAATGGGAACTTGTTTTTTGAATAACGTTTGAACCGTTTAATATTTTTTCACGAAATCTTTGAAAGGCACATCGGGGACCCTGGCCGCATGTTCTCTGAAGATTTTGGACCAGTCACGCAAACCATGCGACCTGTAGGTGTGACCATAGAATTCCAAAAAAGCATAAACACATGCACAGATCACACTTAATAACTCCGCAGCTGTATATCTGACCAGTATGCAACTTGGCAGACCCCAGGGCGTATGGGTTTTGATCATGTATTCCAAATTTCAGGAACATCCATGAAACGGTTGCAAAGTTATTAAGGTACAAAATTTGGGGTTTAACATGTAAATGGCTCCTCAACCCTAAGTATGGTAGCACTACCGTGCTACCATTATATATATATATATATATAGTTCCACATTTAAATTAAAGGACTCTAATATATGGCTCTCTAAATTTGTGGACAACTGTATAGTGGGTGGGATTGTGAATAACAAACCTGAAGCTCTTTCCCTAGAATTGGCTATTGACAAAATTTTTCAGTGGACCAACACTAATAAGCTTGAACTGAACATTGCCAAATGTAAAATAATGAATTTGGGCCCCCATAACAATAATTGCATTTACACCATTGAAACTAAAATATTATCTGTCTCTAGTGAAGAAAGAGATTTGGGTGTAAAAATAACTTATAGCCTGAAGTTTAGTTCACACTGCAATGATCACATCAAAAAGGCTAACTAACATCTTAATTGTATTTTAAGTCACATTGCCAGTAGGAGCGAGAATGTTCTCATGCCTCTGTATGGAGCTTTGGTCAGGCCTCATTTGGAGTATTGTGCCCAAGTGTAGGCACCTCACAACAGGGAAGACATAATGAAGATTGAGGGTGTGCAGCCTAGGGCTACAAAATCTGTCTTTGGGCTGAAAAATATTCCTTATGAAAAAAGGTTAGAACAACTAAGGCTTTATTCACTACACTATGGAAGGTACAGAGGTGATTTGTGTATGCTGTTTTAAATCATAGGGGATAATACACTGCAAGATGATCTAGGGTTCACTTTTAGATCCAGTTGGATTAGCAGCAGGAGACACAATAAGCAATTGGTTCTGTCCAGGTGGAACACTAACCTGGGGAAATACTGGTTTACCCAAAGGGTTGTTTCCTTATGGAACAACCTAACAACTACTGTGATTGAGAGTAATAGTATGGATATATTTAAAGTCAGACTAGACAACTTTTGTCACAGAAGAACTACTAAATTCTAAATAATGTGGGTTGAGCAAATATTATGGACAAAAGTCCATCCAGCTTTAATACACCTGTGAAACCTTCCACACATCTGGGACAATCCCAGATGTAAGAGAGAGTTTACAGATCTTTCTAACTTGGTATGATACAGTATACTGTATGGGAGGATGCCAGTTTTAATAATTTAGATAAAGCCATTGGAACCTCCATTGTTAATAGGGGTAATGCCTGTCAAAATCTTCAGAACCTCTAATACCATTACTGCCCTGCATGAGAAGGAAGGGGAGCAAAAGCTATAGTAGCAGAATGAAAAGGGGGAGTGGCTGAAGTTGTTGCAAATGGGGTTGTGTTAAGGCCAAAGGTATAAGCTGATAGGTCAGAGAGCTTGATGGCAAATGCATTGACAATTGTGGTTGAGTTATTACTATTTATACAATCAATGATTACATCAGTTAGAGAACATTTTTTTTTAATTTCCATGAGACCCTTTATGTTTCTCCAGAATTTGTTAGGATCACCACAGGATGCAGCAAATTGCTCCCCACTGAGAGAGCTCTTTTTTTTCCATTCTATAGCCAGTTCTGCAAATGTTCTTCCAATTCTGGTAATCAGCCCAGTCAGTCACAAGGCCAGATTTCTTGAACTTGTTCCAGCATTTATCCCATTGTATCATTTGGGCTATGTAGGGAAATAGCTTGCTATTGTCATTATTGCTCATACATCTTATGCATTCATTATTATTTTACTATTGCTTATAGCTTAGGCATTTATTGTTGTTAGGGTTCTGTGCTTATTAGTAGTTACGTATTCTCATTGAGTATGCATAGTGCTTAATAGTAATTGTATTTTCTGTAAGTCAGATGCCTACTTTGGATAGACAACGTGCCAGGGGAAATAGCAGCCTAGCTATCACATAAGCTTGACACACACATACACGCTAGCATGCACACGCGCACGCTCACACACACATACACACACACACAAGCATATTTTTCTCAGCTTGTCCTAGCCAGGGAGTTTGAGTTCCACTGATACTCCAAGATTGTAGCATGACATCATGCCTGGTAGGAGAGAAGGATCCTTGGACTAGGAGAACTAAGATACAGTAAGTGGAAAGTACATGAAGTAATTTCCCATGGTGGTCCACGTGAGCTTAGTCACATAGCTATACACAAAGTGCGGTATAATAATGACTTCCAGACAACAGGAAGTTCAGACAGGAACCCATTCGGCCTCTACTGTGCCTGTCTACCAGAAGAAGGTAAAAAGATTGCTGATCTTCTGTAGTCATTTGCTATGCAGTATTTTTCATCTAGAAAAACTGTGCCAAGAACCTTGTACCGTTTTCTGTGTGCAACTGCAAAATATAGAAGAATGTTTACTGTTATTATTGTGTCCTGTGTTTTTATTATGATTGGTACCTCAACAGACACTGACCAAACTTTTCTTACAGCTATATGGTTAACTGTGTGCCAGTTGGTGGTACAGCCTCCTTGGCTATGATTGGTGATAAGTACATTTTTATTTTAAATCACTAAGAAAATATAACAGTACGTTACTAAAGCAGCATTTGCACTGGAGTGAGTGTTTAGGCATTGTTTAGACATAACCACTAACTAAGACAAGATCATGAACAAAGTTATTAGACTATATCTTGGAGAAATCCCAGAAGCAGTGCAGTGTAATAGGAGTCCTTGGAGAACAGGCATCCACACAACCAAAATGGGGGAGTGATCACCAACAGAATATGGTAGAGTAACTGCCATGACTGTTCTGTCAGGCTTGTTGGTGAGGTAATAGTCTAGAAGGGAGTGTTTTGAACTCCTGAAGGAGGGGCTGCTGGGGCTAGAGACTGAAATCTCCAAACACTGTTGGAACTATGGATTTCAGAACAGAGAACAAACTGGCTACTGTTAGTTGCGTTGTACACACACACACTGGAAGTAGTTTCTTCTAGTTGCCCAGTAGAAGTCCAAAAAGTATATATTCATAGGGAGTGAGATCATGGCGCATATTCGCATGGCTAGTTAGGCTTAAGTGGTTCCTGAATGAGATTAGGACACCCAATTCCTTCTTGGAAAAAAAACTATCCTTGTGAATAAATTTGCAACCAGGTATGGAGCAGGCAGGATCAGGTATCATATGTTTTAGCCAGGTTTCAGTTAATGCCACAATACAGTATCTGGGTTGCAGAAACTCACCAAGTTCCCAGTTCAGCCTTATAGGCCATGAGACTCTGTATGGCTATGTAGGCTAATTTTATGTCTTTGAGTAAGGGGTTGACTGTATACATGTGAGAGAGGAGGGCAAGGGTCCAAGGTTATGATCAATCTGCCTGGACTGCAAAATATTTAAAAAGTCAAAAGTGATTTATGTCACCAGAGGAGAACATATTGCAGGAGGTGTTTCACAGTTCATCACCAGCAAGAAAGAGATACCAAATAGGGATAATATTTTTTGAGACAAGTAGACATGTGGTGCAATGTTTAATGTAGCTTGTTACAATGGAGTTACAGTGAAGTTCAGAGTGGACTGATGGAGGGGATGCTATTAATCACAATAGTAAAGCACCAATAAAGGATATACTAAGGTTCATACTAAGGTCTATAGATAGCAAGAGAGCCTGAAGACCCATAAATGCTCACATACTAACCCTGAGTCAATAATATCTTAACGGTCGACAGACAATAGATGTTTATCCAGTCTTCCTTTGAATTGTTCCTTATTCTTACTTATAATAAATTGTAAGGATAAATTATTCCAAGGCTTAATCACCCTTAAGGTGAAGAAGTATTTCCTCCAGATATAATTAAACAATTTACCTAACAATTGAAGGGGATGACTTCAAGTGTTATAATCAGAATCCTTAAAGTGTAATCCCAAATCTATCATTAACTCTGGGTCCTGGACAACATCATATAAAAATAATAAATCGCCACATAGTATATGAGTTTCTAAAGATAATAGATCATAATTATAAAGTCTAGCTTCATATGGAAGATTGTATGAGCCTCTTAAGCGCTTAGTAAATTTACGCTGTACTTTTTCTATTTAGTTTATATTAGTTTTCTTATAAGGGCATCAAAGCTGAGACACATATTCTAGGTGAGTCCTAACATATGTTCTAACAATGGTATTAAGACATATTATATACTGAGAAGAGCTCAGTTGTTCCTTTACTCACTACAACCAGAGTGTGTCACTCAAGAAAGCTCCCCCATATTCATGCCTTGCTTCAGCAGGTGGACTGGTCCTTCTTGCACTGGACTCAGGACATTGATAGTGCACTGGATTACTTCATCAGACACTTCAACAAAATGTGTGACATTGTAGTTCCATATAAGATGCTCATCAGAAAAGGCACTTCCCAGGCATGGTTCACCCCACACCCTATACCTCAAACCAAAGAAAGTGGCAGAGTCTGAGCACAGTACCTGGAACTCGGCCACATATCTCTTCTCCAAAACTATAAAAAGCTCAGAAGTAGCATAAAAACTCAAGTCAAAACAGCCAAAGTTAACTACCTCAAAAATAAGCAATCCACCTTCCTCAACAAGCCAAAATCTCTATGGAATGGAATAAATCCTATACTTCATAACGCTTAAAAACCTTTCCCTCACTCAGTCCTTATGGATGAGTCCCTAATAGAGGGAGATGTGAACTTATCAAATACCTTCAATAAAATGTTTAATGACCTCTCAGCCTACATTCCAACATCCACCACCCACCCTACTGAACCCTATAGCACCCCTAATCATGTTCCACACCATAAATTCTACCTCAGGAGGTTATCTTGGGTAGATACATACAGATACCTAGCATGTGCAAAAATGTAGACTCAAATGGGGCATGACAACATCAATATGAAACTCCTCAAATCTGCCCTGAGGGAGGTCTCATGCCCTCTCCAACTCATCTTCAACCTATCACTCTCCACTGGGCAAGTGCTCAAGATCTGGAAAGTAGCTCATGTTACCCCTGTCCGCAAGAGGGGTGCCCAAAATCTCAGCACTTAACATCTCATCTCAGTTCTGCCCCTCTCTAAAACACTTGAAAAAATCATAAATGATCAGCTTACTTAATACCTGAACCAATATGACCTTCTATTCATTGAACAACATGGGTTCCATAAGAATCACAGTACCTCACCTGCCCTGCTGGAATTTACCAACCATCTTCACTGTGCTCTGGACAGAGGGGAGCTTGCTGGATCCATGTTCATAGACCTCACCAAGGCACTTGACCTTGTCAATCATGCCTTGCTCTGCCAGAAGTTAACTAACTAGGCCTCTCGGTTGAGGTCACTAAATGGCTGGAAAACTACCTGGCAGTTAGAACGCAAGCAGTAGAATTCAGAACATCAATCTCAGACAATAGGTCAGTTACAGTGGGTGTCCCCCAAAGATCAATCCTTGGTCCTCTTCTGTTGAGTCTCTTCATCAATGAACATCCTAAAACTTGCAACTCAACTAAACTCTTCCCACACAGTAATGATGCTGTTATCACCGTGACCCACAGCAAACTAACCAATATCCAACTCAGTCTGCAAACCAACTTCTCAGCTATCCATGACTGGTTCTCTTTGTCATAAATACAGAAAAAAACAAATGCATGCACTTCTACACCAGAAGTAATACCCTTACCTCACCAGCCCTAGGCATTACCTCCACCTCCGGTGCCTCAGTCGAGCAAGTGGCCTCCTTTAAGTACCTAGATCTTATCCTAGACACCAGGCTGACCTACTGAGCACATGTTGATGTGTTAACCAAGGCAGCCAATTATAGACTCAGCCTGCACTACTCTATAGGCATAGAAATGCCTTCATCCCCCAAAGAAAAGCAATTACTTGTTTGATGCTACATCATTAGTCTCATAGAGTCTGGTCTTTTAATCTATGGAATATCCTATGACAGAGTCCTTGCCAGGGTCAGAGGCCTACTTATTAAGGCCTGCAGCTATTTTCTCAATCTAAATTTGGATTCCTCAAGTGTGTCTTATATAACAAATAAGGTTACATGTAGATTGACTCACAAATACAATACAGTACATTAATCACTGGCAAAAAAGCCTTGCTTAGGTTGCTGTCCCAGATGTCCAGGCCATGCTGAGCCCAGCTGACCCCAGATATCCAACTAGAAGTGTACATCATAACTCACTGGTGCTCCCATGTCATAAAATCTCCCTAGGCTAGGCCTGTTTCTCCTTCAGCTTCCCAAAATTATGAAACTCTCTTATCCCATTCCTTAAAGTCACAGACTCCCCAGCTAACTTCAAATCCCAGCTCCTAGCCTCTCTCACTCCCCCCATCCCTGGTTTCCTGCTACTACTGAAACACCTCTCCCTCCCCTGCCACCTCAACCTTAGTGCCTCACTCTCCTCAATAAGATCTCTGTCCCTGCCTTTCATTATGCACATTTCTGTTATCTCTCACCTTCTCATCTTTGCTTTATCTGGTACTCACAGTTCAATATAACTCATACAATGTAATTGTTCTATTCCATTTGTACTATATACCCTCTACCACTGAAACTGTATATTTCTTGTAAATGTGATGTACTGTACCTCTGTAACTGTATATTTATTGTAAACATGTTGCACATCCTGTTTACTGTTTCTCTGTCCTGAATAACCCTAGACCTTTTGAAAATAGGTGCAGACTAATGGGTCTTGTGAGTAACAAATAAATAAAAATAAAGATCTTCAGAATTGATGCGGCCCATGGTAATCTGCTGGGAATCTTAAGCAATTTAGCACTGTAAAAATAGAGTCCGACTAGCCAATCATTATAGTAGTTTGATTGCACAGATTTACACAATAGCTAGTTGAAGCAAGCACACAAGATGCGAGGTGTTGGTCATGTAATGGCACACTAACAGTGGCGGTGCTCTGAGCAGCTTTCCAGTTTATCTTAATAGTCTAATGGTCTTTTTTGGCCAGAGTAGGTTTTTCAGGGTTTAACTGGGATTATCTAGTTATGCAATCATCCTTCTATCGCATGGCACTGCTTGGAGTATGGATCAGCCAGTGGGAGAGGATACTATGGATGCTTTCATCTTAGCATCTTTACTTTCATAGTGGAGACAGGCATCCAATCACTATAAGATGGCAGGCTCTCCACCTACATCCCCAGTTCACGTGGTTAGGCCTAGCTCACTGGATAAATTCTTTAAAGAGCTGGACTCGATTAAGGACACATTACTTGATCTTGCTGCGGATCTGAAGACCATGAAACTGGCACTGGAAACATTCATTTGTCAGGTGTCAGTGTGAGATGCAAAAGCCCACATCAGTTCTTTGGAGGATAGATGTGTGCAAAAGTTGCGAAATCCACTTTTGTGGAACTTTCACGAAAATTTGGAAATTTAGCAGGATTTTCTGAACTTCCATCATTGGCGAGGCCGGAATCTTCTGAGTGTGTTTGGTGGATGTGGAAGCAAAAGTTTGACTTTTGCAGAAATTCCATTAGTAGAAGTCTTTTTTGCACACCTCTATTGGAGGACCAGGTGGAGTGGTCAGAACTCAAGTTGGTCAGCATATGGAGGAAGCTATAGAGGTCGGAAGAGCACACTGAAGATCAGAAGAGATACAGTCATGATAAGAATCTGGTGGTGTTCGGCCTTTCTGATGGGGCAGTGGACCATGATACAGTGAAGTTTATCTAGAAGCTTTTGAATAAAGTAAAAGGCCCCACTCCACGTGGCCCTCACTATGTTGAGGAGCAGGCACATTGGTCCCTTTGACCTATACATGCCCCATGAAAGAAGCCTCAGCCCATCATTTTGTGGAGTTTAAACAATTTGGGTAAAATCTACATCCAGGCCAAAGTGCAGCAGATAAAATAAATTTGATAGGAAGATCACTGATTATGTTTTTTTTAATAAACTTAGCCTGCAGGTGAGGGACAAACAGAATTAGTATTGTGCCATTAAAAGCAAGCTATATGGAGCATGCATTAAATATAGAATGCTTTATTCAGCCCAGTTAGTTGTCTCTACAAGAGATGGGGACAAACAATTTCCTACAGCAGCAGATGCCATGAGGGAGCTTTACAAGCTGTACCCAAATCTTTTTCCTTCTCCAAAGCTGTCATCCCACTAATACTGGTGATCGACTTCACCTCGATTGGAAACTGTGGCTTAATGGGTTTTGGGCATCTGAGATGATGCTGTGAGATGTTTTCTTGTTACTCTTTAGGCACTGCTTACTATTATTTTTGGCTGTCTCCCTGTTTACCACCAACTTCCTTTCCCATGTTTCCCCTTTATTCTGTCTGGTGACTATGACGGCCAGGTTTGGCTCTGTCTCTCCATCTTGGAGTTTCTTCATGGCTGCACTTTTTGCTGTTCCTGCTGCTACCTACCTACCCACTTGAGGTATCTGCCAGAGGCCTTCATGTTGGGGCACTGGACAATTCTGGCATTAGCTCTGGACCTGTTAGTTTGTCCAGCTCACCTTTACTGACTCTCTTCATTCAGCAGTGGTGGAGGGGTTGTGGGCCCTTGGAGCATGTTTCTGCAGGATACTGACTGTGGCCTATTCTCCTGATTCCTAATTTTCTTGTTTTTGTTCATAGTTTCCTCTTTTTTTCTATCCCTGTTGAACACTTTGTTTTTTGTTTTGAGGGGTGGGCGGTTTGTGTGTGCACCTGGGGGGGGGGGGACTTGTTACCTGGCTGGAAGTTGCTTTGTGGGGCTTTTCTTTGTCCTTGTATGGGATTTTTTGCACCCATCTGTTGTCTGGGTTTGTGGTTTTATGTTGTTTTGTGGATGGTTCTACTGTTATTATCTTGGGGGTGGCTGGCTTTTGTCCTTTAGTTATAAAGTTTACTGTTCTTCATGGTTGTTATTTGGTTTTATAATTTTCTGTCCCAGGCATGATAACCATAATTGTGCTTGGGTTCTTAACAATTGTTTGGGGAGACCAGCTTTTCCGTACCAGCCACCTCTAGGGGTGACTCTGCCATTTTCATATCTCTGGCTATGTAGGCCTTGCTGGGCCTTGTTTTCTGTGCAAGTGGCCACTTGGAAGCTCTCTCCATGAGGATCCACCACAGACCAAGGCATCAAGAGAGTGGTCTAAAGACCAGAGGCAGGCTCACTTAGTTAGGTGAAGTGTTTGTTGTGAATTTCTCGTTTATGTTTTTTTTCATTCATGTTTTTCTGTCATACACTTTGGGAGTTGGAGTGGGGTATTTCAGGCTGGGATATTTTGTTGTGTAATTCTCAAGGCACATTTCATCTTTTGCACCAGGTATTTAGAACAGGTAGGTTGTAGGTTGGGTTGTCATCAGCTCAAAGGGCTCCAGAGACTTGTTAGACTCCCTCGGGCTGAGTAGTCCTTGGAGACCTTTATTTTCTACTCAAAGAGAGTATATGTATTATTCCCCAGTTCACAATTCCTACTCAAAAATGTATTATTTTCTTATCAGTCACTCAATGTTGCATGGATTACACACATGTGGGATATCTTCTAGAGTGCTGTCAGACCATTTCCCAATGTGGCTACAACATGCTTTCCCTTGTGGGAGTGATTGGGGCACAGTTTCAAAATTAAATAACCAGCTTTTAAAAGATGTCCTTATTATAGACAAGCTTAGGGATTTTGTAGTTAACATTATTCGGCTGACTCCAGATCCATAGGTCAGTCTGACTTGGAGTGGGCTGCATTTAAATGTGACATTCAGGGGTACCTATTTGGATGGCTTTCACATGGAAAAGAACAAGGGCTGCACAGGCAATTAATATATTGGGGGAGATCAGATATCTGGAAGCCAAGCTAAATCCCTCCATCCTGAATCTGTCATAACTTCCTTATGTATTCTGCAAAATAAGATGCAGAATTAATCAGAGAGAAGGCTGAGCATGCTATTTTCAGAATCCATGCTAAATATGTGGAACAAGGGGAAAAGGCATGTAAGTTGATGGCCATGCATCTCAGTAAGTAGGAAGCTTCTGCCTTATCCTTCTTATTAGGGCTGAAACTGATAATGTCCCTAAGATAGCCCTGAGAGAGATAGCCCAGGAGTTGTATCACTTTTATACCAACTTACATGGCCCAGCACCTACCTCTCCTGACCCTCAGGAGATCACAGCATATTTGGATTCTATTATTCTACTAATCTTATTAGGGGACAAGCGGGTACTCTTGAAGGGAAGGGGAAATTGTTTAATCAGGAAAGGCACACTAAGCCAAAGCTTGTTTCCAGTAGCTACCTGGGAGCACAAGGAAGTTTAGTGACTTGCTCAGGGTCACAGATTATGCAAATAGGGGCTGTGGGATTCAAACTCAGGTCTCCAGGTTTGCAGCTCAGTGCTCTTAACCACTATGCTATAATGCCTCCCATTACTTTATCGGATGTTTTGGGTACCATCAAAGCTTTATTGTCAGACAGAGCCCCAGAACCTGATGACTTTATGGTCAATTTTTATAAAACATTTTTGTCTGAGATTGTGCCTGTATTATTAAAAACTTTTAAATATATCTATGAACATAGTGTTGCAGACATTACTCTTTCAGAGGATATAATCACCTTACTCTTGAAACCTGGAAAAGATCCCGACTGGGTGTCCAGTTATAGGACCATCTTACTCATCGATCATGATATGAAGACTTTGGCTGGCATTTTAGCTGGTCAGCTTAATTCCATGTGGGTCTGTCATACTGGCTGTAAGCAAGTTGGCTTTATGCCCATGGATCATTCGGCTGACTATCTTCTCAAACTCGCTCACCTCTTCTCTGCATCAGAGGACCAAGAGACCCCTGCGGCCTTGGTGCTCTGAGATGTAGGGAAGGCTTTTGACAGTCTCCTGGCCCTTCCTTTTTTGCCACACTAGTGAAACGTGACTTTCTTCTGGAATTTATACAATGGGTAAAGGTGATAAACATTAAGCCCAATTACAAAATTTATTGTAATGGTATCCTTCCCCACTCTTTTTTCTACATTGCGGAACTAAGCAGAGGTGTCCCCTTTCTCCTCTTCTCTTTAATCTTTATTTGGAACCTCTTCTTTCTAAACTCATAGTCTGTGGTTTTTGCACCCCTTTGGCTCATAGTTTAGAAACACAGAAACATAGACTTTGACGGCAGATAAGGACTGCTAGGCCCATCTAGTCTGCCCATTTCCCTACCTACAGGATAGGCCGCAGATCCTAGTTAACCAACAGCCTATTTCTTCCTACCCCCAACAAGAATTGCTTTTTGTCTGTCCCATGCATTCTTGAATTCTCCCACAGTTTTAGACCCCACAACCTCCTCAGGAAGGCTGTTCAGTGCATCCACTACCCTCTCTGTGAAATAATACTTCCTCACATTGCCCCTGAACCGCCCTCCTTCTATCTTTAAATTGTGTCCCCTTGTTCTTGCAAGTCTCTTTTTCTGAAAGATGCTACCCTCTTGGACTTTGTTGATTCCACTGAGGTACTTAAAAGTTTCTATCATGTCCCCCCTCTCCCTTCTTTCCTCAAGGGTATACAAATTAAGCTCCTTTAGTCTCTCCTCATACGGCTTCTCTTGCAGACCCTGCACCATTTTAGTTGCCCTCCTGACTGCTTCTATCCTGTCTATGTCCTTGTGGAGATGGGGTCTCCAGAACTGGACACAGTACTCCAGATGGGGTCTCACCAACTGTCTGTACAGAGGGATAACAACTTCCTGTTTTCTGCTGATGATGCCTCTCCTATACATCCCAGTATACCCCAGCCCTCCCTACTGCCTTCTCACATTGCTTGCTAACCTTAAGGTCATCTGATATGATTACCCCCAGGTCCCTTTCCTTTTTTGTTGTTGTTACTACCTCCCCACCCATTGTGTATTCTTCCCTTGGGTTCATGTTTCCCAGGTGCATTATTTTGCACTTCTTTGCATTGAATCCTAGCTGCCATACCTCTGACCATTCCTCCAACCTTGCCAAGTCCCTTTTCATCCTTTCCACGCCTCCTTGTGTATCAACCCTGTTGCAGATCTTTGTGTCATCTGCAAAAGGGCATACTTTTCCTTCCAGTCCCTCTGCAATGTCACTGATGAAGACATTAAAAAGGACTGGACCCAATACTGAACCCTGCATACCCACTAGTAACCCCCCTTCTTCAGAGTGGACTCCATTTACAATTACCTTCTGTGTCCTGTTGTCCAGCCAATGTTTTACCCAGGCTACCACCCTGGGACCCACTCCCAGGCTGGTTAATTTGACTATTAATCTTTTGCATGGGACTGTGTCAAATGCCTTGCTAAAGTCTAGGTAGGCCATGTCCACAGCCCCTCCCTGGTCTACTACTTTGGTCACACAGTCAAAGAAATCTATTAGATTCGTCTGACATGACCTTCCCGCTGTGAACCCATGCTGCCTTGGGTCCTGTGCTCCACTGGCCACTAGGTACTCAACTATTCTTTCCTTCAGAAGTGACTCCATCACTTTCCCTACCACAGAGGTCAGACTGACAGGTCTGTAGTTTCCTGCCTCTGCCTTATGGGTTGTGCATTACAGAAAGCAGTGTGTTAGAATACCTTAAAAAAATTGATGCATCCAAATTAGCAGAACTTGACAGTATTTCATTTAATACACTAAAGGAACTAGCCCACATTATATATCAACTGCTGACACTCATATTTAATAACTTCCATTCATCCAGGGAGGTGCCACAGGATTAGCAAAGAGATGAGGTGGTGCCAATTTTGAAACAAGACAGGAAGGAAAACTCCAGTGACTACAGACCAATGAGTATAACATCAACAGCTGAGAAAATATTGGAAACAGTAATCAAATAAACTATTATTATGTTTATCTCTAATAAATATGAAGAAAAAGCACAGCACAGCTTCAGAAAAGGGAGATTATGCATAACAAATATTAATTTCTATATGGATTAGCAAAGCATTAGATGAGGGTGACTCAGTGGACATTATTTATCCTGATCTAAGTAAGGCATTTGTTCCTGTATCACACCATATTCTAAAAAGTAAAATAAGGGGAAATTGTCCAAAAATCCCTCCACTGAAATTAACTGGATTAACAACTGGTTGACAGATTGAATCCAAAGGGTCCAACTAAAAGTATACACTTTGGGAGAGGGGGATGTCACAAGGGCATCCCACAGTGTTCTTTGCTGGGACTGGTCCTGTTTGGTTTCTTTATAACAGATCTGGGAATGGATATAAGAAACTGGCATAACAAATGTATTGATGATTAGAGATGTGCAAAATTGAAAAATTTCCCCATGTGAAATATTTCA
This sequence comes from Neoceratodus forsteri, assembly GCA_016271365.2. Lineage (NCBI taxonomy): Eukaryota > Metazoa > Chordata > Ceratodontiformes > Ceratodontidae > Neoceratodus > Neoceratodus forsteri. The sequence goes on along the minus strand of CM057455.1, from coordinate 381,851,490 downwards.
CGTAATTGCCACATTACACAAAGTTTTTCACCTAGGCGAAATATAATTTTGCCTCTGATTCCACTTTTGCATAATGAATTTTGCCCTTTAAGGGGCAGACCAAGTTGTCCTGGTGGACCCCTCCATTTACAGATATTTGGTTTACTCAGAGGGGAAGGTGAGGAGGAAGGGGGAGGAGGGTGGACAGTGAGTCATAGTGCAAGGGATAGGTTTCAGAGGGGAAGGGAGGAGCCAAAGGAGGAGAAGGAAGGGGATAGGCCAAGGTATGGGAGGGGGGGAGGTCCAGAAATATGGGGTACCTAAGGAACAGCACAGAGGGATACAGCCTCTTTTGCTGAAACATTTTGTTGATCTAAATCAACAGAACTACAGCACATCAGATTGACTTTTGAGCTAGGCTGGTGGAGTTTTGAGGCAACACCTGTTACAAGGTTTGTGTACAGGGAGCTTTTTAAGAAGGTAAGTAAAAAACAAAACAAAACAAAAAAAAACACAATGTACCAGAAGTTGGGGATAGTTGTTGGAACAAGGGTGACTAAGCATGTTTTAAGAGGATAAGCAAAAGGCAGCTCATATGAGGCAGCTGAAAGCATGCATGGAACAAGGGGTGAGGTTACTAGCCTCACAGATCTTTGAGCCACCACTGCTGAGAGTGAGAAGTTTGTTTAGGGTGTGAGCATTGTGCGGATGCTGGGAGCCGTGGCTGGAAGTCATTGGGAGGGTGGCTGTTGGTCAGAGGACCGGATTTTTGCTTGTGTGGTGGGGGGATGTGAAGGCTGAAGAGCAGACCTAGCTGTTTGTGTGCTGTTACGAATATTAGAAGTTGGACTATGCAGCCACCTAACCAAAGCTATAGGGGAGCATGGTTTAGAAGTTTTTACTGTTACCACTGCAGGTCTTTGTATGATTTTGGGGTGTAAAGTGTGCTGCCAGACAAACGAGTGAGCTGGTTTTGATAGCACTAGCAGAGGGGTGATGATGAGGATGACAGTGGCATTATTCAGCTTACTTGTGCATGTATTTGTCTGAATTTAGTGCAATAAGGGAACTGCCTGACAAACGAGTGAGTGGGCAGGTAGAGGACCCTAGCGAGGGCAGGTCCCATGCAGGGTGGGAGAGTACACGGTTCAAACAGGGAGGTGATGCACTGCAAGAAAGGGGAAGGTTGGAAAATGCACCACAACAAAGCAAAAGGGGGTTTGTATTGTATTAAAATGTAGGAGCCGACAATACAGCCTGTGGGAGGTCCTAGTGAGGGAAGCCAAGCAGTCGGTGGCATGGCGTCTGACGTCACACAGCATGGCTAGGATGAGCAAAGGGCTGCACGGTTACGAGGTGATGGGGTATCATGTGAGACTGGATGGAAGCATTTAGACATTTATTATATTTGACCAGTAGAGCTTGCATGCCGAGATACCAACAAGGTTAGAGCTGTTTTAGAGCCCTTTTCTCCTGCATCTTTGCTCACATGGTAATTGTTTTTTGAGGCTACTACAGTCAACTGCTGTGACAATTTGAAGTGTTTTCTCAGGGTACTTTCTATTTACATGCCAACATTTCGAGCGGAAGCCACACGGCTGACGGACTGGCATGTAACGTCACGATGCGGGGTAAGGCCTTCCTCTCTCAAGGACAGGTCGAGGCCATGAGCTTCCGGGGGCACTGCAGAAAGGGGAATGGGGGGATTCCCAGTCGGGCAGCTGGGGGTTTCAAGCACCAAAAAAGGGGTGGTGGTTCAGTCGGTGGGGGAATTTAAAAGGGTAATTTAAGTTGGTGAGTGGGGGTGATTCTGCATTGGATGCCGGGGAAGAGCAGCCAGAAGGGGTCTTTTCAGGCCCTGGAAAATGGCAGATGGCCTACCAGGTGGGATGGGGGGTGAAACAATAGTTAGAATACATAGGGCAGGGCTGCATGGCTGTTATAGAAATGTATGGTACTGGCACTAACAGTGGCACCTTGTCACTTTTTCTCCACAGTTTGTGCAGGCACATTGCTTGAAGGGATGGCACTGAAGAAGAACAGATCATCTAAGGAGAAGGCCCATAAGGCAATTGTGGAGTTGGCTTAGAAGTCCAACATGACGTGGCAGCTGGTTGAAAAGGGGGAACTTGAGAGGTCAGGGAAGAAGACGAAAGCAGAGAAGGGAAAAGGGGGTGATGGGAAAAGACCAATGGGAAGGCCACATAGTCCAAAAAGGCCACAACCACCACCAGTGGCTCCTCCTTGGGCATTCAGTCCAGTACCACCACAACCCTGTTCACCAGAACCATTAGTATCTCCCCCAAAGCCGGTTCTTGTTCTGGCACCAGAACCCACGCCTGAGCTCCTGGTTGTATTGGTTCCACAGTCCCCTGTACCTCAGCCAGTTGTCTCACCACAGGAACCCATACTGTCCAACCCCATCTACATCAGGCTGCAAGGAGCAGAAAGGCCTGCAGGTAGTGTATCAGGTTCCATAGGCAATAGTATCAAAGAATACATTGGGCAAATTATAGTAGCTCTAGGGACATGCGGATTAGGGCAGATGGAAACCGCACTGACAAAGATCAGGTCAGATAAGGAAACTCTAGGTGGGGTGTAAAAGCTGACAGAAGAGGTGGGAAAAGGAACGAGGGAAATAGGATCCCTGGGTATGAGAATAGGGGAACCCTTGCCACTGGCCATGAAGGAAAAAATATGGAAAGGAGAATATGTGGACATATTTGCTTTAGTGAGTAGAGAGGTGGTGGCCAAATATGAAGAAATGAAGAGCATAGGTAAGAGCAAGATAGCAGTTGCTGTGGTCTTATTGGGCAAGAAGGAGGAGGATAAGTTCACAAAGGGAAAGACGTGTAATGGGTGGTTCATGGCCTTTGCCACATATTCAGCCATAGCTATGGAAAAGAAACCAGAGATAGGCATCCCAGTTATCGTGTATTCCCTGATCATAAAGAGGGTGAAGGCAAAAGGGATGGGGTGGATATATTATGACGAGTTCTTTCAGCAAAGGATGGCAACATACAGGGATGTTAGATGGGACACAAAACAGTTGGATTTGTGGATGGATTATGTCACTGATCAATCCACTCCAGAAGGAGAGACGGGTAGAAGGGTTGGGGGGCTACCCCAGAAGTGTTGTTGGGGATATAACAGGGTAAGTCAAAGGGGTTAGTAGGATTTGGATGATGGGTGGTGTGGGGGGGAAAGAACATTTCAAGGCTGCTAAAACCCCTATCAAGACAGAGGCCCAGGAAAAATGTCTGGGACATTATCCGGATAGCAGGATGGCAGAAACTATAAAAAGGGGTTTTAGAACAGGTTTTCCACTACAGTGCAGGGGTCCTAGACAGGCAAGAGAGGCTAATAACTTGGGGTCAGTCAGGGGAAAAGAAGACATTTTAAAAAGAGAAAGAGAAAGCCACAGGGATGGTTGAAGGGCCATACCCAGTCCCTCCTTTGGACAACCTGAGAATTTTCCCTTTGTGTTTAGTACCCAAAAACAGTAAGGAGAGTACAGGGTGATTCACCATCTCTCATCCCCGGAAGGAGAGTCAGTCAATGACTTTATAGGGGAAGAACACAGCAGGGTGACCTATGCCACGTTGGAGGAGGCAATGCGGATTATCAAGGCAACCCCCGATGCATGGCTGGCCAAGACAAATATAGAATCAGCTTTTCATTTGCTGCCAGTTCAGAGGGAGGACTGGGATTTGTTGGGTTTCAAAGTGGAAGACCAGTATTATTTTCACAAAGACATGCCTATGGGTTGTTCCATAGCCTGTGCTACATTTGAAAAATTCAGCACTTGTTTGCAGTGGATCTTTCAACAGAAAATGGGTTACAAGGCTGTCATACATTATTTGGATGATTTCTTGTTAGTAGGCAGTGGATGCACGGAGACAGAGAGGATGCTTGCTAGCTTTCAAGAACTGTGTGGTGAACTAGGAGTGCCACTGTCACTGACAAGTCAGAGGGGGCCCAGTGAGGTAATGGAGTTTTTGGGGATTGAAGTAGATGCACTGGAGGAAGTGTTTTGGCTGCTAGACAGTAAAGTACAGAAACTAAAGGGTCTGATTAAGGTGCATAATAGCAGGAAGCGAGTGCAGTTAAGGCAGGTACAACAAGTATTGGGACATCTGAATTTTGCTTGCAGGGCAATTGGGTTGGGTAGGACATTTACAAGGCATTTCATGAGGGCCACAGGAGGGGTAATAAGACCACATCACTGGGTGGATATAACAAAAGGGGTGAAGGAAGATTTCTGGGTGTGGGAGGAATTTCTAAGAAGTTATATGGTCGTTCTTTTTTGGCAGCATGATTGGGTTTATAACACAGACTTAAGAGTTGTATACGGATGAGGCAGTGGGTTTATGAATGGGGGGTATTTGAAACGAAAATGGTTTGCAGAGCCATGGCCAGCAGATTGGGTAAAAGAAGGGAGAATGAAGGATATCACATTGTTGGAAATCATGCCAATTTGGGCTTGCACCCTTATGTGGGGAGAGGAGTTACGGAATCAGAAGGTGACATTTTGGTGTGACAATAAGGCAGTGGTGGATGTTCTTAACAACAGGGGAGTGAGATCTGATACAGTCATGTGGGTGCTGAGACAGCTAGTTCTAAGAAACTTGAATTGAACATGTCCTTCAGAGCGAGGCACCTAGATAGGATGAGGAATATCCTTGCTGGCAGCCTTTCCCATCAGCAGCTGGACTGGTTCCGGGCACTGGCACCAACAGCAGAAGAATAGAATACACCCATTCCAATGAACACATGGGATGTTGACAAGAGGGAGCCAAAATGCTATTTTGCAACTTATTGGCACCAAGAACCTTGAGGGCCTATGAAGGGGCATGGCAGGCATTGCAAATGTTCAGGGAAGTACACCATATGGAGGTAAGTGGGCCAGTTACAGGGGAGCAGTTAGGAATATTTACAGTAGATCAGTGGGAAAAAGGGATGGCTCACGTCATGATGGGTGTGTACCTAGCAGGGATCAGCTTAGTCTGTATTTTGAAAAGGTGGAATGATCCCACAAAGTCAATGCTGATATGGAGGATGATGCAGGGTTGGAGTAGGTTAAAACAAGGGACCAAGTATAGCAGGCATCCAATATCAGACCAGTTGTTAGACAAGTTAGGGGGAAATTGCCTACAATCTGCAAGTCAAAGGATGAGGCACAGCTGTTCCATATGATTTACCTAGTGATGTTAGCTGAGGCCTTGAGAGTGAGTGAAGTGGTGGGACATGGCAGAAAAGGAGAAGAAGGGGGCTTGGAATGGGGAGATATAACCTGTGGAAAAAGTGTGATACAACTCATAATTAGGAGATCCAAGATGGATCAGGAAGGGAAGGTGTGTGTGGTGACCATTAGGGCGCACCTTGATGTGAAACTGTGCCTGGTAGAAGCTTTGTGGGCTTATGCCTCAGAGCGTGGTAATAAGGAAGGGTGATTATTTGTGCATGGAGATGGGAAGAAGGTGATGAGTTATCAGGTGACAGCCATACTCAAAAAAGGTATGGAGTTTTTGGAGAAGGACCCAGCTAGGTATTCCTCCCGTTCATTTAGAATAGGAGCAGCATCAAAATGGGTGGCAGATGGGGAGCCAGTGATGAGAATGTTGGAAATGGGCACTGACGGTCATCTAGATATAAGAGATATATTTGGGTTTTAAATGATTGATATTAACATGTCATCTGCTGTTTGTTTTGCAGAAACGGAATCATGAATTGGGGTGGATAAGGGGACTGGGATGGAGGAACAGAAAATCAAACAAAAAAAAAGGCAGGTTTGAGATAATAAGATATATTTTGTTTAATTCAATAGGTGGAGGGAGGATCACAGAAGTATGGATCTGTGGGCACTCCTACATTTACTGGGCAGAAAAGACAACGGAAAAGAAAGCTGAGGGGAAAACAGCTCTACCAAGATGTCAGACAATGTAGGCTGGTATGGCATGGAATTCGAGGGATGAAATGGGCACAACTACTTCCAACCCTGATAGAAATGAAAGAGACATGACCCAACCCAGATTTAATTATTATACATCTTGGGGGTAATGATATTGGGAGGAAGCCATGGGTTGATACTTAATTATGGGTTAAACAGGATCTTGAGAGAATAAAACAATGGTGGCCCGGGGTGAGCATGGCATGGTCAGACATGATACCAAGGAGGGTGTGGAGACACAAACTCAGCCACGTAGCAGTGGACAGGGCCAGAAGAAAGATGAATATGAGGGTTGGGTGTTGGTAAGGAGCATGGGCAGTCATGTGATATTGAGGGGTGGAAGAGTGGGTGGAGGATTTTTTATAGATCAGATGGGGTGCATTTGTTGGACCTAGCAATAGACATGTTCAATACTGAGATGATGGGTTTTATTGAGGCCTGCAGGAGGCAGGAAGGAAGATAAAGGGGTGAGAAGGAAGAAAGGGGGAAGGCCAGTCATCCAACACAAGCTGGAGACAGGCTATGGGGAAAAAGGGGGAGGAAAGAGGGGAGGGGGGAATGATAAAGGAATATGAGGATAAAAAGAAGCAACAGAAGGAGAGAAAAGCAGTCTCAGTTTTCACCATTACCTACAAGAGAAGAAGAGAAGAAGAAATCACCCAGGTTATCACTCGGGGAGGCGAGAAGAAGAGGAAGAAAAAGGATGGATTGATAGATATTGATATGTATTGCAAATAAAACAAGGGTTTTTGTAAAGACAATAATGACAAATGGTGATGGAATTTGTAAATAAGAAATGTGAAATAGAATAAACTAATTGCCAATCTGAACACAACAACATGCAAGTTGTCTGTCCTGTTTTTGGGGGGAGAATCTGGGACAATGCTAAATTTTGCCCAATTTCACCAATTTCACTTTTGCGTAAGGTAAAATTTCGCCATTATCCTGAATTTCACCAATGTTTTCCAATTTTGTCAGTGAAACTGCAATGCATTGTGGGTAGATAGCTGAAATATCACTTGTAGGCTGTTTCCTGCACAGTATATTGTCTCTTGAGTCAAAGAGCAGTTCAGTGTGGTGCATCACAGGCAATAAACCCTTCAAAAACCTCTTTATTTGTGATTTTTGAGAGATAATTGCTCCCAAAATCTCAGTTTAGTTCCTAGAGCTGCTAGTGAGAATTTTTTTGGTTTTGTATGTTTGGATAATACTTAGTTAAACTGAGGTAGTGTTTTCAGTTTTTTCTGTGTCTGTGTCTGTGAGGGACTTGAGTGGGGGAGGATCAACCGTGTGGTGTGTGTGTGTATGTGAAAGTAGAGCAAGTTAGTTTCGATATTTGACAGATTTCTCACAAGTTGTGAGTGAGTTTCTGTAATTTCTTTTAAGTCTCAATATTTTTGTTTGTGTGCTACATATCTGTTATATTTTTCATACTGTACATATTGACACTTTTTGGAGTAACTTTATCTGAACAATTACTACATTCTGACTGAGTAGTTCTGTTCCTGTTTCTCTTTAATCACTTTTGTGATTTATTTTTTTATTGAAAGTATTCGTCTGCACTGACCACTTGACATGTCCATATCCAGGTACACTGCATTGTTGAATTGCTCACAGAAATTAATAGTGTGATCTAGCCTCTGCATTGCAGCATTCCTGTTTTTCTATTTAATTTGCTTACCATATTAACACTTTCCTCCCTGTTATGCCACTGTTGTTTACTACCTGACCTACTATATAAAAAGCTACATGGTTTTCAAGATAGTGGTGGTCCCTGCATGAGTTTTGGACGTGATTTTGTTTGTTCATTTCAAATCTTGTTGTCCCTTCTGTCTTATATATCTGTAAGCCTAAACTGTATTTAGTAAGTACTAACACATTGCAGTACTCAGTTTATCCAGACATCACTTATCCTGACTATTGTTCATATTTAGATTGTAAGGTGTTCTGTGCTGTTGGTTTACAGTTTAGTTTTTGGGAACCCACCAGCACCTTCCTGGTTATTATCAAGTTGTTTAATAATCATTCCATTTAAAAACTGACATTTGATTAAGAACTACTTAAATATTCTTTTCAGATTTACTGCACATCCTTGTTGTGGTGGTGTTCTCTGTCTGTTTTGTATTGAAAGTCTTACTTTTGTCCTCCTGTTACCCCATGTTACTTAACTCATGATTTTGTAATTGAAAAAATAAAATAGTGGTGCGTGGCCTGGCTGTGCTGAAGATGGTTGCTTAATGCTGCTTCTGCCTGGGACTACAATCTATCATCGTCCATCCTCCTTATCCCAGATTGTCAGCATTTACCAGCAAGTGGAAAATAATTTTACTAACATCATAGCTCAACTCTGGTAAATTATTTTCTCTATATCATAACTCTATAGCTATAATTTTTCTGCATTTATACTGCTTCTCTGTGAAGGCCTACTACAATGGCTGAGCAGCTCCTGAAAAACAGCTCACTTAGCAGAGTGGAAACTATGTTTCAATGGCTCATCTGTGAAATTAACAACTTAAAAATAACATCTCAACAAAACATCACTAACATGCAAGTGTTAGACCAAAAAATCAATGACACAGGAGTTAAAGTTGCTAAAAATGAAAGTTCTATTAGCATCCTGCAAGCCACCATCAGAGAGCAAGACAGAGTTATCAGAAGCCTACAAGATAAAATCGATGACATTGAAAACAGAAACAGATGCAATAATCTGAGATTTTGGGGTTTTCCTGAAGGTGCAGAACTCGGAGACACTACTGCATTTCTATTACTTGTGCTGCCAGCCCTGCTCAAACTCCCACCTGGTCAAGACCTTACTATTGAGAGATCACACCATTATTTAAGCCGGAGGCCTGGTCCAGATCAGAAACCTAGGCCTATCATTGCAAGATTCTTAAATATATGCCCACACTGAACTGGTCATCAATAGAGCAAAACAAGTGGGAACGCTTACTTGGCAGAGCTTTCAATCCTATTAAAACTACCCTACACCAACGAGTGATCAAATTTGCTCTGCACTATCCTGCCATCATGAGCCTGTTTCTGGGTGACTCAACCAAAGATTTCAACACTCCTGAAGCCTTGGTTGCATTTCTTGGTGAGCCCCAGCCTCCAAGTGCCCCATTTGGAAATACTGATATGACCCGTTCTCCCATTGTCTCTGCAACTTCCCAAACAGACTGGCATACCTACATTATGGCTTCAAATCATGAACGCACTGAGAAACCTGTATCTCTCCAGGCTGATGCAGCACTTTCTGTCTGAATCTCAGCCCGCTTGCTAGACAAAAAGAACTTGAATCCACCTTTTTCTAAACATGCCTGTTATGCAGATGCTATTCCTTCTAGGCCTACCTCTCAGCACGAGCAGTATGTTGGCTTCGCTACACCCCTAACCCTCTCCAATAAGTTTTCTTTACTACAAGAGGACTTAAACTCATCTCAGGAAGACCTCCCGGAATAAGCTGCGGATCCTGTCGGCAATGACCTTGGAGATGCTTTACAGGGTGGCAGGTCTTCTGATTCCTCTTGGGCTGAATTGATGACCAGCTCCCCTTTCAAATCAGCAGAGCCTCCTAAAAAGAAATGGAAGGGGAAGTGCAAAAAGAAATTGAACCTATAAATGATGCCTGGGCATGTGTATATATTAGTACCTCTCGAGGTTAGTGCCTAATTAACCTCGGCTCTCTGATCACTATCAGAATTTGTCTGCCCTGCAATCGCGCATCGTATTCCTTGTGTGTGCATACTAGTGCACCCAGCTGGTTTGGAAAGCGATAAGCTGTACATCGCTGTTACAGGCTTCTGGTTTAATACCATGTCATATTATTTAGGCATCTCATTGTGACAGTCTTGGAGTTTTCTATCTCAAGGCAATGTCTGCTACATTATACATCCAGTTATTTCTGCATATATTACTCATAATGTCAGTTTTTGAGTATCCCTAATGTTGGGCTATGTTCTTCTTTTAAAGGGACAGTTCTTATATAATGTTAGACTAATTCATATGTGCTCAATGATTTTCTATATTCATTTAGCGGTGTCTACCATCTTTTTTATCAGTATGTCCTACTCACATAACCATTAAGGAAGGTTGCCTGCTTAACTAATTTGTCATCCAACATCACCCCACACATTTGTTACCATATATAAACATTATAAATTTACAGTATCTTGGGGTAATTTTAATGAGGTCCTCAACTAGTTATTCCCTTCTTCCACTACTACATCATAGACTAACATTTAACACTTTAATATTTTTTTCTAGTCTCCTTTCCACTCCAACCCGCCTTTATCTAACTTTTAAATTCCCTTTTCTTTAACCATAGTATACCAACTTCTTGTACTGTTTTATTTATCTATCACTTAGTCTTCAGTTTTACCCTACAATTAGGCTTGCAGGCTATTTTTGAGGTGTCTCATCTTTATTATTTTACTCAGTGGGCTGCAGTCAATAATAGATAGCAGAGTCTGACTTGAAGCCCTTATGATATGGCTTTTTAAGCCTGTGTTGTAATCTTATAGCTGAGCTCGCTCGACCCTCTCCAGGTCTTGAAATCTCACTATGTTAAAGCAACTCCTTCCCTGGGGGCCATTTTTGGGTCTGTGCTGCTATTAAATACCTAGTACTTATCAATAATATATGCAGTACCTCGAAGCCTGAACAAACTCAACTTTTAATAATGTTGTATTGCCAGAATGACTACGTATTCCTGTTCAGTACAAGACTTTCACCAGATACCCCCCCCCCATACAATTTGGATCTTGTAATGCCTCGACACCCCATAAATCCTTATACTATTTGGACCCTACTCGCTCCATTTTACCTGAACACTCCTCCTACATAAAAACTTCTGTGTCTAAGCATTATGATTATGTGAGTAAGTACATAGTAGATGGCACAAGTACAGCTGTTCTTATAATTTTAGGACTTAGCAAACCATGATGGCATACTATTTGTATTGCCGTAATAGTGTTTCAGCTCAGTTCTTTTTTCCAGTCTAACTTAGATTCAAGATGTATTACTATGTCTGGGATTGCATATACTTTCAGTAATCCCCTTTTCAAATATGGTAAGATGTTCATGGATCCCCCCACCCCCCCAGGGAATAATTATGTTCACTTTAGTTCTAGTCAGAGTTATAACTTGATAGAAATAATTGTTTACAGTTTGTGTCTTGGGTTTAAGATCATTTTCTCCCAAGATTTACTTACTATTTACATGCTCTGTAGTATAGCGAAAGAGTCTTGGCGATTCCACCGTCTCATGTCTTGCTATATTACCTAAAGACTTCATAGTGTGTTAGTATAACATGCATAGGTTTTGTTTAGTAACTATATATATATATATATATATATATATATATATATATACATATATATATATGTGTTCTATATTCTTTTTAGTACCTCTCTTCCTTGTGAGACCTAATGGAAACATTCACCTAGGATTTAAGTATTTCCACAAACTAAATATCCTGCATGCATTTGACTGTGCTAGCCCTCTCCTTTCTGAGTCTGTAACATTCTCTAGCCCTTTCAATATGAATCCCTTACTTCCTATTTGTGTTTTCATACTCATCTCCCCATTAACATTAGTGCTCTAATTCTACATTCATGGAATGTTAAGGGACTCAACTCACCTTTTAAATGAAAGCAGATACTTTCTTACCTCAAAAAACATAAAACTCATATTGTTTTCTTACATGAAACAAAACTTTTAATAGAGGATGTCGACAGACTCAGAAGGGATTGGGTTGGTCAAGTATATGCGTCCTCCTTTACTTCTAAAAAATAGGGGGTTGCTATTCCATTACATAAATACCTTAACTGGACCCTTATCAAATTCATCTCTGATTCAGATGGCAGATGGATTATAGCCCACTTAAATACCCCTGCAGGCCCCCTTATGTTAGTCAATGTTTATGCCCCTAACTCTGATTCACCTGAATTCTTTCACAGTATGGCCCAACAAATTATGAACAGTAACTTTAACAATTCTCCTATACTTGTAGGTGGGGATTTCAATTTACCTTTGGAAGCACATTTAGACAGAAGTAACTCTTCCTGTGATTCCCACCCCAGAAGTATTTCTGCACTCTCAATGCTAATGAAAGACTTCGGTCTCACCCACATTTGGAGACTATACCATCCTAGACAGCGCGACTATACTTTTTACTCACCACTTCATAAATCTTATGGCAGACTTGACTACTGGTTTTCTTTCCCATTCATCACTGAAAAAATTATTGACACAACTATCTGCCTAACTACTATATCAGACCATTCTCCTATAAAATTACATCTTATTTGGGACCTAACCCCATCTAAATCCCCCTCCTGGCATCTAGACCCACTCTTATTGAAAGACCCCGATTTCTTACCTTGGATTAGATCCAAAATCCAAGAATTTCTTTCCTTTAACAACACTCCTGATGTATCTCAAGGTACCATCTTGGAAGCACTTAAAGCAACAGTTAGAGGAAAAATTATAAGCTATGCAGCACACAAGAAAAAACTAAGGGAACAGCAATTGGCCGATTTAGAGAAATCTCTTAAAGAAAAAGAAACCCAATATTATAAAACAAAAAATCCAGATAATAACTCACAACTTTACCTTGAAATTCTTCAGCTTAGAATTAAAAACAACAAATTAATATCCAGGAAAATTGAACTCGCCCTCCTTAGACTTAAACACCGTTATTGGGAACAAGGGGATAAATGCAGGAAGCTGCTTGCTTATCAACTCAAGAATCAATAGATGGAGAGACATATTGCCGGTTTGAAAGATTCTTCAGGCAAAATCCATACAGATAATCCCTCAGTTAACCATATTATGCAATCCTTCTACCAACAATTATACTCTCACCCCACTTACCCACAACCTAAATATATACAACAATTTCTGGACAATTTACAGTTACCACACCTCTCCCAACAAGATATGGCTTTACTAGATGAACCCTTTTCCCTTAAAGAGATACAAGCAGTGCTAAATTCCCTTAAATCTGCTAAAGCTCCTGGAAGTGACTTTTTTTTCCATAGACTTTTATAAACCCCTAGCTGACATCTTATGCTCCTTACTGGTTAACGTCTTCAAACAAGCATCTTCACAAGGTAAACTTCCCTATTCTATGACAGAAGCCATTATAACTGTCCTACTAAAAAAAGATAAAGGCCCTTGTCTCCCAGCCAGTTACAGACCAATATCATTACTTAATATGGATGGGAAAATGTTTGCCAGAATATTAAATACTCATTTAGATTCAATAACTTCTAAACTTGTCCACATCTCCCAAGCTGAATTTATCAAAAACAGAACTGGTTCTGATCATCTCCAGTCATTATTTAATTTAAACTATAAAGCTAAATCTCTTAAATCACCTGCTGCAGCTATAGCCATCAACTTTGCAAAGGCATTTGATTCTCTCAACTGGACTTATTTGTATCATGTTCTATACCACTTTGGTGTCACTAAAAAATGTTGTACATGGATTCAATTACTATACACCTCCTCTCTGCCTGGGTTCTTACTAACTCTACTCTGTCCTCATCCTTTCATCTGGTAAGAGGTACCAGGAAGGGTGCCCCTTATCCCCCACTCTTTTTATTCTAGCTATGGAACCCCTATCAGCTGCGCTTCACCAATCCTCCATGATCCAAGGTATTCCTATTGGTAATTCCCACTATTCTTCACAATCCTACACTGATGACCTCCTCATTCTACTCGAAAATCTTGAAATTTTGGGACCACCCTTAATTAAGTTACTTAGCAACTTTCCTTCACTTTCTGGGCTCGCTCTGAATCTAAACAAATCAGAAACTACTGCCATTGAACAATTTTTGTAACCCTTCTATGAATACAATATTAGGCTTTTATTGGGACCCTCAAGGTATCTCTTACCTTGGAATGAAGATCACCTCTAAATCAGACAACATATGGGATGCCAATCTTTCCTTGTTATTAGCAAATATTAAAAACACTCTCAACAGATGAAAAGTACTTAACCTCTCTTTTAGTGGGAAAATCTCTGCTATCAAGATGTCAATAACTCCCAAAATACTGTATCTATTTTCTAATATCTCTTTAACCCTCCTACTTTTTTTGTCAGAATTGATTACATACTTGGCAATTTTTTATGGGAAGGCAACATTCCCAGATTTAGTCGTAACAAACTGCTTTCCCACTGGCCAAAAGAGGGCTTTGGGCTCCCCTGGTTCCAAGCATATTTTTGAGCCTTCCACACTTCCCAAACTGTCAAATGGTTTAATAAACCCAGCAATAAATCACCATTGTGGGTCAGTATGGAAACATCTCTATGTCGGGGGCAATGTCACCACTTCCTTCATTTATAAGCCTCTCCCCCCAATTTAAAATCTCACCGTACTATAGCATCATCGATATACTACTGGAAAATAATTCATAAATGCCTTAAATCCAACCCAGCCTCTCTCATATATGTGCTCATATGGGGGAACCACAACATCACTCTTGATAATCATCCAATTTTTTGTTATAATTTGAAAAACATAGGCATTTTTTTCTTGGAGGATATACTTATACCTCAGACTCTCAAATTAAAATCCTTTTCTGACTTGTGCAATCAATGGAATCTTCCCCCAGCATGATTTCTGGAAATATTTACAGTTACGCATGGCATGGAACCTTTATCTTCCTACTATTCCTCATCAATCTATATATGATACTTTTATTTCTAAATGGATTAAAACAAACTCTAAATTAAATAGCATAATTTACAAACATATCAGAAATACAATTCCAGATCAATCTATCATTGCAAAAAATAAATGGAGTACTCTTTTAAATTATAACATAACCAATCCACAATGACATAACTGCTGGCTATCCTGCCATAAATCTTTCAAGAATAATTGCAGTTCACTTTTACAAACCAAAATTCTACATCTATTGTACAGAACTCCTGAGATTTTGCAAAAGTGGGCTTAATGAACAACAATAAATGTTGGTGCTGTAACTCCCCAATGGCAATTTGCTACATATTTTATGGCATTGTCCTCCCATACACAATCTTTGGCATCACATTCTATTTCTTTGCAATGCAAGTGATTGGTCTATCCTTTGCATTAGATCCAAAACATTGCATACTTGGTATTTTCAATGCTCATTCATACAAAATATCCTATTCTCAAATTAGGTGGTTATCTCTACTATTTCTTCAAGTTAAAAGCCTTACACTAATGCAGTGGAGATCCAACATCATTCCCACCCTCCCAAATATTCTCAAACAACTATCTCAATATGCCATCCTTGATCGTATGTCACATTTAGCCTCTGAATGACTTAATTTATATAATAAATGCTGGCAGGACTATTTTAAATATTTAAACATATCTATACATATCGTCACATAATCCATGGGTTGTTATATGTTCACATTGGAATCTCACTTCTAGCTCTTTCGATCCATTTTCATCTCTTCTCTTTCTATCTTTTTATTTCCTTTTCTTCTTCCCTTTCCCTCTTCATTCTTGTTTACTTTCTTAGATATTTTTCTCTTTGTTATGTTCTTCCTTTATACAGTCTTACACATACTTGTATTAAATTACAGCATAATAGAAGTACAATCACGAGTGCTCATATTTCTTGTTTGTATCTACTCCTTTTACCCCTTGAACCATAAATTGCCATATTTTCTCTCTATCATACAGATTGTGCTGCTACATATTGTTTTTTCAACATTTGTTTTCCCCTTTAATATCATTGTATAATACTTCAGACAACATGTTTTGTCCTTCTCTCAATAAGAATTTATGTAAGTGTATATTGGTGAATGTAGTGTATTTGTATGTATAATCACAATAATTACAATAAAAAAGATTAACTGCAGAAAAAATAAAATAGTGTTTTCACACTCGAATAGGCTACACTAGCAGTTATAGGTAGTTATATACACTACAGTGCAGCTAGCTGTTTTGATTTCTGTTTGCCCGTTGTAGATAGCACTGCAGGCGTGAAATCACACTTATTTAATAGAAATACATAATAATATAGTTCCAGAGGAAGCCAAATGAAACAAGCATATAAATATGACTGCTAAAAGATGTTCACCTTCAGGTAAAGGTGCCAGTGTCGGAGGTGGTTCAATAAAGTCTGATGGAAAAAGCAAACCTATTTCTGAATCAGTGCCCTCTGTGGCCTCCACTGCTGCTGTGGCAGCTAGTAGCAGCAAAATCGAAGTTAGAA
Organism: Neoceratodus forsteri; assembly: GCA_016271365.2. NCBI lineage: Eukaryota > Metazoa > Chordata > Ceratodontiformes > Ceratodontidae > Neoceratodus > Neoceratodus forsteri. The sequence goes on along the minus strand of CM057455.1, from coordinate 381,835,340 downwards.
ATGGCTTCAAGTCTGTGACTCATTTTTTTACTGTCAAGTCTGTAGCTAGTATGCTTGTTAGGGATGATACTGGGAATAAGGAAGACACTCACACCAGTGGAGGCACAGAGGTCCAGGAGGAGATCTAAAATGTTGTCAGTGTGACTGTTGTTCTTGCTCAAGGAGGAGCTGATGGTGGTAAGGGTGATAGTGTGCAGCTTTAGTCTGTTTCTCCTGGAGAAGTAGATAAGGAAAGTCAGCACCCCCCAACAGTGAGGAGATGCCAGAGAAGGGGAAAAGTTTGTCTGGCAGTAGACATTGATAGGGAGGAGGAGGAGGAGACTATAATATGTTTTGGTACAGATGATGATGAGGTGTTGGATCCCCTGTGGGAGCCAGACGTGAAAAAGATGAAAGGTGATGATGTAGCCCATGTAGATGACAAGACTGATGGTGAGGATATCAGCAAGCCTAAAACAAGCAGTCCAGTCAACTCACCTCCCAAATGTAGCATGGTAGATATAAAGCAAGCGGCATAAAATGCAAACATTTCCACACCTTTGGATCCACTGTCCAAGTCTCAGTCTCATGTCAAATCTAGAGGTGCAAAATCCCTAGTTTAGGATTTGTTTCTTGCTTGATGCTGCTGATGACACCATGGCAATATATTAACTGTGTCAAGCATGTGCAAGTCATGGAAAAAGGGCAGCCACATAGGCACCGGTGGCCAGCATGCCCACTTGAAAAGCAAGCACCCATTGTGCTGGCACCAACACCTGAAAGGTACAAGAGCTGTTGGCAAGACTTCTCTTGTCAAGCTTAATGTTAGTGACAGCAGTGCAACAGAGCAAGAGGAGGGAGGGCTGGGTGGGTTGGTGGAGGAGGAGTGAGAAATCATTTTCTCTTGAGCAGTGGGCATAGTAGCAGTGGAGCAGCCACCCTCGAGTTATAAAAGTGCACCACCATGCACCAAATCCACCAACATAACCATTTCATACATGCTGCACATCCCAGGCCCCAAGACTCACCTGGTAGCCCAGCAAGAACAATATTGTGGCACAAGTAAATGCTCTTGTCAACCTGCTCTCAAGATGCAGCCCACATTGAAGAGTGTGTTTGAGTGGCACTGAAAGTACACCTCAATCATGCTGCTGCACATGTGCTGAATGCAGCTACTGTGGAAATGCTTGCCATTGACCTGCTGCCCTTCTCCTTTGTGGAGAATCCAGGTTTCTGACATTTGATGGCCCATACCTGTCTCAAATGGCAGGTGCCATTGAATGTATTTCTCCAAATGTGTCATGCCTGAACTCTATAGCAGAGTTTCACAGTCTGTCCTATATGCCATGAAGCATTCTGCCTCAAAATATATCCACCTTAGCATGCATATGTGGACAAGTGGAAAACAGCGGGCAGCTCATATCTGTGCATAACAGCAGACTGGGCAGAGGTACCTGAGGTGGTTGTTGATTTGGGGCCTAGCAAAAGCTGTGTAAAGCAAAATTGTGGTGGTAGCACACACCTGGTATTCATCAGAATGCAACCATAACTATGCAAAGTGTTACAGGGTCTCACACAAGTCAGAAAATGCTGAATGTGCTGCTAAATCAGATTGATGAGTGGCTGAATGCACACTCACTCACTCACAGAGGGTTTTATTGCCGGTGACAATGGCTTCAATGTGGTTAAGTGCACTACTGACGGTGGTTTTTCAGAGTTCCCTGCCTGGCACACTGCCTTAATCTAGTTATGCAGCAATTTCTGAACCATGATGAAATAAAGGAAACTGTGTCTGTCGTCAGACACATCTGTGAGCACTTTGCCCATTGTGCAAAGGCCCGTGACCATCTGCGTGAGCTGCAGTACACTAACCATCTGCCTCAGCACCATATGAAGCTCGATGTTGTTACCAGGTGGAACTACACACTGTACATGCAGGACCGACTTTATGAGCAGTATAAGATGGTTTCAGATTACCTACTGCTGCACAACTCATGGGACAGTACTGGAGTGTCCATCGCCCAAACAATGGAGCAGTGGCAGCAAATGGTTGGCATAATACACATTCTGTATCCATTTGAGCATGCAACACATGCTGTGAGTGTGGACACTGCCTGTATAAGTCAGTCAATACCCCTTAAATGTGCGCTGAGGCACACACTAGTAAATGTCCATCACCACATTGAGGCAAGTGATGATCACTGTTCTGTTCATGTAATGGATCGTATGCTCCGTATGCTGGACAGCAAGACACATATCTCTGGCATTATGCAGTCTAATGAGTTTGCTATTGCTACCATGCTGGAACCATGGTACAAATGTAGCTTGCCTGCCATAATTGAAGGGGATCATGTGTGAGTGGACAAACTGACCAGTTACATTGTCGGACAGGTACATGGCACACAGATGAACAATGTAGAGATACAAAGGGCACATATTCCAGGTGTTGCTACCACCACCACCAATAAATCATCAGAGGCCACCAAATCAGAGAAAATGCTAACATCATAACACAGCACAGCAGGTAATCCCATTTGGTATGCTCTGTACCAGATGGGTGTGGAAGAAATTGTAGACAAGGAGGAGGAGCATAATGAGGTAGCAGGACTCAGGGCAACACAACGTATGGTGGATGCCTACATGGGAGACACCAAGCATCTCGGCATCACTGATGAGCCATTGGTGTACTGGAGCAGAAAAATGAGTGATTGGCCTGCACTGGTATCTGTTGCTTTTAAATACCTCAGCTGCCCACCATTTTGTGTCAGTGTGGAACGGGAGTTCAGTTCTGCTGGGGCCATTGTGCACGACTGTAGGACAAATCAGTCACTGAAGAATGTTTCTATCCTAACATTTATAAAAACTAATGAGGCTCACATTTCACATAGTGCAGTTATTTCAATGCAGTTGCCCCAAGACCTGTGTCTCGAAGACGATGATGACAATGAAGACATCCACACTGGTAAGGCCTCTAATAGCAGGGACGTGGATGAAGCAGCAATGATGACCGAATTTCCACCTGGTGATGACTCCAGTCTTGAAGACTGTAAGGGCTGCTTCATGGATGAGGTGTCAATGGAAGAAGGCTAAAGGTGTTCTGACCCCTCTGCCACCACCAGCATCCCCCCCATTTCCACTGAATATGCTGTTTTATGCTGCTGTTATACATTTTAAATTTTAGCTAGCAAGGGGAAAAGGAAGAGGAGACCATTATGGTTTTCCAAGGAGGTAGCGGAGAAAGTGAAAGCCAAAAAGATTGCATTCAGGCAATACAAAAAGACACAGGCAGAAGGGGATAGGGAGAAATACCAGGAGAAGCAAAGGTAGACAGCGAGGTCAGTAAAGGAAGACAAAGCTCAGACAGAAGAGCACATTGCAAAATCAGTGAACAGTGGAAACAAAACTTTTCACAGGTAGATGAGTGAAAAAAGCAAAGCAAAGGGAGGGGTAATGAAACTGAAGGGGGAGGATGGGGCCCATGTGGAGAATGACAACTGTAAAGCTGACATATTGAACATGTAGTTCTGCTCAGTCTTTACTGAGGAAGAGGAAGATAATGGGCCTGAAGGAGTACAAGGGTGGGAAAGATGCAGAAATGGACACAAGTCCTTTTACATGATAAAGGGTCCTGAAGGAACTGGAAGGAATAAGAGTTGATAAAGCAATGGGTCCAGATGTGGTGCACCCCAGGGTCCTTAAAGAACTAAGAGAGGTGGTGGCTGAACCTCTAGCAATCCTGTTTAGCTGATCACTGGAAACAGGGAGGTACCAAAAGACTGGAGGACAGCAGATGTAGTCCCCTTATACAAAGGTGGGAACAAAGAGGAAGCGGGGAGCTACAGATCAGTTAGCCTCATCTCAGTAGTGGGGAAGATCATGGAAGCACTACTGAAGGAGTGATTTGTGGAACATCTGGTTGTCAATGGACTAAAGGACCCAAAGCAGCATGGTTTCACCAGGGGAAGGTCATGTCAGACCAACCTCATTGAATTTTTTGACTGGGTGACTAAAGAGGTGGATCAGAGGAGGGTAGTGGATGTGGCCTATCTGCACTTCAGCAAGGCCTTTGACACTGTGCCACATAGAAGGCTATTACACAAACTGGGGAATATGGGTGTGGACAGGATAGTAGTGTGGTGGGTAGGTAACTGGCTGGGTGGCTAGACACAGAGAGTGGTAGTAAATGGCAGTCACTCCACAGAGGGAAGAGTGACCAGTGGGGTACCACAGGGGTCAGTGCTGGGACAGGTCCTATTCAACACCTTCATCAGTGACATTGCACAGGATCTAGAAGGCAGAATTTCTGTTCACTGATGACACAAAGCTCTGTAACAGAGTGGACACACCAGAGGGCATAGACAGAATGAGAAGGGACCTGCAGAAACTTGAAGAATGGTCAGGGGTTTGGCAGTTGAAATTCAATGCAAAGAAGTACAAGATAATGCATGTGGGCACAAACTCCCTGGCACAATATATCAGTTGGAGAGTGAGGATATAGCATGTACCAAGCAGGAAAGGGATCTTGGGGTTATCATCTCTGATGACCTCAAGGTAGGGAAACAGTGCGACAAGGCAGAAGGTAAAGCAAATAGGACGCTGGGATGCATAGGCAGGGGCATCACCAGCAGGAAAAGGGAGGTCATAATGCTACTATATAAGACACTAGTGAGGCCCCACTTTGAGTACAGTGTACAGTTCTGGAGACCTTACCAACATAAGGACACAGACAAGGTAAAGAAGGTTCAGAGGAGGGCAACAAAGATTGTACATGGATTGCATCACAAGTCCTATGAGGACAGTTTGAAGGACTTGAATATGTACTCCCTGGAGGAGAGGAGGGAGAGAGACTATATGAGAGAGACATTCAAGTATCTTACAGGGAAGAACACAGTGCAGGAATACACTATTTTAAATGAAAAAGATGTTCCAGGACTAGAGGGCATGGGATGAAGTTGGAGGGAGGGTGATTCAGAGGAAACGTGAGGAAGAATTTCTTCACAGAACGGGTGGTGGACAAGTGGAACACCCTGCCAGAGGAAGTGGTGGGGGCTGAAACAATCACAGGATTTAAGAATGCATGGGATAGACATAAAGGAATTCTGGAGGTCAGGGGTGAGGAACAACAGACTTCTAGGAAAACATACAGGTTTAACTTACAAGCTCAATTACAAGAGATTCGAGGTCAGAGGCCCTTATCTGCCAACACTGTCTATGTATCTATGTATCTATGTATTTTGCAGGTTGTTCTGTGTTACACATACAGTTAAACTGTTTAATTTGATTACCCAACCTAGTAACAATGTTTACTTCATTTCATTTTTGAAAATGTATTCACCCCTGCTATGCAAACTGGAATGAATTTGTCATCTCAGGAATACAAAATGGTCCCATCAAGCAATAAATACTGAACAACTTCTTCCCATTTCCACATATACCTCCTCCATGAGACCATGAATGAGTGTCTAGTGGTGTGCCAACACTGTATATATGATGTAACAATAACAACTTAGTTGGACAGTGCACAGCCAGTACTGTGTTACTCAGAAATGCATGCATACTCCATCCCCATGTATGCAATTAACCATAATGTAATCCGCCTCCTTGTCATCCATCATAATGTCTATAACGCAGACTTTAGCAGTGTGGTCCATCACTGTCATACTGCCAAGAAATACCGCAACCACTGAAAATCTATGAAGCTGACAGATGTATGCTGCAGCATAAGACCAGTACAATAATGCTGCCCTGAGTCCAGCTAAATTACTCTCCTCCTCCTCCTCCTCCTCCTCCTCCAGCAGTCTTCCACCAAGAAGAACAGCAGCATTGCCAATGCCAGCACATTTCAGACCAGTACATCAACCTGCACAATGCATCACTTTCATCCCAGCAAGCACACTTGGTGTCATTTCCTCCTGCCAGCCACCGATGATGACAGCATTGCTAGCACAGTTTGGGCCAGTATCCAACCAGCATGATGCAGCACTTTCATCCCAACAAGCACAATTGGTGTTGATATCCCTCCAGCAAAATAAACAGCCACTCAGAAAGCAACACATATCATCAAGCAAGAAATATATGAGTTCTTCCTCCATGGCCTGTCTTCTGTTCAACTGATTCATGGTAATTAGATTTCAGTTGTTGGCATGTCATTACTTATACCTCTATTGTGCTGTTATGCATGCCTTTGTTGCAATAGAATGTTAGTATGCATGCAAGGTAGCACACCTTAATATATAAGTTATCTTATGTATTTCCTTTTCACTCTATGCAGGGTTTGCCATGATCATGCCATGTGAGGCCAGGACTGCAGAACAAGGATGATACATTGACTTGGCACATTCAGAGCATAGTCAATCCATATTGCAAGCATCATTATGTACAGGTAAGTATTGGAATTGTAACGTTTTTCACTTGATAGATTTTGTGTATTCCATTCCAGGTACTGTACTTTCTTGTATGTTTCACCATAGGTTCATAAGTGAAATCATTTCAGCGGTGGAACATTTTTGGGCAGGTTGCCAATATCAATGGTAAGTATCAGCACAGGTAAGTATTAATGCAAATTTGTTTTTCTTTTGATATTTTTTCTCTCCACCTTTTACAGATAACATTAGTTCAAACCACATCTGTCTTGAATCATGTGAGTGGCAAGGCAAATGTAATTTTCTGTTCAAAAGGAATTACATTTTATGTTCACTTGTGCATGCTCAAGGAACATTTTGGGAGAGTAGCATACTTGGAGGTGTGCCTCTCCCACCAAAATGCACTGCTCCCTTGAGCAAGTGTGGGGGTCCTGCACCAATGGGTGCAGGAGTCAGGTATGACAGCGTGTTCCTCTGCTTCAAAGGAAAGCACCGCTGCCATACTGAGCACCACCCCTTGCATCACGCGCTACCTCCCCCACACACCGCCACGCCTACTTCAGTTAAAAGCACGCTGGGAGCCCACCCCAGCGTGGCAAATGTTGTTTGCCGACGGGGTGCCCAACTCGCCGGCCTCGGCCCCCAGCCATCTTCTGCCATGCTGGGAGCCCACCCCAGTGTGGCAAAGGTCCCATGTTGTCTTTTTTTTTTTTTTTTTAACCTGAAAAAAAAACGGTCCTGCGGCGCCTCCCAGCCCCCTCCCACAACCTGCACCCACCCACTGGCACTCCAGCTTCCCACACCCCTCACCCCATACTTACCTCTCGGACTCCGCGCAACGATCTTCGGTGACCGGAACACGTCTGCACTCTTCAAAGCCGACCGCGAACTGAGAAATGCCGGTAAGCTGTATAATGGGTTACATGGGGGTTCAAATTATTGCATATCTCAGTCATTGTTTGGAATTTTTGCACCAGATTTTCAAGATGGGGTTTTTGGGACCCTTCTCATGAATGATGTCACTGTCATGGCGTTATTCGGGCCCAAAGGGTGATTTCGCAGGCACTGGCGCAGTTACTGCACAAAATCACCTTTGGCCTTGAATAATGCCATGACAGTGACATCATTCATGAGAAGGTCCTCAAAACCCCATGTTGAAAATTTGCTTAAAAATTCCAAAAACGACTGTTTTATTTAGCCATGCTATGAAGTTCCCACGAAGAGGCTCGTAAGTTCACAAATTTTCAATATTTTCACTCCAGATTTTCAACATTGCCATTTTATCACACCTTCTTATGAGCTGTACAGCTGTCATTTTTCACATCTCACCCAAAATGTGTTTCCGCCCATGTAGCGCACAATGGCGCACTTGGTGTGTGAAATCAATGTATGGAACACATTAAGAAAATCACAGTGACACTGTTCATGAGCAGAGGTCTTAAAATGGCTATGTTGAAAATTTGGTGAAAAAATTCCTAGAAATGACTGTTTTTACGATCCGCTGTTGCAGTTCCTACTGCCTCAGTATGTTCTGGCGAATTTTCAATATTTGCACTCCAGATTTTCAACATTGCCATTTTACCACACCTCCTCATGAGCAGTACAGCTGTCATTTTTCACATCCTGCCCAAAATGTGTTTCTGCCCATGTAGCGCACAATGGCGCAGTCGGTGTGCAAACTCAATGTATGGGACACATTAAGACAATCACAGTGACACTGATCATGAGCAGAGGTCTTAAAATGGATGTGCTGAAAATTTGGTGAAAAAATTCCTAAAAATGACTGTTTTATGACTCTGTGTTGTGCAGTTCCTACGCATGCTCGTAAGTTTGCAAATTTTCAATATTTTCACTCCAGATTTTCAACATTGCCATTTTACCACACCTCCTCATGAGCAGTACAGCTGCCATTTTTCACATCCTGCCCAAAACATCTTTCCATCCATGTAGTGCACAATGGTGCAGTCGGTGTGCGAAATCAATGTATGGGACACAGTAAGAAAATCACTGTGACACTGTTCATTAGCAGAGGCTTTAAAATGGCAATGTTGAAAATTTGGTGAAAAATCCTACAAATGACTGTTTCTTACGAGCGTGTGTTGCAAAGTTCCCATGCACGCTCGTTGGTTTGCGAATTTTCAATATTTCCACTCCAGATTTTCAACATTGCCATTTTACCACACTTCCTTATGAGCAGTACAGCTGTCATTTTTCACATCTCTCCCAAAACGTGTTTCCACCTATGTAGCGCACAATGGGGTAACAACAAGGTCATGCTGACAATTTATTGTGAAAATACCAACAATCGCACAGGGCATTGGGTAAAGCACCATACATGCCAAACACCACTGCAAATACCTGCTGGCGAGCGTTCGGCATTGACAAATGCTTGTTAATATTGGTAACAGTGTTAGTTCAGGTAGCATCATAGTTCAAGTGATAAATGATTATGCTGCCATTTACAGTGTCAGTTGCACATCTGTGGATAAAAGTAATATATCCTTCATCATCTTACAGTGGTTCAGTCAAGGGACTTATTTAAGCTTTGTATGGGTGATTCCACAGTGTCAATGGCAAAACACATGAGGATACAATCCAAGGTCACAATTTTCAAGTTAAGCGCAGCAGTATTTATAATATGTTTGTTTTCCTTCACAGGGTCCATTGATGATGATGACAGATGTGTTTAGTTGTCAGCAGTGGTTAGTGGTGAGTGAAGTGGCCAAAATTCAGTCCATGAAGTGATTCATGGAGTAACGTGGAATCTGCAAAGTATTCCACAACGCAAAGCGGAATACTTTGCGTTATAATGGGGAACACGAAATCCATTGAGAACAATGACTTCACGTTAATCCACCTTCCCCAAACCACTTCTTCACCAGTTTTAAAGTGAAGTACATTAAAATAAATGTACTTCACCTCACTTTGCCTTGTTTTTGAGCTCCAAAGGAGAATTTTGCAGTTCTTCATGGGACTGCAGGTCACATGGGCTCATACCTTTCAACCTCTAACCTCATAAATCATAGAAACAGAAACATAGAAGTTGGCGGCAGATAAGGACTGCAAGGCCCATCCAGTCTGCCCATTTCTTTTTCTATCTTATAAATGTGCCATCGGCCTTTACTCTGTCAGTGACCTATCTATTCATACTCATCTGTATTGCTCCCTTATGCCTATCCCATGTCTGTTTGAAGCCCTGCACTGTATTCATAGCCACCACTTCCTGAGGTAGGTCGTTCCATGCATCCACCACCCTTTCTGTGAAAAATAATTTCCTCACATTCCCCCTTAATCAGCCTCCCTCTAATCTCATGCTGTGTCCTCTTGCCCTGCTATTTTTCTTATATTTAAACATGTTAGACTCTTTCACCTTGTTAATGCCCTTAAGGTGTTTGAATGTCTCAATCATATCACCACTCTCCCTCCTTTGCTCAAGGGTATACATATTGAGCTCCATTAATCTGTCCTCATATGTCTTCTCACTGATGTCCCTGAAAATCAGAGACAGTTGAGAGGTATGCATGGGCTCTAGATTGTTCTACACAGCCTCAGGTACGTGTAGTATATGTGTAGTGGAAGATGAAGACAGTTTCCTCTCAGAGCTCTGCGATTCAAATCCTCTAAAAGCTGTTAAAAAAGTCTTTTTGAGCTATTTTTATTTGCTCACAATTTAGTACATCCATTATAGGAAACCCTCCTGTGCTCATATCATCGAGTGCTTATTGTTTGTGTGTGGATTTTGAATGTTAATTTAAAACAGTCAGTCTGTGTACTGCAAAGTGTGCTTTGGGGGAGGGACATAGCTGTGGTGTAATATTTCACCTGGGAGAAAAAGGCAGTCTTTCTGTTTTGGTTATATTTTTCTTGTATAACTGTGTTAATGTACACATAGTAATATTTTCAATAATTCCGGACATTTTTTTGCTGATTGTTGTGGTGCAGTAGTGTAGAATTTCAGTTTGTTTAAAATATTTGGTTATATTACTAAGGTTTTCAATTTGCTATGCATTACTTGTGTATGAGTGTGTGTGTGTGCGGCGCATGCCATTAAATCAGACACCTTTTATTGTGCCACAGAGTAGCTGCAGCAGTGGCCAAATTGAACCATACCATGTGATGGTCACTGGCCCCCAGGTGACCTTTTACCTGGAGATCTGTGATCCCTTCCCTGTTAGTCAGTACTAGATTTAGGATAGCTCTGTCTCTTGTGGGTTGTTGTATCAGTTGTTTGAGGCCCTCTCCCTGCAGGGAATCCACCATGTGTCTAGTTCTGGCAGATGTTCCTGAAGATATTGACCAATCTGTATCTGGCATATCGAAGTCTCCCATTATCAGAACCTCCCCTTTAGCTGTCATGTTTTTTATATCACCGAATAGTAATGTGTCTATGTCCTCTGCCTGGTCTGGGGGCCTGTAGACAACCCCAGTTCTTATGGCTATCCCATTTCCTGTTTCCAGGGTCACCCACAGTCCTTCTGGCTCCTTATGTGTATTCTGAATTTCTGAAGCTTTGATATTTTCATTGACATACAGGGCCACTCCCCCCTTCCTTTTGCACCTTGGTCTCTCCTGAACAGTACATAGCCAGGTACTGAAGTCTCCCAAGTGTGGCAACTGGTAAACCACATCTCGTTAATTGCTACTATGTCCAGTTTAGCCTCTGTCATTATTGCCTGCAGGCCTGGAATCTTGTTTCCCAGACTGCGAGCATTTGTGTACATTATTTTCCATTGGCCAAATTTTGGTGTGCTAGTTGTTGGGTGAGGTCTGGCATTTCCCCTGTGTGTCGTATGGGGAGCTGGACCTTTTTCCTTACCTGGTGATGCAAATGAACTGCAAACATGCTGAACTCCTGTTTGACCACTAGCTGAGGGGGGAAGGGTGTTCTTCCCATTCAAGGTATGGGGTGCTGCACCCCTCTCTCCATTTGCTAGTTTAAATATTCTGCAAAGATGTCAAACTTTTGCCCCAATGCACTGACTCCCTCCTTAGTCAGATGCAGTCCATCAAATTTAAAGAACATTCACTCCCAAAACTGTTGCCAGTTCCCTACAAATTTGTGTCCTTTTTCCTGGCACCAGTCCTTGAGCTACATGTTTAGCTCCCCTGTCTCCCCTTCTCTGACCTTCTGTCCATCTGTTCCCCCCTCTCCCAGACTGACAGGATCTCACAGAAGTAGATGCTGGATGAAATGGATGATTGTTTGTCATCCAGCCTGGTCAGGTGTTCCTTGGTCTCCACAACTGACCAGCTGGCGAGATTGTTAGTCCCTATGTGTACCAGAACGTCAATGTTTTCCCCTGTTTCCTGAACAATTTTAGCAATGTGGTCAGTGTCTCTCCATGCTGCTGTACCGGGGAGACATCTGACCATTATCCCTGGCTGGGGATAGGTATCAACTCCCCGAATAATGGGGTCTCTTATGATCAGAAGTTTTTTGGATTTTCTTTTTGCTTTTTTTGTTTTGGTTCCTGTTTTGGGTGAGTTTTGTTATGCTAGCTCCTGTGCTGCAGTGTCCTACTCTGCAGTGTCATCTGCCCTTTGTTTGATTTTGGAGATAGAGGCAGATACCTGTTTGTAGTTTTGATATGGTTTGTGGAGGTAATATGTTGGAGAGCACTGGTGATGGGGCACCGATTTGCCCTCTAACCACCTGCCAACCTCTTGGACCAACTACCCTCTGCGGTCAAGGTTCTTCTGTTGGATGTTGGAGAAATGGTGGGTGGTCCTTATAGTATATTTCCTCTTGAATATGAAATTTGAGGTGCCCAATCTCTGCTCATGCTGCCTGGAGCTAAACCCTAAGATCACCAATGGCCCAGCATGTATGACAGTGTCCTAAATCCTGTAAAACTGCCATTCTGAAAAGTGTTCCTCACTACCTGCAGTTAATGACATCCATTCCAGATAATTTGCTGGGTTTATAACCTGGAGTAATTAGAAGGAAGAAAATGAAAGCAAAAGTTTGATTTTGTGTTTTGTTTGTTTGGTTTTCTATAACTTGTTATAACAAGTTAAATTACTAGTGCCCCTGTAAATGTGGTCACCATATGGATACCCCACTGATCCGCCCCTTCCTGCTTTGCCACAGTAAATGTCACGATTGTACTACCCTATAAAAGGAGTGTAGTGTGGGGTGGTTGGGGATGGGGGTGGGTGGCTGGGCCCTTCCCCTGCTGAAAAAAGAAGAACCATGGATGAAAGAAACAAGGAGGTAAGGGCAGAAACAATCAGTCAGCAACAAATGCAGTAACCTTGAAAGCTTATCCTAATGATAGATAAAACTGTAAAACATGTAAAGCACCACCTGTAATAATTTCACAGAAGATATGCCCTGTAAGAAACACTTTGCTAAAGAGAAAAATAAAGCAGTAACAAGAAATACCTTGCAAAAGACAATTTGAATCAGAAGATTACAGCAGTAATCTGTTAGCACACACCTCCAGGCACAATTTGTAGTAATGCAGCAGAAGGTATACCCACAAACAACAATTTGAATCAGAGAAAAATAAAGCAATAAAATGTTAGCAACAAACAGTAACAATCCCTGTTAGTTCAAAATAAAAACAACAACACACAGTAAATATGCCTAGCCAAAAGGAGTCTTAATCCTTTCCCTTGCTCTGGTAAGGTTCTTTGCTCTGTCCTTTCAAGCAACCTAGAAGGAAAGTGCTCAGGTGAAGCTAGGTGCCTGGGCCAGCAAACCTAGTTTTCAACCCTATGTCATACAGTTACTGAGATTTTACCATTTCAGTATTACAACTGCTCGTTTTCTGCTCCGAGGCCCATTGTTATGCATGCAGTCTTTGTTTTCACTGTGTTTCTCAGTGGAGCTTTTGGGGAAAAATACGATGTGCACTCCAGTTACTGTTACACATAGGCTTTAGACTTGTGTTTCCATGCCCATTGCGTTAAGCGTTCCATATGCGCCACCATGTACACGTTACCCTTACGTTTCCATTTGCATTTGCATTACTGTTACCATTTGTGTCTCCACTACTGTTTGTGTTTGTCTTTCATTAGCATCACCAAGCACATTACCATTTCTGTTGGTGGCCACCCTTTCATTTTCATTTGCATTTGCCTTTCGTTTTGCATCATCGTTGTTCTTACTGTTACCATTTGCATTTCCAATTCCGTTCCCATGCCCGTGTGCATTACGGTTTGCATTCCTACTTGCTTACATTTCCGTTTCTATTTTCTTTGGCATTATTGTTGCTGTTACCATTAACATTTGCATTTGCAATTGCGGTACCATCACTGTGAGTGCTTACAGTTTGCTTTTCTGTAGCTGCCCGTCGCAGCGTTCCGTTTCTGTTTCCTTTTGCATTATTGTTGTTGTTACAGTTATCATTTGCATTTACAATAGCGGTACCATGACTGTGCATGTTATCAGTTGCATTTCCATATGCGCTTGCATCTCCATTTACGTTACTGTTCACTTTGGCATCACTTTGCGCCTGTGTTTCTATTAACTCTTGCTTTATAATTTACGTTTGTGTCACCATGTGTGTAACCATTACCGCTTACATTTATGGTGCTGTTACCTTTACTGTGTCACAAAAAATCATGTGGTGGGAGCATTTCATTCACTATTTATAGTCCTCATTCTCAAAATGAAGGGAAATTAGAGGCAAAAAAATGGCATCGGGGGTACGTTGGGGTTGTCAGTCCTAACTCTCACCCCATTCTCCTATGCTTCAGCTTGTTCATGCATTTGATGGGGTGAGAGTTAGGGCTGATGACAATACCACCTCTGATGCTGGTTGGGGGCAGGCTGAGGGCGCTAAAGGAGGTTTTCAACCTAACACTGAATTTCCTCATTTTTGTCACTGTGGAACAACCCTAACTGATGCATTAAACATAGTTTTTTTGTCTCTAATGTTATATATAAAACACAAGAATAATAGGCATATTGAAATTCTTTACCAACAGATATAGTAGATAGTAGGACTTTAACATCTTTCAAAACAAATTAGACATATATATATATATATATATATATATATATATATATATATATGTATGACAAAGAACCTCTTGTGAGCAAGCACTGAAGGAATGGTTACCCAAAGGGCATTTGGCTGGAAACCAAGTTTCAAAGAAATACAAAATCACACATGACCCAGCAATGCAAAGCATCATAGAGTGCATATGCAAATCACCCAAGAATATTATGCTGGTTCAACTTTAAGCAGAAATGCATGGTGCCAAAAGGCCTCTCACACAGTTTGCAAAGGGTGCTAACAGAAGACATAGACACGTGTTTCGTCCTACCAAGACTCATCAGTATGCCTCATCTGTCTGACACCCCAGTGGAATGAAAAAGCTACCCTAAGATAGTCTATCTGCATTATGTTGTGGTGAACCCAGTTAAAACAAAAAACTATTTAAAAGACAAAGAACCTCTGTGCGCAAGCACTGAGGCAATGGTTACCCCATAGGGCATTTGGCTGGGAAGCCAAGTTTCAAAGAAATACAAAATCACACATGACCCCTATATAAATACCAAATCACACTTACTCCCATAATGCAAAGCACCATGGGCTGTATATGCAAATCCCAACAGTATATTATGCTGGTTCAACTTTAAGCAGAAAAGCATGGCACCAAAAGGTCTCTCACCCAGTCTGAAAGAGTGCCAACAGAAGACACATGCACATGTTTCATCCTACCAGGACTCATTAGTGTGTCTCATCTGAGTGACACCCCAGTGGAATAAATCGGCTACCCTAGATGGTCTATCTGGGTTATGTTGTGGTGAACCCAATAAAAACAAAAACAAGGTAAAGACAAGAACCTCAGTGCACAAGCCTGAAAGCAATGTACCCCAAATGGCAGTGGCCAGGAAGCCAAGTTTCAAGAAATACCAAATCACACATACCCCCATAATGCAAAGCACCATGTGCTGTATGTGCAAATCACCACAGTATATTATGCTGGTTCAACTTTAAGCAGAAATGCATGGCACCAAAATGTCTCTCTCACAGTCTGCAAAGGGTGCCAACAGAAGATACATGCATGTATTTTGTCCTACCAGGACTCCTCAGTGTGCATCATCTGTGTGACACCCCAGTGGAATGAACCAGCTACCATAGATGGTGTATCTGTGTTATGTTGTGGTGAACCCAATAAAAACAAAAAACAAGCTAAAAGAGAAGAACCTCAGCATGCAAGCACTGAGGCAATGGTTACCCAAATAGCACTGGCCAGGAAGCCAAGTTTCAAAGAAATACCAAATCACACATACCCCAATAATGCAAGCACCATGGGCTGTATGTGCAAATCACTACAGTATATTATGCTGGTTTAACTTTAGGTAGAAATGCATGGTACCAAAAGTCTCTCACACAGTCCGCAAAGGGTGCCAACAGAAGGCACATACACATGTTTCATCCTACCAGGACTCATCAGTGTGCATCATCTGTGTGACACCCCAGTGGAATGAACCAGCTACACTAAGATGGTCTATCTGGGTTATATTGTGGTGAATCCAATAAAACCCAAAAACAAGCTAAAAAACAAGAACTTCAGCACTCAAGCAATGGTTACCCCAAAGAGCACTTTCCAGGAAGCTAAGTTTTAAATAAATATCAAATCACACATAACCCCATAATGCAAATCACCACAATATATTATGCTGGTTCAACTTTAAGTAGAAATTCATGGCACCAAAAGGTCTCTCACACAGTTTGCAAAGGGTGCCAACAGAAAACACATACACGTGTTTCATCCTACCAGCACTCATCAGTGCTCCTCATCTATGTAACACCGCATTAGAATGAACCAGCTACCCTAAGATGGTCTATCTGGGTTATGTTGTGGTGAACCCAATAAAAACCAAAAAAATAAGCTAAAAGATGAGAACCTCAGGACGCAAGCACTGAGGCAATGGTTACCCCAAAGGGCACTGGCTGGGAAGACAAGTTTCAAAGAAATACCAAATCACACATACCCCCATAATGCAAAGCACCATGGGCTGTATATGCAAATCACCACAGTATATTATGCTGGTTCAACTTTAAGCAGAAATGCATAGTACCAAAAGGTCTCTTGCACAGTCTGCAATGGGTACCAACAGAAGAGACATATACGTGTTTTGTCCTACCAACAGGGTACCAACAGAGAGCACACATGTTTGTCCTACCATCTGCCACCTCCTCCTCATTAGTTCTCAAACTTAGTCTTCCTGGGGTTGTTATGCATCTTGTTTTAACTGTCTTAAACTGCTCTAGCACTTGAGATGTTAGCCTGACTGTTCCTTGAAACAATCTGAACTTTATACTCTGTAACAATCATTGTAATGCTTGTCTGTACCTAATCCATGTGACATGGAACCTTTGTAAAGGAGTCTTGACTCACTCAAAGGTATCTTTCCAAAACCCGAAATAAATAAATAAATAAAAATAAATTTCATTGCCCTCTACTATCTCCAAATTCCAAGTATATTTCCAAATATCATCCAGATATAACCAGCATATCAATTTATGCAGTGCAGTTTAAAGTACTGGTTTATGCTCATGATATTTTTATTGCATATCACTCACCCATATTCATTCATACTAGCTGCCTTTGCCATTATTGCCCAGTATGAACATTTCTCCAGTTAGAAGCTCAACATGAAAAAGATTATGATTTTGTCATTAAATGCTTTTTGATGAAACAAGTCATTTTAGATCGTGATTTTGTCTGGGCCCTAAACAACTTCACTACCTTGGTATTGATTTAACCATAGACCCCAGAGCTTTTAGAGCTCAACCTGGATGACCTGCTCCTTAGAATTCCCCAGTATTTGGACTGGTAAAATCTTTACCTCTCATTCTCTGGGGTAGAATTAATGTTATAAAATGAATATTTAGCCAGACTGCGCTACCTATATATGGTGAATATCTTTCTGCCCAAGATGTGATTTCAGATGGTCCACATCATCATCTCCAAATTTATTTTAACAGGCAAAGTTTCTTGCCAGGCGTATCATAAACTGGCTGTTCCAAAGCAGGCAGGTAGCCTTTGGCTACCACAGTGTACCCTTTATTATTGGGTTAGGGTTTACCTATGCCAAATTGACAACACTGTTGTCAAGGTTTGGCATAGTGACATCCCAATGTTGACAGGTGACATTTGCCTGTCTGACATTGGATATTTCACTTAGGTCTGCACCCCACTAAGATATTAACCCCTCATACCTATGCTCCACTTTTGTGGCTCACTTTTTCAAGTTGGAGTTGATTTGGAGGGTGAAGCACAGTGAAGGGCAAATTTTTCACCCTCAGGTCTCTCACAGTGACAATCTTGAAACCTGTCGAGATTGTCACTGTGAGGGATTTCACCGTTGGGGTTTTGATGTGCAGTCGGCACACCTTGGTTTAATAACCTAGCAAGTAGTTACAGTGGGCTATACCAGATCACCCTGAAGAAGCTCAGGTTTATACACCCCTTTGGCTCTGACTCAAAAAGCTACTGATATTTGATATGGGCATTACTCCCCAAGTGCTTTTACATGTGAAGTATCTTAATTCCCCACCCAGGTTCAAACACTATGTTGTTGGTGTCTCCATTCAAGCTCATCACTAGCTGAGTAAGAGTTTGCATTTTAAAACTAAAGTTAAAATAATACATATATATATATATATATATATATATATATATATATATTGTATATATATATATATATATATATATATATATATATATATATATATATATATATATATATATGTATACTGTATATGTTGTGCAGAATGTTTTGATTTGTAGGTGTACTCCTAATAAGTCCTTCCCTTCATTTGCTGAAAGAAGGTGTTTTTTATTTACATTTGCTTGCTGGTTTTATGGCCCCTGAGGATTTCATGTTAGCATTTGTTATGGGTCTTCTTGTCGCCACAATGCCTCCTGTCCCATGTGACAGTAATGGGTCCAGGACAATTGATTCAGAGAATAATAACTGTTGTAGCAGCAATCTACTTTTAGGACTCTGAAGTTCTAGCTTCAATTGTCAGTGTCAGTGGCTCAGCAGGTAGCACACTTGTCTCTGAGGCTGAGAGATCAGTAGGCTGTGGATTCTATCTCCACACCAGGCAATTGGGTTAATATCCCAGTACTAACACTGTAGTGCAGCATGGGGGTGCTGCACTCCGAGGTGCCGTCTTTTGGATGGGGCGTTAAACTGAGGTCCCATCTGCCTGTTCTGGTGGTAGTCCAGGTGGATGTTAAAGATCCCATAGCACTTCTCCAAAAGAGCAGGGAATTTCCTGGTGCAATGGCCAAATTCCTCCATTCATGAAAATACCACCAACAGCTTAATCTGGTTCAAGGTCAGTTGAAATTCATTTGTATCCCCTCCCCAGGTTGTGCCTGAAAATAGGCAGAATTTGTCTAGTGCACTTACCAGTCAACAAAACTAAATATATAAAATAAATAAATAAACTAAATAACTCTGCCTAATCCAAACTTTCTACTTTCTAGGCATGTGTCTCGGTCTAGCCAGCAGAACTGAATGTTTTATTTTTCAAGCTTTCCATTTGATCAAACTACACATAACCATTAAAAAAGCATGCAAATCACCCAAGGACACAAATGCAATAATTAGTGAAGACTCTAGCTGTTTTGTTACAGAATAGCCTACCAAATTATTCCTCAGGCATTTGCCTTCTGTAAATTTAGCCTTCAGTAGTGCTCCATGGACAAGGAGAGTTGATTAACATAACAGCTGTAATAGTGTCAAAAAACAGCTCTTGTTGAATTAATGGTCTTGGAAGCATCACTGACACATGGGACAGGAGACATTGTAGAAACAAGAAGAGCCTTTGGAAATGCTAATATGGAGATCTCCAGTGGCCATAAAACCAGCAAGCAAATTTAGAAAAATAAACTTCTTTCAGCAAATAAAGGGAACAACTTACTAGGAGCACACCTACAATTCAAAACACTCTGCACAGTATATTTTTTTTGTAAATGTTAACTTTAGTTTTCCTTTAACTGTTCCAAAGACACTGGCAGACCCATATTCTTTAATCTGAGTTTTAAAATAGTGGATATGACCTTATCCCCAGATTGGGTGCATAATGCCTCCATTCCTGCCATATCTAGTCTTTCATTGGATGGGTGTTTCTTTTCCTTTTCTTCTGCTAAAACCACATGTAAGCTAACTTATAGGGATGGTTTTAAATTTCTTCAATTGACTTATACTATAGGTACCCACATGGAGGCTGCTCCCTGGGATCTGAATAATCAGCAAATCCTTCAAGCTGGTATTCAGCTTTCTTCCCAGCTCCATCCAATTTCTCACATGTATTGCTTTTATTTTCACAAGCATATCCTGTTCTTGATGGTTCTTGCCTATATTGAAATTCAGCCTTCCATCTAGCTCAGTTCAACTGGGAGAAAATATGGTGTGACCTTTATGTTAAAAATAACAAGTTAATACTGATGTAGTTTCAGATTCTGAATAATATTTATTGTTCTCCAGTTAAGTTAGTAAAAATGTAAATTTGCAAATTGTACATGTTATGGAACATCTGAGATACATTGTTTACATCTGGCAGTGTGCCAAGGTTAAGGATCTCTGGAATATTATTAGGGATAGGGCAGGCCCTCTCCTGGATATCACTGGTCTTTTTAACCCTGCAATCTGTGCAGTGGGTGATTCTTATGGAGTGTCTGTGAAGGAAAAGAAGCATTACAGATATGTGGCAATGATCTCTTTAACAGTGAAGAGATTATTGCTATGGCCCTGGCTTAATAAAGACATTATTCCATAGATTGAGTGGTTAAATGACTTGTTGTTTTATTTCAGGATATTGCTAATGTCAGTAACTCTGTGAGGTCTTATGACAGGAAATAGGCAAATTGCATATCCTTTATTTGCTACCTAGCAATAATCCCAACTCCCTACTTTATGTATTTTGGTTAATATTTTGTTTTAGTTGCTTATGAATGAACTGTTCTATGTGTACCTTGGGTAACTATTAATTGCTGTTTATTGTACCTTGAGTTGTTTCATTACTCCACCTGTGTACATACTGTAGTTGTAAATATGTGATGGTTTTGTCATTGTTTTATATTGTGTGTTCCATTTATTAAATTTGATAAAGTGCATTAATTACAATGAGATGAGAGGTGTAATAGGAACTCAGTTGATGTAAAATGATTAAGCAGTAATTAAGCAATACGACTAATAGGATGTGTGCTCACAAACCAGGAGGTTTAAAACATTTAAAAAGTGAGTGACTGTAGTAGTTGACACACATATATAGATATAGATATAGATATAGATAGAGATAGAGATAGAGATAGAGATAGAGATAGAGATAAGGGATATGCAACCCTCCACTGGAAATATTGTCTATATGTTTTGTTCGAGTGCCAGTTGACCCCATAACATCACAGTGGCGAAGCCAGTGATGTTATGATCAACTAACTAAACAAAAATATCAACAATATTTTCAGTAGGGGACTGCATATTCATTATCCATACCTCCAAAAAAGTGAAAAAAAAAGTAAATTCTTGCCATTTTTTGCCGATTATAAAAAATATAAAAGAAAACTATAAATGAAACACCACTCATTTTGTAGGTATTTTTGTCCTGATCAACTTTTTTCACAAAGTAACATTCTACTATTTTTCATTTTAAAGTTATATGCATTTGTTTGTTGAAAAAAGTGAAAAAAAATTAATTTTCTGCAGTTTCTTGGCTCATTATAAAAAAACTAAAAGGTATATATCAATGAAACACCACTCATTTTGTAAATATTTTTGTGGTGAACAACTTTCATGCTCGTAGTACCATGCTATCATTTTTCATTTTAAAGTTATTAGTATTTGTTTGTCGAAAAAGTAAAACAAAATAGCATTTCCTGCTGTTTTTTTGTTTATTACATAAAAAATAAAAGCTACTCATAAATAAAATACCACTCATTTTGTAGATATGTTTGTGCTGAACAACTTTCACGCTTGCAGTACCATGCTATCATTTTGCGTTTTAAAGTTATTCACATTTGTTCATCGAAAAAAGTGAAAAAATGCACTCTTTGTTGTTTTTCAGCTAATTATATAAAAAAATAGAAGTTAGTCATAAATAAAACACCACTCATTTTGTAGATATTTTTGTGCTGAACAACTTTCGTGCTCACAGTACCATGGTATCATTTTTCGTTTTAAAGTTATTCACATTTGAACACAGTTACTACTGCTACTGCAGCTGGATATGCAAATGAGTTCTGAATGAGCCAATCTCTACCTACTTTGTGGATAAATTTACCTACAGTGTGGATAAATGCGATATCCTCACTGTAGGTCTGACCACCCTGAGAATATCGAAAATGTTTGACTTTTTTTATCCTCACAGGTATGACATAAGTAAGCAATAAGACACTACAGAGTGGTGGTTGTTATGTGATAACCGCACACCTAGGTAAGTGGTGAGGCACGAGGCCAAAGCTGAGTGTCCTTCCATACCTAGGTGTGTAGTTATCACATAACAACTCCACCACCTAAATGTCTTATTACTATAAAATAGGAAATAACTATGGAAAAAGGACATTGACAAGGTGTTTATATTTTGAAAACTTTGTAACATTTATTTAAATACAGAATAGAGAATTAATTGAAACATTGAGATAAAATAGTCCCTTGATAAACTTTTTTGAATGGTAAAAAAATAGCAATTACCAACAACATTAGCAAACAACAGTCTACTTGTTGTAGTTTATGAATTGCACTTTACTTCACTGTGATTTTCTTAATCTGTCCTGGACACTGATTTCGCACACCGACCGTGCCATTGTGTGCTACATGTGTGAAAAAACATTTCGGGTGAGATGTGAAAAATGACAGTTGTACTGTTCATAAGGAGGTGTGGTAAAATGGCAATACTGAAAATCTGGAGTGAATATATTAAAAATGCTCGAAGTTACGAGCGTGCATCGGAACTGCACAAGGCACGCTCATAAAACAGTCGTTTTGGGGAATATTTTCCCCAAATTTTCAACATAGCCAGTTTAAGACCACTGCTCATGAACAGAGTCAACTGTGATTTTATTAATCTGTCTGGAACATTGATTTTGCACGCCGACCACACCATTCTGCGCTACATGTGCGAAGACACATTTTGGGTGAGATGTGAAAAATGACAGTTGTACTGTTCATAAGGAGGTGTGGCAAAATGGCAATACTGAAAATCTGGGTGAAAATATTAAAAATGCTTTCAAGTTATGGCGTGCATAGGAACTGCACAATGTGCGGCTAAGTAAAACAGTCGTTTTGGGAATATTTTCACCATATTTCTCAAAATAGGGTTTTGGAGCCTACCTCATGAACTGTGACACTGTCATTTTGTTAATCATTCTGGAAGGTGGTTCACGCGGTGACTCGGAACCACCTTTTGGATTCGATTAACAAAATAACTGAAGTCACAGTTCATGAGCAAACTAAAAAAACCGTGAAGATTTGGTGAAAATATTCCCAAAAATGCTGAGATATGCACTAAAGTTGAAAAAAATCAATTTATGCCATTATACAGCTTACCGGCATTTCTTCAGTTCGCATTCGGCTTTGAAGAGTGCAGACGTGTTCCCGGTCCACCGAAGATTGTCGCGCCGGGCTAAGGCTGTAAGTATGGGTTGAGGTGGGGGTGTGGGGAGGTGGGTACGCAGAGGGTTGGTGCAGATTGGGGGAGGGGGAAAAAGAATCAACAAAGGAAGGTTTTTTTTGTTTCAGGTTTTTTTTTAATTTATTTACACACAAGGGACTTTTGCCATGCTGGGTTGGGCTCCCAGCATGGCTTGGGGGGACAGTGAAGCTGATGGGGGATTGGGCACCCCCATTGGCTAAGGAAGTTTTTTGTCACACTGGGGTGGGCTCCCAGCGTGGCATAAGAACATTTTGGGGGGGCAGTAAAACTGACGGGGGATTGGGCACCCCTGTCAGCAAATTAAGCTTTTGCCATGCTGGGGTGGGCTCCCAGCATGGCAACAGGAAGCTTGGGGGGGACAGTGAAGCCAACAGGGGACTGGGCACCCCCATCAGCTAAGGAAGTTTTTGCCATGCTGGGGTGGACTTCTTTAACCTTTTTGGTGTCTACCATCATGCACCGTGCACTTCCATCTCGGGAAGCGATCAGCTTTTTTTTTTCAATGCCTCTCTGCACTCATGTTGTGTTGTATGTTTGAGTTAACTGATAGCCCATGTCACCAGCCAATTACCTCTGTGGATTGCAAGTTACATCAGTGCCATGATAAGTATCAGTTTCTTTTTTTTACTGTGGCTGTGGCGATTCACCTATACACCCAGACTACGAATGTGAGCTGTATGTCACAGTGGAGACTGGCGTGTGGTATGACAGGGATGGAGCTAGGGCTGGATTGCACTATGATTCCTACATTTTATCATGTGTATGCTGAGGGGGAAAGTACTCAGCGAATGTGGGAAAGAAGTGGTTTCAATTATTTGTCAGTGCTTTGGGAGAGAGGGGTGAATGCGCATGCAATCAGCTGTTAGGACAGTTTTCCAAAGCTGAGATTGGATGCGCAGGTTGTTCATCTACTGCGAACTGCGGGATGTGTGGCCTACTCCAAAAAACACTGCAGTTCAGTTTAGGAGAGGGACAGTGATGCAGCTAGCAATGGCCACTAAGGTTTACTTGATTTATTGTGTGAGATTTTGTTCTCATTTGTGTTATGGGATCATGGTATTTTTAAAATTTTGGTGATTTCATTTGCCAGTCAGATTCTTTATTAACATGGAGGTTGGGCATTCCATTACAGAATGTGGGGAAAGCATTTATTTTGGGGTGGCCTTTGCACAGCTGGCTGGAAAATGTTCCCAACCCGGTGGTTGTTATTTCTTATACCACTAGATTCCAAGCCCTGTCAACCAATCAGAAGACATGATTTTTCTTGACCATTTTATAATACATTACACCTCAAAAACACCTAAAAACTGAAAAAAGAAATACCTATTAATGCATAAAATAGGATATGTCAGCAATAGGTTAATTAGTACAGTACTTTGCAGTAAAAGTATTTTTAGTTGAGTTGGTTGAAAATAATTTCTCTGTCACATGTAAATTTTATCATATAAATACACTGTGACATTTGTAAATATATAAGACATAAGCTGTGTTTAAAACTTAATTTTCATTACACTGTACTGTAGTTACATAGTCTCATTGAAGGCAACCTTCTCTTTATTTTTGTTTTTTACTTATGTGCTGTGGTCTAGTACATAAAAGGAAAACTGCTATAGGATTGAGGTGAAAGGTTAGTAAGGAAAAAAAAAACTTTAAACCTGCCAGGTTGCCTTTTTTTGGTGGACAAGGAGGGTAGATTTCACCTGAAAACTCCGCTATATAAGATTAAAATGTACGTGCTTTTATTAACATTAGCAATGTATTTGGGCACTTTGGGTCTGCCTTTGCTATTTAACTGTGTTTTCCCACCTTTTCTTTTTGTTTATAAAGTTTTACTGTATTGCCTACTTTCTTCATCCTGTTTTTTGTTTTGTGTTTTTCCCCACACTCAAGGCATAGAATGTTTATCATGGAATGTTTACCATGGAATACAGGGAATCAAAATTCTGCTCTGTTTCACTTGTAGAATGTTACTCTCCTGACATTCTGTACACACAGACAACAAAGGCCTGTTTTAGAGCCAGAGGCTCAATTATATCACTGTCAAGGCAAGCATAAGAGATTTCCCTGATGAGCAGATAAAGACAGAAAGGGATTTTCACTGTTATTAAACAAACAGTTGTAATGAAAACTATAAACAATACTTAATGTTTCTAATTTGTTTATGTGTGTAAGGAGAGTGTGATGATCAGAGAAACAACATTTAATTAATTTATTTATTTTTAATTTAAGGTAGTTTTATTTTAGGCCCAGTTGAAGGTTTTCTTACAGTGTAAAGGCACCAGCCATGTTTATAATGGAAGATCAGTTCTGGTTGAAGGGGGACTGATGAAAGATAGTTCTGGTTGTATGAGGACTGATTTGCTCATTGTGTGATGTGGTTTAGGACCAGGATGACTGTGCGTATATAGAGATTTAACATACAGTCAGCTGATGTCTCTTGGCCAATGAGATTTCTAGATTTTTTCTTGCCATTTTATAAATATATTTATGCAATAGGTGTGGAACCAAAAGCAATTGCATAAATCCATTTATTTCCACATATGTGGGATAAATCTAACCACCCCAGATTTATCCCACGTATGTGGGATAAATCCAAACTGTCAATCAAAGCTTTTTTGTTCACTTTTTTCACAAACAAATGTGAATAACTTTAAAATGAAAAATGATAGTATAGTACTGTGAGCACAAAAAATGTTCAGGACAAAAATATCTACAAAATGAGTGGTGTTTCATTTATAGATACATTTTCATTTTTTTTATAATTAGCAAAGAACAGCATAAAATCCAATTTTCTTTTCACTTTTCAGACAAACAAATGTAAATAACTTTAAAATGAAAAATGATAACATGGTACTGTGAGCACGAAAAATGTTCAGCACAAAAATATCTTCAAAATGAGTGGTGTTTCATTCATAGATACTTTTCAGTTTATTTCATAATTAGCAAAAAACAGCATAAAATTCAATTTTCTTTTCACTTTTTTGATAAACAAATTTGAATCATTTTAAAACTAAAAATGATAGCATGGTACTGTGAGCACAAATAATGTTCAGCACAAAAATATTTACAAAATGAGTGGTGTTTCATTAATAAATACCTTTTAGTTTGTTTTATAATTAGCAAAAAACAGCGTAAAATTCAATTTTTGTTTCACTTTTTAGACAAACAAATGTGAATAACTTTAAAACAAAAAAGGTAGCATGATACTGTGACCATGACATTTGTTCAGCAAGATGTTCTCTACAAAATGAATGGTGTTTCATTTAATAGCAACCACCACGCTAAGCGGACATACACTGGGAAAGTTAACCGAAAGTCCCAGAAATTATAATTTAAAAAAGAAGATAAACAATCAAAACCAAATGTCTTGCACTGATAAGAGGCATCCCTATTGCATAAATAGAAATATACAATGATGAGCTGTCAGATAAATGATTTATCTACACTTGTGCTCTTTGACCTCAGACACCTCACTCATGGCTTACGCCACTGCAAGATTACCCCAGGTCAAACAGCACTTGTGTAGATAAATCATTTATCTGACAGCTCACCATTGTATATCCCATATATATATAGATATATATATATATATATCTATATATATAGATATATATATATAGCAGTAAGAAAGCAAGTCAGTAGTGAGCTATGAGGCACCAAGCAGGCTCCACAGATGATCAAATCAATAGGTATCACAAGGATGATCAAACTGTAGAAATAGAGGTATACCATTGAAATAGCAAAGTTTTGATGGTGAAACCCATTACAGCTACAATTTCAATAGGATTTGAAATTGTCATTGCAATGGTCCACTGGCAAAATTTTGCCATTTCACAGATGTGTCCCCTTGCTATAAACAAACCCCAACTCAGAGTTTATTATCTTTAGATTTGGGGTCTGTGGGGGGGTGCAGCTCCCTGCAAAAAAAACACTCAGTGTCTGACAGGTGAAATTTTGCCTGTTGACATTGGGGATTTTGCCAAGCCACATTTCGACTACTTTGTTGTTTACGTGGCTTGGTGGAACCGAAATAGCAGGTATGGTAAATGGGAGATACAATACTGCATATGTAATCACAGAATTTATTTAGGAGCAGTAATGATGGTAAACAGTCCTGGGTATTACATCAGTTCAGCTGATATGTGTTCATCTGCAAGACAAGGTGGAGAGCAAAAAAGGCAGCATAACCACAGTAAACAGCTAACACCTCGATCATGCACCCTTATGCCTCCCTATGCTCCAGCCCACTGCTTGGATGAGTGCTTACCCGGATAAGATTTTAACAGTAGAGATTTAGGCAGTCCTTGAACTAATACTTCAGCCCAGTAGGCTGACACCTACTGACTTCAGCTGCCCAACTGGCTGCATGGTGGACTGTCCCAATGCTAGCAATGGCAGGACAATTTGAAAGTGATCCTGGGTTGGTGGTGGAGAGAAGTCTCCTGCCCGACTCCCTTACAACCCCACTGTCTGGAAAGCCGCTATGGCAGCTAGCACTGAACGGCCCTACCTGGCTTGTAAAGCCAACTGTGGGCTTCCAACACTACATGGGAAGACCCTATCCCAATATTTCAATCCAATTGGATGACACCTCCTTACTGCAGCCTCCCAATTGGCTGCATAGCAGACTGTCTCAATGCATACAAAGACACAAAAATTGAATATGGTCCTGGGTTGATGGGGTAGGAAGGCACTTGTCTGACTCCCTAATGACCCACTGTTTGAAATGCATCTCCATTACACTGGTGGTGAGCAGGCCTGACTGATTTGCAGATCTGCCATTCTTCTGTCATCTTCAGTTACTTATTTTGGTTTGGTTTCTCTGATCAATTTATTTGCGTTTCTATGCTTATTCACATACTCCTCCCTCTTTTACCCTGTCTGGTCATTCTTATATTTTTTTTAAATAGCCAGTATTTGTTAATCAGCCAAAAAAAAAAAATACTTTTTTAGCAAACATGTATTGCTGATATCTTTAGAGTCTTCCTTGGTGTTTTCTCAGGTATTTTAAAACAACTATTATAGCTATTTAATTAATGACTCACATCATTAAAGATGTCTGCCACTCACAATTTTTCAAAATATCTTCCATTGAGGTTACCTTTTGAAAGTAAATACTAGACTTACACTGTGGATATTTGAGGAGGGTGCTGCCAAATGTTTATGTCAGTAAACAGCATAATGATGTACCAAGATATTTTATTTTTTCATGGTGAACATGGCATGAGAATGAGAACTTTAAAAACTTTAAAATCCTGCATCTTAGTTCAAGAATGAAAGAAAATGAAAAGAAAAATGTGTATATTAATGTGTTAGTGAGAAAAAACATTATTACTGAAAATACTGTATGGTGACTGACTAACAAATAGTACAGATTCCTTAAATCTGCTAAAGCTCCTGGAAGTGACTTTTTTTTCCATAGACTTTTATAAACCCCTAGCTGACATCTTATGCTCCTTACTGGTTAACGTCTTCAAACAAGCATCTTCACAAGGTAAACTTCCCTATTCTATGACAGAAGCCATTATAACTGTCCTACTAAAAAAAGATAAAGGCCCTTGTCTCCCAGCCAGTTACAGACCAATATCATTACTTAATATGGATGGGAAAATGTTTGCCAGAATATTAAATACTCATTTAGATTCAATAACTTCTAAACTTGTCCACATCTCCCAAGCTGAATTTATCAAAAACAGAACTGGTTCTGATCATCTCCAGTCATTATTTAATTTAAACTATAAAGCTAAATCTCTTAAATCACCTGCTGCAGCTATAGCCATCAACTTTGCAAAGGCATTTGATTCTCTCAACTGGACTTATTTGTATCATGTTCTATACCACTTTGGTGTCACTAAAAAATGTTGTACATGGATTCAATTACTATACACCCTCCTCTCTGCCTGGGTTCTTACTAACTCTACTCTGTCCTCATCCTTTCATCTGGTAAGAGGTACCAGGGAAGGGTGCCCCTTATCCCCCACTCTTTTTATTCTAGCTATGGAACCCCTATCAGCTGCGCTTCACCAATCCTCCATGATCCAAGGTATTCCTATTGGTAATTCCCACTATTCTTCACAATCCTACACTGATGACCTCCTCATTCTACTCAAAAATCTTGAAATTTTGGGACCACCCTTAATTAAGTTACTTAGCAACTTTCCTTCACTTTCTGGGCTCGCTCTGAATCTAAACAAATCAGAAACTAGCCATTGAACAATTTTGTAACCCTTCTATGAATACAATATTAGGCTTTTATTGGGACCCTCAAGGTATCTCTTACCTTGGAATGAAGATCACCTCTAAATCAGACAACATATGGGATGCCAATCTTTCCTTGTTATTAGCAAATATTAAAAACACTCTCAACAGATGAAAAGTACTTAACCTCTCTTTTAGTGGGAAAATCTCTGCTATCAAGATGTCAATAACTCCCAAAATACTGTATCTATTTTCTAATATCTCTTTAACCCTCCCTACTTTTTTTTGTCAGAATTGATTACATACTTGGCAATTTTTTATGGGAAGGCAACATTCCCAGATTTAGTCGTAACAAACTGCTTTCCCACTGGCCAAAAGAGGGCTTTGGGCTCCCCTGGTTCCAAGCATATTTTTGAGCCTTCCACACTTCCCAAACTGTCAAATGGTTTAATAAACCCAGCAATAAATCACCATTGTGGGTCAGTATGGAAAACATCTCTATGTCGGGCAATGTCACCACTTCCTTCATTTATAAGCCTCTCCCCAATTTAAAATCTCACCGTACTATAGCATCATCGATATACTACTGGAAAATAATTCATAAATGCCTTAAATCAACCCAGCCCTCTCATATATGTGCTCATATGGGGAACCACAACATCACTCTTGATAATCATCCAATTTTTGTTATAATTTGAAAACATAGGCATTTTTTCTTGGAGGATATACTTATACCTCAGACTCTCAAATTAAAATCCTTTTCTGACTTGAGCAATCAATGGAATCTTCCCAGCATGATTTCTGGAAATATTTACAGTTACGCATGGCATGGAACCTTTATCTTCCTACTATTCCTCATCAATCTATATATGATACTTTTATTTCTAAATGGATTAAACAAACTCTAAATTAAATAGCATAATTTACAAACATATCAGAAATACAATTCCAGATCAATCTATCATTGCAAAAAATAAATGGAGTACTCTTTTAAATTATAACATAACCAATCCACAATGACATAACTGCTGGCTATCCTGCCATAAATCTTTCAAGAATAATTGCAGTTCACTTTTACAAACCAAAATTCTACATCTATTGTACAGAACTCCTGAGATTTTGCAAAAAGTGGGCTTAATGAACAACAATAAATGTTGGTGCTGTAACTCCCCCAATGGCAATTTGCTACATATTTTATGGCATTGTCCTCCCATACACAATCTTTGGCATCACATTCATTTCTTTGCAATGCAAGTGATTGGTCTATCCTTTGCATTAGATCCAAAACATTGCATACTTGGTATTTTCAATGCTCATTCATACAAAATATCCTATTCTCAAATTAGGTGGTTATCTCTACTATTTCTTCAAGTTAAAAGCCTTACACTAATGCAGTGGAGATCCAACATCATTCCCACCCTCCCAAATATTCTCAAACAACTATCTCAATATGCCATCCTTGATCGTATGTCACATTTAGCCTCTGAATGACTTAATTTATATAATAAATGCTGGCAGGACTATTTTAAATATTTAAACATATCTATACATATCGTCACATAATCCATGGGTTGTTATATGTTCACATTGGAATCTCACTTCTAGCTCTTTCGATCCATTTTCATCTCTTCTCTTTCTATCTTTTTATTTCCTTTTCTTCTTCCCTTTCCCTCTTCATTCTTGTTTACTTTCTTAGATATTTTTCTCTTTGTTATGTTCTTCCTTTATACAGTCTTACACATACTTGTATTAAATTACAGCATAATAGAAGTACAATCACGAGTGCTCATATTTCTTGTTTGTATCTACTCCTTTTACCCCTTGAACCATAAATTGCCATATTTTCTCTCTATCATACAGATTGTGCTGCTACATATTGTTTTTTCAACATTTGTTTTC
The DNA here is from genome assembly GCA_016271365.2 of Neoceratodus forsteri. NCBI lineage: Eukaryota > Metazoa > Chordata > Ceratodontiformes > Ceratodontidae > Neoceratodus > Neoceratodus forsteri. The sequence continues at coordinate 381,804,271 of CM057455.1, read as the reverse complement.
CCCTTTAATATCATTGTATAATACTTCAGACAACATGTTTTGTCCTTCTCTCAATAAGAATTTATGTAAGTGTATATTGGTGAATGTAGTGTATTTGTATGTATAATCACAATAATTACAATAAAAAGATTAACTGCAGAAAAAATAAAATAGTGTTTTCACACTCGAATAGGCTACACTAGCAGTTATAGGTAGTTATATACACTACAGTGCAGCTAGCTGTTTTGATTTCTGTTTGCCCGTTGTAGATAGCACTGCAGGCGTGAAATCACACTTATTTAATAGAAATACATAATAATATAGTTCCAGAGGAAGCCAAATGAAACAAGCATATAAATATGACTGCCAAAAGATGTTCACCTTCAGGTAAAGGTGCCAGTGTCGGAGGTGGTTCAATAAAGTCTGATGGAAAAAGCAAACCTATTTCTGAATCAGTGCCCTCTGTGGCCTCCACTGCTGCTGTGGCAGCTAGTAGCACAAATCGAAGTTAGAAATGGCTTCAAGTCTGGACTCATTTTTTACTGTCAAGTCTGTAGCTAGTATGCTTGTTAGGGATGATACTGGGAATAAGGAAGACACTCACACCAGTGGAGGCACAGAGGTCCAGGAGGAGATCTAAAATGTTGTCAGTGTGACTGTTGTTCTTGCTCAAGGAGGAGCTGATGGTGGTAAGGGTGATAGTGTGCAGCTTTAGTCTGTTTCTCCTGGAGAAGTAGATAAGGAAAGTCAGCACCCCCCAACAGTGAGGAGATGCCAGAGAAGGGAAAAGTTTGTCTGGCAGTAGACATTGATAGGGAGGAGGAGGAGACTGTATAATATGTTTTGGTACAGATGATGATGAGGTGTTGGATCCTGTGGAGCCAGACGTGAAAAAGATGAAAGGTGATGATGTAGCCCATGTAGATGACAAGACTGATGGTGAGGATATCAGCAAGCCTAAAACAAGCAGTCCAGTCAACTCACCTCCCAAATGTAGCATGGTAGATATAAAGCAAGCGGCATAAAATGCAAACATTTCCACACCTTTGGATCCACTGTCCAAGTCTCAGTCTCATGTCAAATCTAGAGGTGCAAAATCCTAGTTTAGGATTTGTTTCTTGCTTGATGCTGCTGATGACACCATGGCAATATATTAACTGTGTCAAGCATGTGCAAGTCATGGAAAAAGAGGCAGCCACATAGGCACCGGTGGCCAGCATGCTTGCCGAAAAGCAAGCACCCATTGTGCTGGCACCAACACCTGAAAGGTACAAGAGCTGTTGGCAAGACTTTCTTGTCAAGCTTAATGTTAGTGACAGCAGTGCAACAGAGCAAGAGGAGGGAGGGCTGGGTGGGTTGGTGGAGGAGGAGTGTGAGAAATCATTTTCTCTCTTGAGCAGTGGGCATAGTAGCAGTGGAGCAGCCACTCCCTCGAGTTATAAAAGTGCACCACCATGCACCAAATCCTCCAACATAACCATTTTCATACATGCTGCACATCCCAGGCCCCAAGACTCACCTGGTAGCCCAGCAAGAACAATATTGGTGGCACAAGTAAAGCGTTCTTGTCAACCTGCTCTCAAGATGCAGCCCACATTGAAGAGTGTGTTTGAGTGGCACTGAAAGTACACCCCCAATCATGCTGCTGCACATGTGCTGAATGCAGCTACCGTGGAAATGCTTGCCATTGACCTGCTGCCCTTCTCCTTTGTGGAGAATCCAGGTTTCTGACATTTGATGGCCCATACCTGTCTCAAATGGCAGGTGCCATTGTGAATGTATTTCTCCAAATGTGTCATGCCTGAACTCTATAGCAGAGTTTCACAGTCTGTCCTATATGCCATGAAGCATTCTGCCTCAAAATATATCCACCTTAGCATGCATATGTGGACAAGTGGGAAAACAGCGGGCAGCTCATATCTGTGCATAACAGCAGACTGGGCAGAGGTACCTGAGGTGGTTGTTGATTTGGGGCCTAGCAAAAGCTGTGTAAAGCAAAATTGTGGTGGTAGCAACACACCTGGTATTCATCAGAATGCAACCATAACTATGCAAAGTGTTACAGGGTCTCACACAAGTCAGAAAATGCTGAATGTGCTGCTAAATCAGATTGATGAGTGGCTGAATGCACACTCACTCACCTCCTGAAGGTTTTATTGCCGGTGACAATGGCTTCAATGTGGTTAAGTGCACTACTGACGGTGGTTTTTCAGAGTTCCCTGCCTGGCACACTGCCTTAATCTAGTTATGCAGCAATTTCTGAACCATGATGAAATAAAGGAAACTGTGTCTGTCGTCAGACACATCTGTGAGCACTTTGCCCATTGTGAAAAGGCCCGTGACCATCTGCGTGAGCTGCAGTACACTAACCATCTGCCTCAGCACCATATGAAGCTCGATGTTGTTACCAGGTGGAACTACACACTGTACATGCAGGACCGACTTTATGAGCAGTATAAGATGGTTTCAGATTACCTACTGCTGCACAACTCATGGGACAGTACTGGAGTGTCCATCGCCCAAACAATGGAGCAGTGGCAGCAAATGGTTGGCATAATACACATTCTGTATCCATTTGAGCATGCAACACATGCTGTGAGTGTGGACACTGCCTGTATAAGTCAGTCAATACCCCTTAAATGTGCGCTGAGGCACACACTAGTAAATGTCCATCACCACATTGAGGCAAGTGATGATCACTGTTCTGTTCATGTAATGGATCGTATGCTCCGTATGCTGGACAGCAAGACACATATCTCTGGCATTATGCAGTCTAATGAGTTTGCTATTGCTACCATGCTGGAACCATGGTACAAATGTAGCTTGCCTGCCATAATTGAAGGGGATCATGTGTGAGTGGACAAACTGACCAGTTACATTGTCGGACAGGTACATGGCACACAGATGAACAATGTAGAGATACAAAGGGCACATATTCCAGGTGTTGCTACCACCACCACCAATAAATCATCAGAGGCCACCAAATCAGAGAAAATGCTAACATCATAACACAGCACAGCAGGTAATCCCATTTGGTATGCTCTGTACCAGATGGGTGTGGAAGAAATTGTAGACAAGGAGGAGGAGCATAATGAGGTAGCAGGACTCAGGGCAACACAACGTATGGTGGATGCCTACATGGGAGACACCAAGCATCTCGGCATCACTGATGAGCCATTGGTGTACTGGAGCAGAAAAATGAGTGATTGGCCTGCACTGGTATCTGTTGCTTTTAAATACCTCAGCTGCCCACCATTTTGTGTCAGTGTGGAACAGGGTTCAGTTCTGCTGGGGCCATTGTGCACGCACTGTAGGACAAATCAGTCACTGAAGAATGTTTCTATCCTAACATTTATAAAACTAATGAGGCTCACATTTCACATAGTGCAGTTATTTCAATGCAGTTGCCCCAAGACCTGTGTCTCAAGACGATGATGACAATGAAGACATCCACACTGGTAAGGCCTCTAATAGCAGGGACGTGGATGAAGCAGCAATGATGACCGAATTTCCACCTGGTGATGACTCCAGTCTTGAAGACTGTAAGGGCTGCTTCATGGATGAGGTGTCAATGGAAGAAGGCTAAAGGTGTTCTGACCCCTCTGCCACCACCAGCATCCCCCCCATTTCCACTGAATATGCTGTTTTATGCTGCTGTTATACATTTTAAATTTTAGCTAGCAAGGGGAAAAGGAAGAGGAGACCATTATGGTTTTCCAAGGAGGTAGCGGAGAAAGTGAAAGCCAAAAAGATTGCATTCAGGCAATACAAAAAGACACAGGCAGAAGGGGATAGGGAGAAATACCAGGAGAAGCAAAGGTAGACAGCGAGGTCAGTAAAGGAAGACAAAGCTCAGACAGAAGAGCACATTGCAAAATCAGTGAACAGTGGAAACAAAACTTTTCACAGGTAGATGAGTGAAAAAAGCAAAGCAAAGGGAGGGGTAATGAAACTGAAGGGGGAGGATGGGGCCCATGTGGAGAATGACAACTGTAAAGCTGACATATTGAACATGTAGTTCTGCTCAGTCTTTACTGAGGAAGAGGAAGATAATGGGCCTGAAGGGAGTACAAGGGGTGGGAAAGATGCAGAAATGGACACAAGTCCTTTTACATGATAAAGGGTCCTGAAGGAACTGGAAGGAATAAGAGTTGATAAAGCAATGGGTCCAGATGTGGTGCACCCCAGGGTCCTTAAAGAACTAAGAGAGGTGGTGGCTGAACCTCTAGCAATCCTGTTTAGCTGATCACTGGAAACAGGGAGGTACCAAAAGACTGGAGGACAGCAGATGTAGTCCCCTTATACAAAGGTGGGAACAAAGAGGAAGCGGGGAGCTACAGATCAGTTAGCCTCATCTCAGTAGTGGGGAAGATCATGGAAGCACTACTGAAGGGAGTGATTGTGGAACATCTGGTTGTCAATGGACTAAAGGACCCAAAGCAGCATGGTTTCACCAGGGGAAGGTCATGTCAGACCAACCTCATTGAATTTTTTGACTGGGTGACTAAAGAGGTGGATCAGAGGAGGGTAGTGGATGTGGCCTATCTGCACTTCAGCAAGGCCTTTGACACTGTGCCACATAGAAGGCTATTACACAAACTGGGGAATATGGGTGTGGACAGGATAGTAGTGTGGTGGGTAGGTAACTGGCTGGGTGGCTAGACACAGAGAGTGGTAGTAAATGGCAGTCACTCCACAGAGGGAAGAGTGACCAGTGGGGTACCACAGGGGTCAGTGCTGGGACAGGTCCTATTCAACACCTTCATCAGTGACATTGCACAGGATCTAGAAGGCAGAATTTCTGTTCACTGATGACACAAAGCTCTGTAACAGAGTGGACACACCAGAGGGCATAGACAGAATGAGAAGGGACCTGCAGAAACTTGAAGAATGGTCAGGGGTTGGCAGTTGAAATTCAATGCAAGAAGTACAAGATAATGCATGTGGGCACAAACTCCCTGGCACAATATATCAGTTGGAGAGTGAGGATATAGCATGTGCCAAGCAGGGAAAGGATCTTGGGGTTATCATCTCTGATGACCTCAAGGTAGGGAAACAGTGCGACAAGGCAGAAGGTAAAGCAAATAGGACGCTGGGATGCATAGGCAGGGGCATCACCAGCAGGAAAAGGGAGGTCATAATGCTACTATATAAGACACTAGTGAGGCCCCACTTTGAGTACAGTGTACAGTTCTGGAGACCTTACCAACATAAGGACACAGACAAGGTAAAGAAAGGTTCAGGAGGGCAACAAAGATTGTACATGGATTGCATCACAAGTCCTATGAGGACAGTTTGAAGGACTTGAATATGTACTCCCTGGAGGAGAGGAGGAGAGAGACTATAATGAGAGAGACATTCAAGTATCTTACAGGGAAGAACACAGTGCAGGAATACACTATTTTAAATGAAAAAGATGTTCCAGGACTAGAGGGCATGGGATGAAGTTGGAGGGAGGGTGATTCAGAGGAAACGTGAGGAAGAATTTCTTCACAGAACGGGTGGTGGACAAGTGGAACACCCTGCCAGAGGAAGTGGTGGGGGCTGAAACAATCACAGGATTTAAGAATGCATGGGATAGACATAAAGGAATTCTGGAGGTCAGGGGTGAGGAACAACAGACTTCTAGGAAAACATAAAGCGAACTTACAAGCTCAATTGCGCAGACTTGATGGGCCGTAGGCCCTTATCTGCCAACACTGTCTATGTATCTATGTATCTATGTATTTTGCAGGTTGTTCTGTGTTACACATACAGTTAAACTGTTTAATTTGATTACCCAACCTAGTAACAATGTTTACTTCATTTCATTTTTGAAAATGTATTCACCCCTGCTATGCAAACTGGAATGAATTTGTCATCTCAGGAATACAAAATGGTCCCATCAAGCAATAAATACTGAACAACTTCTTCCCCATTTCCACATATACCTCCTCCATGAGACCATGAATGAGTGTCTAGTGAGTGTGCCAACACTGTATATATGATGTAACAATAACAACTTAGTTGGACAGTGCACAGCCAGTACTGTGTTACTCAGAAATGCATGCATACTCCATCCCCATGTATGCAATTAACCATAATGTAATCCGCCTCCTTGTCATCCATCATAATGTCTATAACGCAGACTTTAGCAGTGTGGTCCATCACTGTCATACTGCCAAGAAATACCGGCAACCACTGAAAATCTATGAAGCTGACAGATGTATGCTGCAGCATAAGACCAGTACAATAATGCTGCCTCTGAGTCCAGCTAAATTACTCCTCCTCCTCCTCCTCCTCCTCCTCCTCCAGCAGTCTTCCACCAAGAAGAACAGCAGCATTGCCAATGCCAGCACATTTCAGACCAGTACATCAACCTGCACAATGCATCACTTTCATCCCAGCAAGCACACTTGGTGTCATTTCCCCTCCTGCCAGCCACCGATGATGACAGCATTGCTAGCACAGTTTGGGCCAGTACGTCAACCAGCATGATGCAGCACTTTCATCCCAACAAGCACAATTGGTGTTGATATCCCTCCAGCAAAATAAACAGCCACTCAGAAAGCAACACATATCATCAAGCAAGAAATATATGAGTTCTTCCTCCATGGCCTGTCTTCTGTTCAACTGATTCATGGTAATTAGATTTCAGTTGTTGGCATGTCATTACTTATACCTCTATTGTGCTGTTATGCATGCCTTTGTTGCAATAGAATGTTAAGTATGCATGCAAGGTAGCACACCTTAATATATAAGTTATCTTATGTATTTCCTTTTCACTCTATGCAGGGTTTGCCATGATCATGCCATGTGAGGCCAGGACTGCAGAACAAGGATGATACATTGACTTGGCACATTCAGAGCATAGTCAATCCATATTGCAAGCATCATTATGTACAGGTAAGTATTGGAATTGTAACGTTTTTCACTTGATAGATTTTGTGTATTCCATTCCAGGTAATTGTACTTTCTTGTATGTTTCACCATAGGTTCATAAGTGAAATCATTTCAGCGGTGGAACATTTTTGGGCAGGTTGCCAATATCAATGGTAAGTATCAGCACAGGTAAGTATTAATGCAAATTTGTTTTTCTTTTGATATTTTTTCTCTCCACCTTTTTACAGATAACATTAGTTCAAACCACATCTGTCTTGAATCATGTGAGTGGCAAGGCAAATGTAATTTTCTGTTCAAAAGGAATTACATTTTTATGTTCACTTGCGCGCATGCTCAAGGAACATTTTGGGAGAGTAGCATACTTGGAGGTGTGCCTCTCCCACCAAATGCACTGCTCCCTTGAGCAAGTGTGGGGGTCCTGCACCAATGGGTGCAGGAGCTCAGTATGACAGCGGTGTTCCTCTGCTTCAAAGGAAAGCACCGCTGCCATACTGAGCACAACCCCCCTTGCATCACGCGCTACCTCCCCCACACACCGCCACGCCAAAGCTTTGGTGCCACGCTGGGAGCCCACCCCAGCGTGGCAAATGTTGTTGCCGGCAGGGTGCCCAATCCCCGTCGGCTCCTCGGCCCCCAGCCATCTTCTGCCATGCTGGAGCCCACCCAGTGTGGCAAAGGTCCCATGTTGTCTTTTTTTTTTTTTAACCTGGAAAACAAACGGTCCCAGCGGCGTCTCCCAGCCCCCTCCCACAACCTGCACCCACCCACTGCGCACTCCAGCCTCCCACACCCCTCACCCCATACTTACCCTCCGGACTCCGGCAACGATCTTCGGTGGACGGGAACACGTCTGCACTCTTCAAAGCCGACCGCGAACTGAGGAAATGCCGGTAAGCTGTATAATGGGTTACATGGGGGGGGGGGTTCAAATTTATTGCATATCTCAGTCATTGTTTGGAATTTTTGCACCAGATTTTCAAGATGGGGTTTTTGGGACCCCTTCTCATGAATGATGTCACTGTCATGGCGTTATTCGGGCCCAAAGGGTGATTTCGCAGGCACTGCGCGAGTTACTGCACAAAATCACCCTTTGGCGCTGAACAATGTAATGTTCATTCATGAAGGAATCTAAACCCATGTGGTATAAAATTCAAACTGTTTTATTTTACTGGCGTCGTTGCGCGAGTTCCTCGCGAGGCTCGTAAGTTCAAAATTTTCAATATTTTCACTCCAGATTTTCAACATTGCCATTTTATCACCCTTCTTATGAGCTGTACAGCTGTCATTTCACATCTCACCCAAAATGTGTTTCCGCATTGAGCGACAATGGCGCGCTGGTGTGTGAAATCAATGTATGGAACACATTAAGAAAATCACAGTGACACTGTTCATGAGCAGAGGTCTTAAAATGGCTATGTTAAAATTTGGTGAAAAATTCCTAGAAATGACTGTTTTTACGATAGCTGTTGGCAGTTCCTACTGCCTTTCGTATGTTCGGCGAATTTTCAATATTTGCACTCCAGATTTTCAACATTGCCATTTTACCACACCTCCTCATGAGCAGTACAGCTGTCATTTTCACATCCTGCCAAAATGTGTTTCTGCTCATGTAGCGACAATAGGCGCAGTCGGTGTTGCAAACTCAATGTATGGGACACATTAAGACAATCACAGTGACACTGATCATGAGCAGAGGTCTTAAAATGGATGTGCTGAAAATTTGGTGAAAAATTCCTAAAATGACTGTTTTATGACTCTGTGTTGTGCAGTTCCTCATGCTACGTAAGTTGCAAATTTTCAATATTTTCACTCCAGATTTTCAACATTGCCATTTTACCACACCTCCTCATGAGCAGTACAGCTGCCATTTTCACATCCTGCCCAAAACATCTTTCCATCCATGTAGTGCACAATGGTGCAGTCGGGTGTCTTGAAATCAATGTATGGGACACAGTAAGAAAATCACTGTGACACTGTTCATTAGCAGAGGCTTTAAAATGGCAATGTTGAAAATTTGGTGAAAAAAATCCTACAAATGACTGTTTTACGAGCGTGCGTTGCAAAGTTCCCATGCACGCTCGTTGGTTTGCGAATTTTCAATATTTCCACTCCAGATTTTCAACATTGCCATTTTACCACACTTCCTTATGAGCAGTACAGCTGTCATTTTTCACATCCTCCCCAAAACGTGTTTCCACCTATGTAGCGCACAATGGGGGTAACAACAAGGTCATGCTGACAATTTATTGTGAAAATACCAGCAATCGCACAGGGCATTAGGGTAAAGCACCATACATGCCAAACACCACTGCAAATACCTGCAAGCGAACGTTCGGCATTGACAAATGCTTGTTAATATTGGTAACAGTGTTAGTTCAGGTAGCATCATAGTTCAAGTGATAAATGATTATGCTGCCATTTACAGTGTCAGTTGCACATCTGTGGATAAAAGTAATATATCCTTCATCATCTTACAGTGGTTCAGTCAAGGGACTTATTTAAGCTTTGTATGGGTGATTCCACAGTGTCAATGGCAAAACACATGAGGATACAATCCAAGGTCACAATTTTCAAGTTAGCGCAGCAGTATTTATAATATGTTTGTTTTCCTTCACAGGGGTCCATTGATGATGATGACAGATGTGTTTAGTTGTCAGCAGTGGTTAGTGGTGAGTGAAGTGGCCAAAATTCAGTCCATGAAGTGATTCATGGAGTAACGTGGAATCTGCAAAGTATTCCACAACGCAAAGCGGAATACTTTGCGTTATAATGGGGAACACGAAATCCATTGAGAACAATGACTTCACGTTAATCCACCTTCCCCAAACCACTTCTTCACCAGTTTTAAAGTGAAGTACATTAAAATAAATGTACTTCACCTCCACTTTGCCTTGTTTTTGAGCTCCAAAGGAGAATTTTGCAGTTCTTCATGGGACTGCAGGTCACATGGCTCATACCTTTCAACCTCTAACCTCATAAATCATAGAAACAGAAACATAGAAGTTGGCGGCAGATAAGGACTGCAAAGGCCCATCCAGTCTGCCCATTTCTTTTTCTACCTTATAAATGTGCCATCGGCCTTTGCTCTGTCAGTGGCCTATCTATTCATACTCATCTGTATTGCTCCCTTATGCCTATCCCATGTCTGTTTGAAGCCCTGCACTGTATTCATAGCCACCACTTCCTGAGGTAGGTCGTTCCATGCATCCACCACCCTTTCTGTGAAAAATAATTTCCTCACATTCCCCCTTAATCAGCCTCCCTCTAATCTCATGCTGTGTCCTCTTGCCCTGCTATTTTTCTTATATTTAAACATGTTAGACTCTTTCACCTTGTTAATGCCCTTAAGGTGTTTGAATGTCTCAATCATATCACCACTCTCCCTCCTTTGCTCAAGGGTATACATATTGAGCTCCATTAATCTGTCCTCATATGTCTTCTCACTGATGTCCTGAAAATCAGAGACAGTTGAGAGGTATGCATGGGCTCTAGATTGTTCTACACAGCCTCAGGTACGTGTAGTATATGTGTGAGTGGAAGATGAAGACAGTTTCCTCTCAGAGCTCTGCGATTCAAATCCTCTAAAAGCTGTTAAAAAGTCTTTTTGAGCTATTTTATTTGCTCACAATTTAGTACATCCATTATAGAAACCCTCCTGTGCTCATATCATCAGTGCTTATTGTTTGTGTGTGGATTTTGAATGTTAATTTAAAACAGTCAGTCTGTGTACTGCAAAGTGTGCTTTGGGGGAGGGACATAGCTGTGGTGTAATATTTCACCTGGGAGAAAAAGGCAGTCTTTCTGTTTTGGTTATATTTTTCTTGTATAACTGTGTTAATGTACACATAGTAATATTTTCAATAATTCCGGACATTTTTTTGCTGATTGTTGTGGTGCAGTAGTGTAGAATTTCAGTTTGTTTAAAATATTTGGTTATATTACTAAAGGTTTTCAATTTGCTATGCATTACTTGTGTGTATGAGTGTGTGTGTGTGCGACGCATGCCATTAAATCAGACACCTTTTATTGTGCCACAGAGTAGCTGCAGCAGTGGCCAAATTGAACCATACCATGTGATGGTCACTGGCCCCCAGGTGACCTTTTACCTGGAGATCTGTGATCCCTTCCCTGTTAGTCAGTACTAGATTTAGGATAGCTCTGTCTCTTGTGGGTTGTTGTATCAGTTGTTTGAGGCCCTCTCCCTGCAGGGAATCCACCATGTGTCTAGTTCTGGCAGATGTTCCTGAAGATATTGACCAATCTGTATCTGGCATATCGAAGTCTCCCATTATCAGAACCTCCCCTTTAGCTGTCATGTTTTTTATATCACCGAATAGTAATGTGTCTATGTCCTCTGCCTGGTCTGGGGGCCTGTAGACAACCCCAGTTCTTATGGCTATCCCATTTCCTGTTTCCAGGGTCACCCACAGTCCTTCTGGCTCCTTTGTGTATTCTGAATTTCTGAAGCTTTGATATTTTCATTGACATACAGGGCCTCCCCTCCTTTGCACCTTGGTCTCTCCTGAACAGTACATAGCCAGGTACTGAAGTCTCCCAAGTGTGGCAACTGGTAAACCACATCTCGTTAATTGCTACTATGTCCAGTTTAGCCTCTGTCATTATTGCCTGCAGGCCTGGAATCTTGTTCCCAGACTAAGCAGCATTTGTGTACATTATTTTCCATTGGCCAAATTTTGGTGTGCTAGTTGTTGGGTGAGGTCTGGCATTTCCCTGTGTGTCGTATGGGAGCTGGACCTTTTCCTTACCTGGTGATGCAAATGAACTGCAAACATGCTGAACTCCTGTTTGACCACTAGCTGAGGGGGGAGGGGTGTTCTTCCCATTCAAGGTATGGGGTGCTGCACCCCTCTCTCCATTTGCTAGTTTAAATATTCTGCAAAGATGTCAAACTTTTGCCCCAATGCACTGACTCCCTCCTTAGTCAGATGCAGTCCATCAAATTTAAAGAACATTCACTCCCAAAACTGTTGCCAGTTCCCTACAAATTTGTGTCCTTTTTCCTGGCACCAGTCCTTGAGCTACATGTTTAGCTCCCCTGTCTCCCCTTCTCTGACCTTCTGTCCATCTGTTCCCCCCTCTCCCAGACTGACAGGATCTCACAGAAGTAGATGCTGGATGAAATGGATGATTGTTTGTCATCCAGCCTGGTCAGGTGTTCCTTGGTCTCCACAACTGACCAGCTGGCGAGATCGTTAGTCCCTATGTGTACCAGAACGTCAATGTTTTCCCCTGTTTCCTGAACAATTTTAGCAATGTGGTCAGTGTCTCTCCATGCTGCTGTACAGGAGACATCGACCATTATCCTGGCTGGGATAGGTATCAACTCCCCGAATAATGGGGTCTCTTATGATCAGAAGTTTTTTGGATTTTCTTTTTGCTTTTTTTGTTTTGGTTCCTGTTTTGGGTGAGTTTTGTTATGCTAGCTCCTGTGCTGCAGTGTCCTACTCTGCAGTGTCATCTGCCCCTTTGTTTGATTTTGGAGATAGAGGCAGATACCTGTTTGTAGTTTTGATATGGTTTGTGGAGGTAATATGTTGGAGAGCACTGAGTGATGGGGCACCCGATTTGCCCCTCCTAACCACCTGCCAACCTCTTGGACCAACTACCCTCTGCGGTCAAGGTTCTTCTGTTGGATGTTGGAGAAATGGTGGGTGGTCCTTATAGTATATTTCCTCTTGAATATGAAATTTGAGGTGCCCAATCTCTGCTCATGCTGCCTGGAGCTAAACCCTAAGATCACCAATGGCCCAGCATGTATGACAGTGTCCTAAATCCTGTAAAACTGCCATTCTGAAAAGTGTTCCTCACTACCTGCAGTTAATGACATCCATTCAGATAATTTGCTGGGTTTATAACCTGGAGTAATTAGAAGGAAGAAAATGAAAGCAAAAGTTTGATTTTGTGTTTTGTTTGTTTGGTTTTCTATAACTTGTTATAACAAGTTAAATTACTAGTGCCCTGTAAATGTGGTCACCATATGGATACCATGATCCACCTTCCTGCTTTGCCACAGTAAATGTCACGATTGTACTACCTATAAAAGGAGTGTAGTGTGGGTGGTTGGGGATGGGGTGGGTGGCTGGCCCTTCCCTGCTGAAAAGAAGAACCATGGATGAAAGAAACAAGGAGGTAAGGGCAGAAACAATCAGTCAGCAACAAATGCAGTAACCTTGAAAGCTTATCCTAATGATAGATAAAACTGTAAAACATGTAAAGCACCACCTGTAATAATTTCACAGAAGATATGCCTGTAAGAAACACTTTGCTAAAGAGAAAAATAAAGCAGTAACAAGAAATACCTTGCAAAAGACAATTTGAATCAGAAGATTACAGCAGTAATCTGTTAGCACACACCTCCAGGCACAATTTGTAGTAATGCAGCAGAAGGTATACCCACAAACAACAATTTGAATCAGAGAAAAATAAAGCAATAAAATGTTAGCAACAAACAGTAACAATCCCTGTTAGTTCAAAATAAAAACAACAACACACAGTAAATATGCCTAGCCAAAAGGAGTCTTAATCCTTTCCCTTGCTCTGGTAAGGTTCTTTGCTCTGTCCTTTCAAGCAACCTAGAAGGAAAGTGCTCAGGTGAAGCTAGGTGCCTGGGCCAGCAAACCTAGTTTTCAACCCTATGTCATACAGTTACTGAGATTTTACCATTTCAGTATTACAACTGCTCGTTTTCTGCTCCGAGGCCCATTGTTATGCATGCAGTCTTTGTTTTCACTGTGTTTCTCAGTGGAGCTTTTGGGGAAAAATACGATGTGCACTCCAGTTACTGTTACACATAGGCTTTAGACTTGTGTTTCCATGCCCATTTGCGTTAGCGTTCCCGTGTACGCCACCATATGCGTTACCCTTTGCGTTTCCATTTGCATTTGCATTACTGTTACCATTTGTGTCTCCACTACTGTTTGTGTTTGTCTTTCACTTAGCATCACCAAGCACATTACCATTTCTGTTGGTGGCCACCCTTTCATTTTCATTTGCATTTGCCTTTCGTTTTGCATCATCGTTGTTCTTACTGTTACCATTTGCATTTCCAATTCCGTTCCCATGCCCGTGTGCATTACGGTTTGCATTTCCATACTTGCTTACATTTCCGTTTCTATTTTCTTTGGCATTATTGTTGCTGTTACCATTAACATTTGCATTTGCAATTGCGGTACCATCACTGTGAGTGCTTACAGTTTGCTTTTCTGTAAGCTCTTGCGTTGGCGTTCCGGTTTCTGTTTCCTTTTGCATTATTGTTGTTGTTACAGTTATCATTTGCATTTACAATAGCGGTACCATGACTGTGCATGTTATCAGTTGCATTTCCATATGCGCTTGCATCTCCATTTACGTTACTGTTCACTTTGGCATCACTTTACGCCTGTGTTTCTATTAACTCTTGCTTTATAATTTACGTTTGTGTCACCATGTGTGTAACCATTAGCTTACATTTATGGTGCTGTTACTTTACTGTGTCAAAAAAATCATGTGGTGGGAGCATTTCATTCACTATTTATAGTCCTCATTCTCAAAATGAAGGGAAATTAGAGGCAAAAAAATGGCATCGGGGGTACGTTGGGGTTGTCAGTCCTAACTCTCACCCCATTCTCCTATGCTTCAGCTTGTTCATGCATTTGATGGGGTGAGAGTTAGGGCTGATGACCCCAATGCACACTCTGATGCTGGTTGGGGGGCAGGCTGAGGGCGCTCAAAGGAGGTTTTCAACCCTAACACTGAATTTCCTCATTTTTGTCACTGTGGAACAACCCTAACTGATGCATTAAACATAGTTTTTTTTGTCTCTAATGTATATATATAAAACACAAAGAATAATAGGCATATGAAATTCTTTACCAACAGATATAGTAGATAGTAGGACTTTAACATCTTTCAAAAACAAATTAGACATATATATATATATATATATATATATATATATATATATATATGACAAAGAACCTCTGTGAGCAAGCACTGAGGCAATGGTTACCCCAAAGGGCATTTGGCTGGGAAACCAAGTTTCAAAGAAATACAAAATCACACATGACCCCGCAATGCAAAGCATCATAGAGTGCATATGCAAATCACCCAAGAATATTATGCTGGTTCAACTTTAAGCAGAAATGCATGGTGCCAAAAGGCCTCTCACACAGTTTGCAAAGGGTGCTAACAGAAGACATAGACACGTGTTTCGTCCTACCAAGACTCATCAGTATGCCTCATCTGTCTGACACCCCAGTGGAATGAAAAAGCTACCCTAAGATAGTCTATCTGCATTATGTTGTGGTGAACCCAGTTAAAACAAAAAACTATTTAAAAGACAAAGAACCTCTGTGCGCAAGCACTGAGGCAATGGTTACCCCATAGGGCATTTGGCTGGGAAGCCAAGTTTCAAAGAAATACAAAATCCACATGACCCTATATAAATACCAAATCACACTTACTCCCATAATGCAAAGCACCATGGGCTGTATATACAAATCCCAACAGTATATTATGCTGGTTCAACTTTAAGCAGAAAAGCATGGCACCAAAAGGTCTCTCACCCAGTCTGAAAGAGTGCCAACAGAAGACACATGCACATGTTTCATCCTACCAGGACTCATTAGTGTGTCTCATCTGAGTGACACCCCAGTGGAATAAATCGGCTACCCTAGATGGTCTATCTGGGTTATGTTGTGGTGAACCCAATAAAAACAAAAAACAAGGTAAAAGACAAGAACCTCAGTGCACAAGCACTGAGGCAATGGTTACCCCAAATGGCAGTGGCCAGGAAGCCAAGTTTCAAAGAAATACCAAATCACACATACCCCCATAATGCAAAGCACCATGGGCTGTATGTGCAAATCACCACAGTATATTATGCTGGTTCAACTTTAAGCAGAAATGCATGGCACCAAAATGTCTCTCTCACAGTCTGCAAAGGGTGCCAACAGAAGATACATGCATGTATTTTGTCCTACCAGGACTCCTCAGTGTGCATCATCTGTGTGACACCCCAGTGGAATGAACCAGCTACCATAGATGGTGTATCTGTGTTATGTTGTGGTGAACCCAATAAAAACAAAAAACAAGCTAAAAGAGAAGAACCTCAGCATGCAAGCACTGAGGCAATGGTTACCCAAATAGCACTGGCCAGGAAGCCAAGTTTCAAAGAAATACCAAATCACACATACCCCAATAATGCAAAGCACCATGGGCTGTATGTGCAAATCACTACAGTATATTATGCTGGTTTAACTTTAGGTAGAAATGCATGGTACCAAAAAGTCTCTCACACAGTCCGCAAAGGGTGCCAACAGAAGGCACATACACATGTTTCATCCTACCAGGACTCATCAGTGTGCATCATCTGTGTGACACCCCAGTGGAATGAACCAGCTACACTAAGATGGTCTATCTGGGTTATATTGTGGTGAATCCAATAAAACCCAAAAACAAGCTAAAAAACAAGAACTTCAGCACTCAAGCAATGGTTACCCCAAAGAGCACTTTCCAGGAAGCTAAGTTTTAAATAAATATCAAATCACACATAACCCCATAATGCAAATCACCACAATATATTATGCTGGTTCAACTTTAAGTAGAAATTCATGGCACCAAAGGTCTCTCACACGTTTGCAAAGGGTGCCAACAGAAAACACATACACGTGTTTCATCCTACCAGCACTCATCAGTGCTCCTCATCTATGTAACACGCATTAGAATGAACCAGCTACCTAAGATGGTCTATCTGGGTTATGTTGTGGTGAACCCAATAAAACAAAAAAATAAGCTAAAGATGAGAACCTCAGGACGCAAGCACTGAGGCAATGGTTACCCCAAAGGGCACTGGCTGGGAAGACAAGTTTCAAAGAAATACCAAATCACACATACCCCCATAATGCAAAGCACCATGGGCTGTATATGCAAATCACCACAGTATATTATGCTGGTTCAACTTTAAGCAGAAATGCATAGTACCAAAAGGTCTCTTGCACAGTCTGCAATGGGTACCAACAGAAGAGACATATACGTGTTTTGTCCTACCAACAGGGTACCAACAGAAGACGCACACATGTTTTGTCCTACCATCTGCCCACCTCCTCCTCATTAGTTCTCAAACTTAGTCTTCCTGGGGTTGTTATGCATCTTGTTTTTAACTGTCTTAAACTGCTCTAGCACTTGAATGTTAGCCTGACTGTTCCTTGAAACAATCTGAACTTTATACTCTGTAACAATCATTGTAATGCTTGTCTGTACCTAATCTGTGTGACATGGAACCTTTGTAAAGGAGTCTTCGACTCACTCAAAGGTATCTTTCCAAAACCCGAAATAAATAAATAAATAAAAATAAATTTCATTGCCCTCTACTATCTCCAAATTCCAAGTATATTTCCAAATATCATCCAGATATAACCAGCATATCAATTTATGCAGTGCAGTTTAAAGTACTGGTTTATGCTCATGATATTTTTATTGCATATCACTCACCCATATTCATTCATACTAGCTGCCTTTGCCATTATTGCCCAGTATGAACATTTCTCCAGTTAGAAGCTCAACATGAAAAAGATTATGATTTTGTCATTAAATGCTTTTTTGATGAAACAAGTCATTTTAGATCGTGATTTTGTCTGGGCCCCTAAACAACTTCACTACCTTGGTATTGATTTAACCATAGACCCCAGAGCTTTTAAGAGGCTCAACCTGGATGACCTGCTCCTTAGAATTCCCCAGTATTTGGACTGTTGGAAATCTTTACCTCTCATTCTCTGGGGTAGAATTAATGTTATAAAAATGAATATTTAGCCAGACTGCGCTACCCCTATATATGGTGAATATCTTTCTGCCCAAGATGTGATTTCAGATGGTCCACATCATCATCTCCAAATTTATTTTAACAGGCAAAGTTTCTTGCCAGGCGTATCATAAACTGGCTGTTCCAAAGCAGGCAGGTAGCCTTTGGCTACCACAGTGTACCCTTTATTATTGGGTTAGGGTTTACCTATGCCAAATTGACAACACTGTTGTCAAGGTTTGGCATAGTGACATCCCCAATGTTGACAGGTGACATTTTGCCTGTCTGACATTGGAGTATTTCACTTGGGGGGTCTGCACCCCCCACTAAAGATTATTAACCCCCTCATACCTATGCTCCACTTTTGTGGCTCACTTTTTCCAAGTTGGAGTTGATTTGGAGGGGGGGGTGAAGCACAGTGAAAGGGCAAATTTTCACCCTCAGGTCTCTCACAGTGACAATCTTGAAACCTGTCGAGATTGTCACTGTGAGGGATTTCACCGTTGGGGTTTTGATGTGCAGTCGGCACACCTTGGTTTAATAACCTAGCAAGTAGTTACAGTGGGCTATACCAGATCACCCTGAAGAAGCTCAGGTTTATACACCCTTTGGCTCTGACTCAAAAGCTACTGATATTTGATATGGGCATTACTCCCCAAGTGCTTTTACATGTGAAGTATCTTAATTCCCACCCAGGTTCAAACACTATGTTGTTGGTGTCTCCATTCAAGCTCATCACTAGCTGAGTAAGAGTTTGCATTTAAAACTAAAGTTAAATAATATATATATATATATGTATGTATATGATATGTATATATATATATATATATATATATATATATATATATATATATATATATATATATATATATATATTACTGTATATATTGTGCAGAATGTTTTGATTTGTAGGTGTACTCTAGTAAGTCCTTCCCTTCATTTGCTGAAGAAGGTGTTTTTTATTTACATTTGCTTGCTGGTTTTATGGCCCCTGAGGATTTCATGTTAGCATTTGTTATGGGTCTTCTTGTCGCCACAATGCCTCCTGTCCCATGTGACAGTAATGGGTCCAGGACAATTGATTCAGAGAATAATAACTGTTGTAGCAGCAATCTACTTTTAGGACTCTGAAGTTCTAGCTTCAATTGTCAGTGTCAGTGGCTCAGCAGGTAGCACACTTGTCTCTGAGGCTGAGAGATCAGTAGGCTGTGGGTTCTATCTCCACACCAGGCAATTGGGTTAATATCCCAGTACTAACACTGTAGTGCAGCATGAGGGGGGTGCTGCACTCCGAGGTGCCGTCTTTTGGATGAGACGTTAAACTGAGGTCCCATCTGCCTGTTCTGGTGGTAGTCCAGGTGGATGTTAAAGATCCCATAGCACTTCTCAAAAAGAGCAGGGGAATTTCCCTGGTGCAATGGCCAAATTTCCTCCATTCATGAAAAATACCACCAACAGCTTAATCTGGTTCAAGGTCAGTTGAAATTCATTTGTATCCCCTTCCCCCAGGTTGTGCCTGAAAATAGGCAGAATTTGTCTAGTGCACTTACCAGTCAACAAAAACTAAATATATAAAATAAATAAATAAACTAAATAACTCTGCCTAATCCAAACTTTCTACTTTCTAGGCATGTGTCTCGGTCTAGCCAGCAGAACTGAATGTTTTATTTTTCAAGCTTTCCATTTGATCAAACTACACATAACCATTAAAAAAGCATGCAAATCACCCAAGGACACAAATGCAATAATTAGTGAAGACTCTAGCTGTTTTGTTACAGAATAGCCTACCAAATTATTCCTCAGGCATTTGCCTTCTGTAAATTTAGCCTTCAGTAGTGCTCCATGGACAAGGAGAGTTGATTAACATAACAGCTGTAATAGTGTCAAAACAGCTCTTGTTGAATTAATGGTCTTGGAAGCATCACTGACACATGGGACAGGAGACATTGAGAAACAAGAAGAGCCTTTGGAAATGCTAATATGGAGATCTCCAGTGGCCATAAAACCAGCAAGCAAATTTAGAAAAATAAACTTCTTTCAGCAAATAAAGGGAACAACTTACTAGGAGCACACCTACAATTCAAAACACTCTGCACAGTATATTTTTTTTGTAAATGTTAACTTTAGTTTTCCTTTAACTGTTCCAAAGACACTGGCAGACCCATATTCTTTAATCTGAGTTTTAAAATAGTGGATATGACCTTATCCCCAGATTGGGTGCATAATGCCTCCATTCCTGCCATATCTAGTCTTTCATTGGATGGGTGTTTCTTTTCCTTTTCTTCTGCTAAAACCACATGTAAGCTAACTTATAGGGATGGTTTTAAATTTCTTCAATTGACTTATACTATAGGTACCCACATGGAGGCTGCTCCCTGGGATCTGAATAATCAGCAAATCCTTCAAGCTGGTATTCAGCTTTCTTCCCAGCTCCATCCAATTTCTCACATGTATTGCTTTTTATTTTCACAAGCATATCCTGTTCTTGATGGTTCTTGCCTATATTGAAATTCAGCCTTCCATCTAGCTCAGTTCAACTGGGAGAAAATATGGTGTGACCTTTATGTTAAAAATAACAAGTTAATACTGATGTAGTTTCAGATTCTGAATAATATTTATTGTTCTCCAGTTAAGTTAGTAAAAATGTGAAATTTGCAAATTGTACATGTTATGGAACATCTGAGATACATTGCTTCACATCTGGCAGTGTGCAAAGGTTAAGGATCTCTGGAATATTATTAGGGATAGGGCAGGCCCTCTCCTGGATATCACTGGTCTTTTTACCCCTGCAATCTGTGCAGTGGGTGATTCTTATGGAGTGTCTGTGAAGGAAAAGAAGCATTACAGATATGTGGCAATGATCTCTTTAACAGTGAAGAGATTATTGCTATGGCCCTGGCTTAATAAAGACATTATTCCATAGATTGAGTGGTTAAATGACTTGTTGTTTTATTTCAGGATATTGCTAATGTCAGTAACTCTGTGAGGTCTTATGACAGGAAATAGGCAAATTGCATATCCTTTATTTGCTACCTAGCAATAATCCCAACTCCCCTACTTTATGTATTTTGGTTAATATTTTGTTTTTAGTTGCTTATGAATGAACTGTTCTATGTGTACCTTGGGTAACTATTAATTGCTGTTTATTGTACCTTGAGTTGTTTCATTACTCCACCTGTGTACATACTGTAGTTGTAAATATGTGATGGTTTTGTCATTGTTTTATATTGTGTGTTCCATTTATTAAATTTGATAAAGTGCACTTAATTACAATGAGATGAGAGGTGTAATGGGAACTCAGTTGATGTAAAATGATTAAGCAGTAATTAAGCAATACGACTAATAGGATGTGTGCTCACAAACCAGGAGGTTTAAAACATTTAAAAAGTGAGTGACTGTAGTAGTTGACACACATATATAGATATAGATATAGATATAGATAGAGATAGAGATAGAGATAGAGATAGAGATAGAGATAGAGATAGAGATAAGGGATATGCAACCCTCCACTGGAAATATTGTCTATATGTTTTGTTCGAGGTGCCAGTTGACCCCATAACATCACAGTGGCGAACCACAGTGATGTAAGTCAACAACACAAACTAAAAATATCAACAATATTTTCAGTAGAAAGTACATATTCATTATCCATACCTCCAAAAAGTGAAAAAAGTAAATTCTTGCCATTTTTGCCGATTATAAAAATAAAAAGAAAACTATAAATGAAACACCACTCATTTTGTAGGTATTTTTGTCCTGATCAACTTTTTCACAAAGTAACATTCTACTATTTTTCATTTTAAAGTTATATGCATTTGTTTGTTGAAAAAAGTGAAAAAAAATTAATTTTCTGCAGTTTCTTGGCTCATTATAAAAAAACTAAAAGGTATATATCAATGAAACACCACTCATTTTGTAAATATTTTTGTGGTGAACAACTTTCATGCTCGTAGTACCATGCTATCATTTTTCATTTTAAAGTTATTAGTATTTGTTTGTCGAAAAAGTAAAACAAAATAGCATTTCCTGCTGTTTTTTTGTTTATTACATAAAAAATAAAAGCTACTCATAAATAAAATACCACTCATTTTGTAGATATGTTTGTGCTGAACAACTTTCACGCTTGCAGTACCATGCTATCATTTGCGTTTTAAAGTTATTCACATTTGTTCATCGAAAAAAGTGAAAAAATGCACTCTTTGTTGTTTTCAGCTAATTATATAAAAAATAGAAGTTAGTCATAAATAAAACACCACTCATTTTGTAGATATTTTTGTGCTGAACAACTTTCGTGCTCACAGTACCATGGTATCATTTTCGTTTTAAAGTTATTCACATTTGAACACAGTTACTACTGCTACTGCAGCTGGATATGCAAATGAGTTCTGAATGAGCCAATCTCTACCTACTTGTGGATAAATTTACCTACAGTGTGGATAAATGCGATATCCTCACTGTAGGTCTGACCACCCTGAGAATATCGAAAATGTTTGACTTTTTATCCTCACAGGTATGACATAAGTAAGCAATAAGACACACTACAGAGTGGTGGTTGTTATGTGATAACCGCACACCTAGGTAAGTGGTGAGGCACGAGGCCAAAGGCTGAGTGTCCTTCCATACCTAGGTGTGTAGTTATCACATAACAACTCCACCACCTAAATGTCTTATTACTATAAAATAGGAAATAACTATGGAAAAAGGACATTGACAAGGTGTTTATATTTTGAAAACTTTGTAACATTTATTTAAATACAGAATAGAGAATTAATTGAAACATTGAGATAAAATAGTCCCTTGATAAACTTTTTTGAATGGTAAAAAATAGCAATTACCAACAACATTAGCAAACATCAGTCTACTTGTTGTAGTTTATGAATTGCACTTTACTTCACTGTGATTTTCTTAATCTGTCCTGGACACTGATTTCGCACACCGACCGTGCCATTGTGTGCTACATGTGTGAAAAAACATTTCGGGTGAGATGTGAAAAATGACAGTTGTACTGTTCATAAGGAGGTGTGGTAAAATGGCAATACTGAAAATCTGGAGTGAATATATTAAAAATGCTCGAAGTTACGAGCGTGCATCGGAACTGCACAAGGCACGCTCATAAAACAGTCGTTTTGGGGAATATTTTCCCCAAATTTTCAACATAGCCAGTTTAAGACCACTGCTCATGAACAGAGTCAACTGTGATTTTATTAATCTGTCTGGAACATTGATTTTGCACGCCGACCACACCATTCTGCGCTACATGTGCGAAGACACATTTTGGGTGAGATGTGAAAAATGACAGTTGTACTGTTCATAAGGAGGTGTGGCAAAATGGCAATACTGAAAATCTGGAGTGAAAATATTAAAAATGCTCGAAGTTATGAGCGTGCATAGGAACTGCACAATGTACGCTCGTAAAACAGTCGTTTTGGGGAATATTTTCACCATATTTTCAAAATAGGGTTTTTGGGAGCCTACCTCATGAACTGTGACACTGTCATTTTGTTAATCATTCTGGAAAGGTGGTTCCACGCAGTGACTGCGGAACCACCTTTTGGGACCGATTAACAAAATAACTGAGTCACAGTTCATGAGGTAGGGCCCCAAAAACCCCGTGTTGAAAATTTGGTGAAAATATTCCCAGAAATGGCTGAGATATGCACTAAAGTTGAAAAAAATCAATTTATGCCATTATACAGCTTACCGGCATTTCTTCAGTTCGCATTCGGCTTTGAAGAGTGCAGACGTGTTCCCGGTCCACCGAAGATTGTCGCGCCGGGCTAAGGCTGTAAGTATGGGTTGAGGTGGGGGTGTGGGGAGGTGGGTACGCAGAAGGTTGGTGCAGATTGGGGAGGGAAAAAAGAATCAACAAAGGAAGGTTTTTGTTTCAGGTTTTTAATTTATTTACACACAAGGACTTTTGCCATGCTGGGTTGGGCTCCCAGCATGGCAAGGACAGTGAAGCTGATGGGATTGGGCACCCCCATTGGCTAAGGAAGTTTTGTCACACTGGGGTGGGCTCCCAGCGTGGCATAAGAACATTTAGAGGCAGTAAAACTGACGAGAGTTGGGCACCCTGTCAGCAAATTAAGCTTTGCCATGCTGGGGTGGGCTCCCAGCATGGCAACAAGCTAACAGGGGACAGTGAAGCCAACAGGGGACTGGGCACCCCATCAGCTAAGGAAGTTTTGCCATGCTGGGGTGGACTTCTTTCAACTTTTGGTGTCTACCATCATGCACCGTGCACTTCCATCTCGGGAAGCGATCAGCTTTTTTTTCAATGCCTCTCTGCACTCATGTTGTGTTGTATGTTTGAGTTAACTGATAGCCCATGTCACCAGCCGATTACCTCTGTGGATTGCAAGTTACATCAGTGCCATGATAAGTATCAGTTTCTTTTTTTTACTGTGGCTGTGGCGATTCACCTATACACCCAGACTACGAATGTGAGCTGTATGTCACAGTGGAGACTGGCGTGTGGTATGACAGGGATGGAGCTAGGGCTGGATTGCACTATGATTCCTACATTTTATCATGTGTATGCTGAGGGGGAAAGTACTCAGCAATGTGGGAAAGAGTGGTTTCAATTATTTGTCAGTGCTTTGGGAGAGGGGTGAATGCGCATGCAATCAGCTGTTAGGACAGTTTTCAAAGCTGAGATTGGATGCGCAGTTGTTCATCTACTAGAACTGCGGGATGTTGGCCTACTCAAAAACACTGCAGTTCAGTTTAGGAGAGGACAGTGATGCAGCTAGCAATGGCCACTAAGGTTTACTTGATTTATTGTGTGAGATTTTGTTCTCATTTGTGTTATGGGATCATGGTATTTTTAAAATTTTGGTGATTTCATTTGCCAGTCAGATTCTTTATTAACATGGAGGTTGGGCATTCCATTACAGAATGTGGGGAAAGCATTTATTTTGGGGTGGCCTTTGCACAGCTGGCTGGAAAATGTTCCCAACCCGGTGGTTGTTATTTCTTATACCACTAGATTCCAAGCCCTGTCAACCAATCAGAAGACATGATTTTTCTTGACCATTTTATAATACATTACACCTCAAAAACACCTAAAAACTGAAAAAAGAAATACCTATTAATGCATAAAATAGGATATGTCAGCAATAGGTTAATTAGTACAGTACTTTGCAGTAAAAGTATTTTTTAGTTGAGTTGGTTGAAAATAATTTCTCTGTCACATGTAAATTTTATCATATAAATACACTGTGACATTTGTAAATATGTAAGACATAAGCTGTGTTTAAAACTTAATTTTCATTACACTGTACTGTAGTTACATAGTCTCATTGAAGGCAACCTTCTCTTTATTTTTGTTTTTTACTTATGTGCTGTGGTCTAGTACATAAAAGGAAAACTGCTATAGGATTGAGGTGAAAGGTTAGTAAGGAAAAAAAAAACTTTAAACCTGCCAGGTTGCCTTTTTTTGGTGGACAAGGAGGGTAGATTTCACCTGAAAACTCCGCTATATAAGATTAAAATGTACGTGCTTTTATTAACATTAGCAATGTATTTGGGCACTTTGGGTCTGCCTTTGCTATTTAACTGTGTTTTCCCACCTTTTCTTTTTGTTTATAAAGTTTTACTGTATTGCCTACTTCATCCTGTTTTTGTTTTGTGTTTTCCCCACACTCCAAGGCATAGAATGTTTATCATGGAATGTTTACCATGGAATACAGGAATCAAAATTCTGCTCTGTTTCACTTGTAGAATGTTACTCTCCTGACATTCTGTACACACAGACAACAAAGGCCTGTTTTAGAGCCAGAGGCTCAATTATATCACTGTCAAGGCAAGCATAAGAGATTTCCCTGATGAGCAGATAAAGACAGAAAGGGGATTTTTCACTGTTATTAAACAAACAGTTGTAATGAAAACTATAAACAATACTTAATGTTTCTAATTTGTTTATGTGTGTAAGGAGAGTGTGATGATCAGAGAAACAACATTTAATTAATTTATTTATTTTTTTAATTTAAGGTAGTTTTATTTTTAGGGCCCAGTTGAAGGTTTTCTTACAGTGTAAAGGCACCAGCCATGTTTATAATGGAAGATCAGTTCTGGTTGAAGGGGGACTGATGAAAGATAGTTCTGGTTGTATGAGGACTGATTTGCTCATTGTGTGATGTGGTTTAGGACCAGGATGACTGTGCGTATATAGAGATTTCACATACATGTCAGCTGATGTCTCTTGCCATTTTATAAATATATTTATGCAATAGGTGTGGAACCAAAAGCAATTGCATAAATCCATTTATTTCACATATGTGGGATAAATCTAACCACCCCAGATTTATCCAGTATGTGGATAAATCTAAACTATCAATCAAAGCTTTTTGTTCACTTTTTCACAAACAAATGTGAATAACTTTAAAATGAAAAATGATAGTATAGTACTGTGAGCACAAAAATGTTCAGGACAAAAATATCTACAAAATGAGTGGTGTTTCATTTATAGATACATTTTCATTTTTTTATAATTAGCAAAGAACAGCATAAATCCAATTTTCTTTTCACTTTTCAGACAAACAAATGTAAATAACTTTAAAATGAAAAATGATAACATGGTACTGTGAGCACGAAAAATGTTCAGCACAAAATATCTTCAAAATGAGTGGTGTTTCATTCATAGATACTTTTCAGTTTATTTCATAATTAGCAAAAACAGCATAAAATTCAATTTTCTTTTCACTTTTTTGATAAACAAATTTGAATCATTTTAAAACTAAAAATGATAGCATGGTACTGTGAGCACAAATAATGTTCAGCACAAAAATATTTACAAAATGAGTGGTGTTTCATTAATAAATACCTTTTAGTTTGTTTTATAATTAGCAAAAAACAGCGTAAAATTCAATTTTTGTTTCACTTTTTAGACAAACAAATGTGAATAACTTTAAAACAAAAAAGGTAGCATGATACTGTGACCATGACATTTGTTCAGCAAGATGTTCTCTACAAAATGAATGGTGTTTCATTTAATAGCAACCACCACGCTAGGCGGACATACACTGGGAAAGTTAACCGAAAGTCCCAGAAATTATAATTTAAAAAAAAGAAGATAAACAATCAAAACCAAATGTTCTTGCACTGATAAGAGGCATCCCTATTGCATAAATGAAATATACAATGATGAGCTGTCAGATAAATGATTTATCTACACTTGTGCTCTTTGACCTCAGACACCTCACTCATGGCTTACGCCACTCGTGAAGTTACCCCAGGTCAAACAGCACTTGTGTAGATAAATCATTATCTGACAACTATATATCCATATATATAGATATATATATATATATATCTATATATATATATATATATATATAGCAGTAAGAAAGCAAGTCAGTAGTGAGCTATGAGGCACCAAGCAGGCTCCACAGATGATCAAATCAATAGGTATCACAAGGATGATCAAACTGTAGAAATAGAGGTATACCATTGAAATAGCAAAGTTTTGATGGTGAAACCATTACAGCTACAATTTCAATAGGATTTGAAATTGTCATTGCAATAGTCCACTGGCAAAATTTTGCCATTTCTGAATGTGTCCTTGCTATAAGTAAACCCCAACTCAGAGTTTATTATCTTTAGATTTGGGGTCTGTGAGAGTGCAGCTCCTGCAAAAAAAACACTCAGTGTCTGACAGGTGAAATTTGCCTGTTGACATTGGGGATTTTGCCAAGCCACATTTCGACTACTTTGTTGTTTACGTGGCTTGGTGGAACCGAAATAGCAGGTATGGTTAAATGGGGAGATACAATACTGCATATGTAATCACAGAATTTATTTAGGAGCAGTAATGATGGTAAACAGTCCTGGGTATTACATCAGTTCAGCTGATATGTGTTCATCTGCAAGACAAGGTGGGAGCAAAAAAAGGCAGCATAACCACAGTAAACAGCTAACACCTCGATCATGACACCCTTATGCCCCTGCCCCTATGCTCCAGCCCACTGCTTGGATGAGTGCTTACCCTGGATAAGATTTTAACAGTAGAGATTTAGGCAGTCCTTGAACTAATACTTCAGCCCAGTAGGCTGACACCTACTGACTTCAGCTGCCCAACTGGCTGCATGGTGGACTGTCCCAATGCTAGCAATGGCAGGACAATTTGAAAGTGATCCTGGGTTGGTGGTGGAGAGAAGTCTCCTGCCCGACTCCCTTACAACCCCACTGTCTGGAAAGCCGCTATGGCAGCTAGCACTGAACGGCCCTACCTGGCTTGTAAAGCCAACTGTGGGCTTCCAACACTACATGGGAAGACCCTATCCCAATATTTCAATCCAATTGGATGACACCTCCTTACTGCAGCCTCCCAATTGGCTGCATAGCAGACTGTCTCAATGCATACAAAGACACAAAAAATTGAATATGGTCCTGGGTTGATGGGGTAGGGAAGGCACTTGTCTGACTCCCTAATGACCCACTGTTTGAAATGCATCTCCGTACACTGGTGGTGAGCAGGCCTGACTGATTTGCAGATCTGCCATTCTTCTGTCATCTTCAGTTACTTATTTTGGTTTGGTTTCTCTGATCAATTTATTTGCGTTTCTATGCTTATTCACATACTCCTCCCTCTTTTACCCTGTCTGGTCATTCTTATATTTTTTTTAAATAGCCAGTATTTGTTAATCAGCCAAAAAAAAAAAATACTTTTTTTGCAAACATGTATTGCTGATATCTTTAGAGTCTTCCTTGGTGTTTTCTCAGGTATTTTAAAACAACTATTATAGCTATTTAATTAATGACTCACATCATTAAAGATGTCTGCCACTCACAATTTTTCAAAATATCTTCCATTGAGGTTACCTTTTGAAAGTAAATACTAGACTTACACTGTGGATATTTGAGGAGGGTGCTGCCAAATGTTTATGTCAGTAAACAGCATAATGATGTACCAAGATATTTTATTTTTTCATGGTGAACATGGCATGAGAATGAGAACTTTAAAAACTTTAAAATCCTGCATCTTAGTTCAAGAATGAAAGAAAATGAAAAGAAAAATGTGTATATTAATGTGTTAGTGAGAAAAAAACATTATTACTGAAAATACTGTATGGTGACTGACTAACAAATAGTACAGCTTTACTACGGATTACTATGTTGACTGGAAGAGTGGTCAGGGAAGTGGCAATTACAATTCAGTGTAAGAAAATGCAAAATTATGCACATATGGAGTAAACTCCCAAGGACAAAATACTGGCTGGGGGGACCTGAGGAAACAGAGCAGGAAAGGGACCTGTGGATCATCATTTCAGATAACCTGAAGGTGGAGAATCAATGTAATAAGGCGGTGGAGAAGACTAGCAGAATGTTGGCATGCATACGGAGGGGATTTACAAGCAGGTGGAAGGAGGTGATCATTCCATTATTCAAAACTATGGTCAGACCACATTTGGAATATGGGATCCAGTTCTGGAGGCCACACTTGCAGGGGGACAGGAAAAGGTTGGAAAGGGTCCAGAGAATGGCAACCAAGATGGTTCAAGGGCTGCACAGGAGGTCATACAAGGAGCGGTTAGGGGAACTAAACATACATACTGGAGATGCAGAGGGAAAGGGGGAATATGGTAGAAACCTTCAAATATCTGAAGGGAATAAACAGGGTGAGGGAGGGTAGCATATTCAGGATAAGTGAAACAGAACAATGAGGAGACACGGGTTCAAGATGGAGGGGGGCAGATTTGGAGGAAATGCAAGTGGTAGAGTCTTCCCTGAGAGAGTGGTGGGTCCTTGGAACAGGCAGTCAGAATGGGGGTGGGGATGGATTTGATGAGCAAATTCAAAAGGGCTTGGGACAACTGCATGGGGCTAAATAAAAGCAGAAATGGCATGGCAGGAAGAGGGTGAGATAAATGGACGGAGGGTATTTGGGCAGACTGGATGGGCTGATGGGTTATTTTCTGCCTTGCAAATTTCTCTGTTTCTATGTTCCTTTTAGTTTTTATTGTAGCAAGCATTTTGCTGATATTAATCACTTAAAATAAGCAGCTTTCCCAATTCAATAATGGCAAAAGTCTGACTTTTTGTGCAGCCTTATTTTTAGCATCAAGCTGGTTTTGTGTGCTAACAAAAAAAAGTCTGTGAGTAGTTCAGCAGTGCTGCACAGTGAACTCATAAAAGGCAACTTACTACTTTTTGGAAATATTTAATCTAATCCTGGCCCTCAAGATTATTTCATTCATACAATTGTATGAACATACAAAATGCCAGCAGAAGAAGGCCCAAAGGTATATTGAGTCTTCTGGATGCAGTGTTGCATGTTGCTTGCCCGTCCCCCACACTATCTCCTTAACCTTCCACTTGAATCTATCCTACCCTCTTTTGCCCATACCCAACTCTACTGTGATTTGCTGCCCATCTGGAGGTGTAATGTCACTCATGCAGTAAAAATTGCCTTCTGACCTCCTTCCTGTACCCTCCCAGCAGCTACTATGTAGTTATGCCCTCTGATGTTTCTGTTTTCACTTTTGGACAAAACATGCCCTATGTTTACCTTGTTAATGCCTTTAAGGTATTTGAAAGTGTCAATTATGTCCCTTGTCTCTCCTCCCCCAGTGAGCACACGTTCAGGTTCACCAGCCTCTTTTCTTTAGGGATATCTTGCTGCCTCTGAATCAGCCTGGAAGCCTTCTTCTATACTGCCTCCATCTGGTTTTTGTCTTTCTTACTGTAGGGGTTCCAGTAATGCACACAGTACTCCAGATGCGGATGCACCATGGACCTGTACAGGGACAGAATTACCTCTTTCTTCTTGCTGGAGAACCCCCTTGATAAGCAACACAGCATCCTGTTCACCTTCCATACCACCATTTTGCACTGCCTTGTCAGATTCATGTCACTTGTAATTGCTATCCCCAGGACTTTTTCCTTTTTTGAGACTGTGACCTTCAGCCCCCTTCCCCAAGACTGTACTCAGTCCTGGGGTTCTTACACCCTATGTGCAATAGGCAAGACAAGGCACATTTTATTTATATGGCACCCATTCCCAGGGGCTTTGGTGACCTCATAATGTGTATAACATAAAGAATAAACTTCACTTAACTGAATAAATAGCACTGGATAAAATTCTCAAAAAGATTACACTGCACTTTTTAGCATTGAACCCCTATTGTCAGATTCCATACCATTTTTCCAACCTTGCTAGCTCCTCTCTTAGATCCCTTTTGCCCTCCAGAGTCCACACTCAAGCATAACTTGCTTCATCCACGAAAAAGCCTATCTTGCCTTTGACACCACCCCAATGTCATTAATGAACACATTAAACAAGACTGAACCCAGCATTAATCCCTATGGTACTCTATTGGTAACTTTTCTCATCACAGAGTGCTTCCTGCACCACCATCCACTGTGTTGTACCCCTCAGCCAGTTTGCCATCCACCTAGTCATTTTTTATCTGTCCTCATACTGTAGCAGCCAGTTTTTACACACAAACATATGAAAATGCATGTTGAAAAAGGGCTAAAAATCTATCAAGTCTGCCTGAGTGTGCAGCTCACAGTTTACTTTACTGCAGTTGCCCTCCCCCCACTCCCAGCCTCCTCTTGATCATACCAGCCCGTCACCACACTCTTCATTTGTCTCCCTTTAGTACTGACCTTTCCTTTGAATCTATCCCACCCCCTTTTAAAACTACCCACAGTCTTCAGCGAGATCACCTCCTCTGGTAATTCATTCCACCTTGCCACCACCTTTTCCATGAAATAGTGTCTCCTGATTTCCCTCCTGAATTCCCACCCTCGAATTTCAGAATGTGTCCCCTCGTGACTCTCCCTCACTTAAAGTTGAACATGCCCACCATAATAACCCTAGTCATACCTTTTAAGTATTTGAAGGTCTCTGTCATAGCCCCCCCCTTCCCTTCTATCTTCCAGGAAATACATATTGAGCTCCTTCAATCTTTCCTCATAGGGTTTTTTCTCCAGTCCTAGGATCATCTTTGTCATCCTTCACTACACCCCTCCGGTAGTTTGACATCCTTTTCTAAACAGGGCACTGGAACTGTACATAGTACTCTAGGTGTGGTCTCACCAGTGACTTGTACAATGGCAGAATGACTTCTTCCTCCTAGAGGTGATTCATCTGCCTATGTATCCCAGCATTTTGTTTGCTCTTTCTGCCGTCCTACAACATTATGCAGAATGTTTCATGTACCCTGTGACTAGCACACCTAGGTCCTTTTTCTCCTCTTAAATGGACACCTGCACTTCCCCAAGCCAGTAGCTAGTCCTGGGATTTCTGACTTCAAGGTGCATGACTTTGCACTTCTTAGTCTTAAACCCCAACTGCCATGTAGAGCAGTGCTCGAGTTTTGCCAGGTCCTCCCTGAGTTCTGCCAGGCCCATTCAGTCTGCCCGAAAGCCCACTAGTTTGTGGCCTCTGACCCTACCTGGTCGATGACTTTTCATCCCTCCTTCCCACATCTAAGGTACCGTTATGCCTGTCCCATGCATGTTTAAAACCCTCCACTGTGCTCACCCCCACCACATCCTGTGGCAGGCTATTCGATGTGCACATCACCCTCTCTATGAAGAAAAACTTCCTCACGTTTCCCCTGAGACTGCCACCTTCTAATTTCATATCATGCCCCCTTGTTCTTGTACATCTCTTATATTGAAATATGTCTCCCCTGCACTTTTTTAATGCCCTTAAGGTACTTGAATGTTTCTATCATGTCTCTCTGATCCCTACTCTCCTACAGCAAGTACATATTGAGGTCCTTAAGTCTCTCCTCATATGTTTTCTGTTGCAAGCCCTGTTACATCTTAACCTCCATTTTCTAGACCTCCTCCACCCTGTCAATGTCCTTACGAAGGTGCTGCCTCCAGAATTGCACACAGTACTCTAGGAGAGGCTTGACTAGTATTTTTAACAATATCACCACTTCCTTCCTTCTGCTAGTGATACATATGCCTATGCACCCCAGCATGCCACTGGCCCTCCCTGCAGCCTTTGTACTTGCTTAGACACCTTTAGGTCATCAGAAATTATAAATCCCATGTCCCTTTCTTCCTTTGTGATAGTCAGCAACCCCCCTCCCAATCCTATAGCTCTCCCCAGGGTTCCCCCTTCCCAGGTGCATTATTTTGCACTTCTTGGAATTGAACCTTAGTTGCCACACCTCCAACTATTTTTTCAAGTTTCTCCAGGTCCCTCCTCATTCTCTTCACTCAGACCGGAGTATCCACCCTATGGCAGATCTTGGTGTCATCTGTAAACAGGCAGACCTTTCCCTCCAGTCGTATAGCAATGTCATTAATGAAGACATTAAACAGGACTGCCCCAAGGACTTATCCCTGAGGTACCCCAGTGGTCACCCCCCACTCTACTGATTGGATCCCATATACCACAACCCTCTGCTTCCTGTCTGTTAGCCAGTTCCTAACCCAGTTTATCACCTTGTGCCCAATATCCAGACTACTCATTTTGTTGACCAACCTTTTATGTGGAATGGTGTTGAAGGCTTTCCCGAAACTGAGGTAGGCAATGTCTAATGCCCCCCAATTTACTTCCCTTGTCACCTAGTCAAAAAAATCTATCAGATTTGTCTGACATGACCTTCTACAATGAATCCGTGTTGCCCTGGATCCTGGACACTGCTGGTTTCCAAGAGTGCCACTATTCTTTCTGTAAGCAGTGCCTCCATGATCTTACCCACTACTGAGGTGAGGCTGACCGGTCTATAGTTCCCTGCCTCCTCCCTATTACCACTTTTGTGTAAAGGAACTACATATGCCCTCTTCAAGTTCTCTGGAACCACTCCTTTGTTGAGTGACTCCATGCACAGTGCTACCAGAGGCACAGCTAGCTCTCATTGCAGCTGTCTGAGTGTATGCCATCTGGCCCCATTGCTTTGTCCACCTTCAGTTTTGTGAGCTACTCCAGAACTATCTCCACTGTGAATGGACTTGTGTTTATCTCCCTCCCTTTGTGTCTGTTACCTAACTGTGGTCCCTGACCATCCCCCTCTTTAGTGAATATTGAACAGAAGTATTTGTTCAGTATTTCCACCTTTCAGTTTTCAGCTAGAGGAGAGAGAGAAAAGGCCTTTACCTGCTGAGGGTGTTGTAAGTTGATTTAAACTGTTTTTTTAGCTGCCATTTCTGTGTGTTGGACAATGTATTTGAGGTCTGTTTCTAACTGCCTTTTTTGTGCTTTAAAATTTGGGTTGGGCAGGATTAAGGTATTCTAGTAGACAAATTGGTGATTGTGTGGTTAAATGTTGCTCTCTGGCCTGTAAGTGCAGGCATCATATTACAGGGATTAGTGGTGTTAGAAGGTGATGGTTAACTGCCATCTCATTCAGTCTTCAGCTAGAGGAGAGAGAGAAAGGACCTTTAGCTGCTGAGGGTGTTGTAAGTTGATTTAAAGTATTTTTTTTAGCTGCCATTTCTGTGTGTTGGAAGTTGTATTTGAGGTCTGTTACCTGCAGAAGCAGTTGGGATCTGGCAAAGGTTGTCTGAATCTTCTTTTGCTGAGCAGTTGGGGAAAGAATTTACTTGCTGGATAAGCATTACATTCTTTTTCAGTCTGTGAAGGAACTAGAAGAGGAAAGAATCAGATCTGTTCCAGTACAGTAGCTTCTTCTTTCTTCTTCTTCTTGTTACATTGTTTCTTGTGGATTTTACTTGGTAGAAGGTTATTTATTTTATTTCTTACTACTTCTAAGGGGCTAGCAGTGTATTGTTTTGGTTCTGTAGGAATTTTGAAACCTGTTTTGGTGGCTATAAGTGGGATCATTTGTTTGATGTTTCACTGTGTAGCAGGCTGCATTTGTGGAGGCCTATTTCTTCTGATTTAAAATGTATTTGATGTGATTTAATTGGGGCTGTTTCTTTGAATTGGAGACCTATAACTTCTAATTTCAAGCCTATTTCGATGTGTTGTTGGTGAAGCTGTTTGAATTGGAAACCTGTTTCATTTGGTTTCAAACCTATTTTGTGGGCTTTGTGTAGAATTGTGATTCATTTTTGTTGTCTTCACTAGCTGCATAGTGGGGGAAGGGTGCTAATGGCCTGACCAGGGGTCTCAGCTACCTGATTGTTTCTGGAAGACTTGGGCTGGTCCCACCACCCTAACCTCTTACCCCACCCATCCCTGGTCCATTATTTCCTTTATACTGGGGTTCTGACATCACTTCCTCAAATGGGCAAAGGATATGCACCTGTCATAGCAGAAGCAGACATCCAGGAAAGGAACAGCAGCAAGTGAAGAGGGGACTGCTATCTCAGTGGAAGAGAAATAACTGCAAATCAAGGAGCTTTCATTGTTACTTCTTTTCATTTCTATTGCATTGGGGAAAGGAGGAGTAGGAGTTTGAAGAAGGTTGTGCAATAGCTACTTAAAGTCTCCTTTTGGGTGTGGATAGGAAGGATAGGAATATAAAAAGCAGTTGCTCAATCTATCTAACTGTGTATAACAAAGGGTGTAAGGGAAATTAAGAAAATAATGTTTTGCACTGATAGAGGGAAGAGATGGGAGACTTGGTTGAGTGTTTGGTATCCTTCATCTGAAAGGGTGGGGGGTCACTGTTGGGCAACAACAGCAATGGGTAGGGTGGTAGGCTGCAACAACTGCAGTGCACCAATCTTTCTGAAAATTGCCTGTAGTGTGGGGGGATGTTTAGTGTGCAACCACATAGAGAAACTTGGAAAGGAGATTGAGGGTCTGCAAGATGAACTAAGACAGGCAAGGCAGACTGGGGGTGGGTTTAGCCCAATACTGGAGGGAGGAAGGAGGGGAGATGAGGGAGGGTGATTTGAGCCAACAGTGGTGAGGAGAGGGTCAGAAGAAGGAAAGCAGAGACAAAGGGGCCCTAGCCAGGAAGAACGATTGCTGGGGAAACCAGGTCAGGAGACAAAAGACAAATGGAAGGAGGAGATAGGGGCTTGTGAGGTGAGGTGAAAAAGTGGCAAAAGTCATGGAGTGGAAAGGAGAGAACAGGTTACTATGAAGAGAGAGGGAGCGGGCATTTGTGAAGGGTCTTCAGATAGTAGTTTTGCACTGCTAGAGAGGAAGAAGGAGGAGGAGGGAAATTATGAAATTAGAGGAGTAATTGATAAATGCCTGGTCCAAACCGGAGCAGAGGGAAGTTCTGCTGAGAGAATTGCAACAGGGGCAAAAGGGGAAATAATGTGCAAGAGGAAGACGAGGAGCCAGAAATGAGAGAGGGAGATGAATGGAAGCAAGCAGGGAGTAAGAGGAGTGGAATCTTAATGCTGGGGGACTCAATACTAAGAGGAGTCAGGTGGAGTAGCAAGGGGGAGAGGCATAGTTGCATTTGGGTGGAGGCCATGCCAGGAATAACAGCGGAAAGGGTGGGACAATCTGTTCTGAAATATGCCAGAAGGGGTAGGGACAAGCCTCATTTAATTATACATCTTGGGATGAATGACCTGTCTGACAAGACAGTAGATATAGTCCAGAGGAGGTCTGAGGAACTAGGACAATTATGTGAGGGGGCAGGAAGATCAGAAACTTTTTCAGAGATGCTGGATATTTGCCTGTTTAGAACTGCAATGCTTCTCGTAAGTGGCTAGGTGTTTGTGTGAGAACGTCAGAGGCAACGAATTTGTGCTCCCCTGCTCACGGGCATTGAAGCCCGAATTGCCTTCCCGACAGCAGGACCTGCATGATGTAAGAGGCTGTGCAGTGGGTCCCTGCTGATTTCCATTGGTTTGAGGTGTGAGTGGGGGGGGAGCCGAGACTTGTGAGCTGGAGGGGCGGGGACAGTGTTTCTCTTAAATTGAAGCGCCTCTCGTAAGTGCAAGCGTAGCGCAAGCGATGTCGATTGAAGGCGCTACTTGGTATTGAAAAATCTCCCAGCAAATGAAGAAAGAAAAAGGGAAGGTTCTTCTTTTGTGTGCTTCTAAATAGTGCAAAAGATAAATAGTTTGTATTTTACTGTTTAAATTATTACCGAGGTAAGGAATAGCCTAGCTGGAGAGCATTATTGTGAAGCAGTTTTGTTCTGTTTTTTAATGTTAACTAGCTGTATTAGTCTTGTTGTTTGAGCAGGCCAGGCAGATATTTTAGATATTATTCAACTGTGTTTGCTTAAATTCTGATAGTTAATTATTGTATTTATAGCTTAGGATGTGTAGGGGTTATATGGGAGGATTTAAGGGGGTTAAGATTATCTATGGGAGCTTACTGCTACATGATTTACATCCTTCTATCCCCCTTCCAGTGTCAGACACTACTGCCAGACGCTGTTGGGAAGTGGGGATTAGAGGGGGTCATGCTGATTATGGACAGCGGGGCGACCCATGTATGGGCGATGGTAAGATAGAGATTGTTAGGTTCAGAAGGCACCCTGGGTTACAACGGGCATCTGGGAGAGGCCAGATGTGGTTGGTACCCATCCCCAGGGAGTCCACCAGACTGAGTGGTCAGGTAATCTGAGGGGCTGCACCACCCTCCAATCCCCTGATGGCAGTGCTTTGCAATGCCAGATCGAGTAGAAATAAGACGGCAATTATTGCTGCCTTGATTTCTTCAGTCAATCTGGCTTGCATCACGGAGACCTGGGTGGGAGACGATGCGGGCCCTATTTTTGAGGCTGCAGCCCCTCCTGGGTATACCGTGGTGCACTGCCTCAGAGTGGAACACAGTGGTAGCGGTGTAGCTATTTTTTTTAGATCCAGCCTGACTTTCACCGTGCACCCAGTGGGAACTCCAGGTTCCTTTGAATGTGTGGCTATTCATGGAGGACTCGGCGGGGGCTGCAGGATCTTCCTCATCTATCGTCCTTCTGGGCCGATGGGGAATTTCCTGCAGGAGATCACTGAATTCATCACCGGCGAAACATTGGGATCCCCCAGATGTGTTTTTCTGGGGGATTTCAATGTTTGGGTCGATGATGGGAATCAAAGATGCAGTTATGATTTCTTGCAGATTATGTCCTCCTTAGGATTGATGCAGGCTGTTACTGCACCAACTCATCAGGATGGCCACATCTTGGACCTGGTGTTCTCACTGGGGCTTGAGATCAGTGATCTCAGGATTGATCAAGCACTTTGGTCCGATCATTGCACAGTGCAGTTCATGCTTGGGGCTCCCGCCATAAGCTCTTCCCCTGCTGAGATGATTAGCTGTCACCCTTTATGGGGTTTGACCCCTGAGGGTTTACTGGTGTCAGCTAAATTGTCTAGTGTGGGTGCTGCATGCGTCAGAGGTGTTGATGCTGGGGTCGACACCTATAATAGGGTGTTATCTGACACCATCAACTCCCTCGCACCTGTCCGTGTACGACCCAGAACTTCATACCTGAGGTCCTCGTGGTTTGACCGGGATCTCAGGGAGATGAAGAAGACAGGTCAGAGATTAGAGCACTGCTGGAGGAGGTCCTGCCTGGAGGCAGACAAACTGGTCCTGCGTATGCACTATGGTGCGTACCAAGAGGCAATCAACCTTAAGAAGGCAGTGTTCCTGTCCAGGGAGATTGCTGCCGGGAAAAAACGACCAGCTTCACTCTTCTGGGCTGTAGATAGGCTTCTCCATCCTGCTTGTCTGCAGCCTGGGAGGGTTTTTTCTAATACAGATTGTGAGGAGTTTGCTCAGTTTTTCTTGGACAGGGTGTTCTCGATCCAGCGGGTGGCTTCTTCAGCCAGCAATGTGATAGCTGACAGTGGTCGCCTTATGTGTTCTGAGTGCACTCCGCCTAGTTGGGGGGAGTTTAGACCAGTAGAGGTTAGTGAGGTTATTGAGGTGGCAGTAAACTTGAAGCATAACTTTTGTGAACTGGACCCGGTGCCAACACGTTTCTTAATGAGATGCATTGACTCTGTTGGCCCGGTGTTTGCCTTGATTGTACAGTGTTCCCTATCTGAGGGGGTCTTTCTGGATGCCTTGAAGAAGGCTCTGGTGAGACCCCTCTTAAAGAAATCATCTTTGGACCCGGAGATCAAGGCAAATTACCATCCTATATCCAACCTTCCATTTTTGGGGAAGGTGGTGGAGAAGGTGGTAGTGCTTCAGTTGGAAGAGCACCTCATGACTCACGAGTTGTATGAACCCTTCCAGTAGGCATTTTGGGCTAGACATAGCACAAAAACTGCACTTGTTTGGGTGCAGAATGATATCCTCAGGGCTAGAGATCGGGGGGACAGGACAATTCTTGTTCTCCTTGATCTCTCTTCAGCATTTGACACTGTGGACCATTGTGTGTTGCTTGTCCACCTTAGGGAGTTATGTGGACTCACCGGTATTGTCATCAACTGGTTTGAGTCCTTTCTTACCAACAGGAGGCAACGGGTTATGATGGGAAATTCTTCATCTACACCCAGTCTCCTTTTTTGTGGAGTCCCTCAGGGACTGGTACTGGCCCCAATGTTGTTTGCAGTGTACATGCTGCCCCTGGGAGGGATCATTAGGAAGTATGGTCAGAGTTTTCATTGTTATGCCGACGATACTCAGCTATATCTGTCCTTTGCCCCAGGAACATCCAACACAGTGGAGGTGCTTAATATCTGTCTGGCTGAGATTAACAACTGGATGGCCTCCAGCTGGTTGCGAGTGAACCCTGACAAGACTGAGGTATTGGTAGTGGAGTCGAACAGAGTTCATGATAGGATGGCCTCTGATTCAGAAACTGGACTTGTTCTTGGAGTTGTGTCACTGAAGGCCTCCTCTTGGGTGTGAAATCTTGGAGTGATTCTGGACAGGAACTTAACCATGGAGGCTCAGATATCCTCCATGGTTCGTACCTGTTTTTTCCATCTCAGAAATATTTCCAGGATTAAGTCCCTTGTTCCACCTCTGGACCTCCCTACCTTG
The DNA here is from genome assembly GCA_016271365.2 of Neoceratodus forsteri. Lineage (NCBI taxonomy): Eukaryota > Metazoa > Chordata > Ceratodontiformes > Ceratodontidae > Neoceratodus > Neoceratodus forsteri. The sequence goes on along the minus strand of CM057455.1, from coordinate 381,764,822 downwards.
ATACATGCCTTAGTCACATCTAGGCTAGACTACTATAATGCACTCTATCTCGGGGTCACAGGGGGATCTTTCCACAGACTGCAGCTGGTGCAAAATGCAGCTGCCCGGTTATTGACTGGGCAGCAAAAATTCTGCCATATTACACCGGTATTGTGCGAATTGCACTGGCTGCCAGTCAGGTGGAGAATCCTCTTAAGGTGGGTCTTCTCACTCATAAGGCCCTACATGGGCAGGGCCCTGGTTATCTGTTGGACCTTCTGATACCTGCCCTCTCTACCCGCTCTCTTTGATCTTCTAGTGGTGGCTTTCTGACCATTCCCAGAACGAGGCTTAAATCAGCTGGTGATAGAGCCTTTAGTGCTGCGGCTCCTGTTCTGTGGAATTCATTGCCATCTCAGGTCAGGGAAGCCCCCACTGTGGATATTTTTAAGGCCCGTTTGAAGACACTCCTTTTTTCCCAAGCTTTTGATGTTTATATCAGAATTTAATATAGAGTTTGAGATTTTATTGGAGTTATTTATTTTTACTTTTGTATAAAAATGTTTTGTGTTGTTTTGTGTTTGTGTTTTTAAATGCTGTTTTACAAATTTGTACAGCACCCAAAGCCTCCGGGATTGGGTGTCTTTTAAATAAATTTTGCCTTGCCTTGCCTTCCAGTGCCCAAGGCAAGCAAAACAAGAAAGCTGAGAATAGAGGAATTTAATGGATGGCTAAGGATCTGGTATTGTGCTAAAGGGTATGGGCTGCTGGGGGGATGGGGAGGGACCTGGGAGGACAGTAGTATCTATGAAAAGGACAGACTACACTTGAGAGAGAAGGGAAAGAAAGTGTTGAAGCAGAGGATGGAGGAGTACATAGAGGAAGTTGGGAATTTAAACTAGGAGCGGGGGATGGCAATTGGGCAAGAGACATGCAGAGACCACAGGTTGGGAAACCATATGAGCTTACCCTCCATGACAGTGACAAAGGACAAATGGCAAGTACTATTGGTGATGCTAGTAAAGGAGGACAGGATGTGGGGGGGAAGGGTGGAAGGTGGTTATCCTTAATGCTAGGAGCCTTGGCAGGAAAACTGCAGAGTTACAGGTGCTCATGGCAGAGGGAGATGTGGACATTGCAGCCATCACAGAAACATGGGCTGCCTAATACAATGACTGGGACCTGTCTGTACCAGGGTGTAGGTTATTTCGTAGGGACAGGGTGATTGAGAAAGGAGGGGGTATGGCACTATATGTGAAGGAAGGACTGAAGTGTGTAAGAGAGGAAGGGGAAGATGGTAGTACAGAGTCACTTTGGATGCAAATCCAGGATTCCAAGAATATAATTCTCAGAATGGGAGTGGTGTACAGGCCGCCATCTCAGATGGAGGAGTTAGACAGGGAACTAGAGGGACAGATTTGAGAACCTGTGAGAAGGGTAGTGTAGTGATTTTGGGGGACTTCAACATGCCAGGAGTGGACTGGAGTACCCCAACAACCAGGAACAGAAGGGAGCATATACTGCTGGATTCCTTCCAGGACAGCTTTCTGCTGCAAATGGTCAGTGAACCAACCAGGTTAGGGAATACACTTGACCTTGTGCTGGCAAATGGGGACTTTGTGAAAGAACTTACAGTGGTGGAACCACTGTCAGGGAATGACCACCAGTCAGTATGGCTCACATTGGATATGGGCAAGGAAGGAGTGGAATCTGGTGCAAGAGTGCTGGACTTCAGGAGGGCTGGCTTTGGGAGGATGGGGGAAGTGGTAAAAGGGTACCTGGCCAGAATTCAATCTAGTATGGACACTAACCAGAGGTGGGAGCTCATAAAGCTAGGGACAGTGGAGGCGACCAAACCCTGCTGCAATGCCCAGAGCAAGAAGGCTAGGGCTAGGAAACTGAGCTGTTTAAGCAAGGAGGTCATGGAAAAGGTAAGGAGGAAAAGAGCTGCCTTTAGGAGGTACAAGAAAACAGGGAGGGGGAGGACAGGGAGGAGTACTTGACGGAATCGAAGGAGGTGACAAGGGCAGTAAGGGGAGCCAAGGCATCTATGGAACTCAGGCTGGCACAAGGCATTAAGGAGGGGGAGAAGGACTTTTTTAGGTACATCAGAGAGAAAAGGAGCTGAATGGACCACATAGTAAGGATTAGGAAGGAGGGGAGTTGGGTGTAATCAGGGTGTGATAAGGCAGAAGCACTAAATGATTACTTCTGCTTGGTATTTACTAAGGAGAAGAGGGGGGTGACACCCAAAGGGAGAGGAATGGCAGAAACAGGGGGGAGGGGATGACAGATGAGGAAATCATGGATGGCAGTGTTCAGGAGGGTTTGAAGGCACTGAGGGTAGACAGGGCACCAGGCCCAGATAGCATCCACCCCAGGGTACTGAAGAAGCTGGCAGATGTCCTTGCAGGACCTTTGGCAGACCTATTTAATGCCTCACTACATTCGGGGTGTATACCGCATGACTGGAGGATGGCTCATGTGGTGCCCCTCCACAAGAGTGGCCCCAAGGATGAACCGGGAAACTACAGACCAGTGAGCCTCACATCCATCATGGGTAAGCTAATGGAGACTGTCCTTAAGGAGAGGCTGGTGGCCTTCCCAGAGGCCAAAGTACTACAGAACAGCAGACAGCATGGCTTCATATGTGGCAGATCCTGACAAACCAACCTGGTAGAGTTCTATGACTGGGTAACTAGGCAACTGGACAGGGGCCATGCAGTTGATGTCCTGTATCTGGACTTCAGTGAGGCATTTGACTCAGTGCCACATAGAAGGCTGGGAAGTAAGCTAGAAGGCACAGGGGTGGGTGCAAAGCTGGTGAGATGGATAGGGAACTTGCTTCAGGGAAGGCATCAGAGGGTGGTGGTGGGTGGGAGCTCTCACACCCTAGGGTAGTGACGAGCGGTGTTCCACAGGGCTCGGTGTTGGGACCAGTGTTGTTTGGGATATTCATTGCAGACATATCATTGGACATCAAGAGCAAGATCAGTCTGTTTTCTGATGATACCAAGGTAGGAGCGGTGGTGGATGACCGAGGGGGATGGCAGGGGTTGTAAGATGATCTGACAAAGCTTGAAACCTGGTCAGACACCTGGCAATTGGGGTTTAATGCCAAAAAGTGCAAGGTGCTGCATTTTGGGATGAAGAACCCGAGGAGGAGTTACCAGCTGTGAGGAGTGCAGCTAGCCCAGACAGAGGAGGAGAAGGATCTGGGGTGCTCCTTACAGGGCCAATGAACAACTCGGCACAATGCAGGAAGGCACCTGCAAAGGCCAAAAAAATGCTGGGTTGTATTGCAAGGGGTATATCCTCGAAGAGGGAGGAGGTGATTCTGCCACTGTATAGGTCATTAGTTACACCGCACCTGGAGTACTGCTTGCAGTACTGGCACCCATATCTGAAGAGGAACATTAAGTTACTGGAGGGGGTGCAGCACAGGGTGACAAAGATGATCAAGGGGCTGGAGGACTTATCATACGAGAGGAGGCTGAGGGAGTTGAACATGTACTCGCTGGAGGAGAGGAGGGACGGGGGGCATGATTGAAACCTTTAAGTACATGAAAGGAATAAACAAGACAGGTACAGAGGGACTGTTCAAAGTAAGCGAGGTGAGGGACTCCAGGACCATGATATGAGACTGGAGGAAGAAGGTTCAGGAGGAGATGAGGAGACACTTTTTACAGCGAGGGTGGTGGCTGGGTGGAATGTGTTACCTACAGAAGTGGTATCCAGTAGAACAGTGAACTGCTTCAAAAGGGGATGGGACAGGACAAGGGGGAGGGTCAATGAAGGGGAAGGGTGGAAGGGAGGGGCAGCTGCAGAATAAGGGGTGCTAGCTGCACATTCGAGCAGACTTGATAGACCTCTAGGCCTTTATCTGCTGGCAAATTTCTTATGTTCGTATGTTCATATGTTTTCATGTCTTCCTCCTTACACTCCTCTGTATCCCATTGAGCCTTACAATCCCCCATCTTCCTTCTTTATCTAATGTACCTATATAATGCATTGTCCCCTTTCTTCACTGTTTACAATAATCCTTCTTCAATCTGTGCCTTTGCTTTCCTAACAGCCTTCCCTGCTTCCCTTAGATTCCTTAGGTACACCTCCCTATCCTCCTCCCTTTGAGTCACCTTATATTTCCTGAAACCTGCCCTTTTGTCCCTTACCTTGTCTGCCACCTCTCTTGAGAACCACACTGGTTTCCTTCTTCTCTTGCCCTTATTTATCAACCTGATGCATTGGCTTGTCACCTCCTTTATGGCTCCCTTTAGTTGTTCCCACTGCACCTCAACTTCCCCTCCTGTCTGCCTTCTCACCAATGCCTCTTTGATACAACTCCCCATTTTAGCAAAATCCACCCTCCTAAAATCTAAGACCTTGCCTTCATGTGACTAGACTGTGTCTCAGTCACTATGCTAAACTACACTAAGTGATGGTCGCTGGAACCCAGTTGACCTTCCACCTGAACGTCTATGATTCTGTCCCCATTGGTCAGTACTAGGTCCAGAATCACCCCTTCTTTGGTGGGATCAGTCACTAGCTGTATTAGGCATGCCCCCTGTAGAGAATCCAGGATATTGTTGCTTCTGGTTGAAGCAGCAACTGGGATGGCCCAGTCCATGTCTGGGATATTAAAATCAGATCTGATGACCAGACTTTAGCAGGACTTTGACAACATTCAGCGCTGGATTTGCTCAAATCAGCTGGCTTTTAACGCCAAAAATACAGTCTCAATGAACTTTGGCACAAGGCAAAATCGATCTAGGATTGCTAGTCACCCCTCCTTCTGCACCCATGATGGAGCCACCATGGAGAATGTACTTTCAACTACCTTATGGTCTGGCTTGACAACCACCTTGACTTTTCTGAACATGTGGATGCCATTTACAAAAAAATTCACCACACATTAGATGAGCTGTACTGCCACTGTGGCTGCATCCCTCTGCCAGCCTGCAGATCCTTTGTTCAGAAAATGATTCTCCCTATACTTGACTATGGCAAAATAGTCTACAGCGGTGCCCCTATATCCAACCTTTCCAGACTGGACTCTCTCTTTCACTCCTTCTGCCATTTTGACCTGGACTGCCCTCCCTGAACTCACCACTGCACTCTTTATACCTCCCTCTCCTTTCCCTCCCTTGAAGACAGATGTCTGGCCCACTGCTCATCTTTTATTGACATATGCTGATTTGGCTCCCTCCCTTCCAACCTCTCTTTTTCCCACTCCCTGCCTCCTCCTAACTCCTATGCTCTTTCCAACTCCCACTACTTGTTCTCCCTCCTAGGACCTCCTCAACCAGCCAGACTGCTTTCTCATACCAACTCCCTAAGCTCTGGAACTCCCTCCTCCTCCCCCATTTGCTCAACCTCTTCCCCTCACTCTTTATCCTCCCTACTGTGTAACTTCACCTCCCCTTCCTGTAACTGCAACTGACCTTCACTAATTGTGTCCCACTGCCTTCTCTCATTCCCCCACTCCCTCATCTCCAACTCTTAACCTAGTAACTCTCTCCCCATAACTCATTTGCTCTCCCCTCTACCTGTTTCCATTTCCTCCCTTTCCTACCCTGTCCTCTTCCCTTTCTGCCCACTTGTCTTCTTCTGCCGTCCCCTACCTCTACCCTTCCTTCAATGCAGGCCAAGAAACCAGTCTCAAACTGGGTGTTCACCCAGTCATGACTGGCCCTTGTGGGGTTTATACCCTAGAGGGATGATGGTATGCTTCTACTCTCAATTTACCTTGTCTCCTCCTTTCCCTCCCACTTCTCCTTTCCCATTACACTATACACAATTTCTCCACTCTCCCTCTTCTACCGCCTTTCCCACTTCTACCCTCCTTCATTGCAGGCCAGGAATCCAACATGAGCTAGACATATGTCCAGCCATGTCCGACCCTTGTGGGGTCCACATCCAGTGGGCAGATGGTTTGGCTCCCCACCTCTGCTTTACTCCCCTCCTCCTTTTCATCCCTCTTCCTGTTCTCCCCTTCTTTTTTCCTATTTTATTTCCTCATTATTGCTCCCCTCCTCCACTGTTTTCTATTGGACTTGGTGCCCATGCCTTACCTTGTGCTTAGTATTTATTTGCTTTATGCTTGTTAGCTTACATAACCAGATATTGCACATAGCTGTATTTTAGTTATTTAATGTATGTATGTAGCTGATTTTGTAAGCCTTTTCTGTTGTAAAAATCAAGTGTACTTACCTCTTATCCCTTTCCCCCAAGATGCATCTGGAAACGAGCTGATGTAGCTCAGTATGCCTTTCCTGGTGAAACTTTTCAAATAAATAAACAGTTCTTCCTGAGGTGAGGAATCCAGACCTGGGCTCAATACTCCAGGTGTGGCCTCACCAAAGATATATAAGGGGAGTATTACTTCTTTTTTCTGCTATTAGTACCCCTCTCAATACAACTGAGCATCCTACTTGCTTTGCTATATGCCTTGTTGCACTGACTTGATTGCTTTAGGGAGTCACTTATGATAACTCCAAGGTCACTTTCTTCAGTAGTTTACTGAGACTTACCTCTACCATCCAATAATCTGTTCTAGGGTTCCTGTTCCTCAGGTGCAAGACCTTGCACCTTTTGGTGTTGAATTTCAACTGCCAAACCCTTGATCACCCCTCCAGCTTTTATAAATCCCTCTGCATTTCCTTTATTACCTCATCACTATCTACCCTCCCATGGACTGTAGTGTCACCTGCAAAGAGACACAGCCTGTTCTGGATCCCTTCATCTTTGTAACTGATGATTATGTTGAAGAGAACCTTGTACAAAACAGATCCCTGTGGAACCCTGTTTGTGACCTCCCTCTCTTCTGATCTAACCACATTCATCATTACCCTCTGCTTCCTCCCCTTTAACCAGTTTTCAACCCAGTTAATTATGACCTTAGCTGCCCCCAGATCCTCCATTTTCTTCAGCAAGCATCTGTGAAGCACCAAGCCAAAAGCCTTGCTGAAATCAAAGTAGAGCAAATCCACAGTGTGGCCCCTATCCAATTCTCTCATCATCCAGACAAACAAAACTATCAGGTTAGTCTGACAACATCCTTAGAGGATTTATCAGCTATGCTGCTCACATTAAACAGCAGAAGTGTAAATACTTGGAAGCATGACTGAAAACCCTAAAAGACCTAGAGGAAACTTACAGGGCTAGCCAGAGGCTTTCCTCAGAGTTATTGGCAAACATCATCGGTACTCGATCCAAAACAAACATTCACTTGCTCCAGCATGCAGCATTTGCCATTTTCAGACTTCACCAATCTTTTTGGGAGGCTGGGGAAAACCAGGGAGGCTCCTGGCATATCACTTAAAGAAACATCAGGAGAGCTCTAGAATAGTGGTTGTACGAGGCTCTGCAGGTACCCTGAAGAGAGGAGCAACAGAGATCAACCATGCCTTTGTAGAATATTACCAAACCCTGAACTCTCAGGAAAGGTCTCCAACTAAATGACAACTTGAGGTCTTTACAAGTCCTCTACAACTTCACACTATTTCCTTAGAAGTCAAAGAAAAGCTTGAAACCCCTTTCTCCACAGGTGAGCTGGAGACTGCCCTCAGAACCATGCCAGCATGGAAAGGACTTGGGCAGGACGGTCTTCCTGCAGAGTTTCTCAATGCCTTCAAAATCCTTCTGCTTCAACCACTAGCAGATGCACTTCATGAGGATTGTCAAACTGGGATGCTTCCTGAATCAGTGTGAATTGCCCCAATATCTCTAATTCCTAAATCAGGCAAAGACCCAACCATGTGTGAAGTTACTGACCAATATCCCTGATTACTGCTGACAGTAAGGAATAGACCAAAATGTTGGCATTGAGACTGCAGAAGGCTGTTCCTAGCATAATAGATAAAGACCAGGTTGGATTTATCCCAAAAAGATGGGGTACCATTATTATTAAATGGCTAATTACTACCCAGTGGAAGGCCTCACAAATTAAAGATCTAGTTCTACTTATCTCATTGGATGCAGAAAAGGCCTCTGACATGGTACAATGAGGCTATCTCTGTCATCTCTTGACTACCTTTGGCTTTGGGGACTCCTTCATTACACATATTCTGACCCTGTATAAGGGAGCATCTGCTGGGGTCCTTACCAATGGAATGCCCTCTCAACCATTTCCCTTGAGCAGGGGCACAAGGCAGGGATGCCCCCTGTTCCCTCTCCTCTTTGTGATTTCCAGAGGAGGAAACACAGGGGTGGGGGTTGTGGCCATCTGCTTAGATCAAGCTTGGGCTTCACCATGAACCCAGTGGGGTCAGCCAGGTCCTTAGAATGTGTGGCAATGCATGGGGTCCAGGTGCAGGCTGCAGGATTCTCCTCATATACTACCCTCTGGGGTCAGTGGGAGATTTCCTGCAGGAGGTTGCAGACTTCAATATCAGTGAGGTGTTGGAGTCCTCCAGATGTTTGGTTCTAGGGGACTTCAATGCCTGGGTCAATGATGAATCCTTGCAGTTTGATTTTGACCTACTCCAGTTGATGTCGTCACTGGGATTGACACAAGTAGTTACTTCTGTGACCCCATCACCATGGCCACATATCGGATCTGGTGTTCTCACTGGGGCTTGAGGTGATAAATCTGAGGACTGATCATGTCATATTGACTGCTCATTGCATGCTAAAGTTCTTGTTTGGGGTCCACCCCAAAAACCCCTCCCCTGTTGAGATAATCAGCTATCACCCTTTAAGGGGAGTGTCCTGAGAGGGACTGCTGGCCATAACTGATTCATCTAGTGTAGATGCTGCATGTGCAGTTGGCCCATGTGAGGTAGTGGCTGCCTATAAAAGGGTGTTTTTTGAGGCACTCAGTACCATCGCACCAGTCCTTATATAACCCAGATCTTCTCACTTGCGATCCCCTTGGTTTGATGGGGATCTCAAGGCGATGAAGATCAAGGGTCAGAAGTTGGAGCTTGCATGTCCTTGCATGCTCATTATTTTGAGTACCAAGGGGCAATAAACCATAAGACAGCAGAGTTCCTATCCAGGGAGATTGTCGCAGAGAAGAGCAGACCATCTCAGCTATTTTAGACTGTGGACAGACTCTTGCATCCAGTCTGTCTACAGCCAAAAAAAGCCTTTTCAATTGCACTGTGTGATGAGTTTACTTAGTTATTTTCTGACAGATTGTCCTCTATCCGGCTGAGGATCCCATCAGTGAGTGAAGTTTTGCCTTGTAGTGATCAGCCTGGGTGGAGCAGAGGCTGTCTGGGGTGAGTATTAAACAAGTAGAGGTGGCTGAGGTCATTGAGGTGATCTTGAAGCTCAAGCACATTTATTGCAAATTGGACCCAGCCCTGACTCATTTCTTGATGAGTTGTGTCGGGTCCATTGTTCCTGTGTTCACATGGATTGTCCAATGTTCATTGTTAGAGGGAGTCTTTCTGGATGCCTTGAAAGAGGATTTGGTGAGGCCCCTCTGGAAGAAGCCATCTCTCGACCCTGATGTCCCAGTGAATTACTGTCCGATCACCAACCTTTCATTTTTAGGAAAGATTATTGAGAAAATAGTGGCACTGCAGCTCGAGAATTATCTCGACATTTGAAATCTATGAGCCATTCCAGTCTGGTTTCTTGACCAGTCACAGTACCAAAATGCATTAGTTAGGGTGAAAAATGAGCTCCTCAGGGCTAGCAATACAGGAGCCAGGTTATTTCTTGTGTTCCTTGATCTCTCTTCAGCTTTTGACACCATGGATCACATTGTGCTTCTCGATTGCGTTAGAGAGTATTGTGGACTCACCGGTAGTGTCATCATGAGTCCTATCTCTCTGGCAGGAAGCAGTGGGTGGTGATGGGGAATTTTTCCTCCTCCCCAAAGCTCCTTCCATGTGGAGTGCATCAGGGCTCTATATTTTTGTCAGTTTTCATGGTGTACATTCTGCCCTTGGGAGAGCTCATTAGGTGTTACAGTGTGAGTTTTCACTGCTGTGCAGATGATACCAACTGTATATGTTCTTTGCCCCTGGAACACAGGATGCCAAGGAAGTGCTTAACAACTGCCAGGCTGAAATCAATGACCAGGTGTCCTCCAGCTGGTTGTGACTAAACCCTGACAAAGAGAGGTCCTGGTAATTGAGCCAGGCCGTGGGCATGATGGGAGTGCCTCCGGAATGGTTACAGGGTTGTTTCTGTTATCTGCTCCTTTGATGGCCTTTCCCATGGTATGGAATCTTGGTGTTATCCAGGATGACAGATTGACACTTGAAGCTCAGGTGTCATCTGGTGTCCAAAGTGTTTTTTACCACTAGAGGAATATTGCCAGGATTAAACACCTAGTTCCTCCCAAAAACCTGCCATCACTGGTTCATGTCTTTGTAACATGCAGTCTTGATTACTGTAATGCTTTATACTTTGGGGTCACTGGAGAGACCTTCTACTGACTGCAGCTGGTGCAGAACGCAGCAACCAGGTTGCTGTCTGACCTGTCTAGGTCTAGTCATTTGACCCTGATCCTGCGAGCTCTGCACTGGCTGCCTGTAAGGGGTGGGATCATCTTCAAGGTGGGCTTGCTCACCTACAAGGCCCTATACAGACTGGACCCTGGCCACCTGGCTGATCTTCTGACACCTGCTGCCTCTGCCCATTACACCTGCTCCTTTAGCAGGGGCCTTCTTCTTGTTCCCAGGGCCAGATTAAAAATATCCAGCAACCGTGCTTTTGGTGTCACTGGTCCTGCCCTGTGGAACTCCCTTCCAACTTGCATCAGGGAGGCTCTGATGGTCGAGATGTTTGAAAGAGGACCAAAGGCTCATTTATTTTGTTTGTCCTTCCCTGATGAAGGTGACTGATCAGGTCTAGCTTAATTTTAGACCAATAGTTTATTTTAGATATTGTTGTATGTTATTTATTGTTTTAAAAATGTGTATGTGCGCCGACTCGGTGGCGTTGAGGGCTGAGGTGCTGGACACCTTATCTCAAGCCATGCCGGCGACCCATGTTTGGGAATGAGCACAGGTCGTCGGGAGTTGGTGGGGAGGAGAAGCGTCGAGCGTCCGTTGGACTGCTCTCCTTTTCTGTGGGGGACACTAGCTGTCAGCGCTCCACTGGCCCCTAGTGGCTGTTGGGGGACAGCGCACTGACAATACAGCTGAAGGGGAGAAGACAGGCAGACACTTGGTGAGAGCGCATGCGGTAGCGTGCACGCTGTCACCCAGGCATCATTGCACGCCCTGCCACCACACAAGGGGAAAAAAGCAGAAAAAAGCTCCAGCTGGATGACGTGGTCCCCGAAGCGCGCCACCTCCGAGAAGGCGCCTCCCTGGCATGGATCCATTTGGGGTGGGTTGAGTCACTCCCCACCACCCTGCCACGAAGGGTAAGTCGTGGGGTGCACAAGGAAGGGGGTCTAACCTTCTGGGGAGGGCGCACTGGGGGACAACTGATGGTAGAAGCTGGGAGCTTAGAAGAAATAATACAGCAAAAAAAAATGTGTATGTGCTAAGTATTTACTTGTATTACCCTACCTGTCTTATGTAAGGCACCCAGAGCCTCAGGGATTGGATGCTGTATAAATAAACTTACCTTGCCTTGCATTTCCCTAGAGCCACTCTTGCAAGCAATAAGGCTAAATGAGATACAGCATCCTTCTCAAGGGAGAACAGAAGGCGCTAATATATGTTGGTGACATATTGTTGACCTTATCCAAACCAGAACAATCGGTCCCGACAACCCTAGACCTTCTGGAAGCCTATGGCATGATTTCAGGCTATAAGATGAATGTGGCTAAGTCCTTGTTTTTGCCCACAATGGCAGCACGCCTGCAGCTAGAATTTCCCCGGGAACCTACAGGAAGTTGAAGGGTCCATGAAATACCTTGGCCTCCACATCTCTTGGAAGCTGCTGGACCAAGTCAAGTTCAACATCCCTCCCCTTATGACAAAACTAGAGATAAAGACCTGACCAGATGGAGTCAGTTAGATTTCTCCCATTGAGGGAGGGGGCATGCATATGAAATGATGGTGGCAACCAAAATTCTGTACCTGCTGAACAATCTACTCCTCAAGCTTCCACAAACCCTGTTTAGCCAACTTCATAAACAGATGCTTGACTTTTTCTGGGGGAAAGACTCCAGGTTGGTAAGCAATAAAAGGTTGGCCAAGCCACTGGCGGAAGGAAACCTCAACCTCCCGAATTTGCTATGGAAGCATGCAGCTCGCATACTCCTTCAGCTCTTCCAAACCAGCCCCCTGGTGCCAATGGCAACCCATGCAAAGTGAGCCAAACATGAAGCTCACCTTCTAGGTAACTCCCTGCTACATTTAATGTTGTGCGGTAAGCACCTGGCTCATCTGACCTTACACTCTACCTTTTTGTATTCAGACAAGATATGAAAGAGTTACACAAAAAAGGCCCACTGGAAAGCAAGATCCTCTCCAGCCTTTCCTCTCTGGAACAATCCAACCCTTACAATAGGAGGGCAACCAGTTTCTTGGCCACAATAGCAAGCTAAGGGTTAATTAGTTAAAGCTTTATTTGTTTGGTCAAAGACCATTACTAAAGCAAACAAAACACAATCAGTACAATTTCACACACACTCATGTACAATTACATGTCATAAACATGTAAAATTTCATTAACAGCCTATCCTTTTTTCCTTTTACTATACAAAATATAAAAAGTATTGATCTTTGTCCTTCTTTATAATCAAAAAATAACTTTTCTTATCATAGAAAATACATAAAAATACATAGTATTGCTCAAAGAATAAGCTCCTTGCTTCATATACTTTTAATTTTTATTTCAGTTTGTTATTACTCAAGTTCATTTCAAAATATAAACTCCCTCTTAGTACTACTTACCACATTCATTACACCCCCATCTTTTGAACACTGCTTTACATAAATACAGAACTTAGAAGAGCTTGTGGCCTAAGCCAAATGTAAACTCTCTAGAAAGGATACTCAAATTAAACATCACTTAACCAAAATTAGTTTGCATATTCAACTTGTTGCTTCCTGTAAAGGCCGAAAGCCATTTAGCATACTAATGTATCATTTTTCTGCTAACTATATCTGGCATCCAGTAGTTCTCCATTCATATGCTTGACAAACTTCACTTGGTCAGAGTCTAGTCTACATACTTAATATATCAGTACTTTCTGTATCAGCAAAAGTCCATTAACATGTATACATTTTTCTGTCTTGACTAATCTGACACCTGGATACTTTAGTCATCATTTTGACAAGGAACTTTTAGCCAGAATTAAGTCTGCAGACTTAATATGCATTTTCTGAATCAACTAAAGACCCATTATCATACTTGCAGCAGTGTTTCTACCTTAACCACTTTCAGTAGCTAGATGTTTTAGAGAACTCTCATTTGACGTTTTTTTCACTTCAGGCATCAGCCCTTAAGACAGTTCTATTTCTCACTAATGCAGGCAGGCACAAGAACCTGGGCAAGTAAATGAGTAGTACTATGCAGCATTATCATAGGGGTACCCCAATGGCCTAATTGAGGGAGTATTTTAACATACAGTTGAGCAATAGTTATTTATCCGAATTGCCCAGAAACATATCTATCTAATATTGTTCTGTTTAAACTATTCTGTTTAAGCTATCAAGTAATTTTATTGAAGCAGCAAAGGAGCTCATTAAAACTAATTAAACAGCTTGCTAAGAGTAAATGTTTATACAACGTACATTTATATTAGGCCAGTATACAATATAATACATTATTTAATGCTATATGGAAGAAAGAAAAATAAATAAAAAAGGACTTTGGCCATCAAACATGGCTCCGGGAGGGAGTCCTTTAGCTGAGCACACAACCTTAACTTCAGCGAAGGTCTGTGGTAACTAATAAATAAATTCCCGGCTCTCCAGAGAGAGTCCCCATCATTCATAACAATAAAATTATATCACAAGGTGCTGGAGTCCTCTAATAATAAAAGCTAAGCATTTTAGTAAAAAACACATATGACAGGTCTACTTTGCAGCAGTCACTAAAGAACCACAGGTTCCTTGCAGTCTTCAGACAGATGCTTTAAATAACCAGGAGTTCAATGTCTGTATGTTTTAGCACTCGAGATACTGAATAATTAAGATTCAGTATGTTTCAATCCCCTTGTTGCTAAATTGCAGTAGCAATTACCAAGGGCCAGAAGTGAAATGCTTTGTAGGGAGGGTCTGAAACAGGGTGTTTTTAGGATCTCCAATAGTCAATAATATGAAGACACTTCAGCACACAATTCTTATTGGTGTCCATGATTTCTTGCAGCAAAAAACATTCTATAGAATGATCTTAGGTTGAGCAAAAACTAGTCACTATCATAGCGTCATTCTGGCCAGGCAAGTACAGAAATAGTTTCTCTCAATATACCATCTGGTAGAACCTCACTCCAGACCTTCATTTCTTAATGTTAATTTCAAATTAAGTTACAGAAAGTTTATATACCATACTTAGTCAGTTCTTTAATCAGACTCCATCTATTTTTTGTACCACCATATCAATTTAGACTACAGGCACCTCTTCAAGCCATTTTTCAAGCCTTTCAGCACATTTTGTGCTACTGCACGACTCCTTGCTCCATATCCCTGCAGACCATCGCAACTAGAAACCTCCTCAAGGGAACCTTCCTCAAGCAATTTTTTCAGGGTCTTCACAGTGCTTCCAAGTGCTCACCCTTCTTATTCAGAGGTGTTCAGGATTCAAGTATCACCAACTGACTCCTCACAAAGTTCAAACCTCACCGCCATGAGTTCAGTCACTCAGTCAGTGGCTGCGGTAAAAACTCCCACCCAGTTCAGGCAAAACAGCAGAATGGTACGCCAAAAAAACACTTAGAGAAAATGCCAAATACTGACTGAGTACTCTGGTCCAACACCAAAATGTAACAGAGCAAAAAGGCGTCGGCGAAAGAAACCTGTCAAAGTTTTAAGATGGATTTCATACATCCAAACCTTTTTAAAATGAACAAATAAGTGAACAAGTGAACAGCACTAGAAGGCTACTTGGAGCAGTGCTGCAGGGCGTTGAGCAGCATTGAGGCCAGCTTGCTGTTCCGTGCCCCCTCCCCCAGCCAAGGGTGTATTCACATCGGGGTATATCCTAGACCAGTTGACAGGACACCTTAAATCCTCTGGACAACTGTAGGCTGAGTTTCATTTGGCAAAACATCAGCTCGGGCAGTACTTACAACTGAGTCATGCACTCTCATGAACCCTGGGCCCTAGCTACACAATACCCAACCCCACCATATTAGACACACTACATGAACAGCTCCAGAACCCTTCATCTCTGAAATCCAGACATATCCACAAGGATCAATCAGCCCTGAAGGGAGCCACCACAGACAGGTTAAGAATGTCATGAGGTACCAAATTAGGTACCGAGATCGCACCTCAGGAGTAGAAGGAGTACTAGAAGAATTTAAGTAAAGTAGTTAAAGACACTAGAAATCAGTTCACACAGTTTAAGATCCTGCACAGGTGGCATTGAACCAAGCAAAAGCTATATAAATGTAGCTTAGCCCCTACAGAGGCATGTTGGAAATGCCAGTCAGCCCTGGGATCATCATCCATATACTCTGGTACTATAAAGAACTCCAGGAATTTCCTAGAGTTTGTTTAATTTGTCTTGTATTTTGTCCTTGTGTTTTAACTAGCTGTTTTGTAACTTTAAGTCAATCATTGTATAACCTTGTAATGTTTATGCTGCTCAAAACTGAATAAAGTATATTGAATTAAAAAAAAAAGAACTCCTGGAATACTGGATAGAGATCCAGACAATCTGCAGTGGAACACTTAGGCTAGACTTTACATTCTCAGAAACAATGATAATGTCGGGCATCTCAAGCAAACATGATGCTAGACAGGCAGATCCTCACAGCAGCACAAGGTGGCTACAGTGAGCCTTGATAGCTGTGAAACAGGTGATTTTACTTCAGTGGAGGGACTCTGCCACCCCAGTGCATGAACGGATAGAAGAGTTAGGCAAGATGGCATATTGTAAATCAGTACACCAAGCAGCATCACACACTTTAGGGAGTTATATGAATATCTGGGGTCCATATTTACATTCTGAATATTGTAACATACCAGAAGACTGCTACATGCCACTATATATCACAAACTGAAATATCTTTCCTGGTAGCATGATAGCTTTACTGTGACTCCTGTTGTGCACCTGTTTGTTGATCTGCAAATTGATACTGTAACAGACCTCAAGGTCATCCATGACCTCATGAAGGATGAGATGGAGGCTACTAGTTGCTTAACAAATATAGCTTGGATGCAGGTTTACTGCTTGAGAACCCTGTTCATGTCAGGGCTACTGTAAAGAATTTGATAGACTCCATAGACTATTACTGTTAATGTTAATGATTCTGATGTTCTTTCTTAGAGTTGTAACTCCAAAGGGGTACCCCCTGACCAGGCTAATTTTCCTTCATATATTGTTTGAATCTCATGGTGGTTTTTATCATTACTGTCTTGGCTATGTGAAACTTTTCTTATCTATAGTATAACTAATAACTTGTTAGTTGCAAAAAAAAAAAAAAGGTTAGAATGTCAAGACTATCCTGCTACAAATCCATGCTGTTTATTATCCTGAAGACCATTAGACCACAAGTAGTCCACAAGGTCCTCCTTAATCAGTGCCTCCATCAGCTTCCCAACAACACATGTAAGACTGACAGGCCTGTAGTCCCCCACTTGTTCCTTGTCCCTACCTTTATGGAGCAGAACTTTGTCCACCATCCTCCAATCCTTCAGAATAACCCATGTTCATAGAGGGCTGCTGAACAGACATACCTTTATGCAGTTTGGTCAGCCCTTTAGAGTACCAATACAGGTTTACAGTGTATTTTTAAGGGCACTATATCCTGTAGCTGCGCTAGTAAATTGCTAAACTACTTGCCAAAACCTTTAAATATTGCCTCAGCGAGACAGGAAGTGGACGTGACATCACTTCCTGTTTGGCTAGATATAAAGAGCTGTTTTAACTCAGCTCATCAGCAGGGACACTGGAAAACTGCAAAGAAATGTGGACAAACTTGCAGAACTTTTGGGGTCAAAATTGCAGAAAGTTGCGGAGCATGCCTGGTGCCATTAATGTTAGTCAATAGTTCAGTTTTTGTTAAACAAAAAGCCACACATCATTTTAAAAGCACACACACTTTATTCTTTGCAAACAATACATTTTACACAATTACTGCACTAATATCAGTCTTGAAGGACCTTTGTTAGTGACATGATATTTTCACTCACTTCTCACCCCCATTCCAGACAATATATATTGAGCTCTGTTCCTCACTCCAAATCCACCCACCATAAAACTATTACAAAAAAACTATAAAAAATGAAAAGCTCCATCCGAAATGCATAACCCTAGACAAAAGCACATAAAAAATTAACACATTTACACATGCACAAAAAGTTGCATAATTTGTTCCCTACTTTTTCGCTGTCACCGAGGCCCCTCTATCTTGAACCAGCAGAAAACAGTTACAGAAAAGTACATATCAGGCTGTCTGTATAGCCCAGAGAGTGGTATATCTGGCAGACTTGGATTGGATTCCCACAGTCTCCACTAGTATACTGTGTGAACCTGGGCTACTCTCTTAACCTCCTTCTGAAACCAGGCCTTCTGCTTGGTTTGCCAACCAACTGAAATAATGCAAGCATAATATTCAGCAATATTTAAAAATGTTTGTTGTATTTTAGCATTAACAGCAATTTTACATTATTTTCTTTTAGAGTTCTTCTGTTGTCCTTCAGATGGTCTGTGTACACAGAAAATTTTCTTTCTATTTCAGCAGTGCTGACAGGCATCCAAATGTAACATTTTGCCAAGGCTGCCAGTTTGCTTATTGATGGTGGCTGAGACTCCCACCAGGCTGCAATTTCAAAGCCTGGTGGGACTGACTTGGCAGCATTAGTATAAGCATGCCACTCAAAGGGTGAAATGTCTGCAAGACCAGGTATGCCAGTGATATAGCTGTCTTTTTATTTATCCAGCATAAGAAGTTGTAGCAGATCAAAGACACAGGCTGCCTGAAAAACATGCATTGAGGGGTGTCCTTTGATGACATTGTCCAGTTTTTGACTGACTGCTCTCCAACATCACTTGCTGGAACAGATAGACACAAGCAGCTCTCTCATCCTCTTGGCACACTGAGAGTTTTTCCACAGTCTTAGGCCTGTATTCATCTATGCCAGCTGTGGCACTGAAATCCAGAAATAAGTGCAGGTGATTCAGTTGGAAAAAAATGTTGTGCCCTTGGGGTACCATCACTGTCTGCATCTCTTAGATGAGTTGCATAAGTTCACTAGAGTGTTCTGATACAAATGTGGCTTGTGCTACAAGCACATCAAGTCTACTTGAAAATAGCATTTTGAGTTTTTTAAATGAAGCTGCATCTGATGAAGTATTGTTTATGAAGACTACCACAAGAGGCAGATAGTCAGCCAGATAATTGACTGGCTTTACCCAGGAGCACCAGCAGGTCAACATAGCATATATAGGCATCTTTAGAACAATGCCATCCTTTGCCTCTACAAATTCTAAGTATTGATGGCACCGCATGTCACTGTGACAGAAAACCTTTTTGATCAAGCTGACCACAGTATTAAGGTCTTCCTATACTGTGGACCAGAGTTCCAGAACCAAATTTAGCAAATGTGCAATGCAAGTTGCATGCACAGCATTAGGGAATATGCCAGAAAGAATAGTTTTAAATGCTTTCTGCATATAGCTGGCACTGTCTGCGTCAATTGTGAACACCTTGTCAAAATTTATGCCATTCTCATTTAAAATATGAAGCACAGCTTGGGAGACAGTGGTGTGATTCACATAATCCAAAAACTCAAGTCCTGTCAACACCGGCTGTTCATTGACCCTCGTCAGAGGCTATGCCAGAACTCCAAAAATGCTACATCCACAGGCATCTGTAGTTTCATCCAATATTAAGTAGAGGTCAGTGTCTTCAACCAGCTTTCTTACATAGTCCTCATGCTTGGGGCAAAGCTCCTGCAGGTATGTAGTGCATAGCTGTGCAGATCCAGGAAGACTTCCACCATGTTTTGTGTATATGCAGAGGAACTGTTCAAAGGCTGGAGCATTTTCTAGAGGAATGTCTGCATGTGTCAGGCATCTTACGAAGTCCAGGACAAATTCTTTAAGATCCTCAGCAGCTGATGTTCTCACTAAATAAGACACCAGTGACTGCTGTCGTTGTATGGTACTGCCTGTAAAGTGAAAAAAAAAAGTAATCTAAAAACTGATAGACCCGAATCCCCACCCACACCCACACCCCCATCCACTCACCCTCCTCACCCACCCAGCCACACACACACACACACCCACCCACACCCACACCCCACCCACACCCACCCACACCCACACACCCTCACCCACCCTCACCAACACACACCCACGCACACCATGCACACTCACACCCACCCACCCACACACACCCACACACACCCTCATCCACACACACACCCTCATCCACCCTCCCACATGCACAGAGAGATAAATGTGACACTTTTATATAAATAAATACTGTATACATACCATCTTGCTTTCTCTTCACTGCTGCAGCTTTCCGATCCAGATGTTTTTGTGTTTTCATGTGCAGGTCAACTGTATGCTTGCAAACATAATCCACAGCTTGACAGCAGAACTTGCAGAATAGCTGGCTCCCATCCTCATACAGATCACCAGGATACAGAGCGACCCAATCAATGGTGCGCACAGTGTAGGAAAGATGGAGCTGTTTGGCCTCCTGGTGAGACAGATGGGGGCGCTTGGCTTTCGGCTGAGACATATTGATGTTGATTGATTTTTGCAAGCACTGTTACAATTAAATAAAATTGATGATTGATTCTTGATTCTTGCAAGCACCATTACACTGTTACAATTAAATAAATTTGATGATTGATTCTTGATAGCACTGTTACACTGTTACAATTAAATAAAATTGATGATTGATTCTTGATTCTTGCATTTACTGTTACAATTAAATTAAACTGATGTTGACTGATTTTTTTTTAGACTCTCTTTATGCACCCCAGAGGACAGGACATCCTTCCAGGGTACTCACTGGGTGAAGGCCTCTCACTCCCTGCCTGAACCCCCATGACTGGTTCTCCCCACCTGCATTGCTCTAAGCCAGACCTCAGACCCCTGTCATGACTAGGATCCATGCAGCCTAAAGGTTGGCACCCAAGGAGATCACAGCGAGCTGGGCTGGTAGTGGGATGTGTGCCATGCTGTGTGGAGTCCCCAACATCTCCACTGTCCTCCAGAGGGGGGTCTTCCCTTGTTCCTCTCCCCCCCGATTGTGATGTGCAATGATGTCATGGCCTGGACCCATGGCAACCCTGCCAACATCATCGCGCTCAACCCACATTACAGGCTGGTCATCCTGCAATGCCCCCAGTCTTTATCAGGGACACTGGGACACTGGGTAACCCCATGCCCTCCTCCAGGAAAGGAGTGCAGCCCATCAGACACTCCATCCTCTCCCGATCCTGTCGACTCCCAGCAACCCAAGTCTGCTACCGAACCTGGGTCACTGGAGTGGTATGACGAGTGGCATGGACCAGGTGGACTGATATACATGCAGAAAAAAATTGTTCTGGGCCAGCCTGCACGTCCGCCCCATGTACACCATCACCTGAGGCCAGGACAACTTTTTTCTGCATGTCTACCAGTCTGCCAGGCCCGACCCTCCACCGACCATCAACAAGTGAAAGGAGCTTGGCACAGACCTGGCGGACTGGTACATATGCAGAAAAAATTGTTCTGGGCCAGCCTGCATGTCCGCCCCATGCCCACCATCACTCAAGGCCAGAACAATATTTTTCTGCATGTGTACAGAGTCTGCCAGGTCCGACCCTCCACCAACCATCAACAACAAGTGAAAGGAGCTTGGCATGGACCTGGAAAACTGATATACATGCAGAAAAAAATTGTTCTGGGCCAGTCTGCACGTCCGCCCCATGCCCACCATCACTCAAGGCCAGAATAATTTTTTTTCTGCATGTGTACAGAGTCTGCCAGGTCCGACCCTCCACTGACCATCAACAAGTGAAAGGAGCTTGGCACAGACCTGGTGGACTAGTATACATGCAGAAAAAAATTGTTCTGGGCCAGCCTGCATGTCCACCCCATGCCCACCATCACTCGAAGCCAGAACAATTTTTATTTCTGCATGTCTACCCGTGTGCCAGGCCCACCTCCACCGACCATCAACAACAAGTGAAAGGAGCTTGGCATGGACCTGGTGGACTGGAATACATGCAGAAAAAAATTGTTCTGGGCCAGTCTGCATGTCCACCCCATGCCCACCATCACCCGAAGCCAGAACAATTTTTATTTCTGCATGTCTACCCGTGTGCCAGGCCCACCTCCACCGACCATCAACACAAGTGAAAGGAGCTTGGCATGGACCTGGTGGACTGGAATATATGCAGAAAAAAATTGCTCTGGGCCAGTCTGCATGTCCACCCCATGCCCACAATCACCCGAGGCCAGAACAATTTTTTTCTGCACGTGTACAGAGTCTGCCAGGTCCGACCCTCCACCAACCATTGACAACAACCAAAAGGAGCTTGGCATGGACATGGCAGACTGGTATACATGCAGAAAAAATATTATTCAGGGCCAGCCTGCACGTCCACCCCATGCCCACCATCACTCAAGGCCAGAACAATTTTTATTTCTGCATGTCTACCAGTCTGCCAGGCCCGACTATCCACCAACCATCAACAACAACCAAAAGGAGCTTGGCACAGACCTGGCAGACTGGTATACATGCAGAAAGAAATTGTTCTGGGCCAGTCTGCACGTCCACCCCATGCCCACCATCACCCGAGGCCAGAACAATTTTTTCTGCATGTGTACAGAGTCTGCCAGGTCCGACCCTCCACCAACCATCAACAACAAGTGAAAGGAGCTTGGCATGGACCTGGTGGACTGGTATACATGCAGAAAGAAATTGTTCAGGGCCAGCCTGCACGTCCCCGCCCCATGCCCACCATCACCCGAGGCCAGAACAATTTTTATTTCTGCATGTCTACCAGTCTTCCAGGCCCGACCCTCCACCGACCATCAACAACAAGTGAAAGGAGCTTGGCATGGACCTGGCAGACTGGTATACATGCAGAAAAAAATTGTTCTGGGCCAGCCTGCATGCCCACCCCATACCCACCATCACCCGAGGCCAGAACAATTTTATTCTGCATGTGAACAGAGTCTGCCAGGTCTGACCCTCCACCACCCATTAACAACAAGTGAAAGGAGCTTGGCATGGACCTGACGGACTGGTATACATGCAGAAAAAAATTATTCAGGGCCAGCCTGCACGTCCGCCCCATGCCCACCATCACTCAAGGCCAGAACAATTTTTATTTCTGCATGTCTACCAGTCTGCCAGGCCTGACCATCCACCGACTATCAACAATGAGTGAAAGGAGCTTGGCATGGACCTGGCAGACTGGCATACATGCAGAAAAAAAATTGTTCTGGGCCAGAATGCCGGTCCGCTTCTCTGCCACCATCTACTGTATGTATCAGTTGACCAACCACAATGAATGACTGAACACAGGATCCACCCCCCTGCCCCTTGTGGAACAAAATGAATACATGCAGTAAAGTACACTCAGTCAGCACCATTCTATATATATATATATATATATATATATATATATATATTTCCTCTGTTACCCCTCCCCTCCCCCCTCACTCTCCCATGTCAAGCTAGCCCACTAAACAGCCAGTCTCTTACCTTACCAGGCTCAGGCAGGCACACTGGGCAGTCTTTCAGATAGCTGGATGCAGGCAGGACAGGGCAAATCAGCAGGCAAAGGCAGTAGACAAATCAGAGCTACCAGAGATTCAGCTTTAACCCCCCTCAGCCAAGTGCTTCAACTGCTGCAGCAAAAAAGTAATGTACAGCCCCTTTGTGAGTTTCTCACAAATCCGAGGTCGGCAGCTTCTCTCCTCACACCCGCACAGTGCAACTCGCTGTTCACTCCTCCTCACTGTTCTGATATGTGGCCTCACTTGCTCCTGTGTTGCTCTGGTACTTTCCTCGCTCCTCCGATTGTGGTTTCACTCGCTCAGGTACTTTCCTCACTCCTTCTCACTGCTCTGATTGTGCTCACTCACTCCTTTGTCACTCTGGTGCAGTATCGGTCCCCCCCTCCAAACAAGCCACAGTTAAAGGCTTACGCAGACCTGAGGGGGCACAGAAAGATACAAAAAGCATGAAAGTTACTTTAAAATTATTTTGAAGTTCCTTGAGGTGTTCTGCCCCTTTTGTGATGTCCATTGGTAGGGCAGAACAACCTCAGGGGTGGAACAAAGCACATTTTAGCAGGGAGGAGCTGCAGGACGCTGAACCATGCTGTAGCAGGGAGCAGGGAACCAAAGAACGTAGCCTGCCTCCCTCTCTATGGATTCCCGTCTGTATGCACAAATATTGTGCTGGGGTCACGGAAGGGCTCACAAATCATGGAAATAGCTTGAAAATCATGCTCACAATTTCCCAGTGTCCCTGCTCATCAGGTATAGCCTGAATCAGAGTAATCTCATCTTCCTGTGCATGAACATGGAGCTTTTTTACTAGTAATACTCAAATGAGAGCTGTGTTTTTGGCTCCACTTTGCTTCACTGCCTGTGAAACTGAGGGAGACCATTTAGTAGGACACAAAGAGCTGCTGTGGATCTTCTGCAGTTTTGGTCAGCCCTTTAGAGCACCAAGGCAGGTTTCCAGTGTCTTTTTAAAGGCACTGTACCCTGTAGCTGCACTAGTAAATTGCTAAACTACTTGCTGAAACTTTTAAATATTGCCTCAGCAAGACAGGAAGTGGATGTAATGCCACTTTCTGTTTGGCTACTTATAAAGAGCTGTTTTAACTCAGCCCATCAGGTATAGTCTGAATCAGAGTAATCTCATCTCCCTGTGCATGAGCAGGGAGCTTTTTTACTACTAATACTCACATGAGATCTGTGTTTTTGGCTCCACTTTGCTTCACTGCCTGTGAAACTGAAGGGGACCATTTAGTAGGACACAAAGTGCTGCTGTGGACTTTCTGCAGTTTTGGTCAGCCCTTTAGAGCACCAAGACAGGTTTGCAGTGTCTTTTTAAAGGCAATGTACCCCGTAACTGCACTTGTCAATTGTTAAACTACTTGCTAAAACCTTTAAATATTGCCTCAGCAATACAGGAATTGGATGTGACATCACTTCTGGGCTACGGGCTACCCCCTATATATTACTTCCCCCAGCAAGCTGAGGCAAGTGCAGGGTGGAGGCAATGCAGGCAGAGGCAAGCAAAGTCTGCAGGCATCCACATAGGGAGCTAAGCCAGAAACCATTTTACTTTAATACCAAAGGAGAATCTGGCCCTAATATCCTGTTGTTAAAAGCAGTCTGTAAGTAATCCCTCCTATTTTTCATTATGGAACAGAGCAAATAAAATCAGTTTCACATCTTAGAGCTAGGAAATGGAAGCAAGGTGATAGTTTGTCAAGCTTGTAATAGAATTGATCGCAAGAATAGCACTGTTGCTGAACCCATAATTTCTTTTTCATGTGCTAACTATGAAGTTATCTTAAGACTTAAAGGGGAAATTACTAAACTGCACACTGAATTGACTAACCTAAAATAATTATGCAGTTTAGAATGCTACATGGACAACATGCTTAGAAATATAACCCCTCCAACTGTTAAGCCAGCTGTTACCACAGATAATGGTACATCTCTTACCTCTACCAAAATGCAAGATATAACTCAGGGTGTTGATACTGAAGCAGAAAGCAAAAGCACATGAAGAGATAAAAGATCACAAGAACCAGAGCCAGTTAATACTGAAACAGGGGACTGGAAAACAGTACAACATAAAAGGTCAAAAAAGGGAGAAGAGCGGAGATCTATCAACCTCCTGTTATAGATAATACTTTTCACACACCTTCTTATTCATTACCAACCCATAATAGTTTTGCATCTTTAGAAGAGACTATGGAAATCCCTGACATTGTCACTGAGAATAATTCTTATTCTAATGATATGATTCAACATAAAATCATTGGATACTCTATTATTAAACACATTGATTCTCACCTCCCACCAACCAATAAACTAAGAAACAATGCCACATGTCTACCAGGGGCAAAAATACAAGATGTTGAGTCAAGACTTGACAATTTGTTAAAAGAAGAAAACACTAAAATTATCATGCATGTAAGGTCAAATAATTTGGGACACATGCATGAAAAGGACATATGTTATGAATTGCTACACTTATGAAAGAAAATACAGCAAAATAAGTGTCATGTTGCTATCTCTGCTATTCTACCAATACCAAGAGCTTCACAGGAAAAAATAATACTATAGCCAGAATTAATGCTAGGCTTAGAAACTGGTTTATTCAAGAGAACATCTTGTTTATTGACTGTAAAAGGGCACAATTCAGTATGCCAGCAGGTAGAAATGTTATAAGGAGACCCGCTAATATTATTGTTTCATGTCTGTGTTCTTCATTGTGAGTTTACATGGGTTAGCCACCCATGTTCTTTTTGTAAAGTCTGATTGTTTGGTGCCCCCACCGCCCCTTATAATTTGTCATCTTTGTATAATACAACCTGCATATACCTGATCATTTTCCTGTGAGAAATATAATAACTGTTTGGTACACTTTCATGTACCCTAAAACGTACTCAGGGAAGCGGCATTAAAGTATACTGCTGGGTTCCAAGAAACTGACTTTAATGTTTAGCAGGTCAGGACCTGTTGGATGCAAATGGTTACAAATGAAGTATTTACAATACCGTATATAAATTAGTTTTTCCTCTGAAGTTCTACTAAAGAAGGACCTATATTTATCAAAGTATTCAGATTAATTATTATATTCATGCAAGTGGGAAATACTGAACAGGGAGAAATAGTCATTAATTTGGTAGTGCACACTGCTCCAAAAAGGTAGCTATATTTGGAAATAGATAACTGGGTAAATAACTTAGCACCCGGTTATGTTGCTGCACATTATTAGAAGGAGACTCACTGTACAGGAAAAAAAGCCACCGCCCGAGGTTGCGTTTGTTTAAAATGCTCCTCCTTGGTGTGGCTTAGCTTTTCTGATAAGCTGGGCTAGTGTAATGTTGAAAAGAGCCTTGTGACTGTGGACAATTTCAACTGTATTCAAGCTCCATGATTTTTGTGGCTTACCCAATAAGCTCAATGTGCACAGAGACACTGGCTAAAATATTACCTAAAGTAAGGTGCCTGTATTAATTGTTGTTGGGGAGGGATTCCTATCGTTGTGCAAATGCATGCAAGGGAGACTGAGGGCTTACTGTAGAAGTAGTCCTCTGTCAGTCAGAATCTTTCAGTGTACCTCTTCTTCAGCTCTTCTCTAAGAGCTGGCCTGCCACTTCAATCTACTTTTATGTTGGGATCTGCTGAAGGAGGGGCTTACCAGAGGATTACTACTAAACATTCTGGATTCAGATAGTTATTTTAAAAAAGGATAACATGTCTAGAATATGATTGGAGGTCTAATGTTTATTGTACATAAATCAGTGATTTTAAAAGTGTATAAAAAGTATGATCACTTTGGATTGATTGACAGACATAGTGCTTGGAGACTCAGAGGAAGTTGAGTATAATTCAATTTTCTCTGAAAAATCTGTAGCCCTGTAATGCAAATATTACTAACTGTCTAGATTGCATTGTTAGAAACACCCCATTGGGATTGCCCCATTGGCTGTTTTATAACTAAATTGTAACAGGAACACCCAGGTAGTGGTGGGCTACCTGATGTTTAAAAATAATATTAGCATATATTCCCTTTTGTAAACTAGGATTATTAATTATGAGAGGATGCATCTTTATTGTTAAAATAGGATTGTTATGGTTTCTTTTTTTGTATTGGGTAAATAACAGTTAATTGAACCTAAGGTCTACAAATTATGCCAGAGTGCATGTACTCTTTTTGTGTATTACAACTATTCATCCTGTCAGGGTGTGTTTTTATTGTTACAATAAGATTTTTCTGGCTAATCTTATTAATACTATCATAATAAAGTACAACTAATTTGGCAAAGAACTAGTGTGTTGGCTTTATTGAATTACTGAGAGTTACCAACCAGGAACCTGTATAATTGAGTCCATTTTACATGAGGAAGAAATTCTATCTAAAATTAAATTTATAAAACCTGGTTCTTCCCTAGGTCCAGACGGCATCTCCATAGATATGATCAAAATTATGCAAGCGCATTTGACCAAACCATTACAAATTTTATTCAATCACAGCATTAAAACAGGAGAAGTACCAGCAGACTGGAACAAAACACATGTTATGCTACCATATACAAAGGGAGATAGAGGGGATATGGATAACTATAGGCCTATTAGCCTCACCCAATTCTCTGTAAAATTATGGAAAGCATACTTAAGGACAAAATAATAAACAACTTACTAGAAATTGACACAAAACAACATGGTTTTTGTAAAGGTCGATCTTGTATTACAAACTTGTTATGCTTTTATGAATCACTTGGTAAGCATCTTGATAGCAGGACACCATGTGATATTGTATTTGTGGACTTCAAAAAACCATTTGACTCTGTCCCTCATTGGGCCATACTAATTAAACTGAATCTCTATAACATGCACACTAGCATTATAAAATGGATAAAAAATAGTTATTAAATTGGTCTCAAAGAGTCCGAATAGATGATCATGCTTCAGAATGGAGACCGGTTAATAGTGGGGTACCCTAAGGATCAGTCTTGGAGCCCTTAATATTTCAACTGTTTATAACCGATGTATCTGATAATCTAGAAAATTATATTACAAAATATGCAGATGACTGCAAACTTGGAGGTCCTTGCAAGACACTGTCTAAATCAATTTCTATACAAAATGACTTCAATATATTGACTGAGTGGTCCAAAAAATGGGTTCTTAAATTTAATAATAATAAATGCAGTATCATGCACTTCGGAACTGAAAGTTCTATTACACCCTACTCACTCAATAATTTACCCTTAAAAGTGGTGGAGTCTGAAAAAGACTTGGGAATAACAATACCGAATACATTAGCATTCAATTCTCAAATAACTGAGAACATAAATAAAACAAACCGCATTTGGTGGAGTATAAGATGGAATATTAAATCAAGAGATTAATCAGTTAATCTTTAACTGTATAGATCATATATTCACCCCATATTATGCTTCTCAGTTATGGTGTCCATACAATAAGAAAGACGCCTCAAGAACTGAAAAAATTCAAAGACAAATGACAAAATATATAGATGGTGCACAGTCTTTAAATTATGAACAAAGACTGGAAAATTTGGACTAATGTCTCTTGAGAAAAGAAGACTTGGGGTGATGTTAGGCTCAGTAGAGATATTATAAATTATGAAAATGTAATGTTTGAAATTGGCATCAATTTCAAGCAGATAAACATTAACACAACAGGACATCCTCTTCAAATAAAAAGACAATGCTTTAGTACAAAAAAGCGGATATTTCTTCTCACAGAGAATTCTTTTTTTTATTTATTTTTTATTTATTTGTTCTAGGATTACAAATACCTTTGAGCTGAGGCTCTTTTACAAAGGTTCCTTGTCATTGGTACAATTGAGACAATCGTAAGCAAAGATAACAGTTTATAAAATTAAAAAAAAACACATAGTCTTGTAGATGAAAAAAGAACAATAAGGTGAAACTTTGGGGAAGGGAAAGGGAGAGGTGGAGGGTGAAATCAGGGAGACTAAGTGGATGGGAGAAAAGGGGAGGTAGGTTGGGGGGGAAAAAGAGAGGAGAGGTGGAAGGCGGATAAGAATAGAGGTAGTGCAGCCGGGTGGCATTTGTCATGGACCAGCAGGGGAGGTGAAGATGGGGGGGGGGTGCTAGCAAAGTGCAGGAGTAGATGTGGATCCAAAAGGGCATCTTCAGCTATGGAACCAAAAGACATGTTTAGCCACAACTGTCACAGAGGTTGGAGGCAGTCAGTGTTAGGCGGAGACTAGTCTTAAAAGTGCTGAGCGATAGTGAAGATGAGATGTTGCTGGGAAGACTGTTGTACCAACTAGTGGCCCAGTAAGCAAAGGATCTTTGGCCTTGTGTTGTGCGGCAATGTTGGACTTGCAGAAGCTGAGGTTTCAATCCCCTGGTATGTCGGGTGTGGATTCTCGGTTGTATGAGGGCACAGACTCCAGTGGGGGCAAGGCCCAGCAAGATTTTCTTAGTAGTAATACAAGTTTGGTGTTTTATTCGATTGGCAAGATTCAACCATCCAGTCTGAGAATAGAGGTCACAGGTGTGAGTTAGGTGTTGGGAGCCAGTGACAAGTCGACAGGCCTTGTTGAGGGCGGTGGATACACATTTGAGTGTGGTGGTTGTAGCAGAGCTGTAAATGATAATGCCATAATCAATGATGGATATGATGGAGCTCTGGACAGTGACAGCAAGGGCTTCAGGTGTCAGGTGTTTCCTATGACAGAATAGCAGGCCTAGCCGGGAGTTAGCAGCTTTGGCGACATGGTCAATGTGGGCAGTGTAGGAGAGGTGAGGGTCAAGGGTGATCCCAAGGTATTTAAAGTTTTTGACCTGTTCCAGTGCGGCACCTTGTCTGGTGATAACAGAGAGTTGGAAGTGCTTATGTTTATTATGGGAGCTGCCGAAGATGATGGCCTTTGTTTTTTTTTGATTAAGGATCAGTTTGTGCTTTGTGAGTCAATTCTCAACCGAGGAGAAGCCAAGCTGGAGATTTTCTTTCAATTTCTTTGGGTCCTGGTGTGTGGCAAGGATTACTGCATCATCGGCATACAGGGTGATATGTTCAGTGCAGGAGTCTGGTAGGGTGTTAAGGAACAGGCTGAAGAGTAGGGGGCCCAGTATTGAACCCTGGGGGACTCCAGAGAGGACAGGTCTGGAATCAGAGTGCACATCTCCAATTTTTACACTCTGGGTGCGGTTTTCAAGATAGCTTTTGAACCAAGAGATTGAATCATTGGAGAGACCAGCATTTTTTAGTTGGCTCAGCAGGAGGGAGTGGTGGACAGTATCAAAGGCTTTGGTCAGGTCGATGAAAATAGCACCAGTTAGTTGTCCATTGTCAAGGGAGCTGTGAATGGAGCTGGTGAATTTGAGTAAGGCAGAGGATGTACTATGACCTTTTCTAAAGCCATGTTGCTGTTTACAGAGAATATTATAATTGTTCAGATGCTCAGTAAGTTGGTCCACTACTATACGTTCCAGTGCCTTCGATAGGGGAGGCAGAATGGAGATAGGGCGGAAGTTCGCATGGTCAGCCTTATCACCACTTTTGTGAATCGGGGTAACAGTGGCCATTTTCCATTTGTCTGGGAATTGGCTAGAGGAAAGAGAGAGATTAAAGATCTTGGTGAGGGGCCCAAGTACCTCGTCAAGCGTACTATATAATCGTATAAACGTATAAAATCATAGAATTCAGTCCCTACAGATACGTTCATCAGTAAAAACAAGAATATCTTCAAAAAACACGCAGGCAATTACTTATTACATGACCATTCCCTTGGATATCATCTGTGACTGATAGGGGTGTTCATGGGCTTTGGCCTCATACTCCTTCCAACTTTTTTAGTGAATCTTAATGAACCATTGGATAAGGCAGTTCCCTGAGTATCCTCAGATGCAAAACGTCTGGCCCTGGGACCTCATCACTCTTAAGAGCTGTCAGTACTTTTAGGATATTTTTGCCTGAAAATGCTGACTGCTTCATCTGCAGGACCCCCTTGGTGGCTGTTATAATGCTACTCTTTGTCCTTCCTACTGAAAACAGAGCAAAAGTAATAATTTAGGATGGTGGCCTTTTGTCCATCCTCCTCAGTCGCCCTATCCCACTTGGTTAGCCTTACAATTCTCCTCTTTTCTTCTTTTTTCACTTATATACTGTACCTGAAGAACTGTTTTTCTCTGTTCTTAGCCCCACTCTGCAATATGAAGCTTTGCTTCTGTTTTTGCCTCCCTAGCTGCCCTTTTTGTCTCCTTATTTTTTAGTAAATGTTCTTCTCATTCTTCCTTCTCCTGGTTTTGTTTAAATTTGTAAAAGGCCTTTTTCTTGGCCCTTACTGCTTCCTCAATCCTTGTTGAGAACCATAGCGGTCTCTTGAACCTGTTCTTTTTGCTTATTGTTCTCATGCAAAGCTTACTGTAGATGGCCTGAGGATGGCCCCATTAATTTTCTCACATCTTTCTTCTATTCTATGTTGTACACCCCTGCTAAATTATCTTTGACCAGTTTCCTCAGCCTATTGAAGTCCACCAATCTGAAATCAAGGACTTCCACTCTTGATCATGGTTTACCAGACCTGAGGGCCAGTGCGAATGAAAAAGAGTTATAGTCACAGTTCCCTAGTGGGTCCCCTACCATCATAACACCTTCCACCTCTGAGTTGGTGAGCACCACATCAAGAATTGTGGTCTGTCTGGTGGGCTTCTTAATGAGCTGTACCAGTAGACAGTCTTGGAATGCATCCAGCACTGCCTGATATCTGATGCTCCCGGCCACAGGAACATCCCTATTGATGTCTGGTAGGGTCACATCACCAACCACCACTACTTCCCCATTACCTACCCTTCTTTGCAGTTCTTCCATGAGTTCCTTGTCCCTCTCCTCCCCTTGGCCCATGGGTCTATAGGTGACCTCAAGCACAGTTTCTTGCCCAAGGTAGCTGGGAGTTGTATCCACACTGCCTCATTTTCCCCATTACTACTCCTGATGCCCCCATCTTCTGCCACCTTTATGCCCTCCTTGACATAAAGACCTACTCCTCACACTCTGCCAGTGTCTTTATCCCTCCTGAATGTTGTGTAGCTGGAGACCATCAATCCTCATTCATTAGTTTTCGAAACCCATGTTTCTGTTATGTCTACAATGTTTATTCTAGTATCTACCATCAGTGCCTGAAGCCTACTGATTTTATTTCCCAGCTTTTGGCATTTATGCATAACCACTTCCATGTGACCCCCTGATCATACTTTGCTACTACCCTTGCATTTCTCATATTCCTTTCTCCCCTTGTTTTCCCTGTTCCTTGCTCCCTTTGCATTCCCCCTCCCCAATGTCCCTTCATGTAGTCCAGTAAGGTCCACAGATTCCCTTGTACCTGTTGTGCTCATACAAGCCCACAGATGTGGGGGAGTAATACCTAGGATTCCCTTCCTCACCCCTGCAATTGAGGTTCTCCTAGATCCAATCACTCTCGCATTTAGTTTGAATGACTGATACAGATGTCAAACATCTGCCCCAGTGTGCAGGCCCCCTCTCTCATCAGGTGAAGTCTGTCCTCCATTTTAACCTTTATCCACTCTCTAACATAGATTGCCACCACTCCAACCCTACTATTTGTTCTGTCCTTCCTGCGGAAGGTGTATCTAGGAACAGACAGATCTCAGTCATGGTTCTGGGTTGTCGAGGTCTTAGTGAATGCCCTAGATCTGCTTGTCATTCGATTATCATTGCTTGGAGGTTGTTCATTTCTTTCCACAGGCTTCTGACAATCATGGATATCACCCTTCACATACAATGTTTCCATTCTTCCTATCCCTTGATGGCCTCCCCCCTTCCTGTAGTTGCTCTACTAGCTTGCGCCCTCCTTGTCTTTTTTCCCCTCTTCCCTCCCATTCCTCTCCCACTTTGTTTACCCTTCCCCTCACCCCTTTCCCCCTTTTGCTTTTTACTTACTGTCACCTCCACTTCAGGGGAGGCCTTCCTACCTCTTCCTGTTGTGAACCCTGGGTTTTGCACCCCCAGGTAGCCCTACCCCCATCTCAGCTTAAATTCAGGAATCCAGGTGTGGAACTGTAATACATACGGTGCTGAGCCAGTGCAAACAGTTAACAGTCACCTAGCCCAAGGCTAAGAATAGGGTCCAGAAGTCCGTAGCACTCGTATGGAGCAAGCAAAGGCTCAGCCAAACCACATAACCAGTAGAAATACATTTATTAAAAAAAAGAGAAATTTAAACTAAAGAATAACAGGCTAACAGGAATATAGCTGGTGTGGGTAATGCTGCTTCACCACTTACACCGGTGCTTCAGCTTTGAAGAGTCTTCCTAAGGGTACGAGGCTTGTGGGTGAATGCATCATTCATTTTAAACATGCAGCACATGAATATTAATGTGGTACATATTCATAACAAGGCCCCTACTTTTCTGCGGTGCATTGGGACCAAGTTCTGCGGCAAGACTTCCATTTGCTACAGAATGTCTGTGGCAGTGGTTTGTAATTTCTGCGGAAGCTCAGTGGCACTAAAGAACTACCATATCACAGTGTCAGCTTGTCATCCTGACCTCACTTTCATGGCAGTGGTTATAGCAACTAGGAAGGCTGAAAGAACAGTAACACTAGTTCAAAACATAACAGACTTATAGAAATTATTTTATGCCTAAAAAGCAAAAAAAAAATCTATCCCTTAAGGTCCTAGCCTATTGCATAAATGAAGTACGCAGAGGGGACCTTAAGTGATAAATAAGGTATGTCTATACTCATGGGCCCAGATATTCAAAAGAGTTGAGCCATGCGCAATAGGGTTACGCCTGCGCAAGTCCTAAGCAACAGCTCAATGATAATGAAGGCATGCGCAACCGAAGGGGGAGGAACCATGCATAAACTGCACAGCCCGATATTCAGCCCAGGCCGTGCAGAGTTATGTAGATGCAACCCCTACCTGTGCCTGCACAAAGTTAAGCTGAAAAAAATGGAACAAGTTGAGGGCCAGCCACAGGTGACCTGCCGCATTGCAGGGCACAACACAGCATCTGCCACCTGTGGGTGGCCCTGGACTTGTTCCCGCCGCACCTGGCGGTGCTCCCCCATGCCCCGATCGCAGGCTGAAGTGTTCCCCCCCAGTAGCCCGATCGCGGGCAGAACTATCAAATGTTCTCCCCGACAGCCCGATCACAGGCAGAACAGTAGTGCTCCCCTCCCAGCAGCCCGATCGCGGGCAGAACAGTAGTGCTCCCCAGCAGCCCGATCGTGGGCAGAACAGTGAGTGCTCCCCAGCAGCCCGATCACGGGCATAACTGAAATATCCCCACCGCAAGTAGCCGATCACGGGCATCAGACCTCCCAAAGTCCAATATCCCTGGTGGTCAGTGGACCAAGTAGCCATATCGGGTGGCATCCTCACCCCCGTCCAAATCCCTGGTGATCTAGTGGCCTCCACCCACCCGCCATGGAGCCCCACCACCCACTCCCCCCTGTCAGCCAGCGGTGGCAGCACCCCACCCGCCTGCCACCCCACTGCCTGCCGACTGATTAGCTCGGTAAGCTGCATGCCCATTGGTTCAGAGCATGAGCCAATGGGTGTGCAGCCCATACCGTATAAGCCAGTCCAGATATGTGAATGATCGGGCTACTTGAGGTCCACTGGACCACCAGGGATATTGGACTTTGGGGGGAGGTCTGATGCCTGCGATCAGGCTGCTGGAGGGGGGGACACTACTGTTCTGCCCACGATCGGGCTGCTGGGGGGGAGCACTACTGTTCTGCCCACA
This sequence comes from Neoceratodus forsteri, assembly GCA_016271365.2. Lineage (NCBI taxonomy): Eukaryota > Metazoa > Chordata > Ceratodontiformes > Ceratodontidae > Neoceratodus > Neoceratodus forsteri. The sequence goes on along the minus strand of CM057455.1, from coordinate 381,730,326 downwards.
ATTGGGCTGCAGGAGGCATCAGTCCCCAACGGCTGCTGCCTGGCAGGGCGCCAGGCGCAAGTCGCCAGGGATCGGCACACCTGCATGCTAATGGCATGCAAATGGGGCCATAATCAGATGCAAATGGCCCCCCCATGCACCGTGCATAAATTATGGCCCCATTTGCATGTCACCCTTTGAATATTGCAGGTGCTGTGCATGGCGCAATGGAACTTGCGCCACCGCAACTCAATGCTCCACTCTGACCACTTACGCTGGTGCAGCTCCACTGCACCATGCGCAGTGGGAGTGGACAGGGGGCGATATTCAAAGAAGTTGCTCCACAGCGCAACTCTGTTGAATATCACTTGGCCACACCCCAGCGCAACTATTTAAGTGGCGAGAGGGGCTTGCGCCTCAAAATGGCGCAGTTTGTATATCTGGGCCATGCTGTCTATACCACTCATGAAGTCTCTACTGTGTATCTCTTATATATTTATATGTGCTGTCTACGCCACTCATGAGGTCTCCACTGTGTATCACATATATTTATATGCAATCTGCAATGTACATACAAATATGTGTGTGTGTGTGTGTAAAGTGAGAGAGATATACTGTATATATATGTGTTTGCGTGTGTGTGTGTGTATACATATATATATATATAGATATACATTTTTTTATTTTTAATTTCCATGAAATTGTACCCTCATTCATACAGGTCCCTTTGGAAATGGAACAGAATCAAGGAGATATTGCAAAACTCATTTTTCATGCCAACCTGCTTCTCTTGACACACTACATACCATGATCAGGCCATGACATGCATGTGAATCCATTGTGAGATAACGTTCTCCAACCCATCACAATGTGTCCCCCGTGTGATAGAACACTGTGCCATACCTTCTCAGGCTCAGAGCAGTGGTGTGCTCCCCCAATCCTTGTGCTGCCCAGCCAGCTCCCAGAGCTCATCTCTGAACCTGAGTTGCCAGCATGGGAACACAACATGCTACACTCTGATCCAACAGCTGGCCCTGCACAAAACATTTCTCCATAACTTTTAGGTGATTCTATTAACCAATTACAATATATAATCAATAACCCTGACAAAAATGTGTACAGTGCAATTATCTATTTAACCAGTCTATTCTTTCAACAGGTCTGCACATTATTATATTCCACTTTTCTGGGCATAATTACTTTATTTTTCTTAAAAATGGCAGGTGAATTCATTTTACCAGTTATTCATTTCAGATGGCATCTCTATACCTTAAAGTCAAAAATAAGTTTGTACTAAGTAAGGTATGGACTTAACAGGTCTATGCTATTGTGAAGGTTTTGTTTAAGTTGGTGCTAGTGTAATAACATAAGGCTGAACATTATATTAGGCTGTAGTGCAGGTTGAGCAAATATCACTGTGTCTGATGTGCTGTGCCACTGCTTCAGGCTGTGGGAGCTGTGGTAGATAAGTGACTATTCAAGTCTGTGGAAGAATGCAGCCATTTCATTAGCTAATGTATAATGTTACATAGAAACATAGACACATAGACACATAAGGACCCCTTGGCCCACCTAGTCTGCCCATTCCTCTACATACAGGATAAGCTGCAGATCCTAGTTAACCAACAGCCTATTTCTTCTGACCCCCCACAAGAATTGCCTTATGTCTGTCCCATGTATTCTTGAATTCTCCCACAGGTTTAGACCCCACAAGCTCCTCAGGAAGGCTGTTCCATGTGTCCACCACCCTTTCTGTGAAAAAAATACTTCCTCAAATTGCCCTTGAACCGCCCCCCCTTCTTTAAATTGTGTCCCCTTGTTTTTGCTCATCTCTTTTTCTGAAAGTTGCTACCCTCTTGGACTTTGTTGATTCCACTGAGGTACTTAAAAGTTTCTATCATGTCCCCCTCTCCCTCCTTTCCTCAAGGGTATACATATTAAGCTCCTTTAGTCTCTCCTCATAGGGCTTCTCTTGCAGACCCTGCACCATTTTAGTTGCCCTCCTCTGGACTGCCTGTATCCTGTCTATGTCCTTGCGGAGATGGGGTCTCCAGAATTGGATGCAGTATTCCAGATGGGGTTGCACCAACTGTCTGTACAGAGGGATAACAACTTCATGTTTTCTGCTGGTGAAGCCTCTCCCTATACATCCCAGCATTCCCCCAGCCCTTCCTACTGCCTTCTCACATTGCTTGCCCACCTTAAATTCATCTGATATGATTATCCCCAGGTCCCTTTCCATTTTTGTTGCTGTTACTACCTCCTCCCCATTGTGTGATCTTCTCCCGGGTTTTTGTTTCCCAGATGCATTATTTTGCACTTCTTTGCATTGAATCCAAGCTGCCTTACTTCTGACCATTCCTCCAACCTTGCCAAGTCCCTTTTCATCCTTTCCACGCCTCCTTGTGTATCAACCCTGTTGCAGATCTTTGTGTCATCTGCAAAGAGGCATACTTTTCCTTCCAGTCCCTCTGCAATGTCACTTATAAAGACATTAGAAAGGACTGGACCCAGTACTGAACCCTCTGGTACCCCCCTAGTAACCCCTTTTTCTTCAGAGTGGACTCCATTTACAGTTACCTTCTATGTCCTGTTGTCCAGCATATGTTTTACCCAGGCTGCCACCCTGGGACCCACTCTCAAGCTGGTTAATTTGACAATTTATCTTTTGTGTGGGACTATGTCAAAGGCCTTGCTAAAGTCTAGGTAGGCCATATCCATAGCCCCTCCCTGGTCTACTACTTTGGTCACCCTGTCAAAGAAGTCAATTTGATTCATCTGACATGACCTTTCCGCTGTGAACCCATGTTGCCTTGGGTCCTGTGCCCCACTGGCCTCTAGGTACTCAACAATTCTTTCCTTCATAAGTGATTCCATCACTTTTCCTAACACAGAGGTCAAACTGACAGGTCTGTAGTTTCCTGCCTCTGTCTTGGTCCACTTTTGTGAAGGGGAATCACATTCACCTTCATCCAGTCCTCGGGTACTACACCATCCTCCCATGATTTGATATTGTTTGTTTATTTTTTTGTTTAGTTGTTTAACCAGGAATAGCACACTAAGCTGAAAGCTTTTTTACAGGTGTGACCTGGGAGCACAGGGAAGTTAAGTGACTTGCTCAGGGTCACACATTATGTAAGTGGAAGCTGTGGGATTCAAATCCAGGTCTGGTCTGCTGGATGTCACCAGATTTGCAGCTCAGAGCCTTAAACCACTGTGCTATACTGCCTCCCCATTGTTAAAAAGGGTAGTCAGTGGTTTCACTAGTTCTCCCCTTAATTCTTTTAGAATTCTTGGGGTGAATTCCATCAGGCCCCATTGCTTTGTCCACCTTCAGTTTTAGGAGTTTTTTCAGAACCCTTTCTTCTGTGAAAGGACTGGGATCGATCCCCCTATCAAGAGTGCTTCTGTTAATTGGATCAAGCACCTTCCCCTCCTCCTCTTTTGTGAATACTGAGCAGAAATAATCATTTAGTATCCCTGCTTTTTCACTGTCCCTCTCTGCCCACCCACCGACCATTTGATTCAGCCTCACTATCCCTCCCTTTGTCTTTCTATCCTCCCTGATGTACCTATAACAAGTTTTATCCCCCTTCTTAACTGAGTTGGCTATCTTTTCCTCAGTTTAGGCCTTTGCTATTCTGACTTCTCTCCCTGCTTCCTTCTGCCTTAACTGGTACAGCTCTCTGTCCTGCTCCTTCTGTGTTTCCTTATACTTCCTTAATGCTATTTTTTCTCCCTGTCTTTCCCCACCACCTCTTTTGAGCTGCATAGTGGCTTTTTCTTTCATTTTGATTTATTTATTTGCTTCACACAAAGACTTGATGCCTCTGTGATAGCAGTTTTGATGTTTCTCCATTGTTGGTCCACCCCTCCTTCTAGCCTGTTTGCTAGTGTTTTTCTAAGGCACTCTCCCATCTTGCCAAAGTCAGCCCTCCTGAAGTCCAGTACCCTCACTTTTGTATGGCTTGACTCTGTAGCTGAGTTTATCATGAACCACACTGTTTGATGGTCACTTGTTCACAGATGGCAACCCACTTCTAGATCTGAGATCCTCTCACTGTCCCCATTTGAGAGTACAAGGTCTAAGATTGCTCCCTCTTGAGCGGGTTCCGAAACTAGCTGTCTGAGGCATGCCACCTGTAGGGCATCGAGAATGGCTGTGCTCTTGAATGTGACTGCAGCAAATGTGCTTCAGTTAACACCTTACATATTCAGGTCTCCCATTAACAGTACCTCACCTTTCTCTGCCATCCTAAGAATGCCTTCTATTATATCCTTGTCCATTCCCTCCCCCTGACATGGGGGTCTGTATACAATCTCTGTACGGATTGTGGTGCCATTTCCAGTCTCTAAGGTGGCCAGCAGTGCCTCCTCTCCTCCCTGTTTACTCTTTTGTTCAGTTGTTTTTATCCCTTACTTTAAATAGAGCACTACTCCTCCCCCCTTCTCTCCTCCCTGTCTCTCCTGTAGGTTATGTACCCTGGTATGTTAACATCCCAGTCATGGTTCTCTGTGTACCATGTTTCTGTGACTGCTACACTATCCAGACATCCCTCTTCCATCAAGGCCACCAGTTGAGGGAGCTTGTTGCCCAGACTACGGGCATTTGTACTCATTACCCACCATTTCTTGATGGCCTTACTCTTTTTTGCCCCATCTCTGTCCTTATTGCTTTTGTCACTTTCTCCATTTACCCGGCCCTTCTTCCTATCAACATCTCTATCTTGGTGTTTACTTCACTTACTGCCCTGACATTTTTTTGGGGGGGCTAGCATTTCCTTGCTCCTTTCCAGTGCCTGCCCCCTTTACTAGTTTAAATGTTTGCAAATGAAGCATTTAAACCTATCACCTAGGATCCTGGTTCCCCTCCTGGACAGATGCAGACCATCATGCCAGTATAGGTGTGCATCACTCTAGGTGGACCCCCAGTCCCCAGTAAAGCTAATCCCTGAGCTCTGCACTGGTTTTTCAACCACTGATTGAATCCCATGATGTTGCGCACCCTACCCTGACATACCCATAGACTGGCAGCACCTCCAAGAAGGTTACCATGTGTGCTACTTGTCAAAGGCCCCTCCCCAACTCCACAAACTCTTTCTGTGCTGGTCTGATCCCTTTCTTAGCCAGGTCATTTGTCCCTAGGTGGACAATGACATCCAGCTCCCTCCTCTGTGCAGTTGCTCTGGCAATCTTGAGGATTCACTCCCTGTCCCTCCAAGCCATGATGCCAGCCTGGCACCTTACCTCCCTCTCCCCTGCCTCCCCCAGTTCTACCTTCCTAACAATGGAGCCCCCCATCAGGAGTTGTTTCCTTCCCCTGTGGGGTCCCATGCCACACTTCTGTGGGTCTCCCTTGTGGAGGTTCCCAGCATCCTCCTTGGTCTCCACTTCAGGTGCCTCCATAGAGGAACCACACTTTGCCAGAATGGCATAGGATATGTGGAGAGGTACAACTGGAGAGATGCACCTCTGTTCCACCACCCTCACCCTCCCTGAGCCCACTGTGGTCCAAACCGCTCCTCTTTTTTGGCAACCTCTGAGGCAACGGCAGTGGCCATGGTGGTCCTTGGATGGAAGAGGAGATCTCACAAATCCTGGCCAACTCAGCCTGGAGATGAGCAACCTCCTCCCTCATCCCAGAGAGGTGTCTGCAGATGGGACAACACCGCATCCTCCAGAACTTCTCCCGGAAGACTGTTGCTCCACAGCCACTGCACTGCACCACTCCCATCATATCTTATTTCTGGCCCCTTCACTGTTGTTTGGAATCCTTACTCTTTCCTCTGTTTTCTTGTCTTCTATCCCTACTTACTTACTGCCTCTGTGCCCTTTAAGCTCCTGATCCTCCTGTTCTGAGACAAGAAGATCCTATATTTCTCAGTAGACCCCTTACTTGCTCAGAGGCAGACCTCCAGCAGCTAGGAGGGGGGGCCAGAGAGGTACTCTTACCCATCTAGGATGGGGAGTATTTGGCGGCTCAGTGATCACTCACTTCCTGTTCCAAGACAGGAAGTTCCTGTTGTCAATCAAATCCTGTGCCTATAAAAGTAGAACTAGCTTTGGGTGGGAGGGTGGAGGGAAGGGAAGGAGGGCAATATAGTCCCAGTAGAGAAGTCCAGTCACACAGCACTCCTTCCTCCTGGTGTTCTCTGCCAAGCCTCTGGTAGAATCTATCTAGGGCAGTGTTTAAATCTAGCTTCCTTCTAGCTAAGCTACTCCCCTTTATTAATAGATCTTTCTACATGTAATTAAATTGCACAGATAACAATCCCCTTCAGCCACCTGAGATTTACACCTAGATAACTGCTCAGTTATCTGAGATATCTACTCAGATAACCATTCACTTCAGCTAACTCAGACAAACACACTAACTTTTTTTTGTTAGTGTTTTTTTACCCTAAATTGAAGGTCCCAGTAGAAGAGTTCTACTTCTTTAGTCCCAGTAGAGAAGTCAGGTCACACAGCACTCCTTCCTACTGGTGTTCTCTGCCAAGCCTCTGGCAGAATCTATCTAGGACACTGTTTAAATCAAGCTTCCTTGTAGTTAAGTCACTCCCCCTACTTAATAGATCTTTCTGTATGTAATTAAATTGCACAGATAACAGTCTCCTTCAGCCACCTGAGATTTACACCTAGATAACTGCTCAGTTATCTGAGATAACTGCTCAGATAACAATTCACTTCAGCTAACTCCAACAAACACACTAATTTTTTTTTGGGTTTCTGTTTTTTTTGCCCTAAATTGAAGGTCCCAGTAGATGCGTTCTACTTCTTTAGTCCCAGTAGAGAAATCCAGTCACACAGCACTCCTTCCTCCTGGTGTTCTCTGCCAAGCCTCTAGCATTAATAACATCACATTCTGAGCCTAGAGAGGGTTTGGATATACAAAGAGGGGAATGAAACCAGGTTGTATAGATAAATGGAAATATTAATAAAGAAGCACCAAGAACAGTGAATTCTACGGCACTGCATAAGTTCTGTGGTAGCTTGCAAATTCTACTCAAAATTCTGTGGCCATAGAATTCTAGGGGCCTTGTTTAGAAACTAGAAGAACAAGTGCAAAGATTAAAACAATGTGTGTAATGTAAAAAAATAATAGATTCATTACAATGTCTGCATCACAATAAGTTGCAAGTTGATTGCCTTATAGTACAGTACTTAAATATAGTGGCTAAGAATTAAAGAAGTTGCAATTAGTAATGTACTAAAAATGTTAAATTCATAATGCCAAGAACAAACAACCCTACTTGAAAAAGGCATGACCTCAGAACAGAAGGCGTTGCTAAAAGATAGCACTGTCTGGTAAGTCATTACAATATCCCCAATTATGTCTAAGTGTCTTCAAATCCTTTATGATAGCTTCTCATGGTCAGAGGGTGTGAGAGACAGAAAGAGCTAAATTCCCAAATATAGTGTGGGTGGGATATTCAAACTGTGCTGGGCAGTGGTGCAAGAGGGAGCACAGTGCAACTGAGATGCGTGGGGGCCAGGACAGGGCTAAATTCAAAGGAGATGTGCCGGGGCACATATCCGCTGAATATGACATGGAATGCACCTGGCGCATGCACAATACACTGGCGCATTCCCCAGACAGGGAGGACTGGGAATGCTCCAGCGCAGCTGTAGTTGCGCTGTGCACAGCACCCACGATATTCAGAACAGTGCATGTAAATGGGGCCATAACATATGTCAAGTCAAGTCAAGTCAAATTTATTTAAAAGACGCCCAATCCCGGAGGCTCTGGGCGCAGTACAAATTTTAAAAGAACATAATACATAAAAATAAATAGAATTACAATTTATAAATAGATCATAGTCTAATGTAGTCTAAACATCAAATGCCTGAGAAAATAGAAATGTTTTCAGGTGAACCTTAAAGATATCTACAGTCGAGGCCTCTCTGACCAAAGCTGGTAATAGGTTCCATAGAGCGGGAGCCACAATGCTGAAAGCTCTGTCACTGGCTGACTTCAGCCTCGCTCTAGGAACAGTCAGGAGGCCACTGCTGGAGGATCGAAGAGGGCAGACAGATGGAGCAGGTGTCAGGAGGACTGACAGGTAACCAGGGCCCTGCCCGTGTAGAGCCTTAAAGGTGAAAAGACCCACCTTAAAGAGGACTCTCCACCTGACTGGCAGCCAGTGCAATTCATGCAGTACCGGTGTAATATGGCAAAACTTTTTCTGCCCAGTCAGTAACCGGGCAGCTGCATTTTGCACCAGCTGAAGTCTGCGGAGAAGTCCTCCTATGACCCTGAGATAGAGCTAATTACAGTAGTCCAGCCTAGATGTGACTAAGGCATGTATCAAGGTAGGGAGGTCCAGAGACGGAACAAGGGCCTAATCCTAGCAATGTTTCTGAGATGGAAAAAACAGGTACGAACCATGGAAGATACTTGAGTCTCCATGGTCAAGTTCCTGTCCAGAATCACTCCAAGACTACGCACCATAAAGGAGGCCTTCAATGAGACAGCCCCAAGAACAAGTCCAGTTGCTGAGTCAGAGACCTCCATATCACGAGCTCTGTTCGACTCCACTACCAATACCTCAGTCTTGTTAGGGTTCAGTAGCAACCAGCAGGAGGCCATCCAGTCACTTATCTCGGTCAGACAGATGTTTAGCACATCCACTGCATTGGATGTTCCTGGGGCAAAGGAAAAATATAGCTGAGTATCATCAGCATAGCAATGAAAACTCAGACCATACTTCCTAATGATCCCACCCAGGGGCAGCATGTACACTGCGAACAACATTGGGGCCAGTACCGAACCCTGAGGGACTCCACAAGGAAGGAGATTGGGTGTAGATGAGGAATTACCCATCATAACCCATTGCCTCCTGTTTGTAAGAAAGGACTCAAACCAGTTGATGACAGTACCGGTGAGTCCACATAACTCCCTAAGGCGGACAAGCAACACACAATGGTCCACAGTGTCAAATGCCGAAGAGAGATCGAGAAGAACAAGAATTGTCCTGTCCCCTGATCTCTAGCCCTGAGGAGATCATTCTGCACCCATACAAGAGCAGTTTCTGTGCTATGTCTGGCCTGAAAAGCCGACTGGAAGGGATCGTACAACTCGTGAGTCACGAGGTGCTCTTCAATTGAGCGCTACCACCTTCTCCACCACCTTCCCAAAAATGGGAGGTTGGAGATGGGACGATGATCAGCCATGATCTCGGGTCCAAAGATGGTTTCTTTAAAGGGGTCTCACCAGAACACTCCTTCAAGGCATCCAGAAAGACTCCCTCAGATAAGGAACACCGTACAATCATGGCAAACACCGGGCCGACAGAGCCAACGCATCTCATTAAGAAACGCGTTGGCACTGGGTCCAGTTCACAAAATGTATGCCTCAAATTGGTTGCTACCTCAATAACCTCACTTGCCTCCACTGGTCTAAACTCCCCCCAACTTGTCGGAGTGCACTCAGAACACATCTGACAACCACTGTTAGCTATGGTATTGCTAACTGAAGAGACATCCCGCCGGATCATGGACACTCTGTCCGAGAAGAACCGAGCAAACTCCTCACAATCTTCAGTGGAAAAAACCCTCCTAGGCTACAGGCAGACAGGATGAAGAAGTCTGTCTACAGTCCGGAAGAGTGAAGCTGGTCGATTCTTCCCGGCAGCAATCTCCCTGGACAGGAACACTGCCTTCTTACGATTGATTGCCTCCTGATACGCATGATAGTGCGTACGCAGGACCAGTCTGTCCTTCTCCAGGTGGGATCCTCTCCAGCGGCGCTCCAATCTCCGACCCATCTTCTTCATCTCCCTGAGGTCCCCATCAAAACATGGGGACCTCAGGTATGAGGTTCTGGGTCGTACACGGACAGGTGCAAGGGAGTTGATGGTGTCAGAGAGCACCTTATTATAGGTGTCAACCCTGGCACCAACTTCTCCAATGCATGCAGCACCCACACTAGATAATTTAGCTGCCACCGAAAAACCCTCAGGGGTAAGACCCCGCAAAGGGCGACAGCTAATCATATCAGCAGGGGAAGGGCTTATGGCGGGAGCCCCAAATGTGAACCTCACCGTGCAGTGATCGGACCAAGAAACCCGATCAATCCCGAGATCAGTGATCTCAAGCCCTAGTGAAAACACCAGGTCCAGCATGTGGCCATCCTGGTGGGTGGGTGCAGCAACGACATGCATCAGTCCAAGAGAGGACATACTCCGCAAAAAGTCGCCACCGCATCTTTGATCACTATCATCCACCCAGACTTTGAAATCCCCCAGAAAGACACATCTGGGGGATCCCAATGTTTCACCAGCGGTGAACTCGGCAAACTCCTGCAGGAAATCCCCCATCGGGCCAGAAGGGCGATAGACGAGGAAAATCCTGCAGCCTGCGCTGAGACCACCGCGGATAGCCACACACTCAAAAGAACCCGGAGCTTCCACTGGGTGCACGGTGAAGGTCAAGCTGGATCTAAAACAGATAGCTACACCTCCACCCCTGCGATTCACTCTGGGGCAGTGTACCATGGTATACCCGGGAGGGACCGCAGCCTCAAAAATAAGGCCTGCATCATCACCCACCCAGGTCTCCGTAATGCAAGCCAGATCGACCGATGAAATCAAGGCGGCAACAATTGCCGTCTTGTTCCTGATAGACCTGGCATTGCACAACACTGCCCTCAGAGGATTGGAGGGTGGTGCCGCCCCACAGGCTACCTGGCCACTCGGACTGGTGGTCTCCCTGGGGACGGGCACCAGCCACGTCTGGCCTCTCCCAGATGCCCGTCACAACCCAGGGTGCCTCCTGGACCTAAGAACCTCAATCCGAGCATCACCCATAGCCTGATCACCTCGTTGCCAGTAATCAACGTAACCCCCTACAATCCCCACTTCCTGACAACGTCTAGCGATAGTATCAGACACAGAAAGAGGGACAGAGGGGCATAGACCATAGAGCAGCGAGTGGCTATAGGTAATCCTAGCCCCCATAGATCCTCCCACATAATTCTTAAACATTTCAGGTAAAAAACACAAGCTGCTATTTAAACACTATTAAATAGCACAAAATATCTACCTAACCTACATTAAACCAATAAAGCCAATACTAAAATAAGCTCCACCTTAATATTTCTAAACAGAATTAAATAAGTAAAAATACTTAACTTAACACACATTAAAACATATCATAAACAACCCATTTCTCTTCCCATTTGCAGACAGATATTCCAATACCAGTGGCGCTCGCCCTCCCACCGCCTTCATGCTAGCGGTAAAGCAGCTTCCCTTTATTAGCAGCAAAGTCTCGCCCCTACGGACAGTCTGCTCCACACAATTAAAGCTCCCCCGTATTCACACCTCCAGCCCGATATCACAGGGCAAGGCAGCCTGCAGCACAGCCTCTCACGCCGTGCAAGCCTGCCACCGGAGGACCAACGAGCAGTTCACAGGGAGGCAATAACATTTAGGCAAAGGAGAAACAAAATCCACATCAGCCGCTTATGAGCAGCGTTCCAATAATGGCAGGACACAGTCTGCACAAATGGGGCCATTTGCATGTCATCATGGCTCCATTTGCATGAGTTGAGCAGAGCAGTCTGGCGAAATGTGCCATGTGCCCTGTCCTGTATGTGGTGTGGCCAGACTGGGTCCTGGGGCACCCCCCACCCTGTAGCATGATCTTGGGTAAATGTACAGTAATAAGACACCCAGGTGGTCTAGTGGTCCCCCCACCCCGTAGCCACGATCACTTTCATATGTAACAGCAATCATGCCCTAGTAGTCCAGGGGTAACCCCTTCTCCCACCCTTAACTGCAATCACTGGTAGTAGTATCTGTAACAACCTGCCCTGGTAGATTAGTGGTCCCCCCACCCTGCATCGACCCTCTGATCACTGTTGGACATAGAACACACCTAGATATGGTATGCGGTGGTCCCCCACCTCCCCACCCACACAGGATCCCTGCCCACCCAGCTCCCCGTTATCAGTGGGTAATAGCACCCACCGCATACCACCCACCTGCCCACTGGAATGACAGCTTACAGTATCAGCTGTAAGCCCAGTGATCCACACTGTGGACCAATGGCTTGCGATGCATACTGAATAGTTAGTCACAAATATGTGAATGAAACCATTCATTCACATATTTGTGACTATTACAGTATGCATGTGTGCAACCATTGGTCTACAGTGGACCAATGGTGTACAGCTGATACCGTGAAGCTGTCATTCGGCAGGCAGCTGGGTGGTGAGCAGGCTGGTTGCTGCCTGCACCGATGACGGGGGGTAGCTGGGTGGGCAGGGATCCTGTGCAGGTTGGGGGTTTGGGACCACCGCCTACCATAGCTAGGCTGCCCTCCGCCCAACAGTGATCAGAGGGTCGGGACAGGGTGGGCTTACCACTGGACTACCAGGGCATGATTGCTGTTACATATGACAGTTATCGTGGCTATGGGGTGGGGGGATACCACTAGACCACCTGGGTGTCTTATTACTGTACATTTACCCGAGATCGGGCTACAGGGTGGGGGGTGCCCCCCAGGACCCCCTCTGGCCACACCACTAGACTAACATGTCAGGTTGTTACAGATACTACTACCGACAATCGCAGTTAAGGGGGGGAGGGGGGTTACCACTGGACTACCAGGGCATGATTGCTGTTACAAATGACAGTGATCATGGCTATGGGGTGGTGGGTACCACTAGGCCAACAGGGTGTATTATTACTTTGCATTTACCCAAAGCAGCAACCCCTTTGAATATCTGGCCCGGTATGTACATAAATCCATTCCATAGAAAAGGTTTAATGTTCTATTGTTCGTTCAGTCTTATAGGTTTAACACTTTTGAATCTTTCTCTTTTTTTCTTGCAATTTTGTATGATTTTCTCTACTGCACCTCCTGAGAACTCCGCCCCCACCACCCTTGCTTACCAACCACCCCCCTGGGCTCACCTGCAATGTTGATCAAATCCCAGGCTTAGCACCTACTGGGTGAGGCCATTGGCCTACCCTGCTCCTGTGGGCTTTAAGTCAGAATCCATGTGGGTATGTCCACTGGGAGAACCTCCTGGCTTACCCCCTGGGTGAGCCACGGGACTGATCCACACAGGTGGAAGTATATCACTTGGTCACTGAGCAAGGGCCATGGATCACAGGCTGGCGATGAAGAGGCAGGGCATCATGAAGGGAGCCAGCAACATTTTAACAAGTGTTTGTTCCCTAGAGATGGGACATGCTATGAAGTCTACAGCATGACTACCAATGTCTGTCCTGCCTCCACTGATTAAAGTGCCTGTCGCTACTGATCTCCCAGCCTCTACCAGGTGTCAGCATTGTGCTGTACACTCAAATCCCCCTCCCCCCAGAGAAGGAGTGCTGTCCCCAGGATGCTCAACCCTCTTCACTCCAGCTGGCCCTCTGATGCCCGAGTCCATTACTGAACAAGGGCTGTTGGTATCGCAGGCAGAAACCATATCACTGTGCTGGCAGGCCAGCCACAGATACAGCTACTTTCCTTCCTTAGTAACAGGCTAAGCCTATCTCCACCCTGTTTCAGGTGTGGCACTCATTCCAAGCTAATAAATCTCAAATCATCTGGTTGGAGTTATGCTTTTCCAAACAATGCAAACCCACCAGGGTATCATGTTTGCTGTTCATTTTAGAGTGAACTTGCTCTAGTAATCATGTTTTAAGAGGAGAGATTGTTTGCCTTACATACGCTCAATTGCATGTGCACCATACGACAGATACAACAAAGGCAGTGTCACATGTTATTAATTAGCCTTCTTATTTCTGCACTGATGTTAACATCACCAGGATGTTTGAAAATGTTTCCATTTTGTGCAGATTTACAGATTTTATACCTAGTGCATTTGCGGAAACCCTTAGGTCTCAGAGATAGCCAATTAAGAGCACCCTTAGACATTGTTTTTTTCATTCCTGCTGTGCACTAGTCTATCACATAGGTGGCTGCCTCTACTAAACCTTATTATGTTTGGGGCCTTTAGCAATGTTGACTTCATTACCACTGAGCAGTATTAGCCAGTTTCAGAATATGATATTCCCTATTCTTTCTGCATAGTTATTGTACTCAGTAACAAAAGTGCTAAGCCCAAATTACATCTGTCTAATATTTCTGTCAGGATTTTTGTCTCTCAGTAGTTCATATCTACATGCCATTCTAGCTTTTTCTTTTGAATAAGTCAGAGTCATAACCTTTTTCTTTAAAAAAGTTTTCCAATTGTAATCCTGAGTTTTTAATAAATTGATGGTGCTGCAGTTCCTGCACAAATGTAAGAACTGGCAGTATGGTATATATTTTTTTTTGTAGGTGGGTGGGAACTATTGGCATTAAGTATGGAACTGGTGGCTGTGGATTTCCTGGAATGTGATCAGAATTTTCTTGTCTCACCTGTTACAGTATAAGGCTGAAACAAACAAAACAGCACTCTTCACTAGCAGTGTAAGTGAATTTCAAGTTCAGGTCATTAGTGTTGAGACAATCAATGAAATGTAGAATCTCTAGGATGTCTGCCTCCCATATGCATACAACATCATCAATAAACCTGAACCAATGTTTTATTTAGTGATGGAAAGGGTTAGTTGCCTGATTGACAATGGCAGACCTTTTCCAGAGCCCCAAGAAAAGATTAGCATAACTTGAGGCCATGGCCACCCTCCTTGCTGTGCCACATGTTTCTTAGAAATACCTGCCTTCGAACTTGAAGGCATTATATGTCAATATGAATTAAAGTGAAGCTAATATGAATTCAGTTGATATTTCAGAGCTGTCAGGGTGATGTTCTAAAAAGCATCTACATGCAGTAATACCTTGGTTTTGCCGAACTGAGGTATATAATGCCTCCACTTCAGTCCACAGCCATATAAACCTATCCTGCCAAGTGAAGTTCTCAAAGTTTTCAATAACATGTACTATGTATTTTAGGTATGACTCCAAACTTACCACACACTTCTGAAGGAGAAAACCCACACATTTTCCCAAATTCTCACTGATGGAACCTACTCCAATGACATCAGGTCTCCTAGATGGTTTTTCAGAATTCTTGTATATTTTAGGCAGAATGCAAAACCCCAGTATCATAGGGTGTTCAGTCCAACCAAATTTATAGTCATCACCAGAAATGTGACCCAGTGCTAGTGGATCAATGAGGAACTGGTGTAATTCTTTTTTTAAAAGTTAGTCTGGGATCACCCTTTAACTCTCTGCAGTTGTGCTCATTATTTAAAAAAGATGTCACTATTTCTCTGTTGTGACACCAATGAGAACAACTATGTTGCCCCCTTCATCTGCAGGTTTTATAACAACAGCTGTATTAGATGCCAGCTCATTGAGTGCTGCATGCTCATATTCTAAAAGGGTTTGTACTTTGGGGGCTGCAAGATTATCAGACAAATTCTTTACCTATTCAACCATTTTGTTTTCATAGGGACTTATTGCCATATTGTAAATGTTAAGACGAAATGTGGATTTTCCTTTAAAGAGAATATTTCTTTGTTCTCTCATTTAGTTACCTGCTGAGTATAATCTTGAGAAGTCACTGTTATTAACAGTCATGTTAAAAGTCAATGTGTCTCTCTCAGGGTTCAAGTTCAAAAGGTGTTCATTTTCTTGCCAAACTGATTCCAATGCCTCCCTGTAAAGTTCATCAGTCTCAAAACTTTGTGCATCATTAGTGATATTGGTATATTGTTCTCCTGTGGGTGGCATGTTCGATTATCTCCAAGTTCCAATCCATTCACTGTAAGAGCTGTTTCAAATTCATGTTTCAAATTCATGGGTTGTGATCTCAAGTCTCACAGTGTACTAAGTATCCCCTCCCCATTAGCAAAATTATGATTATCTTCCATGGTTGCCATGTTCATGTACCAGCACATTCCTGGATCTCCTGTATTGTTTACTGTATTACAGTTTTCTTCATTTTCAACAGTTGCTAAGACAAAGTCCACATCCTGTCCTACAGTTACAGATAATTCCTCTATCAATCCCATCTCTGCAGGTGTTATAGTGTTCTTCATTTTTTTTTTATTATTAGTCACATTTTTCTGAAAAAAACTTATGTAAATCTATAAACACTTGAAAGTCATTAATTTGAGGTGTCGGTATGTAATTGAGACCTCTCTGGAGAACTTGAGATTTGGCTGTCCATCAGTGTGATATGAGATAGATTCAGTATTAGCAACTGATATTTTTCTATCTCTTCCTCTTTCTGTGTTTGTGCTTCTTGGCTCCTCCCCTTTTCTCCCCTCCCTGTTTAGTTTTCTTTTTCTAGACTGTTTCTGTTCTTCTTTTTGCATTAAAAATACCTACTACTCATTGATTTGCACATACCTACTGTTGTTGAAATTGCACATGAAGGGGTCTAGAAGGTATCCTAACAATTCCAGGACAGGTCAAATGAATCCGGAAGGAGAGGCAAGAAGCTTATGTATTTATTTATTTATTGAATATAAACGGAATTAAAATCCTTAAAGTCACAGACTCTTTTGCAAAGGCTCCACGTCAGTTACAGAGGGTGGAGGGTATACATTTACAGAAAATGAACATATACAAACAATATTAGCTTAACAGTACTGGTAATGCAGTCCTGGCTTTATCTTAGTTAACCAGTGACAGTAGTTGGCAGCATTCAAGATGTCCCTTATCAGAGACAAGCAGGATGCTGTTTCGTGGGATCTAGAGAGACCCTGTGTCAGGTAATTGGTCAGGGGGGAGGGTGTGAAAGCACAAGTGGAGGGCTGTGTGATTAACCACAGTCACATATTGCCGACTCAAGGAGTTGTGCTTTGAGGCCTGTTTTAAATAGAGAGAGACTTTGGGTCTGTGAGATGGGAGGGTAGAGTATTGAGCCAAAGTGGGGCATGGTAGTGGAAGGATCTTTGCCCAAGGGATGTTCTACAGTGGGGGACCAGAAATGAGGTTGGCTGTGAGTCTTGTATTACACCTGTGGGGGCTGTGCTGATAATTGAGAGAAGGCCGATGGGAGCTAGCTGGAGATGTATCTTTTTTGCAAGAATGCAGGAGTGGTACTTTAGTCTTCCTTGGAAGTTTAGCCAGCCAGTCAAAGCATAGAGCTCACAGGTATGAGTTAACATGTCACTGCCTGTGACTAGGCAGCAGGCCTTATTCAAGGCAGTGTTGATGCCATGTAGGGCGGTCGGTTCTGCAGAGCCATATATGACTATCCCGTAGTCCATCAGGGAGAGGATGGAGGAGGAGACCGCAAGATGCATGGCCTGTGTGGGTAAGCAATGTTTAAGTCTGTAGAGGATACCCACTCTAGCATTGACAGCGGAGGAGAGAAGTTGTATGTGACTATGGTAGGAGAGGGAGGTGTCTAAAGTGATTCCAAGGTATTTAAAACTTGAAACCTGTTCAAGCAGGGAGCCATGTGAGTTTTTTATTAGGAGTGCTGAATGACTGTGCGGGCTTTGTCTGTGCGCAAAGATCATGGACTTTGTTTTTTGATATTTGATGATATGGTGGTGTTCAGTGAACCAAGTTTCTAGCTCCCTGAAGAAGTCCTGCAAGGCTAGTTGGAGAGCGCTCGGCTGTGGGTGTTTCCAAAACACTACCGCATCATCAGCATAGAGTAGTAGGTGACTGCTGCAAGACTTGGGAAGAGAGTTTAAAAAGAGGGTGAATAGTAGAGGGCCGAGTATTGACCCCTGTGGGACACCAGAGCATACTGTTTTGCAGGAGGAGAGGGTGGTGTTTATCTTGACTTGTTGTGACCGGCCTGAAAGGTAATCCTTGAACCAGGCAGTAGCTTCTGGGACCACATAGAGTTGAGGAAGGATACAAAGCAATAGCTTGTGACTGACCATGTCAAATGCCTTGGTCAGATCTGCATAGATCACCCCGGCCATAGAGCTTTGGTCAAGGGCCTCATGGATAAATGAGGTGAGCTCAGTAAGGGCTGTGACGGTACTGTGGCTTCTCCGGAAACCATGCTGTTCACGGCAAAGAAGGTTGTGTTTGGTTAGGTGTTCCGTAAGCTGGTCCGATACTATTTTTTCCAGTGCTTTGGAGAGAGGTGGAAGTATTGATATCGGTCTATAGTTGCTTGTGTTAGTGGGGTCGCTGCTCTTCAGAATAGGTATGATTATGGCTCTCTTCCAGTTTGTGAGGAACTGACCTAGGCATAGTGACAGGTTTAGAATTTTTGTGAGATGGGGTAATGTGACATCTAGGGTCAGCCGAATGAGTCTGAGATCCAGGAAATCATTGCTGTATTGGGTATTGGCAAGAGCTTTGGAAATGTAGTGTTTTGCCTTGTGGCAGGATATGATTCTTAGCCTAAAGGGTGTCACATTGTTGTTGCACGAGGTGTCGGTGGGAGGGTTGGGGGGACAGGTTTGTGGTAGTTAGGAGGGAGTATATGGGAGAGGTCCGAGAAGGCAGAGTTGAGGCCTTCTGCGATGGTAGAAGGATCCTGGGTGATATCCCCGTTTACTATGAGTTGTGTGGGGATGGGGGAGCAGGATTTCCCACTGAGTTCTTTTATATTGTTCCAAAACTTTTTACCGTTTCCCCAGGAGGAGGAGGTTAGGGTTTGTTGATAATATGTAGCTGTCGCTTGCCGTAAGGCCCAGGTACATTTGTTGTGGGCCTCCCGGTATAGTTGTCTATCCTGTCTGCGTTGGGAGTCTAGGGCCTTATGCCATAGGTTGTCCCTTTGATGGAGCTGATTAAGCAGTGAGTGAGTGAGTGATCCAGGGTGTGGATCTGGTTTTCACTACTTGTTTAGTGAAGGGAGCGAAAATGTTGCAGGCCTTATTGAATGTGGATATAAAGTGGGAGAGTGCCAGGTCTGCAGACTGCGCGGTGTAAATGGGGAGCCAGTTGCTGGTAGTTAGGTGTGCTTTGAGAAGCTCTAGGCCTCCTTTTTTTAGTCGCCTTTGTATGGTGATTTTGGGGGGGGCAGGAGGTATTTTACCCGACCACCGGCAGGTCACAGGGGAATGGTCACTAATAGAGTCAGGGAGCACAGTGGCATGGGAGAGGTTCTGTGGCCTGTTGGTGAAGATGAGGTCTATAATGGTGGTGGTCCCTGTTCTATGGTCCCTTCTGGTAGGAGAGGTGACGAGTTGGGTAAGATCGTATGCCGGGGCAGTGTCTTTGAAGCTGGATGAGGCTGGAGATAGCCAATTGACATTAAAGTCTCCCATTATGATGACTTCACTAGTATTAGGAAGATGGGAGATACTGTGGAGGATCGATTCAAATGCGAGTTTTTGGTTGCTCGGGGGGATATAGGCCGCAGTGATATGGAGGGTTTTGGTACCCAGGCTAAGTTTGACCGTGAGTGTCTGGGCACCATATTTTGGTGTAGGGGTATGCACTTCAGTGGCATGAAGTGAAGATCTAACATAGATGGCACAGCCACCACCTCTCTTACTAGTCCTGTCAGCCCGGAAGATGGAATAATCACTGAGGGAGACAGCTCCATTGGGTATTCTTTCTGAGAGCTAAGTCTCAGCTAGAGCTAGGACATCAGGTGGAGGGGTGTGTATTTTTTTGGTAGGCTGCATATATTAAGAGTAACTAGCAGTAGGCTCCCACTTGGGCTGCTAGATGAGGCCACTGAGCAGGGTGGCCCCGGGTTGGGGTGAGCATTGCCAGATAATAAGAGTAGGAACAGGGCGTGCCACAGGAGGGCTAACCTGTGAAGTCTGGGTGAGTGACGTTGGGACTGGTAGGCTGTAGGTCTTTTAACATTGGTGGTGGGGACTGGGAGACTGAGTATGATGCTGGTTAACAGGATGGGGTGAGTTTGGGGGCCTGATTTGGGGCTAACAGTAGTGATTGGGGGCTGCAGTCTGGAAGGGGGAAGAGCTGAGGTACAGTGTGTATCGTGTGTGAATGGGAGAGTTAATGTGACTGTGCATGTGTATAAGTAGGTGGGGTCATTTAGGCATGTGTGGGAGAGCTTGGAGGTACAGTGGTTGGAGTCATCACAAATAATTAATTGATGAATGGAAAAGTTGTTGTCATGTAGTTTAGGTGCCTCTGGGGGGGCAGGTGAGCCAGCTGTAGGTTCATAGAAGTCAGGAGGACTGCTATTAGCAGTGATAGCATTGTTTTTGTAGGGAGGGTAAAGTATGTAGTAGTGGCCACTAGTGTTGTTTTTGTATAACCTGCAGCTGAAAAAGTGGGCTGATGAGGTTATTCAGAATCACCTGACCAAACCTAGCTATAAAGTTGAGTGTCAACCAAGGGTGGTGGTGGGGGCGGTGGGACTGGCGCATCGGGCGGGGCTAAGCCTAGGGCTTTGCTCTCCACAGGGACCAACGGTCATGACTGCAGCAAGGAGATGGTCTTTACCTTGACAGCAGCTTTGGGGATTTCTCTTGGCAGGGAGGGCTTCAGCGAGCAGCCCTCGCGACCTCCAGGCTCCTCGGGGGAGGGGGGTTCATTCTGCAGGAGAGGAGAGAGAGCGCAGGTTAAATAGGCAGGTAGGGGGGAGATCATATTAGCGTTGGGGGGTGGGCAGACTCGGGAAAGAGGTAGTGCACAGTAATTAGGTTAGGGCTCAGCTGTGGTACAAATTTCAAAAATAACAGCCCTTGTGCAATTAATTCAGGCTTACGCTGTTTTACAGGGTCAGTTCTGCACAGATATACACATAAAATACACTTCTCAGTAAATTCTACAGTTCTGGTTATGCAGGAGTAAATTAATTCTGTCCCAACTTGAGCACCGAGAAAGAACAGTTTTCGGTGGCTTTTACTTAGGGAGCAGTAAGACAAAGAAGAAAAAAAAGGCGCCAGAAGCAGGATTCAAACAGTCTTCAGCCTAGGCTTGCTATCCACAGGGACCAACGGTCACTACTGCAGCAAGGAGATTGTCTTTTCCTTGGCAGCAGCTTCGGGGATTTCTCTTGGTAGGGAGGGCTTCAGCGAGCAGCCCTCACGACCTCCGGACTCCTCGGGGGAGGGGGGGTCATTCTTGGCAGCAGCTTCGGGGATTTCTCTTGGCAGGGAGGGCTTCAGCGAGCAGCCCTCGCGACCTCCGGGCTCCTCAGGGGAGGGGTGTTCGTTAGTGACCAAGATGCAAGAAGTTTATTTACTGGGGACAATAAAAGCAAGATAACTGTTTTCTGAAACACTACAGGGTAATAAAATAAACAATGAAACAATACGATCAGGACCAACAATTGGTTGAACCCAGAAAATGGGGGTTAGCCCCCTTTCTGTCCCAGGCTGGCATGTACCTGGCTGGGATGATAAAATGACTGATGAATCAAGCTTGGGCTTTTCTATGCATCGGCTGATTAGCAGGTGGGTGTTGAGCCCACAAAGTGCTAGTTACAAACAGGACATAACAGGGCGTCCCCTTGATGAACAAAACACAAAGAAGAACACTGTTAGATGGATGAAGAAATTGGCGATCCACTGCAGCACTGGGCAAGAAGCTGAAGACTTCTGTTTGGCCAGTGGTTCTCTAGATGATCTGCAACAATGACCACTGGTAGGTCCTCGGTACCCAGAACACCTCCTTAAAAGAAGACTGCTGGTGATGTGACTCTCTGGAAACCTCAGGGGAGTGACACGGGCATGCGTACACTTCCAAACAGCTGGCAAAATAAGAAAGAGGGCATGTACAATGTTAACTGGGGTCCCTCACGCTTGAGCCGTGGCAGCTCCTACGCTGACTTGTTACTGGATACCTCACAAGTGGTTGTCTACTACTTACCATTGCAGGACTGATGCTGGAACACCTGTGGTGGAACGTCGGAGCAGGCTGACATCACTGGAGGTGGTCTTGCTGCAGATGGTGGGTGGGCAAGGGACCTCCCTGGGTCAGTGTCAGGCTCTGGTGAAGCTGCTCTGGGCAACAAAGGTGAAGCTGGATGTCCAGTACACCAAGGTGTAATTTGAGAACACCATTCAGTAGCAGACAGTTCAGTTCTTGTAGGAAAAATAATCTCTAGGGGGGGCGCTAGGTAGGCAACAGCACAGTTCGGTTTGGGTGATGCTCGAACAACCTTTACTGTGGGCAACCGAGGGCCACCAAACAATTAATTTTCCTCCCCAAAGAGTGATGCACCCATAAAGTTTTTCTGCTTGGGCTATTTCTGTGGAGCTCACCCCCTTTCCTATTGGTCATAACCATCCCTGTGGCAGGGCCTATTGGGCTCCCTGCCCTGATCCCTCCTCCCTCATGCACATTAATTAGGGCCTACCATGTGGAGGCCTTGCTCAGCCCGCCCTCTCCTTCATATGCATGAGGACCTGGACCCTCGTGTTTAGCCTCTTTTTCAGAGCATGACTATGGGCCTTTGCCTCTAGACCTGTCCCTGGCACAAATGGCATCACGGCAAAACAAAGGGGTTGGCCAACCCATCTCTCTCTCTCTTCCTGGGGCTTTTACCACGTGGTGCCTCTCTAGCACCAGCAGTGCTCTAAAGTGGTAATTTGGGCTTATGGCCCACATTTTATCTGTTTGTTGCTTCCCCCTCTCCTAAAGAGCCCACTGTGCCTCCCCTTTCTCCCACTAGGGCGCTGGTCCTTTAAGAATTTTGTTGGGCACTCTGCCCCTTCTAGTACTCTTCTTGGGCACTCAGCCCCTTTCCTTTCCTTTCCTTTCCTTTCTTTTCCTTTCCTCTCCTCTCCTCCCCTCTCCTCTCCCTCACCCCTGCGCCTGTAGCCAAAGCACAAAAAAAGACTGGGCACTTGCCCACTCACCACCACAGCCCAGGATGTGACCATTGCCTGGGAGGGTTGACAGAATGGCCAGGAAGCCACGCTCCCACCCAGCTCTCCCTCTAAACTGCTGTGGTTGCTAGGTGCAGAACTACAGGTCTGGGACATGCTTTCTGCCTGGACCTATTTGTAGGAGGCACCACTTGGTCCAGACGGCAGATGCTCCCCCCCCCACATCACTCGGATCTCCGGGGGAAGGAGACAATTCATGTTGGGGAGCCATTCTCCCTCCCGACCAACCCTGCCATTGCTGCTGACACTACCACTACCAACACCCCAGAACGGAAGAGGGAAGGGAGCGACACTGGAGGAGCCACAGACACACTGTAGGTACTTTTTCAGTGTCTGTTCTCCTTATGTCCTTCACCCTCCATTTTTAGCCACCAACTCTCCTCTCCTCTCAAGCCACACCCTGGCCCTTTTGTAGGGCAGGGGAGGTCCTGGCATCTGGCCAGGAGATTGGGCATCGGAAGCCCAGCAGGGAGGGTCTCCTGCCCATGACCCACCTCTCCTGCACCAAACAATGTTAAATTAGACAAAGAATGGGAAGGGTCTGAGGCTGCAGGCAAGGGAAGGTGATGGAATGGAGGGGAACCAGGAGGGAAATAAAAAAAACAAAAACACTTCCATGTCGGGGAAAGGGTCCCCGTTTCTTGGCAGTGCCTCCTAACTTTGAGGTACTACGTACATACTTAAAGCTTGATTAATTCCCTGGCCTTTTCTCATCCCTTCTTCTACTCATAATTTGCCAGGATACCCATTCTAGGGTACCATTATTTTTCGTTTTGTTGACTCCCTTCAGCTCTCTTTTTCCCTGTGTCTATTTCGTCTCCCTCTCCTGTCCTCATAATCTGTTTTCCACATCTTGGGACCTTTTCTATGCTCCCTCAGCCCTACACCTCTGCACCTCTTGCTTTCTACTTTTTCCTGTTTTCCCACTCCTTCCTCTCTCTCTCTCCCTACTAATCAACCCCTTATCCACCTCCCTACTGTGGTCCCCCTACCTCTGTATTACAGTACTGCTCATCTTCTGACTTCCATCCCTGCCTGGCTAGCTCTCTCCCTTCACTAGCTCCTCCTTACTCCTTCTGCAATGCATCCTCCTCCTGGTCCTCTCTCAGCTTAAACCTGCCCCTCTTCTACTTATTCCCCTCTTTTCCCAGCTAAGTCTTACTCCCTCATCTTGCTCCATCACTCCTCCTCCTCCTCCTCCTGTAGTGTATTTTCTATATCTCTCCCCTGTGTAAGCTCTCTCCCCTCTCCCCTACCACCAACTTCCCCTATCCTCTAAGCTTTCTGTCTATCAAAATGTTCCTTATTACCCTCTCTCTCCTTCCACACCTGTTTACCGTTGCTTCTCTCTCTTCTGCATGCTTTTTCTCTTCACCCCTTCTTCTGCATCCCCTCTACCCTTCTTTCACTATCTCCTCCTCCTCCTGTCTTCCCTTTCCCCATTCTCTCTGACATCCTGGTCACTAATTCCCCCCTTCCTTCTGCTTCTGTCTCGAATCTCTTAGCTCCTGGCTTTCCACTCATCCTTCTCCCCCCACACATCCCGACTCTCCCTCCCAACTGCCATGTAGACGTTCCTCTGTCCCAGTGAAGCTCCTCATCTCACTGCTGCTATTGGTTGCAGGAGACATTGAGCCCAATCCTGGCCCTGCTCAGTCCTCTTCCACCTGCCTTCCCAAAGGGTTGAAGGTGGCACACCTCAATATCAGAAGCCGCCTCCATAAGGTAGACCTGCTCATGGTTAACCTTCACCCTGACATATTAATTATCACTGAATTTTGGCTTTCCCTCAAGATTCTGGATACTGTGGTCACCATATTGGGTACTACATTACTCACCAGGATCATGCCAGTATGGGTGGTGGTGTTGCCATTTACCTCTTCTCTGCCATCCATTTCACCCCTATGCTCATCTCTTCCCTATCTGCCTACTAACTTTTACTCCTTAGACTCTCCCTCCCTTTCTTGTAATTGTAAACGGAGTCCACTCTGAAGAAAGGGCGGTTACCAGTGGGGTACTGCAGGGTTCAGTATTGGGTACAGTCCTTTTTAATGTCTTCATCAGTGACATTGCAGAGGGACTGGAAGGAAAAGTATGCCTTTTTGCAGATGACACAAAGATCTGCAACAGGGTTGATATACAAGGAGGCGTGGAAAGGATGAAAAGGGACTTGGCAAGGTTGGAGGAATGGTCAGACGATAGGCAGCTAGGATTCAATGCAAAAGTTCAAAATAATGCACCTAGGAAACAAGAACCCAGGGAAGAATACACAATGGGTGGGGAGGTAGTAACAACAACAAAACAGGAAAGGGACCTGGGGGTAATCATATCAGATGACCTTAAGGTTAGCAAGCAATGTGAGAAGGCAGTAGGGAGGGCGGGGTATACTGGGATGTATAGGAGAGGCATCAGCAGCGAAAACAGGAAGTTGTTATCCCTCTGTACAGACAGTTGGTGAGACCCCATCTGGAATACTGTGTCCAATTCTGGAGACCCCATCTCCCAAGGACATAGACAGGATAGAGGCAGTCCAGAGGAGGGCAACTAAAATGGTGCAGGGTCTGCAAGAGAAGCCGTATGAGGAGAGACTAAAGGAGCTTAATATGTATACCCTTGAGGAAAGAAGGAGAGGGCGACATGATAGAAACTTTCAAGTACCTCAAGGGAATCAACAAAGTCCAAGAGGGTAGCATCTTTCAGAAAAAGAGACTTGCAAGAACAAGGGGACACAATTTAAAGATAGAAGGAGGGCGGTTCAAGGTCAATGTGAGGAAATATTATTTCACAGAGAGGGTAGTGGATGCATGGAACAGCCTTCCTGAGGAAGTTGTGGGGTCTAAAACTGTGGGAGAGTTCAAGAATGCATGGGACAGACATAAGGCAATTCTTGTGGGGGGCAGTAAGATATAGGCTGTTGGTTAACTAGGATCTGCGGCCTATCCTGTAGGTAGGGAAATGGGCAGACTAGATGGGCCTAGCGGTCCTTATCTGCCATCAAAGTCTATGTTTCTATGTTTCTCTATCCCCATCTTTGTGGCTGGTGTCTACTGCTGCCCACGTCTCTCCCTCATTATGCCACTGACCTTCTTTCCACTTTCTCCACCCATGCCCCGACTGGTCACTTACTCATCATTGGTAACTTCAATTTAAATTGGTTCTCCCCTTCTCATTACAAATCCTGCCCAAACATTTAGTCCCTTAATCTTTCACAACTGACCTTTGATTCTACCGACCAAAACCATGAATCCATCAATAGCACCCTACTGGACTGGGTTCTTGCCTCCCTCTCCCACCAGATTATTGAAGCCTGCCCCATTCCGGATGCCCTCAGTGACCACCATCTGGTCTGTGTCCACAAATTACACCAACCCGAGACCCCAACTAAGCTCCTCCAGAACCACTATTTCTGATCACTAGACTTATCCTCCCTCTAGCCAGTCTTGGTAACTACTGACTGATTGCCCATTTCCTCTGCCAACTCCATTGATTCTGCCCTCAATGATTTTAAGTCTAAATTTCAGTCTTTCTGGAATCTGTATGCTCCCTCAGAAAAAAACAGGGTCCATGTTTCCTACCTCCATTGGATCTTTTCCGAATTGCTGTCCTGCTTGCATGCTCAAGATCTTGCCTGGAAGACTTACAAATCCTATGGTTCCCCTGCTGACTTACTCAAGTACTGTGCCCTTTGCAATGCCTGTACCAAAGCCACTATTCTTGCTAAGGCATAGTACTTTGCCTCCACCTTTCAGACCAACACTAACCACCCGTCCAAGTTCTGGAAGATCATCCATGCCCTCCCCCCCCCCAACCAAGTTCTCTGCCCCAGTCCCCAAAATAAGTGCTGTTACCATTTTTAACCCTCCTCACTGTTGCCTCTGAGTTGAATGCTTTCTTCACCATCTGTACCTCCTCCCTTCTCTCCTCCATCCCTCCACCCTCTCTTCTTCCCCATCCACCCTCCCCATTTCCCCCTTTCTCCCACTTTCCTATATTTTCTGTTGACACTGTCATGTCCCTCCTAGCCCCAAAACCCATGAAAGGCAGGAGCCCTAAAGTGCTCAACCGTAAACTGCATCTCTCTGCTCCAGCTATTGCTCTACCACTGTTCTACCTTCTAAGCCTCTCCTTCTCTCTTGACTCTGTCCCTGACACATGGAAACATGCTAATTTTGTACAACTTCCCAAAGGAGGTGACCCCCTGAAGCCACAATATGTCCCCGCCCCACCCTTGCTAAACTTCAAGAGCTCCTAGTACTTTCTCAGCTCTACCCCTTTCTTGATTCATATTCCTTCTTCATCCTTTTCCAGTCTGGTTTTCATAAATCCCACTACACTTCCTCCTCCCTCATCTGGTTTACTGACTCCATTCTGTCAGACATGGATCAGGGCCGTACTACCTCCACCATCTTTGTTGACTGGCCAAAGCCTTCGACACTTTAACCCACCCCCTTCTCCTTGACAAACCTACAGCAGTAGGGCTTTCCACATCTGCTACTGACTGGTTTTACTCCTACCCTAGTGGTAGGACTCAGTTGGTTGGAATTGGAGACTCCTTATCACCTTCCCTCCCTACATCCACTGATGTCCCCCAAAGTTCTGTTGTTGGCCCAATTCTCTTTTCAGTTTTTCTGAATGACCTCCAAACTGCCTGTGTCTCTGTGTCCATGCATATATACAGTATGCAGATGATACAGTTCTTTACACCTCTGGATCCTTCTCCCCTCCCGATTTGATGGTCAAGCTCCAGCTGGACTTTGACAACATCTAGCACTAGTTCTGATCAAATCAGCTGTCCCTCAACACCAAATAAATGATCTCCATGACCTTTGGCACTATGTAGAAGCTCTCTAGGCTTACTGATCTCCCATATTCCATACTCTAACTGGGACAACAATCAAGAATATTCCCACCTTTAAGTACCTCGGGGTCTGGCATGTTTGACATCTCAATTTTTCCAGGCATGTGGATGCAATCCACAAAATAATACACCTTATACTAGGTGTATATATACAGTAACTGTGGTTGCATCCCCTACTGGCTCATAGAACTATTTTCCAGCAAATAATTTTTCCCCATTTTTGACTACGGAGACATTGTCTACAGTGTTGCTCCCAAGTCCACCCTGACTAGACTGAATTCCCTCTTCCACTCCTCCAGTCATTTTGCTTTGGATTGCCATCTCAGATCCACCATTTCTCCCTTTATACCTCCATCTCCCTTCCCTCCCTTGAAGCCAGGCTCCTCAATAACCGTAGTTCCTTTATTGCTAAATTCTGGTTTGGCTCTCTCCACTCTTACCTCATCTCTCTCCTCTCCCCCCCCCCACTACACCCTTCATATCTCTGGCTTCCACTCCCTAGCACTCCCTACTAGGTCATCCACAGCTTGTCAGGCTGCCACCTACCACTTTCCCAAACTATGGAATTCTCTCCCCCTCTCCATCTGTTCTGCCTCTTCCCTGTGCTCTCTCTCTCTGTACTTCTCCTCAAGTTATCTTCTCACACCTGCAACTGCACCTGCCCCCCCTCTACCTCTTCCCCCCTCCTTCTGCTCCCTCCACCTCCCCATGCCTTGTCTCCTTCCCCTTCTAACTCTAACTCCTCACCCTAGCTCCAGTTGTCAACCCCCATTCCCTTCCCTCTTCAAATAGAGTATCATTGAATATCTACAGGTTATATTCACTACCACCAGCCTGCATTATATGCACTTTGAATTTAATCTGCATCTTCTTCTTGTCCACGGGATGCATCTTGCCACATCCATGCCAATGTGCATATTTTGCTTAAATGCCTTCGATGTTGCTTGTTATATGATCCTTAGTTATGTTTTTAACTGCTAAGTGAATACTGTTCTATTTGTTATTCATGAACCTCCTCTACCCCTTCCCCACAGGACGCATCTGGAAATGAGCTGCAACCAGCTCAGTATGTCTTTCCTGGTGAAACTTTTGGAAAAAATAAATATAAAAACACTTCTCTGCTTTCAGTTTTTTCTGATGTAATGTCTTCACAGTCACTAGCTAAAGGGCTTTTTTCTTGGGTGGGTGCTACTTTTTTACTTTCATTTATCTGGAACCTTACCTTCCAGTGGTCGCTGCTCTTTGAACACTTTCTTCCCCAGTTTATCTGTCCTTTATCATTGTTCTGTTGTCCCTTGATTAATCGTATGCTGCATTAATTCTTATTCATGTTAAGTCACTTGAGTCTAAGTCATTCAATCATTGTTCTCCTTTAAATTTTTTGCACAGTTTATTTAGCATCTTCTTGTTCTGAAAGATCCTCATATTTTCTTAAATCTTCTTTTATAATCAGTTCAACTTATTTGGAGCACTCATATGCTGTCTTTAACCAGTGCTCCTTATTTTTAAAAGTCCATAAAGCATCTGACAGAATCACCATTACTCTTAAACCTGTGGGTGCGTGGTCTTTGCTAATATATTCCTCTAAAGGGACAATGTCATATGTTAAATCAATTTCTTTAAACAACAGTTTTTCAAGTTTACAGAATGCATCTTTAATGTTTCCAGAGCTTGCTGATTGCGTCTGCATCCCCTGAAGTCTCTCTCTGGCATTCTTGCATATGCTAGTAAAGCTTTCTGTAGTCTCACAGCTATAATCGTTAGTATTCCCAGAGGCTGAGGCTGATTCAGTGCCTTGCCTTTTAAACTTTGTGACTGTGAAGATTATACTGAGCATGCAACTCAACTAATACAACGAAGAAAACATCTCTAAAGAAAAACACACATTCTGCCCTAACACTTACAATATTGCAAAACAACAGTGATTAAACAGGTGCAGAATTTGTTAAAGTACAAAACCTGTCAGAAGATGAGCATGCACCACACTCAATAAGTTGGCATCTACTAAATCTGTTGTTATGAAACCTGCAGAGAAAGGGGGCAACACAGTGTTTAGTGGGGCTACTACAGTGAAATAGTGACGTCTGTTTTAAATGATGAGAACACATGCAGAGTGTTACAGGCTGGGGGTTGATGTGGAGGCATTATATATCTCTGTTCAGCACAAAGGTATTACTGCACATAAATACTTTTTAGAACATCACCCTGACAGCTCTGAAATACCAACTGAAATCATAGTAACTTCACTTGAATTCATCTTGACACATAGTGGCTTAGAGCTCAAAGGCAAGTGTTTCATGTAAACATGTAAGAGAGAGGAATGGGGGCAGCCATGCCCTCAAGTTAAGTTCATCTTTTCTTATGGCTGTGGGAAAGGTCCATCATTTCAGTCAGGCAATTAACCATTTCTGTAAAAAACAAACAAACATTGGTTCATGGTTATGATGAAGTCATATACATGTGTGAGGGTGACATCTTAGAGCTTTCATATTTCATTGATTGGCTTAATACAAATGTCCTGAACTTGAAATTCACTTACACTGCTGGTAAGGAGTGCCTCAATTTTCTTGCTGTGACCTGGTCTACTAATTTTTCTGGTAACAACAAAATTCAGACCACATGATACAGGAAACCCACAGCCACCAATTACTGTATGTACTTAATGCCAATAGTTCCCACCCACCTACATTAAAAGTTTTATTCCATACCACTAGTTCTTGCATTTGCGCTGGAACTGCAGCACAATAGATTCATTTGAAACTCAAGCTGAGGAATTCGTAAACTGTTTTAAAGCAAAAGGTTATGACACTAACTTACCAAACTGAAGGAAAAACACTAGAAAGTCATGAAGATATGAGCTATTAAGAGACAAAAGTCCTGGCAGAAATAATAGGCAGATGGAATTTGGCCCTAGTACTTTTGTTACTGAGTACAAGAACAATGCTGGAAGAATAGGGAATATCATATTCCGAAATTGGCCAATACTTCTCAATGACACTGAAGTCAGCATTGCTGTAGGCTCCAAACCTAGGGTAATGTTCAGTAGACACAGCAACATATGTGACAGACTAGTGCTCAGCAGGATGGGAAAAAAACAATGCCAAGGAGTGATTGCAACTGGCCTCCTCAGAGACCTAAGGGTTTTCAAAAATGTACTTGGTGTAAAATCTGTAAATCTGCACAATATGGAAACATGTTCAAACATCCTGGTGATGTTAACATTAGTGCAGAAATAAGAGAAATAATAACATGTGATGCTGCCTTTCTTGTATATTTTTCATGGTGCAGTTTCAATCTTATGTAGGTAGGACAAGGAATCTGTCCTCCTAAAACAAGAATACAAGAGCACATTCACTCTATAATGAACAGCAAACATGACACTCTGGTGGGCTTGTAATTTTTGAAAAGCATAACTCCAAACCAGGTGATTTGAAAATTATTAGTTTGGAACTGGTCACACCCGAAAAAGAGTCGAGATAGACCTATCCTGTGCTGAGGAAGGACAGTGGTTGGACCTATAGGTCCAATGGTGTTAAATCTATGGGATTGAATGAACAATGGGATATTAAACCCATTCTATAGAATGGATTTATGTACATATAGTGTATTTGGGAATTTTGTTTTATTTTTATTTATGACTTTTGTTAACCAGGTAAAAAATCACTGGTCCACATAGCCCTTTTACAGGTCTGAAGCAGTGAGGGTTGCAGACACTCAGTAGTTGTTACAGTATAGCAGAAATTACATTATGAATAAAAGCCAAAAATACATATGTAACCCCCTCCCCGGCACCATCTGGGAGAGGGCCACTACCCCGCCTGCTGCCTAGGATACAGGACAAGGGGCCTGGGTTCCCAAAGCTATAATAAGAGGGTCCTTTCCCAAAGGTTAAAATAAAATGGTGGTGCCTCCACCCAGAGTACATTTTAAGTGGGTCTGATTATCTGCAGTACAACCCCCTGGAATGTTGTACCAATCTACCTCCCCAACAGTTACCCCAGACCGGGACTTACCAGGATTCAAACCTTCCCACATTCAATTACCACATTTACCTTTTTGCAGCTTAGCAATACACAGGCTCACTAAAATCAGACTCTGGATTCCTTTTCTGCTGTAAAACAATAACTTCAGGGTTTATTTACAGGGGAAGGTTTAGGATTAGGGTAGTGGAATAGAGATTAAAGCATTTTCAATTTGTAGTTCCCAAATTACATTCCATTTGATTCAGTCCTATGTTTCAATCCATGCTGTCATCAGTATCTATCTAGCTAGCTATCTGCTGCAGTTGCCAAACTGAGACCCACAGATCCCAGTCCATTTTCCCTTAAGTCCCTCACTGGGTACCCAGATTTAGATACAGGCCTGTGGTGCAGCTGATAGCCGGTGTTGGTGCTCTTACTTGAATTAACTTTTTACCTTTTTACCATTCCCTTGGTTTTTCCTCCAGCCCCAGTATGCTAACATATTTACAGTCCCCAGGTGCAGGGCAATTCTTGCTTTTTACTCATGGTTCTGCAGAACTCAGTCCTGGAATGGCACAGTTCCTGATGTCCTGGGGATTGATGTCACAGGCAGAACTGGGCACAAAACATGAATGGGGCACAGAGGCTGCGGCTTGCTCTCTCTTTCTCTTTCTCTTCTTGCTCATGGACCTTGCAGCTTGTCCCCTTTGGCCCATTACAGACCCCACTGCAGAGCACAAATGCAAGGCCTACCACCGCAGAGGACCCAGACCAGGGAGTTGTCTCACGGCCTGGCTCCCTTAATAAAAGCACCCTAGCAGTCAGGTAAAAGACCCATAACCCCCTGAAGCGGCAGACCCCCACTCAATGGGGGATAGCAAGTTCTCCACCTTTGCCCTGGGTGCCAACAGAAATATTCAATACATTTCTTCTGCTGTTCTCATTCTTCCTCTTTACCTGCTATAGTGTGTAGCCACAGTCACCCATTTCTCTCTTGGCTGTACCTCCGGAGTGGATCACAGGCACTCGGACAAGAAAGCACCTGTCCATCCTTCTGCTTTCACAGTCTCTCAAATTTAACATGGCCACACTACTCGCTCTGGCTCACACATCATCCCCTGCACACACAGTCCCTTTTCTCACCATGCAGAACTGACAATTTCTCTGAACTAAAGAGGTTCACTCTCCCTCTCCTTTTCCTTCTCTCAGCACATTTATATGCCCTTGTTCCTCATTCTCTGTACTCTGTCTTTCCACATATTCAGATGCAACCTTCGTTCTTTTCCCAGGCTCATAACACAACCTTAGTCTTTTCCCAAGGTTTAGAACCAACCTTTGTTCTTTTAGTACAGGCTCAGGACACAACCATTCCTGCTCTGCTTCTTTGGCCTCACTGCTGTGGTGCAACTTCAGAACAATGCAGAAAATTTGCAGCCTGCAGCTTTCCCTCTTACTTTTCCAGGCTGATTCTTTCCTTTCCTTTCCTCTGGGGCAGGACCTCCTTGCCCTGTGGACAAATTGCTGGCAGCCCCCTGGCAGACCCATCTCTCAACCCCAATCTCTCCAGTGGCAAGAGCCTCCCTTCCTCCTGGATGAGATCTCTACCAAATTAACTAAAGTTCAACTGTCCCTGCTTTATTTTGGAGCTCTTTCCTTGTTCCGCAGTGGCTGGAGCCACTGTCCTTTGGCAAAAATTAATATGTGTGAGGCTCTCTGGATGCCTCATTGGCTGTACAAAAAAGGCACCTAAACATTCCCTGGTATTTTTCCCCAAGAGTCTGTTCACAAGCCGCAGAATCCTCCTGACTAGTCCTGGCTTGGTGGTTGGCTGGCTGGTGTCGCATGGCTGCAGATGTAGTGGCTGGATGTAAACAGTGTCCACACATTTATCTAATGCTCCAAGTTTCAAGCATTCCCGCAGCCAAACAGTAATCATTTAATGAAACATTTCCTCAGCATTAAGTGGCCACCCCTGTGCCATGTGAAGTGACTGCATTTCTTTACACATCCCTTTATCCATTTCTTAGTTGCTGCTGTCAATTTTCATAACCACTGGCAGCACACACAAAGCCCCAGTTCCTGGCTGCATTCTGTGGAACACATTTTAGTTATTATTCCCCCCACAGACTGGCAGCCTTCCCTTTTTCACTTTGCAGTCTACTACTGTTTGGGACTGGACTTGTTTCCTTCACTGCTCTGCTTCATCTCACCTCCCCTATCAATTGTTCTCCAGCCTTCCTGGTTTTCCCAGTTCCATTTGTGGTAGAGGCAACCACAACCCTGGAACTCAGTGACCCCCTGTCTGACTATAGAATTTCACTTTAGATGCTTCTTACCTGATTGCTGGTTTCAGGAATAACTGGACACAATAAGTAACTTCTAACAGCTCTGAGGTTTATTCATCAAACATACAGCAGATTAATCAGCAGGCCTCAGTAGAACTACTAACACACTTTGCTCATGCACTTTCTAAAGGCCAGTCTCCATCCAAGACATACCATTGGCCCAAAACTGCAGGGGGAGATGCAGAATAAACCATTCTATATTGTTACTGGGGTAAGTTACCATATACTACATCTCCCCTTCTAGTAAAAGAAAGCAATTACCTTTTTTTAATTTTATTTATTTATCAAGTCTAGGATTACAAATACCTTTGAGCCTTGGCTCTTTTACAAAGGTTCCACGTCAGAGAAATACAAATTATGGGGAACATCAAGACAGACAGTACAACAATGTGGACATTGCAAACAGAGTACAGATTAATACAATTCAAGGGTAGCATTGTAACAAGGCAGCTAGCGGCATTTGTTAGAGAAAATAGACAACAGATAAGAAGTGCCAGAGTCAGAAGGAGAGGGAAGAGGGGAGGGAGGGAGAAGGAATGTAGGAAGGGTGGGGAGAGGGTGAAAAGTGCAGCATTGGGTATACCAAGATGTGAGGGTAGAATAGAATCCAGTGAGGAGGGAAGGGGGGACCACTAGAGCAGGAAGGGAAGTGGAGACCTTGATTTTGGTTTGCATATCAATGAAAAAACATCACAAAGCACTAGTAACATAATGGTTGAGTCTTACTTTGTGATGAGTTAGGGTCTAAAGTCACAGGTACTCAGATCTGTGGAAATAAGTCTTTTTCACCTACTCAAGTCATGACAAAATCTCTGAACCTTTCAGGAACCTTGAGAGGACTCCCTGTTCTGGTCATCCAAGTAGACTGCACAATGGGTACAGCCTCAGGACATTCTGGCAATGTGTAATTGAAAAGAACCAGCAGGGTCCATTTCAGGTTGCTCATACTCTTGACAAGTGTGCTTTTCCTGGCTATTGTCCCTGGACTCCACTGTTTGTGACAATATGGATTCAGTTAACTAATCTGCTTGTTGCTGTTCAGCCTCCAAAGTGACTGTTTGGTCTCTCCTCAAGTGTCTCCTGTTCCTGTGGTATCGTTGCCCTGCAGGAGTAATCATACTATAGGATCTTGGCTCATCACAGAATCTTTCCACTGTAGCAGGCTACCAACCACTAGATGTCTCCATGCATAAACTTTCCCATTCTCTGAATGGAGTAAGTGGAGCTGCATTCCTTTCATAATACTGTTTATGTATTTTCTGTAGCCTTTTAAGATGTTTATGTGCATCCTTGGATATTTCAGGTCACAATGTCCTTGCATTTGCACGTAATGTTGTCCTCAACATTCTGCCCATTACCAGTTAAGAAGGTGTACAGTTCAGTCCTGTGACTGGTGTATTTCTAAGACTGAGCAATGCGAGATGTGGATCTGTCTGATCTTGCATAGACTTCAGAAAGATTCTTTTTACTGCCTGGATCATTCTTTCAGCTAAACTATTAGATTGTGGGTATCCTGGGCTGGAATTAGTTATTTTGAATTCCCACAACTTTGCAAATTGCTTCATTTCATTACTTGCAAATGGTACATGATCCATTACAAGTTCTTTTGAAATTCCATGTCTTGCAAATGTATCTTTCAATTTTGCAATAACTGTAGCTGCTGTCTTGTCAGGCATTTTGAGAACCTCAGGGTATTTTGAAAAATAGTCCACTTCTATTAAGTAGGAGTGTCCCCTAAAATCAAAAAATGTCTGCACAGCCGGCCCGCTAGCGCAGCGGTGGGATTTCCACTTATGACACCGGTGACCCGGTTTCGGAATGGACCCAGGTCGCTGGAGGGCTGGCCGGGGGGAGTAGGATCGAGCGCCCGTAGGGCAGCTCTCCTACTCCAGGGGGAGAGTGCGGGCAGTGATCGGTGCACTGGGGAACCCTGGCGGAGGCCGGGGTGTGCCCAAGCATCCGATGCTTACGTGTTCCTTGGAGGCGGGCGGGTGGTGACGTGAGGTGTGGCCCGCCTCATGGCTGGACGAAAATAGCGGGCGCCTGCCGCCATGAATGAAGCGCCCTTGACTTCCGATGTGTCCCAGGCCGACTCCCGACCTAAGCTACAGTGTCCGGGGCATTCCCTCCTGTGTCTCGGGCCACCACCGTGGGGGGTAAGCCATGGGGTATTGGGGGAGTGGCCGATTTGGGGACAGAAGCCGGCGAGCCGTGAACGAGCGGAGGATAAGATGGCAGGCGGCTCAGGGGGAAAA
Source organism: Neoceratodus forsteri (assembly GCA_016271365.2). Lineage (NCBI taxonomy): Eukaryota > Metazoa > Chordata > Ceratodontiformes > Ceratodontidae > Neoceratodus > Neoceratodus forsteri. The sequence goes on along the minus strand of CM057455.1, from coordinate 381,694,224 downwards.
GTAAAAAAAAAGTGAATTGCAAAAAAAAAAAAAAAATGTCTGCACCAAGCATTAACCATGGCATGTCAGGCATTTCATGTGGACACATTGTTTTTTTAAGCATGCTGAGTAAGAGCTCCTAGCAAGGCCAGCATGCTTCAACCATCATTTCTACTTCTCAATTCATGCCTGGCCAATACATTACAGCTCTGGCTTGTGCCTTCAACCTTTGTATTCCTTGATGAGTTGTGTGAAGTCTTCATAACATATCTGTTCTCAGCTCTTTATGTATGATGATTCTTTTGCCCATCTTTATGAGTTCATTTTCTATGCATAGATTGTGTCTCATGGGTCAATAGTGCTGAATTTTGACATTGATCTGTTTTTTCCTGTCAGGCCATCCTTTGAGGTGCATTTCTTTAAGCAGTTGTAAATCGCTGCCCCTCTCTGTGGCCTGTCTTTGCCTTTTTAACATGCTGCCGGGCAGTGTCTCTGTTGCTTGGACTGAATATATTACTTTTTTACTGCTTAGATCAATGTCTCCCTCTGCTGGTTTTCTTGGTACTGCCCTAGACAAGGTGTCAGCAATCAGAACCTCTTTTCCTGAAGTATATACTACTAGTATGTCATATTTCTGTATCCATCACAGCATTCACTGCAGTCTTGCTGGAGCCTTTCCAACTGGTTTGTTCAGTATGGATTGTAATGACTTGTGGTCTGACTGGACTTTTATTGACCTTCCATCAACATACTGATGACATTTCTGTAAAGAGAACACAATTGCTAGCAACTCTTTTTCTTTATGTGGGTAGTTTCTTTCATCACTGGACAATGACCTAGATCAGGGGTTCTCAAACGCTGAGGCCAACCTCCCTGGGGAGGCCTCAAACTGTTCCAGGGGAGGCTCAAGTAAGTCTGAAAAATTACTGTATTTAAATTTTGAGTTTTATGTATTTTGTGTGAAGAGATGAAGCAAACTGAAAGAGCATAATAGTAAGTGAATTTTATGTATTTATGTACTAATAGGTGACAAGGGAAGGTAAATGAGCTAAGGTGGTAGGGGAAGGGTAGGGAGTAAATATATTTCAAAAGGTAATTGCAAAACAAACAAGAAATACACAGTGAACAACAATGCAATTAAATACGAAAAATAAACTAATAATGAGTGGTTAATCAATTTGTAAACTAATGGAAGAACAATCCAAATACAAGAGTTGAGCATAGAAGTGCTAAGAGCAGTAGCAGGAAAGAGTAAAGCAATCCCTGAGAAGTTGTTTAGGAGCAGGGACGGAGGGGGAGAGACAAAGTATGTAGGAAGGTTATTTCATATACTGTATATAGAGAGAGAGAAACAGCGAAAGTAGTCTGACCCATGAAGGTACTGCAACAAGGGGCAACAATGGTTCCAGAATGAAAATAGCAGAGCAAGTAGGCTGGCGTGGAGGAGGGGGTTACAATAAGCTGAATAATGATATGTGTTTATTTTATTTATTTGTTATTCAGATAACACCTTTGAGCACAGGAGCTCTTTTTCAAAGGTTCCACATCAGTATAACACAAAGAACTGAATGTGAGCCAAGTACTCAAAGGGGTTGCAATGTATTCATGGTGTACTGCACAAAGTACAGTATGTTATATTTCTTTGAGGAGGCCCAAGATTATTTCAGTTTTTTGGGGAGGCTCAAAATCTTTTCCAGGGATTTGGGGAGGCTCACTGTGACAATGTTTGAGAACTACTGACCTAGATGCATAAGCTATCAGTCTGTTCCTTTATAGTAGACCTAGTCCATCCTTAGATGCATCAGCTTGGATTTCAATTTCCTCTTTCGGATCAAAGAATTTTAATACTGTTGAAGAAGAAATAGTCTCTTTGAGCTTTTGTAAAACTTCTTCCTGTGCTAGCTGCCACTGCCACATGACATCTTTTTTGACTAGCTGCCTTAGTGGTGCAGTGAGGCAAGCTTAGTTTGGAATATACTGTGCCAAGTATCAAGTCATTCCTAACAGTCTCTGTAGTGCTTTTTTATCTTCGGAAGGGGGCATCTCAGTTATTGCTTCTACTTTGGCTTCATCAGGCCACAGCCCATTTTCAGTTATGATATGCCCCATTTATTTCACTTCACTCACCAAATACTGTATTTTGTTACTATTGAACTTAACATTGAGTTCCATTGCTCTGTCCATCACTTTCCTCAGAATATCGTCATGCTCTTCCTTGGTAACTGCGGCTATAATCATGTCATCAGCTATCACAAAAACACCAGGTATGTCTCCAAAGTGTTCAGCATTTCTCTGCTGGAATTCTTCACTCACAGACCTTATTCCAAAAGGAAGTCTGTGAAATTTGATTTGTATATTCCCTATGGAGTGTTGAATGTACATAGATTTGCAGATTCGTCATCTAATTTGATCTGCCCGTACCCATCTTTTTCATCTAGAATTGTGAAAAACTTTTTACTGGCAAGCTTACTCTGAATATCCTTCTATGTGGGGATAGAGAAGTGATGTCTTTTGATATGTTTGTTTAAGTCTCTAGGGTCCAAACACACCTGATTTCACCATTTTTCTTTTTGGTAATTACAAGGCTATTTTCCCATGTTGTAGGTTTTATTACCTTGCTAATCACCCTAATTTGCTCCAGCTGTTCCAGTGTCTGTTTTAGTCTGCCCGTGATTGCATATGGGACTTTCCTTCACCCATGTTTGACAGGCATAACATTTGGGTCAGTTTGCATGTGGTAAACTCCTGGGAATTCTTCTAGGCCTTCAAATATTGTTTTATATCGTGTGAGAAGTTCCTCTTTTGTGCTTGGTGGCTTGGTTTTAAGCACTTTTTTACTTTACGACTCAGATGCAGGATGACACATGCCTGTTGACCCAATAGGGCAGCTCCTTATGTGTTAGTGACATAAAACTGCAGATTTTCCTCTCTGTCTTGTGTCTTACACTTTAGTGTCACTTTCCCTTCAGGATTAATTTGTGCTTTTCCATATGCTATTAGGATAGTATTGGTTGACTTTATTTGTACCTTGCATGGAAACTGCACAATCACTTCTTTAGTCAGTATATTGGCTTCAGCTGCAGTGTCCACTTGAACTTAACTAGCTGTCCCATTATCTTCAGGGTTGTGTACCACCCTTCATCTGGTTCTTGTGTCTGCACTTTTTCTTGTTTTCTTTTTATAACACCTACAAATAGTGCTTCTATTCCTTTGGTCATTTTCTCATGAGTTTTGTTGGACTTTTTGGACCTGCACTTTTCTGCATAATGGTTGAGGCCACCACATTTATGACATTCTTATCCATATGCCGGACAAGCCTTTGGAAGATGCCCCTTGCCACACCTCCCGCACTTGCTTGATTTTTGTGCATGTGTCTCACGTGTTGGTTGCTGAATTTGCTGGGAATCTAGTTTTCAGCCTGTTTTACCATTCTGCCTCAATTTATGTTCTACAGCATGGATAAACTTATCAGCAGTCCCTTGCAACATCGCTCATGTCTGGGCCCTTGTTACTTCATTTCCTCTGTATATGTTCACCACTTTGGCCATAGTGAGGTCTGAGGATTCCAGTAGCTTCTCTCAGATCCTGTCATTGGTGATGCTGAAAACAATTTTATTTCAGATCATAAAGTCCTCAGGTTCTTTAAACTTACAATTCTAAGCTTTTTGTCTGAGCTCTGTGACAAACTTGTCTATAACTAAGTTCTCATTGAACAGGTGGGCCCAAATCTGATGCCTCTCAAACACCAAGTTTTTTCTTGGTTCACAGTAATTCTTAAATGCTTCCATAACCTCAGCTGCTTTTTTGGCTTCTGGGTCAGCATATGTGATATTGAGGGTATTGTACACCTCTAGGGCCTCATCCCCAATCATGTGCAGCATAATTGCAGTTTTCATTTCCTCTGACTTAGCATCTAACCCTGTGGCTGTGAAGTAGGAGGAGGGCAACTAAGATGGTGAAGGGTCTGCAACAGAAGCCATACAAAGAGAGACTAAAGGAGCTTAATATGTATACCCTTGAGGAAAGGAGGGAGAGGGGGACATGATAGAAACTTTTAAGTACCTCAGGGGAATCAACAAAGTCCAAGATGGTAGCATCTTTCAGAAAAAGAGATGTGCGGGGGGTGTGGCCTGGCATCCAACATGTCAGCATGGTAATTTGCTATTGATGACCCTCTCAGCTCCTACCTCAATCCATTCATCAGTATCGCTAACCCAACCGAAGGGTACCTGTCTTGAATCATGAACCAGAATATCTGCGCTATCTCTGGAAACCTTCAACTCATTAATCAGTGGTCGCAATCGAGAGTTCTCAGCTCTTAAACATTGATCCTTTCACCATGAGGTATCAGTGACAGGGCCGGACACAACATCGCACTTCCAGTAGCAAGATACCTGCCAAAAAGCTCCACTGAACACAGCATGTAAGGGGCACAACTGCGACATGGCATCCCCAATGCCACCTTTAGACACAGCAGCAGAATTCTCAAATCTAGCAGCGATGCTGCAAAAAGTCCTATTAGACACTTCAGAATTAAAAAAAGCCACAAATAAAACTAATGAGGGCTTGCAAACAGTGGCTGATCATGTGGAAAAATCTGAAGTGCTAACACAGTGCCATGAGGCACAGCTAGATCAGCATCAGAGAGCTCTGCATGAACATCAAGCCCAGATACAGTATTTACTTAAAGTGGATGATATGGAGAACGGTTCACACAGGAATAACATCAGGATCGTGAGGATACCAGAGGGGATGGAGGGAAAAGACATGATTTATTTTGTCCAGTCAGCTGTACCACATATGCTCACATCAACAACATGCCCTTTCTCCAAGATAGAGAGGGCACATCGGACCCTGGACCCCAGGTCTTCCCCTAATGAAAAGCCCTGTCCAATTCTCTGCAAATTTTTGAGATATCCTACTAAGGAACTGTACTTGTGGTTGGCTAGAGAACAAAAAACCATTCAATGGCAGGGGCATGGTATACAAATGCACCAGTACTTTTCATATGATCTCTCCAAGAGGCAAAGGGCCTATGCTGAGGTAAAGAGAAATTATACCAACTTAGCATCACGGTGTCTCACAGATATCCAGCAATGCTCAGAGTAACATACCAAGGTGAGCAGCTTATGTTTAACCATCCCTCAGAAGTAGAAATGTTCCTAGCTAACATAGGGGCAAACCAAAGGGCTGCTGATCATCCCTGCACACCCACACAAAGTCCCAAGTCACAACCTATGAAATTGAGCACTGTGGATTGGGCCCAGAACAGCTGAGGGGACTGTATTGGGAATCAACAGGACACAACATGGCAAAAAGTCCACTGTGGCCAATTCAGAAAACCTACCAAATCAAGTCAACCCACCAAGGCTCTACCCCAGAGAAATCTGTCTCGTAGCCGCCAACATCTACAGAACTTATCTGATGCCAGCAGTGTCTCCCCAGGGGACACGCCAGTTAAACTACAGAGCAGATTCTAACCACTGAGGAACTTGCCATCAGAAAAGCAGATGCTCCTTCCTTCCATGGTACAATTGGCACCTAATGCAGAACCTATGGAGGACATTCTGGGAGAATGAGCTCCTCTGTGTCCTGACTGGCAGACTATCTAGGCCTACAAGAACAACTGGAAGATCAGGAGACTGTCCAGCCTCCTCAACCTCTCCTCAACAATGCCTGAGAGGAACCTAATTAACTTGCGGACGATGCTGGATTTTCTTGTTTCTTCTGGGTAAGCTGAACTGCCGCTATACCCCTAGAATGTGCAGTTACTGCTAGGAAATTGGTGACATTTACCTTGGAGTCTGGATCAGGGCACAGTATTTGACTCCCCTCACTCACCTATGATTTAAACTAAACAGGGGAACCACACACAGTATGCACATAGTACTGCTAACTGGTGCTCTCCTCATGCTTTCTTGTTAGCATCAGTTATGCTGTTTAATGTGTTTTTATTTCCTAGGATGAGTACTGCAGGTTTAGAAAGCTGGTATGGCTTGCTGCTAGTTATGGAAAACAGTTTTTAAAGGAGAAAACATGGGTAACCTGTCCTGTTGAAAAGCGGCTGCTACCTAAAACAAATAAGGGTCTGTTGGGGAAAGGGATATGGGGCAACGCCCTCAGCTAGCTCTGAAAGGAATTTTCAAATATTTACTAAGAGAGGGATTACCCTCCTCCCATGATTGCCCTCCTCACTTGGCAGTTCCCCCCTCAACACCTTGCCTAACAAGTTCTCTGACATGGTACAGCAGTTAAAGGTTGAAGGGCTCTACTCCATGACTAACCGTTAACATCCTCTCTCCCAGTTGATACCCTCTTGTATGATGGTAGCAGAGAATGCCTCATAATTGACTACCCGGCTACCAGGGGCGAGGTGAATGTTTGGGATTGAGGGAGGGAGACTTGGTCCCTTGTCTTCTCTCATTACTGACCCCTTTTATTATTCATAATACCCACATTTTGGGCAATTTAAAGGTAGGGGCTGAAGTCCTCAGTTGTAAAATGTTGTTTCAGGTTATATGCATGTTCTTACTGTTTATATTAACAATGTTGTTCTTATATATTGCACTGTTAAGTTATCTGCTTGCCTCGGAGTGCTCTACAGGTTCTTAGCATCACTGGGGTGTATGCATTGCATACTATTGAAGAGCACCTCTAGATAGGACACTTGTATTGGGATTACCCACATACAAAGATGCTAGATCTGCAAGGGTAACTTTGATGTGAAATAGGAGGTTCCGCCACCCCTTTATAGTGAGGAAGTCCCTTTGCTTATCCCTCCACTCGAGTGCCTGAAGGCACAACAACAACAACAGCTTTTATTTCTGTATGAACATATACATTAGTGGTTCTTGTAAGGTACTGTACAATGGTTAGTCTGTACAGGAGATAACGCAGGTTACTACCACAGCGAGTTTGGATCCTTACTGGATTAATTGCTGATCCACCAACCCATCCCCTAGAATGGATAGTAAAGCTATGGATACAGCCCCCTCTCGGAATGTGAGAGGCTTAAATTCTCCCATTAAATGGAAAAACATTCTATTCAGACTTAGGAAACTCAAAACACAAATTGCCTTCCTACAAGAAACCAAACTCTCCAACAAGGAAGCCCTTAAATTGGCTAGGGAATGGGTGAGATGATAAGTGCACAGTGTCTTGAGGACCTCCAGATGTGGGGTCTTTATACTTGCTCACAAAAAATTACACTGGAAACTCCTAGACAGTAAGAGGGACAAAGCAGGATGTTGGGTAATGGCCAAGGTACCCACCCCAATGGGGCGAGTGATACTGGTGAACGCTTATGCTCTGAATGACAACATACCGGGTTTCTTCTATGATATATCACAAGTCCTCACAGATTTTTCAAATGACAAATCCGAAATTATAATGGAGGGGGGAACCTAAACTTAATCTGGGGCCATTTCATAGATAGCTCAAATTCTAAACCAGAACCCCCACATTAAGGCCCTACATGCTCTGACGGACTTGATCTCTCTCCACTGTCTACATGACATCTGGAGGCTCCAACACCCAAAGGATTAGGACTATACATATTTCTACGCTGCCCATCAAATGGCAAACAGACTCAATTATTGGTTCCCTTCCCTCCATATTTCCCAAAACGTGGTTGCCTCTAATATTGCCCCTTTGTATTTATCTGACCACACACCTCTGTATATAGCACTCACTGGTGGGCCCCAAACAAAGAGATCCCCTGCATGGAGGCTGGACCCACTGTTGCTGCAGAATGCTGATTTCAAAGCTTGGGTACTCACAGATACAACTAATTACTTCTTGATTAATACCGCCAGATCTGCATCCCCAGCCACCATTTGGGAAGCCTTCAAAATAAATATGAGGGGCAAAATAATCAGCTATGCTGCCCTCCACAGGAAGCAAAGGGAGAAAGAAGCAGTAGAGCTGAAAAGCCAACTAGTTGACAAAGAGGCTGTGTACAAACACAGCCCAAGCTCCCAAGCCTCACATTCTTTGATTTATGAGATTGTGCATCTTAGAATGCAGCTAAATGAACTGGCAACTAGAAGGGTGGAATTGCAGATCCAGAGATTTCATCATAAGTATTGGGCATAGGGGGAGAAGTCAGGGAAGCTCCTGGCCTATTGCCTGAAGAAGGGTCAGGCGGAGAAGCATATCCCCCTTTTAAAAAATCCAAAAGGAGATCCCTGTACCTCAGATAAGGGGATACATCATGTCATGACAGAATTCTATCAATCTTTATGCTCTTCACACAGTCAATGGGACCCTCAAAGATACAAAGACTTCCTTGCACCCCTGAACCTGACCACTATCTCTACAGCTCAGAGGGAAATGCTAGACACCCCACTGTCAGAGCAAGAGAATAAAATGACCATTGCTTCCATGGCCCCCCCATAAAGCCACTGGCTCTGATGGGTTCCCCGCTGACTTTTATAAATTAATCCCAACATCTGTCTCTCCCCCACTATTAAGCATGTTGCAGGAAACCCTGCAAAAGGAGAAACTGCCAGACACAATGAAGGAGGCCATCATCATTGTGTTGCCTAAGGAGGGAAAAGACCACTCCCACTTAGGAAGGAAAAGACTCCTCCCTACCTACTAGCAATAGGCCCATTTCCTTGATCAATGCAGACACAAATATTTTGCCCAATGTTCTGGCTGTAAGAATGGAAGGAATACTTCCTAGCCTGATCCATCCCTCACAAGTGGGCTTCATAAAGGGTTGAGTTAGTGCAGACCACTTACGCATGCTTATTACGTTGATGCAGAGTGCAGCAATGGCTTGCACTCCTGCTGCAGCTATTTCGATGGACTTTGAAAACACATTCAACTCAGTGCAGAAGGAGTTCTTGCATGCTAGACTGCAACATCTCAACTTAGGCCCACTCTTCAGAGGTTGGATTAGAGCATTATATAATGTACTGTCAGCGAGGGCCCTAACCAACCGAGTACTCTCCAACCCTTTCATCCTCCAAAGGGGAACCAAACAAGGCTGCCCTTTATCACCTATGCTCTTTATACTGGTGATCGAAACTCTTGCCTGTACACTCATAACACACCCTGGAGTGAGGGGCCTTGAATTAGGTGGTGACACCATGCATGCACTGTTATATGTGGATGATTGCCTCATCCTAACATGAGATCTCTAAGCTAACATCCCTCATATAATGAACCTTCCTAAAACCTTTGCTGACATCTCTGGGTTGTGAATAAATGTCGGGAAGACTGAAATTCTTCCGTTGAACCCACTGGCAACCCCTGACATGGTGGTTAACACAGGATTGACATGGGCCAAAGATCACATAAAGTACTTAGGATTTTGGCTCGCCCGAAGACTTAGCGCCCTCTAAGATAAAAATCTTCTCCTACTGCTATCTCAGTTCCAAACGGAAATGCAGAGATGGACTCATCTATATCTTTCCATGCCAGGGAAAATAGCAGCTATAAAACTAATGCTAGCCCACAACTCTTTTACTTAATGGCCCACATACCATTAGCAATCCACAAAACATGGTTTCAGAAATTGTACTCCTTGATTGGCAGCTTTGTATGGGGCACAATGACCCCTTGATATAGCAAAGCCAAACTTAGAGCACACTGGAGCAGAAGGGGTTGGGGTCTTTCTAACTTCTTGTTGCACTCCTTGGCCTTCTCTGCTGCCAGAACATGCAGGGGATTCCAGGATCTGGGACAAAACAGATCAGTAAGGTGCAACATTGATCAAAACCTAATGGGTGAACAGACCTCTCTTCTTACCTATAAAGTGCCTTTCCGCCCAAAGTGAAACAATGGAAGATCATCCAGGATGCCCTTTCTGCATGGCAAAAGGTTGGACAGCTGTCTAACTCCTGTCTTGACCCAGGCATCTTAGCTTACCTATAGAATAACCCAAGTTGGCTCATTGACCAAAGACCAATACATTAGTCCATTTGGGGAGATAAAACTATACTACGGGTCCAAAACATCCTGATGGAAAACAGTCAGATCATTGACTCTTTCTTCTCCCTGAAAGTGAAATATCATTTACTCAGCAAGACTTCTGGTGGTACTTACGGTTAAGACATCTCTATACATGCAGCCTCCGCAAACCCTGCAGATGCCACACTTGCTCACATAAGGGTGGTACCTATGGACCCCCTCTACCCCTGGAAAAATGGACCCTGCTGAAAAAAAGATTAGCAGGGTGCATATACAAACTGCTACAAAATGCAGCTCCTGACCTCTCCTCTAGGGCTAGACACAAATGGCAGGAATCTCTTGGTGTGCCAATGTCAGAAGGGGAATGGGCCTCATGTTGGTCAACTGCTTAACAAGCTTGCCTGGACCCCTGCAGCCTCCTGATACAAAACAAAGTGCAACACCTGTGGTACCGCACCCCCTCTCAATTGAAAGCCATGGGTCTGCTAACTTCTGATGCATGATGGAGGTGCAGAGCACAGGAGGCTGATCTGGTACATATACTATGGCAATGTCCTCAGATACGACCAGTGTGGGATGGGGTTATCCTCTGCTGCTCTAAAATCTGAAATATACAACTTCCCTCCTCCCCCGCCTTCTGGCTGTTGGGACTAATGTCAGGAGTATCCACAATACCGCTTCAGTCCAGACTGTGGCATCTCCAGGCCTCAGAGGAGGTCAAAAGAGCTCTCCTTAGGAGACGGCATTCCCTTGCAATCCCCACATTTCAGGAATGGGTGATGGCTATGGAAAAACTGGCAACCCTTTCTAAATTATCTCACTTCACTGCTGGCTCAAACCATATCTACATGATAAGATGGAACCCTTTTAACTCCTATGTTAGCTTCCAAAGTCGAAACTTGCATCCCAATCAGAGCAAAGACTTACTTAAACCCCCATGAGAAGCCCCAGAATGTCTAGTTGAATGACCATACGATCATAAATACTCTCACCATCATTAGCCCTGCCCCCCTATATAACCAGTTAGGTATAGCCGTTACTTATGGCCTAGAGAATTCCTGTTGGTATAACCACTCCTGTTCATGGCAATTGCCTGTACATTATCAATCCAATTAGAAAGCTAACCATATTAAACCACTGTCTCTTACCTATGTCTGTTAAGCCAGATTGAACCCCTGTTGAAGATGCTGACTTATTTACTAATGCATAGTCTCATCTTTGTTTATAAAAGCTGTAACACTACTGTACTGTACTTAAAGAGAATGTACATGTTTGGTACACAACTGTTTGTTCTATTTGTAACAAAAGAAAAAAGATCAAAAAAAAGTTTAACTGCAAAAAAAAAGGAAGAGAGTGAAAAAAGAAAACGAGATATGCAAGAACAATAGGACACAATTTGAAGATGGGGGAAGCTCAGGAGCAATGTGAGGAAGTATTTTTTCACAAAGAGGGTGGTGTACACATGGAACAGCTTTTCAGAGGAGGTCATGGGGTCAAAAACAGTGGGGGAATTCAAGAATGCATGGGACAGACATAAGACAATTCTTGTGGGGCATAGGAAGAAATAGGCTGTTGGTTAACTAGGATCTGCAGCTTAACCAATAGGAAAGGAAATGAGCAGACTAGGTGGGCCAAGCGGTCCTTATCTGCCATTAAAGTCTTTGTTTCTATGTACAGACTTAATCTCTGTGCCCATCTTCTCCAGTTTTCTGCAAGATTTCCAGTCAACAATAGTGGTGTAGGTGGCTTAAATTGCTCCATATTGCCAAAATATTTTGTTATACAGTCTTTTAGTAAGCTTTGGGTACTCACAAATATAGTGTTTTGTTTGTTTTCTTGGCAGCACAATTTTTTTTTAACCAGAAGAGACACACTAAGCTGAAAACTTATTTACAGGTGCTACCTGGGAGCACAAGGAAGGTATGTGACTTGTTCAGTGTCACACAGTATGCAGGTGGGGGCTGTGGGATTCAAACCCAGGTCTCCAGCTCAGAGCCTTAAACCACTATGCTATACAGCCTCCTTTTCTTCTTTCTTGCAAGTGCAGCACTGCAAGTTCACTTCTGACACCATGTAGTATTTCACTTTAGTTGCTTCTTACCAGATTGCTGGTTTCAGGAATGATTGGACACAATAAGTAACTTCTAACAGCTCTGAGGTTTATTAAACAAACTTACAGCAGATTAATCAGCAGGCCTCATCAGAACTACTAACAAACTTTGCTCGTGCACTTTCTAAAACTCAGTCTCCACCCAAGACATACCATTAGCCAAAAACTGCAGGGGGGAATGTGGAAAAAAACATTCTATATTGTTACTGGGGTAAGTTACCATATACTACACTGACAATCCCACCCGGGCCCTTCTGTCCCACTTCTAGCCTACTTAGCCCATCACTCCAGTCCCCTTGTGGCTGATTTGGTCCCTGTACTCCCTGTCCCCAATGCACACTTACAGACTGTTCCAGTTACATCCCCTGAATCATCAGGAACATGTTGAGTTCCGATCTAGGCATCTGCACCTTGGTACTCATATCCTTCAGGCTTCTACTAACCATGCAACCCCCCCAAGCCTCCCAGAGTGAGCCTAGGAAACACTGCAGCCCCACATTACCAGGAACACACCACTCTACCCTTTCCTGCCTCTTGCCTGATCATTTACTTGTCCTTCTATGGCTACCCTAGAGAGTGAGTAGTTTAAAGCTTGCCTCTGCAGGACTACCCAAGATAGGGAGTAGCTCACCCCTCACCAGGGTCCATATTGTATGGTCAGACATTGTGCAGCAGTTGAAGTGGAGTGGAGCATGAGATGTGTGGGCCATCGAGGAACTCAGAAGATTACACAATGGGTTCATGTTGTCTATGATGGATACCATGGGTGGGTCAGTAGTCCAGCACCCTGGCCTCGATCTTCACAGGCCTGGAGTGTACCAGCCAGATGGTGTACACTTGACAGATGAGGGACTGGATGACTTTCTGAAGGACTTGAAGCATGGCATGGTGGCGGCTACATGTGGATGATTAAATGTAATCTTATATTGAATAAATGCATGGTGGAGACCATTTACTCAAGCTCCTGGTATGAGTGTATTTAGTTTGTTTACCCGTGCATGTGTGTGAGCGTTTGGACACAGCAGAACAGAGGTTGGGACTACACCAGGAAAGAATGTTAGAATATAGAAATCTTTTCAGTGCAGATCATCATGGAACACCATCTGTTGTTGACATTCTGTAGTCTATATGATGCGACTTGTGGCCGCCCTGCACATATTTGTATGTGTTGTGATGTTATGCCCACAAAGTGCGCACAACTGCTCTTTATTACACATGAATGTTGTGCGAGAAATGGTGCCACCATGCACCTCATGATTTGTGGTGATGCTGTGTTGTTGAATATCTTTGCGTATGTTGATGGTGCATTGTGTGTGTATGTTGTTGACATTCTGTAGTCTATATGATGCGACTTGTGGCCACTGTGCAAAATACCATTGGTGCTGCCGTGCACATATTTGTATGTGTTATGATGTTATGCCCACAAAGTGTGCACAACTGCTCATTATTACACGTGCATGTTATGCGAGAGATGGTGCCACCATGCACCTCATGATTTGTGGTGATGCTGTGTTGTTGAATGTCTTTGCATATGTTGATGGTGCATTGTGTTTGTATGGCTAGATAAAAATGATAGAAAGTCTGAATATATAGATATATATGTATATGTGTATACATATGTGTGTGTCTATATGTGTATATATAAATGTGTGTGTGTGTGTATATATGTGTGTGTGTGTATATATATATATATATGTATGTGCGTGTATATATATGTGTATATATATATATATATATATATATATATCTGAATGAATGGCAAGTGGGCTTGGGGAATATAATGAGTGGTGGAGCGTAGCATTGCACTGAGTAATGGTTCCCTGCACTCACTTGACACGAATTCAGATATATTCTGTATCACATCCCTGTCAATAACCTAGTCCTTTTATACAATAAGACTGTTTTGTGAGTTTTTTTTGGTTTGGTGATGAAATCACAGTGTGATATTGGGAGTTTTCACACTGTGCACTTTAGGAGGTATGCGCACTTGTTTGTGATACGGTGTGTATGGCTGACACTTGTCTGTCATGAGCCCAAAGTCACCTAAGCAGCTTGAATAAAATGCAGTTTTTTGTAATTTCAGCAAGTATAAAAAAAATGTTTTTGATTCCCTTTCTAATGGTGCTATGCAATCAATTTTAATTTACTGAACAGCTTGGCAGCTGACAGTTTGTGTATCATGTATACTTTAGCATTTAAAAATAACTGGCTTCCCCTTTTTCCCCATAGGGAAACCGTGGTGTAATTTGCCATTATAAAGGAGTGTTTATAACGGCAAACATGCGCACGGTTTCCCTCGCTGTACACATGTGCATGCAGCAGCTTGATTGCTCACCTCTTCCATGTTGCCTAAACCAGCACCACCAGAAGAACTCGGCGGTAAGCTTTTATGTGTTATTTTTCCCCATTGTACAGCAGCAACCGGGGTAGAAACTGTGGAATCCTGACAAAAAAAAAAAAAGAGAAACCGTTTTTAAAACACTGTGATTCAAATCTGCAAACTGAAACTAAGCTGAACTATGGTCATCCTAAAAGATGTTTATTTTATATATTTGTTGAGACGAATAAAGGGAAACCCAGCAATTATATAAAAGAAAATATGGGTCTGGGTGTGTGTAAACTGGAATTTACACACACCGTCATGGTTAGATGCTTCGCTCTTGGGGTTTATGTAGCATCAAACTTGTCAGGTGTGTAAATTCTTGTTACTTACCCAGACCCATACTTTATTCTCTATTTTGCATTTGTTTATTTGTATGGTGTGTATGGCTGATATTTTGTCCACCAAGAACCATAAGCAGTATATCTTAGACAGTATAAAACAAAAAACAAATTGATTACAATTGATTGCATAGCACAGTTGGAAAGGTAATTTAGTGATCAACAGAATGTGTGCTGACATTTTGTGTGTAGCATGTATTGTTCAGGCGTTTTTTGCATTTGCTTATGGCATGATGTGTATGGCTGACATGTTGTCCATCAAGAACCACCTAAGCACTATGAATAAAATTGAAATTCTGGGTATCTTAGCCAGCATAAAACAAAAACCAAATTGATTACAATTGATTGCATAGCACCGTTGGAAAGGTAATTTAGTTATAATCAGAGATTGTGTGCTGACATTTTGTTTGTATCATGTATAGCTCAGGAGTTATTTGCATTTGTTTATGGCATGGTGTGTTATGGCTGACATTTTGCCCATCAAGAACCACCTAAGCATGTTGAATAAAACACACATTCTGGGTATCTCAGCCAGTATAAAACAAAAAACAAATTGAGCACAATTGATTGCACAGCACTGCTGGAAAGGAAATGTTGTGATAACAAGTTTGCTGCTGATATGTTGTGTGTATCATGTATACTTTAGGAGTTATACACATTTGTTTATGGTATGGTTTGTATGGTTCAGATTCATGCCTCAAACCTCGACAAAGTGCCTTGACTAAAATGGTAAAAACATATATTTTACACTATAGAAATTGCTGTCTTTTTAACAAACAAATTATTAAACTACATCTAGTTTCTGAATGCTGAATTTGGTGTTGATATGTCACATATTTTCTAACAAAAAAGGCTTAAAGTGCATTTTTTGTGTAAAAATAATTTGTTTTGTTGTTTCAACCAGCATAGAAAAAAAAATATGTATTGTTAATTGCATACCATCATTGGAAAGATAATTTTATGCTGAACAAGCTTGACACTCATATTTTGTGCCTAGCATACGGTTCTTGAGCTATTAGCATTTGTTTGCAACTTGATGATTATGGCTTCATTTTGCTTAGAAAGCCCCAGGATTCACTGTTATCAGTATACAGGACACAAGTGCTGCAACTTCAGAGAGCTCCTGAGGAGGCAATGAGTTAACCTGCCCTGTGGGCTTATTCTAGATAGGGAGTAGTTTAGATCCTGCCTGTAACCTGCCTCCTCATGCCAACAACAGATAGGGAGTTGTTCACCCTTTCCCTACACCTGCACCTGTGGGCCCACCCCAGATAGGGCGTGGTCTGCAATATTTAAATCCTACCCTTAACCATTCTCTTCAGGCCTACCCCAGATAGGGAGTAATTATATCCTAGCTACAATCCTCTGCCTAGGCCTACCATATCAACTGTGCTTACCCTCCACTCTCCATGTCTCCAGTACTTTACTACCACCCCCACCTGATAATTTCTCAGGTTCCCCTACCTCCCCACCTACCCAGTCCCTGTTGGTCAGAGTCCTCTGACTACCTGCAGCCTGCCCTGCAGATGCCGTCTTCCTTCTCAGAGGGAACTTGTGCTCTATGGGAGATCACATGCTGTGGGACTGCTTGATCCAACCAGAAATAAGTACTAACTGCAAGTAGCCTATTTGCTGTTTGAATATCATGTGATCAGACCATCACACACACAGACACTGTCTGTTTTAATTAAACTAATCCCTGCTCCCATGGTCACCAGACAGTCAAACTTAAGAAAACTGTCAATTGCAACATTTGAGCCTAGATTAGAAAATTGCTGCAAAATACAAGTTACTTACACAACTATTGCAGACAGTAGAGGTCAACCCCCAATTCGCTGCTGCAACAGGTCCCAAAAAGAACAATCCAAACTCAGGAGGTTAAAAATCCCAGTCTGTGCAAGTAACCCATTTTCTATTTGTAGTCATGAGCTCCAACACTCACACACACACACACTGATGCTCCTTGTTTAATTAAACTAATCCCTGCTCACCTTCCTCCCTTCCCCAGAGAGACAACCCCCAGCAAATTGTCAGTTACAGCATTTGAGCCTAGAAAAATGCTGCAAGATACCTATTACTTACATAAGTCTTGAAGACAGTAGAGCTCAGCCCATAGTTCTATGCCATAGCAGCTCCCAAAAAGAACAATCCAGACTTGGGGTTGAAGGTATTTCCAGTGTTGCAGAAAGGTCGTTGTTCTTTTTTACATCTTAACATTTGTAGTCTGCCATCCAAATCTGATGAGGCTGTGGCTTGGGTATCTATTCATAATTATGAAATTGTTGCATTTTCACTGATATGATTAAAACCACCTGTTAATAGTAACTCCATTCTATTAAATATTTACAATTGTTTTAATAAAAAATAATTTGGGCGAATGAGGGGGTGGCCCAGTGGTGCCAAGGCTTGAGGTGGTTGATGCCACACCTTGCACCATGCTAATGACCCAGGTTCAGATGTGGACTCAGTTTGCTGGTGGTCAGATTGTGAGGGAAAGGACTGAGCATCCAGAGGACTGCTCTCTTCTACGTGTGAGTATGGGTTTCAGTGCCTGATCCTAGCCCCGCCCCTAGCATTGGCTAGGGGTTAGGCAGACTGTGGCTAGCGGCATATGGAGAGAGAGAGAGAGAGAGAGAGAGAGAGAGTGGCAGCTGCCAATGCATCATGAACAGAGGCGTTCGTGGTATGTCTAGGTGGCATTGTATGCTGCTTCTTTGTGGGAGAAAATGCAAAAATTATGGAAGGCCCTGTTTCTGCTGCTACTGACCTCAGCCACCAGGTAGACTTGCACACCACTGAATAGCTGGGCCACACTGCACCTGTGTGAAGGTAAGACCTGGAGAAAGAAATTGGTAAGTGGGACTAGGGTGGCCACTGTCCAGAGGGTGGCTTGGGCTCAGGAAGAAAAAGTATTAACTCAAAAAATTTAGGCAAATGAGGGGAAGCGGTGGTGATTTATGTTAGAGATGCATTGGCAGCTACAGTTCTGGGTCAATCCCTAGAGACTAATTTGAATGATTATTTAGTAGCAAAACTCTTACTTGGAATGGTGAATAAACTAACAGTTTACAGTTGTTTTTGCATTTTCCCTGCTTACTCTTAGTTAGATTTGGCTTGTTTTACTCAAATTAGACATTATTATATCTCTAATAATGTGTTGATTATCCAGGAGATACTAATATTGATTTGTTAGATAAGAGTAAAACACAAGGATTTGTTACTTAATTTGTGGCTGCATCAACCAATATCTACCGCCAAAAAGATTTACAAAAATGAATCAGGAAAGCATTCAATTCTAGACTGGATAGTGGTCACCAGAGTTGACAGAGGTCATAATTCTGGTGGTCTGTCTCCTTCTATAAGGGAATACTGTCCAGTCTATTGTCAGTGGAATGCTAGAAGGCCAAAAGTTCCACCAGTTATCACTGAGACCCTTTGGCTTAAAGCTAACAAGTCAATCTTTTCAGAGAACAATTGCGTAACATTATGTGGTCCTCAATAAATTGTATTCTCAATGCTGATGTGGCCTAAGACTTTTTTTATTTCTGAATGAAACTCCATTTGTGATAAATGGCTCATAAGAGAAAATTAAATGTTAAAGGAAACACACAAAACTGGATTACCCCTGAGGTTTGTAAATTAATGTCTATGAGGGTCAAAGCCTGGAAGGTGTATTTAAGATCCAAAGATGAAAACTCCATGTGAGTCTATGGAGAACTGAATAATCAATGCAGATCCTTAATGAAGAAAACGAAGGTCTCTTATTATCTTGAAAAATAAAGGGTTTATTTTTCTAGCCCTCAAAATTCCTTAGATTCTATCAGCAGACTCATTAATTGTCAAAATTCTTGAAATGTAAGGTCAATAAAAAATCCTCAGGGTCTTGTTGATGATCCTAACAAATGTGCAGAGCCTTTAGCAATTTTTTGTGACATATCCAAGTTCTTGCTACTGAGTAATACTCCTTTAGCCTCTTCTCATAGGGCTTCTGATGAAGACTATGCACAATTTTGGTAGCCCTCCTCTGGACTACCTCCACTCTGTCTATATCCTTCCTGGGATGTGATCTCCAGAACTGGATATCGTACTCAAGGTGGGGTGTTAACAGTGATCTATATAGAGGCAGCACAACTTCCTTCTTTCTGCTGGTGACACCCCAGCATCCCATTAATACTTCCAACTGCCTTGTCACATTGCCTGGCCACTTTCAGATCATCTGATATGATTACCCCTAGGTCTCCTTCCTTCTTGGTCTTTGTTAGTGTCACTCCACCCATTTTATACTGTGCTTCTTGCTTTCTATGGCCCAAGTGCATTATTTTGCATGTTTTGCATTAAAACTCAGCTGCCATACCCTTGACAACTCTTCCAGTCTTTTCAGATCCCTGTCCATCCTTTTCACTCCCCCCCATTGTCCACTTTGTTGCAAACCTTGGTGGCTTCCACAAAGAGGCAGACATTCCCTTCTAGTTCCTCTACTATATCACTTATGAAGTCCATGGTGCTCTGGGTGTCCCAGCTGTGCTGGGCATTCATATGCCAGCACTGAATGGCATGTTCATAAGCCAAGATGTCTGCCAAGGGGTGACTATCCCACTGGACAGGCTGAGGCTATGACTGGCCTCTCTGCAACCTGCCACCATGGTTGCAGCTTCCAGCACAGTAGCACACATGGGATCTGTTCTGATCAACATCCTTGTACATGTTGCAGATGGCTACTGTGTGCTCCATTTGCTGTGCCTCCACCCACTCCTCGGCATGCTGCATGTGGTCATGCAGTATGTTGCAAATGAATGTCAGTTCTTGCTGCAGGACACTGTCTGTATCCACAGCTGACTGAAGCAGCTGCCAGTTGGAGGCTGCATCCTGCTGTCACTGAGGACAGTCAATTTGGACAGGGTCAGGATGCATCTTGAGCCACTGTACAGCCCAGGGATACATCACAGTCAGTGCTGTGGAGTGCTGTGGGCCTTGTGGGCAGGCTGTGGCAGGGAAGGGAGAATGAGGCTGGGGTGGCAGGGCCCTGTCTGTGCCAGTGGAAGAATCATGGGGAGACACAGCGATGGTTGGCATGTGGGATCTGTCAAGGGTTACAGGATGATTGCTGTGCCAGAGGTGAGGACATGGGGTGGCACAGCAATGACTGAGCCAGTGGTTGCACTGCTATGAATGTAGTGTCATGTGGGGGCCATGGTTGGGCCCCATTGTTATGGAGGCTAGGAGGTGGAAAATCCCTCCTGGTCTAGGGATGACCCCTTTTTTCCCCAGCCTTTAATGAAGGTCTCATCATCCACATCGCCCTCCTCACTGGTGTTGATTAGCAGGTGCACATGGGTGGCCAGCAGGGGCAGCTGCCACCAAATTGGCCCTGGACCATCCTCCACCATGACCAGTATGACTGAGTGAGCTGTTGAGAGAGGACAGGAGAGATATATAGCCTTGTACCATACAGATCTGTGTGATGACTGAGGCAGAATGCATGCTTAATGTATGGTGACATAACACCCATGCTGCTTGTGCTGTGCACTGCTGTGTAATGTCCATACCCCCATGGCCATACACACTATACACTCCTACACCAGTGAACATACACCCCATCTCCAGACAGCATACATCATCCAGCACTAGTGAGTACACTTCCAAGCACCAGTGAGCACACACCCCATCACCAGGGAGCACACAGGCAACAACATATGGGACACAGAAGTGGATTACCACACAGATGGCTACAAACCAGAAGACATGGAAACAGTCATGCTGCCTACATGCAATGTGTCACACAGCATTAGCATATGCATGCACCCATACATATATACACACACATATACCACATGCCTGACTGAACAGAGCACAGTTAGTCACTTACAAGGTTGAGCTGGCCCCATGTGGCTCTCAAAGTCAACTCCTGGCAATCCCTTCACCTCCACAGGTTGTAGAGTGGAGGCTATTGCTGCCTCAGCAGGGTCGAGGGTAAATACAACTACTGATGCCTGTGGGCCCCTGAATGTTGCATGTATATCACTGCATGACATTGACAGGACTTCCTTTGTCCACCACCTCATTTGAAGTGCTTACGCACTGCCTCCATGGACCTGTTCTGGCCACGAATGGCATTGATCACATCCATGGTTTCTACCCAGACCTGCCATACCTGGGCATTTGTGCTCACCCTCCACGACATGACCTCCTCCCCAGTCATGTAGCCCTGTGCCAGCACCTGTAACTCCTCCTCATAGAAGCTGTGGGACCCTAATCTGTCTGTATCATCCATGGTACCTGCCTAACATGGCAGCGGAAACCAGCTGGGCAGGGAATGAACACAGAACAATACAAATGACAGTACACTGGAGTGAAGCCCTCACAGCCCCTGTCAGGGACAAATATGTGTCCCAGCAATGCATGTTCTAACACAGTTGGTGGTCTGCCTAATAAATGCCTGCCCATGAGCAGATACAGCCATAGACAAGGGAACATACAGACAAGGAAGAAATAGACAAGGGCCCATAGGAACACTAGTCCATAATCTCCTAAGAAAGTAGGTTAGGGTACCATAGCCTCTATCATTGTTCTCCATTGACTATTATAGGCGAGACCCTCCACCTAGACATGACACCACCCCCACTAATACTTCAGTAAGGTGTGAGGGTTCCATTACCACAACATTTCCAATGTACCACTGCACACAGCATACATACTGTTCAGTGATCACCTACAGTGTGTCCCTTTCTAGACCAATGCACAAGAAACCTACCTCTAGCTGTATGCAGTTCTACTGTGGAATTCAGGTGGTGCACTTTACTCCCTTTATATGTTCCAGGCACAACTAGGTATGGTAATGTGAATGGGATGGGGTATCAAGCCATTAGTGCTGTGCAGAATTTTCAAATTCCAGCAGAATTAAATTCCGTGGAATGTTCAAAATTCTGCCAAAATACCACTGAATTCTGCTGGAAACAGAATTCTGGAATTCCACAGCATAAAACAGTTGCAGAATGATTTTCCATGGAAAAATCAATGTACTGTGGAATATTATTCTGCGGATCTCTATATTTTCAGTGGAAATTGTTACAGAATAAATTTCCACAGAAAAAATGCTGTTCTGTGGACCACAGAAGGCAGAATTCCACAGACTAACGAGCGAAATTGCAATGGAAAGTCTGCCTGCAGAATGGTTATTCTGCACTAATTCCACTGGTGGAATTCCACATTCCACACAGCACTACAAGCCATACTTGTAAAGGCAGATATAATAGTCTGCTTCCATGATTTGGAGATTGAAATTTCACTATCCTTTGTATAGATGAGTGTCTTTGTATTGTTACCCTTATTATGTGTCCTTTGTATTAAATGCTTTTTCTTCTGTGTTAAATATCCTTCTTTAGACATTTCATTTAATGCAAGTTTTGCAATGATATTGTTAACATCAAATGTTATTTGTTTTCTTTGTGTTCTCTTGTAGGTGTACATTTTTATGTCGCAACAATTTTGGAGATTCCTAGGCTGATCGCATTTAGGGGTAGATCAACTTACCTCCTCATTTATTTATGCACAGGTTTTCTAGCAAGGCTTTCAACATAAAATTACCTGCATTTCCATTCAAATTCTATTTGCATCATACATTAAAAAATGATGTAATTAAGATTTATTATTTTGTTTGTTTTTTGTTAAAAAAAAAGATGAAAGTATTAGAATAGTTTTTGCTATACAGTACATTTATAAAACACAAACCATAAATATCAAGAATGTATTATTTTGAAATTGAGATTCCTTTTACATATTTTATATTTGTTTTACAAATCAATTAAGACTGTGTCTTTAAAAGTTTGAAGAAATGTTTTTGGTTAATTATGAACTCATACATATTAATGAGCTGTTCGTGCATATATATATATATATATACAGTACATATGTCTGATGTTGTTTCTTCCACAACCACACCCCCTGACAAACAGTTTTGGCTCAAAGCGCTGGATCTTAGTGTGGTGTGTGTTTCTAGCTGTGTGCATTCCAATACAACAGGCAATAAAGCCTTTGAAACTTTATTTTCTTTGTGGAGTGTTATTTGGTTCCAGAGTGCAGGAAATTGTGGAACTGTTGTGTTATACAGGGCTATCCGCCCTTCTCACTGCACCTACCCGAACTGGTGAACTCACAGTACTTCACATTTGGAGTTTGTTGTGTGCTTTTGTACTGCAGAGACACCAGCATTCGAGGAGCGTTGTCAAATTTCAAATCTGTGCTCAGATATTTTGGAGTGGCATTCATTCTGAAGTGAGACAGTAGGATCCCTGCTGTAGTGTTTTGTGGGTCACATTGGAATCACCGGACTCACTGGACTATCATCATCAGCAAAAGGTATGCCAACACAAGGTGAGGTGGAAGATCTGGATGGTCATGATGACTCCAGATGGAAGAAACCTGAGACCATTTCTGAAAAATGGGAAAGAGTGAGGAATCTGTTGAGTGGATCGGAAACAGGAGCTACATCAGCAGGTGATGTTAAAATCTCATTTTTTTAACTTGAAAAGTTGCTACGAAAGGACATAGATATTACTTATAACATTACTATCATTGAGTAGTACCTTGAAAAAGATTTAGTGCCAAGAGGGCTTAGAATTAATATAATACCATCGAGTGGGCTAGAAGAATTCAAGTTGAAAGAAGACTGGCTGAGCAACAAGCATTTGCTCAAAAACTTTTTTGGAATTAATTATCAAATCAGAAACCAACAACCTAGACAAACTCAAGAACTGAGAGAAGCCAGAGCTTCAGTGCTGTTATTTAAAAACAGAAGCTAATATCGAAATTTTGAGCTAGCCCTTTAGAAGAAATTAATTATGAAAAGGAAATAGAACAGGGAAAGCAAACTAAACTGAACAGAGATACAGAAGATTACAACAGAGGAGTTATTTTAAAGTGGGGACAGAAACCAAGATCAAAGAGCCGTAACAGGGGCCATTTCAGCATACGGTGTCAATCAAAGCCACAATCTAAAAATTGGAACAAGAACAGTGACAGGAGGCAAGTTCAAGTAATAACAGGGATACAGAGTCAAATGAAGTTCAGTCTGAATCATCTGAAAATCAAAGCAGTGTTTTTTAGACAGAAAAACAAGGTCACAATTAGAGAAAGAAAAGGAAAAATGAAGGGAAAAAGAGGTGGCACAAAAAAGTGCAGGAAATCACAGAAAACCGACATAAAGAAGTAAGTCTTCAAGTTATCAATATCTCAAGTTTCCCATTAACTACAGCACAAACGTCTGTGTTACAGAGGGGTTTATCCTTTATACCCATAACTATTATTAATAAATTCCATATTATTATTGACCTGAAGAAATTTTTCAGAAAGATTACACTAAAAATTTTTTTTTTCTAAGAAGTAGCAAGAAAGCTTCAATTAAGACATGTTTGGACTAGCGGCTGGATTAACGGCAGACACTATAGAGAGATTAGAAGAAAGAAGCTCTAATCTGAGTGAAGATCTTGACTAGAGATGCAGCGAATTTAAATTCTCCTGGTGAAGTGAACGCGAAGTGGGCACTTCGCATTGCCACTCTGCTATGCGGAGTGTGCAACGCAAAGTGTTCACTCTGTCTTGTCATTACCACTTCGCATTAAGGAGGAATGGCAATGCGAAGTAAGGCAAAGTCATTGTTTTTAATGGACTTCGTGCTCCTCATTATGATTCTAAGTGATCCACTTGGTGTTTCAGATTTGGCAGCCCCCCCACACATCACATGGCTTACAGTACTGTGAGTCACATGCTCTTTAGCCAGGCAGGAAGGAAGTGAGTCATACAAGCAGACAGTTTCACTTTCTCCTGTGCAGACTGAGAGAGAGGAGTGTGGAGAGAGAGGAGTGTGCTGACTGCTGATACTTTGATTTCAGAGTGAGGAGGAGAGTTAAACTTTGATTGTAACCCAACAGCTTTTTTAAAAGCTACATTTTTTTTGTCTTTTCTGTACTCTTTTTTACTATATTTGTTCTTTCTGTAAATTTTATTTTTCTTACCTCTATAACTTAGTTAGTTGTTTGTCTGTGTCTGTGTGACTGTGTGTGTGTTGTGCTTGTGTGACAGTGTGAGTAGTGATTGCTCGGACTGAGGGAGTGCAGTAGGAGAGATGGAGCAGGGTGAGGGAATGTCTGGGGTGGGGGCAGCTCTGGGAAAGCGTGGTAGTACGCATCGTACAGTGTGCATGCATGGGGGGCATGGGTGCCCATTTCTGTTGGACTGCTCTAAACTTATGAGTGTCCAACCCATGGAAGCAGGATCAGCACCGCCTCCTGATTCTGAGGCAATTCAACCACCACCTCCACCACCACCAAGTCCAGCACAAGGTCCTCTGGAGCAGGATGTGCCTGTTCCCTCAGGCCCAGGTGTGGATCCCATCTGTGTTCAGCAGTGTGACCAGTCGGCTGCCAGTTCATCTGGCCTCCCTGCCTGTGCCTGGTTCTCCCCGCACCTCCATTGTTTGGCAGTTTTTTGACTGTGTCGGGGAGGACAGCAGTGTGGTTAAGTGTTCCATATGCTTAATCACCACCAGCTGGAGCGGCAGGCTACCAGCGATCGGATCATGTCTGCACCTGCTGGCCATTCCGTGGCAGAGGGTGCAGCTGTCCATAGCAGCATCCCTTAGAAGAGGAGGGCCACAGCAGCACCTGTTGCTCCACCAGCAACCCCATCACCACCACCACCACCACCACCACCAGTAGGTCAGCCTGTAGAACAAGTGGACCCCAGAGAAATGCATGGAACACAGACTGACTTTTCTCTGGAGTGCTGTTGAGGAGAACAGTAAGAGGGTGAGTGCTGTGGAGCAGCAGCTGGATCACATAGAGGGACATCAGCTGCAAATTATGTCCATGCTGGAACTGCTGTTGGATCACCATGGGATTCCCACATTATTTTTATTTTCTCACATCATGTGCCCCCCACACACCTTCCTTGTTGTGTCATAAAATGTATTCCTCCACCATCCCTGACCCTTGTTTGTAATTCTGCCCCTTTTTTGTTGTCTTCCGTATGCATGACACTTTGTATTCTGGGCCCCCTTCCGTCTGTTAAGTGTCTGTGTGTGTGTGTTTGCGCTGTTTTGGTGACTCATTTTTCTGCACCTGCAAAAGGCATCTGTTTTATGTCCAGAAAATTGACAAGTGGTAACAAATTGAAATGTGAGCATTACAGCACATACAAAGTCCTCCAGAATTACTGGCGCACTCAGTCATGCACGCAGTGGTCACACAGAGTCCCCATATTTTTTTCTTCATGCCCAAAATACATCTGTCTTGTGTGCAGAAAATTGGCAAGTGGTAACACAATGAAATGAGAGTGTTTCAGCACATACAAAGTCCCCCCAGAATTAATGGCGCACTCAGTCATGCGCACAAAAGTGGCAGAGAGTCACAGATTGTTTTATGTCAGCCCAAAATGCATCCTCCTTGTGTGCAGAAAATTGACAAGTGGTAACACAGTGAAATGAGAGTGTTTCAGCACATACAAAGTCTCCCATAATTAATGGCGCACTCAGTCATGTGTGCAGTGGTGGCACAGAGTCCCTAGATTTTTTCTGCAGGCCCAAAATACATCCACCTTGTATGCAGAAAATTGACAAGTGGTAACACAGTGAAATGAGACTGTTTTAGCACATACCCCAGTATAAAATGATGACTATGAGCATTGTGTTTCTGGTCCAATGTGTTCTGTGGATGATTCGAGCAAATAGAATGTGATCATCTCAATCCATAGTAGCCTTGGTAAGTATATATATATATACTGTATATATGTATATGGTTGTGTGTTTTGTAGGTGAAGAGGGGGGTTGACATGGGCATGTACTCATGGTATTGTTCTGCATCACAGGTCACACAGAAACTGTTGGTGTGAACATTCCAGTGCTCAAACAGATTTTTTTGCACTGAAATTGGAAACAGATAATTCTCAAGCACATAAAGATAAGTATTTTTTTGAGGTGTAGGGGAATCATATTTATAGGTTTATCTCTAATGGTTTCTTATTTTGTTACTTCTTCACAGATTTCATCAGCATCCTTCTGGAGTCCGATTGTTAGGATGGTCATGGTCATGTAATGAAACGACTTCTGCATGTTGCATGTGTGCCCAAGCTCGGGGAAGGGGGGTGCCTGATGTTGAAGAACTTTTTTGGATAAGGCCACTTTGACAGAACAACAAAGCATCTGGAAGTTTCCTAAAAAAAAATGAATGACTTCTTACAACTTAATTGTTATTTGTCACTCCCTGGTTCTCAATCCCAAGTCAAGTTACATTTCAAACCCACATTTTGTCAACTAACACAACCTGTGTGCAATATTTGCTGCAGTCTTTTCAAAACAATGACAAGGATTAAATAAAATCTTCATACTTACCAGAATGGATATCACATGGATATTACATTGCTTCCTCTCAGTACGGTACAGCTACAGTACCATTCCCAACAATTTTTAGCGATGGAGCCTTTTTTGTTACCCTGTAAAAGAAACAAAAGAAGTGTACTGTATGTATTTTACCATTGCGGCTCTGAAAAGCTAGAGAAAACAAAACATACAACTAAAGGAAGTGAAGCAGCATAAGAAACATGAGTACACATACTCACTTTATGGTTTAAATATTAAGAAGCTTTGTGTCTGTGGCTGATGGATGTGGTGGTCCGGACAGACTCAGGCTCAGTGGTGGCAGTGGCTAACATCAGTCCTGGTGGTGGTGGTCTGGGGGGCAGGCAGACTAATGGTGGCAGTGGCTAACATCAGTCCTGGTGGTGTTGGTGGTCAGGGGGGCAAACAGACTCATGGTGACAGTGGCTAACATCGGTCCCGGTGGTGGTGGTGGTCCAGGGAGAAGACAGACTCGTGGTGGCAGTGGCTAACATCAGTCCCAGTGGTGGTGGTTGTCCAGGGGGGGCACACCACCTTTTAAAAACTTCAGTTAAAATCTGCCAACATTAACCACATCATCATCCTCATAAAGAAAACTGCCTTCACAGTCATCAATGTCTGAAGTCTGACCACTCGGAAATTCTTTCTCCATTGTGTCGTCATCTACGTCAGTGGTGGGCCATTTCAGGCAGCCACTGCCAGTGCCACCAAATGCTCCATTTCCACATCATCAAGACCACCAAGACTAGGACGGGGTATGAATACCGAGGCTGCAGTCTGTGTTGGCATGTGCCTCTCATTCATTTTAATGAATGTCAGCAAACTAACATTTGCAGGAGACAGGTTTGTCCACCGATCCCTGACTATTGCACCTGCTGAGCTGAATACCCTCTCAACACTTACACTGGAGGGTGGGCGTGTGAGGTACTTCAGTGCCACTGCAGTAAGCTCTGGAAATTCACTGACCTTCCCACTCCAATAAAAAAGAGGATCTTCATTTATTGTCAGATGCCTGTTTTCAGACGAATATGACTCAACCATTCTCTGTGCTGCACTAAGTCCAATTGTTGATGCATCATCCTCTTCTCCCGAATCATTTATTTCACAAATACAAACTTGGCACAAATCCTCCCAAAGCGGGTTGATGCCAGCCGCTTTGGATTACAGACCACCTGGAACTGCCATCCCCTTCCCCTTGCAGGATATGCTTGATGGTCCTCCAAGTACACTTTCAGCTGGATTATACTACTAAAGTTTGCTGACCTTGGCACATGACTTCTGTGCCCCATGAACCAAGCGCACCAGTTGACCACTGATATTTTTTACCTGTTCAGGCCCTCCCTCCAGTACTGATGCAGTTCCACGTTTGTATCATGGGTTCAGTATTGTTGTTATGGCAAAGTTGTCACTATGCTGAGTGCTCACAACGTACGGATTCTGGTCAAATACTGTAAGCATGTGTTGCAACAACATACTGCTACCACCGCCTCTGGCAACATCAAGACTATGCTGTAAATTCACCAATGTCTGCCTCAGCACCCACAGCAGTGGAATTGATTGGTTAATGGAGGCAGACTCACCACTCACTGCCTGCCTGGCATGTTCAAAAGGCCACAAATTGTTATTACAGAGTCCATGAGGCACCACTGTTCAGTCGTCATAGACATGGAGGCCCCTGAATTGTCACAGCTGGTGTGCATAACAAGACATTCTGAGATGGCTTTGTATTGTTCATACAACCTCTCTGCCAAGTATAAAGCTGAGTTCCATTGGGTGACAACTTCCAGCTTCAAGCGGTGCTGAGGCAGGCTGTTTTGTATCTGCAACTGCTGCAGTTGGTCATGGGCCTTTCCAGATCTTGAAAAGTGAGAGCAGATATGTTGTGCAACAGTCAGCATTTCCTTTACATCAGGGTGCTGCAGAAACTCCTGCACCACAAAATTTAAACAGTGGGCCATGCATGGAACATGAAACAAACCACCACTGGTGATGCATTTCACTACATTTGACCCATTGTCACTTGCTATGAACCCAGCTCTCAGGGACAGAGGGTTTAGCCATCTGTCAATTTCAGTCAGTACCGCATCTAACATGTTCTCACCAGTGTGTGAACAGGTCACATTGTGCATAGCAATCATTGATGCTGTCGAATTCCTGGAAGATTGCTCCCGTGACAATCCACCTTACTGCACTGATTATTCACAGTACCAACATCACAAACAACCCCTGGCACCTGCGCCCAGTGTGCAGTTATACACAAATATGAACTCCCTGCTGTTTTGCCACTTGTCCGCATATCCATACTTAAATGGATGAATGAAGAGGAGGAACAATGCAGAACAACTCGGGAACAGCACGGGTAGAAAAGTATGTCCTGGATGGGACTTTCCACTTTGGACAGGCACGTGCAGCAAACTGCCGGAACCCAGAATTCTCCACAATGGAGAAGGGCAAAAGATCAATTGCCAGCATTTCCGCTACAGCAGCATTAAGTTCACGTGACACTATATGATTGGAGGGGGTACTTCAGCTTATGCACAAAAACACTCTGTAACATGGGCTGACTTAAACATTTTAGATGGGGTGTGTTGATCACAAATGGTCATGCTCTGTGATGAATGGCATTGGCAGGGAGTGGAGTGTGGACATTTGATGAAGATGGTTGCACAGGTGATGATGACAAACCCAGACATGCTGTTATTTTGCCAGATTTGCCAACTGGGGTTGATGTACCACTTGCACTAGACATACTGCATTCACCAACACCACCACCACCATCACCACCACCACCAAAACTGCTACTCTCACCAGCACTGGACAACATTTCAAAGTCATTATGGTCCCGCCTCATCATGCCTGTAGTAATAATCTGCTCTTATTACTGCACTACTGCACAAGTTTAATTTCCTACTGAGCTTAACAGTCATGGAAGGGGAAAACATGCTGGCTATGGTTGCCAGTGATGAGGGTGAATGCCCCACTGTGGTATTAGCTGCCAGCTTGTGCTGGGTCCACAGTGCCAAGTGCCTATTCTTAAGTTGCATATGCTGTCCTCCTGTGCCCAGGTGGCTACATTTTTTACCTTGACGCACATGCACATGACACACCTGACAGATTGCAACTGAATCATCATTTGCATCTTGAACAAAAAAATCCCAAACAAGGGATTGTGATGCTCTGCTTTTAACATGTTCATGATGTGGCTTATTTAAGTCTGTTATTTTAAGCACTGAATTGGGGGGGTGCATGTGATGTTTCGGGCACTGCACACCTGGACTGCAACTGACCACCACAGCTACTTATCATATTGATTACTGGGTCATCATCATCAACTAAAACCAGTAGATCACAAGTTTTTACATGGAGGAGATTCCTGCAAACAGGACTCAGACACAGCCACTTTGAATTTCTTTTTTTCCGGTTACCAACTGGGGTCACTTACATCATCATCATATTCATCAACGTCACACACATCCACACCTTCTGCTTGGATGCTAGCATGTGGACTGCATATTGCAACAACAGCATCATCATCATCATCACATTCATCATCAGCAGCATCTACACCACCATCACCTGATATTTTTTTCACCACACTGTGAATCACTGCATGGAAAATGCGTGACATTAAGTGCCGTGGTGGACAGAATATCACGTTGCATGCTATCGTTGACATGATTATCAGAATCCTCAGGTTCAGTTACTGGGATGTTACTGGAAGGTATGACATCATCTACACTGTTACTCACTTGCACTGCTTCACACCCAATATGTTTGGATATGGTACACTGGTCGGAATTAGAACTTGAAGCAACAATACTAATACTACCTCCACCACCACTAACACCAGTAACACTAACACCACTGGCTGGGAAAACATCATCTCCTCCATCTATCACTGAAGCTAGTGATTGGGCTGTAAAAAACATTGCAGGAGAAATACCTTTCCTCACATCAGCAATGCACTTTTGCGTCTGCGTACTACTACCACTCCCTCAGACCAGTTTACTGCCAACATTGCCATGGCGAGAAACAGCCTTACTTGCATGTCACTTTGCAGGCATTTTGGGGGATCAACCATGATATTATAACCAAATTCAGATTTTGATGCATTCACTCTGTGATTGGAGGGACACTGGATCTGAAGCCAAATAAACAACTGTGGCTTCAGCAACAGATAAGAGAGCACTGTCACAGAATTAAAACAACTTCAGTCAGTAACCAGTGGTGCTGATGAGGTCACAAAAACAATCCAATCTAGTAAAAAATACCTTTTGAACGTGGGGTTGGGGGGAGCACTGAATGCAGACAGTACAGATTTTTATGGCACTACAAACAGCAAAACTAAGAACAGATACCACGATTGCAGTACAAAAACAGGCAGCTACAGTGGACAGCAGGTTCACACTGCTACGCCTGCAGTTACACTAGTCTGTGGCACAATAAAAGGTGTATTATTTGATACATACAACACTACACACACACTCACACACAGAACAGTTTGTGCACAATATTGAACAAGGAATGCATAGCAAATGCAAAAGTTCAGTACTATGCCATATTATGTATTCTAAATTTGTAATGTAAACAACCAGAACTTATGAACTGCTGCACCACATCCACACAACAAACAGCAAAAAATGTCTACTATTACTGACAATATTACTGTGTGTACATTAACACAGTCAGTTATATAACAAAAATATAACCAAAAAACAAAGAAATCACTATTTCTCCAACTTAAATCTACATACACCACAGGTAGGCCCCTCCCCCAAAGCACACTTTCACTGTCTTTCACCACACACACTCAGTGTTGTAAATTAATATTCAAAATCCACACAAAAACAAAAACGCTCGATGATATCAGCACAAGAGGGTTCCTACAATAGATGAACTAAAGTTGGATCCCCCCCAAAAAAACACAAAAATGCTTTTTGAACAGCTTTTACAAGATTCCTATCACAGACAGCTTTCAGAGCACACTGTCTCCTACTCCTTCCTACTCATACTACTCCGAACTGAGGCTGTGCAGATCAATATAGAGCCCATTTGACCTGAAATCCCATGAATTACTGCAAAATTCGCCTTTGGAGTTCAAAAACAAGGTGAAGTACATTGTTTTCAATGTACTTCGCTTGAAATTTCGGTCTAGTAGTGGCCTGTGGAGGCGGAGTAATGCAAAGTCATTGTTTCCAATGGACTTCACGTTAATTATTATAATGCCAAGTACTCCGCTTTGCATTGTGGAGCACTCCACGAATCCACCTTTGCTCCGTGAATCGCTTAGCAGAGTGGATTGTGCCCACTTACCCACCACTAATCTTGACTTCATTATAAGAACTTTAAATGAGACATTGGGAGTGAGTGCTGAAGAATCTATTCAAAATGTAGGCCTGGATGAACTGGGAGATCACACATTACTCAGCCTGTTAAATGAGGGCGGTGAAGGGCACGATACTGATATGCTCACGGACAAATTAAACTCTGAGGATGAAGTAGTTGCAACAAACTTGTCAGCCAAGTGCAAAATTAAATATAGAGGCAAGACTCTTTTTTGTCCCTTTACTACGAATATTGCAATTCTGTCATATGAGAAAATAGTCATGTCACAAGTAAATGATCTTTTGACAAAGCTAGAACCCCCAAAACCAGCAATCTACCAAAAAATGAAAAAAATAGCACTTAAAGAGCTTTCTGACAACAAAAATCTGGTCATCAAGTCCACAGATAAAGGCAGTAACATAATTGTTATGGATAGGGACCAGTATATTTCAATTGTATTGTCACTACTAAATAATGAAGAGAATTGCAAAAAGCTAAACAGTAATCCCATGGCCACTTTTAACAAACAGTTATATGGTTTGTTAACGAGAGCTCTGTCCAAGGGGAATATTTTAGGGGCCGAATTTAAATACTTATGGTCTGAATACCTGATTATATCGGCTTTTATATTCTACCTGAGGTACATAAAGACACTATAAACCTTCCTGGAATACCTATTGTTTTGAGCAATGGCTATTTGCCAGACGATTAAGGACATTTTGTAGATTTTTTTCTACAGGACTGTGTGAAAAGTGTACTTTCTTACTTAAAGGACATATGGCACTTTAACGAAATTTGAAAATGTTACATGGCAACAAGATTGGGCAAGGCTATGGATAGATGTTGAATCGTTGTTAGTGGTGGGCGAAGTGGGCTCAATCCGCTCCGCGAACTGATTCGTGGAGCAAAGGTGGATTCTTGGAGTGCTCCACAATGCAAAGCGGAGTACTTCGCATTATAATAAGGAACGCAAAGTGCATTGAAAACAACTACTTCACGTTACTCTGCCTCCACTGGTCACTTCTCTTTCAATTTTTAAGGCAAAGTACATTGGTGGCAGTTCACTTCACCTCACTTCACCTTGTTTTTGAGCTCTGAAGGAGGCTTTTGCAGTGATTCATGGGAGTTCAGGTCACATGGGCTCTATATTGATCTGCACAGCCTCAGTTTGAGGTAGTAAGAGTAGGAAGAAGTAGGAGACAGTGTGCTCTGATAGCTGTCTGTAGAAATCTTTTAAAAGCTGTTCAAAAAGCATTTTTTCTTTTTTGGGGGGGATCCAACTGTAGTTCATCGATTGTAGAAAACCCTCCTGTGCTTACATCATCGAGCATTTCTGTTTGTGTGTGGATTTTGAATGTAAATTTACAATTTGAGTGTGGGTGGTGAAAGACAATGAAGTGTGCTGTGTGGGGCAGGGGCATATCTGTGTGTAGGTAGATTGAAGTTGGAGAACTAGAGATTTCTTTGTGTTTTGGCAGTATTTTTGTTATATAACTGAATGTGTTACTGTACACATGGTAAAATTGTCAGTGATAGTACAAATTTTCTTGCTGCTTGTTGTGTGAATGTGGTGCAGCATTTCATAAGGTCGGGTTGTTTAAATTACAAATTTACATTACGTGGCACTGTGTACACTGAATTTTTGCATTCCTCGTTCAGCATTGTACACAAAGTGTTCTGTGTTGTGTGTGCAGTGTTGCGTGCATCAAATATAATACACCTTTTAAAATTTGAGACACAGATCAGTGTAAGTGCAACTAAGTGCAGCAGTGTGAACCTGCTATCCAATGCAGCTGCCTGATTTTGTACTGCGATCGTGTTCTCTGTTCTTAGTGTTGCTGCTTGTAGTGCTGTAAAAATCAGCACTGTCTGTATTCAGTGCCCCCCGTTGAAAAGATATTTTTTACCAGACTGGATTGTTTTTGTGACTCCATCAGCACCACTGGTTACTGAAGTTGTTTTAATTCCGTGACAGTGTCACAACACAGTAGTCCCCTTATCTGTTGCTGAAGCCACAGTTGTTTATTTTGCTTCACATCCATCTAGCAATAATAATGAGTAGAGACCCTCCAGTCAGAAAGTGACTGTATCAAAATCTGAATTTGGTAATAATATTGTGGTTGATCCCCAAAATGCCTGCAAAGAGACGTGCAAGTAAAGCTGTTTCTGGCCATGGCAATGTTGGCAGTAAGAGGATCTGTGGGCGTGGTAGTAGTACGCAGATGGAGAAGTGCATTGGTGATGTGAGGAAAGGTATTTCTCCTGCAATGATTTTTTACAGCCCAATCAGTAGCTTCACTAATAGTTGGAGGAAATGATGTTTTCCCAGCCAGTGGTGTTAGTGTTACTGGTGTTAGTGGTGGTGGAGGTAGTATTAGCATTGTTGCGTCAAGTTCTAATTCCGACCAGTGTACTGTATCCAAACATATTGAGTGTGAAGCAGTGCAAGTGAGTGACAGCATAGATGATGTCATACTTCCCAGTAACATCCCATTAACTGAACCTGATTCTGATGATCATGTCAACGATAGCATACAATGTGAAATTCCATCCACTGTGGCACTTAACGTCACTCATTTTCCATGCTACAGTGATTCACAGTGTGGTGAAAAAATATCTGGTGATGGTGGTGTAGATGCTGATGATGAATGTGATGATGCTGATGATGATGTTGTTGCTGTTGTTGCAACAAGCAGTCCACATGTTAGCATCCAAGCAGAAGATGTGGATGTGTGTGACAGTGACGTTGGTGAATATGATGATGATTTAATTGACCCCAGTTGGGAACCAGAGAAAAAGAAATTAAAAGTGGCTGTGTCTGAAATTTCTGAAACTGTTTGCAGGAATCCCCCCCCACAAAGACTCGTGATGTACCGGTTTAGTGGATGATGATGATGATGACGACCCAGTACTCAATATGATAGGTAGTCGTGGTGGTCAGTTGCAGTCCAGGTGTGCAGTGCCAGAAACTTCACGTGCCCCCCACTTCAGTGCTTAAAATAACAGACTTAAATAAGCCACAACATCATGGACATGTTAAAAGCAGAGCATCACAGTCCCTTGTTTGGGATTTTTTTGTTCAAGATGCAAATGATGATTCAGTTGCAATCTGCCAGGTTTGCCATGTGCGTGTGAGTCGAGGTAAAAATGGGAGCCATCTTGGGACAGGAGGACAGCATACGCATCTTAAGAATAGGCACTTGGCTCTGTGGACCCAGCACAAGATAGCAGCTAATACCAGACTTGGACGTTCACCCGTACCACAGGCGGCAACCATAGCCAGCAGGTTATCCCCTTCCATGACTGTTAAGCTCAGTAGGAAATTAAACGTGTGCAGTAGTGCGGCAATAAGAGAAGAGGATTACTACAGGCATGATGATGATGATGAGGTGGAGGACCATAATGACTTTGAAATGTTGTCCAGTGCTGGTGAGAGTAGCATTTTTTGTGGTGGTGGTGGTGGTGGTGGTGAATGCAGTACGTCTAGTGCAAGTGGTACATCAATCCGGTTGGCAAATCCGGAAAAATAACATCATTTCTGGGTTTGTCATCATCACCTGTGCAACCGTCTTCATCAAATGTCCACACTCCACCCCCTGCCAATGCCATTCATCACAGAGCACAACCATTTGTGACTAACACACACCCTGTAAAATGTTTAAGTCAGCCCACGTTACAGAGTGTTTTTGTGCATAAGCTGAAGTACCCCCTCAATCATACAGAGTCACGTGAACTTAATGCTGCTGTAGCGGAAATGCTGGCAATCAATCTTTTGCCCTTCTACTTTGTGGAGAATTCTGGGTTCCAGCGGTTTGCTGCACATGCCTGTCAAGAACGGAAAGTCCCATCCAGGACATACTTTTCTACCCGTGCTGTTCCTGAGTTGTTCCGCACTGTCTCAGACTCAGTAAGACATGCCCTTCAACATTCCTCCTCTCCATTCATCCATTTAAGTATAGATATGTGGACAAGTGGCAAAACAGCGGGGAGTTCATATCTGTGTATAACTGCACACTGGGAGCAGGTGCCGGGGGTTGTTTGTGATGCTGGTAGTGTGAATAATCAGTGCAGGAATGTGGATTGTCATGGTAGCAATCTTCCTGGAATTCGCCAGCATGCAACAATTGCAATGCACAGTGTGAACTGTTCACACACTGGTGAGAACATGTTGGACATGGTACTGACTGAAATTGACAGATGGCTAAACTCTCTGTCCCTGAGAGCTGGGTTCATAGCAAGTGACAATGGGTCAAATGTGGTGAAATGCATCATAAATGGTGGTTTTTTTGTGTTCCATGCATGGCCCACTGCTTAAATCTTGTTGTTCAGGAGTTTCTGCAGTACCCTGACATAAAAGAAATGATGACCATTGCACGACGTATTTGCTTTCACTTTTCAAGATCTGGAAAGGCCTGTGACCAACTGCGGCAGTTGCAGATACAAAACAGCCTGCCTCAGCACCGCTTGAAGCTAGAAGTTGTCACCCGATGGAACTCCACGTTATACATGGCAGAGAGGGTATATGAACAATACAAAGCCATAACAGAATATCTTGTTATGCACACTAGCTGTGACAGTTCTGGGGACTCCAGGTCTATGACGACTGAACAGTGGTGCCTCATGGACTCTGTAATAACAATTTTGCAGCCTTTTGAACATGCCACACAGGCAGTGAGTGGCGAGTCTGCCTCCATTAGCCAATCAATTCCACTCCTGCGGGTGCTGAGGCAGACATTGGTGAATGTATAGCATAGCCTTGATGTTGCCGGAGATGGTGGTAGCAGTACGTTGCTGCAACACACGCTGACAGTATTCGACCAGAATCATCACATTGTGAGCATTCAGTGTAGAGACAACTTTGCCTTGGCAACAATGCTGGACCCACGATACAAACGTGGAATTGCATCAGTACTGGAGAGAGGGCCTGAACAGCTAAAAAATATCAGTGGTCAACTGGTTCGCTTGGTTCATGGGGCACAGAAGTCACGTGCCAAGGTTTGCAAACCTCAGCAGCATAATCCAGCTGAAGGTGTAGCTGGAGGACCAGCAAGCATATCATGCAAGGGTAAGGGGACTGTAGTTCCTGGTGGTCTGTCATCCAAAGTGGTTGGCGTCAATCCGCTTTGAGAGGCTTTGTCCCAAGTGGGTATTTGTGACATCAATGATTCTGGGGAACAGACTGATTCATCAACAGTCGGACTTAGTGTGGCACAGAGAATGGTTGAGTTATATTTGTCTGAAAACAGGCATCTGACAATAAGTGAAGATCCTCTTTTGTACTGGAGTGGAAAGGTCAGTGAATGGCCAGAGCTTACTGCAGTGGCACTGAAGTACCTCACATGCCCTCCCTCCAGACTAAGTGTTGAGAGTGTATTCAGCTCAGCAGGTGCAATAGTCAGGGATCATCGGATAAACCTGTCTCCTGCAAATGTTAGTTTGCTAACATTCATTAAAATGAATGAGAGGCACATACCAGCACAGACTGCAACCTCGGTATTCGTACCCCGTCGTAGTCATCGTGGTCTTGCTGGTGTGGAAATGGAGCATCCTGGTGGCACTGGCAGTGGCTGCCTGAAACGGCACACCACTGATGTAGATGATGACACAATGGAGAAAGAATTTCCCAGTGGTCAGACTTCAGACATCGATGACTGTGAGGGCAGTTTTCTTTATGAGGATGATGATGTGGTTAATGTTGGCAGGTTTTAACTGCAGCATTTAAAAGGAGGTGTGCCCTCCCCACCCAGACCACCACCACTGGGACTGATGTTATCCAAGTCTGCTGCCACCATGAGTCTGTCTGCCCACCCCGGACCACCACCACTGGGACTGATCCAAAAAAGTTTGTCAGCATGATCAGGCACACCCCTCACTGACCCGAGCTTGGGCACACATGCAACATGCAGAAGTTGTTTCATTCCATGACCATGACCATCATTAAGAACTGGACTCCAGAAGAATGCTGATGAAATCTGTGAAGAAATAAAAAAATAACAAACCATTACAGACAAAACTGAAAGTATGATCCCCCCACCAAAAAAAAAAGAAATACCTATCTTCATGTGCTTGAGAATTATACAGTTCCATTTAAGTGAAAAAAATTCTCATTGAGCACTGGACGGTGCACAGCAACAGTTCGGAGACGGAGTCACCTGTGTGTAATGCAGAATAATAGCATGAATATATTTCCATGTCAAGTTCAGCCCCCCACATCATCACCTACAAAGTACACAACCATATAACTATATATATATATCTACTCACCAAGGCTACTATTACTGTACATCCAAAGGGCAGCTTTCAATCCAGTTGAGATGATCACTTTTCACTTCTCTGCACACAAGGAGGATGCATTCTGGGCCTCTAGAAAAAATCTGGGGACTCTGTGCCACTGTTGTGAGCATGACTGAGTGCGCCATAAATTCTGGGGGACTTTGTATGTGCTGAAACACTCTCATTTCACTGTGTTACCACTTGTCAATTTTCTGGACACATAGAGGATGCATTCTGGGCCTGCAGAAAAAAATCTGGGGACTCTGTGACACTGTTGTGCGAAAGACTGAGAGCGCCATAAATTCTGGGGGTCTTTGTATGTGCTGAAACAGCCTCATTTAACATAGAAACATAGAAACATAGACTTTGACGGCAGATAAGGACCACTTGGCCCATCTAGTCTGCCCATTTCCCTACCTACAGGACAGGCCGCAGATCCTAGTTAACCAACAGCCTATTTCTTCCTACCCCCCCCACAAGAATTGCCTTATGTCTGTCCCATGCATTCTTGAATTCTCCACAGTTTTAGACCCACAACCTCCTCAGGAAGCTGTTCCATGCATCCACTACCCTCTGTGAAATAATATTTCCTCACATTGCCCCTGAACCGCCCCCATCTTTAAATTGTGTTCCTTGTTCTTGCATCTCTTTTCTGAAAGATGCTACCCTCTTGGACTTTGTTGATTCCACTGAGGTACTTAAAAGTTTCCATCATGTCCCCCCTCTCCCTTCTTTCCTCAAGGGTATACATGTTAAGCTCCTTTACTCTCTCCTCATACGGCTTCTCTTGCAGACCCTGCACCATTTTAGTTGCCCTCCTCTGGACTGTCTCTACCCTGTCTATGTCCTTGCCGACATGGGGTCTCCAGAACTGGACACAGTACTCCAGATGGGGTCTCACCAACTGTCAATACAAAGGGATAACAACTTCCTGTTTTCTGCTGCTGATGCCTCTCCCTATGCATCCCAGTATACCCCCAGCCCTCCCTACTGCCTTCTCACATTGCTTGCTAACCTTAAGGTCATCTGATATGATTACCCCCAGGTCCCTTGCCTTTTTTGTTGTTGTTACTACCCCACCCCCATTGTGTATTCTTTCCCTGGGTTCTTGTTTCCCAGGTGCATTATTTTGCACTTCTTTGCATTGAATCCTAGCTGCCATACTTCTGACCATTCCTCCAACCTTGCCTAGTCCCTTCTCATCCTTTCCATGCCTCCTTGTGTATCAACCCTGTTGCAGATTTTTGTGTCATTTGCAAAGAGGCATACTTTTCCTTCTAGTCCCTCTGCAATGTCACTTATGAAGACATTAAAAAGGACTGGACCCAATACTGAACCCTGAGTACACCACTAGTAACCTGTCTTTCTTCAGAGTGGGCTCCATTTACAATTACCTTCTGTGTCCTGTTGTCCAGCCAATGTTTTACCCAGGCTACCACCCTGGGACCCACTCCCAGGCTGGTTAATTTATCTATTAATCTTTTGTGTGGGACTGTGTCAAATGCCTTGCTAAAGTCTAGGTAGGCCATGTACACAGCCCCTCCCTGGTCTACTACTTTGGTCACCCAGTCAAAGAAATCTATTAAATTCGTCTGACATGAACTTCCCGCTATGAACCCATGCTGCCTTGGGTCCTGTGCCCCACTGGCCTCTAGGTACTCAACTATTCTTTCCTTCAGAAGTCACTCCATCACTTTTCCTACCGCAGAGGTCAGACTGACAGGTCTGTAGTTTCCTGCCTCTGTCTTGGTTCCACTTTTGTGAAGGGGAATCACATCTGCCTTCCTCCAGTCCTCAGGTACCACACCATTCTCCCATGATTTATTAAAAAGAGTAGCCAGTGGTTTCACTAGCTCCCCCTTAATTCTTTTAGAATTCTGGGGTGAATTCCATCAGGCCCCATTGCTTTGTCCACCTTCAGTTTTAGGAGTTCTTGCAGAACCATTTCTTCTGTGAAAGGACTGGGATTGACCCCCCTATCAAGAGTGCTTCTGTTAATTGGATTAGGCACTTCCCCCTCAACTTTTGTGAATACTGAGCAGAAATATTCATTCAGTATCCCTGCTTTTTCACTGTCCCCCTCTGCCCACCAACTGTTCATTCTATTCAGCCTCACTATCCCTCCGTTTGTCTTTCTACGTTCGCTGATGTAGCTATAAAAGGTTTTATCCCCCTTCTTATCCGAGTTGGCTATCTTTTCCTCAGTTTGGGCCTTTGCTATTCTGACTTCCCTCCCTGCTTCCTTCTGCCTTAGCTGGTACAGCTCTCTGTCCTGCTCCTTCTGTGTTTCCTTATACTTCCGAATGCTATCTTTTTCTTCCTGACTTTCCACAGCCACCTCTTTTTTGAGAACCATAGGCTTTTTCTTTCGCTTTGATTTGTTTATTTGCTTCACAAAAGCTTGTTGCCTCTGTGATGGCAGTTTTGATGATTCCCCATTGTTGCTCCACACCTCCTTCTAGCCTGTTTGCTAGTGCTTTTCTGAGGCACTCTCCCATCTTGCCAAAGTCAGCCCTCCTGAAGTCCAGTACCCTCACTTTTGTATGGCTTGACTCTGTAGCTGAGTTTAACGTGAACCACACTATTTGATGGTCACTTGTTCCAAGATGGCAACCCACTTCTAGATCTGAGATCCTCTCACTGCCCCCATTTGAGAGTATGAGGTCTAAGATTGCTCCCTCATGAGTGGGTTCCGAAACTAGCTGTCTGAGGCCTACCACCTGTAAGGCATCA
Organism: Neoceratodus forsteri; assembly: GCA_016271365.2. NCBI lineage: Eukaryota > Metazoa > Chordata > Ceratodontiformes > Ceratodontidae > Neoceratodus > Neoceratodus forsteri. The sequence goes on along the minus strand of CM057455.1, from coordinate 381,652,777 downwards.
AGAATGGCCCTGCTCTTGGATGTGGCTACAGCAGATGTGCTCCAGTTAACATCTGGCATATTCAGGTCTCCCATCAACAGTATCTCCCCTTTCTCTGCCATTCTAAGAATGCCTTCTATCATCTCCTTGCCCATTCCTTCCCCCTGACATGGGGGTCTGTACACAACCCCTGTGAGGATTGTGGTGCCCTTTCCAGTCTCCAAGGTAACCCACAGCGCCTCCTCTCCTCCCTGTTTACTCTTTTGTTCAGTTGCTTTTATCCCTTCCTTTACATAGAGAGCTACTCCTCCCCCTCTTCTCCCTTGCATGTCTCTCCTGTAGATTATGTACCCTGGTATGTTAACATCCCAGTCATGGTTCTCTGTGTACCATGTTTCTGTGACTGCTATGATATCCAGGCATCCCTCTTCCATCAAGGCCACCTGCTCAGGGAGTTTGTTGCCCAGACTATGGGCATTGGTAGTCATTACCCTCCATTTCCTGATGGCCTTACTCCTTTTTGCCCTATCCCCATCCTTCTTGCCTTTGTCACTTTCTCCCTTTACCCCAGCACTTCTCCCTATCGACACCTCTATGTTGGTGTTTACCGCACTTACTACCATGATTTTTTGGGGGTGTTACCACTTGTCTATTTTCTGGACACATGGAGGATGCATTCGGGGCCTACAGAAATAAATCTGGGGACTCTGTGTCATTGTTGTGCGCATGACTGAGTGCGCCATAAATTCTGGGGGACTTCGTATGTGCTGAAACAGTCTCATTTCACTGTGTTACCACTTGTCAATTTTCTGGACACAAGACAGATGCCTTTTGTGGATGCAGAAAAATGAGGCACCAAAAACAGGGCACATACATAAAACACACAGACACTTAACCAAAGGAAGGGGCCCCACAATACGAAGTGTAACGCACACTGAAGACAACAAAAAAAGGGCATAATTACATACAAGGGTCAGGTATAGTGGAGGAATACATTTTATGGCACAGCAAGGAAGATGGGGGGGAACATGGCATGAGGAAACAAAACTAATGTGGGATCCTATGGTGATCCAGCAGCAGTTTCAGCATGGACATAATTTGAAGCTAATGTCCCTCTATGTCATCCAGCCACTGCTCCACAGCACTCATCCTCTCACTGTTCTCCTCAACAGCACTCTAGAGAACTGCCAAGTCAGACAGTGTTACACGCACTTCTCTGGCGTCCCCTCCTTCGACAGGCTGACCTGCTGGTGGTGGTGATGGGGGTTCTGATGGAGCAACAGGTGCTGCTGTGGCCCTCCTCTTCTTAGGGATGCCGTGCCTGCTATGCACAGCAGCACCCTCTACCACGGAACGGCCAGCAGGTGCACACATGGTCCGTTCTGTAGCAGCCTGCTACTCCAACTTGTGGTGATTAAGCATATGGGTGCGCTGGCCCCCAGTCCCCAGGTGACTCCCACGGGGGCCACGGCGCACCTCCACCACACATAGGTGACACTTAACCACACTGCTGTCCCCCTCAACACAGTCAAAACACTGCCAAACAACGGAGGTGCAGGGAGGACCAGGCACAGGCAGGGGAGGGCCAGATGAACTGGCAGTAGGCTGCTCACACTGCTCAACAGTTCTGATGGTGGGATCCACACCTGGGCCTGGTTGAACAGGCACATCCTGCTCCAAAGGACCTTGTGCTGGTCTTGGTGGTGGTGGTGGTTGAACTGCCTCAGAGTCAGGAGGCGGTGCTGGTCCTGCTTCCAGGGGTTGGACACTCAGAAGTTTAGAGCGGTCCAACACAAATGGGTGCCCATGCCCCCAACGCATGCGGACGGTATGATGTCGCGTACTACCACGGTCTCCCAGAGCTGCCCCTGCCCCAGACATTCCCTCACCCTGCTCCATCTCATGACACAAGCACAACACACACATAGTCACAGACACACAGACAAACAATTAAGTAGGTAAGAAAAACAAAATTTACAGAAAGAACAAATTAAGTAAAAAACAGTACAGAAAAGACAAAGAAATGTAGCTTTTAAAAAAGCTGTTGGTTTAAGTGTTAAATTTTTAATTCTCTCTGCAATCAAAAAAACACTCCTCTCTCTAGTACACACGCACTCCTCTCTCTCAGTCTGCACAGGAGAAAGTGAAACTGTCTGTGTGACTCACTTCCTCCCTGCCTGGCTAGAGAGCATGTGACTTACAGTACTGTAGCCATGTTATCTATGGGGGCTGCCAAGTCTGGAAACACCAAGTGGATCACTTAGAATCATAATGAGGAATGAAGTCCATTAAAACAATGACTTTGCTTTGCTTCGTTCTCATTATGCCAGCTGAAGTGGCAATGAAAAGCGAAGTGAGCACTTTGCATTGCCCCTCCGCGTGAGTGGGTGGCAACCAGTGCCCGCTTCGCAGACTTACAGCTAATTTTAAATTCGCTGCATCTCTAATTGTTGTACACATCCATCAAACATGATTCAGGAGTAAAAGCATGCATGTTTTTTCTGGAGAATCATCCAGAGGCAAGCAGCATACCCATTGACTTCATCTTAGAAGCCTTTGCGTTTATACTAACCCATAACATTTTTGAATTTCAGGATGATTTTTTCTTACAGGTGTGTGGAATAGCCATGGGTGCCAGCATGGCACCGAGTTATGCAAATCTTTCTTTTTAGGGTGGTGGGAAGCACTTAGGGTTTTAATCCCCAAGATAAACCCTTTCTTTTCCCACATCATACTGTGGTTTAGATTTATTGATGATTGCATTTGTGTTTGGCAAGAGGATGAAAATCTGATTCCAGACTTAGTACATTGGTTAAACTTTAATGAACGGAATTTAAGATTTACATTCACAGACAACAAACATGTCCTCAATATCTTGGATTTGGAACTAAAAGATACACTGGGCAAAGTGATTGAAACCAGCTGTTTTAGAAAACCTGCTGCAACTATTTCAGTTTTAAGAGCTAATGGTGCCCACCCCCCAGAACTGAAGGAATCCATTCCCATCAGTCAAATGTTAAGACTGTGCTGGAATTGCAGTACCGAAGAGCTTTTCTTTTTTAAACAAGCAACTGAACTGCAAAATAGATTTATAAATAGGGGGTATAATAAGAATATGTTAGCAGATTCAAAAATAAAAGCTTTAGCGATTGATAGACATGCAACATTGTTCAGTACCTCTAAAAAACAGGAAGATATAAGTAAAAATCAACCTATAACTTTTGCCATGGAATTCAACAGTATAGTAGGATGCATTGGAAATGTGATACATAGAAAGTGGGCTATTTTGAAAAGTGACAGTGAAACTATGGTGGCAGTTGGGAACAAACCTACAGTAGTGTATCCTTTAGTAGGGCAGCCAGTATAAAAGACAAAGTAGACCGTACACTAGTCCATTAAGTACATCAGGTAACTGGTTACTAAAAAGGCCACCTGGCCTCTTCAAGCATAAAAGGTGCTTCATTTGTAAGCTAGTAGATACAGGGAACAAGTTTGGACATCCAAAAGAGGCAAACAGAACAGCAGAGGTCAGGCAATGCATAACATGCAACACCATATTTAAAGTGTATGTGTTGTGGTGCCATGTAAACTTATTTATGTAGGGTGCACCATTAAAACAATGTGTACAAGAACACGTTAGGGCTATCATAAATGATAAGACAGGCAACACCAGTGGGAATGCATTTTGGCATGCATCATCACTTGAACCCATATGTTTTGAAATTTATGGGAATTGAACAAATAAGACCATTAAGAAAAGGTGGCAGCAGGACAAATCAGCTCCTTAAGAGACAGGGATTTTGAATATTTGCACTAAACAGTGTCAAACAATTTGGTTTGAACTCAGCTCTGGATATCAAGCCATACTTGTAAAGGCAGATATTTTAGTCTGCTTCCATTTTGAGCTTGAAATGTAACCATCCTTTGTATAGATGAGGGTCTTTGTACTGTATATTCACCCTTATTATTTGTCCTTTGTGGTAAATATTTTTTTCTTCTGTATTAAATATCCTTTAGAGAGTTCATTTAACGCAAGTTTTGCAACAATATTGTTAATAGAGAATTTAATTTGCTATTTTTGTGTTCTCTTGTAGGTGTATGTTTTCACTATTTTGGAGATTACTAGACTGATCACATTTAGGGGCAGATCACACGTATCTCCTTGTTTATTTATGTACAGGTTTTCAAGGATATCCAGTGATGTTGGCACATGAACTACAGCTAATGCAAAATGAGCATGTTAACTTCAGCATCCATCAAATAGGTGAGTGAACAAACAGAGCAGGGCAGCATCAAGGGGACAGCATGCCTGATGGCTGAACTTCAAAACTGCGAATGGGAATGTCTGCGACACTCAAAAGGGTGAGGGGTCAAATGAGCTAATGGAAAAATAGCAAGCCCCAGATTGGCGAATACCCTACTGCGTGTGAGTGCACACGCACTGCCACTGAAAACAACACCACTACTGTGAGTATCCCCCACTCCAGCAACACCCTGAGCACCCGCCCATCCTGGCAACAGCACCCCTGAGCACCCACCTTCCTCAGCAACTCCCTGAACACCCGTCTGACCTGGCAACAGCACCCCTGTGCAATGCATTACATAGAAACATAGACTTTGATGGCAGATAAGGACCACTTGGCCCACCTAGTCTGCCCATTTCCCTACCTACTGGATAAGCTGCAGATTCTAGTTAACCAACAGCCTACTTCCTCCTACCCCCCCACTAGAATTGCCTTATGTCTGTCCCATGTATTCTTGAATTCTCTGACAGTTTTAGACCCCACAACCTCCTCAGGAAGGCTGTTCCATGCATCCACCACCCTCTTTGTGAAAAAACACTTCCTCACATTCCCCCTGAACTGCCCCCTCTATCTTTAAATAGTGCCCCCTTGTTCTTGCACATCTCTTTTTCTGAAAGATGCTACCGTCTTGGCCTTTGTTGATTCCACTGAGGTACTTAAAAGTTTCTATCATGTCCCCCATCTCCCTCCTTTCCTCAAGGGTATACATATTAAACTCCTTTAGTCTTTCCTCATATGGCTTCTCTTGCAGACTCTGCACCATTTTAGTTGCCCTCCTCTGGACTGCCTCTATCCTGTCTATGTCCTTGCAGAGATGGGGTCTCCAGAACTGGACGCAGTGCTCCAGATGGGGTCTCACCAACAGTCTGTACAGAGGGATAACAACTTCCTGTTTTCTGCTGGTGATGCCTCTCTCTCTATACATCCCAGTATACCCCAGCCTTCCCTACTGCCTTCTCACATTGCTTGCTAACCTTAAGGTCATCTGACATAGATTACCCTCAGGTCCCTTTCCATTTTTATTTGTTGTTACTACCTCCCCCATTCCTCAATCACGTATGGGGATGGTGCGACACTAGCCCAATACACATCCATCATGGCATAGGCTGTTAAGATGCAGACTGCTACAGTCGAGGCTGATGGAGGTGTGTGCTGTGGGATCAAATCCCATCTGCCACTGCACGCACACCTTCCCCCACTGAGGACACCACATAATATACACATAAACAAAAACAGTGCAAGTAGGCAGGTACTGTAGCAGCCTGATTGCCATTACTCACTGCCCTACATCCTATGCATGCTGCTGCAACTGCTGCAATGGCAGTGGATCCCTGTTAAGCCCTTGCCACTGCAGGAAGTATTCTGTAGCTGTCACCCCCCCAGTGCCCATACATTTTATAAACAGCCACTGCAGGAGGTGGGTGGGGACATGCAAGCATGCGGAACAGGCGAGTGATCACCTGACCCTCCCTGGCCAGGGTAAAGGTCCAGCACATGGAAATGTAGCTGACTTCCAAGGATGGTGAATGTAGGGATGGATGAGGTGTCATTTCTTACAAGCCAGAAGGGGAGACTGCTCCTGTCCCACTGCGGATACATTTACCATAGAAACAAGGAGATCAAGTCAAAGGTCTACTGGAGATGCATGAAGGACAGAAAATCCCAGTGTTCTGCGAGAGTCCACATGGAAGTGGACCATGTTGTCTACACCGCCCACCCATGCAATCATATGCCAGATATGGGTGAGGTCAGTGTATGGACTGTGCTGGGCAACGTGAGGGACCAGGCATGGACCAGATTGGAGAGCACTTCACAGGTGCTTGTGCAGTGCACGACTGGGGTGCCTGATGCTGTAGCCAGCAGGCTGCTGGCACTACCACTCCTGAAGAGGACAGTCCAGCATATGTGCCAGGCTGTTAGGAGCTGTCCCGCAAACCCAGTCACCATGGTTGACCTCCGCATACCCTCAGAGTACACTGTAACTTTGGTGGAGGAGACATTCCTGCAGCATGACAGCAGGCCCACAGGCGACAGGGTGCTCCTGTTTACCATCCAACACTTGCTGAAATTCATGGAGGGGCTGTGAGGACTGGTTCCTCAATGGCACCTTCTGCTCCACATCACCGCTATTGGGGCAACTCTACACCATACACAGCATGCAGTCAGATGTCATTGTGCCCATGGTCTACATCTTGATGTGCACATGATCAGAGAAGGCGTACACCCATGTGTTCTCAGAGGTGTGGTGGTTGTTGGGGGCAGGAGGTCCCAAGACTGTGCTCCTTGACTTCAAGTGGGCAGCCTGGTGGGCATTTGAAGCAGTTTTCAATGGTGTTGAGCTTGTAGGTGTTTTTTCCTTTTTTGCCAGATGGTCTGGTGGTGGATACAACAGACCCCTGAGGTATACATATGTTATGCAGTGGATAAGGAGTTCTTACTGCAGCTCCACCTGCTCACTGCCCTGGCATTCATCCCAGTTGGTGTTGTGGATGGACACTTATGTGGAGCTCAGGCACCTTCCCTTTCTCCAGGACAATGAGGAGCTCCTGCACCCTGTCCTCAACTATGTGGAGTACACATGGATTGGGTACACCTTGGGGTGGATGGCTAGGAGGTGACCACTATTCCAGATGTCTACCTGGAACATGTGCTAGCCCACCCATGCTGGACTTGAATGGACAAACAATACTGTGGAGGGTTGGCAACGGGGATTCAACACCCGGCTCGTTGCCAGCCATACCAGCATCTGGTGGTTCCTTGACTGCCTTTGAGAGGAGCAGCAGGTCAGTAACATCAGGATGGAGCAGCTGCTGCCTGGGTCAGGTGGTGCCACTAAGAAGAGGAGATAGAGGGACCTTACTCTCCACATTGAGGCAATCATGGGCCAGTATGGTGAGCACAGCACACTAGACTACCTGCGCCAGCTGGAATACAATTTTCCAGCTGCAGGAATAGTCGTATGTTCCACCATCTGTACTTCTGGCCCTGTGCCACCTAGGGGTGTCTGTCAGTGTCCTTTACACCCATGGCATAGATGCCCCCCCAACCTGCTATGTTATGGTGTCAGAAACCCACCTGCCCATTGACCCGGTTCTTTTTGCTGTGGACCCCCTAACTAATCCGGCATCCTGTTGCAGTGGAGCATCTCCCCAACCCATTGAATTGGAGCACCCCCCACCCATTGCAGTGGTGTGCATCTCCTCCCCACACACACATCTGTATCCTGTAGCATCCTTTGTGCCCTGCTACTAAAAGATCATGCACTGTTTCCCTTGTGCTACATCAGCCATGCTGCTGGGTCTGTTCCGTCATGTCCTGTGCCCTCCAGTCCCATTTCTGTGTGTGTCTTCATCATTCCCTTTCATTGGTGGTGGTGTTGGTAGCATCTTTTTTTAAACTGAGCCATTTGTGGTTCTGATGGTCGCCGTGGTTGTCACCGTTCAGTCCACCCATGCAGTGTTGTGCCTGCACGGTTTCAGCCTTCACCTTCCCACGGTGGCATTATTGACATGGAACCATTTTCCAGCAAGGCCTTCAACATGAAAGTACCTGCATTTCCATTCAAATTCTTTTTGCATTATGCATTAAAAAATGATGGAATAAAGATTTTTTTGTTTGATTTATGCTAAAAGTATGGATCAAAGTATTAGAATGTTTTTTGCTGTATAGTTCATTTTGGAAAAATATAATGAAAAAATAAGAGTAAGGAAAGTATTATTTTGAAATTGAGATTCCTTTTGTATGGTTTATATTTGTTTTATGAATCAATTAAGACTGTGGGCCAGATATTCAAAACTTTGTCCCAGGGCTAAATTAGCATTGCCCGGCATGCTAAAGTAGCCTGGACCCAATAGTCCACTATATTTAAAAGGGATAGCCCCATTGCTAAACCTGCTGAATATAGCATGTTAAGGAAACTGGGCAAACTGGGCAGGGAGTGCAGTGCAAAAATAGCCTGGGAATAAGACAACTCTGAACATAGCAATTAGGAAGTGCATATCACAACAGCATTCAAGTTCACAGTGACATGAAGGAAGGTAGAGGTGAACTATGTGACCAATGTGTGTGCTAGCAAAGGCATGGAGTCAGTAAAGCTGCAAGCAGCAGCGCATGTGAAATTACATTGTGTAAAAATGTACAATATTTCCGAAACAGTTGCACAGTGCAAACACATTTACGCAGGATTAGCGCGGAGCTAAGCCGTTTGCCCGACACAATCACATTTGCCTCAGGCAAAACTTTGCTATATTCAAAACTGACATGCAAATGAGCCTACTTAGGTAATCTGTGGGCAAACAGCCAGAATAGCATTTCATTATGATCTGATTTGCATGCAGTTTACCCAGCACCATTGCAGGGTCCCACAGCTCCACCTGTAGGTCAGTCTGGAAGTACAGGGGCTAGCTGGGTCTGCCACAGCTCCACCTGTAGGTCAGTCTGGGAGTGGATGGTGGTAGCTGCAGGCTACGTTTGTACAGTACAGCATAGCATATTGTGCTCCAGGGAACTACACAGCACAGGGACAGGTGGTGGTGTTACATGCAACTGTCAAACTGTAGGTCATGCTACAGTGCACAGCAGACACTACGGTAGCAAGGGGGCCAGTAGTGTGAGGTACACAGCAATGCCTATGGTGTGTAGGGCAGTGATGACCACTGCACTGTACACAGTGACAGGCCAAACTTGCAGGTGTTTACTAACAGTGGGCATTACTGTTATGTGACCCACAGATGCTGCACCACTGGCATGGGATACTCACAGTGACATATATACAGCTGGCTGTGTGCACTGTGGTGTCTGTACAGATGTGTGCTATGTGGCTGTGGTGGCACATACGAGCAGACAGGCACACTGGTGTTGGGGTATTCCCAACACTGGTCCATGTGCACTGCTGGGCTTGTCCCAGCCTTGTGGTCATACCCAACCTGTGGTGTAGCCTGGCCACTTGTATACCCCCCCAACACCCTCCATGCCCACAGTGCTGCATGTGTGTGCTGGCATCTGTTGGTGTCCACAGAAGGGTGGCCTGCAGGTGTGTGCTGTATGGCCGCACTGCCATAGTGTCTACTGGGAGCCAGGTCACCACTTACTGCCTGGCATGGCTGGGACTGGTAGCAGATGGTGGCATCATAGTGATGCTGAAAGTGAGCAGCATGTTTCCTCTATGTCTGGCTTATTTTTATGTGCCATACTTATTGGTTAAGGTCACACAAAGCCAAGCAAAAGTCACGCAAAGTCGTGCAAAGCCACAAAGTCATGCAAAGCTGGTTTGCCCACAGTTAAGACTACCCTTTCCTTGGTGGTAATTTGCACCATGCACAGTATTGCATTATGTCACACAAAACCACTTTGCATGGTGCTATTCACTGAGTATATCATTGCGCTGACACGCCCCCATAGTTTGTCCCTTGCATACATTGTAATTTTCATCAGTGCTAATGCAGATTGCGCATGCTATTTGACCTTCTGAATATAGTGGACCCACGCTAACCTGGCGCTAACCCTGCACAAATGGTTTGCACCCAGGGCAAAGTTTTGAATATCTGGTCCTGTGTCTTTAAAAGTTCAAAGAAACATTTTTGGTTTCTAGAAGTGGTCTGTGCAGCTCAGCACCTCATTGTGAGCAGAGAGTTGTAAGTGCAAAATGGCAGGGGTTTTAACTGACGTGCTTGCTATCAGTTTTCAGTGTTAGCCTTCCCACTTGCACTCTCTTTCAAGTCATACACTTTTGGCCCATTTTTAAACTATCTACCCCCATAAACAGCATGAGATCAAATTCTTTTTTTAAGCTAATTTTTTTGTTCCTTTTTCTGAGTAAATCTGGGCATTACCATTTTTTGTAAAAAACATTTCAGCCAATTTTTCATTATTTCAGATAGTTCAGTCTCAACGGCCCCTTAGGGCTGAGTCTTTTACTTTACCTGGACCTTCCTTGTTTTGTCTCAGGTCTCCATTTTGTTTTGGCTCAATTGCCTACATGCACCATCAGTTCTCTGTGAGGGAATCTTTCTTGACCAACCCTTTTCTCCATGGCTTACTTATTGCCTGCTTTGCTTACCATCCAGTTGCATCTCAGAAGCCATTAAGTGTTATTTCTACAACAACACCATGTGACCAGGGTTAGACGTTTTTTCCACTCTCATTTCTACAGCTTTTTTCAGGGCTGCAAAAAGCTGTAGAAATGAGTGGGGAAAAAATGTTGAACCCTGGATGCAGGATTTTGTCGTTGAAAGAACAAAATGGTTTCTGAGATGTGAGTGGATGGTAAGCAAAGCAGGCAATAAGTAAACCCATGGAGAAAAGGGTTAGTCCAGAAATATTCCCACAGAGAGAACTGGTGGTAGGTGTAGGCAATTAAGCCAAGATAAAATGGAGACCCAAGACGAAATAAGGAAGGTACAGGAAAAGTAAAAATCTCAGTCCTAAAGGGCCATTGTGACTGAACTATCTGAAATAATGAAAAACTGCTTGAAATGTTTTTTTATAAAAAATTATGATGCCCAGATTTACACAGAAAAAGGAATAATAAAACAATAAGCTTTAAAAAAAGAATTTGATCTCATGCTGTTTATGGGGCTAGATAGTTTAAAAATGGGCCAAGAGTGCATGGCATGAACGAGAGTGCAAGTGGGAAGACTAACAGTGAAAACTGGTAGCAAGCATGCCAATTGTTTTTGGTTAATTGTGAACTCATATATATTGATGATCTGTATGTGCATATATAAGCCTGATGTTGTTTCTTCCACATCCACGCCCCTGACGAAGAGTTTTGGCTTGAAGTGCTGAGGCTTAGTGTGGTATGTGGCTCAGTCTTTGCTCATTCCAATATAACAAGCAATAATGCCTTTGAAACTTTGTTTTCTTTGTGGAGTATTATTTGGTTCCAGAGTGTAGGAAATTGTGGAACTTTAATGTATGCATACCTTCCAGTAATGACGTGCTAATGTGGATGTTTGCCCTTAGAGTGTGAAATTTGCTCATTTAGATACATTGGTTGAATTCTACAAATTTGCCCCATGTGATAATGTGGTTATGCTAGCATGTGTGCATGTACGGTGCCTGTGTTAGCCCTGCGTGCCATATGTGACAGGGCTGGGTAACACCCTGTCCCATTTGTTATGCAGAGAGAGTTAAAATCAAGGATCTCTTCTGTCCTCTCCTATTATGTCATTTGTTAATCTCTTGCCTATCTGATTGTGCAGTGATCATATTGCTGTAGGCAAGCTGGGGTTTTACCTCTCAGATAAGGTACTGGCCTGATTGCCATTGTTGTTTTGGCCATTGGCTGCTCTAGCAACCATTTCAAAAGTTGTCAGAGATGTTTTGATGATATCCAAGGGGCACAACGTTGTAAGTTTAATATATTTTAAGTTGTTTGTGATTTATTGATCTGCTGATCCTGTACCAGATCCTCTAGCTTCGATAACTTGCATGGCATCCGGCCATTGCTACATATCTTTTGTTTCTCTGCTGCTCCTTGGGACAGTGTTGAATAAGGCCCTGCCCCTGTAGTTATCAAAGAATATGTGCAGATCTTTATATGATACTGGGTTCCCTGGTTTGTAGATATATATAGTTATAATTTTTTAAATGAATGCATTCCTTGTGAATGAGCTTGCTCAACAGACTCTTTCCTGCAAAAAACTTGAACTTGAAAAAAGTATTGGGTTCTTGAAAGAGATAACCAAATTATAACACAGTTTGACTTTTTGGCCTCCTTAGCTCAGCAAGAGGCAAGCTTGCAGCTTACATTACAATGTATTTTTTCTAAGCCTCCTGTAGGAAGGAAACTGATGAATTCTGTACCAGCAAGAAAAACACTTTATCCCCAAAGACCATATAAAAGAAGAGAGCTGGATAAGTTTAGTTTTTATATTGGGTTTTGTTTTGGAGCTAAAACATTGAAGTTTGTTTGGACTGTCTGTCTGAAACCATTCTGTACATTTTTTTCTTCTATTGTTATTGGAAATAACAAAACACTACTTGCAAATTTTACAACTTCTACTGGTCTGCAGGTTTCCTGACATAAGCCATGACATCAGATGGTGTCAGACTAAGTGGAATTTACGTTGTGCATTCTGTAAGCTAAGGGTTTTGTGCGTAGGTACTAGACCTTGTACCAAGGAAGCATAACAGAAAGGCATGGATTCTGCAGAAGTGAGCCCAGGAGTGATTACCAGAAAGATGGCAGCCAAACTAGCACAGACAGAAGTCCAAGCTGAGACTGTGCACCCAGAACCAGTGATGGGAGAAGAACAGGCAGTGACAGAACCTGACATCCTGTTTGTCTTCTTCAAATGGTGGGCTATACAACAAAGAGTGACAGAGAAGCAGATAAGAGCTGCAGCCACAGGAGCAGCAGAGATCAAGAGAAGAGATGCTGCAACAGGAGCAGTGATGGTTGAATGCCTTGCAAGCTATCAAAGCTGGAACATCTGGCACAGGTCCAGTGAAACAACAAGACACAAAAAACTTAAAAGACATTAAACTTACAAAGTTGTGTCCCTTGGATGATATCGAAGCATACCTGACAACTTTTGAAAGGGTTGCCGCAGCCTACTAGTGGCCAAAGCAGCAATGGGTAATCAGGCTGATATCTTACCTGACAAGAAAGCCCAACTTGCCTACAACAATATGGACACTGCACAGTCAGAAAACTATGACCTTATAAAAAGAGAAATCCTGAAAAGAAACGACATCTCAGGAGATACCTACAGGCAAAGATTCAGGTCCCTGAAGTATCACTCCATCAACAATCCTTGAGAAGCCTTCACCAGACTCAGAGAACTCCTTATTAAGTGGCTCCAACCAGAGGGCAAAACAGTCCCACAGATCATTGACATACTTGCAATGGAGCAGTTCATCAACATCCTGCCTACAAACGTGCAGCTTTGGGTAAATTAACACCAACCAGAAAGTGGGGAAAAGGCCGTTTCTTTGGCTGAAGACTATCAGATGGCCAGACAGATGCCAAAGCAGGAAGGTAACAGCCAAGCACTGGTAAGAACCTATTTTTCTCAGTTTAACTTCAAGTCTGATAAGAACTCTAGTAGGGGTAACAAATCTGCACACAAAGACTTTGTTTGCCATAACTGTAATAAGCCAGGCCATATTGCAAGGAACTGCCATAGTAAAGAGGGTATCACAGGAGCAGATTTGTCCTTTGCAAACTGGGGCAAGTATTTAACAAATGTCAAGGTGGGAGATAAGACTGTGAAGTGGCTTATAGATTTAGGAAGCAGGCAAACCCTGATGCATGTTGAAGTTCTCGAAAAGAACTATGCCAAAGGAACAGGTACTGGGGTCATCTATATCCACAGGGACACTTGATGCTATCCCACCACTCAAGTGATGCTGAACATTAATGGGTTGCCATACCAAATGAAAGTTGGGGTAGTACCAAAATTACCTGTAGCTGTGATTATTGCCAATGACTTTCCGGAATTTACTGAGTTAATCACAGAGGGACTAAATACTACTTGGTCCTTTTGCCATATGCTGTACAGTGTAAGACAAAACTGCACAACAGGAACAGTGCAGTAGGGAAGAGAGAGAGAGAGGTGCAAAACCACAAAAGGGTGTATGCATGGTAGTGTACCCTCTTACTCTCCCAGGCAGAGGATGAGACCTCTGCTAGGACAGGGGTCCAGCGAGCAGCTGCCATGGCTCAACAAGATGAGCCACTGGCTGCAAGGGAGGCAAGCAGTATTTTTGGGACCGGGTTTTGATGCCCGATCCCAGACACATGAATTTCTTCATTTTTTGCACTTTGTGTGATTTGTAACTGTTAATCCCCCCCAGAGTTAGTTATTTTAGTTGGGGGGATTTGGGGGCATAGCCCCCCCATAACGGGGGGGTTGGCGAAGCCCCTCACAATAAAAAGACTTATGCCACTGGCAATATATTGCACTGTATTGGTATTGTGGTATATTGCTGCACATAATGTTTTGTGACATTATGACCTCGTGTTGGACTAAATCCTGATGTTTAAGCAGCTGTGACAACAAGAGCATAGGCAATGAAAATCTCAGATGGTACAGACAGTTTTCCAGTTGCTGACTTTGATGAAGACTTGTTTGAGACCAGCTCCAAGACCCGGAAGTCTAGGAAAGAAAGAAAATGCCTGAAAAAACAGTAATAACAAAAGACTGATGGACAAAAGGGGTTGATGTATGAAAATACTGAAACTGAACTGATACCTGACTGTGATTTTGTCTCAGAGTAAACTAACAATGCCTCTCTCCAAGGTTATTTTATGTAGCTGCAGGTGAAACAAAAACAGGGTAAACCAATGTTTAAAAAATGTAATGGGTAACTGTACAGAGTTTGGGTTAAACCTCAGACACAGGAACAGATAGAACAATTTGTTATACTAAATAAGTATAGAACTAAGTTGTTACAGGTAACACACAATAACCCTATAGCCTGTCTCTCTGGGAGGGACCGCACCCTTGCTAGATTGCTGTATGGATTTTACTGGCTGGAAATTCATGAAGACGTTGCTACCTATTGCAGTTCTTGTGCTGAATGTCAGAAAGCAGCCCCAGTGACTAAAAAAGACAAGGTTCCCCTACCCTTGATAGATGTGCTTTTTGAGAGAATTGCAGTGGATGTGGTTGTCCCCTTAGACAAAAATAAAAAGGGTAATTGATTCATTGTATTAGTATGTGACTATGCTATTTGATACCCAGCATCAGTTCCAATATGTACTGTCACAGCCCCAAAAGTAGAGCAGAGCATGCCAAAATTTTCGGCAAGGTGGGCATACCTAAAGAGATTATTATTGATCAGGGTAATACT
This sequence comes from Neoceratodus forsteri, assembly GCA_016271365.2. Classification (NCBI taxonomy): domain Eukaryota; kingdom Metazoa; phylum Chordata; order Ceratodontiformes; family Ceratodontidae; genus Neoceratodus; species Neoceratodus forsteri. The sequence continues at coordinate 381,637,694 of CM057455.1, read as the reverse complement.
GTTGGTGCTGCACTGCTGAAGGAGCTGTACCAATTGCTAGATATCAGTGCCATAAGAACTTTCCCTTTTCACCCTCAGACAGTCTTCTTGAACATTTCAACCAAACTTTAAAATACATGTTAAAAAGGTTTGTAAGAAAGGGAAGGGAAAGACTAGGACTTGTACTTACCTTACCTGAATGTTGCTTACAAAGAAGTGTCACAAGCATCAACAGGTTTTTCACCATTTGAAATGCTGCATGGCAGACAACTAGAGGCCCACTAGATGTAATAAAAGAAACCCGGGAAAATAAATCCTCTCAGAAAAAAAATATATATATTACATCTTACATTTGTGCCCTGTGACAGAAACTGCCAATAGTAATCCAGAAGAAGCCCATAACCAGCAGAAGGTGTGTTAAGACCATGGGGTAAAAGAAAAAGTATTTAAGCCGTGTGAGAAGGTCTTGCTACTTTCACCCACAACAGAAAATAAACTGTTAATGAAGTGGCAAGGGCCTTATAAAGTGTTTAGGTGTACTGGCACAGTTAACTATGAGACTGAGACCCCTGATAGGAAAAATCCCACTAAGATATATCATGCTAACCTCCTGAAGAAATGGGTTGAAAAAAACACCAAAGACTGCTTTATTAGTATTATCAGCAACTGATAAAGATATTAATATCACTTATGACAGACTGGAACAAACTGTAATTGCTGATGCTGTAAAGGTGAATGTTTCCTTTCCCTCTGAACAAACTGCAGACATTCATAAATTGATAAAGACTATACTACCAAAGGGGCAAGCACAAGGATGTGGTGCTTCAGTGCCCAAAAAAATCAAATACTTTATAAAAAGGCAGAGCACACACAAACCACAACATATCAAGGGCACTGGTCATATAAAAATATTTATTTAAGAAGTACATACAGTACAAATGACGCCTGACGCGTTTTGGATGCTTCTCACATCCTTTCTCAAAGACTCTTGACAGTACGTTTACCACAGTGCCAAGCCAAGCAAAAGGGGTTGAACATGTACTGTTTTGTAATAGTGACAGGGAATGCTTGCCATATCAGACAAAAGACATACAGATTATCAGAGCATATAAGAGGAGATGTGATTAAGGAAATACAAAAAATGAAAGAAATAGGTATTACAGAAGAGGCAATAAGTGCTTGGTCATCACCAGTGGTGATTATAAATAAAAGAAGTGGTGTAAAAATTTTGGAAACTTAATCAAGTGTCTGAATTTGACAGTTATCCTGTTCCCAATGTAGATAATTTGGTGCGCAGATTGGGAAGTGCCAAGTACATCAGTACCCTTGATCTCACCAAGGGTTACTGGCAAATTCCCCTTGCTAAATAATACAAAGACAAAACTGCATTTGCCACTCCTGTTTGATGCCATGAGCTCACCAACATGCCATTTGGTTTACATGGTGCATCCCCTACGTTCCAGTGGTACACGGATGTAATTTTAGTTCCTCACACTGGTTATTGTGCTGCTTACCTAGATGATACTGTGGTGTACAGTCCAGACTGGAAAAGCTACCTGGCACACCTATGAGCAGTTACCTAATCTATCAAAATGGCAGGTCTGACAATTAATCCTACCAAATGTGCAAACTTAGGCATGCAGGAAACCAAATATTTGGGCTATTTTTTGGGAATTGGAAAAGTAAAGCCAGATATTTCTATGATAGAAGCTGTATGTAACAGTCATGTCCCTAACATAAAGAAAACATGTCAAGTCTTTTTTCATGTTTTGTGCCAACGACACCTGAAGGCTTCAGCCCTAACTCCCCCCCACCCTGGATCCATCCACCCACCAGGACAACTGTAGACCTCTGATCTGCCCTGGCTTGCCCCCTCAAGGTGGGGCTGCTGAGATGGCACCCCCTATGGAAACATGTCTAGAGTACTGGCTGCTTCACTGCAGCTGGCAGGGCTCCCTAGGGTTAGCCACCCGGGTGGGGCCACGTGGGTGGGCTGCTCGACTGAAGACTTTCTCCAGTCAGGGCTGGGAGTCATGGTGGGCACAATGGAGACTGGGATATGGGCATCATGAGCAGGACTGTCAGTGGCATTTTGCATTCTGACCCCCGAGTAGGTGTGTCGTTCAATGACACAGAGTGCATAAAGCATGCTGTCCAACACGCCTCCCCTCAAAATCGCCACTGGTTGTAGCTGATCCCTGGCCTCAGCAAGAGATCAGTGGTACACTGGACAGTCCCCCTTCCCCCATGGAGAAGGTGAGCCATCACTGAGACATACAACCCTTCTTCCCCACTGGCCAGCCCTCTGATTCCCATGTCCATTCCCAAACCAGGGAAGTCGGCATCACAAGAGGAATCCCTACCACTGCAGTGGTGGGCCATCTTCCTGTCAGGTCATTTTTAGGGCTGCCTGGTTACTATCAGAGATTTGTTCCTAGCTTTGCCCAATTAGATACTTCCCTCACTGAACTCATGAAGAAATGATTCCCAAATCATGTGAAATGTTTCCCAGAATGTGATGAGGCTTTTCAAGCCATTACGGCTGCATTATGCTCAGCCCCTGTTTTATGATGCCCAGATCTTGAGACACAATTTTTGTTATAGACAGATGCATCAGAGGTAGGCCTAGGTGCAACTTTGTGTAAGAATATAGATGGGAAGGAACATCCCTTTCTATATACAGTATTAGTAGGAAACTGCACAACAAAGAGAAAAGGTACTCTACCATTGAAAAGAAATTCCTTGTGGCTAAGTGAGCCATAGAGTCCCTTAAGCTTTCTTTGCTAGGAGCTGTCTTTGTGCTTACAACAGATCACAGTCCTCTCTGTTGGTTTAACCAGACGAATGATGAAAATTTCAGAATCATAAGGTAGTACCTGGCACTACATCCATTTAAATTCTAAAGTGATGCACAAATCTGGAAAAGAGAATGTCAATGCTGATTTTCTATCAAGATATGGATCCGAAATTGAGAATTCTAAAGGTTGAAAAAATGTATGAGTTTAAACTTTTCTATTTGTGTACTGGTTGTGAACTCTAAAGGTTATAAGCTAATGTTGGAAGAGAATTAAAAGAAATTTTGGAAACCTGTTTTTAAAAACAGGTTCCCTCTTAAAGTGTATGTGAAAGAGCTGAATAAGACCCTGTCCCAGTGGTTATAAAAGTATATGTATAACTGGGTTCCCTGATTTGCAGATATATGTATAGTTATGGTTTCTGAAATTAAAGCAAAAAGATATTGGGTTCTTGAAAGAGATTGCCAAGTTCTAATGCAACGTGACCTTTTGGCCTGCTTGCTGTAGCTCAGCAAGAGGCAAGCTTTCAACTTGGACTTAAATGTACTTTTCCTAAGCCTCCTACAGGAAGGAAACTGACAATTTCTGTACCAGCAAGAAAAACACGTTGTCCTCAAAGACCTATAAAAGAAAAGAGATACAGCTGGAGAAGTTTAGTTTTTATTTTGGGTTTTGTTTTGGAGCTCTGAAAGTGGGCTTCGTTTGGACTGTCTATGTTTGAAACCATTCTGTACCTTTTTTTCCTTTATTGTTGTTGTAAATAATAAAACGCTACTTGTGAATTTTACTTCTCCTGGTCTGTATGTTTCTTGCCTTAAGCCTCGATGACAATCCTGTTGCTGTGTCTCTTCTTTTCTGCTTTTGTCACTGCATCTCTTCTTTTCTCTGCTTCTCAATCTTGCTGTGTTTTTATAGCCCACTATTTAAAGAAGGCAGACATGCTTCAGGTTCTGTCCTGGCCTGTTCTTCTTCTTTCATCACTGGTTCTGGCTGTACAGTCTCAATTTGTACTTTTGTTTCTGCTTCTAGTTTGGCTGCCATTCTTCTGCTAATCACTCTTGGGCTTGCTGTTACAGGATCCATACCTTTCTTCTGTCCTTCCCTCATACCAGTTCTAGTACCTATACACAAAACTCCTGGCTTAGAGTATGCATGTTGTAAATCCCACTTTGTCTGACACCAACTGTGATCAAGGCATGGGTCAGAGAGCATAGGCAAACCAGGAGAAGTCATATCATTTGCAAATAGCATTTTATTAGTATTAGTAATAACAATAAAATAAAAAAAAATACAATTGTGCAGGATAGCTCTTATGCAGGCAGTTTAAACAAAGTCCTTCTTCTGAGGATATCTCAAAATGTAAATGTCAATCTCTCTCTCACTAAACAACCATTGCTCTTTATATATATATATATATATATATATATATATATATATATATATGTATATATATCAAGGGCTCAATTTTCAAAGTGTATCACAGGGCTTGCGCCATGCCCTTTGCCACAACACTTAGGTTCTGGCGGTGAGCAAAACTCCTTTGCTGCAACTGCACCTGATTCTCTAATCTTGGGAGTATGTGGGACAGTTTCCATGTTTTATGGCAGCTTGTGCCAAATATCTGATGCAAGCTCTGTAAAAACAGCCCCTGAGGATGCAACAAGTTAGACCAGAAAAAGTTGGTCAAACATGTGGGACCTGGTGCGTGGGTTGAAACTCTTCATCACTGGCCGGGTGATTGCCGCAAGCTCCATGCACCATATCATCTGTGCACCCTGGGCTTGTGACACTGAGGGTCTTTGAAAATTAAGCCTAATGTATTTTCCTGGCAATTAAATGTTGCATCCTGAGTTCATTAGGATGCATCTCCAGTTTCTCACAAAATGTATCAGAACTTTGTCAAATTTTTTCCTGCAGGTGTAACAAAATACAGCATTGTGCCCCAGAACTGATCTCCTTTTGACAACTCTGCAAATGAAGTTGTGTAGGTCAAATTGCATCTGATGGTTAGCCCCCTGTGTTCCAAATAGCTTTCTGGAATAATTTCAACAGTATAACTATATACATTTACAATTCAAGGGGTCCCAGTTTTACACAAACAGGTTTCTCGGAAAGACTCAGATATACTTTTTAACCACAGAAAAGTAAAGGAGGAAGAAAAGATAGAAGCAGCAAAAAACAGCAATTGAATGCAGGGAGATAGTGGGGTATGTGAGGGACCTTCAGAGTGGCCAGTTCCTTAGGTGCCACAGGAAAAATGGGATTGCATGATCAGATAGGTAAGAGATAGACAAGTGACAGATTAAGAGAGGACAGAATAGATGCTTGCTTTTAACTCTCTCTACATAGCAAATGGGACAGGGTCTTACCCAACCCTGTCACACTGTGCCATAGCTCAATGTGTGCAGCCATCTGCAGGGTTACACATGCGCACCACACATACACACCCTGCACACATGCCATCCCAGGCCTAGTGCATGCTCATGGACTAATCACCCCACCAGATGTATGCATTGCACTGTACAACACGACATTAGTGCAGCACTGCCATGGAAACATTTGATGCAAATGGACAGGAAACACCCATACAGCCCTAAAACTTACAAGAGCTCAGTGTGCGGTCTAGGCCTAGGTAAGAGTACAAACTGTTAGGCAGACAGAGCATGGCAGTGCTGCACAGGGACCAGAGGTGGTCTACCACAGACCTGGCCAGTCTGGTTGACCTGGTGGTGGCTAGGGAGCACCAGTTACTGGGTGAGGTGTTGGGGTCTGACAGGCCAGGGAGCAAGGGGTGGGCATCTGTTGGGCAGCATATCACTCAGCACAAAGGGATCACACACACACACACACACACACACACACACACACACACACACACATATACAATTAATCTGCAGAGAAGGGAGGCACTCCACCTGAAACAACAGTGGGTTATGGTGGACAGTGGCACAGTGCCAATGCCAGGTGAGTACAGATGGCTGTATGTATGGTTTGGATAATGTCCTGTGTGCAGACATGTTTCATGATCAAATACCTCAGGGATATTGTCACTGAGGAACTGTGTACTTCCCTATGTGTCCCTATTGTGCCCCCTTTGTTCTATGGGACCTGCCTCACTGTATGGCCTGATTGTATCCAGGTGTATGGGCCCACTGTCCCAATTGATGTCACCATGCCCTGTAAATGACAGGACCCACTGTGTTTCCCTGAGGTGTGCACCTGCCAGCATGGTTGTGTCCTATCACAGAGACATGGCAGCAGTATCTGGGTGGATGACAGGGAAATGTATAGTTTCATTGAATGTTATTCAGGGTTTGGTTACCAGGTATGGTGAAGAGGACATTTTAATGCCTATTATCAGGTATTACCTATGAGGATATCTCATGTGTTCTACATGTAGTTGTGCTGGTAGTTGTACCCAACAGCACTTGGATGTGGACACCATCTGTGTCATGTGCACTTTCCCTGTTATGCCACATGGGATCTGATATGCACATGCCAGGTAATGCATGGGGTACAATGCTATTTCATAGTATGTGCCAGGCATGTACCAGGCACTGTAGAGGGCTACAGCTACAGTACCCTACCTTCCCCTACTGTTTTACAGCTATGCCTCTTCTTCCCCTGTGGTATGTGACCTGGTGCTCCATGCATACAAATGCATACTATAGCTGCACAGGTCCTGTAGCTGACATATATAGGTATGATGTACAGTGGCTGGGGTAATGGTAGGATATGGGCACTACATGGGCCAGCACACACTGTGCCAGGCCATATCTACCACAGTGGGCTGTATCATACCTGCTGCTCTGGGCCATAGCATACCTGTGTGTGGTGCCACAGCAGTTAACAATGTAGGAGACAGGCCTGCCTGGACATGTCCATCCACATCCGGATCAGACCCCCCAGAGTCCAATATCCTGGTGATCCAGTGGACCACGGTAGCCGATCGGCGGGCGGCATTCCTCATGGGGAGGTCTGATGCCTGATCACAGACTACTTTGGGGGTGGGGGTACATTACCTTGATTGGGCTACTCGGGTGGGGGATTGGTACATTTCTGCCCGCGATTGGGCTACTGGTGGGGGATTGGTGCATTTCTGCCTGTGATCCGGACTACTCAGGGAGATTGGTACATTTCTCCCCGATCAAGACTACCACGGTCCACTGGACCACAGGGATTAGACCCTTCATTGTCCCTTATGGATGTCCTCATTCTGAGGCTGCAGGGGCGTCGGTGCAACTCGTCGGGGATCAGGCGCACCTGCATGCTATTGGCATGCAAATGGGGCCGTAATCAGATGCAAATGGCCCCCCGTGCGCCTTGCATAAATTATGGCTCCATTTGCATGTCACCCTTTGAATATCGCAGGTGCTGTGCATGGCGCAATGGAACTTGCGCCACTGCATCTCAATGCTCCATTCTGACCACTTGCGCTGGCACAGTTCCACTGCGCCATGCACACTGGGGGTGGTCAGGGGGTGATTTTCAAAGCAGTTGCGCCATAGCGCAAGTCCGTTGAATATCGCCCTGGCCACACCCAGTGCAACTATTTTGATGGGCGCGGGGGCTGCGCCACAAAATGGCGCAGTTTGAATATCTGGGCCAGAGAGCTTTTCTTTTTCTTTTTGCATGTCTATGCTAAAAAATCCAGGAAACATTAGCACTGCTGAGCCAGTCATAAAGCAACACAAAATTTGCAGTAGCTTTTACAGCATATCACAAAATACTTCAGGACAAAAGAGCTTAATTGCCATCGAGTTACACTGTTCCTTGCAGTATACTGCAGTATTTTGTGATATACTGCAATGTTACTGTGTTGCATCCTGGCTCACACTGCTGTAAATAGGTTTTCAAAACACTTTATAAAAATAAATGGAGTCATAGGCTCATAGGTGAATACGAGATCGAATGACTAACCCACTGTGACCTTGCCACCATTAACCTGGGTGAAAATAGTATTTACATTCCCCCATATATATTTCCATAGTCAGTTTGTAAACTTTGTATACATACATTTTAAGTACTACTTTAATCAAATAATTCTAAGAAACTTACATTTTGATGGGAGCTAAATGTGCTTCTTCATCTTCTGAGAAACTGAAACAATATAGCAGTTATTACTGACCCACAGATTAGAAAAAAAATATTTGCTTCTACAACTTGTTTTAACTCACCATGTCTCACACTGTTTTACAGGATGGTTTCCAGCAAGCGTGTTATACAAACTATAGGCTTGTGCAATCCATTTAGGGCACCGGCAGCAGTGCTACAGGTCATTAGGGTGCCACATTTTGAGGTCACCGGCACTTCTTTTTGTGGAGTGCTGTGCCCCCCACACCCCCATGTGGGATGCTGCACCCCCCCATGCCCCCCCTTTCTATAAATACTAACTCCGGGGGGGCAGACCTTAGGGAGAGGGCAGCGAACTCCCAAAGTTGGTGCCCTAATGATGGGTGCAGAACCTCTGGCACACAAATGGCCAGAAGGGTTATAAAGCCCTCTGTGTGTGCTCTTCCACCTGTATGCTCTCACAGCATCATGATGTCAGAAGAAATGACATCATGACATCAGTCTTTAGACCCTTTTTATAGAAACATTTATAAAAGTTAAATCTTTCTATTCACTATTGCAGTGTTTACAATATACTTCTCATTTTGGTTAGAATGTCTGTTTCAGTAACAAATTCTATTAATGTTGTTTTTTTAAAAAGTTCCAAAATGCTACTCAGTCTCAATTTTATGGCTACAAACTAGTAGTGAGGCATTAGGAAGCCTGCCAGTATGAGTGACTGCCTCCTCCTGCGAGCCGCCGGAGCTGCTTGGAACCCAGCAGCTGTTCTGCACTGACCCACCTGCATCTCGGCCTACAACCAGGCATTTGGCCCGGTATGGATGACTGCCTCCTCCTGCAAGCCGCAGTAGCTGCTTGGAACCCAGTGACTGTTCTGCACTGACCCACCTGCCTCTTGGCCTACAACCAGGTACACATTTTGTAGAGCAGCCCACAGCTACCAACAGAATTGAACTTGGCACGTTTTGCCTTTCAGGCCATTTGGCTGCACTACTACTGCTGCTGAGCTCTGATTAGGCATAACACCATTCCCTCTTCTCTTGTTGGCTCCTGACTCTACCCTTCCTGAGACCTCTTTTTTAATACAAGAACTCCTAATGCTGAGTTTACAAGGACCAACTGTTAGTGGAACAAGATTGTTAATTTTTCTAGTTTTTTTTTTTTTTAGGTGTCTACTTTTCCATTTGCAAAGTATACTGCAAAGCTACTAGAGGGCAACAACTCCCGGAAGTTGCATTCCTCTTCCCACTGCTATCCCCTAAGCAATTCTTGTCATGGGTCCTTCTTCCCTAAAGCAGTTTATAACGCCCCAACAAACCATAGTCCGTCACCCTACCGCTGTGCCATAGAAACCACCACACAAACCCCAGCCGCTATTAAATATGTATAGTTTCCTGCCCATTTCTCAATTGTCTTCCACCATTGGCTGCATACTGAGCAATACGGACTATTTTATTATTTTTTTTATGTACCCTGGCCTGTCTCATCTTAAAGGTACACAGCTACAGCTCCCTGCTTACTCTCTAAGTAACCATGGCCCCAAATTTTAAACTCTTACTGAGCGCCTTTCCCATTCTCATATTTCTGCCTTTGTCCACTCCCACAAGCAAGACAAGCCATAGTTTGGTTTACTCACCCAATATTGAAATCTTGAAAAATCTTCATGTCAACATAGGTTGCTCATCTGGGAACTTTTCACTATTAATAAAGGACCTTGGTTTACCTCAATGATCCTGCCCCCTATAAATATTTGGCCCCCAGGTGGATCACATCTTCATCAACGTGTTCTTAAGGACCACACCATCCTCGTTTTATACAGGGAAAATACAAAACCTTGCTGTGTTCACATGAAAGTTAACTGTTTCTCCAAGGCTCGAAGAGAACTCCTACTCAGGATAGCCCTTATGCTACTTCTGCTATCTGGAAACATACATCCTAATCCAGGTCCTGAAGCACCTCCCACCTACAGTGGTGCCCTAAACAAGGTACCCTTAAACTGGCCACAATTAATATCTGTAGTCTTTAAAGCAAAATTGACGTCCTGAAAATCTGGGTAACTCAGCACAACCCTGACATACTATCTGTCATTGAGACATGGATGACCCACAAAATACCGGATTCTGCAGTAGCTCTACCTGGATACACTACATTCAGGCTGGACAGGCTGACCAAATGTGGGGGTGGATGCGCTATATTTCTAAAAAATTCCCCAAAGGGGTATGCTTTGCCAACAATTGATCTCAGTGGCAATATCCAGGCACTGGTGATAAAAGTGCTGTTGGGGGCTCACCATAAAACAATATCAGTACTCTCAGTCTACATACCTCCCAAAGACCCAGCCACTGGTCTCCTCAGTCTCCTTAATCATCTCCACTCACAAAATCACCTCATGGAGACAATTATCATGGGAGATTTTAACATAAACTGGCTGTCACCTGCGACCAACTCACTAAAGGATGCAATAACAGCCCTTCACCTAACCCAACTTGTTAATACACCCACTAGGTGGGTGCCCACAGTAGGCCAGCACCCAGCCAGCCACCGACCGAGACCAGGACGCCCGCCTGCAGCTCCTTGAAAGGTACGGGACAGCGCAGCCAATCGAACACGGGCGCTTCCAGCAAACCTGCTCTGATTGGCCAGGACTTTTCCCCTGCTTCTGCCACCTGGCACCTTTTACAAATAGATTTTACATAGAACTAAGCACATTTCAAGTGTGTAATAGAAGTTTTTTTTTTTTTTCGGCTAGTTTTCCATTAGCAGGTTATACAGACCTGCCACTAGAGGGATTCTTGGTCTTTCTACACAAATCACTGTACTCAATCATGGGCGATATGGCCTGCATTATCATTCTACTTCTAATCCTGGCAAAAAGTATGACTCATAAAGCATTGATCCATGCTAAGTCAGAAGTCATCCCAGCCTGGAAACCCACAATCATAGTTCCTGCTGCATCTTCATATTGCTTCCCTACTCTTAATCTGTTGGGTTTTCATTTTAATTCTCATCCCTCTCCTCTGGCCCTCCTCCCTTCACCAATGTCTTTCCATGCACTTCCCCTGCTAGCCTTGAACAGCCATGTCATCTTTCCGTGCACTTCCCCTGCTAGCCTTGAACGGCCATGTCAGCATCTCCTATGCCCTGGCTAGACGTACCTCAATGACTGAACAACACACAAGAACCCATACGAAAACAGCCCACTTCTACCTGATAAATGCCCTCAAGAAAATGTTTCTAATTCTCCTTTTCTGTTCAAACTAAATCCAGGTCCCCCAACTCAAATCACTTCTCCGTCGGAGTTTGCAGGTGCTACTGGGATGAAACTGATGATGGTCAATATTCTAAGCCTGCTCAAAAAACTTGACCATCTTCAAGTCTGGGCAGCCCACACCGACCCAGATCTGATTATAATTACTGAGTCATGGCTAAAAAAGACCAACACTGATCCGCAAATTACTATACCAGGCTTCAAGCTCTTTAGGGCTGATAGGGATTAGGGGGGGGGAGGGTGGTTGTATACGCCAAATCAAAATTTGAGGTTAGCAGCATTTCCTGTAAAACTAAGCCCAAGGAATACGAGATTGTTTCACTTAAACTTCACCTTCCATCCTCAGAGTGCATCACAGTCATTCGTGGCTATAGACCCCTGTCAGGAGGCACAGAAATTCTTAACGTGTTGAAATCCATAATTTTGGCTGCTAACACGGAAACAATAACCATAGGGGACTTCAATGTGGATTGCCTCACTGCTAAATCCCACTCCTAAAAGCCATCTGTGATGAGCTGGGTCTTACACAGGTAGTAACTGAACCACAAGAATCAATGCTTCTAACTCTGCCAACAGCTCACTCTTAGATGTCATCTTAACCAGCATCTCCATAAAATCTCACATTCTGCAGTTTTCCATAACGACATGAGTGACCACAGTATCGTTGTATGTACAAGATTCCAATCTAAAACCCAGCAGCACCCTACATTCAGAATCAAACGCTTGTTCCGTAAATGCAACTCAGTAAACTTCCTAACCGATTTAGCTACGATCAGGTGGCAAGACCTATATCTTGCCAAATCTGCTGATGCTGTCGTCTCTGTCCTAAATGACAACCTCACTGCCCTAATTAACAAGCATGCTCCTCTTACTAAAATGAGGGTGCAGAAAATCTCGCATCCGTGGTTCACCAAAGAGCTCAAATCTGCACTTACCAATAGAGACAAGCTATGGGCTAGGGCCAGGCACACAAAGAACCCGTCAGACTGGCAGACGTTTAGAACTCCAGAAATGCCTGTGTTAAAAGTGTACGTGCTACTAAAGCAAACTTCTACATCTCCACTCTGGAGCAGGCCAAAGGGAACTCCCAAAAAATCTGGAAGACACTGAGATCCATTGAAGGCCATCCTGCTGCTTCCTCCCTTCCCACCAAGATTCTGGCCAAGGACAGGATGGTTGAAAATAAACTGCGAATCCTCGAAGAACTTAACCTTCACTTTGCCACTGCCGAGTTGGCATTCAACTCCTCCCCATACGCTAGCCGAGTGAATAGCAACACTAGCCAAGATTCTACACATGCTACTCCACCTCATCTCTTCCTGTTGAGCCTGTTTAGCTGCAAAGAAGTCGAAGACATAATTCTTAGCCTTGACACCAAGAAAAATGCAGGGGACGATGGCCTTGAATCATTTTTCTTGCGGCTAGGCTATGCCCAGCTCACAGCCCCCATTCTTCACATCTTCAACCTCTCTATTACCATAGCCACTGTTCCATCCTGCTGGAAATCTGCCCATGTTCTTCCTCTCTTCAAATCAGGAGATCCTTGTGACTTAAACAACTACTGTCCTATCTCTATCTTGCCCATTCTCTCCAAAGTGCTGGAAAAACTTATATGCAACCAACTAAAAAATCAGCTTGAAGCACACTCACTCCTAAACCGGCCCAATCTGGCTTCAGGTCGAAGCACAGTACCATCTTAGCCTTGGCTAAAGTCTCTAATGACTGGATCCATGCTATGGACACCAAGAAGGTTACTGATGCAGTCTTTCTAGACCTTAGTAAGGCCTTCGACACTGTAGACCATCATCTCCTAATCACCTGTCTTGCCTACATAGGTGCCACTCCACTTACCTTACAGTGGTTTAACAGTTATCTCACGGGAAGGATACAAAAAGTCAAAGCTGATGGCCTACTATCTGCCCCCTTCCAATTGCCAGAGGAGTCCCTCAAGGCTCCATCCTAGGACCAGTCCTTTTCCCTGTACATCAACAACCTTGACTCCACATAAAGAACTCTAGCATACATTTCTTTCGGAGACGATACAGTTTTGTACACATCAGCCTCGTCCTTAACTGAAGTCAGGAAGCACTCCAAGCTGACTTTATCCAGTTAAACAACCTTATCAATGGCAAGCTTCTCTTAAATGCCAAAAACCAAGACAATGATTTTCTCGAGACTTGCCTTGTCTGGTGCCCTACCTACCCCACCTAAAAACTTCATAGTTACCTCCCTAGATGTACCCTTGGAAGTCATACCTAAATTTAAATATCTAGGTATGTGGATAGACAACAAGCTTTCCTTCAACAACCACATCGAGGATCTATCAAAGAGGCTTAAAGCATGCTTGGGTTTCTTCTTTAGAAATAGGACCCTCTTTTCTCTCGCGACCCTCAAAAGACTTGTCCAAGCAACATTCCTTCCCTTGCTTGACTACGGAGACATTATCTTTATCTAGTCCCAAACCTTGAGCCTATGTAACTGGACGTACTCTATCACCGTGCTCTTCACTTCATTACTAACTCTGCGTACAGGACCCACCACTGTGATCTTTATGCAGCAGTTGGGTGGACCTCTCTTGCCACCAGACGCCTCCTGCATGCTGGCATTTAGACCCTCAAATTACTACTCCACAAACTGCCTGTCTATTTAACGTCTCTCATACACATCTCGCATAGCGCCTACTCCCTAAGGAAATCCAACCTTATCCTACTAGATATTCCCAGGACCACATTACCACAGCTGTAGCGAGCTGTCTCATACACCCTCCCAAACATTTGGAACCAACTACAAGCCATGCTGAAGCTAACCAGCATCGTATCAATTAACTCCTACAAAACACTAGCTATCTCTAGATTAAAAAACATATGTAGGTACTACTAGGCCCCCAACGCCAAGTCAACTTCCTAGGTACCAACTGGCCCTCTACTTATTAAGCTGAAATGTGTTGCATAATTTAGGGCAAGGTTAAAGCTGGAATGTACTGCATATTTAGCATAAGGACTTCTACTGTGTATACCTCTTGTATTATATATTTTTCCTTAGTTGTTCTATATTTTATATCTCCTGTCTATGTAATTGCAAACTGTATGTGTATGTGCCTCAGGACATCCTTGTGAATGAGCTTGCTCAACGGAGTCTTTCCTGCAATAAACTTGAACTTGAACTAGGATAAACTATAGAATGGTGACTAGCACCACCATCGACTGGATAATTTCTAACCAACCTAACCGCCTTTCCAATGTAACCGTGCACCCTGACTCCATCAGTGACCATTCCCCAATCACATGCAGTTGGACTAATAAATTCCTTATCCCCCTTCCCCAAACTATCTACAGCAGGTTTCTCAGAAGGGCCACCTGGACCTCCTAAAACAACAGCTTCGTGCCCAAAATTGGAACATCCTGGACTCAACCAGTGATGTTAATGTAGCCCTCTGTTACTTTATAAGGGTTTTTAACACTGCTTGTGATACGCATGCCCCTCTCTAAAAGATTAAGGTCTCTGGCACGCTTAACCCGTGGATCACTCCTGAGCTCCTTTACCACATGAAGTTTCAGGACCATCTCTGGCACTGTGCAAAAGCCACTGGTAAGCAGCAGGACCTACAAGCCTATAAAGCTGCTAGAAACAATTACACAAGGGAGACTCACCAGGCAAAAGACATGTACCAGAAGAGATGCTTACCAATGCCTGGGGTGATAGCAGAAGGTTCTGGTCTAATATAAATGACGTCACTGGCAAAAAGCTCAAGTATCGCCTACAATGCTAAACATAAATGGGACCCCTACCACTGACCCTCTGGAAATTGCTAATGCCTTTAACAGTGCTTTTACCAATTTTAGCTGTGTTCTCCCACCTGACTTTTTCGCTGATGATGCTGCCTTCTCCACAAGCCACAGTGATGAAAATAGTCTTGAGCACCCCCCCTTTTATTTTGAAAGGGTATCATGCAACTTGGTTAGTAAACCACTAGCTAAGGTCCTAAGAAATACAAGCCACAGCAGTGACAGACTAGATCTTGAGCTTATCACCCTAACCCTAGATGAAGTTCTCCCACCTATAACTAAGATTCTTAACCTTTCTCTTACACTGGGACAATTTCCTGATGCCTGGAAAATGGCCATCGTAACTCCGGTGCATAAAACTGGTGATCGTTCCTTATAGGGTAACTATAGGCCTATATCCACTCTCCCTCCACTCTCCAAGGTGCTCGAGTGAATTGTTACCAACCAGCTTGGTGCTTATCTGGACACATACTCCATCCAGTGCCCACAACAACATGGCTTTAGAAAGGGGCACAGTACTACCACAGCATTATTAGAATTCACAATCTTCTTACAACAGGCAATTGATCAAGGCAAGATTGTAGGTGCAGCCTTTGTTGCCCTAACAAAAGCCTTTGACACAGTGAATCACACACTGTTGCTTGGCCAACTCTCTAAAACTGGTGTTGCCCCAAACACCCTGAAATGGTTCAGAAGCTACCTCAGTGATAGACTGCAGAGGGTGAGGATATCAAATGTAGTTTCGGAGCAGAGGGCTGTCTGATCAGGGGTACCTCAAGGCTCAATCCTGGGTCCCTTATTGTTCATTTTTTTCCTGAATGACCTTCCAGCTGTCTGCAACCAGCGTACTCTCCTCTACACAGATGATGTGGTCATCTTTACTAGCCACCTGGATCCCAACGCTCTTGAAAACAGTCTTCAACAAGGCTTCACAGAAGCAGAGATATGGTTTAATAATCACAAACTAGTGCTAAACTACAAAAAAACTAAAGTCCAGCTGTTTTTGTCCTCTCTGAATAAGTTTGAGGCCCATCAACTCATTATCACCAACAACCATGGAGACGCTCTTGAACAAACTCAGCTTTTTTGAAATACCTAGGTCTAACCCTGGATAGTCACCTTACCTTTGTGCCTCACATTGAAAATGTTGCCAGAGATGTCAATACCAGAATTGGGCTCCTCTTCAGACACGACGAAGTCTTTCCCAAGAAGCCCTGAAGGTTGCAGTTCACAGCTCGGTCCTCTCGATCATTGATTATGCTCTAATCATATACTGTGCTGCAACCTCCACATCTCTTAAATGATTCACGCTGGCCCTGAACAAAGCCTGTAGGTTAGTTACGGGTGCTGTGTGCCTCACTCATCCCTGTGAGTTATATGCTCAATCTGGCTGGCTCCAACTAAATAACAGGATCAAATATCAAACCTGTCTCCTGTCCAAAAATGCTGTACTTGGATTACTACCACCGAGCATTGGTTGCCTGCTAAACAAATCCCCTAAGACCCATCACACACATACCTCAGTTTCTGACCTCCTTCTAGTACCCTACTGTCGGACTGCTCAATACCAGTGATCCATTCAATACAGAGCCCCCGTGGTTTAATAATCTAAGCAACCAACTGAGCAGTCTTTCTAGTCTGTCCCAATTTAAACTTATGCTTCGTCAGCATCTCCTAACCGAAAGCACTTGTGATAGTTACACCTAGTTTCCCACTTCTGTAGACACCCGTATACCACTTTTTTTCACTCTCTGAGGCTCTTACTTGGCTTCCTGTTTTGTTTCACCTCTCCTGACAGAACAATTCCCCCTTTCCCCCTGCCACCTCCTCCCTTACTTCCCCTCCTCCTTGCTCTTATCCCACTGACCCCCCTCTTCTTGGACCTATCCAGGCCCTCTGGTCCCCACTCTCCCTTATCTTCTTCCCCTTCATCTGCACTCCTTTTCCCCTCTTTTATCCCTTCTCCCACCTTAGCCTTCCCTCCCTCTCACCTTATGACAAGGCCCCTGGCTGCCATATTTTCTTTTCCTTCTCTATCTGGACTATGCCCTCTCATCTTCCCTACCCCTTCCTTACTCTTACTCTTCCCCTTCCCCCCACCTCTGATTTGCAATGTTGCTTCAAATGTACCTTATGGTTTTCTATGCTTGCTTGTAATCTTGAGTGTGTAGCACTGTTCTCACTTCATTACCAGTTGACTTGCTGTGCTTCAATGATTCCATGAATGTTGTCTGTACCTCTGTTGATACCATGAATGTTGTCTATAACTCCTAACCTTATTGTAACCCTTTCCTTTGACGTGGAACCTTTGTAAATGAGCTACCCCTAGCTGAAAGGTATTTGTAATCTGAGATTTAAATAAATAAATAAGAAAATATGTCACCATGTCATAGTGAGTAACTTAAGACGTTCAAACCACTCACTACCAGTATTGTGCATTGTATTGCAGTGTTACGTACAGCAGAATTGTGCTTTTCTACTCTTGTTTCTCAGTATAAATATGAGTGCTAACAATACACATGTCACATATATGAGCACACTACCTAGTGCTTATACTTATACTCTAAATGTCCTAATACAAATAAATTATTTTAATTTGCACATGTAATACAATCAATTCAAACCTAGAAATAAATTCAAACAGCACTTTCAAAATACATAACATATCGATGTTCATACTCATTTAAACCACAATTTATAAATGTTCTGCAATCATAATTTCATTTTTAACATACAAAAACAAAATAAAAATGCAGATATATAGGTACTGCCCATCCTCCACCAGTTCAGTACTCCTCAGTAAAAAATCTCGAACTGCACACTCCACAGCATTTCCTCCACTACAGCTACTGTCACCACTCCACTTTCATAGGTTTCCTCCTACCTGCCTGCTTCGTCGCTCACCATCATGACAGAGTTAACCTCTCACAAAAAGACTTACAATCTGAGACAAAAAAAAATAACAAGTAATCGAATGATTACCAGCACAATAGAAAATGGTGCATTATAAATATAAATGTGTGTGTGTGTGTGTGTGTGTAGGGGAGAATAGAAACATACTACAGTGGCCATAAGTGTTCAAAATTCTACAATTAAAAAGAATACTGAGAAAGCTAATGCAGGCAGAGGAACTATTTTACATTTAGATGCAGTAAAGATTTTATTGTTTTACTATTTTAAGATATAAATTTAATTTTCTTAAGTCATGTACAATACACATTTCTATTTTATAAGTGCAATAAGACACTCTGGGGATGTACATTAGACACTTCAAACATAAGGCCAGAGGCTGAATGAACCCAGACTGAGGTCTCTTGCCTTACTACACCCCTGGCCATACGTTAGAAGTTTCTAATGCACATCCTATCATGTCTTATTGCTTATGTGTATGTTTTTTTAAGAGATTAGCTAAAGATGATTTTGGAGAGCTGATCATGGAGATCAGGCAGATCAAAACTAAAGTTATTGATTCTGCTGATTATTTTAGATGCTTTGGTACTGTGTTTTATTGCTCTTTCAGTTTTACATTTTATGTTGACTGTTAAAAAACTGCTTATGCTAGATTATTTTTATTGTTTAGAGTTTCTATAAAAACTGTTTGTGCATTGAGATTCATAAAATAGCTGCACAAAGCATGGTTCTTTCTCTCATGGACTATGGTTTATCGATTGATTGCTGAACCAGTGAGACTAACATAAATGGAGTATGTGTCTTATTTAATGCTGGTGGTCATTTTATTTGTAATGCTGAAGGAAAAATCCACCACTGTGATCTTTATGATTCTGTTGGGTGGTTGACTTTAGAGGCACAAACTCAATTTTTGTCTCTTATTATGCTTTGGAAAATCCAAATCAAATGTAATGTGGCAGCTTTGAGGAGCAATTTCAAATTTTAATGGTAACTACAATATAGAATCTAGCTCTCAGGGGAAGTTGATTTTTCCCAAATGCTACTCCGCGATAGGAGAGAGAGTTTTAGTCTTCATACAGTAGAACACTGAAATTCTTGCCCTACAAGGATTATTGGTACTAGGAGCTTGAGCCTATTTAAATGAGACTTGAGATCTCATTTATTGTTCAACTCTGTTTGCAACTGTACTTGATGATTTGTGAATTTCTAAATTTTTCCTAATCTTATAGTGCATTATTTTTTATTTTAAATTCATTTTAATCTTACAGTTTGTACTTATGTTTGTATAATTAAGCAATATTGCACATGTTGTGCTGAGATAATGTAATGCCTGGGGTGGTTGGGCATGAGGCCACAGGCTGAGTTTATCCAACACACCAGAAGTAATGTTATTCCAGCACGACACACACCTTGGTGTACATTATTGCTATGAGGAGCAACACCGGAGCCCCCCTGCCCCAAATAGAGCAGGCAGCCTTCACAGGCTCTCCCATTTCACCGCACAACCTCCAGGAGTAGCACTGGAGTCCCCCCACCCCAGACGGAGCAAGCAACCCACACAGGCTCTCCTGTTTCACCACACAACCTTCAGGAGCAGCACTGGAGACCCCACCCGCACCCCAGATGGAGCAAGAAGCCTAAACAGGCTCTCCTGTTTCACCGCATAACCTCAGGAGAAGCACTTGAGCCCCCCCCACCCCAGATGGAGTAAGCAGCCTACACAGGTACAGACATTTGCACAGACATGTGTAAAACCTATTCTGGGATCACTGGAATGACTAGCATAAAACACTCTCCTGCTGTTACCTTAATTTAATTTCTGCTGGCACAACATTACTAATTGTTTTCATTTTTTATTTCCTGCTGTTCTGTTAGTGAAGGAGAGTGTTTTTAGTGAGGGAACATGCATGCATTTACTGTGAAGTGATTTGAATGTACCTGTTCTCCCCACATTGTTCTTGGCTTTTTCTTGTCCTTTGTCCTTCTTTCAGAAAGAGTGCCATTTCTTTCTGTCCATCGCTGGCCATGCATGTGCAGTCTGGACCACACTTCCCCACTTAACTCTCTACCAACTCACTATCTGTTCCCTCAACAGTCATCTCACTTAACCAACAGGTTTTCCTGTTTCACCGCACAACCTCCAGGAGCAGCACTGAAGCCCATCTGCCCCAGAGGGAAAAAGCAGCCTCCATAGGTACAGACTCTTGCACAGACCTGTGTTAGCCCATCAGTGCTGTGCACTGACTGCACACCCACCCACATCTGTCATTTCCTTTATCTGCTCCTCTCGGTCATGTGACTTGTCAGGCTATTTTTGTAACACACCATTTTTCCATCTGCTCTTTATACTATTTTAACACTAGGAGTCACAATAGGCTCTTACATTTCCCTGTACATCCCCTGTCCTCTCTTCCCTTCAATTAGGAACCAGCAGATCTAAAATTCACTCCTGCCTTCCTTGGTACACCTCCAGTACTACACTCCCCACAGGTGTTTCTTTCTCAGCCCTACCCAGGATTCGAACACTGCACCCTATCCACCAAAGGCAATTATTCTAACCATTACTCAATCCTGTCTCCCTAATTACTGAATATATCTTACTAACCCTTCCCTTTGTAACTCAGTCTCATTTAATCCCTGTTCACTCTCCCTCCATTATCTCCTTACTCTCCCCTGTCTGTAAATCAGCGACTGCATCACCCATGGCTATATTTCTTTCACTCCTTCTACTTCTGCAGTACCCCCCACTTGCCCTCTTCCCCTAGTCCATGCCCACAATGTACCCTAGGACCTACCACCACTGCCCTCATTGATTCACCCCTCCCAGGCCATTATACCTTACGTTCCAGCCAAAACTTCTCAATCCCCTGCCCTCTGCCCAACCCCCCAATGACCCTTTGTCCCTTCTCTCTCTCCCTCTGCCTCTCCACTGCCCCTCGTGTCTCACCTTTCATGCACCAATCACCACTACTAAATGCTCCAGACTAAGAATCACTTATCCTCAACTCGTTCTTTTCAAGGACCCTCTTCCTACTACTACTTCTCCTCTCTGGCACCATCCACCCAAACCATGGCCCTGCAACCCAAGCACTCCCATCCATCCAAACCCCTGCCATGGAAACCCTTGCTCCACCACCCAACTGGCCCTGCTCAATAAGGAAAGGAACATCAGCATAGTCCACCTCAACATACAGAGTATCCCTCTAAAACTTGATGCATTTCAAGCCTGGGTCACCTCTTACGACTTTGATGTCATCGCCCTTTCTGAAACCTGGCTCTCCCAAAAAATCTCTGATGGTGAAATCAAGCTCAGCGGCTACACCTCTGTCAGAAATGACAAACTGGAAAGAAATGGAGAGTGGTGCATGTTCTACATCTGTAACAGATTCTATTTCACTGAACACATCCAAAACACCAAGTCTGCCCTACTTGAAACCCTCTCAATCAACCCCCTTGTGAGACCAACAAAACCTTCACACTCACCACCAGATATCTCCCCCCAGGCACACTGCACTAGGACCTGGAGTCACTGCTTGCCCTCAAACACTCCCTCCCACTGAATAGAGAGTGGATCCTCCTCAGGGATTTTAACATTAACTGCGACTCATGCATTGCTGATTCCAACAAAGCCTGTACAGCAAATTTAGGTCTCTGCCAGTTTATATCCACACCAACTAGATTCAGTTCTAAAACTGGCACACATACTCTTATTGACTTGATCATCACCACTCACCCCTCCCACATCACTAACTCTGGTGTCCTGCCTGACTGTATCAGTGACCATTGTGCCATTTTTTTGTCTGTGGTCAGTCAGGCTTCCTAAACACCCTCACCCCAAATTCATTTACACAAGGAGACTATTCACTCTAAACATCAAGCTAATATCCCATGATCTTGGCCTAGTTGATTGGCCAATTCCAAGATGGCCAGCATAAGTTGCACGCAGTTGTGAGTTATACCAGTCGCCTCTACACCAGAGACCCTACGCCACATTCCAGAAATGGCAGGGTCCCGACACTTGTGACATGCTAGATATGCCATGCATGAGGCAGTAGCCCTCGCATGGTGTATCGCATCAAAAAGGTTGCATCTCGTGGCCAGTGACAGGTGGCTTCCCTGGAGAACCCCTGCCCTGGACCACTGCAGCACACGTCAGAGGGTATGGGGGCCAGGACAGATGGCACAGGTGTCCAGTGGGGCACTAATGACATGGAACCCTGGTGGTCCCTCACGTTTGGGAGTTTGGGAGGCAGGGGTGTTCTAGTGGGGGCCATGGGGACAGCATGGTGCCATTGTCGCAGACCCGCGAGGATGCATCTGATGGTGCCAGCCGTCGGATGCCACTTAAGACAGCTCCTAGCTGTCAGAAGTCAGCTACACCACTGCTTGTCCTGGAAAAGCAATTGCGGGTTGCGATAGCTGCCCTTTGGGAATTGGGCTAAGTTTCTGTCACAACCCACATTTGTGCCAGGCATTGCAGGCTGCGGCGCAAATGTGGTCACATCTTGAGCTTATCGCAGCCCACAGACACCATGGCATAGGTTGCCTTCTGGAATAGCACTGGGTGTATCACATGGCATAAGTCGTGGGATATGCCATGGGGATTGATGTATCCTGCCTTATGCCAGTGTAACCCATCTTGGAATTGGGACCCGGGTCATGGCACTTGCAACATGCGAGGTGTTCCATCCATGTGACAGTAGCCCATGCATGATGTATTGCATCCACAAATCACATCTCATGGCCAGTGACAGGCAGCTCCCCTGGAACCCGCTGCCCTGGAACACCGCAGCACACATCAGGGGGCATGGGGGCCATGACAGATGGCACAGGAATTCGGGGGAGCACTACTGACACAGAACCCTGGTGGTCCCTCATGTTCAGGGGTTTGGAGGTGGGGTGTGCTAGTGGGGGACAGGGGGACAGTATGGCACCATTTCTGCTGCACTGCGAGGCTGCATCTGACGGGGCTAACCGTTGGATGCCACTTAAGACACCTCCTAGCTGTCAGAAGTCAGCTATGCCACTGCGTGTCCTGGAAAAGCAATTGTGGGTTGTGACAGTGGCCGTTCGGGAATTGGGCTAAGTTGCTGTCGCAATCCACAGTTGCGGCAGGCGTTGTGGACTGTGGCATAAGTGTGGTCACATCTTGTGCTTGTCGCAGCCTGCAGACGCCATGGCGTAGGTGACCTCCTGGAATAGCACTAGACGTATCACATAGCATAAGTTGCAGGATACACCATGGGGATTGGAGTATTTAGCCTTACGCCAGTGTAGCCCATCTTGGAATCAGGCCCCATGACTCTATACTTGAACAATTCGCCATTATCTTTGTCAGTGTCATCGACAAGCAAGCCCCCCCTTAAACAGAATTAGAACCAGGGGCCATATTAATGAATAGATCTCTCCCAATATTATCAAACTTATGAGAACCAGAGAAAAAGCCTGGGCCCGTTACCAGAAACACAGAGACCCTGCCCAGCTCTCCCTCTACAGGTCGCTACAAAACAAATACAAATCGGCTGTAAGAAAAATGAAAATAGACTTCCTACATAATAAACAGCTTGGTGAATCCTCAAATCCCTGGTGGCTATGGGGAACCCTGAACTCACTGGTCAGCAATAACAATAATTCAGACCAAATTACTTTGAACCATGGCAAAAGACAGACCAATGATCCAACTGAAGTAGCTAACATCTTCAACTCTTTTTTCGGTGACTAGAAAAATACAAACCTACTCTCTCTCCTTGTCCCCATCCACCTCCCCTTTCCCACACCACACCTGCCCTAACCCTATGGGTAGGCCTATCACCAGTTTCCACTGTAAGGCACTAAAACCCACAGACACCATTAAGCTCATCTGCATGAACAACCCCAAACCCAGTAAAGGCGCCAATGATCTTGTCAGTGTCAGTGGCTCAGTAGGTAGCACACTCGCCTCTGAGGCCAGGAGATCAGAGGCCTGTGGGTTCAGTTCCCACTTAGGTTAATATCCCAGTAGTGCAACATGAGAGGTGTGCTGTCTTTTGGATTAAACGTTAAACCGAGGTCCCATCTGCCTGGATTGGTGGTAGTTCAGGTGGATGTTAAAGATCCCATGGCACTTATTGAAAAGAATAGGGGAATTTCCCTGGTGTCCTGGCCAAATTTCCCTCATTCATTAAAAATACTACTAACAGCTTAATCTAGTTCAAGATCAGTTGTCATTCATCTGTATTCCCTTCCCCGGGTTGTGCCTGAAAATTAGCAGGATTTGTCTAGTGCACTTACCCAGTCAACAAAAAATAAATATTGACTTTAAAATTCTGAAACTCTCTATTAATGTCCTGGTCACTCCCTGTTGATGTAACCCTCAAATTATGTATATGCCAGGAATGTATGACCTTGTATTATTACTTTATTATTGTATGTGTACTTTTTTGTTTCCTCTGTACTTTTACTTTTATCTGACTTGGAGCCTTTGCAAAAGACTCTATGACTCAAAGGATTGTAATTTTGATTCTATTCAATAAATAAATAAATAAATAACAGGATGTCCCCCTTACTAACCTACTAAATCACTTCTTGTGCTCCAGCTACTTCCCTATCATTTGGAAAACTGCCATCCTCAGGCCTTTATTCAAGTCCAGGTCCAGAAATTAAGTTGGTAACTACCGTCCTATCTCCCTCCTCGCCCCTCTCTCTAAAATTTCTGAAAAAGTGGTGCATACTCAACTCACCAACTACCTCAAATCCAACAACCTCCTCTTGAGTGCCCAGCATGGGTTCAGAACCAGGCACAGCACCGAATCAGCCCTGGTCAAGTTCACCAGTGGCATCCTCAAAGTTAACGACAAAGACCAGTATGCAGGCTCCATTTTTGTTGACCTGACCAAGGCATTCGACCTTGTGGATCACACACTTCTACTAGACTCCCTCAAAGGCCAACACCTATTGAACACTCCCATCAAATGTGTCGGTAGCTACCTCTCTGGGAGATCCCACAAAACATCATTTAATGCCCTCTCTCTTCTGAATGTCTGATTCAGTATGGTGTCCCCCAGGGATTGATCCTAGGCCCTCTTCTCTTCTTTTTTTTTGTTAACAACCTCCTTTCTATCTGCCACTCCACCCAACTTGTCCTCTATGCCAGAGATGTTGCTCTGTACTGCAATGACATTGACTGTGTTACTATGTTCCAGAATCTGCAATCTGACTTTAGGAAGCTGCATTACTGGTTCTCTGGGAGTGGCCTTGGTCCTCAATACTAAGAAGACAAAGTTCATGATCTTCTCGGGACCAAGGAAAGACCCTATCTCTGGCCTTAATCTTTCCAACAACTCTGGCACTCCCATCGAGCAAGTCCTTGAGTTCAAATATCTGGGAATCTTCCTTGACCCACACCTCTTCTTCAGCCTCCACATTAGTAATCTCATTGAAAAAGTCCATGTCAGGCTCAGTGTTCTATTTAGGATTAGAAAGTATCTGATCCCCTTTTCCAGACTTCACTTGGCTAGCTCTCTACTCCTGCCTGTATTAGAATATGGATCCGTTGTCTTCTCCCCTCCTACCTCATCCCTCCTCTACTCCAAACGCAGGGTCACCTACAACAGCATAACTCATTTCATCACCGGTCTCCCCTGGAGAACTCACCACTGCACTCTTTACTCCTCCCTCAGCTGGCCCACTCTAGAAGGGAGGCTTCATCAAAAATTGCTCTCCTTCCTCCACAAGAAATATCTCAGTATTCTCCAACCAAGTCTTAACTTCCTCCTTCCACTCGCAGCACCTAGGCAATTGACCAGAGGTACCTCCAGTCTGGTCTTTGACACCCCTTTCTACAGAACTAAACTTGTCCAGAACTCTATCACCTAAAGGGGTATGAAGCTTTCCAACAAACTGCCCCCAAGAAATCCAGGCCTGTGGATCCATTAACTCTTTTAACACCTCCCTCAAAGAGCACCTCCTCATATTATCCACCTGCCACTGCCCCAATAGCCCCCCTCCTCAGCCCACTCACTAAATCCAGCAGTTCATTCCTCCACGTTACCTGCACTTACCCCCACCTTTTATCATTATAACCATAGGCCCTTTACAGGGCCCGCCTCCCCTGTTCTATATTGCCTGCCTCACGTATTCCCTACTGTTCTCCTCTGGGTAACATCTTGGCTATGAAGTTACTTCAGTACACCTTACTACTATCTTTTGCCCAGAGTGAGTAGCCTCCTATAGCCTCTTGCTACCTCACCTCATCTTCAAACACTGCTTTTTTCCTACTGCCTTTTGTTTTCCACCTGCACGCTACTACCCTGTTAATACTATGTTTACATAATGTACACTTTAATTTTTGTGCTTTTAGACTGTAAATACAATGTATATATTATGTATTCTTTTGACCTTGTTTTTGTGCTTCTACCACTGGAAATACAATGTATATATTACGTATTCCTCTTAAATGTAACCGTTTACCTGTTATTTCCAACTCTGGACATTTGTGAATATGGGCATTTTTACTCACATACCCTCCAGTACACAAATTGATTGATTGATTGATTGATTGATTGATTGACCGATTGATTGATTGATATTATACAATGAGTCTTTTGTTAATAAATAGGAAAGGATAAAAAATATTCATTTTTTATTTTATTTTTTGAGCGTGGATGTATGTGTTTTGAAGAAAATGTCCAGAATAGTTGCTCACTTATAGATGGAGCTCCTATCTGAATAATGCTGCCTGCTGAGATCCCTCTGCTTCCTGGTCTGACATGTGCTGTCCTTTTGTTCTCTCAGCCACTTATCCCCACAACTGTGTCTCATTGCAGTTCTACCAGTACACTTTGGAAACATAGAAACAGGCTTTGACGGCAGATAAGGACCGCTTGGCCCACCTAGTCTGCCCATTTCCCTACCTAGAGGATAAGCTGCAGATCCTATTTAGCCAACAGCCTATTTCTTCCTACCCCCCACAAAAACTGCCTTATTTCTGTCCCATGCATTCTTGAATTCACCCACAGTTTTAGACCCCACAACCTCCTCAGGAAGGCTGTTCCATGCGTCCACCACCCTCTCGGTGAAAAATACTTCCTCATTGCTCCTGGCCATCCCCATCTATCTTCAAATTGTGTCCCTTGTTCTTGCACATCTCTTTTTCTGAAAGATGCTACCCTCTTGGACTTTGTCAGTTCCACTGAGATACTTAAACATTTCTATCATGTCCCCCCTCTCACTCCTTTCCTCAAGGGTATACTGTACATATTAAGCTCCTTTAGCCTCTCCTTATATAGGCTTCTTTTGCAGACCCTGCACCATTTTAGTTGCCTTCTTCTGAACTGCCTCCACCCTGTCTATTTCTTGTGGAGATGGGGTCTCCAGAACTGGATGCAGTACTCCAGATGGGGTCTCACCAACTATCTGTACAGGGGGATAACAACTTCCTGTTTTCTGCTGGTGATGCCTCTCCCTATACATCCCAGTATCCCCCCAGCCTTCTCTACTGCCTTCTGACATTGCTTGCCAACCTTAAGGTCATCTGATATGATTACCCCAATGTCCCTTTCCATTTTTGTTGTTGTTACTACCTCCACCCCATTGTGTAATCTTCCCCTGGGTTTTTGTTTCCCATGTGCATTACTTTGCACTTCTTTATAAAAACATTGCACTTCTTTATAGAATTTCTTGCTGTGTTTCATTGTTGTACTGGTGGATCGTGGTTGTGGTGGCAGATTCTGAGGTAGCTTTACATGCCTTCACCGCACTTGCCAGCTCACACTCCTTCACTGCTGTTGCTAGCCAGCTGCTGATGTCGCTGTCAATTGAATCTGTTGGTGACAATGGTGAAGGACATAGGGTGTGCTACACAGGGTTATGTTATTGTGTTTACTTTTAAAAAATGAAGAAGAAATGGAGCTGCAGGAGTATGGAAACACATTGGTTGCAGAGCGAGAGAGAGAAATGGTAGCACAAGTTGTTGTGCTGTGAACTGTTATTTAGAAGTGGCTGGAAATGGCACATTTAGGAGAAAAACATCTGTGATTTGCTGGAGTTTTTTAAAACTAATTTTCAATTCTAAATGCTGAGCTGGGGTCTCAGCTCGACCAACTCATGTACTGAAGGGTTTCTTTGCTGGGGGGAGGAGACAGAGGGATGCAAGTTTTGGGAGGGAAGTATGTGGCTACTGTACATGGGGTGCAGTGACTTCCTTTTTTTTTTCATCATTCACTGCTATCATCTGTGCTGGACCTTAATACAGTGATGGTATACTGGGATAGCATCATGGGTCTCATGACAGAATGATCACTCAGAGCCCAGCAATTTTTTTTGCCATTGTATAATTTGTGTTTAACATCGTTTTTTGTAATGTATCTTATGTTTCACTCCAGGTCAGCCTTGAAAAAGGGCATTCATGCACTTTTCTAATATTACAGAATATTATTTTTATATTTTCAATGTATTTTGCTATTATGTGCTTATGATTGTATAATTTTTGCTTAACATAATTGTTTATTTTAATTTAGAAAATGGCAATGGAAATGCTAGCATCCTGATTGGCTTGCAGGGTTCCATTGCCATGTGGGTATTTTTCCATAGAGCCCTCTCAACAAGTGCCAGCAGCATGCCCCAAAGGCAAACTGATGTCCTTGTGCCAGTTAAAATTTAAAGTCATATAACCATCATTTTCTTTCCACTCACTAAGCAGATGACTGACCAAGGAGGGCCCCCCTTCCCGAGATAGAGAAGTAACATCCACCACAGCCTTGTACAGCCAAACCATCAATTAAATTTTTTTTTTCTAAAAATAAATATTTTCAAACCACAGCACACTTTCATGAATGGAAACAGTTGCTCAGGCTCCCTGTCTCTCATAAAATAGCTGTAGTAGTAGTCAGACCTAGCCGGCAAAGAGTCCTCATGTCAGGGCAGCCACATCTAATAAGATCCTCATCTCCTGCTCCTCTTGGCCACTCGTGGTACCAACCCTTTTTATCTACCTCCTCTGCTCTGTCCACAAACAAATTACCCCCAACTACATTTAAAAAAAAACACATTTTCCCACACATCTCAACACAAAACAAGTACTCCCTTTTTTCAATACTGGAAGAATAACTTTCCTGGTCTCACCTGCAACTGACAACTTTGGCTGTCCCAACTGTGAACGTCATTGCAGACTATGCTTTGTTTTCCAGGCAGCAACCACATTAGCTCCATGTCACAGTCTTAAAAGAAATGGTCATTAAAAAAAAATTTACTCTCTTCTACAGTACACTCTGCCCCTGATTGCTCTCTGATTGTTCCTGTCCCATCACTGTGGTAATAGATGCCAATTAAAACAAAAATAGTAAACTTCTATTGCCAGTGGCGGGAGGGGGGATGAACAAAAAGAAAATACAACCAAAAAAAAGTGGAATGGGAAAACAGAGGTGCTACTTGACAATGTGTGGGGGGTCCTAAACAGACTGATATTGGGGGTGTAACTGCATGCAATCAGCATTTTTCTAATCATTGTAATCCAGGCAGAGGAATATTTGATTACAAAACTTACAGTAAACCAATTTTTTATTAGCAATTTTTTAGTGTCCTTTTTTCTGTGCCATTTTCTAAGCATATTAATACCCCACACGGTGGGCAGTATTGGGGAATACCATACCTTCAAGGGGCTATAAGGCCTTCCACCTGCAGCATCGGGCTACATTATGCCCCTGGGCAGTCCGGTATTTCCCTGTTCCACCAACCCTGTCGGATATTATTGTTTACGTATCTTATGTTTCAATCCAGGTAGCTCATGAAAATAGGCATTTATATTTTTGGGTTTTTCCAGTGATCAAGCAAACAACCAACCAACCAAAAAAACACACTTTCAAAGATATTTTTCTTTTCCTGATCAGCTATTTTATTTCCATGCTGAATCAAATCAGACTTGTGTGCTTCTCACTCTGTAACATAACTTACACATTCCGTATTGACCCTCTAGTACCTCACTCTTGATAGTTACCATACACCCCCTCACTCTCCTGTAGTGCTTTCAGTCTGTCCAGGAGAATTTCAATTGTCCTAACAAAATCCATTCTCCTTAATTCTGAAACCAACAAGTTCAAGGACAATCCTTGTGTCCCCCTAGCTATGTCAATGAACACTGTGTTGTGTTCACTTGTTCACAGAGGGGCCTCCATCTTTAGGTTACTTTCCATGTCATGGTTAGACAATACAAGTTCCAGTGTAGAACTCCCCCCACTAGCATCTCACATCCACTGATGAAGAATGCCCTGCAAGTCATCAGTGAACCCTTGATGTCTGCTACTCCCTGCCTCTGGTATTGCCCAATTTACATTTGGAAGACTTAAATCTCCAATAATGACTGCCCCCTCCTGTCTCCACTACTTTACTAGTCTCCTCTTCTGTAAGAGCAGTTTATCTGCCTCTCCAGCCTGACAAGGTGGTCTGTAGACCACTCCAGTCATCAGGCATGTGCCCTCCTAACCAACTGTAGGCACAGACGCTCTTTCTCTCTTCCCCCCACATAGGTCACCCCCTCCACTACTTTGATGATATAATTTATGTATACTACTACCCACCCACCTTAGCAGTACCTATATCCCTCTTTAATGAGGCATAGCAACATATAGTGGGGTCCCAGCTGTGATTTTTTTTCCAGTTTTCAGTAATGGCCAAAATGTCTTGCTTGCCCCAGCCACTAATACTGGCAACTCCTCTATTTTATTAACACTACTCCTGGATTCCACCCAGAATACTTTCCAAGTCAGTAGCAAATGCAGCAAAAGCCCTCAATTTCATAAATCCAAAGATGCACTCTGACTCTGCTTGATACTGGACAAACATGCTGATTTGTTATGCAAAACATTGCTCATATCATGGCTTGCAATGGACAAAGTTTCACACCTCCACATTCAGAAAGCCCCAGTGCTTTTATCATTACAGCTTTGTCAAGGGGTGGGGTTCTTGAGTAGGACATGGGGTCAACTTGTCACAAACAAAAACAGCGTGACAACATACCATGCTGTCAAAACAACGACTACATTTATATCGCTCAGTAAAAACACCAGGCTGTTATAAAGGTGAAGCAGAACATTAAATTATTGCACCCCCTGTTATGTGGGTCTGTGCCCCCAAATCCCTCCTATTAAAATAACCTACTCCAGGGGACGCAACTCTAGGATGGAGTGAAACTTGGGTGGGGGAATCTCAAAATGCTGAGTAAATGCAAGAGTACAGAAAAAAAGTGAACTAATCTGGTACCAGGAATAGAACCCAGTCCACAGCCATTCTATTGCCCTCCCCTACCAGTGACTCTACCCACTGAGCCACAGCACCTGCTCGGTGACTTCCCGTACAGCAGAGTTCTTATCTTCTGCAATAGTGCCTGCCAGTGAACAGCTACAGGATTACCACTACTGCTCTGCACCATTTGTTTCATGTGGCATTCTGAACCCTGCAGCTGTTGTTCTGTGTGCTGTTAATGTTGCGTAGTTTTGCCTGCAGCATTATCGCTTCCACATATTGACCTGGTACCCTGGAGCAGCACCCTTTATTTAAAAAAAATAGCCAATGACTTGACAGCATTGCATCAGTCACTTTTGCAGATGACAGAAAAAGTTAAAGTTACAGGTATCACCTATGTGCTGATTTATCTGTACCGGAGCTAAAGAGTATGCAAAATGTGATTATTAAGCAAACAATAGAGGGGGCAATCTGGTACTGATGTCTTTTTATCAGTATAAAATGTGTGTTGGTAAATGTTTGAACAGGGGAGGGGATTTTAAGAAACTTAACAGGGATCGAACCCCAAGTTTAAAGCTGAACTGCTACACCTCTTAGAGGGGGCAGTAGAGAATGGGTAGATTTAAAAAAAAAGAGTTTGAATACCTCTGGTCTGATAGCCCTACAATTTGACAATGTATGCTATACCAAAGGTTCATCATAATTTAACATACCTACTGGGGAAGCACATCATCTCTGGGGTAGGATCCCTCACTGGCAGCTTGACCAAATTCATTGATTTTTTTTTTCTGAAAGAATGTGTTAGTGATTTGGGATCCTACCTCAGAAATACCATGGATGTCCTCAATAAATTTAAGGATTTCATGTGAAAAAATGAACATCGCAGTTGCAAGCGGATATCAAATCCTTATACAGTATACATTCATCAGGCATGATGACAGAATCAAAGTCTGTGATTATTTTTGAGACAAAATTCTAAAAGCAAAGTGGTCTCCATTTCTTTTCTCTTATAAGCTTTGAGATTTGTGTTAACAAAAAGCTGCTTTGAATTTAATGATGAATTCTTCCTACAGATGTGTGAGACAGCAATGGGGAGTCCATGGCCCCTCCTTTGCTAATCTGTTTCTAGCTCTGTGGGAGAAGGAGTTAGTGTTTGATGCAGCTGTCAACCTGCATGCACACCACATCACCAAATGGTGCCACTTTATTGATGATGTAGCAAGCAAGAACTTAGAATTAATTGACTGACTGGTTGAGACAAGCAGTGGGTTCAGGAGCCTAAATGACTATGTCTCAGGAAGTGAAGATTTGCCACTCTTGCAAACTAGAAGTCATATTAAAATTCTTACTTGGAACATTCACAGTAGAACTGATGATGGATGCTGGTTCCAACTACTTGATGCTTGTGATGCTATTATGTTACAGGGAACATGGTCTGTTGAGACCTATGCTAACTATGTGAATGGATTTGCTCAGTTTATATGCTCAGCAAAAAAGGAAAAAAAATGGTAGATCTAAGGAAGGCCTCATGACTTTGGTTGCAACCCACTTAAACTATGATTGTGAGTTACTGCACTTGGAAAACTCAGCTCTATTAACTGTCATAATGAAACATGAAAACAAACCATGTATCTGTTTAGTAAGCATGAACGACCTGCCTAATTAAAAAAGATAATTTATCAGGATTTTATAACCAGTTTAAAAAGACAATGGATTATGTACTGGAAGGCTCCCTGGAGTTGCTGTCATCCTAGCAGGGATTGAAATGCTAGGGTAGGAGAACAAATAGAATTAAATGAAATAACTGGGCAATTGATAACTAAAGCAACTGAAGCAGGGCAACTCAGTAGCTGAATAAAGACCTGAATGTTAGGTCATGTTAAAACTGTTTTATTACGAAACTTTAAAAACAAACAGCAGCACCCCCCACACACGTACACAAGCCGATGTCTGGCATCACACTGATGCCTTTTCCAGGCATGGCTAGTATGCTAACAGCTATCTACATTTAAAGAGCTCTCTTAAAGAGACATGCTTTATATTTCAAAACTGCATAACAATTCATTTTAAACTGACACCCAGTGCATATCAATCGTAGTGAAAGCAGAAAATATAATTAAATACATAGAACACTTAAATCTAAAGAAACACACTTATCAACAATATATATATATATATATATATATATATATATATATATATATATATATAGTGCACAGATTCAACATCAAGAGTTCTTTAAATGTAGATAGCTGTTATCATACTAGCCACACCTGGAAAAAGGATCAGTGTGACATGAAACATTAGCCTGTGTACGTGTGTGTGGGGTTCTGCTGTTCATTTTTTAAAGTTTTGTAATAAAACAGTTTTAACATGACCTAGCATTCAGGTCTTTATTCAGCTACTGAGTTGCCATGCTTCACTTGCTTTGGATTTGGATTTTCGCCATGTTACCAGTTTCTTTTTGAAAGCAGCTTCCTCATCTGACTGAACAATTGATAACTGCTATGACATTTCTTTAAGGGCATCCTATGATAAAAGCACACTCCACTAAATGACTGCCATTTGGTGGAGGCCAGCAGTAGTGCAGGTCGAGGAGGGCAGTAGAAGGGAGGGCTGTTATGCTGAGGTATGTGCGCAGCTTGATGCATGTGCATCTACGTGTGCACCAGAGCATGGGAAACAAGGAGAAAATTGTGAAAAAGCCTGTGTCACCTTGTTACCATATGTGACGGCCCTTGGGGGACTCGCCGATTCTGTTTCCGTATGGATCCCTACTGGTATGACAGTTGGGGGAGCAGTTGATGGGACTGGGGCATCCTCAATACAGGACCCGATGACAGGAGCAGGTGGCAGTTAGTGGAAAAAAAAGCTGTATAAAAAATAAAGAGTAAGAAAATCACTTGGTGTCCCTATTCTGAGAAAATCTTAACCTTGATTATTAATGAACACATGGTTAATAAATGCATATACTCTAATAATTACCCAGCTGAAAAACTCCTGGAATTAAGTTTGTTTGCTGAATATGAAAAGTTTACTAAATCCTATTGTTCTGGCCTTAGCAAAATAGAATAGGAGATCACAAACTGTAAAGACCTAATGTGTCTAATACTAGAGCATTAAGGCAGTTAAAGAAAGAGCATAAAATAGTCAATAGGGTAGCCTGTGATGTAGGCGACTGAATGTGGGTGACTGGTCAGAAAGGCAACGGGACAACAGTGGCAACAATTGAGAGACCAGGGAGTTCCCCTCTTTCCCCGAGTTGTACCCCAGATGGGAATCCTAAAGAAGGGGGGTGGGAAGAAAGCCCCCATGAGTGGGGGAGGGGGAGAGGCCCCACATTAAAACACTTTCAATTTTGCAGTCACCTTGGGGAATCATCCCTCTTCCATGGGTCACCATCCTTCAGTTGCCCATATCACATAGAACCAGTTAATAGCAGAGAAAAGGAGGCGCTCCATGCTAAACTGTATCAAACTCCTGAAATGATTTTACTAAAAAAAAAAAACATCAAAAACTCTTTTGGGACATAAAGGCCTTTTTGTTGCAAAAGAGACACTGCTTATGCAATGTCTACTTTACCAGAATTAAGCTGGCTGCGACATTTTAAAAATCTGTAGAAAGACTGTTGCCCTCTGAAGCCTATAAAAAAATGTAATTCATCAAACCCTGCCAACATCTCCCTGGAAAATCAAGACTGGTTATTTATCTCTCTATTTCAACTCAAGAAGTTCATTTTGCAACAAAAAAAGGAGTAAATCCCTCAGGACTGATCTAATTTCCACAGAAGTTTTACATTGCAAGATAGATACATGGGCACTGTGTGTAGGGAGATAAATTATATGCTTAAGATTCCAGCTGACTGGTCCACTGGTATCACAGCATCACTCCTTACAAAAGATAATGTACTTGACCCACTGTGTTTCAGATAGCGTTGTGCGAAATTGGAATATTTCTCCGGGTGAAATATTTAGTGGAATTAGTGCATTACGCAAAATATTTTGCTGGGCAAAATACAATATTTTGCCCATGTTTGTAGTGATATTGCACCCCAAGCCGGCAAAAATTTAAGCCTGCAGGTGAATTTACACTGTGGTAATTCCACCTGTTGGTGAATTTCACCACTCTTGGTGAAATTTAAATCATTTTGGTGGAATTTTGCCACTTGCAGGTGCAATTTCACTATTGTTGGTGGACTGCTCAGAGGGAGAAAATGTGGGCAATATTGTGCCGCATTTTCACAAAACATTTAAATTTCCCTTGCGAAATTTAATTTTGCAACATCTCTAATTTCAGTCTAAATTCTTTATTAAGCATCCCTATGAAAACTAATACACAATATTTATTTCTTTCATTTAGAGGACTGGGAGAGGGATTCAGAATATTTTTCAATTTTACAGGTGAGGTTTCACAAAGCATACTCCATGAATGACCACATTTTTATTTGAATAATCTAATTGGTAAATATACATCTGGTGGCTCTAAAAAGAGTTATCTTTTATGGACTTGAAGAGTGCACTACTTTAAATAAAACAATGATAGTAATTAATAAAGCATTACACTTTAAAGGGACACTGTCAACCTGTTTTTCATCATATTATTTCTAGTTAAAAACCTACATTTTATGATTGCTTACTTTCTCTAAAATTCATTGATGTTGCTGTTTGTTTTGTCTGTCTTTTTGTTTAGTAGAACTGAAATGCATGCTAATGTATATTTACAAACAACCTTGTTTTGTTTACAATCCTGGATCTGTTCTTATCGCATACTTCCTGAGCATTATAAACACAACTAAACAATGCAGTCACTCATGAGGCAGTAACCTCCTAAACTCCCACTGCATCATGAGGGGCTAGACTGTATTGTGGGTGTTCCCAACTCCAGGAAAGATGTAATGGGAATTAAGGAATGTAAACAACCTTGTTTTTGTGTGGTAACACCAGTATTGTGGGCAGTCTGTTTTTCACCTTGTAAAATAAAATAAGACTCAAAATCAAACTACCAGCTATATCAGCAATCTTTACAGAATGTTGGCAGTGATAAAATGTTTTTTAAACAAGGGACACTTTGAGGCTTAATGGGGCTGACAGTGTCCCTTTAACAAGATAACACAAGTCAAGCTGAATAAGAATTGAGCAGGGGGTAAAATAAACAGTCTACTAGCCCCATTTCTTTTTGATAATTATGTTAATTCTATCACAGATAGTTTCAAGTACACTATGCACCTCCAGCAACAGACAACAACTTTGGTTCCTGTTCATATACGCTGATGACACTATCCTCTTGTCACTTACTCAGGAAGGACTATTGATGGCCCTGGACATTTCACCATATAATAATCTTGGTTTAAATATCATACGAATATACAAACATCCAAAGAAGCCAGCAGAAGAAAGCCATTTGGTCTATAAGTCTGCTCGTATTGCAGGGTCCACAGCTTGAGCTACTGTCCCTGCCCTCCCTCTCCATTCCTCCCATCCTCCCTACCCATGATTCTTACCTTCCTCCTATGCCTATCCCAGCTTCTCTTAAAGCTTCCCACAGTTTTCAATGAGAAGAGCTCTTCTGGTAGTACATTTCAAGTGTCCACCACCCTCTCTGTGAAGAAGTGCTTCCTGACCTCCCTCCTAAATCTCCCACCCTCAGTTTAAGACTGTGCCCCCTCATGTTATGGTTGCCATTCAGCTTAAAAAGACTCTCCTTATCAACCTTATTTATCTCTTTCAAGTACCTGAAAGTCCCAATCATGTCCCCTCTCTGTCTCCTGACTTCCAGGGAGTACATGTTCAGTGCCCTCATTCTCTCCTCATATGACTTATCCTGCTGACCCACTAGCATCCTTGTAGCCCTCCTGTGGACCTTCTCCAGCAGGTTAATGTCCTTTTTGAGGTGTGGGCACCAGTACTGAACTCCATATTCTAGATATACCCTTAACAGTGACTTATACAAGGACAGTATAACCTCCTATCTCTTACTACTGATCCCCCTAGATATATATTTATTTATTGATGTATTTTTACAAGTTTTACCAGGAAGGCATACTGAGCAGTGATGCTTAATTCCAGATGCGACCTGGGGGCCAGGACCCAATACATTACAAAGTATTAGATACAGAGACAATCAACAGTGAAATTAAATGGCTAACTGCCTTTCAGACAATCAGCAGATAGCTACAGACAGGCAGACAGATACTGTACATACACTGGATTGTTTGAATTCATGATACAATTAGAAGATGCAACTAAGCTTCAGGAATACAGTAGTACATTGTTAGTTAAAACAGGAGCAGCTGGAGGAGAAGTGTGTGCTGAGTAGTTGGTTGCGATGGCTGGGATTTGGTGCATGTCTTATGGTAGCTGACAGGGCATTCCAAATCTGTGGAATTCTGTAATTGAAAGTGTCCTGACCTTTGGTTGTGAGCATAAAGGGGACGTGGAGTAGCCTGGGGTCAGTGAGTCTGAGGGAGTAAGCAGGTGGGGGTAGTTGGGAGAGGGTAGAGGCCAGGTAAGGGGGTAGGGAAAGGGACCAAAATTTGGCTGCGAACCTAGCACAATGGATTAGTCTACAATCTTGGAGGGATGGCAGGGCTAGGGAGCTATATAAGGTGCAGTGGTGGGTGGTTTGTGAGCAGTCGAGGATGAAGTGACAAAATGAGTGGAACAGGGTGTCGAAGCTGGCCAAGGTGGAGGAGGGAGTGATAGTGTACACTATATTACCATAGTCAAGTATTGGTAGTATCATCTTTTGGACAATAGCGTGCCTCGTGAGTGAAGGGAGGCATCTTTTGTTTCTGTATAGTGCACCATGTTTAGGGAGTAGCCTCTTATATAAGGAGTCGATATGAGTGGCAAAATCGAGGTGCTGGTCAAGCCAGATACCTAGGTATCTGAAGCTGATGCATTGCTCCAGAAGGGTCCCATCCAGGGTTTTGAAAAGGGGGCATGGGGCTTGGTGGGACAATCTTTGTTGGGAGCCGAAGGTTAGTGACATATTTTTTTTAGGTTTTAGAAATAACTGGTTTGACCGGAACCATTCCTGGATGGCGTTGAAATCGTCCTGTAGGAGAGTTGTCACACTGCTTGTTGTAGGGCCAGAGGCATACAGTACTGTGTCATCTGCATACATCTGGATGGAGGAGTGGTGACGTGCTGTTGGGAGGTCATTTAGAAATATGGAGAAAAGTAGTGGGCCCAGGACTGAACCTTGGGGGACACTGGCGGTAACAGGCAGGGGGTTTGAGGTGTGCGATGCTACTTTAACAGCTTTGTGTCCACCCACTAGGTAGTCATGGAACCATGCAGTGGCTGGTTTGAAGAGCTCGGCTTCAGTTAGTTTGGAGAGGAGCAGAGAGTGGGAGAATGTATCAAAAGCCTTGGCTAGGTCAATAAAGATGGCAGAGGTGATATGTCTGTTGTCCATACCAGTGAGTATGTCGCCAGTGACTCGTAGAAGGGAGGTGATGGTTGAGTGAGATTTGCAAAAGCCTGATTGGAAAGGAGTGAAGAATGAGGAGGCGTCCAGATGGGGTGTGAGTTGGGTGAGTACAAGACGTTCATGTAATTGGCCAGAATCAGGAGTAGGGAGATTGGGTGATAGTTGCTTGGGGAGGAGGGGTCACCCCCTTTAGGTAGGGGTATGACAGTGGTCTTTTTCCATTCTGTGGGTAACTTGCCCAGCATGAAGGAGAGGTTGAAAAGTGCGGCAAGAGGGGCGGCAATGGCTGGGGAGGACAAGATTAGCATCTTAGCATCCAGGGAAGTAGGGCATTTGCCTTTGTTGGGGTTCGGGGCATGTAAGGATTTGAAGACTTCAGCTTGGGATACAGGGCGGAAGGAGAACTGTTGGACTGGTGGGAGTGCACTGGTTTGTTGGGGGGACCGTGGTGGACGGGCACCTGAGAGATGATAGGAATGTGTCAGCACAGCTGGAGAAGTAGGTATTGAAGGCCTCGGCTACCCCGCAGGGATCAGTGATGAGGGTGCCCTGAACTGATAGTGTCAGGGTTGGGGGTTGAGTGGGGGAGAGCAGGGATTTGAGCGATTTCCAGAAGTTTGTCGGGTGGTTAATGTTTGCTCTAAAAGCTGATAGAAAATAATAATTGTTTGCCTGGCGGATGATGTTTGTGCAGGAGTTGCGAAGGGCTCTGTAGGTAAGGAGGGAAGTCTGGGTGCCCAATTTCTTGTGGGCTTTCCAGGCGTGGTCCCTGGAGTGACATTTCCTGATTATATCAGCTGTGATCCAAGGAAGGTGGGCCCCTCTGACTCTTTTTGTGCGCAGGGGGGCATGTTTGTCCCAGACTTTAAGAAATCTGGTCTTGAACGCATCGAGCACAGCATCAATGGATGATGCCACAGAGATAAAGGACCAGTTTATACATCCTAGGTCCGACAGGAGTGATGCTAGGTCCAGGGGGTTATATGACCTGATGCGGAGTGTCTTGGGGGGGGCAGTGGGCCTGTCCACCTTCCTGATCAGGAAAATCATGTGGTGATAGCTTACTCAGGGAGCAGGCCTGCATGTAAAACCCTGTGTGGGTGGGAGGTGACAGCCCAGTCCAGCAGTGAGTGGTTTTGTGACTTGTGATTGAGCCTGGTGGGGTCAGCAATAAGTTGCATGAGGTTCAGGGCTTTGATCTTAGTCTTAAGGTGAGCTTTATCATTGGCCAACCAGTTGTTGTTATAGTCGCCGATGGCATGAAGCTCGCCGCCTGCGGCTAGGGACTGTAAGGTGACCAGGTGGGTAATGATGTCCTTTGGGGATGTGGGGGATATGCATCCCTGCATTCTGTTTGCATTTGCTGCTGCTTTCTTGAACAGTGTGTAGTGATTCAGATCACTAGTGATAAATCAAATATTCTTATTTTTGGTAATAAATGTTCCAGTGAAGAGAAATTGGACAAAAGGTGGGTGAGAATTGGAAACTGTAAAAAGTTATAAAAATCTGGTAATTAATTTACATTCTACTTTCCTGTAAAATCAGCATGGGGACTTGTGCAAAAGTCCATAGGGCGACACAAGTCAGTGGAGGGAGAACATGGGGGGGGTAATCTACAGGCTGGTGGAATAGTCGGGAGCACAGGTGAAATGGGTGTTAAAGAAGAAAAAAAAAACTTAAACAATAGCAACACCAAAAAAAAAAAAAAAAACAATTTTCCCACAGCCAGGTGGAAACCTGGGTCCACCAGCAACACAGGAGATGACTGTAACCACAGCACCAGACTGTCAGTTTGGATCTGGCCCAAAGAACAAGTACCTATGTACTTCAACCAATAACTATCCTGAGTCACTCCTGACTAAAACAAAAGAGCTGTACCTACAATGTGGTCTTAAAAGTACAAAGGTCATTTCACACTTGCTATTGTTACCGCACCCAAATTGACTTGCTGTAATTGAGTCATTGTATTCACTGGATACCAATAAAGTTTGGCTGTCCATGGTGAAGTCTGATATAAATGTGTTCCATGGAGAGCTTTAAAAAAGACCACAAGGTACACAATTTCAGACCTGTCAAGAATTAATTAGTCTCCATGTTAATGGAATATATAACTTTCAAAGCAATAAGGGGTAAAGAACATTGTCCAGATTTTTGTAACAAAAAAAATTGTACATAGCAAGGGCATTGCCAGGATTTGATTTACTTTAAAAGGTATCCTATCAGGATACTGAAGCTGGGGGTACCAACATTCATGAACCCAGCTTTGGTTTCTGAAATTAGGGATACCTGAAAAAGTAGCTCTACAGCGTAATTGAATCTTGCTGGGTGAAATTGTATTTCGCCGAGCGAAATGCTAGGTTACACCCAAGGAACATGGTTCCACTTGGCATAAACTTTTGAGAGTGGTGGAGTGAAGTGCTGGCTGAGCTGCTCCACGGTGTGGAGCACTAATGCTCTTGCAGCTGAGCCAGCAGGCTTTCGGGGACAGAATTCTGTTCCCACTAGGGGAATATTTTTCCGATTTCATTTTTGCAACCCCCCCAACTTTACTACCAACTCTGAGGTCCGCTCCCCCTCAGAGTTGGTTAATTTATTTAGGACGGTGCAGGGGGATGAAGCTTTTCATATAACACAAGTCCCTGTTGGGAATTTGAAATTCTGTTCCCGACCTCTGTATACTGTGGGTTGGGAGACCAAATTTCGGGATCTCATAATATATCCATTTAAAATTACACCTTTTAAGTTTAATAATCTATACTTGAAGTCTAAACTTGTATGTACAGTAACTGTAATAGTTACATCACATTTAAAGAATTCCTTAGCCATTATTTGATGCATTGTGAATGCTTGGCAGTAGCTGAGCTAAAATGGTTATGCTCTTTATGGCTCAAACCTTGGATTTTTGCTATTGACTCCTTTGGGACTCTGGCATGGAAAATAATGCTCAATTAGTGTATTAAATTATGCAGCATTTTCCTCCAGCCATTGCCACTGGGCTTAGAAGTTTATATGCTTATTAAAAAAACAGCTATCTTCTTCCCTAACACACTGGCTCCCCTGCTGTAAAGATGCAGGCCATATTTTATGAACAGTCTATTTTGTTACCAAAAGGGTCCCCAATCCCTCTGAAAATAAGGATCCCCATTCCCCACTCCAGCCATATGGCCAAGTCTAATAAAAATGGATCTTGGACTGTCTGCTGTCCCATTCAATGTTCACTGGTAGAACCTGAAAATGTTTACCATTCTGCAACTTACTTTAGCATACCACCTAACAAACAAAAACTGAAACTCCTCTTGACCCTATCTATGCTATTATGGGGAAGATCATTGTTCCATTGGTGTATGACTGCATCTGGCCTACTAGTGCCCCAAAAGTAAGGTCTCCCCCTCCAGTAACATTCCATAACCTTGGAAAGATACTGTCTGATGTCACTACAGAGCAGCACAAAGTCTTTGCATCTGAGTAAATGACACAAACCACCTTCTCCATCCCTTGAACTATGGCATCCCTAATTAACATACATTTTCTCTCATGACTCTTACAGTTGGAAACCTCCTCCACCCTGACCCACACACAATAACAGTTGGCCTTGTCCCAGTGGAAACAGCTATCAAATCCTCCTTTGGGGAACCGGTAAAATCTGCTATAGGCAAGGACGGCATGGGGTCATAATGTCACAAGACATTATGCCTCATGGCAAAACCACTAAAGATTCTCAACTCTGGGGGGGGGGGTTGACTCAGGGGTGCACAAAAGTGTGAAAAATAAAAGATTCTGGGACTGGGAATCAAACCAAGTCTGAGACACAGCACCTGGATTCTTGCTGCTGTTGCTTAGTCCTGTGAGCCACAGCAGCTGCTCAACAGAACCCACTCCCAGCAGAGGTCGTATCCACTGCCTGGGAGAGCACTACTAGTGCAATACTGTGAACAGCCATATACATGGTATTTCACCAGTAGCAGTTACAAACTACGCTGTAGCAGTTTAGCCATAATATTGTACACTGTTAGGCATGCAAAATTATGACCCAGTAGGGGCAAGGACTCACTGCGGTTCCTGGTTTCCTCATGAGAATTACCCACACCCTTCCAGACTCTACTCTATGCCTGCCCCAGTGTTCACCTCCAGTGCTGGTTCTAGGAGTCTGCTGTGTAGTGGGATGGGAAGCACCTCTACCTTCCACTCAGTATGACTCCTGATCAAGAATATTTTTTCTTGTGCCAGAACCAAATCTAATGCCAATGCCCCCAGTCTCCTCGTATTGAGCATCAGCTATTCATCCAGAGCATCCTCTGGAAGACAGTCACCCCACAATCCCTACAGCTGACTCATCCCCTAACCCCCCCCCGTAGGTGCATTGTGTTAGTGTACTGTTAGTGTATAAAACAGTGAGGTGTTGTACTTGATTTTTAATCACACAGACATACAAATGGTTCCTATGTACCACACATAAAATTGCTCTCAATAGACTGTTTACAGTTTTGTAGAAGTACAAACGTTGAACATTAGCCCCCAAAATACCTTATTATACCTCTATAATTGCCTTGCTACACTGAGTAAAATTCCAGGGCACCTCTTACAGAATTTCTCAATAATCTGTAAAAAAATAGAATTGACTTGTTTTATTGATTGACAATCTATGGCACTTTTTTTAGTATGTCTCAATGTCCTGTAGAAAACAAGTAATTACCTTGCTATAATAACCTGGAATTGTTTTGTTTTGTTTTTTTCCCATAGGGAAACACAGTTATAATTTACCTTTACAACCTGCTGTTGTATAGTAACAACAAGCACTTGCCAGATTTCCCCTTGCACAATGCATGCACCAGCTACAGTCTTCCCTTCATCACTCCAGGCTATAAATGAAGCAAGTCACTGACTCCAGGTAGAATTAAACAGGTACTGCTTTATTATTTTGAGAAAACATGTAAATGTAAAGCTAAGTCTTCCTTCAACCCACAGATTAATAACCCAGCTATAACAACTTTAGAACAGCTTATTTTGAATGGTATCACCAAGCTTAAAAAACATGTGTGTTTGAGAAAGAATAAGAATTTAACCATTATAGAAGAAACTGCATTAGATGAATTACAGAAAATGAAAGGTGTGATGATTAAGCAATCTGACAAGGGGGGGGCATAGTGGTTAAGGGAGAATAATTTTATGTTAATAAAGTAATGGAATTACTGAATGATGGGGATAATTATGAAAAGTTAAGATGCATAGTTACATAGACACTGGCACAGATAAGAACCTATGGCCCACCCAGTCTACTCATTTGTGATGTGACCCCACCCCCAAATACCTCTTAGAATTCCACACATTGGTTGATGAAGCTTACATAAAAGGATAGTTAACAGGTGAAAAGGTGGTATTTATCAAACCAAATTGCCCTATCCTTCCAACATTTGATGGCCTGCCTATGGTAAATAAAAATGGTTCATAAAAATATTGACCATCCCATCCAC
The DNA here is from genome assembly GCA_016271365.2 of Neoceratodus forsteri. Classification (NCBI taxonomy): domain Eukaryota; kingdom Metazoa; phylum Chordata; order Ceratodontiformes; family Ceratodontidae; genus Neoceratodus; species Neoceratodus forsteri. The sequence continues at coordinate 381,593,764 of CM057455.1, read as the reverse complement.
TCAATAGTTTCTGATATTGACTCTTTAAGCTATAATCTGGGTAAATACATGCATCATTTCCTGAAACAATATGTAGTGGGACCTAAATCACATATTAGGGACGCTATGGAACTTCTCCAAAAATGTGTATATTTTGAATAGAAAGGAAATTATATGTGGGCCACTATTGATGTGGTGAGTCTGTACACTTCTATCCAGCATTTGGAAGGGCTTGAGACAGTACAGCATTTTTTAGGGAAACCAAGCATGAGGGGATCCTGTTCAAAAAGATTTCTTTCACAAGCTTGAAAATTTGTGCTACAGCAAAAATTTTTTTTGTTTGATAAACAGTTCTTCAGACAAAAATGTGGCATGCCTATGGGGGCTTCCATTGCCACATCTTATGACAGTTTGACAGTGGGTAAGTGGGAGGAAGACTTTATATGGAACAGTGCAGCTAATCCTTTCATCCATAAGTTGGTGTTATGGCACTGCTTTATAGACGATATAATTTGCGAATGGGATGGGAGCACAGAGGAATTTGAAAAATTCATGGAGTACTTCAATAAGACCAATATAAGCCTGGTATTTACCAGTCAGTCAGATAAGGAACACATCACATTCTTAGACATAGAATGGAAAATAACAGAAGTGATGGCAATTGAAACATCTGATCATAGGAAACCTACTGTTGTCAGTTCTATTCTCCATGCTTGCAGCGCTCACCCACACAAATTGATTGAGTCCATACTGCATGGACAATTTCTATAGATTAAAAGAAATTGCTCACAATGAAGATGAATACAGGCATAAGGCATGTATACTAAATTCAGGGAGAGCAGTACAGTGACGCAACACTGTGAAGTTCTTTAAACAAAGTAGAAAAAAGTATAGGAGCATCCTCTTGAGACCAAAAACCAGGAATCATAGTAATCAGAAAACAATCACTTTTTCAGCCACACACAACTTAGTTTTTGGAAAAGTGGGACATATTATCCATAAGTATTGGCATATATTTCACACAGTTCCTATACTGAAAAATGCAATTGAGGACAAACCCAGGAAAACTTTTAAGAAATCAAAGAACTTGAAAAGAGATATTAACAAATAGTCATATTAAAGCAAATGGTGCACAAAGAACAAAAACCTGGTTACCCCTACGACCAAAAGGATACGTCAGGTGTGTACACTGTAATATGTGTACATATGCACAAGAGGGAAATACATACATATACCGTAATAACTCCAGAAAAGATGTGATTAAAAATATAATTTCTTGTGAGAGAGTGTGGTTGTTTACATCATGTGGTGAACCTGCCTCAAACATTATCCTGGGACCTCTAAAAACTTGTGTGCAAGAGAATGTTAGAGCAATAATAAATCAAAGTGATCATAGCCCCTTGGGTACTTACTTTGCACAGTTTCATAATTCTGATCCTTCCTGCCTCAAATTCATTGCCCCAGAAATTGTACGACTCCTGGAAAGAGGGGGAGACAGATTGAATAGATTAAATCAAAAAGAGACAAAGTGGATAGTGTCATTATACACTGTGGAGCCCACAGGTTTGAATGAAGATGTAGACTTCACTCCATATGTAATAAATCCTTGAACATTCTCTGACAGTTTGTTTTTTGTTATATTACAGTATGAATGAAGCATTAAGTTAGGGACCCTGCTTGTTGACAATTAGTGCCACCAGTGTTATGTCTGTATTTATGCCTCTATCTGTACTTTGTAAGTGGCTTTATTAATATATTATGTTTTATCTATAGGTATTGAAGCTCACATGAAAGAGAACTCTCCTGTTAACACCTGGGACTTTTCTATATTTGGAACAATTAATTATAAATGGGGAGTTACCCCCTTAGAAATTTCAAAAATCCATAAAAGAGACTATGAACTTGAACAACTTGTAGTTACTCCTTGTTTTATATTCTAATCTGTACCTATTAGGTTAAGAAATAATCATGGACTAGCTTGATGGACACTACACTCACCTTCCCTCTCTCCTCCACCCCCTTTTTTTTTGTCTCCCATCCCACCCTATCCCCTTAGTCCACCGTCTGTCCTGTTTTATAAAAAACTAAACAACTTGATAAAACATTTGATTATTGTATTAATGAACTGTTCACTGGGTGTATCACTTTATGACATGCACTTAAATAGGTAGTAGGTTTGAGTAGGAGGACACACCCCCTGATGATGGCCTTATTGTTGGGCCGAACCATTGGGGCAGGACCTCCAACATGGTGTCTGTTTCACTCTGAATAAATGAATGCCTGCTTAATTCTACCTGGAGTTGGTGGCTTGCTTCATTTATAGCATGGAGTGCTCTAGCATTCTGTTTCTACATTTCTACTGGGTCAGCAAATCCTGTGTGAGCACCTTGGATATTTTATAGAGATGCACCAGCCTGCTATGTACTGAATTAGTCTTCCTTTCATCACCTGGGACACTTCACCTGCTCTTGAACTTAGCCTCTCTCCTTCTCAGCTGCTGTCGGACGTCGTGCTGAGTGCTGATCTCACTCTCTGGCAACATGAAGTTTGTTCCCTGGCTACCCCTCACCCATCTGCTACTCCTGCTCAAAAAAAAAACAATCATGGACTGCACTTCAAACTGACCATGGCTGCACAGAAATTTTATATGATTGCTGTTGAGAAAAAAAAAGTTCCCAGCTATTATATAAAACAAAACATGTGGAAGTGTATAAAACCTGAATTGTGCACATGCCCCCAGTGTTGGATACCTGTATAAACCCCTCAAGCTTCACTCTTGATGTTTATGTAGCATCAAACACTGTGTGTGTGTGTGCGTGTGTGTGTGTGTGTGTGTGTGTGTGTGTATGTGTGCATGTGTGTGTGTAAAATTCTCAATACATACACACTACCCCATGATTTATTCTATATGTAACGAGATTAAATTTCAGTGCATCTCTTATAGAATTTCTCCACATCCTGTAAAAAAGAACTACACTTTCCCTAATATAATGAAACAAAGTACAGGCCTCCACTTAAAGGTTTTATCTATGACCAACAGAAAACAGATAGATTTTCATACACAGAAACATAGACAATAACAACAGAAAAAGACCAATAGTCCATTCAGCCTACTTGAGTGTTTTACCTAGCCCTGGGACCTATTGTCCATTTGGAGTCCTAGTTCTACTCCCTATTCACATTCTGGTTTCTGCTGCCCCTAGTAACCACTACAGCCTTTATTCTGTCCCAGCCATGCTTGAAACCATTAACTGTTTGAGCACCCACCACTTCAGCTGGTAGACTGTTCCACTGCTCCACCAACCATTCTAGATGCCACCAGAGCCAGATCCTTTGTTACTCCCTACTGCCCATGTCCCTTGCTCAAACAGGTGTGTCTACTGCACCATGTCCCACAGTCTGAGCTTCTGTACCCTGATGCCTCCCCTGTCTACTGCCCAAACAGTTAGGGCTGCTACCCTCTGTCCCCTACCATATAACACAATATGAAAGTTTTTTTTTTTCTTTTGAGCAGTTTAGGTGGTGTACCAAAGGATCTGACTCTGGTGGCAAGGAGCAGCATGGTAAAACAGCCTTAACTATGCAGGCAAGAGTATCTGTGGTGCAGCAGGGCACAGTGGTGGCAGGAGACAGAGGACAGCATCTTGCAGAAGCCTTGACTGTGGAGCAGGACACAGTGAAGCATCAGTGTATAGCAGCTCTGACTGTGAGACAGGGTGCATGTTGCCCTGCCCATTTGGGGCAATGGAAGTGGGTAACGGTGTGGCAAATTCCATACCTTTGGCAGCCTTGGGCAACATGGTTCAGCAGTCCCAACTGTGGAGACAGAGGTCCTTGGACTCTAGGGCTTAGCAGAGCACAGCATCCCTCTCTGTAGAGACAGGAACAGGGGGAAAAAGGGTGCACTGGCCCTGACTGCTGGGGTGTGGGACAGAGGGAAGCATGGTACAGAAGCCTCAACTGATGAGCAGGAGAGAAGGGCATCAGGATGTCATATAGCATTTCTAGTTACACACATACATGATGTATTTCACACATAACCCCTCAAAGAACTGAATTTTGTGAGTTCATACAGTACATGTTCCTGAAATAACAAAGTGTGACAGACACCTGTTTGTCAATCTGACATAAGAACAAACTTGCTCTCATATGAACCAATTTATGGAGGCTGCATCAAAGACACACTGCTTCTATGAATGAAACACATTTAGATGTATTGAATATCTATTGATCAACACTGTGGTATATAGCCAGAAAACAATGCAGATTTTTGATGAGAAAGAACTGGCAGCTGTGATTCAGGTAAGGTAATTGCTCACAGGCATGCATTCTTACCACTTCAATTCAGCACTGAAACTCAAATGATCATCTTTTTATGAGAACAGATTGCTAGATTTTAAATTACTCTATCTAAATACAAACCAGATGGGTTAGTAACAAACTTTGAGTGAAAACAGTTAACTCTATAGACTGCTCTGACTTGGAACTGCAACAGCTTCTTCAGACAATTAGGGACTTAATTGCTGAAGCAGCAAGCTAGAAAACACTAATGTCATTGCTCACCGATCGGAACAGAACAATCTTCACTATTTTCAGTTACTGCAGAGCGCATTAACAGATGCTGATTTAAAGAAAACCACAAAACCAAACTGAATGATATGTTCAGGAAACACTAATCATGACACAGGGACTTGAATTTAAGCTTTTATTAAAAGTATGGAAAACACGGTTCATTTGATCTTTAAACCTCACCGTATGGTGATCACTGGATCCCAGGTGACTCCCCACTTCTACATCCCCGACACTGTCCTCGTTGGTGAGCACCAGGTCCAATATTGCTCCCTCACTGGTGTGTTTCTCCACTAGCTGTCTGAGTCTCGCCCACTAAAGAACTTCCAGGATGCTTCTGTTCTTTCCTGTGGCTGCAGTATGGGTGCTCCAATTTATATCTGGAAAATTGAAGTCTCCCATCATCAGTATTTCCACTTTTGCCACCATTTTGTTGATGTTCTCCACTAGCTCATTGTCCAACTCCTCGCCCTGTGCTGGAGGTCTGTAGATCACACCTACTCAGATGGCAGAACCATTCCATGTTTCCAGCATGACCCACAGTGTCTCTACTTCCTCCCTTATATCCTGTACCTCTGTAGCTTTTATTTCCTTCATAACCTAGATAGTCACTCTTCCTCCCTTTTTTCCTACCCTATCTTTTTGGAATAGAGCATACCCTGTCACAGCTATGTCCCAATCATGGTTCCCTGTGTACCATGTCTTGGTAACAGTGACAATGTCCAGGTCTGCCTCTGACATCAAGGCCATTAGGTCTGAGATTTTATTTACCAGGACATGAGCATTCCACGTTGTGTCACCTCTGTTTCAAATTTTTCCTTTCTTGACCCCATGTTTTTCCTCTGGTTCCTTTCCAGTAGGTATGCTACTGTGATCCACTTCTGTAAAAAAATAATTCCTTCTGTCCCTCCTGAACCTCCCCCTCGTCGGTTTCCATTCATTACCTCATGACCTTGAACTCATACTCTAGTTAAATAATTTCTGACAGTTCACCTTGTTAGTTTCTTTTAGGAACTCGAAGGTCTCCATTATATCTCCCCTCTTCCTTCTGTGAGTACATGTTCATTGCCTTGAAGTTGAAGCACTTGTTGTAAAACCTGCCTATATGACCTTGCATTATCTTTGTTACAATGCACTGCCCTGTCTCCAGCCTCTCCCTCTCTTTCCTAAGGTGTGGGTTCCAGAACAGAGTACAGTATTCCAGGTATCAGATCAGCTTCAGTCAGTCCAAACTGGTGATGCCATGTCTATCCCTGCTCAACAAGTCCGGAGTCCCCCAGGGCTCCATCCTTGTCACAATCATTTTTCCATCATCTTAACTGATCTCCCTTCAATCTGTGTCTCCTTACACAAAAACACATATGCAGATGACACAGTTCTACAGTAGTAGTCACAGACATTGCCAGCTATTTCCCAAAATTTCTGTGATATTTCTAAACAAATCTCCTTCTTTCTACATTTCCACAATAGGGACAGCAGAGAGAAACTCTTTAGAAATGTTGCAAAACATCTGAAAATAGCTGGCAATGTCTGTGGCTGCTACTGTACTTCCTTCACATATTTCAGTCCCTGAACTGAAATCATCACACTAGCATGACATTGACAGTGTTTAAAATGTGTTCCGCTCCCACCAGCTCTTGGTAAATGTAAAAAAAAAAATCTCTCTGCCTCTCACTCATCTTCTCTCTCTCTCTCTCTATATATATATATATATATATATTATATATATATATATATATATATATATATATAGATATAGATATATCTCCCTGCCTTTTGCAGTGGACAGAGACTAACAAGGCTCCAAAATACATACACCTGTCTTCAAAACTCTTGATGACAACCTGTTGGAAGAGGTGCATCCATTCACATGTGTCAAGTACTTAGTATGTGTCTGAACCAAAATTTCAGCTTTTCCACCTGCAGTGACACCATGAAAAAGAAACATCACCTAAACTAGGTGAACTGTATCAAAAATTATCCCACCTTCCTATCCTGGTCCGCTGAGATATCATCCTTAAGATGAACTTTAGTGTTTGACTATGCAGATGTAGTCTACAATGCTGCCACAAAGTCTACACATAAAATGCTGGATCCCATTATTTATTTCTTCTACCACTTTTCTCTTCATACTCCTTGTCTCACTTATCACTGCTCTCTGTATGCTAATGTCTCTTTCCCATCTCTTGAGACCTGGCCTCTTTTGTACTGTTTCCTCATTCCTGGCTTGCCACTTACCACTTACCTCTCCTCTTCACTTAATCCTGCAATTCTATCCTTCTACTGCCTCTGGACATCCACTGCTCCTTCCTTTCATATCTCTTGTAGCAATTCTGAAACTGGATGTTTTGTTTTGTTTTATCCATCTTCTAACACATTGAGAAAGCCTTCCTCTCCAATCCATGTCTTTTCCTCCCAGCACTATTTTAAACAATCATTACTGATACACTTCTAAAAACATGCACCTGCAGCTAGGCTTCTCCTTCTTCACTCAATGTTACAACAACCCATGTCCACAATTGTACCAATTTTGCCTCCTGCTGTATTGTATAGGTTAGAACTAAATGTACCATGTAATATGAATTTCATACCACCATAATTCTGTTAAAAATGTCTTGCCATGCATTGGCAGCATGTTACCTTACTTCTTATCCTGGATATATCCATAACTGATGTGCTTTGTGTACTTTTTACACTGATTTTAACTTTCTCTGGAATCCATTACTTTATAGTGTTTATTGTTCCTGTACATGTACCCGTGGTTTGTCACTTTGATATTACTGTTTCATGGCCTGCTGTATCCTATCTCCCACATCACAGCAACAAACAAGTTCCAGCACAGTGTGTCTGTCCTGGTCACAAATTGTTAAATAAGTAAAATAAAAAAAAAAATAACACATATATATTGCAGCTATTTGGAAACCAAGAAGGGAACCTAGTTTAGATTTTTTCATAATGGGGGGTTGGGAAAGTGGAACTTGTTTATCCAGGAGAAGGCACATTATGCTGAAGCTTGTTTCCAGGTGTGATCTGGGAACATAGGGAAGCTACGTGACTTGCTCAGGGTCACACAATACGCCAGTGGGGACTGTGGAATATAAACCCAGGTCTCCAGGTTTGCAGCTCAGTGCCCTAAAATATTCTGACTCTTTCACAGTGTACTTGGAAAGTATAGTGTTCACTTATCTTTCCCTCATGATCTGAACAGATGATTCCCCCAAAAGCTGCAATGGTAGCAGTTACAGCTAGAGGATCTGATTTATAATCTCAAGCGGTGTATGTATCAACTGTAGAACTGTATAACTGTTGACACTGGGTATGCTTTTTGCTGTATTAGCCAGTCACTTGTCAGCCTTTTGACCACAATAAGATAGCTTTCTTTTAAAAAGTTAAGTTTTCTTTTGTTTATCTTTAAGCAAACTGAACTGTGCCCTAATATCCACTTGATCCCCAAAAAGACCACTATATTAGGTGTATTATCTAGCTTAATTAAAATGGTTAGATCCAATTTAACATTGAATTCCTTTTTTAAAAGTGCTTTAACATTTATTAAAAATTAAGGGGCCACTTCTCAGCAACTGCAGGGATTTTTTCACTTATTTATGAGACACTCTTATTCTATAAGGCGTGTATTACATGCAAGTGTGCTGGAAATGTGCTTGTTCTGGGAATGGTTAAAGTTTTTAAATGGGTACGGTCAGCACCAATGTCCCTACATTCAAGTCTGGGGCTGGTCCCAATGTGCAAATTGTCAGCAAAACATTTTGGTCTACATACTGTTTACTATAGTATAGTAGATTGTATCAGACTAATTTTGCCTAATTCTAACGTGATATCTTCTGTTATTAAAGATCCCACAATCCTCTGCAGCTGACATCAGAGCACCAGGCATCAGTGGGAGATTCAGTAGGCAGCATTGCATGTTAGAGCTAATATTAGCTCTGATCTTTAGTTTGCTGGTCATGTTGTCTTACCTGGGCCAAGTACATTCACAGAGGGCTGTACTTAGCCCCTGGAGAAAACAGACTTGGAAAACATCTGCTCAGAGATTACAAAAGCTCTAACATACACTGCAGGCTATTGAATCTCCCATAGCTTCTTACTACTCTGATGCCAGCTTCAGAGGATTCTGGGATTTGCAGTAATAGAAGAACTAAGCAACATTCATTTTCTACAATCTAGTATACTACAGTAAGCAGAAAGTAAACCAAAATGTTTTTGCACACAAAGGGCACTTTGGGGCCAGCCCCACACTTGAGTGTGAGGGTCCTTAGTGCTGACTATTCCCCTTTAATATATTACTGATGGATCTCAATTGATAATATAGTAATACTTACATGAAGTCCACTATTTCAGATGTACTATAGGAGTAGTCTCAAATAAATTCTTAGGGTATCAGAACAGCTCACACTCTTAGAAATGGAAGTGTGGTCACGGTAGTCATATTAACAAACAAAACATTATGAGATCAATTTTACTGAATACTTTTAAGAAATAATATATTGCTCCTGCTCTGATAATAATGAGATACATGATCCTTGAAGGTTATGCTATGTCTAATCAAGATAAGTATAACTTATAAAAAACAATTCCAGAGAAACAAAAGATTAGCAAGTTATTTTATATGGGAAGGGTAGGGGACAGGGGATAGAACAAAGGTTAGGCAACAGGAAGGAGAGGAGAAATGGAGGTACATAATGGACAGCACAGAGGGGTTTCAGCCACTTTTTGCTAAAGTTTTGATTCTACACTTAACTGCAGCATGTCGGATTGGCATATTGATTTGAGGTTTGTTCACCAGGAGAGAATAGTAAGAAAACAAGCAACTAAGTTGGTTGAGGATATTTGAAGTTGGTTTAAAAAAATATTTTAATAAATATAGTTTTGGGCATAATGACATATAAGATATATGATAAAAGACAGAAGCAGGTGGTTAATAACCAATAGGATGCTGTGTAAAAAAAAAAGAACTGATGTGCAATTATGCACCTGTTAGTTAAGAAATTCCATTGTTAACGAAGTTATTGACTGAATACAGAGATGGTATTGCTTAGGTTTTAAGTAAAGGTGCAGGTAGCAAGGTTGTTTTGCTGTCAGTAGAAGTGAAGCGCTAAGAGAAGAGATGAGGTAGAAGTATGCACATTTAGCTCAGGAAATTGTATTGTTAATGAAGTTATTGACTGGATATAGTGATGGTACTCAACAGCTATAATGATAGCTAGGCTGTTGTGTGGGGCAGAAGTGAAGCACTAAGGAAGAAAGTGGAGGTGTCTCACACAGCGCCAGTAAAGTTTGGGTGAAGTATGCCATGGTATTGGCCCGGTGTGTGGGCGTTAAGAAAGGAAGAGACGTTTGAAGAGGAGGACAGCACACGAGTGTGGTAGTGGTTTGCAGATGGATTTGCAGGGGCTTGCAGCAGGGCCTAGCAAGTCAAGGCCAAGGAAAGGGCTGAGGGAACAGAACAAGACCTGAGGAGCGAGCAAGGAGTGGCAGGGTCATGTGTTTTTTTGTAATAAAGCCTGGAGTTGTTGGTTGGCTGTTGGTTTAGGAGGGGGAAGCACCCAGAAGGGCTGTAGTGAAGCCTGAAACACGAGGGCAGCATAGGACACATGCAGGTGGCCATGTGGCATGATGTCACAAGCTGCACTGCAACCGCAAGGTGAGTGGAGACTGGAGAAGATAAAGGGGGCCAAGGAAAGGCTATGGGGGGTGTACAATATGGGAAAACAAGAGAATTGGAATTAAATCAAGGAGAAGAGGAAGGCGAGTAGAGGCCTGGGCACGCAGGGAAGCGCCAGTAAACACTGGGCATGATGTCACACACCCGGGGGAACAATGCAGCTGGACAGAAACGGTATGGAAAGCTGGGGGAAGTGCCTAGCGCTGGTGGGAAAGGCCTAGGGTGCTACAGGTGTAGCAGCAGATGCTGGGGGTGTAGCAACAGAGGGGGGCACAGGCCAAAACCAGGTCACAAAAGGCAGCCTGAAGGGAGAAGCATGGCCTCAGGTGAGCAGCCGCTGGCTATGAAGGGCAAAAAAGGGGAAAGTGGGCCAACAGGCCTAGAGCTGACGGGGAAGTGGGGGGGAGTAGAAAGAAAAACGGAGCCCTTTCAAGGAGAATGGGTGTGGGATTTTTTTTTTTAAGCAAGAAGGGCCTCAGGCCAGGAACAGAATCAAGGATTGGATGGTCATCGGGTGGGGGTCAGCAGCCATGAAAATGAGGGCATAAAAAAAGAGGGGGGCTTGGAAGGTCAACAGACAAGGGCATGCGACAGCATGCAAATTGGGAGAACGCACGAAAAGGGGTAGAAACAGGCCTGAAGGGTAACAACTGGAGGCAGGGTAAGCATCCAAAGGGGGAGAGGATTAGGCAGGGGAGGCCACAGGAGGGTCACCTGAGATGCGGGAAGGCCACGATCATCTTGAGGGTCGCAGGGAAGGGGTGAGCGACTGAGCGAGGTCAGCAAGCTGGAAGGGGCCTGTGGTACGATCACAGTGGGAGATGGCCCAGGCAGAGTTTAAAGAAAAAAAAAATTTATATATATATATATATATGAAATGGGGGGGGGCCCTTCCAGATGAAGGCATGCTGTAAACATAAGTTAACAATGGAATCTTGTTTTCTTCCCATCAGTTGTCTTCACAGTTGGAAGGTTCAAAGGACATGGCACCAAAGAAGAGCAGGCACTCAAAAGAAGATGCTTGCAGGGCTATAATTAGGTTGGCGGAAAAAGCCAACAGAATGTGGGAACTGGTAGAAGGGGAGGAACCAGGGAGACCCGGGGAGAAAATGAAAGCAGGAATGGGAAAAGGGGGCAGAGGAAAATGACCAGCAGAAAGGCCACACAGTCCCACTAGGATACAACCACTGGCAGTGGGACCTGCCAAGGTGGCTGATCCAGTACCTCTGCAGACCATCAACCCGGTACCACCAGTATCTCTCCAAGACCAAGTCGGGATCCCCCCTGGGAACCCAGACTGGATCTTCAGAACATAGTGGTTCCTCCACTACCCCTAGTGGTGCACCCACCCTCTCAACCACAGGGTGCCATAATGGGGTACCAGGAGAACGCCAGGCAGCAAGGCTCAGACAAGGACACAGGTAATGCACCCAGCACAGTGGGTGACAGTGTAAAAGAGTATATAAGTCAAATTGTGTCCACACTTGGGACAGGAGACTTAGGACAAATGGAATCAGCTCTGGTAGAGATTAGGATGGAGAAAGAGGTACTGAAAGGGAATGAAGGGGGTACAGTGAAAGAAGGAAAATGAACAAGGGAAATAGGTGCCCCCGGGATGAGGGTAGGCGAGCATGTTCCGCTGGCCACAAAGGAAAAAATATGGAAATGAGAGTATGTGGATATATTCGCTCTGGTGAGCCAGGAAGTGACAGTGAAGTATGAGAAAATGGAGAACATAGGAAAGAGTGAAATGGCAGCAGTGGTAGTATTGTTAGGGAAGAAGGAGGAGGACAAATTCAGAAAAGGGAAGACTTGGGACAGGTGGTTTGTAGGTTTTGCCACATTCTCAGCCATTGTGTTAGAGAAGAAGTCAGAGTCGGGCATCCCACTCATCACATACTCCCTAATAATAAGGTGGGCAAAGGCAAAAGTGGGGATGGGGTGGATATATATGACGAATTCTTTCGGCAGAGAATGGCAACATACGGGGATGTAAGATGGGATACGAAGCAACTAGACTTATGGACAGATTATGTAATGGATCAGTCCACACCCGAAGGGGAGTGGGGAAGGAAAGGAGTTATGCCCCAGAGGTGCTGCTGGGCTTACAATAGGGCCTTTTGTTTATGGACTCAGTGTCATTTTCGGCATGCATGTTTGAAATGTGGGGCAAAGCACCCGGCAAGCAGATGAAGAATGACATGGGCGCAAGGAGCACAAGGATCCAGGGGTCATAGTTCAAGTCATCAGTTTTTTCGAGATGGACAGGGGTATAAAAGGAAGGCATGGAACAGGGGAGGGAGGGTTAGGGCTACCACAAATAGAGGAGGTCAGAATCACTGACCGGGAAAACCAAGCACTGAGCGAAAAGGAGGGACCGGGGAGGGGAAAAGGGAAGAAAGACAAAAAGCATTTTGGGGTGGCCAGAATCCCCATCAGGTTAGATGCATGGACAGGTTGGTTGGACAGATATCTGAACAAGAGAGTGGCAGAGATGATCATAAAAGGTTTTTGCACAGGTTTTTCACTGCAATGTGAGGGTCCCTGACAAGTGAGAGAGGTGAGCAACCTGGGGTCAGTCAAAGGGAAGGAAGAGATGTTAAGACAGAAGATAGAGAAGGAAAAGGCAGCAGGGAGAGTAGAAGGCCCATCTGATACCCCCACCCATTGCAGAACATGAGGATTTCACCATTGGGTTTGGTATCCAAGAAATAGGAAGAAGAGTACAGGGTGATTCACCACCTATCCTATCCAGAAGGGGATTCGGTGAATGATTTTATCGGGGAGGAGTATAGTAGGGTGACGTATGTGAGCATTTGAGGATGCAGTCCAGATAATCTGGGCTACTAAGGATGCATGGATGGCAAAAACGGATATCGAATCCGTGTTCAGATTGCTGCCAGTTAGGAGAGAAGACTGGGACCTATTGGGTTTTAAAATTGGGGGTCAGTACTATTTTGACAAAGCCATGCCCAAGGGATGTTCTATAGCATGTGCAACATTTGAAGCATTCAGCACCTGTTTGCAATGGATATTTCAGGAGAAAACTGGTTATAGAATGGTCATTCACTATTTGGATGATTTCCTTTTAATTGGTAAGGGGAAAAGGGAGACACAACAAATGCTGGTCAAGTTTCAAGAGCTATGCAAAGAATTAGGGGTTCAGCTGGCACTGGAACAAACAGAGGAGCCCAGCAGGGTACTTGAATTCCTGGGTATTGAGATAGCTGTCCCAAGGGAAATATTCAGTCTGACGGACAAAAAGGTAAAATAAAAAACTGAAAGAATTGATCCAAGTACACACCAGCAGGAGAAGGGTACAACTAAAACAAGTACGGCAGGTACTGGGGCACCTGAACTTCACCTATAGGGCTATTTGACCAGAAAGGGCATTCTCAAAATGGTTAGCAAGGGCTACAGCCAGGGTGACCAGACCACACCATTGGGTAGACCTGACAAAAGGTGTCAGGGAGGACTTTAAAGTATGGGAGGAATTCCTCAGGGAGTATAATGGCTGCTCTTTCTGGCAGGAGGAGTGGGTGTATAACACAGACCTCGATCTTTACACAGACGCAGCTGGGGGCCTAGGCATGGGGGGTTACCTGAGGGGCAGGTGGTTTGCAGAACCATGGCCTTCTGATTGGGTAAGGGATGGCAAGGTAAGAGATATAACATTGTTATAGATCATGCCCATATGGGCAAGTACCCTGGTTTGGGCGGAAGAATTATGGGATCAGAGAGTGACATTTTGGTGTGACAACCCTCGGTAGTGGGGAAGATCATGGAAGCATTACTGAAGGAGAGATTGGTGGAACATCTGGTTGTCAATGGACTACAGGACCCAAAGCAGCATGGTTTCACCAGGGGGAGGTCATGTCAGACCAACCTCATTGAATTTTTTGACTGGGTGACTAGGGAGGTGGATCAGGGAAGGGCAGTGGACATGGCTTATCTGGACTTCAGCAAGGCCTTTGACACTGTGCCACATAGAAGACTATTACACAAACTGGGGAATATAGGTGTGGGCAGGACAGTAGTGTGGTGGGTAGGTAACTGGCTGGGTGGCAGGACACAGAGTGGTGGTAAATGGCTGTCACTCCACAGAGGGAAGAGTGACTAGTGGGGTACCACAGGGATCAGTGCTGGGACCGGTCCTATTCAACATCTTCATCAGTGACATTGCACAGGACCTAGAAGGCAAAATATCACTGTTTGTTGATGACACAAAGCTCTGTAACAGAGTAGACACACCAGAGGGTGTAGACAGAATGAGAAGGGACCTGCAGAAACTTGAAGAATGGTCAGGGTTTGGCAGTTGAAATTCAATGCAAAGAAGTGCAAGATAATGCATATGGGACAAAACCCTGGCACAATATATCAGTTGGGGGGTGAGGATATAGCAGGCACCAAGCAGGAAAGGGATCTTGGCGTTATCATCTCTGATGACCTCAAGGTAGGGAAACAGTGTGACAAGGCAGCAGGTAAAGCAAATAGGATGCTGGAATGCATAGGCAGGGGCATCACCAGCAGTAAAAGGGAGGCTATAATTCCACTATACAAGACACTAGTGAGGCCCCACCTAGAGTACAGTGTACAGTTCTGGAGACCATACCTATGTAAGGACATAGACAGGGTAGAGAAGGTTCAGAAGAGGGCAACAAAAATGGTGCATGGATTGCATCACAAGTCCTATGAAGACAGGTTGAAGGAACTGAACATGCACTCCCTGGAGGAGAGGAGGGAGAGAGGGGATATGATAGAGACATACAAGTATCTTACAGGGAGGAACAGGATGCAGGAATACACTATTTTTAAGTGAAAAGATTTTCCAGGACTAGAGGGCATGGGATGAAGTTGGAGGAGGATGATTCAGAGGAAACGTGAGGAAGAATTTCTTCACAGAATGGGTGGTGGACGAGTGGAACACCCTACCAGAGGAAGTGGTGGGGGCTGAAACAATCATGGGATTTAAGAATGCATGGGATAGACATAAAGGAATTCTGGAGGTCAGGGGTAAGGGGCAACAGACTTCTAGGAAAACATAAAATAAACTTACAAGCTCAAATGAGCAGACTGGGTTGGCCATAGGCCCTTATCTGCCTACACTGTCTATGTATCTATGTATCTATGACAATAGAGCAGTTGTGGAAGTCCTAAACAACAGGGGAGCCAGCTCAGAAATGGTCATGCAAGTCTTGCAACGATTAGTGTTCAGGGCCTTGCAGCTGAACATGTCATTCAGAGCAAAACACATAGAAGGGGTACACAATACCCTGGCTGACAGCCTTTCCCATCCGGAGCTGGACCATTTCCGGAGGCTGGCACCTACAGTGGAGGAGCAGAAAATGCCCATATCAATGAACATTTGGGACACTGGCAAGAAGGAGCAGAACTGTTGTTTCATAGCTCATGGGCACCTCGGACTTTGAGGGCCTATGATGGGGCCTGACGAGTGTTTCAAACATTCAGTGCAACACACCATATGGAGGTAAGTAGGCCACTCACAGAGGAACAATTGGGAAAATTCACCTTAGAGCAATGGCAAAAAGGAATAGCCCACACCACAATGAGGGTCTATTTGGCAGGTATTAGTGTTATCTGTAGTCTAAAGGGATGGAAGGACCCAACAAAATCATTGTTCATTAGAAGAATGATGCTGGGATGGGGGAAGTTGAAACAAGGGCCAGTAGACAACAGAAGACCAATAGGGGAGCAATGGCTAGCAAAATTAAATGATGTGCTACCAGCAATATGCAGATCAAAGACCAAGGCCCAGCTATTTCACATGATTTATGTTGTAATGTTTGCGGGAGCCATGAGATTGAGGTGGTAGGTCATGACAAAAAAGACAAGAAGGGGGGATTAGAATGGGAAGATGTAAGCTGGGGGATGAAAGAGATACAGATCAAGATTAAGAGGTCAAAAACAGATCAAAGGGCACACGGTTGCATGGTGACACTAAGGAGACAGGTAGAGGGCACAGTATGCCCAGTGCTGGCTTTGTGGGTTTTCGCCGCAGAGCATGGGACCAAGACAGGGAGATTATTTGTTCATGGTGATGGAAGAATGGTCACAGGTTATCAAGTCACAGCATTGCTCAAGAAAGGCATGTAATTCCTGGGAGAGGACTCGGTTAATTATTCATCCCACTCCTTGCGGATAGGGGCTGCCGCACAGTGGGCAGCGGCAGGCGAAACTGTGAATAGTATTTTAGAAAAAGGATGCTGGTGGTCTGCCAGTTATAAGAGATACATTCGAACACTGAAGTAAAAAATTAACGTATTATCTATGTTTTGTTACAAATCTGAAGACAAGGGGGTTGGGGGGAATGGGGAGAGGGATAGTATGGTGAGGCAACTAAGACCATATATAAGATAATTATTTTTGCTTAAACCCCATAGGAAGAGGGAGGATCACAGAAGTCTGTATCTGCAGCCACTTCTATATTTATTAGGCAGAAAGGAGAGCAGAGAAAAAGGCTGTCGGAAAGCAGCTGTACCAAGATGTGAAGCAATGTAGGTTGGTTTGGTGTGGCATCCGGGGGATGAGATGGGCACAGCTGCTTCCTACCTTGAAGGAACTTAAGGAACGGTGACCCAGTACAGACTTAATTATTATACATTTAGTGGGAAATGACCTTTCGGGCAAGACATGGGTAGACACATACTTGCAGATAAAAAGAGACCTAGAAACAATACAGCAGTGGTGGTCTGGGGTAAGCCTTGCATGGTCAGATACGATACCAAGGAGGGTTTGGAGACAAGAGCACAGCCATAGAGCCGTGGATAGTGCCAGGATAAAGATGAACAGAAGGGTTGGGACATTGGTAAGGAGAATGGGAGGACAGGTAATACTGTGGGATGTGGAAGAGTGGACAGAAGATTTCTACAGGTCAGATGGGGTGCACCTGTAGGATCTAGCCAGAGACATGTTTAACACAGAAATGATGGGTTTTATAGAAGCATTGAGGAGGCATGCAAAAAACAGAATATGAAATATAAAAAAAAAGAAGAGAAAATATAAATCAAAGGGGAGAAGAGAAGGATTAGGAAGGAGTTTTTCCCTGTGGTAAGGGAGAATAATACCCTAAGTGAGGAGAAAGCCAGTCGTCCAAGACAAGCTGGAGACTGGCTAATGGGGAAAAAGATGGGGAAGGAGGTGGGGGGAAGAAAAAGGAAGAAGACCAAAAAGAGGAAGCAGCAGAAGGAGAAAGTGGTTTCGGTTTTCACTGTTACCTAACAAAAAAGAAGAAGAAGAAGGCACCCAGGTTTTCACCTGGGGGGAGAAAATGTGGAAGAAAGAGGGATGATCAGAGATTGATAGATGGATAGAAATAAATGAAATTGTGAGAGATACAATAATAAAAGATGATGAAATGGAACATGGAATTATGATATATAAATAAATTAATTGCCAATCTGAGCACAACAACAAACAATGATCTCTGTCTCTTTGTGAGGGAAAAGGGGGGGACTCCAGGACAACGGAGTTTGCCCTTTAAGGGGCAGACCAGGTTGTCCTGGTGTACCTCTTCCCTTTCCATCAGGATGGTGTGCTCAGAAGGGGAGGGGGGAAGGAAGGGAAGGGGACAGGTGATAGAACAATGGTTAGGCAACAGGAAGGGGAGGAGCAAGTGGAGGTACACAATGAACAGCACAGAGGGTTTCAGACACTTTTGCTGGAGTTTTAATCCCTCCCACCCACCCTACAAGACACAGCAAGAGGGAAGGCAGTCAAGAAGGACTGTATGGCTGGTCTGTCAAAGGTGGATGACAGACGTGTCCAGTAGGACAGTTTGGACTGCCAAAGGTGGATGGCAGGAGAAAGGGGGAAAAGGGGGGAGGGAAGAAAAAGGAAGAAGTCCAAAAAGAGGAAGAAGCTGAAGGAGAAAGCGGTCTCAGATTTCACTGTTACCTAACAAAAAAGGAGAAGAAGAAGGCACCTAGATTTTCACCTGGGAGGAGAAAAAAAGGAAGAAAGGGGGATGATCAGAGATTGATATATAGATGGAAATAAATGAAATTGTGAGAGATACAATAGTAAAAGATGATGAAATGGAACATGGAATTATGATATATAAATAAATTAATTGCCAATCTGAGCACAACAACAAACAATGGTCTCTGTCTCTTTGTGAGGGAAAAGGGGGGAATCCAGGACAATAAGTTATTTGTCAGTATCCAGAAATCCACAGCACTGAGATGCAGACAACACAGGTAATGCATATGTAGTAAATCACTTTTTTTAAGCCATTTAGTGTATAATGCTCAGACACATTTAATAATATGCTTAAGATCTAAGCAGAAGGTAAAGCCAAGAAAAATTAAGAGACAATTAAGAACAGTTCCATTAGCCTTTTTGTAAAGTTTTCAGTAATGCTGCTATGTGTTTGTGATGTTCCAATCCCATACCTGTATTCCTGAGACTCATTGTATCTTGTGTATCAAGAAAACCCTTATTGCTGTACTTTATAAGATTGCCGATGCAAGCTCAACCAAAACACATGAGAGCCAAATGAGTACACATGATGTAGCATATTGTTCAAAAAACAGGATTTCAGGGTTGCAATGGAGTGATATGAGAAAGCTTTTTATGTGAACCTATTGTTCAAAAAACAGGATCTGGAGGTTGGTTATATAACGATATGAGAAAGTTTTCTATGTGAACCTGACTTCATCTCAGGAGCTTATTCAAACATGGATTTTCTTTATATTCAATCTCATTTTTACTAAACAAAACTAAACCTAAGATAGAATAGAAATCTCAGAAAACCTATAATACATGATCCTGTCAGGGGCAAACTCTTTAAAAAAGAGATTTCAAAAGAATGGTTGAGCTGTAGTCAAATTACCTTACACATACAGTGTCTACAAATTTTCAAACAAAATTTGTGTTTTCTTCAAACAGCTTTGAAATGTCACCATATTAAAAAAATACAGTTCCCTTTAAAGCCATTTTTCTACCTGTCCTTCCCAATAGATTCTATTTATAATTATATTTATTTATTTTACCATTTTTGGCCAGGGAAGTGTTACAATACATACTAGTGGGATATTGTTAATATTGGGTGGACTGTTATGGCTAATTAGAAGAAGGAGTAACTACGTAAGGATTAAGCCACGAGATAGCATGGGTCTACTGTGGTATTAATCCATGGTTGGGGGGGTTGGACCATGAGGCCGAAGGCCGAGTGGGTCCAACTAACCAACCATGGATTAATTCCACTGTAGACCCATCCTTTTGAGTGGCTTAATCCGCTTGTAACATGGCAATGACTGTATGACTAATGGTCTTTGAATAATTGAGTACAATCACACTGATTTACTTTCAGAATACTATAAATTGAGCTATTAAACATGAAAATACAAAATCACACATGCCCCCACAATGCAAAGCATCATGGGTTGCGTATGCAAATCACCACAGAATGTTATGCTAGTCCAACTTTAAGCAGAACTGCATGGTGCCGAAAGGCCTCTCACACAGTTTGCAAAGAGTGCTAACAGAAGACATAGACACGTGTTTCGTCCTACCAGGACTCATCAGTATGCCTCATCTGTTTGACACCCCAGTGGAATGGACCAGCTACCCCTAAGGCAGTGTGCCTGGGATATATTGTGGTGAACCCATTAAAATAAAAAACTATTTATCTTTGTCTTTTAAATAGTTTTTTATTTTAAATAAATGTACTGAACTAAGCCAATCTGAAAAACACTTTATTGAACTACTATTTTGCAGAATATTATTTTCACTTTTTTTCGCTCTAAACTACCTAACTCAGCAGGATATAGAACAACATAACGTTTACTGCTTTCATCTTTCACATACTTGTTTTGACTACTATTGTTAGTCTGTTTCTTTGATTTCTTTTTGTTTCTCTCAATTTATTTTTCTTTTCACCCACAGAGGTATCCTCTCTCTTTAATTTTGCTTTGTTTATCTCAGTGTCTGTTATTTTTGCTTTGGGTTATAGAAGCTGCATGCTTATCTTTACCACTGTGTATTCACCAAGACAAGGCTAGGCCAGATAATATTATTCAGTCATCCACAATGCATTGCACCCACAGTTGCTTAGAAAGCAGTAGATCAGAAGGGATGGTAACAGTACGTAACTGTTCACTTCTACAGAAATATTGCTGCAGCATAATTAACAGTATACGTGGAGTATAAATGTACAATTTTAGTGACTCATGAACTTCTGTTGTACTCACAATATAGAACAGTCTTGAAAAAGTCAAAAACCCTGTTCCAAGAAAATTCTTAGTAAGTACAACTTGGGACAACTACACACTGCAAGTTATTTGCATCAATTGTATACTGCTTCTTACCTGTAGTGGATTGCCAAGGTATTACAATACAAACCATGATCTACTATGGTATTAGACCATGGTTTCTACTGTACCAGATGGTGTGTTTGCACCTATCTGACTGCTTCATTTTGTTTTTCTTTTTTATGCCATGTTACAAATGGTTATTTCCCCTTAGCTATGTACATTAGTGGTCCTGTTTGACTATATGCTGTTATAGGCAGACATATTCATATCAAATACTACAGTATCTGTGCTTTGAGTTCTGATTGACTAAGCAGTTAGTCAGTTAGTTAATTAGTTAGTGATTTGCTGTTTAACTGGACAAACTTACTGGAGAATACAATCTCCATTCATAGGAATGACCCAGGTACATTTAGTACATGTATGTGAATACATAATATAGATAGTATTAAAACATAGAAGATAATGACAGAAAAAGACCAGATGTCAATTAAGTCTGTCTTGAGGCCTTACTTCACATTATTCATCCTTAATATTACCTACCTCTTTCTCCAATAACTCCCTTCCAATGTTCGACCTCCTCTTTCTAACGATATCCTCAAAATTGTCCTACCCTTCCTTGAAATCATTAATGGTCTATGCATTAACCACACTACTGGACAAGCTATGCCATGTATCCACCACCATGTTCATGACAACAATTCTTTCTAAAGTCTTTCCAAAAAGTTCTCCCTGCCAGTCTGAGACTTTGGGTTCTGTGTCATAATGGTGGTCACCAAACGGCGATTGCCATTAGGATAAGTGTACATCACCGAAAATAAAAATACAATGTACACTCACAGTGAAGACAACGGGCATACAGATAACTTTCCCTTTAAAGTATTTTTTCTACCTGTCTCTCCCAATAGGTTCTATTTATAATTATTTTTATTCATTTTACCATTTTTGGCCAGGGAGGTTTTAAATAATTTATTTTTTATTTAGTTTATGTTTACCAGGTGGGTGCTGTAGTCATAGGAATGACTATTTTCAGGCATGGCACGTGAGGTTACAGAAGTGGCAGTACAATGTACAAAGACAGAAAAGAAGGTAAAAACAAAGTACAATAATAGTCAAAGCAAATGAAGATACATATACAGCATGGCAGGCAGTAGTCAGAAGTAGTACACATTTTCAAGGTAAGCACCACAGGTAAGCAATCTAATAGCAAAGAACAAACATGTTAAACATGACTAATAGGCATGCAAAACAAAAGAGGAGGGAGAAGAGAGGAGAAATGCTTAGGTGAGACCAGGAAAGGCAGGTTTAGAGCATAGGAAGCTGAATGGCAAAGTCAGGCTAAAAGAGATGAAGTGAGTAGTACAGCAGGCAGCAGGAAAGAGGGCAAGAAGGCTAAGGAGGGTTAAAACTCATGCATGTTGGAAGTTTAGCTAGGTGTGATTGAAGCCCATTTTTAGGGCTGCAGGTGGAGCCTACAGTCCTTCTGTCATCGATCAGATTGTAGCCGTAAAACGGCTGATCTTAGAACTCCCTCTTTAGACTTTTAGATGTATTCCTCCACAGCTGCAAAATAGTGCACCCCCCCTCTGAGTTTTGCTATTTGTTGCTCTGTGTTACAGGCATCTTAAGGGAGGGGAGATGCTACTGTATTGTACCTAAGAACTTTTTAGGATATTAACAAAAAAAAACTTTTTAAACTGCTGTTTTTTATCATCTGTCCAGCTCAGTCTAATAGATTTATTCTGTTTCTTTCAGCAACCTAGGGGTTAACTCATTATATCTTGTGGCATTTCCTCAAAGTGAAAGTTAGACTACAGTGTCAGATTACAGACCTTGCATCTGCAACTGTAAGCTATCCTATTCCTATGGGCAGGACATGTTGCATGCAAGCACACACACACACGCACAAAAATAACTGGTCATTTGGTAGCTCTTCACAGCCCTGTCAGTTCTGGTTCACATCTAGGATGGGGGAGATGAGACTTTACACTTCATTGGCAGTATTTAGGGAGACAGTATAGCACAATGGTGTAAAGCTCTGAGCTGCAAATCTCGAGACCTGGGTTTGAATTCCACAGCCCCCACTTGCATACTGTGTGTTCCTGAGTAAGCCACTTAACTTCCCTGTGTTCCCAGGTGGCAACCTATAAACAAACTTTCAGCTTTGTGTGCAACTCCTGGTTAAACAATTTTGAGGAAAAAAATATCCTGTCTGTTTTGCACTGATGGGGAAGGGGATTGTCACTGTCTATAATCATAGACTTCAGTTTTAGTGAACTTAACCACTGATTCACACTCATTTGTTATGTAGTCCTTTCTAAGCAGTGTCAGTAGGTAGCACACTCGCCTCTGAAGCCAGAAGATCAGAGGGCCATGGGTTCAGCTCCCACATCAGGCACTTGGGTTAATATCCCAGTACTGACACTGTGGTGCAGCATGGGAGGGGTGCTGCACTTCTGAGGTGCCATTTTTCTGATGAGACAATAAACTGAGGTCCCATCTGCCTGGACTAGTGGTAGTTCAGGTGGATGCTAAAGATCCCACGGCACTTATCGAAAAGAGATGGGGAAATAGGTTAAACATGCAGGGGATCTTTAGATTAAAGCAGGGAGGTATCACCAGAGGGCATGGTTTGAAGTTGGAAGGTGGAAGGGTGAGGGGGGAAAGAGGAGGAGGTTTTTCACTGAGATGGTGGTGGACCCTTGGAATGCGCTGCCTGGCTAGCTGGTTCAGAGATCCATAGTGGAGGGCTTCAAGACAGGGTGGAACACAGAAAGTGGATGTATCAGATAATGGCCTGGTCCAGGGGGGTGGGGATGGATGATAGGGGTTTCTGGAACACAAGGAGTGGGAGGGCCTCGGCACCCAACTAGGGATCTGAGGTTCGAGCAGACTCGATAGACCGTAAGGCCTAATCTTCTGGCAATTAGTATGTTAGTATGTAATTTCCCCAGTGTCCTGGCCAAATTTCCCTCATTCAGTTAAAATACCACCAACAGCTTAATCTGGTTCAAGGTCAGTTGGCATACATCTGTATCCTCCCTCCCCTGGGTTGTGCCTGAAAATAGGCAGGATTTGTCTAGTGCACTTACTCGGTCAACAAAAACTAAAATAAAAAAAAAGTCCTGCATTTCTCAGGGAGAGTTTCTTTTTTGGGTTTGTTGCATAAAGCAGCAGTATTTATGTCTGTTCCTGATTTGAGGCTGTAAACAGCATACATCAACCTCTAATATTTAAATTTGACCTTTTAAAGATAAAAGAATATAGGCATTTAATTACTTTTTTTAATTATTCTTTGGTAACCGGGTATGGCCCACTAGGCACAGGTGCCTGTTTTCTGGAGCTATCCGGGAGCACTGAGGAGGTTAACTGACTTGCTCAGAGTCATACAGTATGCAAGTGGAGGTTGTGTGAATTAAACTCAAGTCTGTGTGCTAGATGTATCGAGCTCTTTACTCTAACTTCTAAGGCTATATTGAGAGCCCAGACTTGGCTGGTGTATTCCTTGATTATTGCATGAATCTGGAATCTATGTACTAGACTTTTTTTTGTCTACCCATCCTTGGGCCAACTGCCCCCAAGGACCTGTACCTCTCTCACCTCCGCCACCGATCCCAACTGCATATTGCAGCCACTGCAGGGTAACTCGACATTACCTTTCATTGGATGGGTCCTCCTCTTCTGAGGAGAAGGGGCCTAGAGACCTAGGCATTAGCCATGGGTGCTGCTGTGGTTGAGTCAGTCATGCAGAGTCCCCAGAAGGCACTGATCTGGTGCGACCGTCATCCTGGTGGGTGGAGATGCCATTCTACATGTTTCCCTTCCTGTTTCCTCAATTCATGCTGTGTCTGTGCTTCCCCTGGTTTCCACCAGGGGCCACTACAGAGCGATGCCTGTCACCAGCCCGTCCCAGGAGAGGACAGCAATCCTCCAAAGACTCAATCTATCTCTAACCCCTGCCAACCCTCCGGTACCTGAGTTTGTTCCCGAACCTGGTTCATCAGTGTGATGCAAGGTAAGGCACCAGCGCCTCAACCCTCTGCACCACTGGGCCAGTCATACTAGACTTTAATGTTTGTTTACAGTTTATAAATGTAATTTAATAAATATATATTTTTTCCTTTAGTAACCAGGTAAGGCCAACTAGGCACAGGTGCTTATTTCTAGGGACAACCCAGAAAGACAGGAGATTAAGTGACTTAATCAGAGCCACACAGTATGGACATAAAGGTTGTGGGAATCAAACCCATGTCTGAATGCTGGACGTACAGAACTCATTTACAACTCATTACTCTAACTGCTAGGCTATACTGCCAGCCCACTAAATAGTTAACAATTTAGACTGAGTTGTCAGTATCTCAAAGGAGAACTTCCTTGAATCAACAAACATGTATTTTTGTAGAAGTAGATGTTATTTTTAAAAATACCAGTTCTCATTTTGTTACTGCTTAATCTTAACTGGCCTTTTGGTAAATTCAGTGAGTGTTTCTGATTCACACACTGCTGGCATTGATCATTTTAGAACAGTATGAGCTTGTCAAGATCTTATATTGTTAGTACAATGCATCTGTGTTCTAATTTAGAATTCGTAGGTTCATGGAGCCATAAACAACATCATAAAATGTTTTTGCTGTCTGATAGGATAATGTATCTTTGTGGCTCACTTTTCTAACTTTGAAAAATAAATTGTAACTATTATACATGAGCAAAACACTAAATATTACATATTAAATATTCTGATATGGTATAAAGATATTTTAAAAATTTCTGTTGTCATTATAAATATGCATTTACTGTATATAAAAACCTGGTTTGGAAAAAGTGCCATTTATAATGCAACAAGTGCCCTTTTTATCTTGGTCACCCTCACCTTTTACAGTCTTCTGGCACCACACACACACACACACACACCACCACCACCACCACCACCACCATGTACTCTGACTAAATAAATTTAGGAGGACTGAATTAGCTTCATGCCAGTTTTTGATGATTGTGACTAAACAGCTCTATATGGAACCTGCAAGAAAACAACTTTGGTCATTTGGTAGCTCTTCACAGCCCTATCAGCTCTGGCTAAAACTTGTTAAACCAGGCATGCCTTGGGGCAAGATGAGCAGCTAGGGGCAGTGAGTTCCAAAATTTAGGGGCAGCATAGGAGGAGGCACAAGTACCTTTGAACATTTTACATCTAGAGTTGTGCAGTAGGGATTGGTCTACAGACTGGAGGCCATAGGATGAGGTCTGGGGGAGAAGCAGTGAGGCAAGAGATACTGGGGTGTTAGATCTAATAATGCTATCCAACAAGGAGCCAAGGGAGAGAAGCTCATGGTTGGAAGGGGAAACATAGAAACATAGAATTTGATGGCAGATAAGGACCGCTTGGCCCACCCAGTCTGCCCATTTCCCTACCTGATGGATAAGCTGCAGATCCTAGTTAACCAGCAGCCTACTTCTTCCTACCCCCACCCCCTAGAATTGCCTTATGACTGTCCCATGCATGCTTGAATTCCACCACTGTTTTGACTCACAACCTCCTCTGAAAAGGCCATTCATACATCCACAACCCTCTCTGTGAAAAAATACTTCCTTAAATTACCTCTGAGCCACCCCTTCTATCTTCAAATTGTGCCCTTGTTCTTGCACACCTCTTTTTTGAAAGATGCTACCCTCTTGGACTTTGTTGATTCCCTTGAGGTACTTGAAAGTTTTTATCATGTTCCCCTCTCCTCCTTTCCTCGAGGGCTATACATATTAAGCTCCTTAAGTCTCTCTTCCTATGTCTTCCGGTGCAGACCCTGCACCATTTTAGTTGCCCTCTTCTGGACAGCTTCCATCCTGTCTATGTCTTTGTGGAGATTGGGTCTTCAGAACTGCATGCAGTACTCCAGATGTGGTCTCACCAACAGTCTCTACAGAGGGATAATAACTTCTTGTTTTCTACTGGTGATGCCTCTCCCTATGCATCCCAGTATCCCCCAGCCCTCCTTGCTGCCCTCTCACATTGCTTGCCTGCCTTTAGGTCATCTGATATGACTACCCCAGGTCCCTTTCCATTTTGTTGTTGTTAGTATCTCACCCCAGTGTGTACTCTTCCCTGGGCTTTTTGTTTCCCAGGTGCATTACCTTGCACTTCTTAGCATTGAACTAAGCTGCCATACATCTGACCATTCCTCTAACCTTGCCAAGTCCCTTCTCATCCTTTCCACCCCACCTTGCATCAACTCTGTTGCAGATCTTTGTGTCATCTACAAAGAGACATACTTTTCCTTCAGTCCTCTGCAATGTTGCTTATAAAGCCATTGAAGAGGACCCGTCTAATACTGAACCCGCAGTACCCTACTACTAACCTCCTTTTTTCAGAGTGGACTCCATTTACTATTACTCTCTGTGTCCTATTCTCCAGCCAATTCTTTACCCAGGCTGTCATCTTGGGACCCACTCCCAGGCTGGCTAACTTGTATATTAATCTTTTGTGTGGGACTGTGTCAAATGCCTTGCTAAAGTCTAGGTAGGCCATGTCCACAGCCCCTCCCTGATCAACTACTTTGGTCACCCAGTCAAAGAAATCTATCAGATTTGTCTGGCATGACCTTCCCACTGTGAATCCATGCTGCCTTGGGTCCTGTGCCCCTCTGGCCTCTAGGCAAGTGTAGGTCAGCATAGAGATGAAAATTATGTTTTAGTCATGGAGATGCTAAGGCATACTGACAGATGTTATTATACGTTGTTTCCCATCTATGCAGAGAGTCCTTAGAAGCATTAACATAAGTTACAGCACCACAAGTAAGTAATGGAAGTAAAATACCTCTGGCAATGGCCAGCCTAGCAGAGGGCATTAGAACATGACTAGTTTTATAAGCAATCACTACTTTAGTATTCAATGATTTACAGGTGGCTTGTATGTGCAGGTCAAAATCAAGGGACCCATCTAGCAGGATCCCAATATATTTGAAAGAGCTCACTGCCTTTAATAGTGACTCAGTGAGCCATGAAGGCAAGATATGCTGACCTGATTCTGGGCAGTTTTCAGCTTGGCAGTGGTACCAAAGAGCATAGTCTGAGTTTTTCCCACATTAAGTAAGAGCTTAAGACTAAAGAGCCTGGACTGGATATTATGAAAGGTAGCTGAGCATTTGCGGTTTACAGATCTTGGAGATGTTCTTGAAGCTATAGTACAGGACAAGATCATCTATTTAGAGCAAAGAGGAGCAATAAGAGGTGTCCTGCTCAATGTGGTTAATAAAAATAGAGAATAGAAGAAGACCCAGGATACAACCCTGGGGACTCATATATTTATGGTCACTTGATCTGATATGGGTGAGTTAAATTTCATGACTTGAATTCTGTTTGTTAAATAGCTATTAAACCAAGACATTTTTAGTGGTGAGACATCAAGGGACTGAAGGTCGGCAAACAGTAGAGGATGGTCCACAAGATCAAAGCTTTCATTAAGGTCTATGAGTACAGCGCCTGGCAGAAAGCCAGAGTCCCTGGAACACTAGGTTTGCTTGCAAAGGCACCTAGCTTCACTTGAGCTCTTTTCTTACAGGTTTGCTTGTAAGGACAGAGCAAGGAACATTATCAGAACAAGGAAAAAGATTAAGGCTTCTTTTTGTAGACAGATTTACTGTGAGATATTATTTTCTTTTGTACTCGCAGGGTTTGTTACTGTATTTGACTAACATTTTACTGCTTTATTGTACTCTGATTCAAATTGTTGTTGCAGCGTATACTTTCTGCTGCACTATTACAGGGTGTGCCTACAGGTTTGTTACTGTTTTGTGCTTACAGGTTACTGTCTGCTGTAATCTTCTCTGATTCAAATTGTTTGCAAGGTATATCTTCTGTTACTGCTTTATTTTTCTCTGTAGCAAAGTGTTTTTTTTTGCAGGGTATATCTTTTGTTAAATTATTACAGGTGGTGCTTTACAGGTTTTACAGTTTTATCTGTCATTAGGCTAAGCTTTCAGGGCTACTGCATTTGTTGTTGGTTGACTGTTTCTGCTCTTACCTCCTTGTTTCTTTCATCCATGGTTCTTCTTTTTTGGCAAGGGAAGGGCCCAGCCACCCACCCCCATCCCCAATCACCCAATGCTACACTCCTTTTATAGGGTAGCACAGTTGTGACATATTCTGTAGCAAAGCAGGAAGGGGCAGATCAGAGGGGTATCCACACAGTGACCACAGTTACAGAGGCACAAGTAATTTAACTTGTTATAACAAGTTATACAAAAACAAACAAAACTCAAAATCAAACTTTTGCTTTCATTTTCCTCTTCTAATTACTTGGACCAGGTTATAAATCCAGTAACTCATCTGGAATGGATATTATTAACTGCAGATACTGCAGGACACTTTTCAAAAGGGCAGTTATACAAGATTTCAGACACTGTCCTACATGCTGGGCCATTGGAGATCTAAGGGCTCAGCTCCAGGCAGCATGGGCAGAGATTGCATGCCTCAAATCACATATCCAGGAGGAAATATATCATATGAATCACCCGACATTTCCCCAACATCCAACTGAAGCACCTCGACTACAGAGGGTAGTTAGTCCGAGAGGTTGGCAGGTGGTTAAGAAGGGCAAATCAGGTGCCCAATCACTCAATGCTCTCCAATGTATCACCTCCACAAACCATATAAAAACTACAAACAGGTATCTGCCTCTATCTCTGAAATCAAACAAAGGGACAGAGGACACTACAGAACAGGACACTGCAGCACAGGAGCTAGCACAACAAAACTAACCCAAAAATAGGAACCAAAACAAACAAAGCAAAAAGGAAATCCAAAAAACCTTTGATCATAGGAGACTCCATGATTCAAGGAGTTGATACCTACCTCAAGCCGCAGGTAATGGTCAGATATCTCCCAGGTACATCAGTTTGGAGAGACACTGACCACATCGCTATAATTGTGCAGCAAGCAGGAGAAAACATCGACATCCTGGTACACATTGGGACTAACGAACTCATCAGCCATTCAGTTGTAGAGACCAAGGAACACCTGACCAGTCTGGGAGACAAACTTTTATCCATTTCATCTGGCATCTCCTTACCTGAGATCCTGCCATTCTGGGAGAGGGGGCAGATGGACGGAAGGTCAGAGAAGGGGAGATAGGGGAGCTAAACATGTGGCTCAAGGGCTGGCACCAGGAAAAAGACATAAATTTGTAGGCAACTGGCAACAGTTTTGGGAGTGAAAGTTCTTTAAATTTGATGGACTACATCTGACTAAGAAGAGAGTCAGTGCATTGGGGCAGAAGTTTGACATCTTTTCAGAATACTTAAACAAGCAAATGGGGACGGGGTGCAGCACCCAATACATCAAATGGGAAGAACACCCTTCCCCCCTCAGCTAGTGATCAAACAGGAGTTCAGCATGTTTACAGTTCATTTACATCACCAGGTAAGGTAAAAGGTCTGGCTTCCCATGCGATGTGCAGGGGAAACGCTGGACCTCGGCCAACAGCTAACACAACAAAATCTAGATAATGGAAAATCATGTATACAAATGCCTGCAGTCTGGCAAACAAGATCCCAGGCCTGCAGGAAACAATGACAGAGGCTAAACTGGACATAGTAGCCATTAGCGAGACATAGGTCACCAGTAACCACACTTGGGAGACTTCAGTACCCGGCCATGTATTGTTCAGAAGATACTGAGGTGCAAAGGGGGGGTGGAGTGGCCCTTTATGTCAATGAAAATATCACAGCTACAGAAATTCAGAATATACATAAGGAGCCAGAGGAACTGTGGGTCACCCTGGAAACAGGAAATGGGACAGCCATACAAACTGGGTTTGTCTACAGTCCTCCAGACCAGTGGGAGGACATAGACACATTACTGTTAGAAGATATACAAAACATTACAGCTAAAGGGGAGGTTCTGATAATGGGAGACTTCAACATGCCAGATAAAGATTGGTCAATACCAGCAGGAGCATCCACCAGAACTCAACACATGGTGGATTCCCTGCAGGGGGAGGGCCTCAAACAACTGGTACAGCAACCTACAAGAGACAGGGCTATCCTAGATCTAGTACTGACTAACTGGGAAAGGATCACAGATCTCCAGGTAGGAGGTCACCTGGGGGCCAGTGACCATCACATGGTATGGTTCAATTTGGTCACTAGAACTAAATCATCCCATTCCAAAGCAAAAATTGAGACTTCAGAGCAGATGACTTTGATAAGATAGCCAACAGAGATAAGCTAGCCCTGGCAAGAAGAAATACAGGTGAGGGGGAACAGGCAAAATGGGCAAGCATTAAGGATGCAATACTTGAAGCAACATCCCATTGTGTTAGAGAGACAAGCAAGAGCAAAAGAATGAGGAACCACTTTGGTTCTCAAAAATAGCAGCAGAAAGGTCACAGCCAAAAGGCTGGACTTCAGGAAATATAAGGGAATGCAGCGGGATGAATATAGGGAGGCATACCAAACTTCCATTAGGGAAGCAGGGAAGGCAGTAAGGCAGGCAAAGGCCCAAACCGAGGAAACACTAGCACAAACAGTAAACGAAGGGAACAAGACTTTCTATAGATACATTAGTCAAAGGAGAAAGTCCAGGGGGGATATTGCTAAGATCAACAGGGATAAGGGGGATTGTGTGGGGGAGGACCAATGAAAAGCATCTATCCTAAATAGATACGTCTGATCAGTATTAACTGAAGAGAAGGTAGGGCAGGGCCCACAGCTCAGCACCATGGACACAGGGGGGTGTGAGGTGTGCACAAGTCCCTTCACAAAAGAAAGGGTCCTACAAGAGCTCACTAAGCTCAGGATGGACAAAGCAATGGGACTTGATGGCATATATCCCAGGGTGCTAAAGGAGCTAAGGGTGAAACTAGCAGAGCCATTAGCAGAACTGTTTAGTGAGTCTCTGAAGACAGGAGAGGTCCCAGAAGACTGGAGAAGGGCTCATGTGAACCTGATCCACAACAGCGGTAGCAGGGAGGAGGCAGAGAACTGCAGATCTGTCAGTCTTACCTCAGTAGTGGGCAATACTATGGAGGCAGTCCTTAAGGAAAGGATAGTGCAACACCTGGAATCCATAGGAGCATGGGATCCAAGCCAGCATGGATTTACAACAGGAAGGTCCTGTCAAACTAATCTCATAGATTTCTTTGACTGGGTAAACAGAGTGGTGGACCAAGGGGGTGCAGTTGATGTCGCCTACCTTTACTTCAGCAAAGCTTTTGATACTGTTCCACACAGAAGATTGATTAACAAGCTGGGTAGGCTTGGGATGGGTCAGAAGTTGGTCAACTGGGTGGCAAACTTGTTGGTGGGCAGAAAACAGAGAGTGGTGGTAAATGATATACAGTCAAAAGAGATGCAAGCCACACGTGGGGTAACTCAGGGATCAGTCCTGGGGCCAGTCCTCTTCAATATTTTCATCAGTGACAGTGCAGATGGACTGGAGGGTAAGGTTTGTCTGTTTGCAGATGACACCAAGATCTGCAACAGAGTAGATGACCCAGAAGGGTTGGGCAGAATGAGAAGAAATCTGGATAAACCAGCAAAATGGTCAGAAGAGTGGCAACTGGGGTTTAATGCAAAGAAGTGCAAGATCATGTGCATAGGGAAGAGAAACCCTGAAGCCACCTATTTGTTGGGAGGGGAGTTGTTGGCAATCACAAGGGAAGAAAGATACTTGTGCATCATCATCACAGATGACCTGAAATCATCCAGACAGATTACTAAAGCAGTAGGTAAGGCTAGAAAGATGTTGGGGTGTATTAGCAGGGGTATTACAAGTCGTAAGAGTGAGGCAATAATCCCTCTTTATAAGACACTATTTAGGCCCCATCCGGAGTATTGCGTGTAGTACTGGAGGCCGCACCTGGACAGGGACATTAACAAAATGGAGGCATTCCAAAGAAGGGCAACCAAAATGGTGCAGGGACTGCATCAGAAAACATATGAGGACAGATTAACAAAGTTCAATATGTATGAGCAAAGGATGGAGAGAGGTGATATGATCAAAACATTCAAACACCTTAAGGGCATTAACAAGGTGAAAAAGTCTAATATGTTTCAATATAAGACAGATAGCAGGAAAAGATGACACAGCATGAAATTAGAGGGAGGCCAATTAAGGGGTAATGTGAGGAAGTTCTTTTTCACAGAAAGGGTTGTGGATGCATGGAACGGCCTACCTCAGGAAGTGGTGGATATGAATACAGTGCAGGGTTTCAAACAGGCATGGGTTTGGCATAAGGGAGCAATGCAGATGGGTATAAATAGCTAGGCCATTGACAGAGCAAAGGCCAATGGCACATTCATATGGTAGAAAAAATGGGAAGACTGGATGGGCCTTGCAGTCCTTATCTGCTGTCATCTTCTATGTGTCTATGTTTCTATGTGTGTCATTGGTGAAATTGAGCAGAGCAGTGGTGGTACTATGCCCTTTATGAAAGCCATGCTGATTTTGAGAGAGCAGATTGTGTTTCATGAGAATTTCAATAGTTTGCAAGGCCACCAGGTTTCAAGAATTGTTCCCAGAGCAGAGAGGATTGCTATGGGCCTATAATTAGAAATATCTTGTCACCTTTTTTGAAAACAGGAATGACTCTAGCAATTTTCCATATGTCTGGGACACAACCCTGGCAAAGAGACAGAGTAAATATTCTGACCAGTGGAGAGGCAATTAAAGGGGTGACAAGTTTGATGAGGTTAGGCTCTATGCTATCTTTACTTGCACTTGTGTTGTCAGAGATAGAATTATGGAGTTTTAGAACCTAGGCCCTAGTGATAGCTTTGAAATAGAAAGGGGAGTGATTGGGCAGGTGGTTGGTGTAGGTGTGTTCGGGCTGGGGTATTACAGGGGGAAGTCTGAGGTGAAATTTGATAGGTTGGAGAAGCAGAGGTTAAAGGAGTTAGCAATAGTTACCGGGTCATTGCAATGCACACCGTCCCATACCATATCACTGGTAGAATGGGACAGTTTGGTACCTAGGAATGATTCCACATGTGACCAAAATTTTCTTCAGCCACCTGCAGCAACCAGTAGGAGTCCTTTACAGTAAGAGCTTTTCAAGAGCCTGATTTGTCCTTTGCTCATATTCCTCTGAGCCTTACAAGTGTTGTAGACAGATGGAAGTCCTGAAATTTTAAACCACCTCCAACTTTTGTCACTAGCCCAAAGTGAGGCAAGAAGGTCATGATGGAGCCATCTAGACTGCTTACCATGAACATGTCATGTGATAAGAGGGGCGTGTCTATTCTGAAGAGCACCAGACTGAGTAAGGAAGTAGTCAAGGGCGGTCTGAGCATCATGGACCATGTAAAGGAAGGACCAGTCAACAGAGGAGACCTCTAATAGGAAATTAGCTTGATCAAGACTCACAAAGTTTTGGAAGGTAATGCATCTTGGTGGAGGAGAGGGGACCACTGAGGGACTCCATATACAAAATATGGTGGAGTGGTCACTAATGGTGTCAGCTAGGGTGCCACCAGATACAGTTCTGTCAGTGTGGTTTGTCAATAGTCAGTCAATCAGTGCACCAGAAGTGGAAGCAGATGTAACTCTATTTGGGTCATTTATGATTTGATGTAGGTTATGGCTTTGCACAATGGAGAGGAGTGTGTTGTGACCATTACCCAACCAGTTTAAGTTTTGGTCACCCAGAATGAGTACTTCATTTTTCCTGAAAGTGAGGGTGGTATGGTCAAGGAGTTCTTCAAGGCCAGAAAAAACACTTTTGGGTGGTTTATAAACACGGACCATGTGCAGTTTTTTTGTGCCTAAGAGGAGGGTAGTGTGAAGGGAGTCACATGAGAAGAATGCAAGGGTAGACGTGATAAAGACATTAAGGTATGATTTGTAGAAAACAGCAACTCCACCTCTGCTCTTAGGAGGCTGTCTATCTCATCTTATTAGATTATAGTTCAGTAGATTGCATAATGAATCCGGTATGGATGGCTTAAGCCAGGTTTCTGACAGGCATAGAACATCAGGGTGATAGAAAGCCACCCATGCTGCAAGTTCAGCAAAGTTGCACAATAGGCTTCTAATGTTCATGTGCACAGCATGTAAACTCTTTACACTGGTCCAGGTTATGTCAGAGTGTGAGTATTGGGCCAAAGGACCAGTGTTTGTTTCAAAATCACCCTACAGTAAGAGAGCATGGAGTAAGAGGTACCACAGCTTTAGATGGCAGCATATGCCTTTTTTAATGGTGGACATGGCAAGGTAGAAAAAGTACCTGGGTATTAAAAGGGGAGTGATATCATGGCACTTGTGGGCTCAGAGAAGCAGGTTAGAAAAAGTAAAATTGGATTGGTTCTGTGGTGGAGATAATGGGGTATGAGGACAGGTAAGCAGCGAGAGCCATGATAAGAGAAATAGTGACAGACTAATAATTAGCAGAGGTAGAATATTAGTGGCCATGAGTTACAGGTGAAAGAGTGATAACTAGAGGCTGAACAAATGAGGGAGCAGGAGTAAGATCTAGGGAGAGTAGTGTAATAAGAGCTAAGAAAGCATGGTATATTGAGGAGTTACTTATTCACAATAACAGAAGAACAGAAGTGCCTCTGGTGGTCAGAACGTATAAGGAGTAGATAGTAAAGTGTTTGTCACATGACCAGAGCGGCTATAAAAATAGGTGTCCAGCTTGGGTGGGCGGGGAACAGGCGCAAAATGCCAGCAAGAAGCAAAATTACGGAAAAAAGTCTGTTAATGATCTGGGCATACCTGAAACTCAGTGGCCCCTGTGCTCCAAAGTGGAGTACAGTTCGGTGGAGTAGTAGCACACCTTAGTTCCAGGGATCAGTGGCGGCCCAGACGGGCAAAGGGATGAAGCAGATGAAGTGGCTGACTGTCCGAGGATGAAACCGCCCATGTGGTTCCCAGCAGGAGGTTTCACAGTGGAGATCCTGCCTGTATCAGGGCCGAGGAGCCTGGGTACAAAGGGAGGGTTGGATTAATTAAATAGGCAGCTACAGGGGAGGGATTTCTGAGGAAAGAAAGAGAGAAAGAAAGCAAGTGGGGTCAAATTAGAGCAGGGCGGGGGCAGAGGAGAGAGAGGGGTAAGCAGAGCAGTTCAGGTTACACAGATTAGTAGCAAAGCAGCTCAGAGACTACTTTTAAATTCAATTTTTAAGCATTGAAATCAGGCAAGAAGCTGTATTATCATTTAACTACACCAGCTGCATGAGCTGAAGCTTTAGGCTAGCTAAAACAAATAAATGAGCAGCAGCTTTGGCTAGCAAACACAAATAAATTAACTAGTCTACTTAAAAATAAGAGTAAAAAGTAAGGGAGCAGGAGAGCAGGATAGAGTAAACATATCAGTGCAGTCAATTAGCAGGTTACTTACCAATCCCCAAGAACAAGGTATAATAGTCCAGTCCAATGGGAAGTGAGGAGAAAAAGGTGTCAGAATTTCCAAAATGTCTGAGATTACTGAAACGGATCTGTTAGCACTCTGTGTGTACCTGATACTCAGTGGCTTCTGTGCTCTAAAGTGGAATACAATTCAGTGAAGGGGTAGTGTTCGTTGGTTCCTGGGACTGGCGGCAGATCAGAGGGGTGAAGGGATGAAGCAGATAAAGCGGCTGTCTGTCTGAGGATGGAACCACCTGCATGGTTCCCTGTGGGTTTTTTCCAGTGGAAGTCCTACCCATATCTGGGCTGAGGAGCCTGAAACTCAGCAGCCCCTGTGCTCCAAAGTGGAGTACAAATAAGCAAAATAAGCATGGGGGAAGGGGAGGAGAGATCTAGAACACTGGCAGTGGACTTCAGGGGGGCAGACTTTGTGGGCATGAGAAATATCCTCAAGAATCACTTGAAGCGGATTACATTAATGACAAATGTGGAAAAGAGATGGGAGGTCATAAAACAGGGACTTCATGAGGCAGTCAGGACCTGCGCTAAGGTGAAACATAAGGGAGCAAGGTCACATAAACAATGCTGGTGGTCCAGTGAGGTTCAGGTAGCAGTCAGAGACAAGAAGGCAGCCTACAAAAAATATAAAACAACGAGAGGGGATAGGGAAAAGGATATGTTCCATCTTGCATCTAGAAAAGTCACCTGGATGGTGCGGGGAACAAAGTCCAGTAAAGAACAACGGCTGGCACAGGGGATACATGGAGGGGAAAAGGTGTTCTTCTGGTACATTGGAGAGTGGAGAAAAACTAAGAGCCATCTTGGCAGATTGAGATCAGAAGGAAGGTGGGTGGAAGAGGCGAGGGACCAGGCAGAGGTATTAAATGAGTACTTCGCCTCTGTGTTCACTAGGGAGGGTGATGGGATATCTACAAAGCAAGGCAAGATGGGGATAGAAGTGGTAGTGAGTGGGATCAGGGGAGCAACAGAAATGGAGCAAAAGGGAGGGAGAGGTACCCCAGGGGTGTCACATCAGGATAAGGATAAAAAGGCCAGTAAGGTGGAGGGGACAGTTGATACTATCGCCACCAAAAGGGTGTGGTTAACCCTCAAGGCCTTAAAGAAGATGGCATTCATCCAAGAGTACTATGGGAATTGGCGGACATACTGGCTGCACCCCTAGTGGAACTCTTCAACAGGTCGCTTGAGACAGGGAGGGTACCCAGGGATTTGCGAGAGGCACATGTGGTGCCAATCCATGAAGAGGGGTTGAGGGAAGTACCAGGTAACTATAAACCCATCACTTTGACCTCGGTGGTGGGAAAATTAATGGAGAGTATACTAAAGGAACGATTGGGGCTGTACTTGGAGGAGGTCTGAGGTCTGGATAGTCAGCAACATGGGTTTGCGCCAGGTAGATCATGTCAAACCAATCTTGTGGAGTTCTACAAATGGGTAATATCAGAACTGGACAGGGGAAAGCCTGTGGATGTATTATTCTTGGACTTCAGCAAGGCGATTGACTCTGTCCCCCACAGTGGTCTGCTGGAGAAACTGTCGGGGTTGGGAGTAGGCCTTTTGATGGTCAGATAGATTCAAAACTGGCTAGCTGGATGCGCCCGGAGAGTAGTGGTCGGTGGAGAGCTCTCGAACCCTAGAGAGGTCGGTAGTGGGGTACCACAAGGCTCGGTCCTGGGTCTGATCCTGTTTAATGCATACAAATCGGACATCAGGGAGGGAATAGGGTGTGAAATGAGTCTCTTCACTGGTGACTCCAAGATGGGAGCAGTAGTTGAGGGGGAAGAGGGGAGGTTGGCCCTGCAAGGGGACCTGGACACCCCAGAAAGCTGGACTCACACATGGAAGTTAAATTTCAACATCACCAAGTACAAGGTGTTACATCTTGGGCGGGGGAACCCTAAACACAGGTACACCCTGGGAGGGAAGGCGCTGGAGGCCTCAACAGGGGAAAAAGACCTGGGGGTCATGATGGATGCATGTATGAATAACTCTGAGCAGTGCAGGAGAGCGGCTAGCAAGGCAAACAGGATGTTGGGATGCATCGTAAGGGGGATCAACTCTAGGAGCAGGGAAGTGATTCTGCCACTGTACAATGGACTGGTTAGACCACACCTTGAGTACTGTGTACAGTACTGGAGACCACACTTGAAGAGGGACATACAGCTTCTGGAGAGGGTACAGAAGAGGGCAACTAAGATGATAAGAGGACAAGGGGATGTGACGTATGAGGACAGACTTGAGGAGCTCTCCCTGTTTTCACTGGAGGAGAGGAGGGACAGGGAGGACATGATTGAGGTCTTCAAGTAACTCAAGGGAATAAATAGGGTAAACATGGAGGGGATCTTTAGACTAAAGCAGGGAGGTATCACCAGAGGGTATGGTTTGAAGTTGGAAGGTGGAAGGGTGAGGGGGGATAAGAGGAGGAGGTTTTTCACTGAGAGGGTGGTGGACCCTTGGAATGCACTGCCTGGTGAGCTGGTTCAGAGATCCACAGTAGAGGGCTTCAAGACAGTGTGGGATAACCACAGAAAGTGGATGTATCAGATGATGGCCTGGCCCAGGGGGGTGGGGATGGATGACAGGGGTTTCTGGAACACAAGAGGGGCTCAGCACCTAACTAAGGATCTGAGGTTCAAGCAGACTCGATGAAGCCGTGAAGCAATCTGCTGACAATTAGTATATTAGTAATTTGGTGGAGCAATGTGACTTGATTCAAGGATCAGGCCCAGGTAGCGAAGGATGAAGGAGCTGAAGCAACTGTCTGTCTGAGGATAGAATCACCCACACGGTTCCCAGTGGGGGGGCTTCCCTGTGGAGGTCCTGCCCATAACAGGGCTGAGTAGCCTGGACATAGTGGAACATTGTTAGTTTTGGGTGTACTGTCATGGCTAATTAGAAAAAGGAGTAACTACATTGTAATTTCCCCATAGCTATGTACATTAGTGGTCTTGTTTGACCATATACTGTTGTAGGCAGATTTATTCACGTCAAATTCTACAGTACCTGTGCGTTGTGTTCTAATAGGCTAAGCAATTAGTTAGCTAGTTGTTAGTTAGTTAGTTCATTAGTTAGTTAGTTAGTAATTGATTTTCTGTTTATCTGGACAAACTCAATGGAGAATACAATCTCCATTCATAGGAGTGACCCACCCAGGTACATTTAGTACATAAATTTAAATACATAATGTAGATAGTATTAAAACATAGATGGTAATGACAGAAAAAGACTAGATGTCCATTAAGTCTGTTCTGAGGCCTTACTTCACATTATTCATCCTTAATATTACCTACTGTACCTCTCTCTCCAATATATCTCCTCTAATGTTTGACCTCCCCTTTGTAAAGATATCCTCAAAATTGTCCAACCCTTTCTTGAAATCATTAATTTTCTGTGCATTAACCACACTACTGGATAAGCTATGCCATGTATTCACCACCATGTTCATGACAAAAATGCTTTTTAAAGTCTTTCCAAAAAGGTTTCCCTGCCAGCCTGAGACTGTGGGTACTATGTCATAATGGCGATCACCAAACTTTGATTGCCGTTAGGGCGCTTGTATATGGCTGAAAGTAAAAATGGCGATATACACTCGCAGCGAAGACAATGGGCACAAGATAACTTTGTGTATGCCCTCGCACTCTAACTAATTATTCTTAATTCCAGGGGAGGGTGTATGTCGGGGAGGGGGTGAAACTTGTGTAAAAAAAAAACACACTGCCGAGGCAAAACTGTACTGCGCCTCCCCAGCCCTGAACCCTGCACTCTTCCCACTGTAGACAGCCACCTTCACCACCACTCAACATGGCCTGCTCGGCAGCCTTCAGCTGCACTGCCTCCCACATACCATTCCACCTCTTCTCTTCCCTGTGGTGGTTCCAGTCGCCTTCCTTATTGCCCATTGCTACCCTTTCAGGATGCTCACAACACAGGCGCTGAGACTGAGTTGCTCATATTTGAGTCACTCAGTCTCAGTCTCCTTTTTCATGGTATACTGAGACTGTGACCTCTGGGGTCTGATATTCAAAACTGCCCAGTGGAAAAAGTGATTGCACCCCCATTTGTTCAGGGTTTGCTCATGAGCTCAATATTCAAAAGGGGCAGTTGCGCATGCCAAAAGGATTAGTGAGCATGCCAAAAAAAAAAACAACTAATGTTTGCAATGGCCAAAGGGAGGGGCGGGACATGAATTCCAGTGCATCATAATATTCACCCCAATACCACTACACAAAAGGAATAGCGCAGGCTACTTTGCACTGTTCAATTACCACTGTGAAGAAGCCTGACTTACTCTTGGCAACCCTAGTGACCGGTACAGCCACTGCAGCCAGCAATCACGCTAGCAGTTGGGTGAGCACACCTGATCCCTGGTATCTAGTGGCACCACCACCCTCTGATCCCCATCCCTGTGAAAAGTAAAGTATTCCCTGGTGTTTAATGGCACTCCCACCCTTTGATCTTTGGCCCCATTCAAAATAACATATTCTCTAGTGTTCAGTGGTCCCACCATCCTCTGATCCCCAGTCCCATTAGAAATCATTTGTCCCTGGTGTCCAGTGGTTCCCCATCCTCCAAACCCCATGCCCATTGAAACTACTTGTGTCCCTGGTGTCCAGTAGTCCCCCTGTCCCCTGATCCCTGTCCCTGTTTATATTACTCTTATCCCTAGTGTCCAGTGGTCCCCCACCCTCCGATCCCTGTCCCCATTACAATTATGTTTTCTCTGGTGTTTAGTGGACTGCCATCCTCCAATCCCCATCCCAATTGAAATCAATGTTTCCCTAGTGTCTAGTGGTCCCCCACCCCCTGATCCATGGCCTCATTAGAAATATATA
Source organism: Neoceratodus forsteri (assembly GCA_016271365.2). Taxonomy (NCBI): domain Eukaryota; kingdom Metazoa; phylum Chordata; order Ceratodontiformes; family Ceratodontidae; genus Neoceratodus; species Neoceratodus forsteri. The sequence continues at coordinate 381,553,073 of CM057455.1, read as the reverse complement.
ATTCCCTGGTGTCCAGTAGCACCTACAACCCTCTGATCGCTCATCATAGTTACCTACAAAACATCCCTAGTGTCTAGTGCTCCCTCCCCGCACCACCCATACTGCTTACACCACCCAGCCAACCCCTTTACAATAATGTCTGATGTCATGGAAAGCCCATATGGAGATCGACACAGCCTTCCTCTCACTAAATGTATGGTAGCTTAGATTCAATGCTAAGAAGTGCAAGGTAATGCACCTGGGAAACAAAAACCCAGGGGAAGAGTACACAATGGGGGGTGAGATACTAACAACAACAAAAATGGAAAGGGACCTGGGGGTAGTCATATCAGATGACCTAAAGGTGGGCAAGCAATGTGAGAGGGCAGCAAGGAGGGCTGGGGGATACTGGGATGCAGAGGGAGAGGCATCACCAGTAGAAAACAGGAAGTTATTATCCCTCTGTACAGACAGCTGGTGAGACCCCATCTGGAGTACTGTGTGCAGTTCTGGAGACCCAATCTCCGCAAAGACATAGACAGGATGGAAGCTGTCCAGAGGAGGGCAACTAAAATGGTGCAGGGTCTGCACAGAAGACATATGAAGAAAGATGAAAGGAGCTTAATATGTATAGCCTCGAGGAAAGGAGGAAGAGGGGGGACATGATAGAAACGTTCAAGTACCTCAAGGGAATCAACAAAGTCCAAGAGGTAGCATCTTTCAAAAAAGAGGTGTGCAAGAACAAGATGGCACAATTTGAAGATGGGGCGGCTCAGAGGTAATTAAGGAAGTATTTTTCACAGAGAGGGCTGTGGATGTATGGAAACGCCTTCCAGAGGAGGTTGTGGAGTCAAAATCAGTGGTGGAATTCAAGCATGCATGGGACAGTCATAAGGCAATTCTAGGGGTGGGGTAGGAAGAAGTAGGCTGCTGGTTAACTAGGATCTGCAGCTTATCCATTAGGTAGGGAAATGGGCAGACTGGGTGGGCCAAGTGGTCCTTATCTGCCGTCAAATTCTATGTTTCTATGTTTTTATCTTAGCTGACATCTGTATGCAATGACAAGGTGCGTGCATCCTGCATAATGTAAAGGAATTGCACACATTGTCTACAGTAGACAGTATGAACATTCCCTTTACAGTATGCAGGATATGCACACAGTGTCATTGCATATGGCAGCAGGTAGATGTGGTGAGGAAAGGGATGTGCCAGTCACTGTATGGGCTTCCTGCAGTGATGAAAAGGGTGGTGTACCTAGTGTGGGTGGACAGGGTGGGTCCACTAGATGCCAGAGATGTCTTTTAGGTAACTACAATGAGTGACTGGAGGGTGGGGGGTACCACTGGACACTGGAGAATGATATATTTCTACAAAGTCCAGGGATAATAGGGTGGAAGGTCACTGGAGACCAGGGAAAAAAGTAATGTCAGTATGGATAGACATTGTGAATGGGGGACTGCAGGACACCAGGGACACTAGTAATATCAATGAGGATCAGGATTGGAGGATGGTTTGACCACTGTACAATAGGGAAAGGAGTAATGTCAATGAGGATAAGGATGGGAGGGTGGGAAGGACTCCTAGACATCTGGAAAAACTTGATTCTAATACAGATAGGAATCAGAAGTGATCCACTAGACACCAAGGAAAACTGAATTCTAATTTGGCCAATGATTAGAGGATGGGGGGAACCACTGGACACAAGGGAAAAGAATAATGTCAATGGGGATGGGGATCAGATAATGTGAGGGACCACTGGATATCAGGGCAATATTTTAATTTTATGGGGCCTGGTGATCAAAGCGGGTGGGACCGGCTACAGGAGGGGCACAAACCAGCCACAGCCTCCCATGCAAATGGCCCCATAATGGGCATGCATATGGTCCTTTAGTGCCTTGCATGCCCAAGGAGCTCAATTGCATGGTGCTGTCTGAATATCATGCCAGGGGCTCCCAGCACTACTGGGTCTGTGGGTGCTGTTCCCTGCACTTCCATGGTCCATATTGGGGCAGTGTTACTCAACTTAGTGATGAGCTGACATGCCCCTACATTCAGTCAGTTAGTGCTGGTGCACTACCCAACTGAATATAGCACCCTGGGAGTCATGGCAATGGCAAGCACAGCATAAACATTTGCACTCCACTTTGCTCCTTTTCCAATATCAGGACCCTGATGTTTGAACTATTTCTTATTTGGAAACATTCATTGCAAGTCACCTGTTATATCCCCAAAGGTATTTGTGTATCACTGTCTCTTTATTATCACTATTATACTGTTTCACAGAAATAAACATTGTTCAGATAATACAAAAACATTGTTTACAGACGCCACTCTAATCCCCAGATACAGAAATCCATCGAAACCCTACAGGAAATAAAAACAAGCTGAATGACAGCAAAAAAGAATATGCAGATCCTGCTCACTAAACAGATTGGCCATTGGTTTTTGCATTTATGAGCACAGAATCTATTTATTTTAATAAAACCCTTATTACTAGTAAGGGTTATCACTTAGTTATTGAATATATCTGTTGTGCACCTTTTCTCATATAATCTTTTGTACTTGTACATGAGGTAAAATCACAATCATCGACTCACTGCACTTATTTCCATAGCAACAGAGTATGAGGTTCTAAATAAAATATATATCCCACCTGTAAATCAGGCATTGATTGATTTACAGGTGGGATATATACGTTATGAGGGAAAAGGAAAAAGGCAGTGGATCATACATGCAAAGCAATAATAGGTAAGTTAAGAACAGAAGTTGGGAACAATATTCTGTAGATGGGGAGGAGAGATAGGCATTGAGAAAGAGTTAGGAGGGAAAAAACTGATGAGTCATCAAGTAGGGTCTAATTCTATAAATTGGTAAGCTTAGAAATTTGAAAGGCAACAAGTGTGTGTGTGTGTGTGTGTGTGTGTGTAGGGGAGTCAGCAAAACCAAGAGAATATAAATGTGGATATACGCACATTGCAGAAATGCTAATGTGAGTATGTCTCCGGGGGTATATGAAACCTGTACATAATGGATATGAAGTCCAGTTTGCATTTAACAACATTAAAGTTTTCATCTGAAACTGTATTCATGCAGCATCTATTCCATTTTCCCAAAAAATACTGTATGTGCAGCCAATTCTATGATACCAAGCAGTGGGTCATTCACTTGACATCTAGGTGTTGCAGGTTCCTGTCTAAGCCTAGGAAAGAATAATGGCGGTTAGCACGAAGGGTGAAAGAGCATCCATCAAAATGCTTTTCCCATGAGGAGGGTTTGATACAGCACCACTCTGGGAATGACTTCTAGTTGTGGCTTTGTGAAGGCATTCTTGATGTGTTTGACCATGGTGTCACATGTGCCCCCATTCTGTGATACTACAGTGTGCATGCTCACTGTAGATGAGAGGCAGAAAAATCAGAATATAGGTCCATCCCACAGTGCAGAATGATGGCCACTTGGCCTCTTCAAAGCCACAAGGCTCCATATTGTGTTTCTACCCCACCCACACCATCCTTCTCTGCAAGTGTATACATGTATGCCCCCACAAGTGAGATCTGGGTAATGGTGGGGGAGGCAGCAGGGTTATGCTTGGACACAGAATCAGAAATACTGCCTGACAGAGCCTGTAGATGTACCACAAAGCGAAGGGAGGCTGGGAGGTCAGTAAGGGAAGTCAAAGCTCAGACAGAAGAGCGCATCACAAAATCAGTGGGTAGGGGAGACAAAACCTTTTACAGGTACATAAGTGAAAAAAAGAAGGGCAAAGGGAGGGATGACAACAGTAAAGCTGACATACTGAACAGATATTTCTGCTCAGTCTTTACTGAGGAAGAGGAGGGTAATGGGCCTGAAGGGAGTACAAGGAGTGAGAACGGCACAGAAATGGACATAAGTCCCTTTACATGGGTAAGGGTTATAAAGAAACAGGAAGGAATAAGAGTTGATAAAGCAATGGGGCCAGATGGGGTGTACCCCAGGGCCCTAAAGGAACTAAGAGAGGTGGTGGCTGAACCTCTGGCAATCCTGTTTAGCCAATCAAAGGAAACAGGTGAGGTACCCAAAGACTGGAGAACAGCAGATGTAGTCCCTTTATACAAAAGTGGGAACAAAGAGGAAGCAGGGAACTACAGACCAGTCAGCCTGACCTCAGTATTGGGGAAGATCATGGAAGCACTACTGAAGGAGAAATTGGTGGAACATCTGGTTGCCAACAGACTACAGGATCCAAAGCAGCATGGTTTCACCAGGGGAAGGTCATGCCAGACCAACCTCACTGAATTTTGTGACTGGGTGACAAGGGAGATGAATCAAGGGAGGGCAGTATGCATGGTTTATCTGGACTTCAGCAAGGCCGTTGACACTGTGCACATAGAAGGCTATTAAACAAACTTGGGAATATGGGAGTGGGCAGGACAGTAGTGCCGTGGGTAGGTAATTGACTGGGTGACAGGACACAGAGGGTGGTGGTAAATGGCTGTCACTCCACAGAGGGAAGAGTGACCAGTGGGGTACCACAGGGATCAGTGCTGGGTCCAGTCCTATTCAACATCTTCATCAGTGATATTATGCATGACCTAGAAGGTGACAGAATTTCCCTGTCTGCTGATGACATGAAGCTTTGTAATAGAGTGGACATGCAAGAGGGTGTAGAAAGAATGAGGAGGGACCTGTAGAAACTTGAAAAATGGTCAAGAATTTGGCAGTTGAAATTCAATGCAAAGAATTGCAAGATAATGCATATGGGGCACAAAAACACTAGCATAACATATCAGTTTGGGGGTGAGGATATAACATGCACCAAGCAGGAAAGGGACCTTGGGGTTATCATCTCTGATTACCTCAAGGTAGGGAAATAGTGCAACAAGGCAGCAGGTAAAACAAATAGAATGCTAGGATGCATAGGCAGGGGCACCACCAGCAGGAAAAGGAAGGCCATAATTCCACCATACAAGGCACTAGTGAGGCCGCACCTGGAGTACAGTGAACAGTTATGGAGACCTTACCTACATAAGGATGTAGACAGGGTAGAGAAGGTTGAGAAGAGGGCAACAAAGATGGCACATTGATTGCATCACTAGTCCTATGTGGACAGGCTGAATGACTTGAATATGTACTCCCTGGAGGAGAGGAGGGGGAGAGAGGGGATATGAAAGAGACATGCAAGTACCTTACAGGGAGGAATAGGGTGCAGGACTACACTATTTCCCAGTGAAAAAGATGTTCCAGGACTAAAGGGCATGGGATGAAGTTGGAGGAGGACAATTCTGAGGAAACTTGCAAAAGAATTTCTTCACAGAAAGGGTGGTGGACAAGTGGAACACTCTGCCAGAGGAAGTGGTGGGGGCTGAAACAATCAAGGGGTATAAGAATGCCTGGGATAGCCATAAGGGAATTCTGGAAGTGGAGTAAGGGGCAACAGACTAGAAAAACATAAAGTGAACTTACAAGCTCAAATGGGCACACTGGGTGGGCCATAGGCCCTTATCTACTGACAGTGTCTATGTACAACAAGTATAAGGTGAGTCCTATGGGCAGCAAGGCAATTAGTGGCCCAATGTAATGGGGTGCTAGAGGGTTCTGTGGGAGGATAAAAAAATGTGTTTTCCATAAGTGTTGTCTAACAGACCCATTGCGGGACTAGTCTTTGACTAGGCAAAGCAATTTTGTATTGTGTTTTTCAGATCTCTGGACATTCCAAAACAGGATGAATTAATCAGCACAGTCAATAGAATTTTACAAATGGGAAAGGAAATGAAATGGCTCAAGGGACTCATTTTCAAAGTGTGTCTAAACCATCTGTGTGAAAGCAGGAATTCTCTATTTTTCTTTTAGTCCTGAGTGACATCAATCTAGTTTATAGAAGTGAGCATTATTAAGCAGCTGTCAAGTATTTTTAATTGTTATTTCTTGCAGGGAAAAATATGTTACACGTATGAAAAACAAAGCAAATACTGATAGTCTATTCGTTCTACTTCTCCATATTTTTGCTTTCTATTTTTCTTCAGTTTTTTCCTTCTCCTTATCCTCCTTCACTACTTTAGGTTCTGCTTTTCTCCTCCCCAAATGAAGTCTACATATTTGCTGATGCTTATGCTGAGGTCCTGCCATCTTATATGAAGTCCAATCTACAGTTATCTGATTATTTTAAAAAAGTGATGCATTTCTACATAATTTGCAATATGTGTGGTTGTGTCATGTATAAGTGATTTACACTTTTTTCCAGGTGGGGCTGGAAATGATTTGTGACACTCATCCCTCTCCCTGATGAAACAAATACCTAAAATGAAATCTATGTCTATGAGTTTTCCTAGACCTAAGCATGTGGGTCATTCCTATATAGGCAATACCTGCCAGCAGATGTCTGTTCAAAGGTGATAACATCCTATCCCAGTACTCTAGCATGTCCACAAGGACTGTATTTAATTATCCGGATGACCTGACCATTAAACTTGAGACCACCTTGTGCTTTGTGAACACATTTAACCCTAGATCATCATAAAAGCCTCCCACAATCTCTCCTGTCACCAACACACAGATGACCACACATAAAACAAGTTGACATTTGAAGTGGCAAGTTCAACTTGAAAATGTTACACTGATACACTGGGATTTTAAAGTAGTGTTGGTAGTGATCCCTTCAAGCTAACAGATGTACTTGCCATTTAGTATTTCTATTTTCTAATCCTCAACTTCAATAGAGATTTGTTGCCTTAATATTTTTATGTTAGAGAAAAAGTGGCATGTTTTTGTGGTTAAATGGTCCTCCTTGGTGCTCCATTCTAAAACCTTCAGCTAAGATCAACTGTTGCCATTAAATCAGACTACTGAGAGCCATGAACTTCAATACTAGGAGTTGCCATCAGTATTGTTGCATCCACGCAAATCTGTCTCAATTATTATCAGATTTTCTTATTGCATGTGCAGGCCTCCCTTATTATCAATATACAGTTTCATCTGAATAATGCATGACTTATAATTTACCTTTTCACTAACATCAGACATTTAATATAAGGCAAAGTAGGAAAGCAGATTTATTTCTTCAGATGAATAAATTAGCTCTGCATTGGAAATTATCAAAAGATATGCATTCTTTCCCAACTCCCCTATTCCCAAGATTAAGGTCTCTTTGGGGGAAAGGGGTCAATCTTTTTTTCATCAAGACTCCTATCTGTAATAACTTCAGAAATTATTTAAATGTCAGGGGCAAACAAAGCCTTCCAGGACTCTGTTACTCATTATTACCTGTAGTTTCCTTTTTTTAAATATTAACTTGTGTAATAGTACATCAAATGTCTAGGCCAATGAAAGTCTAATGAGTATGAGGCATTCATTTTTAATTCTTAAACTTTAATCAAAGTACAATGAAAAGGCCCGAGGTTGTGTATACAAAGATGCCCTGGAGATATGAAATTAATAAGGTCCTATTCTTTTTTGCTTCCAATAAAGATTCTTTACTTCAAACATTGAAGGAGGCACATGGGATTTTCTCTCATTCTACATAAAGTTATTTAACTTTTTTGTAATGATAAGTCATTTTGAAGATGATTAGGTTTTCCCCTACAAGAAAAGAACTCAGATCCCAAAGCAGGATTAGTATTCTTTGATGTTGCTTATGTCTGAACTGTACCACCCATTCATTTGAATATCACAGGAAAACCATCAACATTTGTACCACTTTGATTGTTGTTTGCCTAATTCAGCAGGTATTATGGTTTGTTTATAATGAGCTGCATGCTATTGATTATCATTAATTTTATTTTATGCAAATGGATTCTTTTCTTTTGTTCTGTGAGGATCAAAGTTGTTTGTTTTGCTGTTGCTGTCACCAGCACATCAACATACTCCAGATCTCATTCCAATGGTGAAAGATCTTCATAAAGTTTACTATGGATAAGACCCACAAATAGCCACTAATTAATGTGTGATGCTTTTGATGAGAATGCATGCAAGAAAAGCTGAGCCGGGGTCATGACTTCAACTGAATTAATTATAAATTAAAAACTATTTTTTTTTTCATTTGATGAAGCACCTTATTGAAACATAATAGAACTATAGTTAGAACTAAATGTGTCAGGTGAATCAATTAGTAGCACTATCGAACTAGCACCAGAAGATTGTAAGTTGATGTTCCAGGAAAGAATAAACAAAGAGTATGACTCCATTTCTACAAATAGTTTAAAGGCTGTTAAGTTTCACATTATTTCTAATGGCTACCATGCCCTTGATGTTTTGTTGTTTGCCTCCACAAATGAGGCAGATCATATCATCAGGAGCCAATATGAACAAAAGTAAATTGAGCAGGGGCATTGAGACTATAAGGCAGAGAAAAATCACAACAATCAGCATAAAGAACAAGAATCAAGGCTCCATCACTATTAATAGCTGAGGTAGTAACTTATTGAACTATAAAAGAACATAAAGTAGAATGGCATGTATCAAGGGGAATTAGTTGGTAGCACTCTTGCACTGGAGTCAGAAGATTGAAGGGTTATGTTTCAGGAAAGAATGAACAAAGAGCATCACTCCATGTGAAAATATACTGTAGTTTAAAGGCTGTTTAGTTCTACATTACTTCCGATGTCTACCTTGATGTTTCACTGTGTGTCTTCACGTATGAGGGAGAGCATGTCAGCAAGCTCCTAAATAACATTTCTGGCAAAAGTAGAAAAGCACACTCACCCCTGCAACATAGGACTCAGGAACATAGTTTAAGTAAACAACTAGTTTATTGCAGACATATATTTCATGTGTCAAGCAAAATAACTAGTACACAGAGCAAATGCCATGTCTTATGTTTCACCTCCCCTTAGTGGCTTCATCTGAGAATAACATTTGGCAACAAGAGCAGGAGCATTGAGACTATAAGGTAAAGCAAAACTGTAACAATTAGCAAAAAGAACAAGAATCAAGGCTCCAGCAGTAATAGTATCCCATATTTAAATATGGAAATATTTTATAGTCTAATGATTAGATCAATGGCAGATGATGGCATCAGAAAAAAAAAATTAACACCTCTCATGATCAAGCCACACATTGTAAAATATCAAGGTTCAGGTGGTCACTGGAAATAATGTAAAAATAAACAGCCTTTTAACTATAAGTGGAGATGGAGTCCCATTCTATGTTTGTTCTGTCCAGGATACAGTTGTTGAACACTAGATTCTCCTACTAAAACAGACTATATTTGTTTCAAGAAGAAATGGGCATCACTGGAGTACCTTTAGTCAGGGTTCGTGTTCCACCCCCAGTTATATCTCATACCCAGTCTTGACACTGCAGTACAGCACTACTGTTAGTGGAGGGTCTGGGTACACCTTAAGAGATGCAGGTTTTCAAATAAGATATTAAACAGCGGTCTTGAAACCTGCCTCTGGTGGTTGTCCAGATGAAAGTTAAAAATACTGTGGCATAATTGGGAAATAGTAGAGGAATATTTATGTTCAGCCAACACAATTGTTCTGCCTAGCCTAGAGGCATAAACAGTAAAATTTTTGGCTATAATGGTTCACATCTTATTCCTCATCTGTCATTCCAGGCTGGGTGAATGTTGATAGAATTGTAGAGACAGCTGGCAGGATTTTCAAAAGGGTTAGGAGCAGATACAAGTGCATGAGGCAGAACACAGCAAACTCCATGCTTAATGTCCAGACCCAGTGTATGTAAGGCAGCCAACCATAAAGTCACAAATGTTGCCACACACATTTTAGGCAAACATATCTAGGTGTCAACTCATCAGTACTTGCATACAAAAGATGCATTAACAGTTCAAGTTATTATGGCTGTGGTGTTTAATCAAAGATCCCATTTGTGGTACAAGAAAATACACCAATAAGTATAGGATGAAAGTATTGCAATTAATAGATAAATGTATCTGTTCCAGACACTGTTCAGCTAGTTGACCCTGGCTGGCCAGCTGCTTTGCTCAAATAAACTTTATAAGGGTTTGGGATCTCATTCTGTTCTCATTGGGATCTCATTCTGTATCACTTTCTCATATTACAGGAGAAGTCCAGAAACTTTCAGGAGGCTCTGCATAACCTAGCCTAGTTAAAAAGCTGTAGGACTGGAGCTCAAGACAATCAGATAAAGTACAAAATGGTGAACAAATAAAATACAGAATACAAAATTATGTGAAATAAAATATAGTTAGGATAAATCAATCAGTGAATAGTATTTGGGAGAAAAAGAAAGACAGCCACTGGAAGGAAACAAAAGTTTTGAAAAAGAGGTTGGAAACAAGGTTTAGGGGTGGATGGGGAGGGATATGGGGGAAAGTATTAATACTACATGAATTTCATTTACACTGGGTATTACACTGGATTTTGAACAGAAAAAGGCTATAGAGTTACCCATCTAGTCTGCCCCCTCCCCACATCAGTGTGTCCGGCTATCTTGTTTACCTATAAGGTAGTCATCCCATCTTTGTTTAAATAGATCTATACTATCACTCATTATTATCCCTTCTGGTAGTGAATTCCACCATCTTCCAGTTCTCAGGACAAAATAATTAAGTCTACTATTTTTCCTGGTATTACTAGCATAGGGAGGCAGTATAGTGCAGTGGTTTAAGGCTCTGAGCTGCAAATCTGGAGACCTGGGTTTGAATCCCACAGCCCCCACTTGTATACTGTGTGACCCTGAGTAAGTCACTTAACTTCCCTGTGCTCCCAGGTCACACCTGTAAACAAGCTTTCAGCTTAGTGTGCTAGTACTGGTTAAACAATTGGATAACCTGCATCTAGTATGACCTTAACCAATCAGGTTTAGCTTGTACAGCATCTCTAGCCCCATTTCCTTTGTAAGAACGATGTCATTCATTATCTTCAATATCATCAAAAGGTCACTTCTGACATGTCTGTACTCCAATCTGTACGTCCCTAGATACTCTAATCTTTTGGCATATGTCTTGTGTTGTAATCCAACCTGGTGGCTCTTCTATGCATGTCCTCCACCCTATAAATGTCCCCTCTCAAATATGGACTTCACAGCTGAGTGCAGTAGTTCAAGTATGGTCTGATAAATGTTTGATAAATGGGAATAATACCATTTCTATTTCTGATCATGAAAGCTTTTTGTACGCAGTTGACTAAAAGGTTGGCTCTATGCACTAATTTTGCACGGTGGGTTCTAAATTTAAGATCTTTATCAATAATAACACCCAGGTCTTTTTCCGTGTCAACGTCTTTGATGAGTTTATTATTTAAGGAATAATTGTGCGTAGAATTAAATTTGCCCAGATGGAGAACTAAGCATTTCTCATGCTAAAGCTCATTTTGTTAGTTACAGCCAAAACAAAAAGGCAATCTGCAAGCTAAGGAAGGAATCCGGTGCTGCTCCATGTAGGCAGCTTATCCCTTACTTCAACAATGAACAAAAAACATGAAGTACACTCAACAGAAGCAAGTTGAAGTCCAAGGTAAAGTTTCAAACCTCCAGGTTTATTGTTCAACTCCAAAGTAATTCATAACAACTGTTCACAGTTGTGTAATGTGTGCCCCTATCACCTTGACTCAAGCAGAGTCTTCAAGGGGATGTCAATCGAAGGATGACCTGCTCATTTAAGCAGGACCCTCATTATTAATTCATGAGCTGCTTCTCTGGCTTTCTGACTTTGAAATCCCTCTGGTTGGATGTTTGGAAAATGAAGAAAATGAAAACCAGGATGACCTTCTGACCTCCCACTTAAGAGAGGGCATAGGTATACTGTCTGCAAATAGAGACTTAAAAAATTTGAGAAAAAGATTGTTCAAAGTAAACTCAGTATTTTGTCCAAAAAGCTATAGCACTGCACTAGATGCTTATGAAAAAACAGCGAGTCAACAAGTTAGAAAGCTTTTGCAAGAAATTCCCCAGAACCCTAAAAGAAGACAATAAATTGTCAATTAGACAAACAACTGCCCTGAATGAGTTATCAGAAAATAAATCCATTACAATTTAACTGGCTGACAAGGGTAGCAATATTGTGCTTCTAGATGTAGAATGCTATAGGAACATAGTTAATTTCATTTTAGAGGATACCACCAAATATAAACAAGCATTTGTCAATGCCGAATGTTTGCTTGCTGGTATTAGCACTGGAAATGCAGGAGTTAGACAGATGCAGAATAGGAATAGCAGTGAAGTATTGAACTTAAAGGCAACCCCACCTCCATCCTGTAGAGATGGACAGGCATTGGGGTAAGTGTTTGGGTTGTCGCCCATGATGTTCCTGCTATGTCACCTCACCCTATTCTGCAGACACCTACATGTGTTGAGGTGTTCTTTGAGGTGTTTGGCTTTACAGTCACCTCATTCCATAAGGACATATGCTGAAATGGGTACGCATAGGAGAATGTGGTGAACTCTGCAAGATTCCAAGGTACACCTTGATGCCTGTCACTGGCTGGGGGGTGGGGGTGGGATGGAATGAGCAGTTCAGTTGGCAATCCAAAGGCACACCCCGATTCCTCTCAGTCTGTACAGGGTGGGACGTTATGGTTAGAAACCCTAATGCCCCAGGCATTTGTTGGTATTTGCACTACAAATTTTCAACATGGCCTTTTTGTGACCTCACCTCATGAAAGCATTTGGGACCTCTTCTCTTGAAGAGTGGCAGTGTGATTTTGTCAATGTGTCCCAAACTTTGAGTTCTAACAGCTACCATGCCATTCTGCGCCACATGTACAAACACACAGATTGGGCAGGATATGAAGAATGACAGCTGTACCATCCATAGGGAGGTGTGAAGAGATGGCAATGTTGAAAATCTGTAGTGGGAATATTAAAAATGCTTGCACTTCTGAGCATACGTAGAAACTGCGCCATGCATGCTCATAACACAGTAATTTTTGGGACTTTTGTCACCAGATTTTCAACATAGGCATTTTAGGACTTCTGCTCATGAACAGTGTCACTGTGATTTTCTTAATGTGTCCCGAACTCTGATTTCCCACAACAACCGCGCTATTCTGCGCCAGAAGTGCAAAAACACATTTCAGCCAGGATGTGAAAAATGACAGCTGTACTGTTCATAAGGAGGTGCAAAAAATGGCAATGTTGAAAATCTGGAATGACAATAGTACAAATTCGCAAAGTTATGAGCATGCATAGAAACTGAGCAACGCACACTCATAACACACTCATGTTATGGACTTTCATCACAAAATTTTCAACATAGGTATTTTAGGACCTCTGCTCATGAACAGTGCCACTGTGATTTTCTTACTGTGTCCTGAACACTGATTTCTCAGAGTGACCATTCTATTCTGCACCGGGAGGTTTGAAAACACATTTTGGCCAGGATGTGAAAAATGACAGCTATACTGTTCATAACGAGTTGAGGAAAAATGGCAATATTGAAAATCTAGAGTGAAAATATTGCAAATTTGCAAAGTTACAAACGTGTGTAGCAACTGCGCATTGCATGCTCGTAAAACAGTAATTTTTTGGATTTTTCCACCAAATTTGAAACATAGACTTTCTCAGAGCCCACCTCATGAACACTGGCACTGTCTTTTTGTTAATCGGTCCCGAAAGGTGATTCCATTCAGTGACCACAAAATCACCTTTCGGGACAGAATAACGCCATGACAGTGGCTGAATTTAAGAGGAGGGGTCCCAATAATCCAATGTTGAAATTTTGGTGCCAAAAGTCCCCAAAATACCTGAGATATGAACCAAAGTTGAAAAAATCCTATTTATGCCATTATATAGCTTACCAGTATGTCTTCAGTTCATGGTCTGCTTTGAAGAGCGCAGACGCAGTTCCTGGTCCACCGAAAATTGTTGGCGCGGGGGCCTGGGAGGGTACGCAGAGGGGAGTGGGGAGGCAAATGCACAGAGGCTGGTTGTGGGTTGGGGAGGGCTGCGGACTTGATGAGGGACCGTTATCTGTTTTACAGGTTAAACATAAAAAAAAAAGACATCGCCCATCAGACCTGGTCCGCCTTTAGTCAGCCGGTAGTTGAGGATATAGTGAGAATCACCAGACTTTGCGACCAACCTACTGAAGTTTGGATCTGGGACCTACACATCTACTAGTGGGGTGTGTAGCAGTTATCAGTCTGATCCTTGCTGAGATAGTGGGGGTTTCATTGGAGAGAGGGCTCTTTCCAGATACCTTAAAGGAGGCAGTAGTACACCCCCTTAAAAAAAAATCCCTTGACCCCAACTGCCCAGCTAACTACAGACCGATCTTGAACTTACCCTTTGTAGGGAAAGTTATTGAGATGGTGGTCACTCTGCAGCTGGAAGACCATTTAACTAACCACAATATCTATGACCCTATCCAATCTCGCTTCAGATAAAGGCATAGAACTGAAGCAGCCTTGGTATGAGTACTTAATGATCTTCTGATGGTGAGAGATAGGAGAACTCATTCCATCTTGGTTGTCTTCAATCTCACAGCAGCATTTGACATTGTGGATCATGGGGTGCTGCTCAAGCACCTGTGGTTCTTCTGTGGACTGAGAAGGGCGGTCCTCAGTTGGTTTTGGTCTTTTCTTGAGGGTAGATCCCAGAGAGTGGTACTGGGGATTTATTCCTCAGCCCCTCATGGGCTAACCTGTGGGGTTCCACAGGGCTCGGTGCTGTCCCTCATGTTATTCACGGTGTACATGCTCAAATTAGGGAACATTATAAGACAGTAAGGGTTGAGTTTTCATTGCTATGCTGATGAGTCTCAACTGTACATGTCTTTTGTGCTTGAACAGGAATTAGATGCTACTGTGGTGTTTAATAACTGCCTACTGAAGATTCAGAACTGGATGCGTGCCAGCTCGCTTCGGCTGAACTCAGGAAAAACAGAGGTATTGGTGGTGGACCCTGGTTATAGGATGACAGGGGCATGGGCAGGAAAACCCTGAGGATTAAATCTTGGGAGGACCCCGCACATTGCCTCTGGCCAGGTGCCAAACCTGGGTGTGGTATTTGGTGAAGGCCTGACCCTGAGGGCACAGGTTTCGGTTGTAGTCAAATCTTCCTATTACCATCTAAGGAACATAGCCCAGGTGAAGCACCTGGTGCCGTCCGAAGATCTTCCCTCCTTGATCCATGCCTTTGTCATCAGTCACTTTGATTACTGCAGTGCTGTCTACCTAGGGCTCCTGGGGATAGATATCCATCACTTGCAGCTAATGCAGAACATGATGGCCAGGCTGTTGACTGGAACTTCTAGACCCAGTCAAATAGCACCTGTGCTGCATGAACTGCACTGGCTGCCAGTACAGTGGTGGATTTCCTTCAAGGTCATGTTGTTGACCTATAAAGTCCTACATGAGCAGGGACTGCACTACCTGAAAGAACTCTTATGTGCCTACTGTCCCACTCATTCACTCTGATCCTCTGGTGAGGGATTGCTAGAGATTCCCAGGGTATTCCTAAAAACACCAGGAGGAAGTTCTTTTGCCTTTATAGCACCTACCCTGTGGAATTCTCTACCTCGCCAGATACGGGAGAGCCAGATCACAGAGGGTTTTAAAAAGATGTTGAAGACATATTTATTTAACCAGGCATTCTCAGGAATCTATTAATGTGTACATTGATATGTTTTTATCTGTTTTAAATTGTAATAGTGTGTGTTTTTATTCTATACAGGAAAGGCACCCTGAGCATAGGAAGGGCTCCTTTTACAAATAAAATATTGATTGATTGATTGATTCATGATAAAAATATCTTGATTAATTTCTAACAGAAAGTGGATTTAATTCCTAGAGCGTCCCTACTAAAAAAAAATGCAGAAATAATTGAAACAGCCCAATGCACTTTTATAACAGAATTCAACCATTTAGTGGAACAGATTGACACATAATAATCAGAAATTGTCCTGCCTTGCTGTCTGATTTGGAATTACAAAATGCAGTTGGACCCAAACCTAGAGTGACATTCAGTAGAGCAAAAGATTTAAAGGACAAATTAGTCCACACCAGGCTACCTAAAACAATTAGTATACCTAGCTAGATGCCTCCAAGACCAAAAGTTTTTTTCACGTGCCAACAGTTGAAATATCTGCAAGTATGGTACACCTGGGAATAAATTCCAACATCCCTTGCAACCAGGAACTAATGTGAGTATAAAAGAATGTATCACTTGTGATACAGAATTTTTCGTATATGTTTTGTGGTGTAATTGTGCATTGATTTACGTAGGCAAAACTACCCACCATCTGAAACAGAGAATTCAGGAGCACGTTCAATCTCTTTTACACAATAGATCAGACACTCCAGTTAGAGTGCATTTTTTCACAATATCACAATTCTTCACTAGAATGTTTACAGTTTATGGGCCTAGAGTGTGTCAGTTCACCAAAGCCTGGGGACAGTCGCCCTGCTCCAGAAAGAAAGTAAATGGATAATTGCGCATAATAGTGTAAAACCAAAGGGTTTAAATAACCTGTGGAATTTAAAATCCTTAGAAAAAAGAAGTAATGATAAACATTTATTTTGCATTAATGATACTGTAACTTTGTTGGTTGCAGTAATCTTTTCTGAATTTGCTGAACTTATTTTTGTCTACTAGCTAGCATATCTATTTACTGTATCTTGTTTATTATTCTCTTGCTCACAGGCTATTTTGGACTGACTACATCTCCTGCCTACCCAGTATTAAATATGTGGGGAGAAATTATCTTGGAAGCCGTGACATGCTGGATCAGTGCCAGTCCAGAGGCAAATCACCTTTTTGAACTTTTGCATATAGTTTTTTTGTTTACAGGTTTTAACAATACTTTACACTAGACCTCAAGTAATATATTGGAATTGAAGTGCAACTGCACTTTTTTTAATAATGGAGTACATGGGGCATTAGTTTACAGTATGCACTTGTCTTTTTCTTAAGCACTTTGGGCATATATATGTGTGTGTGTTTGTGTGTGTGTGTATGTGTGTGTGTGTGTGTGTAAAACATGTATACAAATGTTTGAAATCTTCAGGAAGCTCTATATAATTAAACACTATGTCTTTAAAATTGAAAAAGGAGAAGCTCATGAATTAATGATGATGGCCCATTTAAATAAGCTGGCCATCCATAGATTGACACCCTTTTGAAGACTTTGTTTGAGTCAAGGTGCTAGGAGCACGCATTGTGCCACTGTGAACTGTTGTTAGGAATTACTTTGAAGTTGAACAATAAACCTGGAGGTTTGCAAGTTTACCTTGGACTCCAGCTAACTTCTATTGAGTCAGCTTCACCTTTTGGTGTATTGTTAGTTACAGCCCAATGTTCTACCGTAAGTAGGTCTTGTATAGTACTAGCCAAAGACATGGTCAGATATTTCCAGATATTTCGCAAAATGTCTAAAGAGTTTCTCTTTGCGGCCCCTACTGTGGAACTGGAGAAAGCAGGACATGTCTCTAGAAATAACACATAAATTTCTTACTAATCTATTTTTTGTCTTCTGTTTTTTTTAACTGGTCCTCCCAATTTAATGTCATGAGTGAACGTAACTAAGAAGCTATTGACATTTTCATTAATGTCGCTGATATATAATGAAAACAGGGCCTGGCCCAGAACCCACCCCTGAGACACACCACTGGTAACTGCTCATTCATCTGACAATACACTTTTAATACGTACTGCTTGTGATCTGCCTCACTTATTATGTTTACACACTGCAAACAAATTCATCTAGATTGCATAATTATCTGTGATTTGGATGTAAAACGTAATAATTTTTCTACAGTTTCTTTCAGACAAAGGACATGGTACAGATGCCTGGATTTATTCTCTCTGATCTCTCCTCTCTTTTAACCTAAACCGCCAGTTTTGCAGCCATAAAACTATATGTTGGTCTAAACCCAATCTGTTAATTTTCTGTATTAATATTGAGTGTGATCTGTCAAGGGAAGAATTGTAGCATCTTTAATAGAGCTCAGAATATGGATATTGTTAAATCAAATTAATTTTCAAAATCCAAATGACCAATGGCAAATTAATAATGGTCTCTCTGTGTCTTTAGGATAAAATGGAAAACCAATTCTGGAACCCACATTCCAGACTAAGTTTAGGTTGAAGTGAGATGAGATAATAAATCAAGAAATCTGTGTCATGTCCTTCATCTGAAAAAAAAATAAATAAATAAAAGAAGTGCTTAATTCTTATATCCAGATCATAGAAAATTAAGTAATATAAATGAATCAATTACAGAGTATAAACATAATAGTTATGGCCTGTACTGGAAAAATTAAATGCATCAAACACTCATTTTCTGATCTGAAAAAAACAGTTTTGAACCCAGTTCTTCATTTAAACCTTAGTTATAAGGTTCTGAGGTTACACATCAACACTCTTTGTTCAACAGGATTCATGGATTCATAAATCATTCCCCCTCTTTTCAGAGGTGCTATCCATTCAGGTTCCATAAATTTCAAATGTTTAGAGTTAGAGTTGTGTATTTTCTTGAAGTGCAGTTGTCCTCTATGCTGTACTACAATTGAGAAAGCCTGCTAGAAATGGTGTACTGATTGATTTATAAAACTTAGAGCCTTAAAACTAAGGGATCTAAATGATGAATTGAATTAAATACTGTTCCTTTAAAAAATAAATTGAGAGTTGGATAGACTTAATTATTTCTAACTGAGGCCTCACTTATTATGTGTACACACTGCAAAAAAATTCATCTAGATTGCATAATTATCTGTGATTTGGATGTAAAACGTAATAATTTTTTCTACAGTTTCTTTCAGACAAAGGACATGGTACAGATGCCTGAATTTATTCTCTCTGATCTCTCCTCTCTTTTAACCTAAACTTAGTCTATCTGGAATGTGGTATCCAGATTTGGTTTTCTATTTAATCCTAAAAGACTTAGGGAGACCTGATTACCATACCAATAGTTTATTATGAAACAGTTGCAAATTAAGCATTATTGATTTATTATTGGTAACAGTGTTTTTTATAATCAGTATGATTTGAATATGTAGTTGTCCAAGATATGTTAAGTGTGCAACCCTTGATAGCACACAAATTCATGTGCTATTAAGACATTGTTCCTGCATTTTTCCTATTCATATATATAGAGTTGGGTGAAGTGACAAAAATTTCCTATGCAGAGTAATCCATGAATTCAGCCCATTTCACGTATCAAAATTCAAAATTTCGCTATGAAATTTCTCCTGCGAAATAGCAAAATTTCACCTGCACAATAATGAAATTTAACCTTGGAAGGTGAAATTTCACTTTCCAAGGTGAAATTTGGCTTTTAGAGGTGGAAAGTCACCTTCCAAGGTGAAAGTTTGCCTTTCGCAGGCAAAATCAGGCTAAAACAGAAGAAATTTGAGGATTACTCTGTGCGTCGAAATTGGCCACTTTGCCACAACTTCATCAGTGAATTTTAAATTCTCTGCATCTCTACTCATATACCCCTGCACCCCTGCCCCCAACCTATTGTTCCAACCCTCTTCTGCCCCCTTTTCTTTCTATCTTCTGTCTATCTTTTTCTCCTGAGTGCTATTACTTAATTGATTTATGCTACATACATTTTATTTTACATAGTTTAGCATTTTGGATTTGTTCACAGATTTGTAATTTCACTGATTGTCTTAAGCCCCATTCCAACCACTGTTTAGTGGTTTTATGTGATATGGGTAAAACAATATGAGTGAGGAGCATATTGGTGAAAATAAAACTCCAAAAATAAAGTCAGCCCGCACCAAGTTTAGTGACCGTCACAGTCACAACTCCCAATCACTGATGTATGCAGGAGGCTTCACCCCCTGCACCCGCCATACCTATTTATAACTTACTCAGAGACAGCACAATACCTGGGCAGGGTAGTAGTCCTGATGCTCACTGTTTTCCACCCTAGCCCTTTTTTCAGGGGCTCAGATTGAGTCGCTCTTATTGAGTAGCTCAATTTGAGTCACCCATATCACAGGCTACCCATTTTAGTCAGGTTATTTAGAGCCAGCTATAAGTTTCAACACCCCTCCTCTAATATAATGAAAGGATAAGAAATGAGACCACATCCCTGATTAAACAAATTCGAGTGAAGAACTTGGGATACCAGGATCGACTAGTGGATTAGTATCTAGTACAGATATACTCATCTTTTAATTGTGATACTTTCATCTTATACGTACTGCTGTATTTACTTGTGCCACATATAGGATATTTGGTTAAAAACAGAAAACTAAAGAACTTTGACCATAAGTTCATCTTTCCAGAATGTGTACTGGCAATTTGACTCCCTGATACAAGTGCCCATGCAGTAGCTTTTGTGGAGATAGCAAATGCATGCTGCGCCTGTAACTGCATCCACCCAATTATGTCTCTGCAGCTCTACTACAGTTTACAAACAATGCATCTGTTTGTGACAAAAAATCAAGATGAACAGTAAAACAATTGCTGCAAATGTGATTTGTGCCTTTTTCACTACATCTGAGTATCTTTTTGGACATGGATTTACAATGAAGTTAGACCATCTAATAGCTGCTCTAACAATTTGGGTAGCTTTTGCTTACGAAAACAGTGTGTGGCAAATCTCTGACGGATCCTTTTGAAAGCCCTGCTCAACATGGTTAGACTTTTGGGAGGAAGAATTTCTCCATTTCATTTTCATTTTACTTCAACTAACAGATACAGTCAGTTAAAGCTGATGCAGCATAAGCATTATAACCAAAGAAAGCATATACACTTCTTCAGATATTCAATATAGAATATACAATAGTACATACTATAAGCAATGTGTTAACATCTGCTATACCAACACCTCCTGCAATGTGGTAGTTGCCAAATTGCATCAACAGACATTATGTGGGCCCTGTCTATAGCAGTGGTGCTGTGAGGCACCTCCATTGCTAGGGTGGTGATGGAGACGTTAGAAGAAAACAAGTACCCTCCTTGGTACCTTAGCTGATGCCGGGAACCTCTCTCCATTTATCATTATTACAATGTCTGCTTCTTCCTCTTTCAGAGAGAGGGCTTACATGGTTGGACAAATTGAAAGCTCCTGAATGAACATAGCTACAGTGGTATCTAATGGAGGTTTTGGGTGGTGGAGTGCCTTCCTGGGAGACTGACAAATGAGTGGGGTCAGGCCAGATAGCAAAGTCTTTATGTTAATGTCCATGGAAATGAGTGGGATGTTGCTAGTACTGTATATGTGACTATGACCTTGTGTCTGTCTGTGTACAGTCACTGCACTATCATGGCTACATTTTCCATGGGATCTAGAGTTACACCACACTGTGGGATGTAAAGGATCAGTTATTTATTTAAAAGCAGTAGATGTACAAAAATCTGCCACCAGCTGTGATCTGTACTTTATATGTACTTGTGGGAAATGTTTCCCTCATGTGACAGAAAAATAGCACAGATTGTGCAGTTGGTGCATGTCTGGCAAATTTAGAAACTATTCCAATTTTGTTGCAATCTGGCATGTGTGAATGTTCCTCTTTCAGACTGTGGACATTAACAGGATACACTACTGAGTGGTCAGAAATACTTTTGTAAATGTGGAAGCATAGTCCACCGACTTCTTTGGCTGCTCTCAGCAATTTGTATTTTATCCAGCCTTACCCTAGCCTTTTGTGGGACAATAGAAATGTTCAGAATGCTGTTTTCTTAGTTTTAATCTACTTACATTATGTAGGCAAGGTGTAACCAACATCTGGTAAGGCACATACAGTAAGGAAAAATAATTGAAATGGATTCTGCTCTATGAGAATTTCTTAAATCAGATTTCACTTTCTCAAATAAGCATTATTTTCTCCTGAAAATGTTGCAGCTTCAGTGCTTATGGTCATGTGAATTATAAAATATCTCTGACTGCAAAATTCCTTGTCTGATATTTGTTTCAATGTTTTATTTACCACATCAAAGGTAAGCAGTTTCAGTTTGGTTTTGTTTTTCTTGGAATTTCCTGTCAAAAGCTGTCAGTCAGCTGATAGAAAATTGTCCACTTTCATTTTGGGAATGAAACTGTGTTACATGGTTGTATTTTTTACTCTTAAAGAAGAATTTGATATTGTGGAAGAGAGGAAGAAACTGAGTGTGGCAGGATGGGACACCCTCATCAGTGGGAGATCTGACTCAAGTAATGTCACATAGCATAGTATACAAGGGTTTCCTTCTCAGTAGGGACCTGTGCAGTTTGTGGGTGCATGCAATACAGCAGTGGGGGACAACTTTCACTTGCCAGCAGCAGAAAGTGATGTCAAAATAATGTAGTGAGATAGAAAACCCAGAGTACTGTACTGCACAAACATGTTGCGGGACCTAAGATAAAATCTTAATCCTGAATTCATTGCTCTGGTATAGTGGAGCTCTGGGCATGCTATAGAGCAGAAGTCACAGGACCCAATGTCGAAGGTTGTGGCTGCACACTCTGCAGTGCATCTGGTGGGTTGTTGGGAGTCTTGATGGCAAGGGTGACCTTATAATGGTGCCCTCCCACAAGCCAGCATGAGTGATGCAGCAGATGTACAACATTACAAAGAGTGTGTGTGTGTGTGTGTGTGTGTGTGTGTGTGTGTAAGTGGTGGGATCTGGCCTTTAAAGCATGGAAATATACTACTACAGAAATTAGTGATGGCTAGACACCTGCTCCGTATGCCCAACCCTGGCTTCATCCACACCACCCCCAATGCTTGCACTATGGATGAATGTTCCCACATTGTCACCTGTTAGCCTAGTCCAATCTTGAGGGGTCATGCTTCAGGGTTCTGCAGGAAGTTGAGGGTTTAATCCAGTAGGGCACTGTGTAGCCAGTGGATCAGATGGGAAAAGTAGTGGCAGGCACAACCCAAATGAGCCAGACAGTCTGGCTGGAGCTATGTTTGGGGGGAAGGGATAAAAAATATAATGGGGGAAAAACTGGAGAATGCAAAGAGTCTTTTTGTGGGGATAGTGGTTGGTGGGTAGGTTGACCATCTTATTTATGGCTATGATTTTGTGTCTGTGTGTTTGGGAACCAGTGCATTGTTATGGTTAGGTGAGTTTTAGTTCCAGTTTCAAGGTAGTCAGACACTGAAACATGTCCATAACACTAACAACCAATCAGGCCACTCCAGTTTATGTAGTCATTTCAAAATGCCATAAAAAAAATTACCAAATTGTTTGCCTTTTCATATACCCATGGATACCTTCATTATAAATGAAAATCTCACGCTGTCTATCTGA